>OX465586.1:15622909-16869898 GCA_950022655.1 Alentia gelatinosa | reverse complement strand
TTGGGAATCCCCACCACATACACCAAATTCTTCACTTATTTTCACCTGTTTTCATTGTTTTCTCAACTTGTTCTCATCCTATATTTCACTATTGACATGCCCTCTAAGGGCTTCTCCTTGATACATCAGAATGTTCGCAGCTTATATCCACATATGGACCAAGTAAAATTATTATTTGACATGTATGATGTAATTACTCTCTCAGAAACGTGGCTGGATAGCCGATTTGATGATTCCATGGTTTACTGGGACGGTTACAGTATTTTTAGACAAGATAGGGAGGAGAGGGTGGGCGGTGGTGTTGCTTGTTATATTAAGAAGGATTTTGCACCATATTCGAGTAAAATTGACGAATTGTCTGGGACAACTAATGAAGTTGAATATTTGACTGTACAGATAACAAAACCTAATTTCCGAAAGATGACGATTGTTACTGTGTATAGGATGTCAAATACGTTGATGGACTATACTACCAGGTTGTTAGATCGTGTTTTTTCCTCAGAGGCCGTAATTGGTACTGAGGTATGGGTGTTGGGTGACTTGAACTGTAATTTGTTAGATAAGAATAATGCAAAGAAGGATGAGCTCTTAGACTACACGAAAGATCATGGTCTAGTTCAGTTGATACAGGAAGTTACCAGGCCAAATGCATCCGGGGGCACGCTGATAGACATGATATTTACTAATTGTACCATGGTAAATGAGAGTGGGACACTCAGGGACTTGGTGAGTGATCAGCTACCAGTCTATGCTGTGCGAAAGAAGGTCAAGAACTCATTGGGCAACACTAAGTTTGTTGGACGCTCATATAAAAAATATAATAAAGAGGACCTAGCTGATTATCTCTCAAACCAGGACTGGCTAAAATTTTGGGAACTAAATAACGTAAATGATATGTGGGATTTTATAACTCGGGGTGTGAGGGAATACCTAAATGAGGCCTGTCCTATTGTGGAGATGCGATATGCTAAGAAAAGACCAGAATGGGTTAGTGATGAGATAATTTATTTGATAAATGAAAGGCGATCGATGATACAACAGCACAAGACCACCGGTGACATAGAATGTTTAAACGAGGCAAAAAGGTTAGGCAAAGTAATTAAGGTCTCCATGTCTAAGGCTAGAAACGATTTTTGTAAATCAAGTATGGATAATTCGAAAACAAATCCAAAGGAGTTCTGGCGTCTGGTGAACGGTATCTTAGCACCTGGAGGACAAGATAGTGAATGCTCGTTATTAGACGAAGATACAGGTGATGAGGTTGATTTTGGAAAAAACCCTGACTATATCAATGAATATTTTACTGGGATAGGAGAGAAACTACTGAAAAATAGAGATAGAACGGGCTATTTTAGGAAACTTATAGAGTTAAATGATCTAAGCATCCCAAGACATAAGGTAATAAAACCCTTTACTAAGAGTGAGGTAGAAAAATTGGTGAAAGACATCTGTGTTCATAAGAGCTCTGGTATAGATAGTGTATCTGGTAGAGTGATACGGGACTCCATGTTAATTTTATTGACAGAGTTCACTCATCTGTTTAATCAATCGCTCCTTACAGGGTGTGTTCCGAGGGAATGGAAGATTGCTACGGTAGTCCCAATACCGAAAGGGGGAAACAAGCGGAGTATTACGAACTGGAGACCAATTTCCTTACTTCCCGTGCCAGGAAAGGTGTTAGAGAAACTGATGTACGCTGTGATATACGATGAGGTAGATAAAAAAGGGGCATTTACTGAGAGTCAATACGGATTTCGGAAATCGTCAGGTACGGCAGATGCTGTATTTGCATACACAAAGGACCTATACGATAGACGAGATGATGGCCTTGCTGTAGCATCATGCTACGTTGATCTGCGTAAGGCATTTGACGTCGTACCCCATCTGTTGTTGATAGCAAAACTGAGAGCGATTTTTGGCCTAGCTGATATGATAGTAAATTGGATCATAGATTATCTATATGAGAGATATCAATTAGTATATATCAACGATAAACGATCAACCTTATCAAGAATCCGTTATGGTGTGCCCCAAGGCTCTGTATTGGGGCCGCTTTTATTTATTTTGTTCATCAATGACATGTGTGAAAAGGTTACTGACTGCATGCACATCCAATATGCGGATGACTTAGTCCTGTATAGTTCATATAAGGATGGCCTGATGGCTCGTTCGTCCTTACAATCGGCACTAAAGTCAATTTATGAGTGGTGTCTAGTAAACGGTATGACTATCAACTCGGACAAAACAAAGACTGTATGGTATACAACAGAGCGAAAACTAACATACCTGCCAAAACTGGATATAATGTGTGGAGATCGACCTCTGGTGATGGTCAACAAATATAGATATCTCGGTGTCCTGATTGACTCTGCATTGACTCTTAAACCACATATAAAGGAAACTATGAAGAATGTGAACTCCCGATTGTTTAAACTATATAAGCTAAGGAGAAGTATTAGCCTTGAAGTGACTAGGACCATCTACATAACAATCATTCGTCCCATGCTTGAGTACTGCTCTTTTCTGATTGATGGGGCATTGAAGGCCGACATAGATAGGCTGCAGTTGTTACAGAATAGGGCATTGCGTATTGTTCAAGGTTTCTTCCAGCAGCGGCAGAGAATCGATGATTTACATGAGAAATTCCATGTTGATTATCTGGATTGTCGCAGAAATATGATAACCTTGAGTCTCATGTTTAAGCTCTCGAAAAGACCGGAGAATATTGATCAGACGATTCGGAGAATGAGGCGAGACGGCCGCATTAAATTCACTATAGGCCGAGTTAAGACAAGTAAATACCAACGCTCCCCCTATTATAGGGGTAGCAAGCTGTGGGAAACCTTGGACGAAAAAACTCAACACATCCTTACTAAAAAGGAGTTCAAAATAACTATTAAGAGAAAAATGTCAGTATACGAATGGTCTTAGGTACAATTGTCTTTATTACTGTATATCATATTGTCCAAAGTACTGAGTACTGTATAACGTACCAATGTCTGATACAATCACTCCATCCCATTTCATCTCATTCTTTTTTATTCTTTTTTATTACCATTTTTGAACTTAATTAAAATGGGTTGTATACCTCTGATGTAGCATTGATGTAACCGTGAACGAACTTCCAGTGGAAGATCTGTCGGTTTAGACAGAACTGGTCGAAATAAACAAAACAAAAAAAAACAACAACAAAAAATCCCCTTCTTGGAGGCTGTTAGTGACATCATCCAGGGAAATGTATGAGAAAGTATCACAGGTGGTGTCCATTGCATTATTAATACTTAAGCCTGCTGGCCTGCTGCAATCAGTGATAGGCCTAAGTTTACCATTTGCCTTTGTAACTGCACCCAAAGAATGAATACATTGTGGTTTTTGATCTACAAAACCCAATTTTCCCTCCAAAAGTTCATTATTTACAATCTTATCCATCTCAGCCTTAGCTTTTGGCTCCAAAATTGATGAATAATTGTGACAATCATAACTATTTACAAAACCATCATCCACAATATGAACGCCTTCACTGGCAGCAGAATAAATATAGTCTGCGTTTGGATCCGTGCCACTACAGTGACAATAAGCCTCTTTAAAGATGTTACAGGGGTTGAGTTGGGACGGAAAACCGCCCAAATCGTGACAACAACGCCATCCAGCCAGACAAAAACTATCCACAGGTGTGGAACTATCAAAAACATAGTTGTCATCTGTAAAATAGCCTACTACATCATGTACATCGCGAGAAAAACAAGAAAAACCATCATCGTTTTCTGTCAAATCCGTGAACCGGAAGTATGGTCCGCCATTTTGAAAAAACCGAAGCTGATACCTGGGAGTAATCAACAAAGACATCATTCGCTGGTTCATCAAAGCTTGTTACCCATTCATTCAGAACTGTATCATCATCGTCCGTTGGGTACCAGCCGCTATGGCTGAAACTGGTTTTCGGATAAACATCGATCCTGTTATCAACCTCACACGGTAGTAACAAGCGAAAATCATGATAGTCTCGAACCAAACCGTCTAGAAGCATGTCAAAGACATCGCAACTTACACATTCAAACAAAGTATCACAAATACAGTCAAAATGGTCAGACAACAACATATGTACATCAAAATCAATGCCAAAAGGGCTTGAGGAAAAGTCCAGAAAAACATTGGCGACCGGCGATACTTGGTTCGAGACTAGTCCACTTCCTTCTCCTCCTCCGCAATGGCCGCGTTCGGCATGCGGAGAAGAATGCCCGAATCCTATCTTGTTGTTTTTTGGCACTCTGACATCTTATGAGCGCCACCACAGGTGCAGACATGTTTGAGGGGACATGTAGCTCCTTTCTGGCATGTCTTTCCTTCGTGGAATGTCCAACAGAATCCGAGAGGACGATTGGGGCGATTGATGGACGACGTTGATTTTTTCTCCGACTTGTGCTGCATTGGGGGAATAACACTGTCGATTCCTAGATGACGCTGGATGTACTCGTGTACGCCATAGCACACACTTGATAGGCCTAAAGCTTCTGCCCGTTCAAGTACAGAAATGTCGTACTTAACAAGTGAAGCAGAAGTGTTGATTTTACGTTTGTCACAGAGAAAACGGACGTGCTTGATGTAGGCTTGGACTTGGCTTTCCCCTCTGGCCAACATGGTCCCTACGAGTAGCAGGCTTGCGCTGATCACATCGTCAATCGTACGATCCTTAGCAGAATCGATAAAAAAAATAAGGATCAAGATCAAACTTGTCAAAACGCTTACGTTTTTTATGACAACATGAAGACGTTGATGGCCCAGCATGTGCAGTAGCGGAATCAGTAGCAGCGGTAGCGGGCACCGCACCGAAGGCTGGATTAGTGGAGGCAGCCAGAGTCACAATCGATGATTTCAGGAACGTCTGAAACCACGTTGGAGGACTTTCAGGCTCTGGAGTTACTGGAGAGGGTCCCGGAATTGTAGGATTCTGTGTGAGTTGAAGTGACGATGGTAGTCAAGTGACGCGGTGGTGCCGCTGCGCTAGTCGCAATGCCAATCGTGCATGCGCCCGTCTTTACCTGGATAACTTCATGTCCTATGTCCCAAGTTATCCTGCCCATATATATATATATATGTGAACGGCGTATATAGGTATGCTTTTGCATATACAAGGTTGTGCTATTCCCCGTGCGTATACGCCTCATCTGTAGGTGCCTGATCCATGTATATGTCTGATTCATATATACGCCTGATTCTTACACCGCTATCGATTAATTGCGTTCTCTGCCACTTAGGGACACCACTGGTAGCATATTTCATTTGCCATTAGTCAGTAGGTCTTTGGAATATGGAAACCCCAATGTTATATTATCAATTTTGACTATCAAATTGTTCTAAAACCCTATTTAATATATTTTCATGAAATACATATGATAAAACTAGCATTCTTTGGGTTTTTTAACGTTTTTTTGATAGATTTTACTATAACACACCATTTCTATATGTGGTCAGTCTGGGTCTACTATATAATGACCCTGTTCAGACTTAAAGTTAACTCCTGAAATCATCATCCCCCCACCCCTGCTGACCCCAAGTCTCCCCAAAGTCCCCCCCCCCCAAGTCACCCCCCCCCCCCCCCCCCCCGAAGTCCCTGTCTGAGTCAGGATCACAGCTGCTGCGAAGAGAAGTCCTAGTCTGGGGTTGTGCGGGAGTTAGGCGGGACTGGACTCAGTGTGGATGTGCGGGCAAACATTGAGTCGGGTGCTTGGGGTCAGGGTCGGAGGCAGAGGCGCACAGGGAGGGCGGCTATGAGGGTGGCTGTGAGTGAGGCTGTAGTTCGGCGGGAGTTTGGCCGTTTTTTAATACAGCTCTGAAACTCTACGTGTGTGTTCGTGTCATCTCTCCACCAGATTTACCTAAGGCCGGAGATCTATAAAAATACACAAATTGGAGGCCTATAACCGTAATACCAACTGTTTCTAAAATCATCGAAAAGGTCCTACAATCCCAGATCATGAAGTACCTAATACTTAATGATATAATCAATTCTGATTCCTGCCGAATAGAAGTACAGGCCAAGCCATCTTCCGATTAATACATATTCTGCACCAGGGTATGAACAGAAATCAATACAACTTATGCACATTAGTGGACCTACGAAAGGCGTTCGATAGTGTCTCGCATCAGATACTCTTCATAACATTGAAGAAACTGGGCTTCGATAAGAATACTATAGATCTGATGAGATCATATTTAAGGGACCGAAACCAACGAATACAACTACAGAAAACTCAATCAGAAAAAAGAAGGGTCGACTGTGGTGTCCCTCAGGGATCGGTACTGGGTCTGGTTTTATTTATAATCTTTATCAGCAGCATCTTCCGAGTAATTACCCATGGGACCGCAATTATGTATGCTGATGACCTGGCAATAGTTACTACCTCAAGTACCCCATTATCAGCAAAATTACAAATGCAAAAGAACCTCGATGGCATTTCCTCATGGTGTGATACTCATAAAATGCTCATCAACACCAAGAAGTCATACCAAATTTGGTTCGGAAAAACGCAGGAATAGGTGAAATACCAGCCTGTCATATTAAACATGAAAAACATGAAAATATTATATGACCTAAGACAAAAGCACAATAAACTTACACTAATACGACATTGCATCCCAAAACAAACATGTGTAAAAATTTAAAGCAGATGATATTACCTAAGATTGAGTATGTGGGATATATATATACTGGAATGACAGATAGGAATATAGATAGATTGAGAGTGGCATTTAACAACTGCATGCGCACAGCCCTGGGGATAAGAAGAGCCATTGAACACCCCGTAGCTGAAATGTTCACTAGTTGTAGCATGAAACCGCTAAAATATCGCAGGGTAACACAGTTGATGATGATGATGCTCTGGTGGTCACATGACCCGGAACATATAATATCAAAGGAACAGCAAATAACATGCAAAGACCATAAAATAAATATAAAACTTGACAGATCGAGAACAATGAAATATCAAAATTCACCACTATATCTAGGAGTAAAAGTATGGGAAAAACTACCAACCAACGTTCAATCAGAAATCGCGATAACTAACTATAAACAACAATAAAAGTCTTTTTGGATGAACACCCAGACTTTTGGTTATAAATTATTGGAACATTCCTACTGCCAACCACCACTTTTTGTTTTGTTTTTGTCTTTGTTTGTCGTATATTGTTTTTGTGAACTGTACTGTTCTGTATGTCCTGTACTGTCCTGTCTTGTTCTGTGATAAATACTATTCTAGTCTGTAAATCATGTGTAAACTATTAATTTGGACCAAGGTCCTACAGAACTTGTATAAGAAGAATGCTCAATTATTGTCTGCTTGTATAGTTATACATTTAAAAATGCCTATCTAGGGTGAACTGTATCGTCTACTTTTTTCCTGAATAAAAAAAAAAAAAAATCCAATGAAATATCAGTGACTGCAGGGACCTGTTTTAGTAGTTTCGTGACATTAGGCCTAGACAGACATCAACAGCGGCAACAACAGTGCAAGCAACAGGGGAAATATTTTTGTCGGGTTTTTATGTCAAATATCAGTGGATCAGAGCAGCCAATTTTCTTCATATTTGGAATGATTATAGGTTATATGTATCCCTTACTCATGTTAAAGTGTCATTGCTTGAAATTGTCTAATACTTTTGAAACCGGACACACCGTGTTTGGGTCCTGTCCACCCCTAAGTGCCGCGACTTGTGTTGATCTGTCTGTATGGTGTCACAGACACCATACAGACATGTCACAAAACTACTGAAACAGGTCCCTGATTCATGTCAGTGTCAGGTCAAGCGTGTTCCACCGGGTGGCTGCCCCTGTTTGGCATATAAGCCTTACGCCCAATGCCCATCTACTGATTTCGGAACATTTATGTACGTTTGTCGGTGAGAAACGGAGGGTAATTTGTCTCAGCCAAGCCATCCTAACAGCGTTGGTAGATGTAGGACAGCTAGGCAAGGCTACCTAGCGATTAGTGAACACTCGGTTTCCTTGGTTTTTGCCCTCCCGCAGTGATTAGTGGACCAGACACCGATTTTACCATTGTGCGCGTGGAGCGACGGGTTACGTAATTTGCTTGCGACAAAGTGACCGACTCCTATACGATTTGGGAACTAATCGTTCAACCCTAAATCGGTAGATGGGCATTCGGCTTTAGATAAGGCTTAATATAAGAGTAATATAAGAGAAGCCTAGGTAAATGAAATAACCCTAAATGATAATGATACATTTTGAAAATCGATTTCTAAGCTTCATGTCATACAAGCGGGACAATGTTTATATCCTGTATACATTCACACCAATGTCACATGCTCACTTTCTTAAGGCCATAACGACTTTCGTTGGCGCCTCACCGGAGAGCGTGAAACGCCGACCGCGAGACCTCCGTACGCTGCAGCGATTTTCGAAATGGGCAACTGAAAACAGCATGTATGTGAGGTATTATTTCATAGGAATATGTCTCACGGATAATTTAGCGTCACAGAATAATTATCAGGCGAAGGTGAACTTTCTCGATTAGTGTGAGCGAATGGCTGACTAGAGCACACGCGTGGTTTACTAGGTCCTGGTCTATAATGGAGTTACTACCTTCACACTGAGGATACACCTATATTTTGAGTACACAAGACTGCGTAAGCACTTCGAGCAGAGACAGGTCTGAAAAGATAGTGAACTTTCTGAGGTAAGGTGCCTAAAAACAACATTGAATTTCTATTCACAACCGCCGTGGTCCTATTATTGCTCACAATGATGAATGCCCCTGAAGACCCCGGCGACGCCGCGCTCAGAGCGCTCAAAGAGTTAAAAGAACGACCCAGACAAACTAGATCTTCTACTTCCACTGAGGAAGACTATGCTAACAGTAGAATCTCCACAGTACTTGAAGATTTAGTTTCTTTAGCACTCGAGACAAGGAAAACTACAAACGAAACACAAAAAACCACCTCAGACACGCAACAAAAGGTTAATGCGCTAACAGATCTACAGCATACAGTAGAAGAACACCAAACCAGTATTTCTGAACTTAAAGAAGAAAACAGAGCCCTAAAAGAAAACCTCTCTAATCTAGCAAGTAGGGAAAAAACCTTGAACGGAAACAGACAGGGAATGAACATAAACTAGACCAAGTACATGAACAATCGATCACCCTAGACCACAGCTCTAGGAAGCATAACATATTGATTGTGGGGGTAGAGCAGTCGGACAATGAGAACCTACACATGATTGTTATGGACATTCTTACGAGAATAGCCCCTGACCTCACCATCAACGACCTGGAGCAGGTGTACAGAGTGGGACGCCTAGCTCAGCGTGCCAGACCTATACTGGTCGCGTTCGGAAAAGTGGCAGATCGTGAAAAAATCCTGCGCCTGAAGAGTAACCTTAAAAAATCACCAGACCTTCAGTCGATATTTGTAAACGAAGATGCAAACCCCGAGATCAGGGTTAAAAAAAATTAGCTACTTGTCAAAAATGGCCGAAAAAGCTGGAGAAGACACAAAACTGAAGGGTCGTGGCATTATCTACGGGGGAAAATACTATTCGTACCAGAATCTTAAAAACCTACCAGAGAACATCAACATGGAGAAGTTGAAGACCAGGACACTATCCCAAGTAGTGGCATACCAAAGCCACCACTCACCACTGTCCAATCTGTATCCAGCCTCAATCACTATTAATGGCATTACCTTCTGCTCAGTTGAACAAGCGTATTCATACGAAAAAGCCAAGTTTGCGAATGCACCCACCATTGCTGATCAGGTCCTCGCCACCGACAATCCGTACCGGGCGAAGCGCCTCACACAGGCACTAGACTCTGCTGAATGGGCGGCCATTGCGACTGACAAACTGCGCACGATAAACCTGGAAAAGTACCAACAAAACGAGCCCCTAAAGAAAAAACTTCTAGAAACAGAAGATAAGAGGTTACTCGAGGCCACTTTGGACCCCTATTGGGGTACGGCGTGCCACCTACACGCGAAGGAGATTCCCCTTGGCACGTTCAAGGGAAACAACATAGGAGGAGCTGTGCTAATGGAGGTGAGAAGTGAACTTACGCGAGACCAGCCCCGTCCCAGACGCTTCCCATTCCCACCTGCCCCTGCCACTTGGAAGGTAGACACGTCTCTAACCCACAGAACGGAGAGGACTGAAGACCACGCTCAACCGATTGATGCTTCTGCGCTTCTCGGCCTGGACAACGAGTAAAGGGATAACAGATCTATAAGTACCAGCCTATTGCAATCCGAACTATATTGAGAATACGCTTGTGTTGCAACATATTATTTCAGTATAACCATATAAAGTATAAGCCACTTTTTAGTATGGCGGTACTTTTAACTAGTGACTCCCGCGGCTTTAAATTGTCTGCTGATCGCTTTGAAGACAGTGCATTAACCTACATTGTTCGCCCTTTTTTTGGTCGTTCGATTGGTGATCTAATCCACCCAACTATAAAATTGGCGAATGAAACAAACCCTGATATAATAGTATTATATGCAGATATCTGTGGAATAACGTATAAGAATAGCATAACAAAAAAGGTATTTCCACTAGATGAGGATTACTGTGTCCTGAGTAATGAGATTATAGCCCAAATTGAACGGGCTAGTGTTGAGATTACATACAACACATCTATTACCCCAATTTTTCTGCCTCTTATTGGCATGGACTTGTCGAAATATAATAGCAGGAACTCTAGAGGCAAAAGCATGGTAGTCAAGACCATGGATCAGACTGTGTAATCCGCGTTAACTCCCTTATAACCAAGTTTAATCGCGGAAAGCCTACCCCATGGATCGCGGATAGGTTTCATAAATGTATGGGGAAAGGCTGTGTGGTTCATTCATATACACACCTATATGATGGGTGTCACACGGACGCCTTGTCAAGGTATGTACAATCAGTTATCATGGTAGAAGTTCAGGAGTTCGATGGAAAAAAGGGCTACGTTTCCTAAGTGTTAATGTATGGAGCTTGAACCCGAATCTAGAAAATTTTTCAATTATAGCAACCAAATGTGACATCGTCATGGTATCGGAGTCGTGGTTGGACCCTAGACTACCCACCGAGTTAATCGCTCTGGAACGCTACCAAACAGCGAGACTAGACAGACGTCCATTTGTAAATAAAAAAGGAGGAGGGCTGGTAACTTATATAAAAGACTGCTATTCATATGAACTGATAGATAACCATACTTTCATATCTGAAAATTTTGAAATTATGACCTTGAAAGTCAACGTTAATGGGAAAATATACCTAGTAATAAATATCTATAAAGCTCCTCCCACTTCTCCCTATATACTATATGCAAAACTAGACAAAATATTAGAGGAAAGTGCCAATTACTCATCAATTGTAATGATGGGCGATTTTAACATTGACATTATGGACAAAACCCAGGTTGTCAGACACGTTTCTACTTTTGGTAATGCTTACAATCTCAAGCAATATATCACATCCCCCACGCGTATTAGAGAAAAAACAGCAACCGCCATAGACCATATTTATACCGACAACCCAAATGTATTATTAGCCTCCCCGATAAACTTGACCATCAGTGATCACCTACCAATTACTTTAGTGATGAAAATGCAGAGAAACAAAATAAGGAAAGAAAAAATTACGGCCGTATCATACAAAAAGTTTGACAAGAAATCATTTCTCGACCTGTATTTAAATGGGAAATGGAACAACTATGACATAACGGTAGATCCTGACCAACTATGGCAAATAATGCTGGATAATATTGAGCAGGCGTTATCGGTTTGTGCCCCGATAAGGAAAATGCACATTTCAAGAGATAAACCAAGCTGGTTCACTGAAGAGGTACAACTAAGTATACAAAATAGAGATTACTTTTTTAGACGTGCCAAGAACACTCAACTAGAGGATGACTGGCGAATTGCAAAACATTATAAGAACTTAACAAAATCGCTTATAAATTACGAAAAAAAAGAAAAGAATAAGCAAGATCTTGAAGAAGAAAGGGAGTGACCCTAAAAAGTTCTGGCGAGGTGTCAGAGAATTAATTCCCAAAGAACAGCCATCAAAGATAACAACAATGATAGATCAAAATGATGAATCTGAGATAAGTGAATGGGAAATCCCTGGGCATGTAAACGAATACTTTGCTAATATTGGGGCCAACCTCGCAGAGAAATTCCCACAACAAAACATAGCTGAACCCCCCTTCCCACCACGAGATGCTGAATATTCCCTTTTTTCTGAACCTTTCACTTTGAATGAAGTGGAAGATGTGGTGAAACGCATAGACTGTGGCAAATCAGCCTCGATATCAAACATTCGAACATTTGTGTTTAAAATTGCATTCAAAAACCCACCAGATAAATTACTTACGTTATTTAACTCCACCATCTTTCACTCGAAATTCCCCAACTCTTGGAAAACAGCCAAAATAACCCCTATCCCGAAAGTAAACAATGTGAAATATACCAATGACCTAAGACCCATTAGCCTCCTTCCCCTGTCAGGGAAACTACTTGAGAAAATAGTAAATAATCGTTCAAAACAATATCTAGAAGAACATCATATCCTGAGTAATTCCCAGCATGGCTTTAGAAAAAATAAATCAACTATATCTGCAATATCGAACTACCTAAAATATATTCTTGAAAACCCTAGCTCTTCCTCCCTATTTCTTGACTTTAAAAAAGCATTTGACACTATACCTCATAAATTACTCATCTATAAATCATACACTAATAGACTAAATAATACTACCTGCTCCTGGTTCTCCAGCTACCTAAGTAATCGTAAACAACAAGTTAATTTCAACTCTAAACTGTCCTCTGTCCTTCCTATATCCTATGGGGTCCCTCAAGGCTCAGTCCTGGGACCCACTCTATTCATTCTCTATATAAATGACCTAACTTCCTGTCTTCAAAACCTAAATTGCCACACACTCTTATACGCGGATGACACGGTTGTGTCTACTAGCTCACCCGAAATGTTATCCGAAACAATACCTATCATCTCCTCATGGTGCGTTTCTAATCTACTAGCCTTAAATGAAAGTAAAACTAAATGGATGAACTACTCTAGGCAAATAGAACATATTCCTGCAGAAATAACGATGAACAACATAGTGCTTGGTAAAGTGACCCAATTCAAATACTTAGGCTTGACAATAGACAATAAATTAAATTTTGCCCAACACCGGAAATCGGTAATACAAAAAGTAAATCATAAAATCTACCTATTAAGGAAAATCAGACATTTAATTGATATACCAACTGCATTACAGATATATAAATCCACGATATTACCTTTCTTTGACTTGGCTGATTTTATCTATGACAATAACACCATACAAACTCAAAATGAATTTCAACGCCTACAAAATAAGATACTACGACTAATCTACAAAGTTAAATTGGAACCCAACCCAAATACTAAAAGCTTAATACAGACCAACTCCATCAAAATGCAAAGACTAAATTACTAATACATAGACGAGATATCCACTTACTTAGTCATTTTCATACACTCACCAAAGAAGTTGCCCTGATAGACCATAGAGACTTACCAACCAGAAGGAGCACTGGCCTAAATCTAATACAACACAATGTTTAATAACTCCTTCCACGTACGAGCAATCACTAATTGGAATAATTTAAAAGAGGCATTTACAACTATCCCTTCAAAAGATAAATTCAAATTACTAATCAAAAGATCATACCCTGAATGTTATCTATGAGGCCAGCTTGTGTTACAACAGGCCCATATTAACTAGGAATGTAATTAGAGCGAACTTGTGAACAGTAATGAATACAGAGGGCGCTTTCATAGACTCATGCGCACCCTATCGGACCTTTATAAGACCACGCTCGGTCACGTGACCTACAGTCTTCACTTCGAACTTTATCTCAAGAAGACGTTTAAATTTTGCTCCGGTGTTTCACGGTGGAATTACACTTTAGATCTGTCAGGAAAACGCATCAACCATGCCGCCGAAGAAGTCAGCGACTGCGGGAAAAACGAGAGTCCAGAAAAGCGCGGTTCCTACAACTACGAGGCAGACTAAAGCCGATAAAAGAATCGACGCGTTACAAGGACAAGTCGAAGAAATGAAAAACGCCATCATGGGTTTCATTAATACCCAGAGTGCAAAAGCCGCCAAAAACGTTTCCGAGACCCCCCAAGTGCAGGAGCACATTACCATCAACGCACAAGCGCAACGGCCACAGGGAAACACAGTAAGTGAAACGATTCCCATACAGAAGACAGTTACAGCTCAAAATTTTCAAAATGGCGCCGTTCCCGGGACCCAGATCCAGGTCCCACTAAGCACGGGAACTCAACAGGACTTCGTGACGTCATACCTCGCGCGGCAGCCGAGTGCCTGGGAGACTAAGAGTGCTGCAACCCCGCGTTACCTGGACACAACCCTCAACGACGAGATCCAACGCATTCTCCAACACCCCAGCCACGTTTTGCGTCCTATTAACGGTAAGCGCTATCAGCCGTTTCAGTACGTATTCAAAGGTTTAAAGAAGGAAAAAACGTCTTTGGGATCTCTGAACATCCAGGAATATGTTTGGGGGATACTGCGGATGATAGACGACACCGACACAGATACGGCCATTAAGCCGCATCTACTTCAGCATCTCCGTGAGGTAGTCGAAGATTCCCTCGACTACGATTTCTCCTCAGTGAGGCGCTGGAGTGAGGAGACGTTTGCGAGGATACAAGAGGGACGTTTCCCTGACGGCTGGGCCAGCGATAACCAAATACAACACCTCAAGACCGCTATATCACGGTTTGAGAATTCCCGTCTACAAAAGCAGGATGTTGAGTCCACCAAACGTCAGAAATCGAAGCAAGTCCTCACCAACCCCCCTTGCGGGGATTACAACTCGGCTAAGGGGTGCACCTCGACACCCCCCCATACCAATGCTGATGGGGGGCTTGTCAGCCATATTTGCGAATATTGCCACTCCATTCTAGGACTTCACCATCCCCAAGTGATCCAGGAGTGTCGCATTAAGCAGCGACACCAATCCAACACAGCTCAGCCTACACCTGCCAAGCCCGCACTTTAGGCCTGTGGCAGGCCGAGGGTCTGCCGCAACCCCCTTCAACTCAGCCTGAGTACCCCCCTGAGGGGGGCGATCCACACTGTCTGAGTGACCACGGGACGGACAACCCGATTATTGGTCACGTGTATCGCCCTAAGCGGGTCCAATCAACGTCGGAGTCGCCAGTTGGGAGGCCCCCCCCTCTTTTGAATGCCAGGTTAAATTCCCGGTTTTTGCCCACCTCTACTCACGCATTGTGGAGGAGGGGACATATAATTTTTGTGGTGCTAAGTGTGATGTTGTTTCCGCGTTAAACGTTCGAGAGTGGGAAAAACGTCTCCAAGGTTATCACGACTACGAAGTCTGCGCTTTTCTCAGGTACGGGTGGCCAGTTAGCTACGACGCCGACACCTGGCCTCTGCCCACCTACACCAACCACCACAGCGCCCGCGCTTTCAAAGACGCCCTCGACGTTTTCACAGACACGGAATTATCGCACGCAGCAATTCTGGGGCCTTTGTCAGACCCTCCCTTCGGGGACCACACCCAAGTTTCTCCTCTTATGATGAGAGAAAAGAAGAACTCCAACGATAGACGGGTGATAATCGACCTCTCTTTTCCCCCGGAACACTCCGTCAACGACGGGATTGCGGAAGGGATGTATCTCGGCGGTTCTGCAAAATACACCCTCCCCAGCATCCGGGACCTGCTGAATCATATCGAAATCATAGGAAAGGGGGCGTGGCTCTGGGCCGCGGATCTGAGCCGAGCCTACCGCCAGCTAAGGTTCGATCCCGCCGATACCTCCCTCATGTGTTTCAAGGTGGGCGATAATTTTTACATCGACCTTTGCCCAGCATTTGGCTGCAGAACTTCTTCTGTGGCATGTCAACGCGTGGCTAACGCGGTCATATACATCCTACAAGGCCAAGACATCATGGCCTTGGCCTACCTAGACGACTACGCCGGGATGGAGCCTAATAAAGAAAAGGCCGACCGGGCCTACGCGACCTTTCTAGCCTTGGCTCGCGACTTGGGCCTCCAACTCGCTTGTGAAAAGTGTTCCCCGCCTACGACAAGCCTCACGTGGCTAGGCTTCCACGTGGATTTGGTCGCCATGATCGTCTCAATTCCCCCGGAGAAACTCCACGAGGTAATTGAGATCTGCCGCGCTTGGCGGGACAAGACTCATGCTACTCTCCGCCAGCTCCAGTCGTTGGCGGGACGGGTCGTACATATCGCCGCCTGTGTTAGGCACACGAGGCGCTTTACAACACGCATCTTCGCAGCTTTACGGGCAGCTCGTTTCTGTGACGTCATACAAATAAGCCCCGCCCTGATGGGAGATGTCAACTGGTTCACCCACTACGCGGAGCGGGCCAATGGCAAACATCTGATTCAGCGGCCGCAAGCGCACGTTTTCATGACGCTACTTGTAGCAAAGGATTCCGCCCACGCACGAGTCAGCACCAAGGCAGTCACGTGGTCTTGGTCTGACCTAGAGGTCAACGTGGCGCCTTCCAGTCTGCGGACGGGCGCTCGGTTATACTTATAACCACCGACAGCCCGGGAGCTCGGGCGGTTATTTCCCCTCACAGGATCAAGGATGTTTTTGTGGGCGCTTGCGCCCGCAAGTTGTGGTTGCTTGCGGCTTTACTGGACTCCGAGGTGGTCCTGGCCGAGGGCCCGGCGCCGCGAGACGTTTTTCCCACTCTCCGCGTCGACCGCCCCCCCCCTGATCGCCATGTTAAGTGATTTCACCTGATTACAGGTACAGACCCGCTTCTACATGCCCAGATGGCTTCATCTTTCATCGCAGCAGCGGCACATTCGACAATAAAGAACAAGTCGTCGGAAGCGACGTTTTTTCTCCAGTGGGCCGGCCGACATGGAGTCAATCCTCGACGACCCTCGATACTCCAGGCTTCCTTGTACATACAAGCCCTCGCCAACAAGCTGTCTTCCCCGGGTGCGGTGAAGAACTACGTATCGGGGGCGAAGTCTTGGATATCGGACCATGGGGGCGATATTTCTCCGTTTGTATCGCCCCAGGCTTCTGCAGTTCTCCGGGGGTCTGCTATACTCTCAGGACATGTTACCAACAGAGCCCCCCCCATCACGTTGGATATTCTTCATAGGATCTGTGACCTGGCCGACGGGCTTACCGTAGGCTTACTCTTCAAAACGGCAGCAGTCTTCGCGTTTTATTCCCTCCTTAGGGCTTCAAACTTGTTCGCTTCTCCCTCCTCCAGGGCTTCTCACGTTATCACCAGGGGTGACGTTATCGCCCAACAAGGCACACTACACGTACGGATTATATCGTCAAAAACGATAGCCCCTTCTTCACCTCAGGTTATCGTGGTACCTGCGGCTTCGGACCCTCGTTATTTACTCCATTATGGGAGTCTTATAGAGCAGCAGCCCCTGCGGCCCCGCTGGACCCCATTTTTCTGGTCAGACCAGGAGTACCTCTCACTTCAGATGCATTCACACGTATCCTGCGTATCCTCCTCCACCGAGCCCGTATCCCGCACCCAGCAGCCTGCACTCCACACTCCTTCAGGAGGGGCGGCGCCCAACATGCATCCGCATCGGGTATGACGGCATCTGACATCTGCAAACTCGGAACGTGGTCTTCAGAGCAGACCTTGGCCACATACTTACAGAACTGACTTTATCAACGTTCCGGTTGGTACTTGTTTTTTGATAAACTCAACAATTATCCAATGTCATTTTGATACATTGTATCAATTTCTTACACTACGTGTGTATCTGTATAACAATTGTCAAATCTCCAATTTTCAAATTTCATGTTACCAATTTAATACTCTCGTAATACCTCGTCAATTGTATTACACATCGGTATTACTATACTCAATTGTTATACTACGTATAAATTGTCCAAAGTATAATAAATACCATATACTATAATGCGCTCTCTAGTTAATCATTAGAGCGAACTTGTGAACAGTAATGAATACAGAGGGCGCTTTCATAGACTCATGTGCACCCTATCGGACGTTTATAAGACCACGCTCGGTCACGTGACCTACAGTCTTCACTTCGAACTTTATCTCAAGAAGACGTTTAAATTTTCCACCCACCCACCCTACATAAACTGTTTTATGGGTGAAAAAGGGTTTTTCACTTGTACTTGTTTTTTGATAAACTCAACAATTATCCAATGTCATTTTGATACATTGTATCAATTTCTTACACTACGTGTGTATCTGTATAACAATTGTCAAATCTCCAATTTTCAAATTTCATGTTACCAATTTAATACTCTCGTAATACCACGTCAATTGTATTACACATCGGTATTACTATACTCAATTGTTATACTACGTATAAATTGTCCAAAGTATAATAAATACCATATACTATAATGCGCTCTCTAGTTAATCATTATACCTATCTCTGACATGTAATTTACCCACCCCACGTTATTTGCCTGTTCGTGAGTAGCTTGTGTTACAAGTACCCTAGATAAGGCAGCTGATTATTGAAGTTATGCGTTATATGCCTGTTTGTGAGTAGCTTGTGTTGCAACTACTCGAGACAAGACATGTAGTCAATTGAGATCTGTATTATAAGCCTGTGTGTGTAGCTTGTGTTACAACTACCCTGGATAAGGCAACCCAATCACTCTCCTAAATGTACCTGACGAGTAACCCTCACGAGTTAAGCCCGTGAACTTAGGTTAGTAAATTGAATGTCTACCATAAATTGGACGATAGGAGGTATAAGAGGTACGGTGTGGTAATATTTCTCATATCATCTCATTATCATGAATGGTTGTTATGATATTATAATGATTGAGTAATATATTTATGATACCAGCCACTGTTGTGTGATACATCGACTCCCGGAGGGACTGGGCGGAAGAACGGCCATGCCGAGCCCAGACATTTATTGTAAATGATTACCCTAATAAAACTATCAACAACAAAAAAGAAAAAAAAAGGTGTGTCTCTAGCTTCCTCTGGCCTTGCTGCTGGCTGGCCGCGGCTGCGGGCGACTGGCCCAACAACTTCAGTTTTCAAATATCAATTTCCGTAATATCTGTCAACTATTGTTTAATTGGCTAGATTAGACTTGGTTATTCGTTGAGAATGTCGCACAACTGGAAAACGGTTTGAGAAAGATATCTACAGTATGATATTAACAATGAGTCCGTGATTTTATTTTTTAAAAAGTTGGCTTCACTAGGTAAACACTGACTGAGCTGCAAGATGTAAACAAACCCACTTCGGCCGCTTAATTATGTCTAATCTTGACTCAATCTTATGAAACCATAGACCTATTGGGATCAAAGACTTCTATGGGTCTATTATACGAATTATCAATGTTTTTTTGTAAATTCTAATGGCATATTTCACGAATTAATGTACTAGAAACATCTCCAGGCGGCAATGTTTATATCGTCCGAGTGGCATTACTACGGCCGCTTGCTACACCGGATCCTGGGTGTGAGAGCGCGCGAGAACGCGAGACTTGGGATTGTAAATGGGCCTATGTTTGCCAGGAGATGCAGAGGTCTGTAGTGTTTCCTAACTGAGTGAACGTCACTTACCGGATACAGTAGACTTGCTCAAATCTTTAATTATGGACATTCATGATTAAACAAAATTATGACAAATTATGTTGCGGTGTGACTGGTCCAGGAATCAAAGACTTGCCCATTAAGAACGAAACCTCCTGTAGATTGCAACCCCAGCCGCTCCATGTAACCCTACACCTCCTCCTACACCTCCCACCCCCACCCTCCTCCAGTTCCCTGGGTGCTATGTCATCAGAGCAATAAATCCTGCCTATGGACGACCTTTGGACTGTGTTATCAATTAAAACCCCGTGAGGAGGCTACGGCGGATATTCTAAAAACAGCAGAAACAAACTCAGCAAAGGAACCTATCCAAGAGAGACTCCAAGCAATCGCTATGGAAACAACAACAACACAGAAGGAAATAGACTTACCAGACGATGAACCAAAAACCCCTCCAGGAGCTAAAATGACGAACGCAGGTATTACCTTCAGTGGCGCCTCATGCCCACTATCAAACATGTCAGCCTGCAGAATAATGAAAAAGATCAAAGGGGAAGACTACTGCTTCTCAAGTCTCGAGAAGGCTTTCGTATTTGAAAAATGTAGAGCTTTCAAAGAAGAAGCAATAGGGCATGCCCTGCTAGAAATCGAAGACCCGTTCAGCTGTAAAACACTCGGCAAACTTATCAAAGTCCCTGAAAATAGCCCATGGTTGACCTAAAAAGTAGAAATTATGCGAAACTTGCTGAATGTAAGATTCAATGAATCAGCGGAATTACAGAAAATACTACTAGACACGAAAGACTACCAGCTTATAGAAGCCACGGACGACAAGTTCTGGGGTGGGGGACCACGTCTAAACAACAAGTGCTATGAGAAAGGAACGTACACGGGAGAAAATACCCTGGGTCAGTTACTTATGGACATTCGTACCCGTCTAAGGAAGGAGTAGACCCGATTGACCCGATTGATCCCTGTATGCAAGCAGTCATGGCCCTATTACTTGCTGGCGATTCCAGAGTCCGCGGCCTCGATACCTACATATCCAAATCTATACAAGAATACCGCGCCACCATAATGCATCCAGGCGGCAAGGTATTCGACATCATGGAGGATATATACAGATACTTAGTTGTAAACCCTGAGATTACAACCATATACGTAATTGCTGGCATCAACGACATAACGAAGAAATGTTCTAAGACTGGACTAATCACCGCTTCACCAATAACGAAGGGTGGAACTGCCGTTGCGAAAATCCTCGCCGACTACCAGTATCTACTGTTCAAGGTGGGCAATATTGTGCCGACATGCCAGACCGTCTTCTGCAGTGTCTATAGCGTGTCGCTAATTCTAGCTAACCAGGGACATACCTACCCAACACTTAGTGAGGACCAACGGCTAGTATACGATACTGTGATCGCACTGAACAAAGAAATCGACGCACTAAACAAGTCATCCAACTACATCACAGCAAGAATAGATCACATAATACAGCCGAAAAACAAGGGCGGCACGATTCCACCGAGATTCCACTTATTGAAGGATGGCGTACACCCAACGGAGAGGGTGCTCGAACGAATATCAGAGGAAATCGAAAAATCTTACTCGAAAAATCTATCCAACGGAGCACATAAATAATGGACACTGTTCAACATATCTCTCTAATCGGCGTTCCATACAGGATCCGGGATGAGAATGTAGAACAACCGTAGTAACTCGCTCAAACTGGCAACTAACGTGCTCCATACCAGACACCTTGGTAGCTTAACATAAACGCAAGGAGTATAGTGTAATAACGGTGATTACTTCGAAGGTCGAGGCGTTCCATACAGGGCCCTCTCCTGCCCTAATGTTAGTCACCTTGCTAGTTTATTGAAACCTGACTGATATGTAGTAACTGGTGTTAAACAACGAATACTGTTCATCGCATCTCTCTAATCGGCGTTCCATACAGGACCCGGGTTGAGTATGTGGAACAATCATATTGTATACTCGCTCAAACTGGTAACTAACGTGCTCTATACCAGACACCTTGGTAACTTAACACAAACGCGAGGAACATTGTGTGGTAACGGTGGTAACGGTGATTACTTCTATGGCCGAGGCGTTCCATACAGGGCCCTCCCCTGCTCAAACGTTATTCACCTTGTTAGTTTATAGAAACAGACCTTAATACTTAATAACTGGTGGAAAGTACTTGAATGCCAAAACTCACAAATTCGCTGTTTCATCAAAGAGCCTATACCTGTCCCCCTTCTAACTAATGCTATTAAACTACTTGTAATTGTATATTTTATTTAAAGCGAATCTGTAAAACACTCCCTCTAACCTGCGTAAAAGCATTCCCTACAGGGCGCTATAAACGCCATCGGATGAGGTAAGCCACACCAGGGTTTGATGTTACCAACAAGGATTCGTGCCAACAAATGATGCTAACAATATTAACTTTCATTACAACATGTTAAGGGGCACTGGGGGTGCGGTTTTGACCTTAAGTAACTGGTTATTCGAAGCAACAAATAATCAAGAAATTCCAATTACAGCCTACATTGACATAAAAAAGGTGTTTGATTGTATTAATCATGAACTTCTATTGTATAAATTATCTCAGGCCGGACTGGGGTCTAATCTTTTGGCATGGTTTAAAAACTACTTGTCACACAGACAAATATATACTGAATATGCTGGAACAAAATCGAATTTAAAAATCGGTGGACTGTGGTGTGCCCCAAGAGTCCATCTTGGGCCCACTTCTTTTTATCATTTACGTTAACGATTTACCAAGTATAATTAAGAACTGCAGATGTTTGATGTATGCCGATGACTTGGTCATAGTGAGTTCCAACAAACACCTAAGGGAAGCCGAAAAGGCCCTACAATCAGACCTAAATGCCGCCTGGCAATGGTACACAGCTAATCGTCTAACAGTTAATGCACAAAAATCTAAAGTTGTTTATCATGGCAGCAAAAGGACACTCAATACGATAAAAAAAAAACAATCCGTGTTAATAATCGTGACCTGTCTGTAACAAACTCTATGAATTACCTGGGTGCGTTTTTTGATGAAAACCTAAACTTCGATAAGCACATCACAGAGTGTAACCATAAGCTAAATAACAAACTGTATTTATTTAGAAAGACAAAATGTTATCTAGACAAGTCAGCTGCAACAAGAGTAGTAAAAACTTGTCTGCTGCCACTGGCTGACCATTGCTCGTTTCTCTTTAACTGTGCTACTAATAAAGACCAGAACAAATTAAACCGAACCATCTTCCAGGCACTGCGAATCGCAGTATGTGGCCACTATAAAAAGGATAGCCTGCAAATAAGCAACAATGAACTGCTCAAAATAACAGAGACCGAACATTTTGATGTTAGACGTATGCTACTATTGATGGGTATTTATAGGAGCCTCATCCGGACAGGATTGGTCGAGAAGGAAGTCAAAGACAATAAACCAAGAACACGATCTTCAGTGAAAAACAATGTGAATATCGCCAAGCCAAGAAGTGAAAAATTTTTAAAATCGCATTTCTACAGGGCAACCCAATGCTTGAACACTTTAGACAAAGAAACTCAAACAATAGATTCTAAGAACAATTTCAAATCGCATGTCAGACTTAAATTGGAAAAGGAAAGCTGAAACTAACTGAAAAGTAATTCGCTCTTTCTCTATGTCAACGAATTTAACATGGCTAAGCCTATATGATGTGACGGTTATATGATGTTTCTACAATTTATACCGATCCAATCTGTGTTCCTCTGAACTAAACACATAAGTCATGGTAAGGTGTGCCGGGCCTATCTGGCGAAGAGTCCTAACAATCAATCATCATCACTACGCCTCCGATCCATGAATTGTTATCCTGACCAGTGTCATCTTCAACTGTATATACCCATTGTCACCATTTACCTCTATCTGTATGTGCGTTTTGCAATGTATCTGGATCAACATTGTGTGGAAGAGCGATGTGCAACATCGAATACAATAAAGATCATAAAAAAAAGGAGTAGGCGGAGGGCTAAAGGGACTGAAGACAGGGGTAAACCAAGACGATCCCGGAACTCAATCACCAAGCAGATATCCTGACCAGTAACAAGGAACTCTGCATTGAGAGTGCTGGACAAGCCTGGCGTTAAACAGCGCCAGAAATCGGACACCATTACCGATTTGACCAGTCCTAAACTGGCCCCAGTCCCTGTTTCCCTCTGCCTACCCAACCCCTCCTCTCCTCGATACAGGGACTGGTCAAATCGGTAATGGTGTCCGATTTCTGGCGCTGTTTAACGCCAGCATTCCGAACACTCTCCATACAGATATCCTGGTTACTGGTCAGGATATCTGCTTGGAGATTGATACCCTATCACTTTGATCTCGATCGGATCACAGTCAGCAGCAGGCGAAATTTATTGCTATGACAACACAGGCGGTCAGAGAACTGGAGGAAGGGAGAGGGAGGGGTATGAGGAAGTATAGGGTTACAGGGAGCGGATTGGGGTCATAAACAGGAGATTCTGGTCAGAGTGGACAAGTCTTTGATTCATGGGCCAGTCAGAGAATGATACATACTATATTGACCTTTATTTTCATTGTGTTTAATCATTTAATGAAAGCTCATAATCAAAGACTTGAGCAAGTCTAGACCAGTCCCTGGATCGAGGAGAGGAGGGCTGGGGTAGGCGGAGGGATACAGGGACTGGGGCCAGTCTACGGATGCAGTTAAAATGCGGCCGGCGCATGCGCACCAAACATGACGTTTTGACGTGGAAACTCAACCTATATCCGGTTAATTTCTGACGAATTAAATGTACAATTTCAAAGAGAATCCTGTGCTGATAACTCGTTCGCTTGGCCGGTAATTCATACATCAGACCACCCACAGGCACTTTTATAAGCTCCTGATATCGAAGTGCAGTAAACTCCACTGGATATGTTATTGAATGCGGTATTTACATATATATGATATTGCACTCTGACTATGTCCAATATTACAACGACTATAGTTTATATATCAACAAAGCATTATCTGAACCAAACCTTTTCTTTTATCTATTTAGGTTCCATCATGCGTTCGAGATAAACTGTGAATTTCCAGAAAATGATTTATAAAACCTTTTTATATCTCCTGCAATTGGGTCTCTTTTAAGGTGTTGTCAAGTGGTCATCCTCAGACCACTCCTATCCCAGATCTCCTCAACACTCATACTGACACTTGACCGGAAGCTTCTTGCTTCGCTGGTCCTCAGTGGGAAGCCTTAGTGACACTGAGTATGTCGGCAAGCAGCCAAGTCTCCTGATTCTCAGACTCCAGGGTGGCCAGAGCCAATCTGCGGCAGTGACCTTAGATCGTACTCCTGATCTCTGCTCGATAGTTAAGTTGTTTTAGTTTTTATTTCCAATTTAGGAAAGAGTGTCACGTGCAGGTGTTGCTTATTACTTGTACATGAATTGTAAGTAGTTCCGACTGCGGTAGGGAGGGACGCCTATTACCAGAAAGATTATTACCTACTATATCTAAAACGGTAGAATTTTGTGATATCCGCATGGAGTTGCTGCCGTACACAGAGACAAAGTGAACCAGACCTAGGCATGGAGATTGAAGAGCCATGAGAGTGAGAATCTCGTGTAGTACCTAACTGAATCCTGCTACTATTTTTTTTGTTTCTCTACACAGATGTGCTTCTATCCTTAGGATTTGTTTATATTCGTACAGAAATCATAATTTAGAACTGTAGTTTTCGGATTACCTTGCCCCGTTATCAGCCACGAGAATAATGGCGCTCGTACGAGTTTACGATGGTTTCCCGTTCACCCGTTCACCCGTTTAACGTAGCATATATACGTCACATGCAGAACATAGGCTTTTTACAGGTACATTGTAGTTTGGCATAATCAACTTTCTACACGGTAAGCTAAGTTGGAGACACCAGGGTGTTTACACACATAGTGTTTAACATTAGGGAGTGTCGATATAACAAGTGTTAAACTTTAGGAAGTGTTTTGATACAAAGTATTTACCTTTAGGGAGTGTTAAACGGATAAGTGTTTAGCATTAGGAAATGTTTAAATACTAAGTGTCAAAAATGCTTTGTTTTATATGTAGATATTATTGCCATATTTCAAGACCACAACAACTAGCCGCAAATAAGGCCATACAAAGGACATTTGGTGTTGGTGACACTAATATGTTGATGGGTAGGCAGGTTGGATGTTTTAAATCCCTTAATGGAAAAATGATATTAGCCCCTCACTGAGATAGCAAAGTATGTATCCCACCACCATGATGATACTGAAAGTTATAGAAAAATATAGATAATGTAAGCCTCCCTCAAACAGGGTTACCAATATAAATCCCCGCTCAATATAAATACAAAACAATCACCCCTGTCCCTTCACAGAAGCACCTACAAATTTTGCCCTACCCCTCCCCCTAGATTATTTTCTTCAAAGTAACCCCCCCCCCCCCTAGGAATGGATAAAGGAGCACAAATTAGTACCCGTCGCGAATTTCTATTCCCACCATGGACAAATATCAAAATAGAATTATCCATCCTTCACAACCCAATCACAGATGGACTGGCAGGTAGATGGGTAGACAGGTAGATGGGTAGGCAGGTAGAGGGGTAGGCAGGTAGATGAGTGGGCAGGTAGATGGGTAGGCAGATTGTTGGGTAGGCAGGTAGATGGGTATGCAGGTTGATGGGTGGGAAGAAAGCTGGGTAAGCAGGTAGATGGGTTAGCAGGTATATGGGTAGGCAGGTTATTGGGTAGGCAGGTAGATGGATTGGTCGGTAGATGATTAAGCAGGGAGATGGATGGGTAGGTATATGGATAGGCAGGTAGATAAGTTGGAAGGTTGGGTGGGCAGGTAGATGGGTGGGCAGGTAAATGGGTAGACAGGTACAGTATGCCAGTGGGTTATATAATAGAGAATACCTACATAAATGAAGGAAATGATGGTTATTAGGTTAAAAGGTTTATTAATAAATGAGCAAATAAATATAAATCATACAATATAAATGAATAAAAATGAATATAAATGCAAAAAAATTAAGAATAAATAGATAAAAGAGGTTGAAGATGGATATGCCTTCCTTGTGAAATTTGCTCCTTTTTACACCCCCGTTCAATGTCTTGGATTTTCAGTGTTTTTGATATGATAGCCTTCCAAACTGTCCCTTAAACGGGGTTTTAAAGCATTTCTGTACCGAAAAACTGTCCCCTAAAGCGGGGTGTCCCCTTAGGCGGGGTGTCCCCTTAAGCGGGGTTAAAATAAACTCTTAATAGAGGGAAAAATTTCCGTTCCAAGCAAATTGTCCCCTGAAGCGGGGTGTCCCCTTAAGCGGGGTGTCCCGGAAGAGGGGTTTTACTGTACATGGGTGGGCAGGTAGATGGGTAGATGGGTAGGCAGGTTGATGGGTAGGCAGATAGATGGGTAGGCAGAGATATTGGTCGGCAGGTCCATGGGTGGACAGGTTGGATGGGCAAGTACATGGGTGGGCAGGTAGATGGGTGGGTAGGTATATGGGTGGGCAGGTAGATGGTTGGGCAGGTAGATGAGTGGGAAGGTAGATGGTGGGTGGGTAGATGGGTAGGCAGGTATATGGGTAGGCAGGTAGATGGATTGGCAGGGATATTGGTGGGCAGGTACATTGGTGGGCAGGAAGATGGGTAGGCAGGTTGATGGGTAGGTAGGTAGATGGGTAGGCAGAGATATTGGTCGGCAGGTAGATGGGTTCACAGGTTGATGGATGGGCAAGTATATGGGTGGGTTAGTAGATTGGTCGGCAGATAGATGGGTAGGCAGGTAGATGAGTGGGCAGGTAGACCTGTGGGAAGGTTTTTTTTTTTTTGGGTTTAAATATTTTTATTAGACGAAAAAGGGTTCACATTCACAACGGTGTGATCTTCCACTCCGATCCGTCATACAGATACAAAGACAAAGACAATTCCTGGTGCAGGATAACACAGAATGGACAGGTAATCAGTCATTTAAGCAGGACAAGAGTTCCAAATGTATATCGCATTCGCTGTCCACTACACGGTGGACAGGAGTGTTAGTTAATACCAAACTACCATAACAGTCATAGTATAGCTTCCAAAAACATAGCAAAGAGAAACACAAAAGAGAATAAAGAAAAATAGATAAAAAAATATTAGACAATACAATACATAAACGACAAAGTACATGAATTACGACAAAGTGAGTGGCTGTGGGCGACAGATTGAGATGGAGGGTAACAAATATGCAAACCATCTATGTAGAGAGGCACCAACCTAGAACCGTTACAGTGCAAGTAGAACTGCGCATATAGGTTGCATGCATAGGTATAGGGTGGGCAGGTAGATGGGTAGGCAGGTAGATGGGTAGGCAGATAGATGGATGGTCAGAGAGATGAGTAGGCAGGTAGATGGTGGGCAGGAAGATGGGTCGGCAGGTAGATGAGTAGGCAGGTAGATGGGTTGGCATGGTATTGGTTGGCAGGTAGGTTAGTGGTCAGGTAGATGGGTCGGCAGGTTAATTGGTGGGCAGGTATATGAGTCATGTAATAACATGCAACCTGTTCAATAAAAATCAGTTCGGCTTTATGCCTATTGGATCTACTGGGCAGGCAATATTTCAGTTAGTAGATATATTTAAAAAAGGGATGAATAAAGGATACAGTAGCTTCTGCACGTTTATTGACCTAAGAAAAGCTTTTGACAGGTTTGTCACCAGATATTGTTTAAAAAGTTGGAAAATATCGGAATAGGAAAAGATTTTTTCACATCAATCAAATCCTACTTCACACAAAGGAGACAAAGTGTAAAGTTAGGCAACATAATATCGAACACCGAGCATGTATCATGCGATGTACCACAAGGTTCGGTTCTTGGACTGATACTATTTATTGTATTCATCAACGATATCTTTAACGAAATAGTAGAAAGTTCTGCAATAATGTATGCCGATGATTTGGTGTTGGTGAGCAACGATAGGGATCAAGAAACAGCCGCTGCAAAAATTCAGAGAGATCTAGAACGATTAAATAAATGGATAAATGATCATAGGTTAATGATAAATATTTAGAAAAGTAACTAAGTGGGTGGGTAGAAGGCTATATAGCTTGGAAATACCAGAAGTCAACATAATCGGAACGCCTTGGCAGAGGGTATTCAAATTTAATGACCAACAGAAGCACGGGTATGGACATAAAATTTATTAAGTACGAATTGAGTACAGATAATTTGTATCAGTCCATAATAGCATATAATTCAGAAAGAGGAGAGTTACAAGGTATTTAGAAGCCCTACGAAGTAGGAGATGTTGAAGAGAGGAGAGTGAAGAGTTTTTGTAGGGTGGGTGGTTCCTTCTCGTTGGCTTCCCAGGGTTGAAGTGGACGCAGGCGGGTTGGAGAGGGTTGGTCACATGGCTGGGACCACTTGACCGGAACCACGGGAGGGAGAGTCCCTGGTGACCGGGACGAGTCCTTGACTACCGTGCTTCCTTTGCATTACCGCCAACTCTTCAGTTAGCCCCAATGACCAACAGAAGCACGGGTATGGACATGAAATTTATTAAGTACGAATTGAGTACGGATAATTCTTATCAGTCCATAATGGCATATAATTCAGAAAGAGAAGACTTCACAAGGTATTTAGAAGCCAGAGGCCGGAGTCCAGAGGGTGGAGTAGTCTGTAGACCATGGCCATAGCGAGTGAAAATGAGGAGGGTTGAAGAGAGACGAGTGCCACATGACGGCACGTGGAGGGGAGATGCGTGCCGTGTGGCATGTGACGACATGTGAGGAGGAGACATGTGCCGCCTGACAGCACGTAAAGAGAAGACATGTGCCACCTGACAGAACGTGAAAAGGAGACGTGTGCCGCATGACGGCACCTGAAGGTGAGATGTGTGCCACGTGATGACACCTGAAGAAGAGACGTGTGCCTCGTGATGACACCTGAATAGGAGACGTGTGCCGCGTGATGACACCTGAAGAGGAGATGTGTGCTGCCAGATGGCACGTGAAGAGGAGAAGTATGCCGCGTGACGGCACATGAAGAGGAGATATGTGCTGTATTACAACACGTGAAAAGGAGTCATGCACAGTGTGACGGCACATGAAGAGGGACGTGTGCCGTGTCCCAGAGAGGAGGAGCCCAGAGAGAAGATGGGGCCCGTGGCGGCTAGTATGGGGCTGCCATCAAGCTGTCACGCCGGCCGCTGAGGAGGGCGGCCGGGGTGACAGCACGTAAAAGGAGGTGGGTGCTGTGTGACAGCACATGAAGAAAAGATGTGTGCTGCATGACAGCACGTGAAGAGGAGAGGTGTTCTGAGTGACAGCACATAATAAAGGAGGTGTGTACCGCATGACGGCATGTGAAGAGGAGAGGGATGCTGCGTGACAGCAAGTGAGGAGGCGATGTGCACTGCATGCCGTAGTGCGAGGGGAGTGCCTGCCCCCTGGCCGGTCCCGAGTCGGGTTGTAAATTTCCAGTCCTCTACCAGCTATGATGAAACATAGTTATCAGGTCCCCAGCAGTCGATATACGTTAGTAAGGTTAACTCAACGCATAGCTGTTGTAGGTACAAGATCCGGGCAGGGTCTGACAATTTATTGAATCTTCTCCAGGGTTATATAGGTGAGACCATTAACATATTCATCAGCTAATACAATTGTGGCACCTGGAGAGGAGGATATGTGGCCATAGGTGAAGCGGCCACATCAGCATTTCTATTCATATATGTGGACTAGCGCTAGGCTTGCTCCCAGCGCCCCACCTTCCCTCCAGGAGGAAGTTGTTTATAAATAACTACTGGGTCCAAGGCCACGGAGAGGGTGAATACGTTCTAAATTTAGGGGAGGAGTTAATAGGGGCCAGTGGCGGCCATCTTGGTTAGGGGCGTCTTTAGAATTCTCCTATATATATATTTTATTAATTAATAATGCTGGTTTTCCATACGCAAAAAGGCCTAAAACCAGTAGTAACGACTGCAGATCTTTACAAACATCCCTCACTCTGAGTTCGAAGAGCAACGGAGAACTTTCAAGAAAAAACAAAAGATGTGCAGTCGCTAACAACTCCCAACTGCCCTGCTCAGACCCAGAGCAGTCGTACACACTGCCGGGTATAGTGCGGGAACGGTTAGTTCGCCGAGCGACTAATAGAAAGCCAGCATCTTCACAACTTCCGGTCACCAACACAATTTGAACAAGATGGCGTCACCTGCACCTCAAAGCATCAAACATACAGGATTTACAACTAAAATGGCGGCCATTGGCACATCACAACAGGTAGGTACATACACTAAGAGTCACAGTGTCAACAATTAATGTGGCTAGAAACAGAAATATAGCCTATATTTGAATGTCATTGCGGCCCGCTCGGCGTCAGAGCTCCCACCTTGTTGGTTATTGTCACTCGGCTGCGCGACCAGTCGCAAGTTTTTAGTGAACGGGCTAGCGATTGTCCAAAAGGTTCTGCTTAGCTCCGTTTAAAGTGAATATGAGAGAACGAATTGTCTGTTTTGTCACTTCAGGAAGTACAAGGATAACATGTCGGACCATAGTGGTCGCACGGGTGTATGGCGAATGTTTCCAGGTGCGAATGTCTTTCAGCCGTACACCCGGTTAGAGTCCGCCATTTTGGGTTCTTAGATTAATCGTGCCAGCAGGCCCAGCACAATTTTGGGGTGGTTTGTTGACGTCTGTAGAGGCTTTACACACAAATAGAGTCCAGAACACACATTGGTTTGTTGATTATAGGAGTCGGGCACGCCTTGCCTCGCCACAGGCTGCCGGAGTGCGACAGCTGGCGGAGCAAGCGTAGGCGTAGCCTGAGGCCCCACCCACGCGAAGCAGCATCGCAGGGGGGTTGGAGTTTGTCGTCATTGGAGAGGATCGGCAATTGATAGAAAGTAGATTATGAGTAACATGTACAAGGTTTTCACACATAATTTTAATGTTCTTCGAGTAAATAAACAGTTTTTATATTCCTAGGCCTCTCACCAGCTCGCTTCGAGCCTGGCAGCCATCTTGGAATACACTATGCATAGCGTAAATGTAGATATGAGAGAACCATCAGACTGCTGAAAAGGCATAAATATAAATGGAGCCGCGGGGTGCTCAAGTATTTTTACAATTATTTTCGGCGCTTCGGACGGTAGTAAAAAAAGATAAAATTGTTTGAGAAATTATTCTCGTCGGTAGGGACAGTCGTGAAATACAAATTACGACACTAAAGGACGAGCTCCCGTAAGTTTAGTCAAAGATTGTGGAATCTGTAGTGGCCGTATTACATAAATATATACACAATTATAATACAAACATTTTTTCTTTTCTTTTTCAGCGTGGATCTGAGCACTGCGTAAAGGCCTGGGGATCGCCATCTTCTACTTATAGGCTGCAGCTAGTGCCCAGCTTCCGGTGAGGATGGGGAATCAATCTGTGCCACTTGTCTCCTGACATTCGCTTACCGCCGTCAACCCCTACCCAAGTCTACTAAAGTCACCGAGGAGTGGTAAGAGAATCACTGTGGCCTAATCATTAATAAATCGTAGGGTGCCCTCTGATTATTTACCCAATTTTTAAGAATTTTTAGCAGCCTGAAATGTCGGCCCATCTCCGGCTATTGCATACCTCCCAATAGTAACTCAATGTATTACTGCTCCTTAGCCTGATTCGTGCCTAGAGATCAAATATTGGGTAATTATATTAATTACATTTTCTGATTTTTTTTTTCTTTTAATACTTACTATTTGCATGTGGCTGGTATGCACTAGACGATTTATAATTTCTGTTAATTTTGTTTTATCTAATATATAAATCCCAGCTCAGGTCCACCTAGATTACTAATCATGTCGTCTTGTTGTCGGGCTATTCTAAATGATATAAATAACAATAAAAAAACTGATTCTGGCCAATAGACTAAGGGACCTACATTAATTAAGAAAATCATTCTAGAGTTAAGCTATACTTAGCTCAGGGCTGTGATTGTAGTGTGGTCGGTCCCTTTATGAAATATAAAACATAGCGCATTATACATAGGCAGGAGTTCGTCTATATATATGTGTCATTGATAACAATTGTAAATTGACAAAATCGTATTAAACCTTAATAACTATGGTCGTGCAGCATTGTCACGCTAAGTATGGGAGAACTTAAACCTTAATAAATACAGTCGTGCAGCGTGGACATTTTTAAGATAGGGGGTTGCGAAGCATAATTGAGAGTGGATTTTAGACTTCTCGGTCAAAATTCCTACTGCAAGTGCCAGGGGATACATACTTCACTCCCCCAACAACAAAATTTTGGCAAAACTCACATTTACTCAAATTACTCAATCAAAATCAATATATCACTCTCGGTGTGCCCACCCAAGAAGAATTAGCACGGTATAGCACAGTAAGTTAACATTGTTCTGCATCCTCATAAATTCTTTTACAGGTGCTAGGGCAGGTCCTCACTTGGATCCCTCCCCGGGCACAAAGGCCTGAAAATCATCCATATAAATTGTACTAAAACACAAAAAATCGGCTGAGCTAGGTCGAAAACCTCTTCACTCAAACACATGCCTTACAAATTCTACTACTACGGCCAAAGGGTCTGGGGAGTATGGACTGGCAAAGTGGCCACAATCCACCAGACACAGGATCCAAGGCCGCTTCGAACAGCCAAGGCCCTTACCGATGGCCTTCAAAGGTCAACCCGGAGTAGGGCTTACTGCTTCCCTACCCGAACACACAGTGGGTAGGCCTTACTGCTGACCTACCCGCACAACTTTCAAACGCACATCGGGGGCAAGCACAAAATCGTCATACCAAAAATCGTCATAAATCGTCAAATGGGGGGTTCATAACTTAAAGGTTATAATATTTGTTTTTTCAACGCTCACTCGTTGATGGTATTCGCAGTTCCATAGGCTCTGTGGGAATGTTAGAAAAATTAAGATGAAGGGGAAAGGGATCCTTAATCATTTTTGGCATGCAGAAAGTCAGAGGGGGGGAAGTTAGGGGTACAATTTGTGGGGGCGTAGGTCGCTGAAGGAGGCCATAAGCCGTCCCGAAGTGGGGTCTAGGCGGTAGGGGGACACAGGTGTAGCAGGCTCAGAGGAGTGGACTGACGCGGGACGAAGTGGTTCCCTCGTTGGGTGGGGGGCGAAAGAGGCAGGAATGGGGAAGTGGGGGGAGGTAGGCTCTCGAATCGCATCTCGTTTCTTGGGCTTTTCTCGTCACTGGGTAGAGGCGGGCTACGTACACAGATTAACCTACTGCACCAGTGGGTAAGGGGGAGGCAGCAAATCTTCCTGTATCTGAAGCAACAAAAGGTGAGGAGGAGGAGGGTTAGGAGTCTGGCTATAGAAGAAGTGGACACAAAGGGGGTAGAGGAGAGTAGGGAACCCGGAGGGTGTAGGCCCTGTAGGCGACCTATATCCAGCACGGGCACTTTGGGTAGGAGTTTTAGGGGTTCTTCAAGAGTTGGGGGGAGGGTAGGAGGCCAGGACACATTGAGAGGGGGGAGGTGCAGGGGGCGACGGAAGTGAAATTTAGGGTGTTGTGCCCGGCCGCGATTCCCTGTAGGCGCCACCCACACGAGGTCAATGAGGGTGGAGCCATTGACTTTGAGGTTGACTGGTGGTCGGCCGGCACAGAGGCGGAGTATGGTGACCGGCTCGTAGGCCACCACAACAGCTTGTCGGCCCCCAGCCTCCGGCCACATCACGACTGGCGTCGCATTATTCCGGGGGGGTGATAGAGATGTGGCAGTCCGTTGGCTTTGTTCCCTGCACCAGGGACGACTCGCAGGATTTCTCCCTAAACTCAACCATGGGTCGGCACACACACACACATCGGCCAACACACACATCGGGCACGAAGGAGGCTGATGGCGACGAGCTTACTGCCAAACGGGGCCTACCCTGCACGGTTCGCAGATGCGAAGCGTCCTGGCGCACCAGGAAGTATTGCAACTTACATACTAAGTAGGCCTCGTCCGTAAGCCCGGGAATGACAACACGGTAAACCAGCTCCTGTCCCTCCTCTCAGATGGGCTCGATGTCAATGTAGTTGTACCACATCACTGGGAGGGTGTGGTAGCCAGCATCGCGGAGGCGACGGAGGACCTCGGTCAGCTGTCCTCGCTCCAGCTCCATCTGTGGTCATGGAACTGGTGCAGGCGGTCCTGGTGTTCCTGCACCGCCTCCTCCAGGACCAGAAGGCCCAGCTCGATCTGCCGGGCCATCCAGATCTTGTTGACTTTTTCATCGGCCCCGAGCGCGATCCACCTGCTGGCTTCTGTGAGGTGGATCGCGTGGGCGACCTGCTCGCTTACCGTGGCGATGTTCTCTGCATTTCGGGCCACACTCCCATGGGTAGTATTCATAACAGAGTACATCTGATCGACTTGGTGGACAATCTGCTGCTGCTGGACTAGCGTGGCTTGAGCGTGAAGAGGAGGCCATAACTGACCACCTAATCCTCTTGCTCCTCCAGCCCATACCGGAACTCGGGCATCGCTGCCTGTCGGGCCCGTACCTCCGTTTCCTCCAGGCCGTACGCTTCCCACGGCAGTTCCTGTTCCTCCTGGACCGCTGCGACCTGTGTGACCTCCCACGGCAACTCAGCCGGAGAGTCGGACCGGAGACGCGACAGCATATATCCGGCCACACATTTTTGGCGCCGGCGAAATACGCGATAGGGGCGGCGTACTCCGCGAAGAGGACCGCCCCATGCTGCACGCATGTATTCTTCATCTCGGCCAAAGACTCTTGAGAGGTTTGTGGTCACACAGGATTTGGAAGGTTGCACCGTACAAATACACCTGTAACACAATCGCGTAGGCGTCCTTCTCTATAACAGGATACCGACGCTGAACCTTGGTGAATTGCCGCAACAGGAAATGCACCGGTCGCTCTACACCCTGGTCGTCCTCCTGGACCAGGATAGGGCCGAGGCAATAGTTGGAGGCATCCGTGTATAATTTGTACGGCCAACTAGGGTCCGGATATGCAAGGGTAACTGTGTTGAAGAGCGCGTCGCGCAGCTCCTGGCAGGCCACCTGGCAGGCTTCGTCCCACTGGAAGAGGGCGTACTTCTTGGTGAGGGCAACCAGGGAGCAGACTATCTAGCGGGGGATGAGTTGCTGATAATAATTGGCTGAACCCAGCAGCCATCGCACTGCCTTGACGTCCTCAGGGGGAGCCATGTCGCGAATGGCCTCCACCTTTTCGGGATCAGACCACTAACCACGTAGCCGAGCAGTTTGACTTGCTCCACCCCGAAGTGGCATTTGGATTCTTTGACCACAAGGCTGTAATCTCGTAGTACCTCGAGGACCGCGGCGATATGATTGTGGTGCTCGTCCTCGGTCCGGCTGTAGATAACCAGATCGTCGAGATATACCATGACGAACTTACACTAGGGGGCAACAACCTTGTTCATTAAGCGATGGAATGCAGCGGGCGCATTACACAGTCCCGTTATCTCTTTCAATCAGTTCTCTCCGGCACGGTCACGGGGCATAATTTCTTCGTGAGCGACAGCTGTAAGACAACTTGGTCCGGTTATTCTAACTCCGTCTCCTCGCACTTAACATAGGGCTGTGGAATCGACCTCCAGCATAATACAGTCTTAATATATGGGTTTAAATACATTATATACATGTAAATTTCCAGTCCTCTACCCGCTATGATGAAACATAGTTATCAGGTCCCCAGCAGTCGATATACTTTAGTAAGGTTAACTCAACGCATAGGTGTTGTAGGTACGAGATCCGAGTAGGGTCTGACACGTTATTGAATCTTCTCCAGGGTTATATAGGGATCATTAACATACACTGCACGAAAACCACCATTTTACATATATATACGCCATCGTGATAACGCACGTATCGGCTGTATAGTGGCTTGTTTATATTCATATACGCCTCTTATCCGCGTCTGCGTTTCGGGCGTCTACGAGACAGTTTCCATATGTAGACACGCGTGACTTGGCTGTATTTCACGCCTAGCGTATCCAAGATAAAACATGCTCTGCACGATATATATACGCCAGGCGTATGTGTATGTGTACCGAAAATTAAAAAAGTCTGCTACCTCTACCGTGCCCGTTGTTGTTTTTAGACCCGCCGACCCCCATCTCCTGCCACCCCCCGTCACACCCCAACTCCCGCATACCACCCCACGTCACCCCCAGCCAGCCTCAGTGAGAAGCCCCCCGCTGCCCGCCGCCCACCGCCCATCGCCCGCCGCCAGCCGCGTTTGTACAGGTTGACACAGTGGGAAACCCTCCGCCACCCCCCACCGCCCGCCCATGCCCGCCGCTGCCCGCCGCGTGGTGTTATGGTGTCGGGGGGGGGGAGGCCGGGTACACATGTGCAGCCGCATTCACACGTGTGCGGCCGCATTCACACGTGTGCGGCCGCATTCACACAGGGGTAAGATGATTTCAGTAGTCAGCTATAACCTTGAAGAGGGTCCTTATATGCTAGGCCAAGACTGACCACACATAGGCATGGTGTTTTAAAGTCAAATCTATTAGAAAAACGGTAAGAAATAGATAAATACAGGGTTTATTATGTGCAATTAATCAATTTATACTCAATCCAGTTTTATAAATGTTTTATAAAATAAATTGGTAATATAAGATTGTATTTTTTATATAATACAGACTTGAATGGTTAATGGAAAATGAAATATGCTACCAGTAGTGTCCCCAAGTTGCAAAGATCGGAACTATTGGATGGTTCTGTATATACAACGGAATCAGGCGTATATATGACGTATATATGACTGCACCATGGACATGTATATACTCCACTAGATAAGGCGTCTACGAGACGGATAGCAGGTCGAAATTCTAGATGCAAAATCCTACTGTTAGACACGTTTCGGATACATATGTAAAGCGGTAGGTTTCGTGCAGTGATATTCATTAGCTAATACAATCGTGGTGCCTGGAGAGGAGGATACGTGGCCATAGGTGAAGCGGCCACATCAGCATTTCTATTCATATACGTGGACTAGAGCTAGGCTTGCTCCTAACACCCCACCTTCCCTCCAGGAGGAAGTTGATTATAAATAACTACCGGGTCCAAAGCCGCAGAGAGGGTGAATACATTCTAAATTTAGGGGAGGAGTTTATAGGGGCCAGTGGCGGCCATCTTGGTTAGGGGCGTCTTTAGAATTCTTCTATATATATTTCATTAATTAATAATGCTGGTTTTCCATACACAAAAAGGATAAAACCAGTAGTAACGACTGCAGATCTTTACAGGGTGTTGTTGTGAAACCCTAGCTGAGTCAGGGGGTGACGTAGTGAGGATGACCGTTGGGCGACGAGCACGCATGGGAGGTGTGTGGTGGTCAGGTTGGTGGTGAGCAGCGCACATGGTGAGCGCCCAAGTTGAAGTGGAGGGGATTCGCCTTTTAAGGTTTCCCTTCCTCAGGGCAATTGCTGGGGCAATTGGAAATTAGAGAATGAGTCACTTTACCCCCGGTGGGGGGGGGGGGGAGAGAAAAAGACCAGGGGTCTTTGACAAGTAGAGCTGGGAGATGAGGAGTAGAGTTGGCAATGTAGACACATGTAGACGGGCATAGACTGCGTGGGTTGAGAGGTAGTCCGAGTTTTGAGGGTCTCAGCCACAGAGTTCAGTCTAGGAGGGGAGCGGGGCAGGGAGAGTGATGACCCGGTGTGGTAGGGTACCTGACCTCCGCCTGGTCCCGAGTCGGGTGTTGTTGTGAAACCCGAACTGGGTTGGTGGGTGTCGTGGTGAGGATGACAGATGGCAGCTGGTTGGCAGTGAGCATCGCGCGTGGTGAGCGCCCGAGGTGAGGCTGAGGGAGAGTCGTCTGTTGAACTTTCCTCCCCGGGGCAATTGCCGAGGCAATTGAGAGTGAGTAATTGAGTCACGTACCCCAGGGGTAGAGACTTGGAGCTGTGGAATCGACCTCCAGCATAATACAGTCTTAATATACGGGTTTAAATACATTATATACATGTAAATTTCCAGTCCTCTACCCGCTATGATGAAACATAGTTATCAGGTCCCCAAACATAGTTATCAGGTAGTAGAGGTTATCAGGTAGTAGACGAACGGGGCATGGAGAGCGATGCCCCGGTGTGTGTAGGCTGCCTGACCCAGTCCAGGGTGGGGTGTTGTGACACCTGACCCGGGTCGGGGGTCACCGGGTGGGATGACCATTGACCGGGAACAGACAAAGGAGACACGGGGGGGGGGGGGGGGGGGGGCGAGAGGATACGGGTGAAAACTCACGGTTTTGAATCTGCTGATGGAGTATTTGCAAGTTTGGAGCGGGTTACTTGGTGGTTTGGTGAGGTAGTAGATGAGTGGGGCGAGTTTAACGCTGGTACAGTGTGTGATCACCCCGGGTTGAGCAGTTCCCACCATGTGGTGCGTGATCACGGTGATGGCCAGCTGCGGTCGCTCGGTAGCAGAAGTCCATTTCTCTGAGTTTTTCCTTGGTAGCCAAACTCGTTCCCGACCCCGTCTTCAAGGTCCGAGGCGAATTTGTGACGTTTGAAGTGATTTTCTCCATTTTCCAGGATGGTTTTGCGGAGTTATAGTGGTAAAACCCGGAGTCGGGTAGGAGTACCGTGGTGAGTTCCTTCTCGTTGGCTTCCCAGGGTTGAAGTGGACACAGGCGGGTTGGAGAGGTTTGGTCACATGGCTGGGACCACTTGACCGGAACCACGGGAGGGAGAGTCCCTGGTGACCGGGTCGAGTCCTTGACCACCGTGCTTCCTTTGCATTACCGCCAACTCTTCAGTTAGCCCCAATTACTTAGGGATATTAATCGATAGTGGCTTAACTTACAAACATCAAGTACATAAAATAGTGAACGAATCTAGACTTAAATTAAATAAGATGAGAATGTTGAAATACCAAAAGATACAAGAATTCTAATTCTAAAACAAACAATTATGCCAATGTTCGATTATGTTGACTTCATCGATACAGGATGCTCTATGTTAGATCAAAATTACTTGGATACTGCATTTAATCACTACATGCACGCGACATTAGGCATTTATAGAATGTTGGATTACCCTATAGAGACTGCAATATAAGGCTGGTGCGGTACAGAAGAGTCATACATTTGCTAATGCACATACGATGGCGGTCAAATGACCCAACGCATTGTATAAAGCATACGGTAAATACCAGGGGTAATGATAAGATAATTATAAAAAATGATTTTCCCAGAACAGACAAATCTAGAAAGCCACCTGTTTATATAGGTACACGAATTTGGAACGAATTACCAAAAGAATTGCAAGTCAGTACTGATAAAACTCATTTCAAAGCAAAGATCAAGGATTTTCTGTTGATCAATGATGACCATTGTCAGTGTAAAATATTGACCGGTCAGCCAGTCACTTGTTGCTGGAAAGTATTTACGAAACATAATGGTAAGTGTATATTCGTACTGTTTGTCCTGTTATGTCTATATTTTCTCTCTGTTCTTCTCAAATTTACCTGTGTGTAAACTGTTGTAAATATTGTTGACGCAACTGCATTTAAGAACGCCCGTGAGGGTGAATGTAAGTGCTTCCTGAATAACAAAAAAAAATATGGTGGAGGGACGGTCTGGTAGAGTAGCAGTGTGGTGGAGGGCCAGTATGGTGGAGGGGCAGTATGGTGGAGGGGCAGTATGGTGGAGGGGAAGTATGGTGGAGGGACAGTATGGTAGAGTGTCAGTATGGTTGAGGGGCAGCATGGCGGAGGGACAGTATAGTGGAGGGGCAGTATGGTGAGAGACAGTATGTCTTTCTGTTACATTGGTGGCAGCAGTGGGATCATATCCCCGTGCTTACAGAAATACCCCTCAAGCGATAATAGAGTGATTTACGCTGCGGAACCACTGACAGTGAAGATTTATGGATGGTCTAGAGGTGGAGCGGCAGAGACTTATGCAGGTCCGTGGAAGCTTGGTTCAACTAGAGGAAGAGATCTGGTTGCGCACTCAGGGCCAGCAGCGGAAGGTTGACGATGCCGGGGCTGAGTGGGACTTTGTTGACGAGCCCGCCACGCTGAGGCGACGGTGACACGGGTGCTCTCTCAGACGGTCTTTGACAGGCGCCCAGCACAAAGAGGGATTCCAAGAGGACGAGCAGACCGGTAAAGGAGAGGCACCTACCGAGCCTGGCCAGGAAAGGGCGGATGGAGGGATCACGGATTGGCCCTGGAGCAGCCGACTGGGAGAGACCGGGCGAAACCCATGGGCTGCCAAGTCCACCTAACCTTGATAGGAAGCCCTGCTGGGCCATCTTCGGAGCTGGGGACGTCCTGGGAGAGAGGGCAGGAGCGCGGGGGGAACCTCCGGTACCCGTCGGGCCAAAGCCCATGGTGATGCTGTGGAAATATGACGGGTCCACCAATTTGGACCAATATCTGGCACAATTCACACTGTGCCGGGCGGCGAATGGGTGGACGGCCATGCAAGCGGGCACGTTCCCGGGGCTGAGTCTGTCTGGCCTGGCGAGGAGGGTGCTGGCAGGGGTGGAGATAGGAAGCCTACAAGGCCATGCTGAGGAACAGGGAGAGGTAAGTGGAGGAGGGCCTCCAAATCTTCGGCAAGGAAACATGGCGCCTCACCCGGCTAGCGTTCCCGGAAGCGGACACCTCTACCGTCGACTCCTTTTGACAGGATCGGTTTATTGAGGGGCTGGGGGACTCCACGCTAAGGCACTGGATTTTTCAAAGTAAGCCTCGCACCATGGACGAGGCTGTCTCCACCGCCATGGAGGTGGAGGCCTATCTCCACACGGATAAGGGGCCAACAGGGTGAGTCTGGGCTGCTGGCTCCTCCATGGCAGAAGAAATGGCCAGATTACGAGAGGGGCTTGCCACACTGACCGCTACGGTTACCAAGGCCTCGCCCCCATGTCAGAGAGGCTGCTACCGGTGCGGGGATACCACACATTTCAAGAGGGATTGCCCCCAGCCCCCTCGGAGGGAGACGGTGACACCCGCGGTTGGGGGATGACAGTGGAGAGGTGGCTGGTTGGCCACACCATACCACTGCTAGTGGACACCGGCGCTACTGTGAGCATGATGTCATCGTCATGGTGGGGAGTCATGGTGGGCAGGAAATACTGGCCAACACCTCCCGTCCGGTGACCTGCACTGACAGACAGCCCCTGGCAGTGGAAAGTACCCTCTGCGCCGACCTCCACCTCAGGTGGCAGACGTAGGCAGCAAAGCCATTTTGGGGGCTGACTGCCTGCACCGCCACCAGGTAGCCGTGGATGTGGCCAGTTGTACGTTGATGTTGGACCAGGATCAGGAGGAGCGGTGTCGGGTAGTGAGCCAGAGAGGCGCTGTGCTGGAGGAGCATGCTGAAGCGGTGATCACTGCGGCAGTACGCGACTCCTGGAGGGACAACACCTCGGGCCTGTTTGAGGGGGAGACAGAAGGTTTGTGGCGGGTTGGACGATGAGGGTGCTTAATCCAGGGCCCGAGGCGGTGGTGGTCTGGGCGGGAGCCACGCTGAGATTTCTCAAAACCACTTCGGAGGTGGACGGTCTGCAAGAGTGTTGGAGGGTGGACGAGACCACCGGCCCCACCGCTACCCGGATGGGAGAAACTCGCCAGCCTAGCTGAGCACCTGGAGCCGCCACAGCGAGGATGCTTGATCGAGGTACTGCGCGAGACAACGGATGCCTTCCAACTCCAACCTGACCAGACGGGGCACACCACGTTGGTCGAACACCAGATCGACACGGGGGGGTGCGGCGCCAATTAAACAGCCACTGCAGAGGCTTGTTCCCCACCGCCGAGGAACTGTCGAGGTGGAAGTGCAGAAGATGTTGTGAGACAGGGTGATCGAGCCATCGTTGAACCTCTGGGTATCCCCGGTGGTCCTTGTCAAGAAAAAGGATGGGTCGATCCGCTTCTGTGTGGACTACCAGCACATGAACGCAGTGACGGTGAAAGATGCCTATCCCCTGCAATGGGTGGATGACTCACTATATACCCTAGCGGGTTTGTCCTCGTTCTCTAGCCTAGATCTAGTGAGTGAATATTGGCAGGTGGGGGTGGCGGAGGAGGACCGACCTCGCACCGCGTTCTCGACCCACCAACACCGTGTCATGCCGTTTGGGCTATGCAATGCCCCCAGGACATTTGAGTGCCTCATGGAGGTGGTGCTGACCGGCTTCCAATGAACCAGTTGTCTCGTTTACTTGGATGACATTATTGTCTTCGTGCCCACGTTTGGGGAGCATCTCCAACGTGGGGCCGGCCTGAAGATTAAACCATCAAAATGTGAGTTGGCAAGACGATCGGTCCACTTCCTGGGTCATGTGTCAAACGCATATGCAGCCGTCCCTCTGACTATGAATAACACGCCCAGAAGAAACTAGGCGATTTCAGGGAGAGAGAATACCCTCAGAAACTCCGTCGAGACTGTAAGGAGAAGGTTGATGCAATCGACAAACCCACTCTGAGACAAGCGAAAAATGCCAAGATAAACAACACAGGGGAGGAAAGGATATTCCTCACGGGCACCTACATGGAAGGATGCAATGCCCTACCGATGCTGATAGATAAGAACTGGGAAGATCTCACACCAGAGGGCAGTAGTATTCAAACTGGTACCACAGCCATCCTACGTGATTAAACACAGACAAAACTGCAAGTTACCAGAATGTCCGCTGTCTCCCGCCACGCGGGGATGACAGGATCCCATGGACCTACACTGGCCACCCGAGCTACACTATGTTAGCTCTGGTCACGTTAAATTGACAGGGGCCTTGACATGGCGTGGTAGCGGGTATCTCATCCCATTGCAGTGGGTAAAGGAACTTCACTTTAGTTATTTTTCGGATGGGAGTTAGGGGTTGGTATCTATTTTTACTCTGTGTATCTATTTTTACTCTGTATCTATTTTTACTCTGTGGTCCAACCGCCTTGATCCAGCCCTGTATGTGTCTCTTACTCTCCCAGCAGATCCTTTATGTGACCTGGACCTATGATTGGAGAATGTATTCAATTCTCACTTTTGAAACCATTTTTCCATGTTTATATTTCCCTTTGTGTGTATTTTTAATCAAATAAACATAAAGGTAGACTGTATTATCAATTTTGTCAGCTATGAATATTTCATAATGAGGATCTTAGCTCTAAAATTCCAAAAATAAAGAAAGCTTCTTGGTCTGAGAGTGAGAATCCGTGGACACGACCAGGCTTTAACGTTACCAACCTCTTAGTTGGAACACAGTGTAAACAGAGGTGTTGGCCAATCTACCCATGAACCGTGTCAGCACGGCCTGGTAAACAATTCCAACCAATAAGAAAAAAGGTTACTCATGGGTGTAGCCGCAGCCTCTACACAGAGACTGGAAACGGGTCACTTGCTCAGTAGTTGCCGCAAAGCAGCGTCTACTGAAGACATAACTTACTATTGTTTCCCTTGTCCATATTTGCTTGTCCTATAGTATTTGTATGGGCTTATAATATATAAATTAAGATTTTATCGGAGACGAATAATCATGCTTATGGATTGTCGATTGCACAATATGACAGCAGTCTCTGGACGACTGTATAAACAATAAAGGTCAAACGCTATGTACTAGGTTTAAGGTACCTACAGTTAAGACTCTTGAGCCTGTTTTATTTATTTACAATAGTCCTGCAGCACCGACCTGGCTTGGCTGTCTGCTCTCTTGTAACCTGCTCTTTAAATCCACTCAGCAATACAAAACTCATACGCCTAGACATGACGAGTACACAACCTTTTACTGGCTGACCCCCATTAGCCTCAGGTAAGGGACCCTCCCATTGGTCAATTACCGTCGCATAACTTGGTTACACACGCCGTTCAATGAGCACCTCACAAAAGGAGGGTCAGTAAGGGTGATGTAAGCGCACTTAATACAGAGTTTATGAGGTGAGTGGTAATGGCTACGCCAATAATCATTCAGGAGGAGAGCTCTGAGGATTTTTATTACTTAGCAAAATAGAGCCCAACCCAGCCGACCTTCATGGAATAAGACCCATAGAACCTTTCAGGAGGGCGATTCGCGGAAGGATTCAGCGCCAAATAAAACTGAATTGCCAGGTCGTACTGCTATATTACACCCGGGGAGAGGTTATCTATAGTCACATCCTCAAATATTTACTACTCGCCTATCACCAGTGTACATTAAAAATATAAGGTTTCACAGTTGATCTCTCCCTCATGAGATATCTCTCTGCCAAATAATTTGTTAGAAATCAAAGATGATACAAAGTATAAACTAATGTCAAGCTTTTCAAAATATATTAGATAGCTTTTGGTTCATCAAACGGTTCATCAAATGGTTCATCAAACACGGACAGAGCCTAACTGTAGGACTATTACTTTATCATATTACTATTTATGACAAGCTAAAATGCTAGTAGTATCATTAGTTCAATCGTTCTTCAGATGGGAATTACATTTGAGAAGTGTTTTTTTCTACATAAACGAATTACAATAGTGCAGTGCAACAATGTAGGTTACCATTGGTTTATTTATTAGAGAAATACCAACCCCCTCTCCAACTTTCTTCCAAAGATTCTTTTTCATTCTTGATAGCCTTTTTATTCATTTCACATGGTACTGTTCGTCCAATGAAAGTCACAATACTCTATCCTTGACATCTACTCTCCATATCGTACTCGTGCCCTATTTATTCAGAATAAATCCACTTTTTGAGAGTAGAATATGAAGGACGGATATCATCTTCTGAGTTATATATAGCCTCCGGCACTGATCCACCCGATAGGTGGCGCCACTATCTGTACCTAATGACTGTAAAGAACAAGGTGTTCAATAGGGATAAGCAACTTTTGATGTGACACTGGCGGACCTTGTGACATAATTCTGCCCCCAGCGCCGATAGTTCTATTGGTGTAACAAACGGCCGGTAATGTAAATTTGTGGTGGTGTGTTTATGTAACGATGACTATCTCTCAGACTGGAGATTCTTTAAAGGCAGGGCCATGCTAGAGCTGGGCTCGACATCCATCGGGAAAACTTCACTTTACTCTGAATCATTGAGTTCTGAACACGGAAAGTCCTTTTAATTCGTGTATGAATAATGTATGTTGACATGTCGTAATAGTTCTATATCTAGAATCAATGTTAGTGTCGTATGAGTGAACTCTAAGTTTTATTATCTACCATAACAGAGTCTCCATACTAAACCTAAGCCTATATAAGGACTGTGTCATTCGCGGAGCGGAGATTACGTGTGCTCGTAAACAGTAAATATACACAGATGCTGGCCAATTTGCTTATTTTTCTGACAATCGGCTTCAAAAGTGTGACAGTCATTTAAATTCAGTTACATGGTTTTGCACTACGCACTTGTCCGAAGTTATGTTGGTGTTTTGTAATACATACTTATCATTTAGTGGCTATTAATGCAATAGCGTGTGAGCAGAGTCTTTACCTCCAAACATTGAGATAAACTGTAGCGTAGACATTCGGTATAAGGAAGGGAATGCTCATGTGAGTTGCTGACGTAGCAGCAGAAGGGGTATACCTCTGCAGTTCCTGCTGTGAGTAGCAATGAGTACGAGGTTGAGATATAGATGAATCTAGGGAGAAAAGCTGTTCCTCGCTGGAGAGTGAGCTTATTCTAGGCTCCAGAGGCTTCATTCTACATGGAGTGGAGTCACCTACTGGTGAAGGTTATAGCGTGGAACTTTCCTGCTCTGTGAGTAACTTACATACTGACATGTGGGGAACTATCTCTCAATGAGAAAGTACACAGAGATGATATTCCGAACTTATATCATCAGAACGTTTGGATAGGACCAACATCAAAGGATATGTTAGCTTATTAGTGTGGGAGTCATGAATCATACGGATAATATCTGGACATTGATTAAGGACAGATCAAGAATGATGAAGTCGCCTGAGCGATTGAACAATCTTTATATTCAGGTGAAGGACTTAAATGACTATAACAGGTTTGGACTTTGAGCTTCGGTATACTATCAATATTGTGGTAACCTGACTTGGTCTACTTACAAGTGTGAGTTTGCTGTGAACCATTGCTATTCGGCAGTGTTTTTATGATTAAGACCAGAGCGTTTTGCTCCAACAAGATCCCGAGTCAATGGATTGCTTCTCAAAGTATTAGACAACATAACAAGACTTCATTGTTCATCATTATTACCTCTGGCCACAGCGGTGTTAGTTCACCATGTCGCTGTGGTCGTGCTTTGTAAGTATTTCTTCCATAGTAAACAAACATCTTATAAGAGTTGATGGACGTATAGAAGCCAATAAGGATTTAGCGACTCCCTCGTCTAAGTAGCATCTTATTAGACCCCACAACAGTGCAGTTTTTCTGTCCTTTTGATTATTCTCTTGTTCTGTTGACAAATAAAGCAATATACTATAAAAATCTCAACTGCTACTCCGACTCTCTCTCTCTGGCCTCTCTTGGAGTTTATCTAGGTATCTGATCTCAAGAAATCGGGCGAAATGAAGCCCAAACCGAAAAAGTACGCTGCCGATGATACTAATCTTAGTGCAGAGTACAACATCACTAAACCGGGCATTCGCTGCACAAGCCGTGAATGTTGGAGAAGTCCCCACCAAGTAAATGTGTACAGGAGAAACGTCGTTCAAAGAAAAACAAAGACGGGTCATCCTATTTTACTACGCCATTAAATTCCCAACACGAATCTGGGCTGTGGACCTTGCTTCATAAGACAGTAATTGAGTATAAACGTAGACAGCGCCTACTGTGGACACTCTTTCTTTAGATTGACTGTGTATATTTACTAGCTACTAGGTGAAGCTTATTACACTAAAACCTGACTTTGAATGACTGCAGGGGAATTGATCTGAAATAATTGAACTTTGTCCTATGTACAAAGCTGTGAAAATGTCTCCCAATTTCTCTGGAATGATGCACGCACATGGCATCCTTCTTTATTCCTTTTCTCTTTATAAAATGTCAAATCATAATACATCTACGCCATAGTATATGAAGTCCATCACTAGAGTACTAAGACAAAGTCTAAAGGCAAATTTGTTTTAACAACGAAAATGTGCACATCAAGCAAAGAAATGTGATTTTCAAGCAAAGAACATGATTTTTAAAAAAGAATCATGTAGTTTGATAATAACCTTATGTGTTTTTTTATGTTAAAATATATCAATTTGTATTGGATCATGTTATATTTCACTGTGTCAAACGGTCGCCCTACACTGCATAAAATCTACTACCCTGCTGCTGTGCCCCATTAGATGCGATCATTTTTATTTCTCATATTTGTAATCAATCACAAGAGAATAGAAGGCGTGCGATAGGTGCCGTTAGGCTGCATATTGTTTGTGCCTTGTGGCCATGGATTTGTCGAATGAGCTTTAAAAAATAGCAGAAGAATTTAATCAAAGTAACAGCAACCGCACCTACAGAAAAAAAAAAAAAATTTCTATCTTAATTTCCAAATCTGAAATTCAGATTATGTCTGGATGCTAGAAGTGCGGGCCTGCTATTATCCATGGAGGAAAACGGTAAAAATAGATTGTGTTCATCAATTAAATGGAAGATTATAGCACTGTGTAAAAAGGAGGAGTAGTGATTCTACGTTTTAGCGGGCAGCTAATGGCATGCACCTGGTCCTTGTCTAAGGTCAGACGGACAAAACATATCTGTCGTCTCCGTGATTCCGGCACTGGAAGATCCATTCAAGTCGCCTGCACATCACAGCAGTGTTTATCAAACCAACAAAGTAGCACATCATTAAAATATAACTGGAGTAATTTCGTCTGTGGCCAGCGCTCACTGAGTCAGCAGGCGCAGCCAGAGATCTCAACCGGCAAGGAGGAAGTAGATCTCGTCTTCTTAGTTTTTACACCAGCAGCCATATGCTAGCAAAATGCCAGAGATTATGACACAGAACGAATCTGCAGTGTATGACACACTTAATCTTAAAGGCAACTTTAAGTACGGGTTTTTAGTAGGAGTTCCATTCTAGTATGAGTAGCATTTTTTAATTTCTATGAGGGAAAACAATGAAAGTGAACTTCAATTTAGAAATTTCCTAGCAAAAAAACATTGTATCATAAGCATCAGTGAGTACCATAAGTATCAGTGTCATAAATATGAATAAATTGTAACCACATGTGTATCATCATGTGATAGTTGTGAAAGGTTCCTAGACATTATCATGCAGTCCATCTATCTTTGGCGTCACTCCCCTTTCTGCTTTGGGGTGTGAGGCTTGGGAGGTAGTGTTAGCAGGCCACTGTGATGGAGGTGTTGGTGGCGTGGCATTCCTGAAGAACAGTGATGATACGCTGCTCTGCCCCAAACCAGTGGTGTTCTTGTAGCTTGTTCAGTACATTTCCTATGTACACTGTCAAGCCAGAACTCCGACCAAAAACTACTGGTTTGGGCTTCACAACTTCCTTGAGGGCTGACTAAAGCATATTCATGAGTTTGTCTCCATCAGCCTCCCCCCTCCCCCTGCCCATGCAGCAGATGGCGTAACTGGTGGCGATGTGAGTATCAGAAGGTTGTCGCCCGAAGGCACAGAAAGCACACTGCACGAGAACCAGCAAATATAGGTATGCTTTTGCATATACGAGTTGACCTATTTTCCGTCATGTATATGCCACTATCCAATAATTCCGATCTCTGCCACTTGGAGACATCACTGTAGTACATTTCATTTGCCATTAGTCATTAAATCCAATGTTATATTATCAGTTTTTATTATGAAATTGGTCTAAAACCATATCTATTATCCCTTTATTAAATATATATAACAAACCAAGCATTCTTTGGTTTTTTTAAACGTATTTTTGATAGATTTTACTTTCAGACACCACTCTTCTGTAGGGTTCTTTATGTAAGCCTTTATAAGCCTTTAAGAAGTTGCCGCTGCCTGACCCCTGCCTAACCCTTCGCTGGTATTCTGGTTGTACGAGGGTTTCCCACTGAGACCAGCTATACTTCTACTAACACAAATGGGCAGGGGGTGGCGGGGGCCTCAGTGTTGGTGCAACCTCTACAAACACCCACGAGTGCGACGGCGGGCTGTAAGGGTGACTGTGACACTGCGCGAAAAACACCAGTTTATTGCTATATACACCATCGCAGAAGTGCATGTATCTGCTGTAAATTGACTTGTTTACATATATACGCCCATATTTCACGGCAGCATATGAGGCTTATACAAGACTTTTTCCTTTAGTATACGGACGCATCTTGGCTATATTTCACACCAGGCATATATGAAAGGAAATATCCTCTGCGCAACATGTATACCCCTTCATATAAATGTTATAGACGTTGGCATATATAACATAAAAAAACGAAAAAAGAATTGCGACCCACCACCTTAATCATGGGTGTTGGTAGAGGTTGTACCAACGCTGAAACCCCTGCCTACCCCCTTGTTATTTTCTATCGGTACACATATACGCCCGGCGTATATATATCGAACAAAGGAAATTTTCTCACCAGCATACAGATTTTGATGATAGCTTCTTTTTCTTCTTCATCAAAGTTTGTATTACTTTGTGGTCCTCGGCGGCAATGTTGATATGGTTGGATGAGTGCCTCCTCTGCCTCCAAGGGCTCTGGCTCTGCAGCGGGTGCTGATTCCTGGTCTTCTGATTCACAATCATGCCGGCATGCAGTGGACTCAACAGCAGCATCAGCCACAGGTGTATCTAGTTGAACATCTGGAAAATCTGATGCATCAGCAGGCAAATCATGCATTTCAGCAGTAACAGTAGGATCAGTAATAGGACCCCTTCTGCACTTCTGCTTCTTCAGAGGCATTCTTTTGGATGAGGTAGGGAGTGGTGAGATGTGTCTTTGAGGGCTGCTCGAAGCAGAATGAAGACCTGCCTTCCATGCTCTCTTATATATACCAAATGTGGACGCAAGTCGACAGGAATGAATCTACCTTGGTCTCAACTCTACCTGACAGGCCTTAGGTGGACGTGAACATCAAACAATGATGTATCTTGTTGAACATCTCTGTGAGAAATCTGTGACTGAAGCCCGGCGACTTACAACCACAGAACCCATCGACCTAAGTCGAGTTACGCTCTGTGACAGAAGTCCCATCGACTTGAGGCGAACCCCGACGGTCATAGACCATAGGGGGGTTGCTGGGAATGTCGTGGCAGTGTTTTTTTAATTTGTCCCAAAGCCCTGACTGTCGGGACAGTCTGGGAGATGATGTAAACCTAGCATAAAACTTTGAAAAGCTTGATCTGCTTACATTTTAATGTTTATTGAACAAAAGGAACACGAGCAATAAACACCACCAGGACATAGACACTGGTGCAGATGGTACGGATGGGAGGAAAGACGGACAGAAACTAGATATTAGGGGAAAGAAGGGACAGGACAAACTGGACAGGACATGGGGCGGGCTGTAACTGTTTGGTATTAAGCCATGTCAGTGCTTACCACGTTTAGATTTTACTTCATTAAGAAGCTGTTTCAGTCTCTTCTATTGTTGTCATTTACATATATAGCACTTACTACATGTCTGTATCATCACATCTGAGATCTTTGAATCAAGTTTGGTGTCATAATTAGTCCAACAAATCAAAGTATAGATAGGTTTCTATGTTAACTATCTTTAAGAATTGAATGTCCTAATCTTAATCAAGGATTAAAATGTTAAGCGTATTACTCATAATTAGGCTAGACTATCTTATTGCATAACGTTATCATTTGTTTTTAATGAAATACGTTATGATATGTTAAAGGTGACCGTTCATTGCATATATTGTGATTTACATTTGCAGTACCACGAGACGCATCGAAAGCCTAATATTCTGACCATCGCCGATATTTGTCTTTCATAATGTATATTAATTAATTGTTTTACCATCTCGCCGATCGCTTGGAGATAGAGGTCATGTGGTGATTCCTACCTACATTTTACAGACCCGATATATATAAGTAAAGTACTCCTAAATAGACCCTTCCTACATAGGTCTCTGTTATTTTCTATTCTTTTAAACATGACAGATAATTTACTAAATTTTTAAGTAAGCAATCTATCATTGTAAGAATTTGGTTTAAATCCAGTCTTATCCCTCTGCATTTCTTGTAGGCAAAGCTAAAGTTTCATTGAATTTAACTCGTTGAGGGAGTTTCACCAATGTCACACAGGAGTTACATCGAGTAAGCCGCGCTGTGTCAGGAGCCTTCTCTAATGATTATTCTGTTTCTTTCCCGGCCAATTTGTTACATCCAACGTTCTATTAAATCCTCCTTCTTCTCCTGACTGTTTTTAGTAAGTGAAGCCTGGCTTGATGAATGTGTTCGAAGGTCAATGGTCTCTCCCAATGAAGGATTCAGAATCAACAGGGTCAGGGATCTTCATGAGAGCACAAACAAGCAGTGTTAAGGCTCAAAGAGTCTTGACTCAAATCACGATATGGAATTGAATAACCTCAAAGCACCCTAATATGAATAGACAGACACTGTACTGGCTGCTTTGCTTATTCATCTACATCGATTATATTTTGTCTGCCATACTGGTATCAGTCCTTAAACTATGATAACAAATCTCCTCTCGCTTAATTGGCTAATCGATATTTTCTGTATCTCACTAATCAATTGCGGCTTTACTCATATCCGCTTCTGTAATCACGTGTCTGGATCTAACACGACTCTCTTCCCACCGCATCGCAAACTTATGGTAGCCCCTCATGCAGTATCGCTCATGCAAACATAAGTCAGTGAGCAACCACGGCTATATTTTGATCGACAGTAGTCCAAAATACGTCCATACAAATGATTGTTGAAATTTGAGTAACTCAGTAACACATTGAAAGGTCTCCTTTAAAGAAATCTTTCTTGATGGGAAGTACATTTCATGACTCTAAAACTTAAATTGCAATGTTTTAACATGTAAATTAGTACAAGCTGTTATCCTACCCCTAATAAAAAACCGCCATAGACTTAACATAGGCAAATTTTATGTGGCAGGCCGTGACATAAAGTGTTTTTTATGCCACTAGAGTAATAACAATATTGACCAATCAGAGAGCAGGATGTCAGCTACTATGATGAAAAGTTCTGTTGGTCGTTGAGTCAAAATTTATCTTTTAGTAATACAAAAGCATAGACGGGGTAGGATAAATAGGAAACCGAACTCGAGTCATCAGCTAGTAGGAATATATCCTCTTTTACGATTTACTATCCACCGAATACATAGTGTCCATAGATAACACATGAGCAGCGTATATCTACATACCTGGAGCATACAGGTATGTTGTATGCTCCGGGCTCTATAACCCGGCGCATACGGAAAAATAGTGTGTATGACAAAATAGTGCGTACCTAAATGAATTAATTTGGGACGCTACCTGTCAGGGAAAGGTGAATTATGAATATGATACACTGCACGGACACCACCATTTTATTTATGAATGCGCCCGGCGTATATAGGTATGCTTTGGCGTATACAAGGTCGTCCTATTCCCCGTGTGTATACGCCTCATTTGTAGGCGTATATATATATAAGCGTCCATGATGCGGTCATATATACATCATATATACGCCTGATTCTGTTGTATTTAGGCCACTATTGAATAGTTTCGATTTCTGCCACTTGGGGACACCACTGTACTTTTTCTCATTTGCCATTGACCATCCAAATCTGTATTATATGAAAAATATTATCTTATATTTTCAATTTATTTTATAAAATCTTATAAGGTATCAACTGATTAATTACACATAATAAACCCTGCATTATGTTGTTTTTCTTACCGTTTTTTTTAATAGAATTTACTTTAAAACACCAGTTCTATGTGTAGTTAGTCTAAATTTACTATATAATGGCCCTGTTCAATCTTTCACGCATTCAAACGCATTCCCGCCCTCGCCAGGGGGACAGGGTTTCATTGGCTGGTTCCCCCTGCTGCTAAAGGCTAGCAGGCAGGTAGTACCGCCCATTTGAAGTGATGGCAGTGGTTTACCGCTGGTTCTGGATTGCGTCATTGGAAGTCTGCTACAGACCGCAGAACCAGCTAAATTTTGAAAACCAACGGACTTGTGTGCATTGAAAGATGCGCGAATCAGGAAAAATATACTTTGATTTAGCATTAAACCGACAGAATACATGTGGAAAGTAGTAGACAGAACTTGTGCTATAATATTTTTACCGAAATATTAATCAAAAACGGACTTTGGTATTTTGACAGGTGCTTGAGCGATAATAGGGGCCGCAGACACTTGATAATTTATTAGGACAATGCATCTTGCTCAGTGATCTACTGTCAGTATGTGTATCACATTTAAAAGCAAAGAAAGGGTTATAAAACACCATTCCCCAATTATATTTGTTCCAATGTATTTATTGATAATAGGCAATTTCCATTACTTTCGTTCCTACTCACACTCGCCATGTTGTTTTGATGCTGGTGGCTTCCATTCTCCGATCCGACTGGACACTTCCAGTTCAAAATACCCTCCAAATTATACAAATTCACCTGACAACTGATCGATCCGCCATCTTTGCTGGTGAATACAAAGCGCTTTCAGAGACTAAAATGGCGAAAAACTATATTAATCGACCTATTCCTGTGAATTTTGTACATGAAATAGTTTAAATGGGATTATTTACATTATTTAGACATAATTTAAATGTGCCTGCTCGAAGAAAAACGGTTGTTTCGACGATTTATTGACATCGTGTTTTAAGTCGAAACTAGGGCTACCACATACTCATTTGATCTGATTTTGCAGGGAGGTCTAATTTTGACCAAGAGAATTCTTCAGAAGGACTTAGAACATCCTCACACATCAAATAGTATGATAAATGGACGTCCGAACGGTTCCATAGGCTTAGCGTTGCGTAGGGGATTCTCCAAAATGGCCGCCCAGGGGATTCATAGCGCCACCTACTTCCTGGCCCGATTGGAGAATTCCACTCACTCGACAAGGTTGTGCATACAGTCCAAGAACTTATTGTCATAACCTCTAAAACATCGCTCAACAAAAGCAATGTTGTAGTTCATGAATTGATACAAGATAGTGCCCGTTTTATATATTTATTCTGATCATGTTCTCGACTGCCTATCCGCATCGTACAGAGACGCCATCTTGTTTGTTTTCATTGTATAGCCCGCGCATGCGCTCTCAGTGTTAACACGATGTGAACAAACTCATCGGGCTGTCCCTGCTATCTAATTCCGCAGAGCCCCCTAGCGGATGACCGGGGAACCAGCGTAAGGGTTTCACTGAGAGTGGATGGAGAGACTCCCAACATGTGTGAATGCACCGCCCGCCCCCCGCCCGTGGCCCGCTGCAAGCTTTACCCGCACCCACGAGTGCGGGAGGGTGGCTGTGAGGGTGGCTTGGGGTAACAGGGCTTCACTGTGAGGGAAGGGAGGGACCACTGCTGACCCTGGTTAATTGTGTAGGTAGAGGACTCTGGATATTCCGTCCACACACGCTGGCGGGAGGTGTAGGGTAGGCGATTCTTTTTTTTTATGTTATATATGCCAAACATACATAATATGTATACGACCGGCATATACATGTTGCGCAGAGGACATTTCCTCTCGTATACACCTGGTGTGAAATACAGCCAAGACGCGTCCGTATTTAAAAGGAAACAGTCTTGTATATGCCTCATGCCCTAGCGTGAAATACGGGCTCATATGTATGAAAAGAAGTTGATTTACAGCCGATACATGCACTTCTGCGATGGCGTATATAGGAACAAACTGGTGGTTTTCGTGCAGTGATATAAACTGGTTTCATATAAAAGCTGTTTAACGTTCTTCCGTGTTGCCTCTGCGCAATATCCTCGCATTCACTCGGATATTACTACGCATTGGCTTCTCAGAACATACTACCTTTTGTATCTGAAACCAGTCAATATTGTGTACATATACCTACCATGGTCATAAGATAGTGGTGTGTGTCTTTCACTTTGATTACATGTTTCTATCTCGTAATGTATGGTATCTTTTTAAGAGTTGTATTACTGAGATTATGTATTATTGTCAATAACCATCTGGTGAATGAAATAAATACATTAATATATGAAGTGTCATATAAAAACATAGTTAAGACGCCAATACGATGATACTTATTCGAGGTTAAGGCCAGAAATCCTTCCAAACGAGTTCGCCTAAACTCACCTAAACTTGACTCTGTTGACACTGTTACTCTCACCCAGCGCGGGAAGCACATCACAAGAACAAACCGGAAGTCAAATACACTCTCCTAGAAGAGGTTAGGTTTGCTCAAAATGGCCGATGGCCACAGCGACTATGATTCGGAGAGTGACGCTCATTTACATACTTTCACACATGCGAAATATTGCAATATTCAATGTTGATAAGCAATTATCGAGCAAAATTACGAGTAGCTTTAACCTGGTACAGTTTGAATAGCTGAAAAATGCGAGATCGAATGATAACAACACTCACCCAAAGTTCCACAGTACCGACGGTGGTGCCGCTGATGACGTCATTAACGGGATTTCCCAGAGCATACGGAAACCCCGATAATGACTTCACACACACATACTCGTTGGCGGAACTTTGTGGCCAGTGTTGTTATCGATAATGCATATTTAAACGGTATTGCGTGCATGTACCATGTTAGCTACCTCAATATTTGGTAGAGATGCATATTGACTCGTTCCGGTGCCCCAGTCAGACACATCGGAAGACATGAAGTGAAGGGATCCGCCATTTTCAATCTTCCACCCATACCTTCCGGCCTCTTGGCCAATCAGAGCGCGTTATTTGTTCAAAGCACGACATACTACGGTCAAAGCATGCCATACTATGGTTCAAAGCACGCGATCTGTATCGGCAGTACAAAGATTCACATATAGATCTACAGAATTAGTATACCCCAAGGATCAGTACATTTTCACACTAAGTTTGTGCATAGGTATATAGTAATTTATTTCATTTTTATCAAATAGATTCTGGTGGATATTTCCCCTCCTCTGTATCAGTGAGTGCTGGGTTATTCAAACAGTGTGGAATATTTATAAATCACTTAAAGGTGAGCAGACATTAGTTTGTTTCTTTCCCAACTCATCATTTCAGCAGAGTTAGGTGTTTGGTATGCGTGGTACCCTCTCCTCTGGGGTCTGAAGGATCCCTGTACGGAACAAGGTAATTCATCGATATTGGGCAGACCTGAATCCCTACGACCAATTGCGACGTGAGGCGTGCAACAGCGTCAATAACTGAAATGGGCTTTCATATTGAATATTCAACAAGTAAAAACTCATTCATATCAGGACGTTTCTGATAAAGTGACAGTATCGAACCAAGTCCAATAGTTAAATGCTGTGAAATCAGCAAAGACAAATTACCCAATATATTTATCAAAGATATTGAATACGTACTGTCCTGTGAAGTAAAATACTGATGGCAAAGTGTAGTGTTAGGGAGCAGAATCATATTTTGTGAACGGCATCATGTCCGCACCCCCGGCCGGATTCTTATGAACGTTATCATGTTGTAGCGACCGCACTGCCGCGATTGTGAGGATCGTTTAGACTGATGGTCATTCCTGTATCTAAAAGCATATTAAACTACAAGTTATAATAGTGGCGACGAGAAATGGATTAGTACACTTCAAGGACAGTATGTTAGGAGTGCTGGGAAGTGTTTCTGGATGTCTGTAAACTGGTGGGAGCCAGAATAAATGATGTCAACCTGAGGATCCATCCTGTAAACATTGCTGTCTGCTTGTGGATAACTGCTGTCAGTGAGTGAGACTCTGTGACTTATCATGTGTGTCAGTGGTAGCTGTACCTGTATTATTATAGTCAGTGCTATGTAGTATAAGCAGCACTAGAGTTGAAACCTGTAGTAGTGCCCAGTATAGGCTGTGTGTGTCAAGATTGCTAACTATATAGGCAGAGTGGGTGAGTACAGCCCCTCTAAGGAGACTTTCAAGGCAAACAGTGACCGTATGGATATGTTCTATGAGGCAAATGACTTGGTGCTACAAGGGGGGGCTGCCAATGCAGTTGCTGATGCGGCTGTGATTAGGAAAAAGAAAGCCACCTGCTACAAGTGCCAGTAGTGAGGTCACATAGTCCCTGCCTGTAAATCGAAGGTGCCTAATAAAAAGGGCTCAAAGGGTAAAACTCATGTGTTAGAGGGCCAGTCCGAGGATGACTCGCCCCAAGTGTACCCGACACAGAGGTTGGACAGTTTGTCGTACAGTATGTTCACTGTTCGTACGGCCCGAGGTTCTCCGCTGTGGAATGTGACTGTGTGTGTGGACGGGGTCGACCTGACGTTGGAAGTCGACTCAGGAGCGACTTTCTCTGTGATCGGAGAAACTCAGCTGTCACAGTGGGGTTCACCATTAGTGCTGCAACCGTCACCTGTCAAGTTGAGGACTTTTACGGGTGAGGTGATAACTCTGAAGGGCGAAGCTGAGGTGAAGGTCGACTACGAAGGTCAAACCTGTCGTCTTCCCTTGCTTGTGACACTAGGTATGCGGCTGGCGCTGTTCGGCCGTAACTGGTTGAATGAGCTGCATTTGAACTGGAAGGAACTGGCGCAGCAGTACCAGGTGTACCATGTGGTGAGTGATGCAGCATCGGTGAAGGACCAGTTTCCCAGCCTGTTTCGGAAGGAGCCAGGGAAGCTGAATGGGTTCAATGCTCATGTGGAAGTGGAGCCTAACGCTGTGCCTATCTTTGTGAAGCCCCGACCGGTGTCATACTACATGCGGAGTAAACTGGATGCTGAGATGCTGGATACCTAGAGTCCAGCGTTGGGCTGTGACCTTAGCTGGGTACAGTTACGATCTGGTGTACCGTCGGGGAGTCGACCATGGAAATGCTGACTGTATGTCACGACTACCCGCACCAGGACTACTGGAGGAATCCCCTGTAACAGCTGACGTGGTTCTAACGCTGGAGCAGTTAGATGCCACACCCGTCACAGCTACGATGGTACGGGAGTGGACCCATAAGGATCCGGTGTTGGCCCAAGTAGCACATCTTCTAGTGGAAGGTTAGCCAGATACCGTGAGATCTGAGGAACTGTCGCCCTACTACCACAGTCGCATGGAGTTGAGTCTACAAGACGGTTGTGTGTTGTGGGGTGCTCGTGTGTTGATACCCGCTCCTGGGCGAGCCGGTATTTTGCAAGAGCTACACGCTACCCACCCTGGTGTGAGCCGTATAAAGGCTCTGGCACGTAGCTACGTGTATTGGCCAGGGATTGACAAGGATATTGAAAGGTTGGTTTCTGACTGTGCAACCTGCCAGGAGCACCGTAACATTCCGCCGAGCACGGAGTTACACCCGTGGGAGTTGCCAGACAAGCCGTGGTCCCGTCTACATGCGGATTTCGCAGGGCCGTTCCTGGGCTACATGTTCCCGATCATTGTGGACGCACATTCTAAATGGATAGACGTTCACACCATGAGTTCGATTACGTCGGAAGTGACTATCGACAACCTGAAGGCCAGTTTTTCAACCCATGGCCTACCTGACGTACTAGTTACAGATAACGGACCATCATTCAAGACAGGCAGTTCATCTCACTAAATGGCATCAAACACCTGACATCCGCGCCATACCATCCAGCATCAAATGGTCTGGCGGAAAGAGCCGTGCAGACTTTTAAAAACGCCATGAAGAAGTTGAGTGGCGGAATGGTTGAGACTCGAGTTAACCGTTTCCTTTTCCGCTACCGTGTGACGCCTCAGTCTACGACCGGACATTCACCAGCTGAGCTGTTGTTTAGTCAGCGTATCAAGTGTCCTCTGAATCTACCTCGCCCCGACTTGAAGGCAAAAGTGTGCAATAAGCAGAGGCAGCAAAAGGAGAGACTCGGTGAGAAGGCTGTCTACCGGTCCTTCCAGGAAGGAGAGTCAGTGTACTACTGGAACTTCTGAGGGAGAGGTAACCAAAACCTTCCAGGTGTGATCACCGAAAACCTTGGTGGTAAGGGCTACCTGATCCGGGACACCACCGAGAACAAGTTGGTCAGATGTCACCCTGACCATATCTTCAGAGGGGGCAACCACGATCCACCTATGGACATACCTGAGATCATCGTCCAGCAGGCACCACCAGCCCAGGCTCCTGCTATCAATGAAGAACTGCCACGGCAGCTACCTGCGGCTATTAATCCGCCAGTTCAAGTGAGGGAACCATTGGTTACACCAACCCCAGTCAGGTCATCACAGCATGCCACAAAAGGCATACCACCAGTGAAGATGAACCTATAGAGTGTGAACTGTGTGAAATATATAAAGATCTATTTTGTGTTTTCTCATATAACGATTTTTAGTTAATATTGGGTAGTGGTAACTATAGTGTCGTTTTCACAGACTATCTGATGACATAGACTGAACTTTTAAGTAGTCTTCCTCTTCTTTAAAAAAAAAGGAGATGTTAGGGAGCAGAATCATATTTCGTGAATGGCATCATGTCCGCACCCCCGGCCGGATTCTTATGAACGTTATCATGTTGTAGCGACCGCACTGCCGCGATTATGAGAATCGTTTAGACTGATGGTCATTCCTGTATCTAAAAGCATATTAAACTACAAGTTATAATATGTAGTCTATTTTCATTGGCATACACACAGCGCAAAAAAACCCTAATTAACATACCGTAATTAGATGAAATGTCACAAAATTTCACATAGCTGTTTGTATGTCAAGAGTTGTCTTCGCGTAGTGATTTCACGTAGCGAGTGGTTTTACGTAGCCCAGAGAAATCTACGCTGGTTCCCCGGTCATCCGCTAGGGGGCTCGATGGAATTAGACCGCAGGGAGAGCCTGATCGGTGGACAGATTCTGACCACCTCGTGCATGTGCACTGTACACATCAGAATCAAAACAAACAAGATGGGTGGAGACATACGACAAAACTCAAAAGAGACGAAATTATACAGTAATTTTATAGATCGAACCAAATATGATATGGAAATCAATTATTACACACCCTGCCTTTGTTTTTGAATGTGTTACACACACTGACAGTCTATCTCTGAGCAATATGCACTGTTATAATTGATTGTCAAGTGCCTGCGGCTCCTATTATCGCTCAAGCACCTGTCAAAGTCATCAAAGTTCGTTTTTGATCAATATTTCAGCTATGATATCATATAATTAGTCATATTTACTTCATATCATTGTAACTGTATTAGTTTTATATCGCATTATACGCTCTTAGATTACTAAAATATGAATACACACTCAACATGATGGATATCTATTTGCTACTTGTTTAAATTAAATATTGTCGGAGCGAGCCAAGGTTCACATTGTTTTGCGCTCAAGTCATTTACCTATACGGCAGTACTTCGGCCTGCTCTAGGAGAGGATATGGTCCTCGATGGTTTTATTCCAGTTTCTCAAATCTTTATGTTTAAAAGTGTGCGAATAGCAGAATCAGTTTAATATCAACGCATAAAGGATGATTATTATCATTAAAACCGTTGTCCAGACTCTATTTTGACGTCACTAGACGCGTTGCCACAGTACTCGTAAGAGGGCCACGAATCTGACGTCATTGTGGTGCCCAAACTCACAATGTGATGGTGTCGGGGAGGCATACACATGTTTGACTATTCAATTTAAACCACAACACTGATCTGATAACCTTACTATTAATTGAAGGAGACAAATACACTGGTCTGTGTGGACTATTCGGATATTACGTGATCGCTTCCAGCAGTATTTGGCTTCACTAATCCCGCCAATACAGTGGCGTCAGAATAGGGGGGGCAGGGGGGGCGACTGCCCCCCCCCCCCCCACTTTTTTGCCAGCCCAAAAAAGTCAGCAGCTTCAAATTTTACTCAAACGTGTGTAAAACCTGTCTTGACTTTTCAGCATAGACAATATCTAAGTCTGACTTTTTAGCATGCAATAATGGCTAAGCCCGACTTTTCGCCGTGGAAAATTGTCAAAGTCTGACTTTTTAGCGTGCAATGATGGCTAGGTCCTGACTTTTCACCGTGGAAAAGTGTCTAAGTCTGACTCTTTCATGTGCAATGATGGCTAAGCCCTGACTCTTCACTGTGGAAAAGTGTCAAAGTCTGACCATTTAACATGAAATGATGGCTAGGTCCTGACTTTTCACTGTGGAAAAGTGTCAAAGTCTGACTTTTTAGCATGCAATGATGGCTAGGTTCTGACTTTTCACCGTAGAAAAGTGTCAAAGTATGACTTTTTAGCGTGCAATGAAGGCTAGGTCCTGACTTTTCACCGTAGAAAAGTGTCAAAGTCTGACTTTTTAGCATGCAATGATGGCTAGGTCCTGACTTTTCACCATGAAAAAGTGTCAAAGTCTGACTCTTTAGCGAGCAATGATGGCTAGGTCCTGACTCTTCACCATGGAAAAGTGTCAAAGTCTGACTTTTTAGCGTGCAATGATGGCTAGGTCCTGACTTTTCACCGTGGAAAAGTGTCTAAGTCTGACTCTTTCATGTGCAATGATGGCTAAGCCCTGACTCTTCACTGTGGAAAAGTGTCAAAGTCTGACCATTTAACATGTAATGATGGCTAGGTCCTGACTTTTCACTGTGGAAAAGTGTCAAAGTCTGACTCTTTAGCATGCAATGATGGATAAGCCCTGACTATTCACCGTGGAAAGGTGTCAAAGTCTGACTTTTTAGCGTGCAATAATGGCTAAGCCCTGACTCTTCAACATGGAAAAGTGTCAAAGTCTGACTTTTTAGCATGCATTGATGGCTATGCCCTTACTTTTCACTGTGGAAAAGTGTCAAAGTCTGACTTTTCGCAGATTCACAGTAAATCCAGAAGAACAGGCAAATGTCTGATTTCATACCAAGAAAAAAGTCAGCAATTTTTCAGTTCGCCCCCCCACTTTCAAAACGTTCTGACGCCCCTGCAATAGATTGGATATTACGACGTCAAAACATAGGATCGGCCCGCTTGAAGCTGTCATTGTCCGTGAGAGAACCTGTCAGGGAGTTATACACATGGATAACTGTTCAAGTTCGACAATGCTATATCGACAAGATGAAAAGCCGACATCGATAACAGCGGAACACAGCACCCAATCTTCTTAAAATTTGGGTATGTTTTAGTTTATATATCCACCTAAGTGGTGTGTAAATCTTAAAACCGAATTCCAAAGGAAAGTGTGTCAACTATTGCTGGAGATTAGGAGACGTTCTATTTTAAGATATTAATGTGACATTCACTGAAGTCTAAACTGCACCGTTGTATGGGTCTTAATTAGGGAGCCAACGTGAACCCGCTGAAACCACAGATACCGGTACCCGTTTAAAAAATACCATTTCCGGATATAGGCGTTCAGTACTTAGACTATGTAAGTTTGAGATTATATATGTGTCATTCTCCAATCTTTTAGATACATATTTTTGATAAACTTAACAACTGTCATCGTAGCTTCGTGACATAGTTATTCAGAGATGATAGTAGTAAACTACACTTCAAAAGTAGCAAACAAGACCAAAAACAAAAGTTTAGCCTCAAACTCCCATAGGTTTAGCACTAAGCCTTGTTCTTACTGGCCACCGGAAATGGTTTTTGTAAACGGGTATCTATGGTTTCAGCAGGTTCACTTTGGCTCCCTATAGGATTTAACTTTTTGTCTCTGTCATTCAGTCATTCAGATTTGTGAGGAGTTCTAATTCAAGGAAGACTTAACTCAAATGGCTTGGCCACAGGGACATGGTGACCTTACATCCCTGTGGCCCGGGGAAATAAGGATGGAAAATGATATAAGATTTGATTTCTTTAATATCCTGAGAATCGATCCGTTGATATGGTGTTATATGGGTGCACTTCAATTGTGCTCACTCGCCTCTGTATTATGTTATGCATTAAATCCACAGCAATCATCACTAATGAATATTCAAGTGAACAGTCTAATAATTATTGTCAATCTTCGCACATAAAATATAACATTTCAAGTCCTATTAGTCAATCATTCAGAGATATGTCCATAATTGTTTGAATAGGCTTTCCCTTATCATTTCATTGTCCATGTTATGTCTGTAATAAATTCTTGAGTTTGAATATGAAGGTTCACAACTCACTCTTAATTAGTACACACTTCCTTGATGTTAATCTATTCAGTGTTCTGTTCCATTAAGTCTAATGTATTCTCTCTGTGTTCTCTCCCATTGAGAGATAGCTCCCTACACATCGGTCTGTAAGTTACTCACAGAGATGATGAGTTTCATGCGATAGTCGTTCTACAGTAGGCGACTCCACTCCATGTGAGCGGAGCCTCCAGTGCCTTAACTCAAGCTTGTCCTCCAGTGAGGAGCGGTTTTCTCACAGTTCTCTACTAGATCTTAGCTTCATACTCAAGTGCTGCTCTCCACAGCGACCACAGAGCTATACTCAGCTGTGCTTACGTCAGCAGCTCACATGATCATTCACTTCCTTATACAGATGATCTATTCTAATTCCTAGATCTTACTTCCGGCTATCGCCATCTTGCTTTGTGTCACCGGTTTCCACACACACGTTAAACCTTATAGCATTATCTGGTCAAAAGTCTCATTATTGAAGTTATAACATAATCTCGGACAAGTGCGTAGTGCAAAACAACGTTGGGAGTGATCATTAAGTATATAGAGCATTGGTGGGTGATTATAACTCTATTTCCTGTAATTTATTCCTTTTCTTGATAAATAAAAATGGCATTTGGGAAGGGTCTAGGTTCATAAATCACTTGTAATATTCTCTATCATGCTATGAAACATTTAAATGGGGGCTTTGAGTGCAACCCAAACTTTTTTACTAGTAACTAAATTTCTGGTCTCTGATTGGTCAATCTTTTGGTCACATGATAACAATTCTGTATGCTGCTAGTGGCATATAAAACTCTGTGTGCCAGTCAGCGTGGCATACGGAAACTCAATGTTAAGCCTATGGGATTTTATATTAGGGGTAGGATAAATATATGTCTGGCATATATAGCTATGATTTTGCATAAATGAGTTGGTCTTATTTTCCATCGTGTATGTATGCTTCATCTATAGGCGTATATAACTGTCCATCTTACAGTCATATATATGTCATATATGTGCCTCTGTTGTATTTACGCTACTATCCAATAATTATGAGAAGGTGTGTGATTGGCTTAAAAATTCATTCATCAAATTTTTCAAGTAATGTTTATGAGGAATAGGATGAAAAATGCCAAAGGGCATAAGGCATCAAGCCCTGACAGTCAATGTCTATATGATTAGTGTGGGACGGGCGGGTACAAATCTTAGCGGGCGTTGGCAGACTGCTGGTGACGCCCTCTGGTAAGCACACATCTCAGTATTACATTTGTCCGGGGAGCCATCAGATGGCATGGAGGCATCACCCGCCCCACACTTACTGCCAATGTACAATTACCTCCAATTTTGAGAAGGTGTGTGATTGGCTTAAGTATTCATTTATCCATTTTTTCAAGTAATGTATATTAGGAATAGCATCAAAAATGCCAACGGGCATAAGGCATAAATGCCAAAAAGGAAAGGCCAGGAAGGGGTCGACGTCCTTCTCTGGCATGGAATAAGATCTTATGCCTCAGGGCATGATGGAGAAGTCTGACAATGTGAGTTGGCGGCCGTTTTGGCTAAAAGTGTGGAGGAAGCGTCATCCTGTAAGCGCAGAGGGAGCCGTGGCTGGTGATCCTTGACGTCTTGGAGCTGCATTGGTGAGGTGAACCCGGACTTCCTAGTCGTGGTAAAGTGTGGTGAGAGGTGAACTCCCGCCCAGAAATACAGGGCGAGGCGAGCCTCGGGAGGTGTGGCTCGGGAGCTGAGCAGAAATATCCTAGGCGTGCATGAGAGCCAAGGAGAAAAATGTCTGTTGAGTGTTACAGGTGTCACACTGGGATTCTTGGAGACAAGCGACTGGGGGGAAGGGGAGGGGGAGGGGGGGGGGTGCAGCGCAGGGGTGGCGCCCTGTGGTAAGCGGATGTCTCAGTATGACCTTTGTCCTGGGAGCCGTCAGATTGCGTCGCAGGCATCACCCGCCCCACAACTACTGCCAATTTACAATTACAGTAAAACCCCTTTTCCGGGACATATGCCCCCACCCCCCCCCCCCCACCCCCCCCCCCCCCCCGCCCCCACCCCAGTAACTTCTGAGAGAAATCAGCAGCCCTAAAAGGACGGCGACGGCTCACTGAATACCGCACCTTCAAAGTCCCCAGCCCTTCCTGTGTCGCCCACAGCTAACCTGAAAGCGGGCCTCTTACCTGGCACCTTCAGCAGGCGCGAAAATCACTGGTACTTATATCCACTCACTGTGGCCCGCCCAGAGCCGCTAGAGATGTGGTTATTACCATGAAAATACACACTCTGGCCGCCCGGGCCCGCTCGGGAATGCTCAGTCTATTAACCTCTATTATCTATTTTTTATTTTTTTGTATATTTATATTCATTTATATTATATAATTTATATTTATTTACTTAATTATGTGTTATTGATAAACATTTTAACCTAATAACCATCGTTTCCTTCATTTATGTAGACCTGTATTCTCTATTGTATAACCATTGACAGACTGAAAACCCCGCCTAAGGGGGCACCCCGCTTAAGGGGACACTTGGCCCGGAACGGAGGGTGTCCCCTTAATTCTGATCTCTGTACCTAGGGGACACCTCTGTTGTTTTTGTTTCATTTGCCATTAGTTATCAAAGTCTATGGTGTATGAAAGAAACAATGTTATATGTTCAATTTTGATTATAAAATTTTTCTAAAACCCTAAGTATCATTTCATTAGTTACATATAATAAACCCACCATTCTTTTCTCTTTTTTCCCATGTTTTTATGATTATACTTTCAAAACACCATTCTTCTGGAAGGTTGAGAATGAGTGTGTTGGGTTGCAATCAGGGTCGGGATCACAGCCGCCGCCGCCGTTGCCAACAATTCAGCTGCCGACACTGCTTTCAAACCCGCCGCTGTCAGACATGTCTGCACACCCACGCCCCACCTGCACCTGCCCACCTATGGACATCCGTCCACATACACTAGGGCAGGCTGTGAGGAGCCTTGGAGAAGTGGGGGAGGGGGGGAAGTGGGGTGTTGGGGAGTAGGGTACTCTACCAACAGTACAGCATAGACGAGTGGTCAGAATTTGAAGGGGGAGAGACAGGGCGGTCAAGGTGGCGATAAACTGTATTTCATCCTACCCCTAATGAAAAAACTCCATAGGCTTAACATTAGCGGGCTGTATTTGGTCTACGGTGCAGGAAAATGAAATTTATCGCTCTAGTGAAATACAGTTGTCAAATGACATCGGTCTGCTGGGGTGGACAGAAATTACCAATCTGTTCACCCTCTTGGTCGCCTCGCCTCCTCGTGGTGCAGACCGGATATGCTTGCAGCATAACTAAAGCGACCGGGGTGGGTGGGGAGTTAGCTCAGTGGTAAAGAGCACGGGACTTTGTTGATTCGGGTCCCACTGCAGCCAGTTTTCTTCTACACCCCCCAGCAGTGGTAGATTTACTGCTATGTCAAAGGCCAATCCTTCTCATACCATGTCTATGTGGTGTGGGAATTAAAAGAACCCTCACCTCGGTAAATGTGTAGGGGTGGGATTTCTTCCTAAATTCATTTCATGGATTCGATCACCACCCTTGTGGTGTAAAAGAACCTTGAGAAGGTCTGGTGAGAACCTTCAATGGTTAATTGGATGTTAAATCAAACCCACAAACAAACAAACAATCAAATGACATCATTTGAAAAGCGACCAATGATTATCACTGATTATCGATCAGTTTTATGTTATTTCTTATTTGTTGTTATGGGGTAGGATAAATTCTAAACCAAACTCAAGTTAGTCGTGTTGTTTATTGCACAACGACAATGTCGCATATCACTGCACTCGGCTTCGCCTCGCGCATTAAACACGACATTGCTGTCGTGCAATAAACAACAACATGGTAAGCGACGTGATCTGCTCTAGCGACTGCTGGTATGTGACTAGATCTTTCCCGCTTCCCAGTTTGGAAGAGGGAACTTTATGTTAATGTATTTAGTCAACCTGTTCGTTATTGGCTCTGTGTGGTCACCTGAGTCTTTTACTCCCTTGTTATTGGTTCACAGCGCAGACAAAGAGATTCAGGGAAGGGCTCCACCAATCAGAGTCTGTCTTGTGAATGGTTTTGGCTATTGCTAGCTGGTTTCTGTATGTTTGTACATACCTCAATGCTTTGTGGGCGTTTTTAGTGTTCATTTTTGACACCAGATGTCCTGACTGTAGCTTTGGTCAGGTTTTATGTATGTAAGGGAGTGGTATGTCCTGTAGATCTGTTTTTTTCACTGAATCTACCATACCAGCAGTTTCGATTATCGTTAATCTCATTCAGGCTATTATTGGCTGATCTTTTTGTCGCCAAAACCATCTTAATTTAGGTGATTTGGCAGTTGGTTGGGACCACACCTCTCTTGAGGTGTGTTGCTTTTACATTAGGGTGCATCTAGTCACATGTCGAGTCACTGGATGGATGATGGCGAAAAATGGAGTTATCTGTTTGGAAAAATCGTTCCCTTTCGTTCCCTTTCGTATCTCTTCCTCATGGAGGTGTGCGATACGCTGGCAATCGGAAAATTTTTTTGACGTGGCATTGGTGTTTCTCATCATCCGAACCTACTATCCATTGTGTTAAGTCCCAATGGTGCCTGTGTTTTCATCCGGTGGATCCAATTGTATTCCACTTTCAGTCTCAGGTCTTTAGCCTTTTTGTTGTCCGGGTGTCGGTTTATGTAATCCAGTACCGTGAATTTCATGTCCTCGGTTCCCCGGTGGTCTGCGCGACAGAAGTGTTTGGGAACATCACTTATTTTGCTTTTGGTCTCTACCGTCCTCAGGTGTTCCCTGATGCGATTCTTGATTTTTCGTTTCGTCTGCCCGATGTATTGGGTTTGACAGGTTTCGCACGTTATGCAATACACCAAATTGGAGCTGTTGCAAGTTGCGCTGTGTTTCGTGGTTATCACTTTGCCCATGTTGTGGCCTTTGATGGGTTCGGTGCCTAGGATTTTGCAGTATTTGCAATCCTTCTTTTTGCACTCGTTTTTGGACTTCTTTTGGTTGTCCTTTTTTGGTTTACCCTGTTTGTACATTGTTCGTGCTCTGACCAAGTGGTCTTTCAGATTCTTTGGTCTTTTGTAACCTTTGACGAGTCTGCTCTCATAAAAGGCCTTGGTCGTGGTGGATTTACCTAATATTTCCCAGTTCTTCTCCACGATCTTTGGTAGTGTTTCGTGGTTGGGTCTATAGGTCGTTATCAGGAATGTTTTTTCCTTTGTGTTGTCTTCCTCATTCTGTCTCCCTTCTTTGTTCAGGAGGGTTTCTCTAGATACGTTCTCTAGTCTATGCATGCATTCATTCAGGATTTGTTCGGGGTAACCCCGTTCTCTGAACTGTTCGATTTTTTCGGTTGCATGTTGTTCATAGTCACTTTGGTGTGTGCATATCCGTTTTACCCTCAATAATTGGGAGTATGGGATACTGCGTTTCTGCGATGGTGGGTGAGCTGAGTCGAACCGCAGGTAAGTATTTCTGTCGGTTGGTTTGACATAGAGGTCACTTGTTAGTGTTCCATCTTTTTCGATCCGGATTTTTGTGTCCAAGAAGGCAACACTTTCTGTTGAGTGTTCCATTGTGAATTTGATGGATTTATGATAATCATTCATCCACACCAGCCACTGTTTGAGTTCCTCTTCTCCGTGTTTCCAGACGAAGAAGATGTCGTCAATCTCCACCACACTGTTGGGGTCAGATGGTACGCTTGTAGCATTTTTTCCTCCAGGCTCTCCATGAACAGATTGGCGTATGAGGGAGCTAGCCTCGTGCCCATTGCTGTCCCGCCTATTTGTAGGAAATTTTCACCGTTAAACTGGATGTTGTTTTTCTTTAACACCATCTCTAGTAGGTCTGTTATGCTCTCATTCCTGGGCATCTTGTTTCCAGGTCTTGCCTCATTTAGTTTGGTTCTTATTGCTTCGATCCCTTCGTCGTTTGGGATATTGGTGTAGAGTGCTCCTACATCCAGGGTCCCTATTATGTCTGAGTTGTTCAGCTTTTCTACATTGCTTATTTTGTGTAAGAAATGGTTGGTGTCCTTTATGTAGGATTTAACCTTGGGTACCTCCGGTTTGAGGAAGCTATCCACAAAGGTCGAAATTTTCTCCGTTGGACACCCATTTGCTGAGACCACCGGGCGACCCGGTGGTGGTAATACTCCTTTGTGTATTTTTGGCAGGAAGTAAATCTGAGGGGGTCGGGGTTCGCCGGTCTTCAATGCTTTCCCCATTTTCTCGCTTATCTCTTTGCGTTCTACCAAGTTGTCTAGATATGAATCTATCTCTTGATTGAATGATTTTGTCAGGTCATTCTTTTGTTTCTGATACGTTTTGTTATCGTTCAGTTGGCCTTAGTGTCCTGTATGACTAAACCTCCCCCTTTGTCGGCTGGTTTAATCACTATTTCAGTGTCTCTAGACAGACCTTTGAGGGCGTTTCGTTCTCCTTTAGTGATGTTGTGACCGACCCTACCTTTGTTTAGGTTTTTCCTTGACAGTTCTATTTCATTAATGGCTATGAACCCTTCCAGATTGCTGGACCCCTGTGGAGCGGTCCAGTTTGATTTGTCACCTAGGCGTTTGGCTAGGTCCATATCTGTATAGGGTGTGTCATGTGGCACCGGAAAATGGACAAGAGAATCTCTTGGTTTGGACTGTTCTCCGTCTGTGCCTGGAGCTTTATTGAAGAATTGTCTGAGTCTTAAGTTTCGGTGAAATCTATCTAGTTCTAGTTTGACGTCCCCTTCTTCCACTCTTGTTGTGGTGGGGCAGAAATTTAGACCTTTGTTCAAGAGAGATAGTTCATCTTCAGTGAGAATTGGATAGATTGATCACAGTACCTTTGCGGTTAATTTCATTGTCTATCTTTGCGGAATTACTTTTTTCTGCACGATTCGAGATGTTATGTTCTGCATCTTTACTCTCAGATATATCTACGGAAGAAGCAATACAAGGCATTCTATAACATTCTCTTTCTTTATTGATACATGTACCCTTATCAACAGACAAGTCAATGTTCAAGGTGTTATCAGAGAGAGAGTTCTTAGCGTTCATGGGTTGGTGACACAAGTCGTCTTCTGTGTGCGGGGGTCCTATTTCTGCCAGTTTCCCTGGCGGTTTTGACCTCTCCCGCCTCTTCCCCTTCCCCTTCCTCGTTTGGCCCCCCCGGGGGGTGCCTGGGGCTTGGGAAGACGAAAATCCGTTCCTTCTGGTTTCTTCGCCTCGGTTGCAGACGATACCGTGCTTGTGGTTTGTCCCTTGGGATTGTTAAATGTTCCACGCGCAAAAAATCGGAAAAAAAAATTCCGATTGCCAGCGTATTGCACACCTCCATGAGGAAGAGATATGTAGGACGAAAGGGAACGATTTTTCCAAACAATAAACAACAACATGACTAACTCTCGTTTGGTTTCTCCTAAGTTTATGCCACATACGTTGGCATGAAATGTGGACGTATATTTATAAAAACATGTCAATGTATATCAGATACATGCAGTTACGCGATGGCGTATATCTGAAATAAGTCAGGGTTTTTGTGCAGGAACGAGAGTCTACTATGATATTCAAGAGACCATCACTTTGTCAGTATTTTGTGTGCATAGCTTCAGGTTCTTTTGATCATTATGCTAATACCACGCCGAAGATCTGCGATTTTGGATATTCTTGCACTATTTCTTCTTGCTAACCGACTTTCTATAACACCTCTGAAACAATTAACTCCCATGTTGAATTAGACAGTGATCAATTTGATCAAACAGGAAGTGGAGACAACAACGTCAAAAGTTGAAATATAGATCGGAAACCAACTTTTATATATACTTATTTCCACTTCTCGGAAATAGAAATTGGTGTGGTGGATGAAAGATTTATCGGGACACAGTCTGCAAGTGGAGAAAAGGGCTACACCAGTTTTCTGCCAGCTTACCTTGTCCCTTGTGTACACAGCTAAACAGAGAGCAGTTGATTGTGTGATAAGTGAACGGTAACTGCTGAAACAGGGCCAATTACTTCCTGTTACTCAGCAGTATGTAACCTCTACCGTCTCTCAAATCACACACAGTCTAGCCCCGCATTGCAGTGCCCAATGTGCCGGCCTATAATGATGGTCAGCGCAAACATCTTAAAAGGCACTGCCTTGCATACTTAATCATCTGGACGCTGGGGAACTCTAAGAAGGCAATTTGCTGTAGGACCAACTGTACCATACTCGGTTGAACCTGTATGCTCCAGGCCAAGTTAGCTATAATAAATACATGACCTACTTTACGGGTACTACTTATTGTTGTAAAATAAAATAGTGACAGGGTGATGTGAATAATTCATTGAGCTCTAATATATCCGTGGAAAGGTGTTTGTGGGATGCAGCTTGATGTTTGAGAAGTTTTTGTTCTAAACGTGATAGATCTGGTTGTGAGCAGATCATAGTGTTACTATTTGTTGTGAATAGTAAGCTGAATGAATGACTCCAAGGCTTCGTCCCATTACAAGCTTTATTGCAGATGGTGTTACAATGTGCTGCGCTGACCGGACTGACTCCAGTACGTGGAGATCAGGGAGCTGTTTCAAAAGTTGGGAGGGTGCTAAACGACAGTACTCATCGCCAAAGCGAGAGCTAACAAAGGCACTTCGAGGCATCGCTGTCGAGGTGGAGGTGCCGCTCACTATTGGGTATTGGTAGCGGTTTTGTTGTGACCTCCACGTGATGGTTCTGTATGTTATACATACCAATATTTTGGATCTTGACACTATCCCCGGGCGAAATGTTAAACTCACTCCGATTAGTTATTTAAATGTGAATTATGATAAGATAAGGTGATGTGAAAGAACAAATATGATTACAAATTAATGAGCTCTGGTAGAGATATTGAGAAGCTTAGTTCTCCTAGCTGGGACCTGGCAGCCACGGAGGTGTTGGTGTCGCATGTGAACGAAGGTGTTGACGCTTGGTGTCAGCTCCCTGTTCGCACGGCCCCAATGTGTCACTGCAGGGGTGAGAACAATCGGGTGTGAACAAACAGCGCATGCGGGTGTGACAGCGTGCCTGTGGCAGAGCCATGACACAAACAATGGGTGACAAGTTAGTCTCGACTGGGCTGGAGGGTATATAAGTGGCAGTCTGACAGTTCATGATATGTAACAACGATATACATCAACAGAGGACGGGTGATTATGGTGTGCGTGATGTTTGTTGTAATGTGAATGTGTCAACTTTACCTGACTCAAGGGTTGAGCTGCTTCAGTTCCTCGTCTATTGATGGTCCTGGTGCGATTGTGTAGGACGCCAGGTCGGCTAGGGCGACACGATAGTGGTTTTTGTCGGCCCAGGGGATCTGGCTCGTGTCCGATCCTTGCACATCCATGACCATGACAGCTGCGATAATGAGTCCTCTGGTAGCGCGGAACACAGTCCATCGAGCTATCGAACGGCCATCGAACAGTGGGACGGGAATGTCTGACAATAAGTGGACCTGATGGAACTGGCCTTGGACTGTGATGGTGATGGGGCCAGACCACTTAACTGAGAGCATTCTCCATAGGCAAGGAGAGAGGGTGGTAGAGCCTATGGAGGGAGCATTCGTCATGTTTGTTTCCATAGGTATTGGTAGGAGGGGGTAGGGTGCAGCATTGAGAGTGGAAAAATAGCTTAAGTTGGATAGTGGGGGACTGCTTGTGGTGCGTTTTGAATGATTTCAAGCTGCGTCACATGGCAGGCAGGAGTCGGGAGAGTATCATTCCGAGAATCATGGCGAAAGCAGTTGTGAGAAACAGTGAGAAACTAATTGATAGATTGAATAGCTACAGGGTCTGGATACGATAGGGACCTCAAATTGGATAGTAATGAGGTCTTCTATCAGGCTAAAGGTGTCAATAGGTTGAGAGTAGTAGAATGATTGTGGTAAGGTGAGAATGGAATAGTCCGAATTTCTGTTGGAGAGGTCTAAAGATAGCTGATCTAGCGATTCTGCTAGTAGTGTGGGTGAAGCTACGGCACAGGGGAGTTTGACGGTGCGCAGCAGCTGGTCTACACAATTTTGAAAGAATTTTGCTGAAATGGAGAGTCCCATACCTTGAATCTCCAACGTTTACCGAAACTGGAGAATGTAGTGAGGTGCCTAGATGCGGCATCTAGCAGTATTTGATGGTAAGCACTGTAAATGTCTAATTTGTAGACAAATTTTGATTGAGAGTTTTCGACTGTCTCTGTGATATTATCTGCGGGTAGAAAAGAATAGGAGTGGGTGGTGATTTGAGAATTGAGCTCTCTGACGTCGACCACTATGCGGTACTTCACAGCGCCTTTTTTATCTAGCGAATTAGGCATTTGGACCAAAAAGACGGGAAAATTCCATTCGGATGGTAGTGAACTTCCTCTATGATGCCTTGCTCTGCCTGGCATCTAAGGAGCTCCTCTAAGAACTTTTATTTTGTTTCTGTGGGGAGATGCGGTATTAAGGTTTAGATATGGGCGTGGCGTGTTCCTTCAGCTCGATGGTCGCTGTTGAGTCTGTCTTTAAACCAATCTGTCGAGACAAACGCTTCCTTGTTTTGCTTGAGGACTGAAACTAGCTCTTTCCTTTGTGAGTCTGTAAGTGAGCTTGAAAGAGTGTATTTTAATTTGTTTGGTGTGGGAGGGTCTGGTTGTGTGGGGAGATTGATTCAGTAACTGAGCGGTGTGCGGTAGACTGGAAGTTGTCGGGGTCCGCTATGGAGTAGAGACCTAACATTGAGCCTCTCGGTAGCATGACTTGTTTGTTGAAGTGATTAAAGAGGATCACAGGGATACGACTGCATGGTCCAGGCGTTACTAACGTGTGTTTAGTTAGCGCTCTGGGGTTCAGCACGTAGCTCTCAGTTGTGCAGACAGTGTGGCTCAAGTTTTGAGCTGCGTTGATTTTGGCTGAGCAAATTGTTTCCGAGAGAGGAGGTAGGGTTAGTGTTGATAGTGATCTGATAGGGTGTTCTTTGGGGGTGGTGTTTTTACAGTAATTGATGGCTGCTTCAGCTGAACGTAGAAAGTCTATCCCGAGGATTAGCGGTCTGCTTAGCTGGGGTAAAACTCTGAAATGGAAGGTGTATGTGTGATTTTGAATTTTGAAGCTAATCTAAAGCTGCTTGCTGAATGTGATAGACTTTGTTATCTGCCAGAATGACTCTATCGTGTATTTTCTGTGTTGCTTTTACGTAACCTGCTTGTTTTAGTCTGTGGAGCAGTTTTTTGGAAATGAAGGAAACTGTTGCACCTTTGTCAACTAAAGCTGGAACAGTTATTGGGGGGAAATTAATGTTGATGCAACCGTTAATTAGGCATATTAATAAACGTTCAGACTTACCTTTTCCTCTCGTTATTAGAGAGAGAGTTGGGTAGGATTTTGAAAGTGAGGCGGACAGGGTTAGGTTGGTGCCGAAGTCGTTGGCATTGATGGCGGGCAGTTGCACGTACACACTCTTAGTGTCTTTAGCTATTTGATGTAGGCTATTGGAGTCCTTGTTGTCATTGTTGTTTGTCATGTTCTGCGTTGTCATTGGGCGGTTGATGGTGGTACGATTTGTTGTGTGGGCACTATCAGGGCTTTTAGAGTGACTATGGCAGTCCTATTTCTCGCGTGATCGCGGTCTGGCATGACAATCATCTTTGTCGAGGGTCGTGTTGATGATCTCTGGAGGGGGGCCTTCTGTCTCTTGAAGACACTCTGTATGGGTGAGAGCGCTGTTGATCGCGGTCGTGCGACTGTTCGCAACTGCGTGGTGCATACAGCTGCCTGGAGGAGTCTCTGCCCCTAGAGTCATGATGGCTTCGATGGTTTGGCTGACCGCGTTGGTACGAGTGGCCTCTACTTGCAGATCTTTCCCGCTGGCTCGATGGTTGTCCGACATAGTTCAATGTGAGCTGTTTGAGCTCTGCTGAGATGTCGTCTGTCTTACATCTCCTGCTGGATGTGTGCCGTCTCTGTGAGTTGGCGCAGTCTTTGGCTTGTGCAGGCGCACAATGCCAGCAAGAGAATGTGATAGGCCATTGATTATCACATTGAAATTTCGCGGTCTCGCACAGGGTGGAGGTGGTGAGGAGCAGAGCCATGTTGTCAATATGTTTGGCCACTGGCTCATCGTCCTGTTGGCGTTTCGCTGTTGTCTTCTACGAAATATTCACAGAACTGGCAAAACACGGCATCAGGGGTGGTTATGAGGTTGTTGCTGATCACATGCCTTGAATAACAGTGCGCAGCCTTCCCACACATATAGCTGTACATGGCGCAGGCTCAGTCTGATGGTGAGGCATGCGCCTACGCATGGTCAGAGTAGAACCTGAAGTTGCGCACGAATGACTGCGCCGACCTGTAAGCTGATAGGCCAGCAAATGGTTCCAGCGCTTTGTACATGGTGTGCGTGTACCCACCAGGAGAGGGTACAGGTCGGGGATATGATGACTCTGTATGTGGGGCTGGAATGTTCATGTTCGGGGCCAATGCTGCGGGGATCATTTGGCTGACAAACTTGGCGTTCCAGAGGTCTGCCACTAACTTGGCATTTTCCATGGACAGTCTCTCAATGAGTTTCTTTTATTCCATCATCTCGGAATAGAGGCTGTCCAGGTCTGCCATGTTTGTGTTGGTGTTGTCTGTCGGTTGGTCAACCATGACTTCCAGCTGAGTCTCACCGAGCAGGATTAGGATCAGGTCAGAGCTTAGCCATCATGGCACAGTAAAAGATCAGACTTTGACACTTTTCATCGGCGAAAAGTCAGGACTTAGCCATAGTTGCACACTAAAAATGTCAGACTTTTGACATTTTTCCTCTGGGAAAAGTAAGAGCTTAGCCATCATTGCAGGGTAAAAGGTCAGACTTTGACACTTTTTATCAGCGAAAAGTCAGGGCTCAGCCATAGTTGCATGCTAAAACGATAGATTAAGACATTTTTCGATGTTGAAAAATCAAGACAGTTTTTACACTTGATTGAGTTAAATTTAAAGGTGCTGGCTTTTTTGGGGCTGGCAAAAAAGTGGGGGGAGGGGGGCTCCCCCCTCCTGCCCCCCTATTCTGACGCCACTGCACACCTAGGTCTAAAGCTGCCTAGGATTTTTAACGGCTGTTTGAAGCCTAATCTAAATATACAGGAATTCATAGTGGATATCATCTTTTCTATTATGTTCAGATTATGATTTGTGCAGCAGTGAATGAAGCAAACCTGAATTGTCTGGAATTGTTTGATAACGCTCAATGAATTATGTCTAATATTAACAGATCAACGCCCATTTTGAGCTGGCATTAAAGCAGGTTAAGTAGCATGTTGTACGGAGAAAAGGGTTGAAGCAAAGGAACCACCATGTTACTCATGGCTGTTGCATGTCATCTTTCACTGAGCGCTCTATTGAATTATTTACACCACACGCTTGAACCGTAATACATGTTTGCAGTGCATGAATATTGATCCCAATCTTCGATCTACTACGCTACGGCACTTTGGGAACTTTGGTTAACCTAGATGAAAAGTAATCCAAATTTCTTTTTTGTGATCAACATATGCGAAGACAGAATTATTGGCCATTAACGTGATTTTCATATTGTTCTGGCCAGTAGAAATGAGTATTTGTTTCAGCTAAATTCGTACCTGACAATGTAAATGAGGAGGGAAATCAAGCTGCTACAGAGAAGTTGTATATATGTATTCTTATAATGGTTATCATATAAAGACAATATATACATGTTGGAACTAATCAACTCGTTTGTGCACATATACATGCGTCCGCCCTAGATATATCTGCATGTAGCTATCTACGTGGGCATATACATACGTGGGCATATTCATACATTCTGCTAGGCCTCGTGAAATCACTACGCGAAGACAACTCGTGACATACAAATATTTATATGAAAGTTTGTGAGGTTTATATTCTATCCTACCCCTCTCTACACTCTTAGATTACTAATGAAAATGAATATAAACTTTTAAACCAACCGTAAGGCCACTCAAAAAAACAACTTGTTTCTCATCACCAAGCCATCAAAAATATGACGAGGGCGTTTTTTTGTTGTTTTTTTGCTATATTAATGATGGCTTTTGACAGTAAAACCCCGCATAAGCGGACACCCTCCGATCCAGGCCAAAGTGGCCGCCTACGCAGAGTGTCTGCTTACAAAGGGTTTCCAGATTTTTATTGGCTATACATTTAATGCATCCTTGACATCAGGAGCTTTAATTTGATACTAAATACACATACCTTTCATAATTTTTATCAAGGTTCACCTATTTTTAAAAAAATCAAAAAAATCTTCTAAAATCGTTTTTTCTGATGTGTGCAGTGATGAGAAACAAGTTTTTTTTTTGAGTGGCCTAAATGCGTGTTGGAAATGCATTTGCTACTTATTATTGTTTATCTTTCTCGTACACGTCATATCCGGCACAACAAACAAGACCGCAGTGAATATTTGTGAGAGTTATATTGGTTGATAATTTATATTTATATAAGCATGGTTATATAGTAATATAATATCATGGAACCAATTAGTAGTAGAATAATGTATAGAATAATGTAAACAATAATTGACACAAAGGCGTGGATGGCGGAATAATTAAGAAAACAGGGCAAAAACCCGCCAGACACAACAAAGTTCAATTGATTATACTTAGAAAACGAGAGGCCATAATATCGGAGGAAGCGACTGTGAGAGGGGTCTCATGTAAATAAGAGTATACTGCTGACGAAGACCAATTACCCCGAGATTTGATATCGCCGATATCAACACCGATATCTTTCAAGAAAGTCGCTCCTCCGTGCCTCAGAGAATGGCAAGACACCTTGTCCTGTCCAAAACCACAGGTTCTGGAAAGAGATTTCAATTTATTATTGAGTTTTTGATAATTTAAAGGCAAAAACACTCTGCCAGTAGGTAATTGAATAAGATAATCATTAGGCTTAGGATTAAACATACATTTCGAAGTATTTCATTATACAGAAAATCGAATTAGAAATACGATCAAACCTGAGAATTTTTGGTTTGACCCCTAATTGGTCCACCTTGGATGAGGTTATTTTTTATCTCCATGAGATAATCATGAGATAAAGTTAAATCCCCTCTCTTTAGAATGTGTGGGGAGAGAGTAAAGTGTGATTTACGTAGTAGGCCTCTGAAGCCTAAAAGAAAACACAACCAATAGACCAAATCTTCAAATGAAGATAAATTCAATCTATCAAACATTGACCTCATATCAGTAATAGTAATCGTATAGTGAGTATTAATACTTGTATCTCCCAAACGAGTCAAACCCTTTAGGGTCATTTTTACCAGAAAGTCAGTAGACATATCTGGAAAACCACGCAGCTTATTTTCAAAATTTACTGCTGAAATATAGTTTTTAATTGAAACTGGTTTAAGATATTGTGATAAATAGATACAGTACAAAGACAAATGTGAGTTTGTAGTAGGAAAACAAACCCAACCCCTTTCGTTACAAAAACGATAGTAACATGATAATTGTTTAGACCTGACCTTTCTGGTGTTTTCCGAAATGCAACTGTCCAATACAATTCTTTGTTTATCCTTTAAGGCCTCCAAAAACTTATCTGGAACAAAAACCAGACATGCCTTTTTCTGTTAAAGTTTTTAAGATTTTGTCAGATACACCCTTGTATCCCAAACGGGATAGTTGATCCGCTAAGACATTATCAGCTGATCTGATATAGGATGCTTTTAGACTCAAATTATTAATAAAACACACCCAAAACAGCTCCCTAAGCCAACTCATACACTGTTTGTTCTTGCTTCGGCCCGTATTAACCATAGCCAATACTTGCATATTGTCGGTTATGATACTAATTTTACAATTTTTGTATCTATAGGCCCGGCGCTTGACCCCAGCCAGAACAGGCCATAGCTCGTAGAGATTTATGTTTTCCTCAATTATCTCCATTTTAGGAGAATTTACAAAATGGGTATCATCAATAACGCTCGGTTGAGCAAATCACAGCGGAATGAGTATTTGAAACCACGGGCGTCACCAAGTAACCTCCGGATACCGCATCAGTAACCGGGATACCTAGAAGAGTGGGTGTGACACCCAACAACAACAACAACAACAACAACAACAACAACAACAAACAAGACCGCAGTGAATATTTGTGAGAGTTATATTGGTTGATAATTTATATTTATATAAGCATGGTTATATAGTAATATATATATATATATATATATATATATATATATATATATATATATATATATATATATAATTATATATGTTAATATATAAATATAAATACCGAATGAAATGTCTCATAGTATTCACCTCAGATATCGCCTACTTCTGTCGTCTAGGCGGTTGCTATTGTTAATGCTATAACTACGGTAATAATTCCTAACGTGTATTTTCCTCACTGAGGTGGGAAATTTTAAATATATATGTATATATATATATATTTATATATATATATATATATATATATAAATATATATATATATATATATATATAATATTGATATGTGCATTGATAATTGATATAGACTAATTACATGCAATGAATGAATAATGAACGAAGTATTTGGAGGTAAATAACAAAAACCGGGTTTATTAAGACATAATACAAATAACTTGATATGAAATAACATATACCCAGAAAAGGTAGGACTAAAATATGTGTATCTCTCAGTGAAACAAGATATGAAGTAACCATTATGTAGTCGAACATGACGTAATTCGTTGGTTACCGCAAGCGGTAGTGACAACAGTGACGTTACAATCACCAGGGTGAAGTGACAACCAGGGTGACAACCTAGATACGGGTAACGAACGTGTTGTGAGGCTCTACAATTTATATCTATATAACGAGTTATATAATGATATAATATTGATACGTGCATTGATAATTGATATAGATTAATTACATACAATGAATGAATAATGAACGAAGTATTTGGAGGTAAATAACAAAACCGGGCAAAAACCCTCCAAATACAAGAGAAGAAAATCATGAAATTCTCTTCAAATGTGAATTTGATAACGAATCCCAAGATTCTTTGAACCCTAGGTTGTGGATGTACCTCATAACTGCTGAAGAGGTTCAGTTAACCCTCAAATTAATTTCCTGGAGATCCATCCCCAAAAATTTTAGGAATGAAGCTCCACCATGACGTAGGGAATGGCATGAAATATTTTTAACATTTAACGACAACTCCTTAATTTTTGAATTGAGATCATTATACATGAGTGGAAGTTTGAAACCGCCTTTGGACAGGTGGAAAATAAAGTAATTTTCCTTCGGTTTTTGGATATCAAAAACCCTTTTCAAACCTGTAGCTACACAGAAAGGTGAATCACCCAAGGTATTTGAATATAGCACATGAGGTTTATGACCAAATTGATCCACTTTAGAAGACTTTATAACAACAGACATGTGGGTATCATTAAAAGTAATATCGCTTTTTCTAATACAATGCTCAGAGAAAGTAAAATGTGAATTCCTGAGTAGCGATCTGAAACCAAAAATCAGAGATACCCAAAAGACCAAATCGTTTTCATTTGATAAGTTCAATTCTGAGAAAAACATCAACAATTCCTCTGGTGTTAATGGGTGCCTAATGGTAGGCTTAGATTTAGAACATCTTGTGACTCCCTTTATTACCATTTTTAAGGTAAAATCCGTAGACATATCAGAATGGCCCAACAATTTATTTTTAAAATTCACCGCTGACACACAATTTTTGATAGAAACCGGTGTAAGGTATTCCGATAAATGGGATACATACAAACACAAGACTGAACTCATAGACGGATACGTAATAACGGAGTTATCTTTACAAAACCTTTCATAACATCTCCATTGCTGCTTTCTAGCTTTAACCGAATTATTTGAGAGGCAATTATTGAGGAATCTTTCCTTTCTCTCCTCGAGTATCTTCACCTGAACCCCTGTAATTGAAACAACACATGTCGTTACCAATTAAAACATCTATACATTTTTCATCATAACCTCTGTATTCCATTCTAGAAAGATAGTCAGCTAGAATGTTATCTTCAGATTTAATATAAGAAGCTTAATATTTATATTAAAAATGAAACAAACCCAAAATATTTCTCTTAACCACTTCATGCAAGTAACATTTTTTGACCTTCCAGTGTATAGCATTGCTAACACCTGCATGTTGTCCGTAATTATATAAAAACTTGTGTTTCTATATTGATTCCCCACCTTTTTAGACCTTGTAGAACAGGTCATAATTCTAAAACATTAATATTCATGTCAAACACATCAAATTCTGGAAATTTCTCAAAATGGTGGCGTGGTATCTTGGAAAATTCGCTGTCATTCCAAGTACCGTAAATAAAATCATTAAGAAACCACACCCCAAAACCCTTACTTGAGGAATCAGATACTATAGGAAATTGAACAAGTTCAATTTGAATTAGACAAACACCATTGAAAATTTCACAAAATTTCAACCACCAAATAAAATCCTCAGTAATTTCATCATTTAAAAAAACAAAACCATTTTTTGGACATTCTGCGCTTAGATCGAAAATGCGCCTACTGAATGTGGGACCACCACGTACCACTTGTGAGCAGAAAGAGACTAACCCACCAATTGATTCAAGTTCTGTTTTTGATGCTTTTCCATTTGTAATGACTGAGCATATTTTGTTTGACAATTTTTCAACCTTATTCAAAGGTAAAGACAATGTGAGATCATTTGAATTGATGGTAATCCCCCAAAACACGACTTCCTGGATTGGATAAGTTACCTTTGATCTTGATACTTCAAAACCAAAATTTTCCAGGATATCAATAAATTTATCTCTTTTTAACAAGCAATCTTCTTCATTTTTTCAAAACTACCCAAACAAACAAATCAAAAAATCAAAAAATCATCCAGATAATTCACCTTCCCAATGCCTTGTTGTTCTGCAATATTTACCACAAAATTAGGAATGTGAGTGAATATATTTGGGGCACAACGTGACCCAAAGCACAAACGATTATCTACATAGATATTTTCCTCCCATCGTAAACCTTGAGATTTTACATGTTTATAATTAATATTTACAGCACGGTAAGCAGATTTAATATCTACCACTGACATGAAGTCACCTTTTTCAAGATATTCTACTGCATCATAAACACAATTATACTTGAATGATTCAAAAGTCTCAGACATATAATTGTTAATACTTTGGCTTTCAGGCCTAGAACAATCCGTGATGGGCCTTAAAGCCAATACACACTGTACGATTTCGGAACATGAATGTTCCTTTCTCGGCGACAAAAGAACAATCGTAAGCTCAGGCGAGGCCTAGAAAATGTGTCGGCCAATGTGACACCCCCCTACAGTAATTTGCCTAAGATTTGGAAATCCCCCCCATGGCGATGTACCTTTGTCGCCGACAAATTGCAGCCCAATGTTCCGAAATCGGGACCGATAAATTAAGGAACGTGTTCCTTCCCGTTGTCGCCGACAACGGAGTTTAAGAAATACCCCCCATGGTTCCTACCAATTATGGCCCTTAATTAGTCGCTGGGTGAGCAGAAATACCCATGCCACACACAGACTGAGGCCAGCTCACCGATTTAACTCCCATATACTGAGATTTATTACTTGTACCTTTATCGGTGGCCCTAAATCGCTCACGATTTACGCAGTCAATCGTCCAGTGTGGACAGAATTTGCTTACGATTAACTCATGCTAATGGCTGCCATAAACGTTGTGGGGATAGTCACACTATGCACATATTCGCCTGAGACAAGTTAAATAGCCCTGACGATTCAGGGAGTTAATCGGGGGAAACGAAATCGTTCAGTGGGTATTGGCTTCTAGGCCACCAGTACTCTTCTCCATCGCACCTAAGGAGTGGATACAATCTGGGAGTGTATCTGGGGTAGAAATTTTCCCCGTAATAAGTTCGAAATTATATGTGAGGAACTTATTTCGGGGAAAATTTCGGGGATACATTGTATCAATAGTTGTGTCAACATCAGATGACCTGGTTTCATCTATTTTTAGACTCGCATTCCCCAGCGGGACACCGTTAGTTCTACCCATAGATGCCGCGCTTTTAGCGACTTTGGAACAACTAAAAGCGCCACGAGAATTTGAAGTGCTAATGCCGATACTTACAATTTTGATATTTACATAGACCTTCACCTTTGTTGTAATTGTAACAGATTCCTTGTGAAACATTTTTTACAGTTTTTTGTTTCTGAACTTTTGCATTGATTGATCCATCATAGCTCAGATGTCTCACAATATCTGCTGGATTTATGTCCTTCAAAGCGTCGATACCCTCTTTGTCCACTCGTGCTTTAACTGACTGATCATAATTAATCAGCACTTCACTTGCAAAAACATGTGTCAGCCTTTTCCGTTAATAAGGTCATATGGTCCAATAGTCCTTCGATAGGCTTACCACTCTCGACGAGATCCTTCATCATTCTTAAATTAACGAAAGTTAATTTTTCAAATGAATTGACTTTATCGTTTTTCTGAAGATACCTCTCATGGTCATATTTACCTTTCTTTTAACGTCTTGAGTCTCTTGAAGCCGATCGCCCCATACTTGAAGAACGACGTGTACTTTCAGAATAATCCAGTCTTGCAGAACGTTTTTTACTTTCTTTTTTATCCTTGCTTCTACTCCTTCCATCCTTCATCATTATCATCTCCACGAGAGTAGAAATCGTTTTTTCCAATCCTGACATCTTCCCCCTAGCGATTTTGTAGCACTTGACACCGCATCCTCAGAAGAACCCGATTCGACCTCATCCCCCTCATCATGTTTGCCCACTGTATCATTGTGGGAGAGAGAAAATATCCGTTTTCCCCCTAATCCGAGATCCTGAGATTTAATGAAATCTCCTTCATCACCTTCTGAGAAATCCTTTACTCTGTTACAAGTTTTTCTTCTCCCCATTTTCCGAGATTTAAACCGATAAATCTTAGGAGACTAAAATATGTGTATCTCTCAGAGAGACAAGATATGAAGTAACCGTTATGTAGTCGAACATGACGTAATTCGTTGGTTACCGCGAGCGGTAGTGACAACAGTGATGTTACAATCACCAGGGTGAAGTGACAACCAGGGAGACAACCTAGATACGGGTAACAAACGTGTTGTGAGGCTCTATAGTTTATATCTATATAACGAGTTCAATAATGATTTATATATATATAGTCGCTGTACCATGGCAACTACGTAGTGGGTTTGTTTCGGACACTCGCCCTTCTGGAACTGAGTCCAAGGTGTTCCTGGTCTGGCCCTTGCTATGTGTAGCGCTAAATCCAGCTGGCTTTTCTGTTGTTTTGGCGGCTTGTCCTGTTGTCCTGCTCTGGTGCACTGTAATGTGGGCCAGTCGTGTCTGTAACCTTTCAATGTAGAAGGTACTTGTCCAGCTGATCTTTCCCTAAAATACGTGTTCACATACCTCCTCTGAGAATGCACACACATAACTCCATGTGAATGTGCGCGCGTCGTCCACGACATTCTCCAGATGCACCTACATTGCCTCCTTGCATCTTGTCATCAGCTGCTCTTTTCATTAGCTGAAATAAGCTGTGGACGTACCCCGGGATCTACAGGTCATCTAGTGTTGTCTTGGTGCACTTTGCAACCCGAAACAAAATGTTATGTGGTGAGTAAGCCGTACCTTTGACCTTGGGGTTTAGGGCTGACGCCTCCTCTCATAGCTGCAGATCACCTATGCGCTCTGGAAATTATTTGGCTCTGATCCGGTTCTAGTTTCGGCTTGTGACTTCCTGAGATTAGTTTATTTATTAGTCTATTTGGCTGAGTGAGACAAGTGCTACTCTATAAGTTTTTCCACATAGGTTGGTTCAGACTACCTTCAGAATGCAAGGAGATGCGAAATCTACAACTTTACAAGCCTATGGACACAAAACCAGACTTCAAGTACTTCAGGTATAAGCTGTGTTTATTATACCTTAGATCGTATCATAGTTACAGTCGCCTAGCACATAATGTGCTAGGTAGCATTTTTTTTTTTTTTTCAAAAGACAGCCAGTTCTGCCTCAGGGCAGTTCTTCCACTGGTGTTTGAGTACATCATAGTCAGCAAGTTACATTCAGCCAGGTGTGATTTGAATTGATGAAATGAGATTGGTGATATGAAACAGTACCATTGACAATCATTGTACAACTTTTTAACTCAGCCACTCGTACGAAGAGAACTGCGTTTTAACAAGCACTTTAAACTCCTTTCTGGAGTCGATACGTTGGGATGTTGCACTCAACTTGGTCCAGAGTTCATTTCCCCTATTATGAGGTGAGCGTTTATAATGGCTTAGTTAGATTCGCGGCATACAAAAGTTAACTTTGTGTTGGCTACGTGTCCTGCGAGGTATGTCGTCAATGTTGCCTTGCTCTTTGGAACGATTGTGCATGATGTTTAACAACTGCATATTCCTTCTACTGCCAAGGTAGTCGATTCTGTGGATTTGGTGCAGTTCTTGTATACGTTGTCTACGTTGGCAAAATCCCTGTATGATTCTTAAGCCCCTATTTTGGGCTAGTTGTAGTTTGTTCACTTGGTCAGCATCAGGAGAGTGAGTCTGTTCACTCAACTGCTGAAAGACTCCGGAGAAACCTTACCAGTCTGTGAGGCTCCAAGCAGTTTGCTCAACGCTGTGGAACGCACAAGTAACCTTTTGACCTGCTGCAGCCTCAGCCTATATATACAGGCTGAGTTACGTAATCTGGGCGACCCTGTAGTATTGGCATACACAGGTCTGCCGAGTTTACCGCACAGCAGGGATTGGCACCCACGTCACCTAGATCAAATCAAACGAACCACTGCTCAACTACCCTGACTCCTACCCTAATAATGTTTTAACATTTCTCAAAAATTGAATTCACTTACGAGAAATATATAATCCTGAAATCTTTTATTTTTGTGATTTAATATGCTTTGTTTTATTGTTCGTTATTACCAGAAACAGTCTAATTTTGATATTTTTGAAAATTTCCAGTAACATTAGAGCACTTTCTTAGTGTGTTATAAAGTTTGATTGTTTTGATTTCTGGTCAATCGCCACTCAGGAGCTTGATGACATTTGGCGACTTTTTTCTTAAAGCTCCTACTTTCACAAGTATCGGTGATCAAGAGATCACTAGATATTTATCATGTCTTGATATGTATTTTTTACAATTAAACAAACAGGTTTTTTGTAACTGACGAAAACTGATAGACATAATGATAAAATCTAACCAGTGTATGAGCATAATCTGATGAATAAAATTAACAAAAAAGAACATAACTTCTTCTTTAGTCCTCCAGCCTAACAATCATCAAGTTCGCAAGGATCGCTGACAACAGCAGAGCAAACAAGTAATCCTCATGAGTTGTCATTTCTGATGAAGGACACTGCAAATGAGGGTCTGATGGCGGGTAGCAGGGAGGATTTAGAGAGGGGAAGGGAGTGTCATCAATACCTCATGTGTTTGTCAAGACGTCTGGATTTACACGACACGTGCCCCTGCATTACCATGGTAACAGGTGTACCCTCCATCTGACTTCTGGCAAGAGTAGTTCAGCAACGGAACGAGCAGTTAAGCAATAGGGTTCGTTAATGAAAATGTATATTGATGGGTTTAGCGATGGGTTGGGCACGTATAGGTAAGCTTTCCAGTAATTGGTTGAGCAATTCAATGAGATTTCCAGCATCTCTGTGATAATTTCAGCAAATCAATGGTGGGTTCAACAATGCACTGATTGGTTGATCAGTTAAGTAATGGATTGAACGATTCAGTCAGGTGTTGAACAGAGTTCATTTATGGGTTTGCAGATTTACAATGGTGGTCAGATTTCTTAACGGTCTTTAACGGCCTAGTTCCACTGCTGGAAACATATACCCCGGTCTCGATAGACGTTTGCCTCTCTAGCAGACTGGAATGATTCCCCTCAGGTGAAGCACCTCCCAATCAATTACCTGGAAACTCTAACCCTGAAGCCGGTGGCCAGACTTTACTGCAATGACTTGCGAAATAAGAAAGTGACAGTGTACGCGGATAACCAGGCTGCTGTTCTGCTGTCCTGCGTTCTACTTACTGTGGTCGCTTCGCATCTTTGCCCCAACCTGCCTGTTTGGGCTCAAATCTTGCCCATACTCCAATTTTTCAATTATCCTAAATTCTGATAGATTTGCAGTGTATTTTGTGTTCTACATGTAAATAGAGATGCACATGTTTATATGGTAAATAAAATACTCTCATTTCTATCATTATTTATGTCAAACCAGACACAGCCTCTGGGATTACTTTCTACAGTGGAAAGCACCTCATGTGTTGTAGGGTTTTGTTTTGTCAACAATGCCATGTGCTTCTCTGAAGGAGCAGTCTAATCAACTGTGAATTCTCATTATAAAATGGTTTAAGTCTGAAAAAGAAACAGCTGGATTGTCTGTGAAGCTCCTTTAACAATTCCCATATTTCCATATCCATGATATGTGGGTTGTTTGACTTGTATAAACATTGACGGCTGCCTTGTTTTGAATCTGAAATGTTGGGTGGTTTCCCCTGTAATTAGTGGATACCCTGGGAACCAGCATATGACGTCACTGGGTTGGGGCAGAGATTAAGCCAGTGCTAGCGCCACGAAAGATCTGGGGGGAGAGTGTCTCAGTGTAATGGACAGCCTTAGGCAGGTTTTCTGGCTGTTTGCAATATATAACTTTAGAGAGAGGGCGGTGTATTATACGGAAACAGGGTTACTTTGGCTGTATGTGATAAATATGCGGTAAAATTGACGATAGAAGGAACCGATGCCGCAGGCAGAGGTTCGTTTTATCGTCAATTTTACCAAGTATTTATCACGTACAGACACAGTATGCCTATTTTTGTATTATTATATACCTTAAAATATCCAATTTTTAACTTTGCTTCTGTGCGAGTTTTTTTATTTCACTGCCATACATGTCCTATACGTCACATACATACCCGTATGTCACCTAGGTGTCATACGGATATAAATATGACATGTGTAGGAGCAAGCAGTATGTGTAGGATATACAACCACAGGTACATAATAATACCCTGGAAGGCTGAACACTCTCGCGGACGCAGCCAGCAGAATTAGTGAGAATGGAATACAACCCCTCCTCAGAGAGTTGGACAAGTGTGCCTATCAGCAGAATGGACACAGCACAACTTGACAGGAGGGTAGAGGAGTTGCAGTGCAGCTCCTTTGCAAGAACACAACAGTTCTTGATTCTTAAAAGGCATGCAGTTCTCACAGATGGTCCTACATTTCCTTTTGCAACATCTATAGCTTAACCTCAGTCCCCTCAGACACTCGAACTTTGCTGAGGTATGTAGCCTTCCTATCTACAAGGCTAAAGTACTCCTCCTTAATGCAATATCTAGGAACCATAACACATATGCATAAGGAGGCGGGTCTCTCAGACCTTATTAAGGACCATTATTGCCGCCTGCTGGTCGTTCCAGGTTTGAGACGCACCCAAGGAGATGCAGTCTGCAGGGAGGAGCTGATTAATGCTTGGGTCCTTCTCTCCCAGCTGGATATTATGGCTCCCAGATGGGTGGCTGTCTGGGCTGGAGCCATGATTATGTTTTAGACTTTTGAGGAGGTCCAACATATTCCCTTCGATGATAGCTGATTACAATCCCAATAGGAACCTGAGGAGGCGAGACATCAAGATAGCCACCTCTGGGTTACTTTTCATAGTCAGCTGGTCAAAGACAGACCAGTTCTGCTTCAGGACCCATCTCCTCCCCCTCCCCAGGGTCAAAGGTCACAGACTGTGCCCTGCACAGGACTGGATGAACGCCCTTCGGCTGACCCTGAATGCCCCACCGGACGGCTCAGCGTTTGTGATATTGGACACCGACCCACACGCCCTCCTGACAGCGGCTGCCTTCATGGCAGTGGTGATGGCAGCTCTCATGGCAGCCAGAGTGGACACTGCCCCCCTTGGCTCCCACAGCTTCAGGAGAAGGGGGTCAAGCTTCTTGTGGCAGATGGAAGTACCTATCCCCATATATGGGAGCTCAGGGACTGGGCCTCCAATGCTTCCATGCTCTACACCATCTCAGCCCCCATGGTGCTTGGGGCAACCCTACTGCACACCCCTTCCTACCTTCTCTGACTATACTACTTCCCCTGGGTGTTTGGAGGACTCAGAGACTTGCGCCTCAGAGCTTACATGCACTGTCGTACCTTTACCATATCTTATTATCAATGCTGGTTTATCCTAGCTACCTCCCGCTAGGTGTCTATCCTTCATGTCTAGTTTGCATTATCGGCAACTGTATGACGTTTATTATCCTTAGTATTAGATTTTATAGGCTACTAGTGATAAAAACCGTGTTTTACCTCCCCTCCAGTCTCCTTATTTAAATGCAACCAATGCTGCCGAAGGGGAAGGAGATGCGTCCAATTTGCCTGATCCTTCAGTTAGTAAACTGAGACCTATAGATAAAAAAGAACTAGCCAACAATAGCCAAGACGCGATTCCCAACAATAATGACCAAATTTTGACTCCTATCAATAGCCTAGACGTTAGAGACATTCTCAAGACCCTTGAACCAAATAAAACTACCGGAATAACATATGTAAAATCAGGACCACTACGAGAGATATCAATGTGTAACCCCTCAATACTCAGAGATTTGATAATTCATGTAATTGTGACAACAAAATATCCAGACACTCTAAAGGAAGGAGTCATAACACGGATTAAAAAAACATGGGACTTGGCTGACTTCACTTACTGGAGGCCAATAACAGTAATTCCAACTATATCCAAAAAATTGAGAAAGTCCCACACTCTAAAAATAATGCCACATCTGGAGAGATATTACATCAATAACAGGAATCAATACAGGTTTATGCCCAACAGGAGTGCTAGTCAGGCAATTTTCCAACTGGCAGATAAATTTTTTGAAGGCATGAACAGAGTTCTAATTAATCTATGCCTAGAGCTGCAAAAGCCATACTTGACTAATAGGTCACAGATTATAAAGTTGTCACGCGAAAAATCCCAAAAGCTAAAAGTAAACAGCAGAGTACCACAAGGCTCCGTGTTAAGTCCGATTCTTTTCGTTATCTTTATCAACAGTATTTTTCAATCAATTAAACATGGTACAGCCACAATGTATGCAGATGATTTGGCAATAGTGACCTCATTAAGTTCAGCGGAATCAGCGAGAGAGCAAATGCAATTTAACCTTGCAGATATAACCGACTGGTGTGACACCAACAAAATACGCATTAACACTAAGAAGTCGTACCAACTGTGGGTAGGAAAAACAGCTAGAACTGAAGATCTATCACCCTGTAAAATCAGAAATGAAATTAACGACCTCGAGTAGTTAACACTGTAATAGACTCCAAAATGAATTTTACTCATCAAACAGATAAATTACTCTTTCACTTAAAACAGAAATACAATAAACAAGGTTTGATTAGATACTGCATACTAAAAGAAACATGCTGTAAACTCATAAAGCAAATGATTCTCCCAAACGTAGAGTATGTGGGTTAGTTATACAATGGTGTCACTGATAAAACCGATGTTGCCATTATGACTGTATGTGTATAGCCTTGGGGATAAGAGTAGCAAGGGAGCACCAGATAATAGAGCTCTACACAATCTGTAAGGTGGGAACACTCTAATATAGAAGGCTTCTGCAATTAATGATGTCAATGCATTGGTGGTCACATGACCCTATGAATCACGCAGGACCTTCCAGTAACCAGAGGAGACCACAAAATAAATGATAAAACAGATTGACTAAAAACATTAAGATACCAAGACTCTCCTATCTACAAAGGTACCTTTGGGACATGATATCAACCGATGTGCAAAGATGAAACTCGAAGCATTTCTTGATGGTAACCCCAATATTTGGATACGAACTATACTCGAGTCACCACACCTATCCCTACCCTTCCCTTGTTTTGTCCTGTTTGTACTGTGTAAGCTGAATATTTTTATATCCTGTATGTGTTATGAAAATTTGGATACAAACTCTCCTAATGACATTCAATAACGGCAGTTCTTTGGACATAATAATGTATACAATCGGCAATTTGAGGATCTCTCAAAACCCAAGAATCCTTAGTAAATTACTGTTCCTATGTTATACGAGACTACATTTAAAAACGCCTACTGAAGGCGATCTGTATGTCTTCCTTTCTTGAATACAAAAATAACAAAGTAAAACTCCACGGTACAGCTAACGGTGCAGTACTATTGTAAGTAACTTAAAACATCCAGTAATGAATAGATAAGTCCGGTAGTAGTTAGGACAACGTAGAAATCGATGGTTCATTATCATTTCAGTAATACATTGTAGCATTGCCAGCTCGTGTCATAACCCAACCTTGGATGATCGTACGATTCTTCGGTGATTGGTTTGTGGTATCCTATGGGAAAGTTACGCCCTTAGGTCGGTTCGCTTTTCGAGTAAGCTGGTAGGCTCAGTAACTCCTAGTCACAGAATACCAGACACAAACAATATGATGAAATAAAGTTGTATTATTGCGCATAACAATAAGCGTATACATAACAATAAACTAGGTTGGAGAGCGGGAATTCATCCTGTGAATGGCAAAAATAAACAGTCCCTTATAAGTAGTGAATGAGGGAGCTGGATACTGTCAACTGAAGTTGATGATCCCAGCATAACCGTCGAGAGGTTACGGAACACTGCAACAATGTGAGGCCCTAAGGGTTCCGACCAGTTATGAGTTTACACCTTAATAATGACATACATGGCACTGATGAGATGATGTTGATATCATTTATGACACAGAGACGTCAGGCTGAAATAGCATAAATCTATCATTAAAATCGAGTCATGTATCCTTTACAGGTACCATTGAGATGTTCTGTCTGTTTGATATAACCAAAACTCATGAGGCTTTATCATAAATATATGTAGAAGTAAATGGAAGTGAAGAGACCAGTCATATAATAGCGTACTTCACAGGATGGTTTGTTTGATATATATGGTAAAGCCTCAGAGTTTGTTTGATATATATGGCAAACCTCAGAGCAATACATATCGAGCTTTGAGTTACGATGAAAAATCATACCACCGCAATATCTTTAGTAAAATGATTATTATCTAGGCCTTGAGCCAGGCTCTGGGACATTAGGAATTAGGCTCTGAAGTTGTCAGTGAGGCAATTGGAAAGCTTAGGCAAGTGGAGTTCACAGGGTGGGATTCATGTATCCCAGAGAGCGTTTGTCTGAAGCAAATCCTGCCGAGATTCTCTACAGGAAAATCACCTCGTATGAGTAGTAGGATTCCTTTTCCCTGAGACAAGTATTTTCCCGTGCAATTGTCGGCTATGATTACCCAAAAGTGGGATTCACACGATGGGATCTATGTAGATTCTGCTGCTAATTGACCTTAGCCGATTTAGTCCAATAAAAGGCTTTGACACTGCACGAAACTTATCACTTTACATATATATGCAAACGGCGTATACAGGTATGCTTTTGCGTATACAAGGTTGTCCTATTCCACGAGTGTAACCGCTTTATCTATTGGCGTATATGCATGTCCGTGGTGTGATCATATATATACGTCATATAGACGCCTGATTCCGTTGTATTTACGCCTCTATTGAATAGTTCCGATCTCTGCCACTTGGGGACACCACTGGTAGCATATTTCATTTGTCATTAGTCATTAAGTCCTTGGTATATGGAAAATATAATGTTATGTTATCAATTTTGATTATAAAATTGTTCTAAAACCCTATTTATTATCTTTTCATTAAATACATATAATAAACCAAGCGTTTTTTTTGTTTTTTTTTAACTTTTTTTAAACGTTTTTAAAGTTTTTCAAAACACCACTCTTCTGAAGTCATACTTTGGGTTCTGTATATATAACACAGGGTCTGGTCAGATATCAACCTACCACCCCAAGTGCCTCCACATATCTGCTGCCGACGCCGCTTTGACACCTGCCTCTTTGACGCCCGCTGCTTTGACACCCGTCTGCACACAGCCATGCGCCCGGCCGCCCAGAGACAAAAGGGAAACAGGGCTTCACTGAGAGCTCCCGCCTAAAGAGCTAAAACAACACACTGACAATCCGCGGCAGCAGTGGGGGGCTGGGGGAGGAGGACTTCCTTTTTTATTTTCTATCTCTACACATATATACGCCCGGCGTATATATGTCACGCAGAGGATGTTTTATCTTGGATACGCCAGGTGTGAAATACAGCCAAGTCGCGTCCGTATTTAAAAGGAAACAGTCTTGTATACGCCTCATACGCTGGCGTGAAATACAGGCGTACATGTATGAAAACAAGTCACTATTCAGCTGATACACGCACTTCCGCGATGGCGTATATATAGAAATAAAATGGTGGTTTTCGTGCAGTGTGATAAACAGCATTAGAACCAGATAAGTAACAAATTGTTATCTTTGTTTTAATTCCTGTCGTTTTATCCTACCCCTAATATAAAATCCCATAGGCTTAACATTGGGTTTCCGTATGCCACGCTGACTGGCATACGGAGTTTTATATGCCACTAGTGGCATACAGCATTATTATCATGTAATATTCCAAAATCGAGGAGATAGGGTAGGATAAAATCAAAACCTGATTCGTTTTAATCTTGGCCACCGCATTCCACTCCTGAAGTTTTGGCTCCAGACTTCACTCGGATTCGCCTCATGAAGTCACTTTGCCAAACACCAGTCGTGGAATACGGTGGACAAGATTAAACCTCATCCAGTTTTACGATAGTAAGTAGCCAATTAAACAAGAGAACTCTGGGTCGAATATCAGAGACCTCGCGCATTGCAACATTGTCGTTGAGGGCAATGGAGGTATAACAGGATCCTCACCATCCCATGATTTATTTCAGCATTCTTAGAAAATACGCCACGAGTCAACCGACGGGTTCAATGTATCTTTCATGGCACCGCTGCAGAGCCAACCTGGGAGAGGCCTATGAGTCCTGCCACCCGTCCCTGGTCAGGCCAGGGTTTCGATCTCGAGGCCCTCATCGCCACAAGGCGCTCGCCAGCGGCCAGTAGCAGCGCTGCCTTTACTTATTCCATAAGCGAGCGGCGTTAAAAGTGGCCCAGGGCCCCCTCGCTAGATACTGCACGACCGTCGGTAGGGAGCGCAACGAGCCCAGCGCCGGGTGTGAGGAAGCATCCTGCCCCAACGGTACATACAGCTCGTCGATTCACACGAGATGGTGCGAGAAAACGTCCACACATGAAGCGAGACCCGAACTCGCGAGCCGGCGAGCTTCGACTGAACGGTCGCGTTTACTACAGTCTGCCTACTGCGCATGTGCGATCAATGTGTGTGCACGCAGGAGCCGGGAGGAGTGCGCATGCGTGGTTCGGGCAGGCGTCAGTAGCGTCCGTACCCGGACGCCGGAGGAACGCTGGAGTAGGAGCGCTGTGTTCCGCGAGGCCGCCCAGACGGCACTTAGCCAAAGGCGGACTGCCTCCACACACACTCCGCCCGACCACGCCAGGTGACGCTAGGCCTCAGACGCTGGCTCCCCGGAACGCTGAGGACCAGTCGGAGTGGAGGCGGGCGGCGGTAAGCCCGTTCCCCTAGTGGCAGTAAACCACTGCGCGCTGGTTATAGCAGAGACAGAAGCCGGTCACCTGTGGCTGTTGAGCGTTCCGAAACACCAGAGAGACTCCCTGAGAGATTTGGCGGATGATGAATAAGACTTCAGGAGAGTCCTACACTTTTATCACTAGTGCTGCCTCGAGCTCTACCGGAGAACACCTGTCAACGTTCTTTTCACCTGACCCACACTCGACCGTACTTCACAGAAAGGGAGTTTCTCAATTCTTCACCAATCATGTGTTTGTCTGCACGGATAAGCATCGCAAATATTGAGTCTAAGCGAGTGCTTCTCTGACTGATCACTTAATTATTTTTTTGCCGCTCTCCCAGATACTGAAAAGGGGTGGTTGACTGCACCCTCCTTAGACATACACCCCCACCCCCCGCCCAGGAGGAGGAGTTAGATGCCCCCCTCACAGGATGGTCCCCTCGCCCTTCATGCTGGCCTCGGGCTACAGCATTCTGCTGGTCCTCGGCAGGTGCTCTGTCGGCTACGTCGTGTCGCTGGAGGGGGAACCAGCGGAACATGGGTAAGTCTGTGACGTCATCACTTATTGTTAAAATTACCCGGCATGCAATGCTGCTCTAAACTTTTAGCTTCCAGATGAGGATTTTGTAGGATTGCGAAAAACTATCCTGTTTTTGAAGGAGAGTTTTAGTACGCTTGTATTTGACTGTGGATCCCCAAAAGCCCAGAGGAGACTAATTAATTTCTGCAAGTAATCAGTCGTGTAGTTCTTCAATAACTGCTCATTTCCGCCCAAGTGGATAGCCAGCAGTAATGAGCGGCGAGCGACGTGATTGGTTGTTTCATGGGTCACGTGACCGGTGAACTGGTACCCGGCGTTTACCGTACCGCGAGTATACCGGTTGCTAAAACAACATTGCCTGTCTATCACGATCACTAAAACAACTGCTCAGAAAGTGGGTCTGTCTGATCCCGGTGTTTACAGGGTGGAAATGTGATTCAACCTAATTCCATCTATTCTGTCTCATCTAAATGGATTAACTACAAAAAACTCACTTGTGATTCGTTCCTGGTGTTTTCCAAAGAATGATTAGATATATGGTTTATGAACAACATTACAGACATAATAGCATGATGTTCGCAAACAACACAATGAGACAGAATTTAAATGTAGAATCCGATGTATAACATTATATACAAATACGTTTTTATAAAGATGTTTGCTAAGTTAATTTGTTGTATTGATAGCAAATACCACCATCAATAAAAATAGTATTGAGACAAAATCCTCCATAGAAAGCTACACTTGGCCTAGACATCGTAATGGGAATCTAAACCACTGTCAGACAATAATAATAAGGAGAAACTTGTTTCGCAGTTATCGATGATGATGTGTGGACCCCAGTCCACCAATCTGTTTGCCAAAACTACCAATAACGAACACTGCTACTGGTGCCTATAAACTCCACGTTTCCACTCAATAACAAAAGGTGACTGAGCGAGGACGTTTGTTGGATAACAACTCACATGGGGGCCCAGCTAAGGAGTCTCTTTTACCATCGATCAAGTTCTCATAGTACCGGGGGAAATACTAGCATAATATGCAGGGACCAGGACGGGAGGGGGTTATCTTTCAATGGTCTTCTAATCAATCAACTGACACCCAAACGTTAAGCCAGGAAATCTAAGCTTTAAGCCGCGAACCCACCGGGCTTACGATGCACACGTGCATCGGAAGGTCTGAATTTCTGCGTCGGGGTTGGTGGGTGCCCAGCTATAGACACGGAATATTGGTCCGGAACTGTGTATTGAGAGTGCAGCTGGCTGGAGTTCTCTGCCAGGTAGCAATGAAAACCTTTGCGGTGTGTTGTTCTTGCCATGATATATTCATGGGAATTATGGTTATGGTCTGTGTTATTGCATATACTCATAGCCTAGGTATGAAATATGAAGACAGGGGAAGAAGGAGTAGGACGAAGGACCCTCTCCACATAGAAAGGTAGATAGATTTAGATACAGTGAGACGTATTGTTATGGTTTGGGGGAGGACTGATCTATGTAAGATGAAGTGGATGCCTCTAATATGTTGGAAAATACAGAAGTTGAACAAGCCATAACACAATATTGACTTGTTTCAGATACAAGCGGCTGTATGCTCCGAGGAGTTGACGCGCAGTAATATCTGAGCGTATGCGAGGATATAACACAGAGTTAACTCCGACTGGGCCCCTTGGCTGGGCACCCATTTATCTACCATTCACCTTTCTGGACAAGTGGCATGTTGATGTCAGTTGGTTTTAGTTAGACACTATTTTTCCGTATCCGCTCCTAGAGCATACAACATATTGCTATGCTCCGGGTATGATGATACACACTGCCTATGTGTTTTTTTATGGAAATTTGCATGAGGTGGATAATAAAAAGTTGGAATGGTACTTAAACAGTATACATAAAGATTAAACTGGCTTGTATAGCATCTCCTCCTTACTCTCCCCGAAGAATATAGACAAAGCTTTATTTCAAACTCGATGCTCTCTCACTTTTCTTTCCCTCTCTCTTCGCCCTCTCTCTTTTCCACTATCTCTTTCCTTACCTCCTTCTCTTTATGAGTCCCTTTCTTTTCCTCTCTTTCTCTTTCTTCCTCTCTTTCTCACATTCCTTTTTTCCTTTTCTATGGTCTACTTCTCTGCTAGGTTTCCTTCTAGCTATGTTTATTTGCGTTCACATCTCGTGGGGGCGTGTCCATTTATGATATGAGCGTCCGTGACAATAGAATTGCAGAATTCTGAGCGAACACAATATGACACAATTCATCAGACGTTCAGAGAAAATATCTCTTTTGAAAAAAACTTCAAAAACACCAAAGAATTAACGGTCACAAGCCGACTGGGCCCTGAAAAGGAAAGAGAAAACGGAGAGTAAACTCAATTACGGTAGAGAAAAGTAAATCCGAAGGAATGGATGTTTCAATCAATAAATGCCGACAAAGAGAGAGCATGAAGTAATAATGTCAGACAACAACGAAAGGGCGGTGTGTGTCAACTGTTACAGGGGCTGTGATACCGACAGGCAAACAGACAAGCGGCAAGAGTATCGTGTTAACGTGTATTCGAGGACAGGTGCGCGTATTGTACGTGTAAATATCACGTTGTTATATATTGGATAGCATCTGGGTGTCCTGATCAAGTGGCGCGAGTTTGATTCCCTATGACGTCTAGCGTTGTTTGTATTACCCACAACAATAGAATCAGAAATAGAAGAGACGGGGAGAGATAAGTAGGGAGAGTTATAAATACACATATGATAGGGAGGTAGAGCTTGTACGCATAGAACTTGAAAATAGAAGGACCACAGATGACGATGGAAGATTGCGTAGTATTTACAGGAGGGTGGAAAACAGAATATAAACTAACATTAACCAGTCAGTTTCTCGAGTAGCGATCGAAGTGCATATAATATATATGTATATATTATACAATGCATATAATACTTTTCTTTCTTTTCTTTCATTCGGGTTTGACCATATAGAGTCTAGGGGAATTTCCCTCTTGGTGGTCCAAATCTTCAAAGTCGACAAGAACTCGGCCTGAACTATGAGATCACAGTCGAGGTTTTCACTTATTCACTCTAGCTTCATATAATCAGTCGATATAATCATATAGCCCCGGAGGTAGGTATGAACCTAATCATTGATCAATGACGGCCACTTCGCGGCTATATCAAGTGTATCAATCTGCTCTGCGTTACATAACCATACTCTTACAAAAGAGATCTAACCAAAACTCAGCTACCTGTCCATTGGCCAGGTTACGTCCATATGGCTTGATGAGTGGCGTGCAGTATTGAATGCCTGAATTATGAATACACTCCGCGGCGAATACTCCAACGACAATGCCAAAACATGCAGTGTCTAGTGTGCGTATGGCAGGTATGGATGTCGGACTGCCGGGTACAAAACGAGCATCACAATATCAATATACCTAAAATTCCAAACGTAAATCCAGTTAGGAACGTGTAAATGTCCATTTTGATATCTTGTCTACCTTCTTAAAATCTGGCCGCTGATTGGTCAGTCGATAATGACTTCAGCTTGCAGAGCTCTGCGACGACCGTGCACCAGTATTTTCGCTTTACGTGATTGTTGTGTATAATTCTTTAATGTTATTCCTATGACTAAACTTGTACCAGGGATGAGGTAAACTATTTGTTGCGAATATTTGATCCATTGAATTAAAAAAAGGACTGTTGGTTGCAGCTTATCTCATCGATAGGACGCTCAACCTAAATAGTTTGCCTGAAATAGGTGAAGTTTAGTTGGAGTTATATAAAAATTGTTCATTCCCAACCCAATGCTAAAATATCGGCTCGACACAGTTTCCGTTTGTATACGCCAGTGTTTGCTCCAATAAGAATAGATCGAACCAAGGATCAGGCTCCAAAAATACCATATTTGTTGTGGGTAACCTACAGTATTTATCTAGTGCCGCATTATCTTCGTTAATGTGTTAATGGCCAGCGGAGGAATTTGCCTACACATACAGTTTCGCAAAGTATCTTTATGTAAACATAAAACTAATTACATCCATATCTCTATGTGCAATAAAGTTAACAATAGGCATCTGGAGTAACCCAGTAAACCTTTACCAATGTTCGGAAGTCTAAACAGGAAATGTCAATCATTATGAGAAACTATTCATGGTCACTATAGAACTCAGTATATATAATAAATATGTTATCGCTATGCATACAGTAACATATAGGTCCACACCTGGAAGGTGTATCAACACGCAGGATACCATCGCTATCCTAATTCATAATGACAGCAAAATCGCAGACTATAATCTATAGGTGAGGGAAATTGCTCAGCTGTTTCTCTACCACCACACAATGATCTGGTTATGATGCAAGTAATTTACTCACATAATACTGGCACAATGACGCTGAAGTGCTCTTTATTATCTCCACATATGAGGACTCTCTGTCCTTCAAACTACGTAAATATCACAGATGACAGCTTTCCATTTTACCAAAGAAATCCACATTTTCAGTGTATGGAATTATCTTTCCCTGTGTAAAACACTATACTGTCGATTGAGCCTCATTCACATGAATAGAACACTGGTTTTAGGCTCCTCACAAACACTCAGCACCATGCCGTGGCTAAATACTGACCCAAAAAGGAGTGAATTCCATATAAAATCATTTTCAGTTTCGTTTGAGAATGGTATCATTTCTTTACCAGAGAAAGATCATTATAAGCCATTATCATTGGAGAGCTAGAGCCATTTGGAAAAGAGAATTTTCGTTTCTTATCAGTAATCAGACCGTGACTTTCCGTGATATTCCATCTAAACTTACGTAAATTGTTGTTGGTTATAGGTACAATTACATATGTATTTTGGTTTTTTTAATAGTTTGGGCCTTGTGTCCAGTCGACACCACTGTCTTACACCCTCCTGCTATGGTATGTTCATTATGGATGAATTAGCGTGGAATTATAAAACATATAATTCACAGGTTTGGGATATCTAGTATACGGGTCACTTCCTTTAACCCAGTTGGCAACAAGTTACTTCAACAAATGTCTTTATCCAAATATGTCAAGGACCAGTGTGGGTCATTGAGGTAAAGTAGAACCCCGCGTAAGCGAACCCTCCGTTGCGAGTCAAAGCGCCCGCTTACAACATCTAAAAGAGGCCGACAAACCCGGTGTGGATTTTCTGTGTCCTCCTAATAGCCTATTTCCATTGGCCATCACCGATATACCGTCAGGAACCACCGACGGACCTTAGCGCTGCCGACGCAAAAGGGAAATAAACTATTAGGAGAGCACAGAAAATTTACAGTGTTTGTCGGCCAATGGAAACGGGCCTATAACGAGAGGGGGAACTAGGTATAGAATTGATGAGGCAGCTCTCGTCTCGACCTTGTTACACTTTAGTTATGGCTTTCGATTAGAGCGACTGAAACACGAAGTTTGGGTAATATTTAGTTTTGAAAGAGAACATTATTGGAGAAGGAGACAGGGAAAGGAATTTAGAAAACTATTAACCCCCTTTCATAAATCGCTGCAACATAACTAAGGGTTATGATATACATTATCTGTATCTTCAATATAATTCGTGTATGACGTATATACATTCTTTTCAACGCATATGTGACGTCTGTCTACATCTGTGTATATAGACAGACGTCATAGAGTTAAACAAGCTCACGTGACCCAGGTCAGAAAGGCGGCCGCCTGAAGTGTGACTGTCGCAATGTATAATGACGGCGCTGGTAGCTAAGTGGCGCCACCTATTACTTCAGTATTGATCAGTCCGAGGGAGGTCATTATTAGACTGTTATGTGTTGTTACAGTTTACTATTCTGCCCACACAACAATTTGCCTTCTGACCTTCACATTTCTAATAGTGACTGGTCATCTCACTGTCTGACCTTCACATATGGAACTCTAACTGGCCAACTCACTGTCTGACCTTCGCATCTAGAACTGTGACTGGTCAAGAACCCTTTGTAGGCAGATATATCAATGGCACATTGATCGATTTAATTCTGTAACAGTGCTTATATAAATATTGAACTACCTCGGTCAGAGGAAGGCGTGTAGAAAGCACCCTGTATCGAGCTAGTCACAGTCCCAAACCTTTCTGTACCATCTCAGCATTTCCAGACGATATCGGCGAGACAAAGAGCTTCTATGAGCCGGAGGGTGGTTGTGGCCCACTAGATTCTAGGTTAACTCTCGACTGTAGAACTGTCCCAAGGCGCTATAAATACCATGTAAGGAGGTCAGGGTGAAGGTCGGGGTTTGCTGCGAATGCAGTCATTGGCTACTGGGGCTACTCTATTCCTTATATGGCAGTGAGTGTATTGGGACAACTCCATGCAGGCCGTGGACAACTGACCTAGCTATACCTCCTCAACTCTCACCCACCCGTCTCACCCACCCCACCCACACCGGACCAACGCCGCAACATTCTAAATGAGTAATGAAGTGAGTGCGACGAGAGTTGTACGGCGGGCGGCGGGCAGTCACCCACTACCGCCTGTGTCAGCCATCAACATCTTCATAGACCCAGCTCCTATAGACATGTCCAAGTGTATCGCTCTACCATAACCACTGTGACCTATAGATATGAAACAGATATATAGTACCTGGCATAATATTCAGCAGTTTGGCACAGTTGGCAGATCAATGGACTGAAACCTTTTTACAAATGATGGTCAACAATTGGCGTTCATGAGAGATGAAAGGGTCGCATGCTGTAAGTCGCAAGCTGGGTTTCCATTGTCCTACTTTTGCAATACTTGAATACAATACTTTAAACATAGGTCGTATGAAGAGTGTATATCCGTATATTTTCATCAATTATAAACCAGATTATAAGCAAATATGATTCAATAATAACAGACCAAAGATTATACAGCATGTTTCCTGTTGCACTATTGTGGGGCCTTGATAAGTCTGATATAAGACCTGGGAAATTCTCCTAAGGTTATTGTGCAAAGATCGTAGATTTCTCAGCAAAGTACCATAGTTCTCATATTATCATCGTAGAACTGCTTGCTGTGAATTAGCCTTAGATGCACGGTAACCACACACCTAAGACTAGAGGTACTTAGGACAAATGATGAATTGAATAGTTTGAATCATTCTTATCAATTAACTTTAATTAAACTGATTCAATCCAAAAGGCGATGATCGATGGTGTACATAGTTTAGTAACAATTGAAATACAAACCACTTTCAATAAACATCCATGATATTTATACACTCCAGGTTCGTTCCTTTCTATCCTTACAGCGGTAATTAATTAACTCATCAGTCTATTGTTTCATTGTACCACACATTCACTTGTAAAACATTTCACTACCATCGTCCGGTTGTTTCATCATTCCATCGTTCTAATCAGTCCTATGAGTGAGTCTACACTTTAGATATAATTCCACAAGTCCTTTTCACTTGAGTCCATTTTGATGAAAGTCCTTTCTTTGTTCACACAGTGTATAGAGTTTTGGTATGTTCACCAGGTGTACTCTTCCTATGAGAGTTATTCCTATGAATATCGGTGTTCTAGGCACTCACAGAGTAGAACTGAATTCACACAGTCACTATTTCACAAGGCGACCTCACTCCAGGTAGTCTCAGGCCTCCGGGCCCTACTGAGCAGTCTAATCTCCTTGGAGCAGCGAATAGCGTTCACATATACCTTGTCCAGATCTTATCTTCTTACTCACTGCATCTCAGCGCAGGCAGCACTGAGGTATACACCTCCATTTCGATGTCAGAGCATCATGTGATGTAACCTTCTATTTTATCCTATCCAACAGGTTTTAGTCTTATCACTATTGGTGGTCATGCAGTGGGTATTGCACCAGTCAGTTACTTTATTCAGAGATCTCTGTAATTTACTCTTAGCGCTATCTCCAGATTGGTCAGTTGCATATATGACCAGGTCATCTGCGTACTGTATGGTTTTTGCTTCAACAACATTTTCACACATACTATCTACATATACGATGAACATGAGTGGCCCCAGGACAGAGCCCTGGGGCACCCCAAAGGCAGTGTTCATTATATCAGAAGTGGTATTGTTAATGAGGACTCTTTGGGTACGATCTGAAAGGTAGCTTTTGAACCAAGCGACTAAGTTACATGGCATTCCAGCAATGCTTTTGATGTACGAAAGCATTAGCTCATGCGGGACGGAATCGAAGGCTTTTCGTATGTCTAGATAGCAAGCTGCTGTGATTTTCCCATCATCCCTTGCCTCGTACAGGTCCCCAGTGTAATTATAAATTGCATCCATGGTCCCAAGTTTTTCCCGAAAGCCGAATTGTGTTGGAGCTAGTGTGCCATTAAGTTTGAGCTTTTTGTAGACTTCGCTATGCACTATTTTTTCGAGAATTTTTGATGGTGAGGGTAGTAAAGTAATAGGTCTCCAGTTGGTGATTTTGGTTGTATCTCCTTGCTTTGGGATTGGGATAACTGTTCGCACTTTCCAATCGTAGGGAACTATTCCTGTATTCAGAGAGATTCCTAGTAGCCTCGCATAGACTTCCAGGAAAAATTATCATTGAGTCCTTAATAACCCTTCCAGAGATATTTGTGAGTCCAGACGACTTGTTAGGTGATATATCTTTGATCAGCTTTATTAGCTCTTGCCTGTCTAACGTGAAAGATTCCCTATGTGTTGTGTAGCAGCCTCTTCAAGATTACTTATTTTATCTAAATAATCATTAGTAACGAAGTCACTAAATAACTTTCCACCTATTCCAGCGAAAAACCTGTTTATGTAATCGGCCACTTCAGCTTGCGGGATCTGCACTTCACTGTTCTCATAGACTAGAGCACACCTTTGATTAGATTTGGGGCCGTTTAGCAAACTATCGATATCTCTCCAGAAATGTTGGGGTTTGTGCTTATTGTTATCGAGCTGTTCGGATAAAAACGCATTCTTAGCCTGCTTCAGGTCATTCCTGATTTCCTGATTAAGTGTTTTGGCTTTTTTTAGTTTGCTGTTATCATTATCATGTTTATCGATTAGTTGGCGCCTTTCATCTATTTTAGCATATACTTCTTCAGATACCCAGGGGTCTTTGGCACTTTGGAATTTCATCTCTTTTATAGGGCACCATTTGTCGAGGTAAGCGTTGATAAATTGCTGTTGAAATCTCCGAGTATCCATACCTCTGTGTTCCTAACACTCTCCTTATTCATTATAATATGTGACATCCCATGGGATTTTCAGCCTTATTGACATACAAAATGGATTTTCGTTTTTTGGTATAATCTGATGGAGGATCATCCCCCGAATACAATGCTTCAAAGGAAATTAAAATCGGTCCAGTAGATCTGGAAAATATTGAATTTACTAATCTATCATCTAGAGGTATCTAAAGCCTAATTTTTCAAAATGTGTTATGTTTGTAGCTGATATCATTGGTGCCAATACGGGCTAGATCTATGAGTTGTCTCAGATAAATTCGTTCAGAACTAGTCTAAAGAGCTCGTCCTGAATGGATTTCTCCGAGACAACTCATAAATCTAGCCCTTATTGGCACCATAACTATGGTGTCAAGCACCATGCTATGATATTGATTATAGTGAGAGAAAAAAAAGAATCTTCTGAATATGATTTATTATTATATACCTATGCACTAACTGAGTCTAAATACTTACTGTTCTTAGGGGTACAGTAAGTCGTTACATATTGCATGATATGCCATGTACTGAAATACATATTGCACGCTTTGAACGACATATAGCACGCTTTGAACGACATATAGCACGCTTTGAACGACATATAGCACGCTTTGAACGACATATAGCGATCGAACGATAACAACACTCATTGCGAAGTTACGCTGACTTGACAGGGGGCTGCCGATGACGCCGATGGCATTTCTCAGAGCGGAGGGAACCCCCGATAATGACGTCACACACATACGGTTGAGTCGGCGTAACTTTGCGGCGAGTGTTGTTAACGTTTCATCTCGCAGATTTCAGCTATTTAAATGGTATCAGGTTAAAGCCACATGTATTTTGGCCCGATGATTGCTAATTAAAACTTGTATTTTGTGAGGATGCCCTCCCTGATGTTAGAGAGGGTGCAAGCATTCACGCTCTCGTTCCTGGGGAACGAAAGATTATCACCCTCATGGATTTTGAGGCCTTTTTCTCCCTGGTTAGGAGTGGGTGTGAGTCTATGGAGCAAACTGGGATTGGGTGAAGGGACCGAGGAGGGCCCCGTGGCCGAGTTCCGTTTTTATGAAGGCGTCAATGTGGGCGGCATGGGCACGGGCAGATGGGTGGTTTTGGGCAGACGCAGTGGGAGGATCTTCATCTAATAACTAGAGAAACCAAACAAATACTCCCCCCATAGTAAGGGAGCCCAGGGAGGTTTTTTCATGCTTCCTCCCTCTAGTCAGATATTCGTGAGGAAAAACATGTGAATTACCTTGTGAGTTAAACGGGGCGAGGGACCAGAGTAGGTGCTGCACTTGGTCCTCAGTTGTTGTTGTGGGGATCTCCAGTGATGAAGGGAGGCAGGGGCCAGTGCTATTATGTGGTCGAGTTACTTGAGTAGCATCGGCAGGAGGGTGATGATGTGCATACATGCGTGCTACAATACCCCCTGTGACCTCGACCCAGTGAGTAGGTCGGGTATCAAGGGTAACGGCGGGGGTCATGGCGGGGGTTGGGGGTGGTGCGATACTGTACCTGAGGACCCCGCTGAGCCGGCGGTGCCTGGTTGACCTCCAACAGCGAGGCCTAAGTGATGGAGAATGGCCCTGGTGATCTTTGGGCTGGAGGGTTTTGACTGACCCATGCTGGAACTTTGGGCGTCGAGGAATTCCGGAGGTTTGGGGTGAAAAGGAAAGGAGCTGCGGGTAACTTTTTCCTATTGAGTCCGTTGGAAGTGGGAGACTGAGTCATGTGAGGATGCGGGGTCACATAGTTTTGTGAGAACTCCGGGTTGAGAGTGAAACCCCTCCCACTTACATTATTCCCAAGGAGTTGGGGACAACAGTACAATCGTTTGCAAACATATGCACTGATATGTCAATACTTACTCATAGTGAAAGTGTGCAATGAGAATAGGTGGTTTTTTAATTTGATAGAATATCAAATTTTACACTTCTTAGTTGTTTGTGGGCGCATAGATTCAAGTAGATCAAATAAATCAGGACAGGCCCGTGAAGAATCTTTCTCTCACGGTGATATGAACTTTCCCATTGTCTTTGTGAAACATGTATTCCCTGGATAGGTCAATATCAGGGAATATAATATTTTCTGGTGGAATGACCTTTTAATCAGCCAATGGACTCTATTAGGTATATTCACAGCGGAGATACTTCCGCGTCATTTATTTATAGAAACCACACGGATACGCTATGTATCAGACTGGGGAGGCCTGATAATGATAGTTTACTTCGTAGCAACAGTCACTACTATCATATTGAATCAATAAGATTAAATCAAACTGAACGCAATGCGCTGCAACCGGAGATAACGAAACTGAATCCTTGAAGTGTATGCCTCCTCCTGTTAGATCGATACCATGTGTCTTCTAGAGATGATATATGATCTCTTGCTATATGTCTCTTATTGGTTTTTCATATGGGAAATATATCTGGAGTATGATATTTCCCCAAAGGGAGCCTGTTATGTCTGCTATTGTTGGTATATATATATATATGGAGTGTCGCCACATTGGATTAGGCTTCAGCTGTTGTCAACTGACCTCCAAGTGACTTACTTATTCTCGGGGCAGACTACAATGGATATCTTCATCTCTAAAGTATTGCTCGTTGAGTGTGAATGAGGGAGGCAGTATAAATTATGATTTCAGTGTAGATTTAGGACTGGGTCTGATATATTTACATCGGCTACAACACCTACTTGCCGCTGTTGTTGTATGAAAGCAATCATTATCATTGTTTTCCTCATGGTCATCATTCAAATAAGCAAAGGGTAGGGATTATCATAGTATCTGCCTATTCATATATAGATACACTCAATGTTAAAGTGATCGACTAGCTATTATTTGTTTGACAGAAAAGTTTAAATTTCCTATATTTCTACCCAGTATTCCAGATATCAAATATTCAAACTTAACGGTTACTACCTGAATAGGTAGCTATTACTGACAGAGACATAGCTGACAATGGCATGATATAGGACTGTTAATCGTTAGACTCGTACAGGAATTATTCCTATTCTATGAAAAGCCAGCCACTGGCAATATTCTTCTTACATGAAGCGGATACAAAGTCAGTATCCATCCTTCCTTCCTGTATAGGAGCATTATGAGCACAAGCATGTATACAAACCGTTGGTCATGAATCCTTTGTTGACATTTGAGAAACAAAATAAAACATAACGTTCATCACATACAATTAAACACAGAACATCCATACAGTACAGAACAAAAAACCTATACTTTTGTGGGAAAACGTGGCGTATCTGGAAGTGCGAGCCTTTCTCCTACCACATGTGACCACTGAATAAAGAGAAGGGGGAAGCGGGCCGCGGACGTGCCGCGGCCTCATCTGCATACCCTGTGCGGCGCTCCTGATTGGCTGACACGGCACGTGACAGTCATGTGACTTTGTTGTCGCTTTTTACGGCCGCGTGCGTTCGACTTGTGCAAGTCGCCCGACGTTGCGGTTTGTTATGGGTGCTATGTGTCGAACCACACAGTTCCTAACGAATAGGCAGTAGGTACTAAGCTGCTATCCTTTATTATCCTTTAAAAATTTTTCCAACCACGGATCCTCGACAGGTCCATCGGAACGAAGAAATTACAAACAAAAAACCTATACTTTACGCAAAAATAGTTTTCTCATTCTCTTTTTAGTTCATTATCAAGCCTAACGTCGATTTCCTTTATTTCTGTTTTTAAAATGTTCTTGTTCTGAGTGGCCTTGATTCCAACGGGAATTTGTCCCAGTATGTAGAGCCTACGTATAATGCACTTCTTCTGAATTATTCTGCGTTTCTCAGGTATAAATTGATAATGGCGAGTCCTCTTGATCCTAAGTGCTTCACTGGAACCTCTATTATTCATATCCACATAGATTATTTCTGTCTCGTTGTTGTCATCTGTTCCCATGTGTGTATACTGCCTTTTCTGGTTGTATGAGGAGGAGAGATAAAGTATATTTCAGTGGTATAGATGAACTTACTTGATTCATAATTTCCTTTAACATTTTATTCTTCGGCTACCTTTCAGGTCATTCAAACGCCTTTCATATATCTCAAGTTTATGTTACAGCCTATAATTCTAGGAATCACCCATGCGTTGCTCGTGAGAATGATATATTGCCCTCGTGATATTTCCCTTTTTCCTGCTGTTTTCGCAATTCATAACCATCTATTCGTCAATATCATCCCTTTTTTAGTACCCATTCAATCTAGTAATATGAATTATATATTGCAATGTCGTGTGTTCAAGTCTTTAACCCTTTTCACAGACTTTCCCTTTCCGAACCATCTTATTGAAATGTTTTCACTATTCCTATGTACCTATAGCCGTACACTCTATGCTTGCACCACATTCTGGGCGGTGGAGTAACTTATGTCTACTACCCAAGGTTGTCGCATACTACGCAAGGTTGCAGTATACTACCCAAGGTTGACATTTAGACCAATCAGATCGTCTCTTACAAATACTTATGAAAAGCGCAGTGGGGAGAAAACATAGAGTGTTAAGTCACTCAATAAGGCTGGATCTGGCTTTGGGTTTGATGGTGGGTGAGAAAATAATGCTATTAAACCATATTTCAAGGTATATAGGAATAGAGGGAAACTATGTTCCGGTGGGAATAATTCAAAGTTACAAGGTAAGGCTTGGAAAAATTACTGCCCAAGGCTACGCTTTGGGCAGTACTTTTTCCAAGCCTTACCTTGTAACTTTGACTTATTTCCACTGGTATGTGGTTTCCCTATTTCTACATACCTTCAATTGTTGGCTAATATTGATAAAAACCGAATGTCTCTGAACGTCAACCTGGGCAGTAAACGTCATCCTGGGCAGTAAATGGTATATAGGAATAGGGAAACCAAGTTTCCAGAGAGGAAAAGTCAAAGTTACTTGGCAAGGTTTGGAAAAATTACTGCCCGCGGCCAACCATTACCTCGTAACTTTGACTTTCTCTCACCGGAACATAGCTTCCCTCTATTATTGTGCCTTCTTCATCTATTTACACTCAGTAGATATTGTCCTCTGAGTATTCCCGACTCTTTGTTCCTAAATTTATGCCTTTCACTATTCCAAAATATATATTGAATTGTCCATATTTTCTATGCCTACTTAACCATTCATAGTAAGTATGTATAAAGGGGGGCGTCCACCAACCACGACAAGGCAATGACAATGGCTTACCGACAAGGTCCACGATTGGCTTACGATTGGAGGCCTTGTCATGGTTGGTGGACCCCAGTTCCTGACAAGAGTCTACGACAAGGCAACAAGAAGGCCATGATTAGAAGCTTGTCAGGAGCCTTCCGACAAGGCTATGACAATATGCAACATGTTTGATTTTTCCCACGACTGGACCCTTGTCGTGGAGTGTCATGGCGTGTCGGGAGTGTGTCGCAGAGGTCTACGATAGGAAAATTTGGTGGAGTGTGCACTTCCTGACTCGCCCCGACAACGGTGTTGTAAAGCCCCCCCTACTTACGACAAGGCTGTGAAAAGCGCCGATAGGGACTTTCTTGTCTGTGCTTCTCGTAGCCTTGTCGTGGTTGGTGGACGCCACCCGTTATGCTTCCAATATTTCCAGTACGTTTTCTACACACTTTCTTCCCTGCTCTGAAAAATCTTGTTGCTTACATATTGCCCTCCATATATAGAGAATATCTTATCTATTCAAACTGATTCTTTCAATCTTCTACGCTACTCCTGATTGCTCTTTCAGTTATTCCTCTTTCCAACCCCCAGTTTAAAACGTGCAATTTCGTACGAGATCTTCCAGAAAAGCTGGCCCGCCGGAAAAGACTTTAGGTTTTTAGCCCAAGGCGGGACAAATACAAGTTAGACATCCGTGGTGCTTCTCCTGCCACGCACAGTACACGGTTAAACACTTCTTAAAACAGAAGAATAAAAAAAAATTCTACCAGGACAGAAGCTGCAGACTGCCTATATTGGTAGGCAATCTATCAGTGCTTGTCTAACGTTAGGATGGCCCGCCTTGATGTGTTATATAAGTTGACACAGAAAGCACATTGGATTATACTGTCTTGGCCCAAATCTAGGCCCGAATGGACATTTGGTCAGTCATAGCATATTGCGAGTCATTATCTCAAACCCCCGGAAGGAGTATGCGTGAAGGTCGTCTTGAATAAATTATTTTATTAATTGATAATTGATAAGATTATATGTCTGTAAATAGTTGGTGATAGTTAAGATATGTATAAAATTTTAAAATAGAATAGTTGTTTAAGATGAGTGATTTTGAAATTTGAAGTTATGATGTATTTGGGGATGATGGTGGGTGGGTAAGAAATACAGAGTTACTTTGAGTGTGGTGTGAAGATGGCGGTGAATGTGGTGGTTGATGTTGGGATGGGTGGGGTATGCATAGTTGGTGTGTGTTAATATATAGATACAAGGGGATAAAATGAGCCCCCCTCTCCCCCCGGAGCCAGTACGTTTTCTTGTTTTGTATAACTGTACTATCGCTGCATCTCACATTCCTGGAGCTTGTAATATATATGCTGACTTTTTTCCAGTTTGTTATCTTTTGGTAACGCAACAGTGCTTCCGATCCATGATTTCTGTTGCAGAGGTGTTAGAGTATCGTCAGGATCTGGATGGGAAAGCGGTCAAAGTCCTAACTCAGTGTTGGGCAAAGAATACCTGGAGGGCCAGAGCCTCCCAATGGAGGAAATTTCTAGACTTCTCCAGAAGTGTCATGTTTAACCACTTCTGAAGACTTGTTGTCTAAATATGCCATATTTTTGTCATCCTCAGTCTCTTTAAGGACCATTGATAATTATGCCAGTGCTGTTTTTCATTAAATAAGCTGTATGGTCATGATATTTTATCCATCAGATCCAGTTTCCTCATTAAGTCTACTCTCATGGGAGTCAAGAGGTTATTGGGGGACCCTATACCAGCACATTTGTCCTTTGATGTTTCGGAAATTTTAAAAATGTTCTGCTTTGTAAATTGTTTGGCTCTAAATGTGCGGGTAATGTGAACATGTATCATCACAAGTCTTTGCTCATTACTACGCAAAAGTAACCTAGCGATCAAGAATTTGTTGGACTTCTCTCATTGCCTGAGGAGAGACTGTGTTGCATTTTATGATTGGGGATATGGTCCTTAGGATCCCATCGTCAAAGACAATCCAGTATAAGGACAGAGCGCACCAGATCCCTGTAGCTTATACCCCAAATACCCCTCTTTGTGCAGTATCTTGGTTGAAGTCGCACCTATTGGACACTCCTTCATCTCCAGACTCCCCCCTCTTCATGATCTCAGACACTTCAGGATTTTCTCCGCTTTCTCTGCTTACTGAAAGTTATTGGTTTTCTTAAAAAAACTCTTGAAGGACATTGAAATTTATCAGCAAAGGAGCGGGGTTCATTCCTTGCGTAGATAAGGGGCTGCATTCATGCACTGTTGTGGTATCCCTTTGGTTTTGCTTTAACTTATTTATCTAAACCCAAATCTTTATAATACTTATTTCTTTTCTTACATATATTTTGGGTTTGGGTGAAAACAATATTCCCCAAAATCCCATTTAGTAGTTTGTCTCATGTTGTTTAATGTCTTTAAATAAGACTCATATTCTAGGTATTAATGACAGGGGTCTCCACACACCTTTTGTTTAATTAGTTCCCTAATTATCCTCTAGGTGGCCCTTCCTTATTATAGGTGCGTTCACCCAGGTGTACTGTCCGTCAGTCTCCAATTAAACTCTGACCAGTTGACATGTACTTCAGTCTCTCTCTACTTCAAAGGTTTTCCCTGGTCGAGTTGTGCTTTGCCTTAGTTTTTTTTCCTTTTGATATTGTTTTTGTTTAAACATTGTATTAAATATTAGGGGTGAAAACAATATTCCCCAAAATTCCATTCAGTAGTTTGTCTCATATTGTTTAATATGACGGATATATGACTGCAACATGGAAGCTTATATATGCCTAGAAGTGAGGCGTATACACGATGGAAAATAGGTCAACCTGGTATACACAAAAGCATACCTATATACGCTGTTTGCATACATATGTAAAGTGGTTAATTACGTGCAGTGTTAGTAAGAACGAAATCATTGGCCGTCTCTTCTCTGCGTTAAGTGGGGTATGTGTGTTGGTGTGTGGGAAGATGTAGAGGTGGGTACACTATTGTTAGTGTAGGTTATTTCACGTCATCTACACCAAAGGAAGACAATGAACTCCCTCTTGCACTACTTGGACTAGATGGAAGGGCACAGTGTGGCAATCAGAAGAGGCTATTATTTTTAGTTTTTTTTTGTTTTAGCAACTTTTATTTCCATTACAAGTTCTCATTCAATTACAATGAAATATCCATGTGGTGTCGTCGAAGTACAAAGTAGTAACCAGTATCAGAAAAGACATACAGGAATATACATTTAGGTTCTGGCTCAGTGGCAAGTTGGTTTACTGCATTGAGGCTATTATTAGATATCATATTGTTTGAGTTCCTTTTAAATTTCGAAAGCCTTACATTCTTATAGAAAGAAAGAAATCATTGGCTAGATGGAATGAAATAAAAACACTTTTATTGCAGTATGTTAGTAAGTAATATAAAACATATGAATATTAATCAATATGTAAACTATAAGAGCTTCTGGCCTATCTTTCCCTCCCTCTCTCTCCTCACACAAACACGCACATAAATAACATTATGCAGCATAATAAATATTTCCTTAGATATGTAGGGGTCATGGTTGTCGAGCAACGTTTGGTTCACTTCACGTTAGGTGGTGCCAGTGCCGATCCTTGCTGTGCGGTAAGGCTGGTGGACCTGTGTATGCAAATACTACCGTGTCGCCAGCATTACGTAACTCAGTCAGTATATAGGCTGAGTCCGCAGCAGGTCGACAGGTCTTCTTGCAGTGTTTCTCCGTTGAGTGAACGCTTGGAGCCTCGGTTATGGTCAGGTTTCTTCAGAAACCTTTCAGTGGTGAAGAGACCAGAATCTCTTCCCTTACACTACTTGGTGCCCCACAGCACCAAGGGACTGTAACCACAGGTATTAATAAAAGCAATATACCTGAAGTGTCCGGAGTCTGGTTTTTTGTTCTAGGCTAAGCTAGGTAGCAGGTCCCGTATCTCCCGAGCCTTATCTCAGAATATTCCAAACCAACCCGTGCAGAAGCGGTAGCATGGGCTAGCGACTTGTCTCAACCTCTGGTGAGGTAGAAATACCCCGGGAGTGAGAGGACACACTTGACGAACCAGTGGTCCGCTACAGATATTTGGAATATTTATGTAATTATATCAAGTAGAATTAATGCATTGTTCTGTTTGTCCATAATTACTTTTATGTAGTCTTTTGATTGGGAAATAAAGCCGAATATAACCCAGATTATTTTGTGTGAGGTCATCACATTTCGTTTCTCTGTCACCGATTGGATTTTAAACATTTATCAGTCCCTTCAGGAAACGTTTCATTGCTTGATGAATACTATTTACAAATACAGGAGAGAGTACCAGTCTCTCACTAGTTGGGATTAGGAAGACAAAGTAACAGGAGAAAAATGTGTGTGTTTAATAAGAAGCCGTTTATTTCATATAGTTCTTTGTACCGAGTAGTACCTGGGTGTTCAGAAGCCCTGCTTTGTATAATGAGCTTAGCTGTGGGCTTTACCTCCTGGACCTTGAGGGGTAGGGAGGGCTTTGCCTCTGGACACCAACTAATCTTCCTAGGTTGTCTCAGATATGTAATTCCCCCTCCATGAAACAGAATCCGGCGAAAAGCTTGTATAATATATAAAGTCCAAGGGCTTCCAGCAATTCTGCCCCCTGGACCCTCAAGATGGGTTTTGCAAATGAACTCCCATGTAGTTTCATGTGTGTAAAGCTCCTCTCCCTAGACAAAATTTGTAAAATGCAAGTGGTTCCAGGGGCTTTGCCTCCTGGACCCCCAGGATTTGCTTTCCTGTTTGACCCCTTAGGTGTGTAACACACCCCGCCTTCCAACATTGAACCCTGTAGCCCCTCTACCTGAAACAAAATCCTGGGAACTCCTTGTATGATCTATAGAATAATACTGATTCCATGGGCTTTGCTCCCTGGACCTTAGCTTACAGACCACCACAGGTCTTCCAAGTTTGTCTCAGGTGCGTAATGCACCTGCACAAACCAAAACCATTGGAATAGCCTGTATCATTTGTAAAATATAAATGCTTCCCCAGGCTTTACCCCCTGGACCCCACAGAAATGTTTGTCAATTATGTAACCTAAAAAGACTAATTTATAAAAGTCAAACACTTCAGGGGCTTCACCTCTGGACCCCAAAGAAGGCACTTTGCCCTTAGATTTCTCACACTCTTCCAAGGTAGTCTAAGGTGTGTGACCCCCTCCTGAAATAAAATCTTTGATATAGATTGTATGAAATCTGAAACCAATCAAAATCCCTCAATCACAATCATGGATAAAGCTTGTATAAAATCTGAAACCCAAGTGAATCTGGGAACTTTGCTGCCTGGACCCCAAGCAGGGGCTTTGCTGCTGGATCACTAGCAAGCTTCCCAGGTAGTCTCAGGTTAAACTCTCCCCCCCCCCCCCCATAAAAAAGTCCTAAATGCCATTTTTAAAATCTATCTAATCTAAATATTTTCAGGGCTTTGGGTCCTGTACCCCCAGGATTAGCTTTGCTGTTAAACCCCTAGCGATATTCCCAGATAACCGCAGGTGTGTAACCTCCCCCCCTCCCTTAAACAAAATATTTAGTACAGCTTGTATAATCTCTTAAATTTTAATTTTTGTGGGGGCTGTGCCCCCTGGACCCTCCTCCCCCACCCACTAGGGGCTTTGCTACTGGACTCCTGACAATATTCTCAGATAACCTCAATTATAAAAGCTCCCCCTCCCCCAAACAAAATTCCGAACATCTGCTTTTATAATCTATCCAATTAAAATTTGTCCAGGGTCTATGCCCCCTGGACAGCATAAAAAAGTCTCCGCAATTTTTGTCGGCCAATGGAAACGGGCCTATAGTTATTACAAACACGGCATTCAGTTCACGATAAACCTTGTCAACCAGGGACAGGTGCCAATAAATTCTTTAATCCGTTCGGGCCTTAATTAGCTTAGTCCAATTATCCACACAGATCGTGTTACTGAGGACCTTCTTAGACGAGGCTTGACTTGCACTCCCTGGTGGATTTTGTCAGGAAGGCTGTGGTTATTTCAGCAAATCCTGCATCGCAGTTACGAAGCTGCAGCTATGAGTGCAACTTGATACTGCTCCAGTTCGTATCCGGTGGTGAGCAGTGCTCACTGTGCATCCAGCATTTCCAAGTGGGAAAGGACGCTGTTAATCAAATACAACCAAGCACCAGAAATGCCACACTACACATCACCCTGACTGCTGGAGTTGACTTCCGGAGCCCTTGCTCAGGGGGAATTATGGCCGCTGCGATCTATGATTTAGCGTTAAGGTTACTTTTAATGTCTTTTAATATGAACATCCTTCAATTACATTGAACACACCAATATTAGTTGGATGCTTTTACTGGTTTTATACAGGAGAATCGTGTTTAACGAACCGCCCTCCTGTATTGCAGTCTGGTCTACTTAGTGTACTCAATAAGGAGGATCCCGTTCCGAATAAAGGTAGACTGAGTTCCGGGGTGGTCCACTCACGGCTTTCTACTGTGTTTAGAGAGGTGAGGTTTCAGTGTCATTTTCTGTTTGGAGAGATCTTGATAGTATTTCCAGATATTGAGGCTAGGGTGTGGATGTAGGCTTGTCAGTTGATAATGTCAACCTTTTCAGAACTAGCCAGGAATATATAGCTCAGGTTACTTTGTCTTATTGTTCTTAATCCCGATACACTAAAAGGACACATCCAGGATGAGACACAAAATACATATTACTATATTCCGGTGCACGGATGTTTCATTTATACGCTCTAGCAGAATAAATTCCGTTCGGCCACACTGTGGCGTAATATGTACATATTACTACCCTCCGTACCACGTTATCTGTTGAAAAGATCGGCAGAAAAAATAAACAAACAAAACGGCGGACATTCCCCATTCGTTAGTATATTTGCATAGTAAGATCGCCCAGCACTACACACCCACCCGAAATCGACGTAGACTAAACAAACAAATAGTAAGCATCGTAAATACCTACCCAAGAAGGACATTATCACCCTAGAATATATGATAAAACGCACACCCACACGCTTGAATTCAGAGCAAAAGTTACTGTGTGACGTCATTACTACCGCTCACTCTCCCAGCAGATCTTGTGTGGTGCATGCGCTTACTAATCTCTGCACTAACCTCCCGCTTTCACTCTCCATAACGACGTTCTGACGTCATCGTGAAGGCGGCACTAAGTGGTTTGCCCATGAACTATCGATCAAGTTGAACGTTCGGGGATTCATAAGTGCCATACTGTAGGGTGAGCTGATGAGACAGTGAGTTGTAAGATGTCGTTTTCAATGATTTCTTGGTATATAGTAATAAAGAGACATAGTGAGTGGACCTTGATTACATCTGTTCCTCGATATTTCGGTCTGAAATGATAACCTCATTCTTCGAATTCGGGGATTATTTCCGACCGAAATATCTCTGAACAGATTCCATTCAGGTACACTAACCATGTCTCTCCATACTGCATCAAAAGGGCACTTTCAATAGAAGAGAAATTTACCGAAAGGACACATTCAAAACAAAATACACTAAAATTAAACACACAATACATAGCCAGTGAGCAGAAATAATAAGCTTGGTATAGCCAAGGTGTAATGAACCTATTATATTTTTACAACATAACATTCCATTCGATAATATGTACGTCAGGGTAGATCATAATAACATACATTGTCTAAATATTAATATTTGAAAAATCCCTCCCTATAGCACGCTTTTTTGGTTGTGGATTATACACGGAAACTGAAATCTATACTCGAGATCTACCGACAATTATATAAAGTAAACAACATAATGTTGATTTGTTGTTTTTACAGTTATTTTCAACAAAATATATATCTTCGTTATCGTTGTTGAATAAGCTGCGACAAACGAAAACTTAGTAAAATGAATACAGAATTCTGATCGATCCAAACATTTACTTTGCACAAACAAAATGGAATCTCAACTCTATTTCTCACTCACTAACATGTCAGTGAGGACGCGAGCATTTGCCCGAGCCTTGTTTGTTTAAACTATTGTTTGAGGAAGGTTAACACAAATACTGAAATCCAGATGCAGGTTTTGAAAGCCACCAAAGAGACCTTGCCCAAACTGAGAACAAAAATAATTAAAGACAACCTAGACATGTGCCAACGGCCCTGTGTGGATCAGCGGGGATTGCGTATTGACGCGGGCTGGTATTTTATTCAGATTTCATTTAAAGAGAGTGATTTAGGTGGTATGAGTGAACGGTCCGTGACGTAACGTCAGGGGCGTACCCAGGATTTCTTCTTTTTTTTTGGGGGGGGGGGCACACCTTGGGCTACCTTGGCAAAGCCCCCCACAGCACTTGGAATTTGTGGATTATAAAAGCTGTAGCCAGAATTTGTTTGAGAAAAGCTAGTCTCACACCTTAAGATATCTGTGAATATTGGCAGGGGTCCAGAAGCAAAGTTAGGATTGAGGGTCCAGGGGGCACAGCCCCTGGAAAAATTTGAATTTGATAGATTATAAGAGCTGTTGTAAGGAATTTTGTTTAGGGGAGGGGGAGCTTTTACAATTGAGGTTATCTGAGAATGTTGTCAGGGGTCCAGTAGCAAAGCCCCTAGTGGGTGGGGGAGGAGGGTCCAGGGGGCAAAGCCCCTAGAAACATTTGATTTGATAGATCATACAAGCTCTACTTTTTTTGTTGTTGAGAATTTTTATTAGGGTACTTGCATTTGTTACAAATCACCAAATTCGGCATCAATGCCGTTCTTCCATTTGGGCCCTTTCAGCAATGGGACTTCCAAAGTGACAGTACGTCCATACTAGGATCTTATTCAACAGTTCATTTCTTTCTAAGCTTGACAGTGTTTATGATAGTATGATGATGTAATGGTATGCGATGAACAACATCAGTAGATTATATACAAAGTTGGTGAATAAAGTTAATATATATCAAGGATCAATTGGATTAGATACTTTTGTGTCATTTCGGCTATATCGTGGAAGTGAAGATAGTACATACAAGATATATTCAATATAAAGGTATAGCATGTGGCCGCATCATGGATATAAACACTAAGGATACATTCAATATAGAGTATACAGGGATACGAAAGGGCTATAAAACAAATTTCGGCAGGTATTACCGTAGACACCTACGTGAATACATCTGTAAAATGCAAATATACAATGATATATATATTCTTTCGGTCTTAGAGCTAGTTGTAGGCACAATCTAGCTTAAAAATTTGTGATCATTAGTATACACTTACAGCATATATGCACCAACTTACAGTTTGTACCATACCATATCTAACGAGTATAAATCCTACCTATAGTTGAATATCTACTAGATCTAGTCGTAGTCACAATCTAGACCATGTTTGCGCCATTTTGGGGGTATTAATATCATTAAGTAATTTTATTGTTTATATCTAATAGTATGATATATATTCTCAATGCACTACCTAAGGCACAATAATTGTTCAGTCATAATTAAGTTCATATAGACAGTTTGGGAAACTAAATTTAATTTTAATCTTGAATTCTTTTAACTCCCATAGTTTTGTGTACTCTGGTTTTAGTGTGTTCCAAATACTAATGCCTTTGTAATAAAACGATTTTTCAAATATTCTGCTATTAATCGGTTGTTGTATTAGTCTAAGGCATAACTGCCTCCTAGTAGGGATGTCTCGTCTATCAATTAGGTCTGGGAACTGGGTAAGGGTGCATGAGTCATAAAGTAGGTGGAGTTTTCTTCTCTCTGTAAGGTACTTTATATTTGCTTTGTCATGTAACTCTATCGTGGTGTATTTTTTATATCGGCCCAGCCTTACTCTGTAGATTGTACGTAGGGCACGGTTCTGTAACATCTGTAGCTCATGGGCTCCGTGGGCCGTTAGCGGGTTGTATATATGATCGCAATAGTCCAAATATGGCATTATTTTGGTTTTATATATTTTTAGGGCAGTGTCTTCATTCATTAAATTCCTTATTTTATTTAGTAAGTATATTTTGTGAGAAACTCGGTTAATAATATTTCTTTTGTGTTCATTGTAATTTAATTTGTTATCCACTATGAGGCCTAAATAGTTGTAGTCCTTAACAGTTTCTAATGGGGTATCTTTTAACATAATTTGGTTCTCGTCCGGTATCTCGTTTATTCTTAAGTTATTTTAAAGCATAATAGTTTAGTTTTCTTTTCATTTATTGTTAGTAAGTTTTGAGTACACCATCTATACACAATAGGTATGACTTCACGCATGGTTTCTTTATTAGAGGTTGTTATTGTAGTATCATCTGCATATAATGTTACTCTGCAAGGGTGGTCTTTTAGGCAATCGGTTAGGCTATTAATATAAATCAACTAAGGATGTTATATGAGGGAGGGGGAGGTTACACACCCCAGGCGATCAGGGAATATTGCCAGGGGTCCAGTAGCGAAGTTCCTGTTGGGTGGGGGGGGGGGGGGGGTCCTGGGGGCGAAGCCACCAGAAAAATTGAAATTTCATAGATTATAGAAGTTGTACTGAAACTTTTGTTTAAGGGAGGGGGGGGGGGGGAGGTTACACACCTGAGGCTATCTGGGAATATTGCTAGGGGTCTAACAGCAAAGCTAATCCTGGGGGTACAGGACCCAAAGCCCTGAAAATATTTAGATTAAATAGATTTTTAAAATGGCATTTAGGACTTTTTTATGGGGGGGGAGAGTTTAACCTGAGACTACCTGGGAAGCTTGCTAGTGATCCAGCAGCAAAGCCCCTGCTTGGGGTCCAGGCAGCAAAGTTCCCAGATTCACTTGGGTTTCAGATTTTATACAAGCTTTATCCATGATTGTGATTGAGGGACTTTGATTGGTTTCAGATTTCATACAATCTATATCAAAGTTTTTGTCTCAGGAGGGGGTCACACACCTTAGACTACCTTGGAAGAGTGTGAGAAATCTAAGGGCAAAGTGCCTTCTTTGGGGTCCAGAGGTGAAGCCCCTGAAGTGTTTGACTTTTATAGATTAGATAGTCTTTCTATGTTACATAATTGAGATTATGGTCAACTGACAAAACATTTCTGTGGGGTCCAGGGGGTGAAGGCTGGGGAAGCATTTATATTTTACAAATGATACAAGCTGTTCCAAGGGCTTTGGTTTGTGCAGGTGAGAAGACCTGTGGTCGTCTGTAAGCTAAGGTCCAGGGAGCAAAGCCCATGGAATCAGTATTATTCTATAGATTATGCAAGGAGTTCCCAGGATTTTGTTTTTGTTAGAGGGGCTACACACCTGGAGAGATTTGCAGGGGTTCCAGAAAAAAAGGTCCTTCTTTAGTCCAGGGGGTGAAGCCCCCAGAAGCAATTATATTTCTAGATTGCTAGGAGTCCTGTGGCATAATTCTCCTTGTGGTCTAGGGGTGAAGCCCAAGGGTTCAATGTTGGAGTTGGGGGGTGTTACACACTTCAGGGGTAAAACAGTAAAGCCAATCCCGGGGGTCCAGGAGGCCTAGCCCTTGGAAGCATTCACATTTTACGAATTCTGTCTAAGGAGAGGAGCTTTACATACATGAAACTACATGGGATGATTGCCAGGAGTTCATTTTCAAAACCCATCTTGAGGGTCCAGGGGGCAGAATTGCTGGAAGCCCTTGGACTTTATACATAATACAAGCTTTTCCCCAGATTATGTTTCATGGGGGGAGAATTACATATCTGAGACAACCTAGGAAGATCAGTGGGTGTCCAGTGGCAAAGCCCCACCTACCCCTTGAGGTCCAGGAGGTGAAGCCCACAGCGAAGCACATTTTACAAGCTGCCATTAGGATTTTGTTTCAAGGAGCAGGATGGTTATTGACCTGAAACTACTTGGAGATTACAAGGGGTCCAGGGGCAAAGTTCCTCTTTAGGGGTGCAGGGGGCACTGCTCCTGGGTGCACTTGTATGCTAGAAATTATACAAGCTGTATCCAGGATTTAATTTAAATGAGGGGGGGGCACACAACTGAGGCAATTCTAACTATTACGGCATACCTACATTCTCTGAAGGTTTCATCTATGTTCATCAATATTTCCCATTTTGTTTTCAAAATGAACATTAACCTTGTGGATCTTGGAAAATGATCTCTCGAGGCATCACCTGATCATCTATACAGATGGTGATGCATCAAGGCCTAACTTGCTGCAAATGGGTTGATGTTTTACATCCAGGATAGGGTCGTCAGTAAATATTTTCAGAAATCTCGTATATAATCTTTGATAATGGCTTTCTTAAGGAGACCTTAGTTAAAAGTGCATTTTTATTTTGGACTCAACCAAACAAAGAAAGATTGGTGATTGCTAGAGGCTGTTTAATAAATAGTTACAATCTGTGATTTCCAAGAAAGATTTGTTCCTTTATTCCCTCGAGCCACCAGACTAGTAACAAATGTCAAATTAGCCAATATGAAAGCCATAGAACTATATTTCCAGGAGGTTTTGTGAAAGATATGATCTGGACGAGACAAAAGGGCCACCTTATTAAAAGGTCTACCCTAATACCAGTTTGAGAGAGCACACCTTTTGCCTTTTTGACAAGAACCCTCTGTTTCAGACATAAGAAACTCAACTGGGATTCAAACATTTAGAATAATCAGATAAACAGTCACCTTTTTCTGACTCTCACCTTCCCTATTAGTTTTCTAATGTTTTTAATCATCTGATTACAGTTAGCCTTCATTTCCTTTGGCAGTTTCAATGATAGTTTCAGTGAAATCAGGTCCAAAAATGGACCTTGTTAGTGGGTTTCTAAGGTTCTCTAGTCCTGATACTCATGTTGCGGGAATCATAGTAGGAGTTGAGCATTCTAGTGATCAGCATGTCAGGTCATCATATTTTTGTATTTGTCGAAGTGTTTGCTTCTCTGATAGATATTATGTAACTTATAAGGTTTAAATCCTAGGAGCAATTTCCTTTCTTAAATCCCCAATGAAAAAAATATGTTGAATAATAGTACAACTACACGAGATTTGAAAACTGTTCAAATATTTGTTGAGCTTTCATATGTTGACAATTACATGAAATTCAATTGAAATATCTTGCATATGATTAGGCATCCATTGTGTCATACGATATCCATACCATGACAATTTATTTCAGTGTTTATCGCAATCGTTCCCGTGATATGTCTTAAAGCTATCAAACCTTTGATCTACCTCCTTGCCATAATACACGCGTTGATCATCAATGATCACTAATTATCTCATTTTCTTATAAGTTAATCGCGGTGCATCATGTGCATTCCGGGAATAAGGCATGGCGCTTTGACAGGGTAGCAGTAGAATGAGGTGTGGTAGGTTAAAAATGGCCGTGGGACCAGTGAGCTATGGGGCTGTGGAGGAAATGGTAGCGCAGACCTATCACAACGTGCCTATATCACTGAGACCCCATCAGTCCCCGCCCGCCCTCTGCCGGCCAAAGATAAACCGCCCACTTCCGGTGGGTGATAATAATGAGCCCCGCGACATTTGGGATTCCGGTAGGTGTCGCCACCTTCAGTGCCGGGTATGTATGAGGGAATTAGGTTGTGGGAGAATGGAGGGAGGGCAATATCTGGATGTGCGCGTGTTGGTTGACAGCCACTTCTCTGCCCCTCTATTACTGCAATCGGTGACCTATAATACCTTTATTCCCAATCTATATACCACGCCCTGTATACTCCACCTTGTACACCATGCTATATGCATCATCCTATATCCCCTTCTTTTATGCTTCCGCCCATTATGTTCCACCCTATATACCTCTCTCTCTCTCTCTCTCTCCCTCTCTCTCTCTCTCTCTGTCTCTCTCTCTATAGAGCCTACGAACGCACTCTCTGGCAGCATCGACCAGACGGCGTCGCTCATGGCTCAGGGTCGTGAGTGAGGAGAACACGCTGGAAGACTGCACATCTCCAGTCACCCCTTACGTGGGCGGTAGATCTGTGGGTCTTCCAGCGTGGCGAGTAAAATGACTTGAAGTAAGTTTGAGAGCCTGAGCGCCCCTGCCCTGGCGACTACAGGATGTACTACAGTCTCATCTCCAGAGCAAACACTAGGGGGCATGGCAGATCATGAATATTCAAATAGGTGGTGGTCGCCCTGTTATGATAAACATCCCAATGTATGACTTCAGCGTGTTAGACCCTCTTCACACTGGCGCCATCTTGTAATGGCCGACATATAGGTCACACCAGAACGAGGTGATAGGCTCTAGCATGTAGCAACCACACTGCAGCAATTGCCTAATACTATAATGATAAAAATATATATTGCTCTTCTGTCATAAATGAACGACCTATTCTTTTAATCAAAACATTGTTAGAAAGCTGAGACTTAGGCCTACCTGTTGGTATATGTATGATATACCTGTGTTTTGAGTAAGATTCCCTATCATAAACTGAACATTGGAAGTGTTTTTAGGTAAAAACACTAGAAAAATGTTCCTTCCAGTTTCGACAGTGATTTAATGAAAAATCTATCGCGATGACCTATAGAAATAAACATCCTATCTTTTTAGGTATTTCAGGACGATTAATATGATACCTATATTGCCAGGCTGTTATAGATATTTCCTGAGATAATGGAGCATTGAGTCTGACAGTATTAGATTGTGTTGGGCACTATGTACCTTTGAACAAAAGCTTTTTTTCTAACTGGCTTTGTATATAACAGGCCGATCTTTATAAATAAAGCATTGTTAGAAAGCTAAGACTCTGGTCTATTTGTTGGTATACATATCATATACCTTTGCCTTGGCTAAGATTTCCCGTGATAGCTTCAAAACTCAGATTTTTGCTGACAAAATTCCCAAATTCCATGACAATTAACTGATGCATTATTAGTCCATGGGTACCAGCGGAGCGTGCGCCATTTTAAAATGACGGGGCTTGTCAGACAACTTTCTCAGGGTAAGGAGATCTGTAAACTGCAGTACTAAATTTCGTTTTCAACATTGCTAAAATTAAACCATAAGAGAAAACGCAGATCTGAGTGAAGACATACAAATAAGAAGAGCCAGTTTACGTTTTTCTGCACACGAGAATCTCACTCTCATGGCACTCTGGTCTCCACGGACTGGTTTTGTTCTGTTTGTCTCTACGTGGGGGAGCAACTCCAGGCATATCCTGTTGAAATCGCGCCTTTTTATATATGGTAGGTAATAACCTACCCTTTATTATCCATCGTACATAAAGTCCTCATTGAAAATTTATGGTAAGACAGTAAACCACTACCCATTATTTAAAAGCTACAGATACCACAACCATGGTATACAGATTTAAATCCAAGGTATACGGACTCAGAGATGTTGTATACAGGAAATTATTCCCTTTGTGTTATAGAGCAAAAATATGGTCCTTATTGGTATACTCTTTAATATGGCAATTCTTTGAATTAATATACTACTTTTGGGCCAGGCAGCTCTTTAAACCACTCGAGGCTGACCTCGCAATACATTGTTTATTTTCCACCTAATACAGAGTCTCCATACTACAAAAGTTCCTTGCATACAGAATAGTGCATGAAAAGATCGGGAGCCGTTTGGCTTTTTATTAATAACTTAAATTTGCAATTTTGAAAGATATATATAACACCCTCGGACTGGACTATACGCAATATCACTGTGAGTATAGTCCTCGAAGATTACGGCCGCATATATCTGATACCGGTTGATATTGTATACATATATAGTCCACTAGATACAGCTCTTCCTATACTCCCACCCTATATATACGCCTCCCTATATAATCAATCCCTTATACCCACAATATACCCATTGTGTTATTGTCGCCTGTGCACAAAACCATCGTGATTTATACTATCCCATTTACCCTGTCTTATGTGCCCTGCCGTGTCCCTACCCTCAGAGCCATCCGCCTTGGGAGTCCCTTTCTGAGGGTTAACTCTCGGGGTACTGAGAGAGCGACTGGGGTGGGTGGAGGAACCAAAGTTATGACATCTAAGTTGCTCACGGAGAATACTGGGATATGTTAATGGTAGTTGTAGTCACGCTGATGGTACTGTTCATGATGACAGTGGTATTGGTAGCGCCTAAATTGGCCGTGGTGATACGGTTACGTCCTAGAAAGCTGACGGTTCAGGCTCAATCGTTTTTTTGGGGTTATTTTTGTCTCTTTTTTTTAATTTATTCAAAATTCCTGCTGCAGTAGCATTTCTTCCCATTGGAATAGGAAAACACAGTATAAATACAAATTACACTGTTTTCCAACAATCAATACATACACAAGCTTACAGGATGAGGACATACAAAGGGAATTAGAAGAAGAAATGTATTAAAGTGAGAGTATTACCTACAATGGTAATACTTAATTAGTGCAGAAATGGACATGTCTGATTTTTTTAATTGTTTAGGGAAAATTATCATTCGTTGTCATCAAGCTGATCCCGTATCAGTCTCTTAAACTGGTCAATCGTTGTTGACTTTTGTATGGTCGGTGTCAGACTGTCCCATACTCGAATTCCTCAGTACATAGGTGACCTTTCATAGTGTGATGTTCTATGTCGATATCCTTTAAATCTTATTTTGGCGTTCGATCTAATCCTAGTGGCTGCTGTGTCAATTAAACTTACATTCTTTGACAATTTGTAGATATAATTACAGAGCTGTACATAATATCTTCTTTCCACCATATCAATTCTCAAGTCACTATGCAAGTCAACCACCCTCTGTTTGTATTTAAAGTACCCCTATACGACCCTGAGGCCATGGTTCTGTGTTCGTTGCAGCAGTGATAAGTTAGCTTTGCTAGTACCAGAAAAACTACAGTACTCTAATGTGGGTCTAATGGTCATACAGTAGATACTACGTGCAACATCTCTTGAAACAGCCTTCCTAAATTTAGACAATTTAAATATCCTGTTATTAGCAGACTTATTACATTTCTTTATATGCTCATCTAATGTCAGAGATTGTAAGATGACTTTCTATTCAACTTAGTGTCACCACACCTTAATCCCATGGGGGAAGGTACTTCCTCCTCGCAGGGGAGCAGTACCAAACCGTTCAGGTTTTCCTAGCATTAAGCTTTAAGCCGTTAGCATTACACCATGCATTTATTAACTGAAAAGAACTATCCAAATTGGTTTGTGCAGTGTGTGGGTCGATATGACTTGCATAATCTATCACCAGATCGTCGGCGTACTGTATTGAAGAGGCTGTAGTTAGTTCACTGCACATGTCATTAACCATCACTAGGAACAATAGGGGATGGTCTTTTTAGTCATAGATATATCCAGGGGGCCATTAGTATCTGAAAGGACTCTCCTAGGACTGTCATATGTAGTCCTAGGGCTGTCATAGGAGAGACCGCAGTAAATAAACATGGATTGTCTTTTCAAAGGACAGGGAGAAGGATGGAGACTTGGAATGTCCTTCCTGGTTGTTAAACAAATCTGCCATTGTCCTGAGCTCGATCATGAAAGTTCTCCCTTTCGAATGACATCTCATTAGGTGTCCTTTCTGATGCTGATAGCCTAACTAACCACTACATAATCAATGGACTCGCTCGTGTGTTTGATCCCAGAACCTTCTGATCACCACTAAATCTCACTCGGCACCCCTACCAGCGCCCGGGACAGACACATCGAAGAACCAATCAGAGGATGACTTGCATCCTTTCGAAGGATTGAGGTCAGGAGAAGGACAATACAACATGGACAACACTTATTTAACGTGATGGATGTCCCATCCTTTATGATTGTCCTCTCACGAATTCTCGCATCATTGTCCTTAGTCCTCTCACTGTCCCAAAATATTGAACGGCACCCCTTGATCGCAAAGAGGTAGGATCCATGTTAAGAGGTTGAACAAGGAGGTATGTGGCATTGCGGTAGAACCGTAACGCGAGCAAAATTCATGATCAGTATATCTACTGTCTACACGACCGCACCAGGCTGCATTGCCCCCCCCCCCCCCCCCCATTCGCACCCTGACTGTCGGTGTCGTGCTGATTCCATTACCATTGGTGATGGTAATGGTCAGGAAGGTATCTGCCAACAAGGAGTTGACGGTTTAAGTCCGTCTTAAGCATCAATGGAAATAAGCCAACAACAGAGCCTACTCTAGCCCCCTGTCATAATATAAATCTTTAAAACAAATTCTGGTACGTGCTTGGAACTACAAGTGGCTCCAAAATACAAATATTGTGGCCTTAAATAGGATATGAAGGGGACTTTAACCGACTGGGCCGAAACCATGTGGAGTTGTCTGAAAGGTCATTGTACTTGGACTGTAAGAAATTAATATTGGGTAGGTGTTGGATCATCCCAGACCAGACCGGTACAATATGCATCAGTGGTGAAGGTGGCGAGTCTGCCTCGAGGTGAGAATTACATACAGATGACATCATCTCCTCAGATTGGTGAGGGCTACTCAATATTCTTTAGCCTCCGGTAAGTGAGCAACTCAGTCGCAGGAAGCAGTATCTCAGGACGCTTACTTCGGCATTGCCATGCATTACATATCTAGGTGTTGGTATGATTAGATGGAGCCAAGCAATTAAAAGAAGATTAAAGTAGGATATAAAGTATCACCTCTATATTGCGATGCTATTACAGCCAACTGCTCATAAAAGGCTGCCTCGATACTTTGAAGTTTGTAGTACATAGTTTTGTAGCAGGCAGCGAAAGTGTACATGTATACATTTTGTATACTCTGTTCGTATAAGTTTGTTAAACTTATTTTGCTGTCTGGCGTACGGGTCTGGTGAAGTCGTAAGTCTATTCTCTTTTGTTAGGACAATGTAAACAACACTATAATGCAAAAAATGAATTACCGATATGTGTTCATTATCAGCTTCTACTCGATCTCGTTACATCTATCGAAACTGGTTCTCATTCATTGACGGTCCCAATGTCTAACTGTGCCGAAAACCGAGAGATTTTCGTACACTTTTATTGAGATAGACACAATAAACGGTGCTTCAGAAGTTTACACGCTGTAAGCAAAATAGAGTACTATCAATGAAGAAACCACCCTCTCAGTGAGCAAATATTCGCCAGCTGTTATTTTGTGTACGTCATTAATGGTGTATGGCAAACCAGTCCACCTCAAGGTATCGAATTAAATCAGACCGACACTGAAATCATATTAGGATAATGCTGTCAATGGTCTTCATACTCACCTTCCGATTGAAGAAACAGTTATAGGTAGAAGGAGGGGAATGCGGATTTTAGTCCTTGGCCGGTTTCCGGAAGTTGTAGGTGATATGAATCTTCCTCGACGACCTGCAGAAGAATACACTACAGTTTTTAACTTCTGCAATGTTGATATGCACCTCTGCTAACAATCATTTGTAGAGCCAAAAGCGAAGTTATAGTAAGATAATATAAGCATCATTATTCATATTTTTTAATGCACGCTAATTCACTCAACACGTCTCAGCATAGCATACTGGCAATCATATCCAGAGACTATCAAGATCTAAATACCAAATGTTAGCCTCCAAATCCAATAGTTTAAGCACTGGATCACTAAAGCATGGTTTTATCAGTACTCCAAAGTGCTGCTTTCGTTTCAGTTGTTTCTCTTTGGCTTTCTAGTGTGTGCAATATGCAAAGGTTGTTTGATTCTCTGCCAATCTTTTGGGAGTCGGACAAAGTGTGAATGTGTGGAGAACACTTTCCCCAGCTGTCAGGATGGCTCTAAGGGCAAGGCTTACAAGGTAATCCATGAAACGTGTGAATGTGGTTTATAAAAGGTTGCCACCCGTCCTTAACTCGGTTTGGTGATGGAGCATGTGGCTGTATGGGGGATATTGGTGCCTTTTCATCGCTTGTCCTCGTCTTCTCACGCCACTCTATAGATCTATACAGTTTATACCACAAGGCCTCCTGGCAGCTCCTAACAATGGCCACGTCACAGAAGGAAATACCTACCTCCTCTCTGCTATCTCCACGGCCAAAGGTAACAGGGCAGAGATCTTTTATCCGGATTGTGCCTGCTTTAGCGTTAGATACACAAATTGTGATTCATAGAAAACCGCACCGCATGGTTTTTCTTTTCGGCAGGTGCATGAAATCAGTAAATGTTCGATGTGAGGAACGCGGGTTAATAATTTGGCCCTGCTCTATATTGTTTTTTTTGTTGGCAGTTTCCGCGTAAATACTTACCTTTACGTAAACTTGAGTGTAATTACGACACAAAATATATGGAGCAAACAGCCCTTGGTGCAGATACGAACATTCAGTTGGTAAGCACTTGTAGGTGGCTAGTATACGCATCGTGCTTAAAACAAACTTATGTTTAAATATAAGACACTAAATTCAAGGCACTTCGCACCGGATTAAATCCTATTGTGTTAGTTTTAGCCACACTCACCACCACAAAATAAGCATGATATGCGATGGTCTTGGCAGGCCAGAGCGTGACCATGAAGTGATACGAGCAGGGAACTCCTGATTACTTAGGAGGTAATTTGATAAGCACATGTTTTTGCACTTATAGGAATGTCCTGCCAGGTTTCACAGTGGTCAAAAGATGATAGGAACAAATGGACACTGTTTTTTAAAGCTGTTATCAATAGTTGACCGAATCGTCTCTTCAATCTCATTAATCATCCATTACATGTACAAATTAATTACCCTGTATGTCTCTGGAGACAATGGATTTTAACTTTTCAACTACCATAATCAGTTATGTAAACTGGCCACAATACCTGCCCCACAGAGGCCATGTTATGTACCTCCTTTTCGTAGAATTTAAAAAAAAACCACGCCCAATTAGGTATTGTTTTCCCCAAGAACCATTTCGAATGGCTATAAGGCTATAATCACGTGGAGGTTCACAGATCATAACTAGCAGTTATAAAAAAAAAAGTCGAGGGATTATGGGTATTCAGCTATAATCGAGATCATGTTGGCTGCGCCCTCTAGGGCTAACGCCAAAAACAACAACTAGCCTTGAGTCTATTCCTTATGATTCCTGCCAAGTTATATCCCTTATAATAACCTAATCTACCACCCACCCACCCACCTGCCCATCCACTAGAAAGATCTTGGTTTCCCAGCTCTCTATTAAAGGTGAGGGAGGGGGGCACTCCTTGCTAACAAAAACATACGTAGTACAAATATACGCAAGGACAACCTTGTATGGAACTGCCCACATATTATCAAGAAACGTTACAAATTTCATTCGAAGCTGATTGATATCTGTAGCAGAAAACAATGAACGCCATGTAAATAATTACATGTATATGAAATTGAGTGACGTTTAGGTTTTATCCTACCCTGTCAAAGCGTTTTTAATTACATATGTCAGCCGTGGCATATAAATATATTATGGCATAATCGTGACATACAATAACACCATGTTAAGTATATGGAGACTTATATGAGGGGTAGGATAAAACACGTATATACACTGAATTTGATGAATGAAATATCGACACTACTGAAACTGGTCACAATGCCCTTCTCATAGTGAATTTAGAACATGTATGATCAGTGCTGGTACAGTCACGGTGATTTAACCCAGAACTGAATCATCAACAAGGCTCAGCTCGGTGGGCGCTAAGAAGTGATGGAGTCTTCTAATGGTCTGTTATTTGTATCTCGTTTAAAAGTTAGCAGACCAGACAGACAGACGGTCCCAGGGGGTCTTTAATGGAATGATATTATCTCAGCCACACTCCACCCCCACACCCCTACCTCCACCCTTAGCCCCCACCTCTCACTCCATCACCCTCACCCCAACCTCCGCCAATCAAAGCCATCAGAGCCCGACCGCGCGCCAGAGGTAGTCCATTATGTAGACAGCGTTTAAAACTATTCCCATTGTCCCTTGTTCTAATTGCCTCCATCTCGTTTCCCCCGGTCTGGCCGCCTACAGTCCTGCAGGTAGTGCGGGGGTCTACAGTAAGGCAGGGGTCCGCTGATTTATATAAGGAACTCCGGGGCACAGACACGGGCGTGGTGTGGGCATGGTTGTGGGGTGGATGTACGTTCAGCCAGGAAATGGGCGTAGCCATGGGATGGGTAGGGTTCGTCTGGCTATGGGATGAATATGAGGTGGACGTGGGGTTAGCATTGAATGGACATGGTGTTGGTACGGTGTGAGTATAGCATCGGTGTAGGGAAGGTTAAGTGTGATGTGGTTTGGGTGTGGGTGGGTCCATGGCGTGGGCGTGGCCTGGGAAGGGCGTGGTCTAGACGTTGGCATCAGTATTTATAAGTTGGTCATGGTATGGAAGTAGGTGTGGGATGGGCGTGGTGTTAGAATAAGTTGAGTATGAGGGATCGTATGAATGTGAAAGGGTATGTGTGAAGTAGTAATGGAGCAGGGTGGGCCGGCGTCGTGGTGCGGCATAATTCATGGGACGAGGTATATCTTAGTTGGGGTTTCAGACGGAACATGCATGTATGCGGAAGGTGTTCTTCGGGTAGACAGGGGACTAAGGCTTTTGGGAATCTCTGTAGGGCAATTTTGGCGAACATATCTTCAGGGGCTTGTATAGATTTTCTCCCCTCGCACCAGTTTCCCAATCAGTTTTACTGATTTGCGTAAAGACTTGAGGTAGGTCTATGACTCTGCACTTAATACAGGCAGCTTCCAGATATATTGTCTATATCAAACAGTTATGATGCGATAATTGATGAGTATGTACATTTATTATCCATCGTATACAAAGACTTAGTAAACCACTACCCATTATATGAAACCTGCCAGATACCATAACTGTGATATACGGCCAAATCTGTGGTATACGGCTGTGGTATACGTCTGTCCACAAAACCATCAATTATTGTCTATATATACACATGTGTTTGTATGTGTGTGTGATTGTAATGTGATCTATTTTTGCGTGGAAAATATGTCGTTTTTAAATACTATCTCAAATGGAGTAATACCACATACTTTCCTTTAAAAGTGGGGTAGATGTACTTTCAAATCTAAAAAAAAGAATTTGTGCAAACCAAAGGAAAGCCCCACCAGGCCTTCCAGGTGAGAGGGTGAAGGCCTCTGCGAGACCAACACACACACACCTAACGGGAAAAGAATTTTCTAGATCAAGTACTTTCAAATCTATTTGACTTCAAACGTTGAGCAAAATTATAGAATACACAATAAGAATAAATTGACAGGAGAGTGGAAATAGATTCGAAGAATTGGTAGCTGTAATGGTTGTCAACATGTATTCATACAGTATTTACTTATTGCTTCTAGCAGGTCAACACCATAGAGTTGAACGTGTAGACATAAAGCCTTGAGAGATTGTATGTTTGTTACCTAAAAGCCACACGAAACAAAAGTAGCTTTTAGGCTTGAACTCGATTCTCTTACACAAACAGTGGATATTGATAACTTCACAATCTCTTTGTTAATCCCCTTGTTGTAGATCCTATATCAAACTTTGCCTCTCCTTTGAGAGGACCGTGCTTTGTGCATTAGGACTCAGAAAGAGGTAGGCCGTGGCTCAGTGCCAGCTGGGAATCTGCCACTACAAACTAAAAAACCTTAAACAACCTGAGCCTTTTTTCTCTCTGCAAAGGGAAAACAGTGACTCCTGTCAATGCATGGGCAAACCGAGCACTTTCCATACAGGGATTTGTCCTTTTATTTTCTCTTATCATTTAGTTACCAAATAATGTATATTTTCGCTGTGCGTTGACGTAAACTATGCGGTAGCTGTGCACCTGTGTGGGCAGAAGTAGCCTTGTAGTGCAGGAGGGAGGGTGAGGTCAAGAGGGTCAAGTCAACCCTCAGAGCACCTTCAGCTTCCAACGCCTGATTACACTCATATTATCGCCCGCCCGCAACCCACCGAAACCAGCAACGATTTGCATTCTCCCGCTGCGCACGTACTTACGAGGCCGGATTAGGTAGGAAAAGGCGGCTGAAATGCAGGCGCTGATTGGATGGCCACGGGTCAGCCTGCAATTAGATGAGCGCCATGTCTTGTCAATTTAAGCCTATTTCCCGTTGAGAAGTGCGATGATTGCGGCAACAACGAGCCTGTATGTATAGCCTGTACATGTTGGACGATAGAGGTGTTCTGGTAGTGGTATGGTTAATTCGCAATGATATGATATAATTGAGGAAGTGGTAACGTAATTCAGGTAGAGGTATAGACTATTGAATGAGAAACTCTTAAGTACGGAGTTGTGCAGACATCTAGGAGAATACGGATTATTGTCAACTACATGCCAGTTGTCAGAGACGTCTGGTGGACAGTAGGAGAACTAACCCACCGTTCTGCTATAGTACAGAGTGCGGGGATTAGGCTTGAATCTTAATTATAAACGTGAATACGAATCTATTGGGTTAATTAGTTAATGTTAATTAACCAATTAACGTGGGGAGGAAAAGCATCGCTCAGCAGTGTGTCGAATTGTCTACCAGAATCTAAATTAAATCCAATTCGACAACGAGGACCATAGGGAATATTGAATCATTAATCATTTGTTAATTATATGAGAATTAATATTGAGAATTAATCTGATAATAATCTGGCTAACTTCTACGTGTCTTCTTCATAGGAAAGAGGTCAGAGAGTGAAGTAAGGTTCATATATTTAATAAGCAGTGTTCACATTCACAACAGTTCACAATTCTTCCAGGATGGATTTCTGGGTAAACATATAAGTTCAGGACACAGTTCATAGTATTGACAGCAAAGCCAGTTCATATGACCCATGGTCTAATCTGGCAAGGTGTCTCATTCTGGTGTCAATAGTTACAGTCAATGAGTGTCTCCTATAAGATAGTTCTGTGGAGTGAGATCATAGTCTAAGATGGACTAGACATGATCTCACATAGACACAATGAGTAAGTGGATGGCATACAACAAAGATAGATGGCATAACTCACCAATTATGATATTTCCCGAAATGACTCAAGTCCCTATGAGAAAGTCAACCAATCTCAGTTCCTAGATGATTTCCTGATAATGTAAGATCTCAGATCCAAAGATCACTTCACTCTCACAGATGAGAAGTGAAGGTGAGATAAGTCCTGTGGTGTTTGTAGTATATCAGAACCGTGTAGCATTGGCAGTACGATCAGAAGAGTCCCTGGATTCTGAGCTACTTGCTGTCTAACGTGTGCCAGCGAAGTTGGCAGTACAACGCTAGTTCAGACCAATTCTGCATGCTGTATGCATAGTACTCACCTCGCTCGAGTAGGTGAGACACATGCACCCATCATGAGGTGTGTTTAGAGACTGAAGATCCTCTCACTGCGGATCCAGCTCAGAGAGTGAGGATTTACTAGAGGATCATGGGTAATTTCACAATGAACTCACACCAGACCAATAGGCAGCGAGACTGCGTTAATATATTCAGTTAGAACCGGGGAAAGCCTGCAGGGGGTTTCCCTATGAGTCATAGGTGACGTTTCTCTATTTTAACCACTGTAGTACAGGTGAATCCCGCCTATGGGAGCACTGGCGCTGCTGTAGTTACTCAGTGGCGTACTACCTCAAACCTCAAGTGATACATGGTAGTGATACATAGCTAGAACCTTGATACAGTGGCTATCTAAACACTATCAAATAATATAATAAATACACAACACATTGATACATATTTGTGAATAATTAATAAAACACGAAACTTAATAAATAACCAGAATTATCCAAAAACCTTTCACTTATTTATGATACTCCATACCTGTGCCGTATTTGACTACGGTACACTCTTCGGGGTTTGGGATTGGAAACACGGTATATGTCCACATTATGGACATCTAGTGTGTTTACAACAACTCGTTCCTTATCACTTATCTTAAATTTTGAAAATAGTTACTCGGGTTAGAAACCAACAAAAACACCAAACACGGGAAAAAGGGTTATATAGTGAAAGCATGCAGTAATACGGCACACAAACTTATTTTGTTTTTCAGCCTTGACAGTCAGGCAGCAAGGACTTAATTCTAGTACCTACTTTTATGTGAGAATGGTATACATGCAGTACTGACATGCATCCACATTATACAGCCAAAGCCATATAAATTTCCCGAAGGAAATGTTCAATGAGAAGAGAATGTCTATGACAAGTGTTCATAGACATGGGTTAGGGGAATTGGAGGCAAGTAGCCCCGTCATCCCAACAGAGGGAGGTGCCAAGGGAGGTGCCGAAGCACAAGAGGCCACAGATCTAAGCAATGTGGTAGCTGCGGCAGTTCTTTCAGCTCCAATCAAGGCACATACAAAAGTGATGCCTGTATCAACAGACAACCAAGCTGCATTTACCAATCAAAGAAACGACGTGGGCACCGTAGAAGCGGTACCGGCCTAGAAGCAGACAAGCCGGGCCAAGGTGGCAAGTGGCAAGTGCACTCTAAAGGATTGCACCACATGACCAGCATCAGCAGTCGGTATGAGGCGTCCGAGCTTGAAGACAACACGGAACTCCTCTCGACTAAGCACCGATGTATGCCCAGGTCGATGTAATAGGGCATACGAAGATGGAAGAGACACATATGAGACAACACAGAACACAGAGAGAACGACAAATATGTTCCATATTGAAAAACTATAGACAAACTGTTATTGACAAATATAAAATGCAAATCTCTAAGAAAGGATAGCAAACAGCTACCCAACAGCAAGGACCAAGCCAAGACTAGGCCAAAAGGAGATGAATCCCGAGAAGTGTGGGATACATCGGCAAAGACCATAATACCTACTGGAAGCGAGGTCCCCTGCCAACATGAGCAGGGCTCTCGTAGTCTACCAACCAACAATCTCCTGACACGGAGAAGCTGGCTAGAGGCCAGGCAATGAACTCAATATGCCTTAAGACCGAAAAACCTTCAGGCAACCAATTCCTTGACTTCACTTCTCTATGCTAACACAGATCAATGATTGTGTTAAAATAAATATCCTGAAACCAGAACATATCACCAGAGTTAAGGTGTCTACTTGCTTAGACTAATGTTTCTGTCTAGCATGACAGTCAGAACCACCTGTTAATGAAAAGGAGGTCACTAATACAAATGGATGCCAAATAAGTCTAGCAGTCATCCAGAGACAGTGCCAATGCCTGGGCAGCTGTAAAAGAATATGGAAATATAAAAATGCAGAAAACCTGAAAATTAGAAGAATGTGCGGCAATAACCTTGACCTTTGATGCCAACTGGACCGTGAAGGAGATCCCTCTCTTCGGCATGAGGGCTCTTAAAACAGGCACCTCCAATGGACGTAAGGGAGACCACACAGAGAATATCTGCGAGAAACCCAATGACCATACAATCACACTCAGATACCTATTAGTGGTAGAAGGCGAGGCATCATGGTTGGCTACCATGCACAGCTAGGTATCAAAAATTAAAGTAATAGTAAAAATGACCAAAATATCATGTTAGGTCTTAGGTATATAAAAAAAAAATTCTCAACGTAAGCAACGCACAGGACACCACAATCACTACACCAGATTACCAAAATCAAAGTACTTGCACAATATTGATACTATTGAAATCCAGAAAATTATTGAATAATAACAAAGACAATAGTAAAGGGGCTGAAATAGAAACTATAAACAGGGAGGAGCAAATTGGATATTGTAACTATTAGGCCGTGAATATCGTCATCCTTCACCGCATGAAAAATGGTATGTGTCTGCCGCGTAACTATACTCGTGTAGAACCATGATGTCAATATCCTATCTGAGCGTATGGACATCCCAGAGTAGCAACCATGCCCATTTATCCATTCCAAAGAAAACGTATGAGAATATTCCATAAATACCAATTAAATTGCCTAAACGAGGACAAATATGTATCCAGCTATGTAACCAGCTAATGACGCCACTATCACTACCCTGGTCAAAAGCATTACATATACGGTAAAAAGAAAAATTCACACTAAATATTTATCATACTCAATTTGTCACATGGTATGTACTGTGGCAATACTATTTCACCAAATCAGGTGGCCAGTCGAGGATATTAAACGATGACCACATATGTAATCTGAGGAACAGATACAGAAATGGCAATAATATAGAAGCCCAAAGTCAGACCTGAAAAGCAAGGAAAACACAGACCCGTCTCAATGTATTTCACCCCTGATATGGAGGAGTCTGCAAGTCCACTCAGCGAAAAATCTCAACAAATTCACTCAAATCATAGGAGAAACTGACCACACAATGATCAAACCGCAAATTCAAAAAAAATCAATGAACAAATGTAGACCTGAGTAATTACGGGAAAAGAGAATGATAATTCAGAAAATTTCAGAATAATTTAGGAAAAGCCATGGAGACCTATTCAAGTCTATTCCATATGCGGTCCCAGCAGCTAAACGACTGAGATGGTAGCCTAATCGAGGCCAGCTGGGCGATTAGCTGTCAATAGACCGTGCAGATAACCCAAGATACAGGAGCTCCACATTGAGCCACCATTAACCCTAGAGAAAAATTAAATATGCCGTAATTAACGCAATGTTGTAGATATCAGTCAATCAAAAGAACAAAAATAGAATTGAAGCATCAAGCTACCTAATCTTAACAATTTTAAAGTTAGAATTTTGTTTCATAACACAAATCCGAAATATTAATGATATATCACAGGAGGGCCCACTGAGGGTCACACCAGGACTAATGAGGTAAGTAAATGGCCAATCAAGGTCACTGAAGCGTTCCAAGACTCAGAGGACCGACCATAGGACATTAATAGCACCAACACTTATAAACAGGCCGATTAGAAAGCTATAAAATTCACAGATGGATATGAAATTAGCCTCAGATCCAATCTATATGAAACCATCAGACGAACCACTTATCGGCTACTATTCAACAACTGAACATATATGTTTAATTCTGAAACAGGTTCCTTTCCGATATTACAGAGCCAACTGTACCTACCACGGGCCAGGACATGTCCTAGTAAGCCGACGAAATTCTCCAGGAAAATGGACTAACAAGGGCACTGGGAGTGTAAAAACCATCAATAGCACAGGTCTCTTGGTACAAACCACAATAGGAGCCCATAACCCATAGCAAATAACTTAATGTGAAAAATGAGGTGTTAAAAAATCACAGCAAATCCCAAAACTAAATGCTCTGTAATTAATTCCATCAAATCGACAGCAGACAACTGCAGGAGAATCAGCGCAACTCCAAATTAAGTCCTATACATCCGATATAGAATACATAAGAGTGGTTACCACTAACTCCAAAGAGTAGGGGTACCCTGGACGGAGTCATAATCACGCAAAGTATTTCACAATGGTATCTCCAAATAGCTGACTATAACCACTAAAGACTAGTCTGGAATACAACAGGCTCATCACAACGATAACCAAATCGTTGATAGAATCGTCACAGGTAAGCTAGGGATAAAATAACGCCCGACATTAAGAAAGTTCTGAAACACAAGAAAGTCTGCACCAGAACAAGATAACGCAGAAAACAATTCAAATATTCACGCGATATTGATGGCCATTGAAATAATGCTAATAGTTGATTATTAAATCATCAATTTTCAAATACATTACAGCATAGAAAACGACCCAAATATCTATGTGATAGGAAGCTGGCTATAGACTCAATGTAATAAGCGGGAGGACTATTAATTGTTTAAATTCAGATCCAGAAAATATTTTAAATATCCATGAATAAGGGGGGGAATATTAGGCAGAAAAACCGAAATACGCAGTATACTGCAATAAATTACGTATTAGAAGCCCTATGCATCCCTAATTTCAGCAGATAGGGTCAGGGTGTGTGTGTGTATGGGTGGTGGCGGGAGGGGGGTGGGCGCATGAGCCACCGGGGGTCTATATTCGCGGTCCCAACACCCTAACAGCCGACGTGTGCGGGTGAAAAACGGCACCCGACCGCCACACGACAGTGGCACGCGCCACCCGCCAGCGGCACGTGTCTGTCCCGCCACCGGCTCTATGTACCGGAATACGGCGAGAAAACCCACGAGGGGGGGGGGGGGGGGCTGGGTTCGGGGGCGCCGCAAGCACTTCCAAATACCGAACTACGGTGAAAATCCCGCAAAAGAGAATCTAAATATTGATGAAACTATTGGAAAAACTTAAAAGAAGAGAGCAGTGATATCAATTTACATTATAAGCTACAGGCAGATCAATTAGAGCTAAACTTATATATGGAATAGGCCCAAAGCACGCCTCAGTCATCCATATTCATAGAGGCAAGAGGGAGGTATCAGAGGGAGGGCTGGGAGGGTGTGAGCCATACAAGGAGGTGTGAACGCGGAATTTACACGTCACACCCAACCAACAGCCAATCCAAGTCGGCCCCGTCACATTCAGGGTGGTGGGCGATCGCCCCAGAGACGATCTCATTGGTAGTACTTAGAACGCTCTGCGAGCAATATTTAGGCCAGAAATGACCTTTTACGTTTTCAGCCAATCCGAGCCCACCAGGACCGTCGGAGGGACCCAAAAGGCGTGGTCCCGCGGGACGCCGCCACCCTCACATCACGTGGCCATCGACCAGTCATGTTCCAGGGGGCGGGGCGAGCCTCGGTCGCAACCCGTTCACGTGACCCGGGGTGACTCACTCGGGGTAGCTCCACGTCATCATGGCGCTGACTAAGCAGGTCTAAATTTATACATGTGTACCTCACACGTCCGTTACTCACCACCATCACGAGGGCGAGGTCTGAACGAGACTGGTCATCGCAGGACACCACCTGTCTTGAGACACCATCGCCATGCGGTAGCCGTGTCCCGAGGAGGGGTCAGTACGTGCACACGTGTTCACCCTCGCTTTCAAATCCAATTACACCAAACATCAACGCGGCGACTACACGTCAAAACCACACCCCATACTGACATGAGGGGATCTTTACGAGGGGCTCAGGGAGTGCGGAAAGCTCGTTAACACCCCCAGAGCGAGGCTAACGACAACCTGTAGTTCCGCACCACGATGCCGTGAAATACAAATGGATATGGCTATTCCCTCTACCCACCAGTCAGTCAGTGCATACAGAAAAACTTTTAGATCCCGTTAGGATATCATAAATATAACGAAATAAACTGTAAAACTTTACTAGAATCATGAAAAGTCGTCCGAGAATGTGCCTATTTAATACCGAAATTGTATTCTGAAATTTCACTAAGATAAAGCCTCCCAACGTTGCAAAAATTGAAACATCAATGCGGGCATGAAGGAGCACCAGTAGGTATAGTTTGTATTGTGACAAACAGTGGATAGTAGATGCTTTAGAAATAAAAAAATAAAAATGATCAAAAATGGTATATGTTCGTTATCTCGCTTAAAACGCACCCTAGAGCGTTAATTCCTGCAGATTTGGACTCGTCTGAGAGGAGGGAAGCAAAAAGCCAAGATCACTAAAACGGCTATATCTCCAAAAGTAATGGTGATATAAACAAACGGATTTGCGTTCCGACATGCCAACAGTTACAGCTATCCATAAAAAATATAAAATTTCAAAATTTCAAAAATTGCAACTTTGAATTGCGATTTTAAGGCACTTCCGATCGCCGCAGCGATCTGCCGATGCGATTTTCGGAATCCTCGGGTCGAAATTGACAATATAGGTTTTCACACAAAAAATGTTATACTGCCCATACTACATCATACCGCAGCATACTGCACCCAAATACTGCTCCAAATACCCATTTGCAGCACAAGTGACCGATACTGCCAGCTATAGGGGGAATTACTCCAATGTCATTACCAAATATTAGGACAGGGCCCACAAACTTTAGGAACATCCCACAAAAGATGGTCACACTAAGTGGGACTTTGTCAGGTTAAGTGGGGACTTTGTAAAACTAAGTGGGGACTTTGTAAAACTAAGTGGGGACTTTGTAAACCTAAGTGGGGACTTTTGCAAATTCTAATTTGGACAAAACTAAAGAGGAAAACACAGAGTAGGTAATGGACAATTAAAGTAGGTATGGGGCCATTAAAGTAGGTATGGGGCCATTAAAGTAGGTAATGGGACTGAAAAAGTAGTTCAAAATCCGAAATTTTAGGTACCCCCAGGTGAAATTTCTAAGGTCTGCGGCCATTTTTTACATAAATTATCATAGTAATGCTATATAATCGAATACGAGCGGTTGTGGGGCAATTAGAGTAGGTGCGCCTACTTCTCATAGGCTCACCCTTGGCAGTGTTAGCTCTATGGAGAAACTTTGAAAAATCATAGAGAGCTTAATAATGATCCGATTAAAATTAGTTAAAGACCAAAGTTACTCAGAAAAATGAGGGGAATAAGATGGTACCATCAAATAACATACAGCGCAAGCGATTGATACGGAAATAGCAACATAATGGACAAAACTGGACATTACAAAGGTAAATACCTAAACAGCCTTAGTGATGTCGGTAGGCCTGCTACGCCGGAGCCAATAGCCAAGTATTACGAACCTTACAAATATACCTCTTTCGTTTGGCAGAGGCTGCCCACGCCTGCTTTCCTATTACAGTGCGATTAAACCCGAAACCTTACGCGACACGCGAGGCGCAGGGCGGACCTGCACGTCCACCCCGTCGTGGCTAGGCATGAAAAATAAAACCAAGCATATCTACATATTTTAATTTAGAGAAAAGAACGCTTACCCCGCGCCCTCAAAGGAGATTACTTCTGGCACTGCGGCGACTTGCATCCCAGCAGTGAGCGTTAGGGAGGTTCCGAATAGTTCGGAGGGTTATACTTCCTCAGATAATAACGGCCACGGAGACCGGGAGTCCGTGCTGAGGAGTCTTTTTGCTGGCAGCGCGACTATGCCAGGCTCAACACCAGGGGAGCCTCCGATTTCCCCTTGTACCGACGCGGAGTCAGCTGGATCGGCACGAGTCGGCATGCTTGTACTGCCCGTACCTACCATATTACCCTCTCCGGTTATATTCAGCGGTTCATACGAGCAATGCCGGCCATTCACACTCGTTTTCGACGCGGCACCCCGGGCCTGGACCCGCGAGTTGGGGTGTGAACCGTGAAGGAGGGGTGTAGTAATAGATTTCGAAACAGTCGAGTGCGGACAAAACGACCGGCGAGGCAGGAGCCTCGGATGGCATTACCGGTGGACGGATCGCGGGGGCCAAGGAACCCGAAGCGGAAGCCGAAGCTTCCAGAGCTACGCCTGGACGTTAATTGGCTGCAATTACGCCAGGGTTTGGGGGGGGATTAGAAGAGAATCCAGTCAGGGCTGACCTAGAACCAGAATATGAGGCCGGAACCTCGATAGACCATCCCGTTTTACCGTTAGCTGGTAACGTGCACAGGGGAGGCGAGGCATAAGCCTCTAAAGTCTGCCCGGCGGACCGGGACGAAGCCTGGGCTTCATGCGACCATTCAGGCAAATGTCCCCTGGAGGGCATCGTACCTGACGGGGACCCGCAAACGGGCGCCGCATGGTGGGCGCTAGTGCCTACCATCCCGTCATGAATCATATCAATAGTCACATCATGGGGACCATCATTCTTGCCATCGGTAAATTTGGCAAGCGCCTAATTGTGTCATCTGATGATGCAGGAGACCCAGGACTATATGTCCTTTTTACTTTACTAACATTTTTGACAGAATAAGGTATTACTGTACCAGTAGTAGCAAAGCGCAGTTGATCTAAGCTATGACCACATGTATCCTCAATTGGCATGGACCTATGTAACTGAGCCAATTCAGCAATAATACCAGGTTAAGGAGATGTATCCAAAAGATAAACCAAAGCACCAACTTTTAACATATTTGAGAATACAGCAATGCAAATTTTGCCAATAAAATTAAAAGAAAACTTTAAAATGTACCTGAAATGCTAAAATGAACTCATACGATAATATTATATAACAGCAGAAAAACAGTACTTACCAAACTGACAGGTACTACCATACATGTAGTATGGTACGAGGGCGTCTAGGTTCAGGCGAGAACCTTGCAGCATAGAATTTTATTTCCAGTAACATAAAAAATGAGTACTAATGTGGGTGTTAATTAAGTAATGGGAGATTAATTAAACATTCTTAATATTATCTAAACAGATTTACATGCACCAGTTTATTTCAAAGAGGTGCACTCTCTACAAGAGCACATTTAGGGGTATTGTTAAGTTAGAAAGTTAGAAATAAATGCATGTGTAGTAATCTCAAAATACTTCAGGAAGGAGACTTGTCTTAACATTATGAGGGCTTCTGAAGCCCTATACTCTATTAAAGAATGGTGGCCTGTGTTTCCAAACCTTTAGGAGTATTTAAATAACCAAGATAATGAAATCCCAGCATAAATTAGGGACTGTAAAACCAACCCAATATTAACACTATGATCAATGACCATAACTTCAGAAAAATACCATGGTTCACTATTACAGTGAAACTCATCATCAGAAAACCTAAAAGTCGTGCTATTACAGAAAATTTCTCTTGTTGAATCTGTTGACAACCAAGCTTGCCAAAACCCAGAAAAAAAAACTGTAGAAAAGTATTACTACCTTAGAACGCTTATAGACGCACCGTTACTATCCCAATGGCAAGGTGGGCAATATAGCCTGAAAATCAAATCATGCGATATTCTTGAAATTTGAATACGATGACCCTAAAGGGGTCTTCTTAACATATCTGACTTAAAAAGTGGGGGTCACTGTGTGAAATTTTGCTGTAGAGACCAATATGTCGCTGATTTTACATTAGAATACAGAGAAATTCGAAAAAGTTATTTTTTACATAGTAAAACATTTTTTTAAAATCTGAAACTTTTACAGAATATAGCTGATGTATCCTACTACACATTCCAATCCTAAAAACGATAGGTCATGACTAAAGATTTCGAAATAATCGAGAAAAACCGTATATCCAGCTTAGTTCTCATAGAAACGCCTAACCATTTCAACAGGCAACAACACTCAGCCCATCGATCTAAAGCAAGTCACAAACGTAATAATGATATGTATCATCAAAAGCATATCAATTTCAACCAAGGGTTTAGCATAATTAAGCCAGAAAACCATACCTACAGCCTTTTACAGCTGTTTTCACTCAAACAGGAGCTGTTACATCTGGAGAGTAGGATATGGGGCTGCTATCCGGTGATCTTCGCTGGAAACTATGTGGCTACTGCATACTGCATCCTTTGTCGTACACTTCAAGCTAATAGTCTGCATGGGAAAGATGGCATTATCCCCAAACAAGCAAATAGTACCCTCATTTGTACAAATACTACTCCCCATAGTCGAAATAAAAATACTATCCAAAATAACAGCTGGTACCAATTTTACCAATGTTATAAAATGAATTACTAATAAAAACAAAATTAATACCATGAATATCACTCAGTCTGTGAAGCACCACGTATCAGCGGATGGGAGTCGCTGAGGGGGAGGGCGGCCGGCTCCGGGGAGGGCCAGAGCGACCTCCCGGCAGCAGGGTGTTGCAGGGCCGTCCGCGGGTGTCGGGAGCCGGCCGGAGGCGGCCGGAGGCGGCCCCGGTCTACGGGAGGAGGACGCGGTGCCCGGCCGTCTGGTACAGCGGGCGTCGGACATCGCAGCAGACCCCGCGGTCGTCGCGAAATCACGGCCGATATCGTGGGAGAGCCGCACCTGTCGATATGGGCGTCTCAGTGTAGATGGCTTACAGCCAATACGGATGTATTGGAGAGCATGGAGAGCATGACATCCACTTTGTCATGAAGCACAGCAGCAAGGGGCGACGATGAAGGAGATGCAGAGCACGATATAGACCTGCTTACTGCATGGAGGAACCGTGCAGTAGGTGTAGTAACAGGAGAGGGGGCTGAGGAGAAGTGCTCAAAAGTATTGTTCTTATTACTAAGAGGAGCACACACCCAGCCAGCAGCACATTTTTAAGCCGAGTTCAGTCACTGTAAGCTCTTTTTCATTTATTTATTTATTTATTTATTTTTTTAAATTAGTCACATGAGGTCTCTGCACATAGTGATCCAGACTACCAGGGGCCGGATTACCCTCAGAATCAGAGTCAAACAGACAACGAGCTTGTATAGTTAATGGTCCCAACCGATTAACACTAGAGCTATGACTAGTAGTGCGAAATTGACCTACGACAGACATAAGTGTCATACACCGGTAGCTGTGAAGGAGCTGTGTTCGCCGGACACTAGAGTCGTAGACCCGCCTGCAAGAATTTGACCGGGTTTAGTCTTCCTTACAGACCGAGCAACAGTTCCTAGACCAGTCAGTGGGATTGAGGCCTGGTCAGTTGATTCCAACAAGGTCTCACCAGAGGTCGATTCTGGCGGGAGTTCGTTAGAAACAGATGTTCCAGGTGTCACGTCCGAATAGGAGATCTCGTGGGCATGGCACCGGGGGCAAAGGGAGAGTCGGAACTGTTTTAATTGCGCCCTAGGTGACAGGGGGCGTCAGAGAAGAGGTCTGTTCTGATTACAGGAATCAGTGTATCTACTACAGGTTGAGAGTTCTGAGACACAGTCACAGGAGAGTCATCACCAGTGGACAAGAGGAGAACCGTGGCCTTTAGTCAAACCTCTGTCATGTGGCGACATGACCCTCTCAGGGATATCAGGAACCAGAGTCATATCAAATACTCGTGAGTCACAGTGAGTCAGAAAAATAAATATGCCATTTTCAAATAAAAGTTGCCAAGATACAGACACTCAGACCCTGAAGACACGCAAAAATCACTCTAAAACATCTCTAAATGTTTTATAAATGCTCATAAATGTATCTTAATACCCATAACTGTTTCCAAATGTGGACAAAAATGTTTCCAAATGCAGATAAAAAATGTTCCTAATGCAGATAAAAACGTTTCCCAATGCACATAACTGTTTCCAAATACATGAAACCGTTTCCTAATGCTCATAACTGTTTCCAAATACACAAAACTGTTTCCCAATGCTCATAACTGTTTCCAAATACATAAAACTGTTTCCTAATGCCTAGAATCGTTTCCACATACCAAGAGACTTATTCTGGAGTCCACAAAAACGACCAAAAACGTTCATAAAACGTTCCCAACCATTCAGAAACTATCCAGAAACGCCTCCAAGTGCATCCAAAGGCATATCAACGTCACAAACTGCATATAGATGTTACTACAATGTGCATAAATGTCACAAAATGCACACAAATGTCACAAAATGCATACAAATGTCACCAAATGCATACAAATGCCACCAAATGCATACAAATGTCACAAAATGCATACAGATGTGCACAAAGAACCATTAAATAAGCTATGAATAAGCCATAAATGAGCCATGAATGCCCACAGAAGCCCACACAAAGCCTACAACTGCCCATAAATGCCTATAAACGACTATAAAAAGGCTATAAATGATTATAAATAACTATGAACAATCACAAATGATCACAAATGGGTTCTCCACCAGTGTTCTGGTAGTGGTATGGTTAATTCGCAATGATATGATATAATTGAGGAAGTGGTAACGTAATTCAGGTAGAGGTATAGACTATTGAATGAGAAACTCTTAAGTACGGAGTTGTGCAGACATCTAGGAGAATACGGATTATTGTCAACTACATGCCAGTTGTCAGAGACGTCTGGTGGACAGTAGGAGAACTAACCCACCGTTCTGCTATAGTACAGAGTGCGGGGATTAGGCTTGAATCTTAATTATAAACGTGAATACGAATCTATTGGGTTAATTAGTTAATGTTAATTAACCAATTAACGTGGGGAGGAAAAGCATCGCTCAGCAGTGTGTCGAATTGTCTACCAGAATCTAAATTAAATCCAATTCGACAACGAGGACCATAGGGAATATTGAATCATTAATCATTTGTTAATTATATGAGAATTAATATTGAGAATTAATCTGATAATAATCTGGCTAACTTCTACGTGTCTTCTTCATAGGAAAGAGGTCAGAGAGTGAAGTAAGGTTCATATATTTAATAAGCAGTGTTCACATTCACAACAGTTCACAATTCTTCCAGGATGGATTTCTGGGTAAACATATAAGTTCAGGACACAGTTCATAGTATTGACAGCAAAGCCAGTTCATATGACCCATGGTCTAATCTGGCAAGGTGTCTCATTCTGGTGTCAATAGTTACAGTCAATGAGTGTCTCCTATAAGATAGTTCTGTGGAGTGAGATCATAGTCTAAGATGGACTAGACATGATCTCACATAGACACAATGAGTAAGTGGATGGCATACAACAAAGATAGATGGCATAACTCACCAATTATGATATTTCCCGAAATGACTCAAGTCCCTATGAGAAAGTCAACCAATCTCAGTTCCTAGATGATTTCCTGATAATGTAAGATCTCAGATCCAAAGATCACTTCACTCTCACAGATGAGAAGTGAAGGTGAGATAAGTCCTGTGGTGTTTGTAGTATATCAGAACCGTGTAGCATTGGCAGTACGATCAGAAGAGTCCCTGGATTCTGAGCTACTTGCTGTCTAACGTGTGCCAGCGAAGTTGGCAGTACAACGCTAGTTCAGACCAATTCTGCATGCTGTATGCATAGTACTCACCTCGCTCGAGTAGGTGAGACACATGCACCCATCATGAGGTGTGTTTAGAGACTGAAGATCCTCTCACTGCGGATCCAGCTCAGAGAGTGAGGATTTACTAGAGGATCATGGGTAATTTCACAATGAACTCACACCAGACCAATAGGCAGCGAGACTGCGTTAATATATTCAGTTAGAACCGGGGAAAGCCTGCAGGGGGTTTCCCTATGAGTCATAGGTGACGTTTCTCTATTTTAACCACTGTAGTACAGGTGAATCCCGCCTATGGGAGCACTGGCGCTGCTGTAGTTACTCAGTGGCGTACTACCTCAAACCTCAAGTGATACATGGTAGTGATACATAGCTAGAACCTTGATACAGTGGCTATCTAAACACTATCAAATAATATAATAAATACACAACACATTGATACATATTTGTGAATAATTAATAAAACACGAAACTTAATAAATAACCAGAATTATCCAAAAACCTTTCACTTATTCATGATACTCCATACCCGTGCCGTATTTGACTACGGTACAGAGGTACCTTGTAGGTTTATGTACTTGTATTCACTTATGTCTTATATACACGCATACAGATTTGCATCTAATCTTTTCACTCCATTGAGAAGTTTTAGGAGAAGGAGATTGTGATTTGAGTATCTTTCTTTTATTCTTTTTCTCTTTTCTCTTTAGCACCCTTTCCTTTTTTGCATATATAATCTTGTCTCACTTTAAAATATTCATGGGTCTGGTGCTGCTATGCTCCTGGTCATCGCTATGACTTCCCAGCTGAGACATATCAGAAAACGCATTAGTCTGCATGGCATTAACCTGATATTTATATTAGAGTGTGAGCGCAGGCTTGTATTGATGAAATCAACCGAGTTTACACTCTACCTTCTGGATGTGGTAATACCCGTGATACTTGCAGTTGAATAAGGAGACAGGAGTGGAGTTAAAACAAGGTTTTATTACTAGTATGGCGCGTGTAGTGCTAGTATGAGGTCAAACAAGGTTTTATTACTAGTGCAGTGCTAGTATGAGGTGATACAAGGTTGTGAAAAGGTTTACGTAACTTAATCAGGAGAAGGATAATAAAATGTTATACAGTTACTCATAATGCAACCTAAATGTCAGCACTGAGGCACAAGTCTCTGAGTCCTCCATACACCAGGGGATTAGTGTAGTTGGAGAAGGTAGGAAGGGGTGTGCGGTAGGGCTGCCGCCATCTTGGTGGTAAGAGCCCCTAGAGTCATGGGGGTGGAGATGGTGTAGAGCATGAAAGCATTGGGGGCCTCCCAGCTCTTGGATACAGGATTCCAGTACTCCAATTTGCTACAAGGAGCTTGCCCCCCTCTCCTGAAGCTGTGGGAACCGAGGAGGACAGGTTCCACACTGGCAGCCGTGAGAGCTGCCATTCCGGCCACCAGGAAGACGGCCACCATTAGGGGTGTGTGTGGAGCGGTATCCAATATCACAAACGCTGGGCTGTCCTGTGGTGTGTTCATTCAGGCCTGCGCAGGGCAGAGTCTGTGACCTTTGACCCTGGGGAGGGGAAGAAGATGGGTCCTGGAGCAGAACTGGTCCGTCTTTGACCACCTGATTGTGATGAGAAACCCAGTCACGGCTACCTTGATGTGACGCCTCCTCATGTTTCTATCTAGGTCATAAATGGCTGTCGTCAAAGGGAAGACGTTGGACACCTCAAAAGTCCAGAAAAAACATAATCAAGGCCCTGCCCAGACTGCCTTCCATCTGGAGGCATCATTCGGCTTAGGCCGGTTGATGCCTCAAAGCATCATTCGGCCTAGGCTGGATGATGCCTCCTCAAGGCATCAGTCATCTTTAAAGGGTCGATAGAGTCTGTGCGATGGCTCCTAAATATTGCCATAGGGAGGAGTACTTTAGCCTCGTCGATAGGAAGGCCACGTACCTCAGCTAAGTTTGAGTGTCTGCGGAGACTGGGATTTAGTTATAGATGTTGCAAAAAGAAAGGTATGATCGCCTGTGAGAACTGTACACCTTCCTTGTGTTCCTAGCAAAGGAGCACTGTAACTCCTCTACTCTCCTGTCAAGCTGTCCCATATCCATTCCACCTAAAGGCACATCTGCCCAACTCTCTGAGGAGGGGTTGTATCCTGTTCTAACTAATTCTGCTGGCTGTGTCTGCGAGAGTGTTGAGCTTTCCAGGGTAATACACTGCTCTCACTCTAAAGTTGTATATTGCAAACAGACAGAAAACCTGCCTGAGGCTGTCCATTACGCTGTGGTTCTTGGCTGCCCCATTTTTAATCAGGGCAACAGCAGCCTGCTTATCCAAGTATACTGTCACATTTCTATTTCGCCAGTTGTTGCAGTAAACTCTGGACGCTGGTCCCAGGGTTAGAGCTTCTAGGTAATTGATGGGGAGGTCCTTCACTTTAGGAGAATTGTTCCAGTTAATGTGAAACCATTTCTCACCATAGACTCCTCCGGCACCGCAGAGGCAAGCGTCTATCGAGACTGGGGTGTATGCACGCATTTCCAGCAGTGGCACTAGGCCTGTGAAGACTATTAAGAAATCTGACCACCATTGTAAATCAGCGAACATGGACGCTGTGACCATCGTCCTATGGGAGGGTGCTTTTAATGTCACCATCTGGTCCATTAACCTCCTGGTAAAAGTCCTGCCTCCGTAGATGAGGGCCGCGGGTGTCCAGTTCCGTGACAGACAGCCAGTCATATTTTGCAGCCAGTTCAAAGGTCTGCTGGGGTGGACAGCAATTACCAATCTGTTCACCCTCTTGGCCGTCTTGCCTCCTTGTGGTGCAGACCAGATATGCTTGGATAACAAAAGCGACTCGGATGGGGAGATAGCTTAGTGGTAAAGGGCACTGGACTTGTAATACCAAGGTTATCAGACTTTGTTGATTCAGGTCCCACTGCAGCCACTTTTCTTCTTCACCCCCAGCAGTGGTAGATTTACTGCTATATCAAAGGCCTATCCTTCTCATACCATGTCTATGTGGTGTGGGAAGTAAAAGAACTCTCCCCTTGGTAAATGAGTAGGGGTGAGGTTTCTACCTAAATTCATTCATAGATTCGATCACCACCCTTATGGTGTAAAATAACATTGAAAAAGTCTGTGAGAACCTGCAATGATTAACTGGACGTTAAATCAAACCAACAAACAAATCAACAAACGTAGATAATATACCCCATGTAGTCCTCGATGTGGTGATACAGGACCCTTATGTTGGCCAGCCCCATTCTGCCTGTAATATGCACAGAGAAGTCTGCTCATCAGCAGATAGCACCATCAAGCCGTCCTTGGTCTCCGTAAATTTCATTTCTTTCTTGCATCTGATGAACCTGAGCTTGACATGTTCTGGTACAAAGTCTGTAACCTTAAGTGCCTTGTGGTCACTCACCCGGATAGTGAGGAGCACTATCGGGTCATAGCCTCCACCAGCTGGAGAGGGAGCATTGCCTGCTTTATGGTGTGAGTGGTTTGTTTTGGCAGTCTCCCCCTCATTAACTGGGAGCCGCTCTATGACTTTCTCCCAGCCAGCCGCCGGGTCTAGGAGTGGCATTTCATTGCTTTCTCCCTTCTTTAGTTTGGCTGTGTTGCTCCTCTTTTCGTTGTCATTCTTCTCAGAGGCCATACTCTCCTCCTCAATGAACTCCGCAAACTTGCATCTTACAGGCATAGCAAGCGCCTGTTGCAGCCTCCTAGCCTGTCCCGGGGGGACTGAGATCTCTTTGATATCATGCTTTATCTTGATCATTAGGATGTTGTAGTCTGCGTAGTCGTCTTGGACAAGGACTTCCATCATCTTTCGTTTGAGGCCTGACACTTTGGCCTACATGGTGAAGTCAAAGTCAGAGGCAGATTCTATATCGTCTGCCATGGTGATGCTTAGAGCATTAAGCAGAGCGTGTGCTGACTGCTCGTGGACTACTCCCTTGAGCTTTGTCTCCCATTTAAACCTAGGTATAATTTACATATCTTCATCAAACCTTGGCAACACCTAGAGAATCAAAATCCCATCTGTACAGACCTCTCATCTACATTTGTATACATTTTTATACAAATATGAAATACCATACACATGTATGCATCCAAAGCCCTTGCATAAATCCATATCTGCGATTCTAGAAAGATAATTTGTACAACTCCGAGATAAAAAAAAAGCCTAACATGTTCAATCATTGTTCGCCTGGATGAAGATATTTTCAAAGGAACCTGCAGTGGCAAAGTATCTGGTGGGATTTCTTTTTGTATCTAGTGTAAACCTGTCTAGAGAGAAACAGAGGACGCCCCCTGGTGACGTCACAGACGTCTAGACGCTAATCTAACAGAGACACTTCCTAGAAACAATATTTCACAGAGACGTCTCAAAACACTGGGGGCTAGTGTTGAGGGGAGGCAGAAGGCAGTCACGACGAGAATGGTGACGTTATGCTGTAGAATTTACTATAATCATTCCTTTCACATACTTTGCGCATGGCTAGCCAGACCAGCCAGTCAATACATCTAGATATGGATAGATTGAACGAATATTTCGTCAGCCGCATAAGAATATTACGAATTAGATCACAGAATAAACAATGGTCAAATAGATAATCCTTAAAGAAATACATCAGTTCATGGCTTAGGGCTGGAATGGTTTTAGGCAATCTGGTCAAGATGAGATAATTTGGATCAGATTTCGAACACCAATGTTTTGTACTAGGACAAATGTTTGCAAGCATTTGCAAGGTTATTTAGGTCAGGTGATAAGTGACATTTTAATAAATGCTACACGGACATTCCCATGCCCTACAGGCACAAAGTAGTCAGATATTCAAAGCCCTGGATCTCCTGCTGCCCAAAATTTTGCTCGACTGTAAAGGGTCAAGGTGTGTCTGGTTAACCGGTAAAGTATATATGCTCACGGAAGTAGTTAGTTATAATAGTTTCATGTTGGTAGACTCCACATATAACCTTAGTGAGCAGTAGAAAACATCAGTTTTTATTTATGCTTCATACTGTGCACATTTACACTAAATCGAATGTTCAACTAAGGGATAGATAGCCTGTCAGTCCATAACTGTCAGATTGGAGTAACATCTAGTAGCACCCACGAGTATCGGATTTGATTAACAATGGTCATTAGGTTCAGGCAGCATGAGGTTTCGCCTGTCAATCAAGGAGAGTGATTCATGCCAAGCCACACATAGCCCCATCTCACTCATCTATCAATCCTCCCTCCCCCTCCATGAGCTGTGATTTTAAACCACCATGCAGGAGACCCTTACATAGATTCAGAACCGAAGCAGTTGTAAGGATGCAAGCCACGGTGAATGGATCGCAGAAAATACGTCGGAGAACAACGAAAAAATGCATTCAGTTCAACAACAGAATTTCGTCTCCTTAAGATCTCACAGACGGTTATGCAGAGATGGATTCCTTAGAGAAGGTCTACACATATAGAGCTGTCCATTATCATTCGCCGTTATCGCTATGGCAGTAACAAAAACACTTTCAGTAGCCCACTCCTGACTCCTATTCAGCTGAGCAAGCTTAAGAGCCTTGCTTTTCATTTTAATTCGGTGACGTCATGTAATTACCAGGGGGACCCGATAGTGCTCATTAGGGTTCTTGCTGACAAGAAATTTCTAGGACTCACACCAGCTGAGTGTTGTCAATGAAGAGAAGGTTTTAGTGTTTAGGTAGCAGTGGAGTTCATTTGCTGAGCGAGGATCGTGGTTTTGTACTAGAATCTGATGCATCTCTGCCATCCGAACATCACTAATGTGCGTGTCCATGAATCGAGATGACTTCAGGAATTATCAGAGGTGGTACAGGGGATGGTGGTTGTCCTATTGCTCGATAATGCACACAACATTTCCTGACAACAATTAACATTCCTGTAAAGTGTTTCTCAAATCTTACTTGATCCTCACAGTCACCTTCCAATGATATGACTTTTGATAGGTTTGAGGATCGAATGTCACGTCCTAAACTCCACGTCCATGTGATCGATGTTACTGGAGCATTTTTTTTTTTTTTTTTTATTTATTTGCATAACAGTCCTGCTTTTAGCAGGTCTTCCACTGAGATGTAACATAAACAGTCAGTATATCAGATTGAGTTATTAGAATACACAAGACAGGTGATATGAAATTATGGAGTGGATGTTGAAGATAACACATATGGTACAACATTACGTAATGCTCACACAGCCCGCCTTGTGACTACCTCCAGTCATACTCTGAGTATTTCAATTTCACAATTCGCTTAAACTCTTTAACAGTCGCAACACGTTGTGGGTTACTGGAGCATTATAAGTACATACTTGAAAGTAGCTGGTGTCAACTACAGGTAACAAGGACCACTTTCTGTATTTTTCTGAATGGAGAGATGTCCAGTTATTATATGATACTGAAGTTCCTAATATCTAACACGGAGGAAATAACTTGGAAATATTTATCGAGAATAATTTTCACTGGGTCAATTTCCGGGCCATATGCTCGGGTACTCAATACAAAGCCCTAGGAGGACGAATGAAAACGAGAACGGAAAGTCATTGTTCTTGCAGGGTGGGTAGGTGGTTCCGGATTTGACAGCGGAGCAGGAGAGATTGAGGCCGAGTGCTCGCTGTCACGTGTGACTGAAACTTTCCCACGTGACCGGAGAGGAGAGTGCCGTGTTCAGTGGTTCCCAGTTGGTGTCCTTTGTAACGGCTTTTTCTCTCTCATTACTGTTTAGCTCTAACAACGTTAGCCATAATGGCCTGTGACAACAAAATTGAGTTTTTTTATACCAAAATACGAGATAACAAATACACTATGATATATTGTATTTTATTTATTGTATATTGTATTTGAGAAATACCCAATGTTGAAAGTTTGAAACATTGAATATTAAAACATGAAATTTATACTGTGAATGTATATAAAGTGATAAACTCTGACTTGAGTTATAACATAGTTGAGTGACATTATGTTTTGAACCTGAAAGGTTAACAAATGTCAATGAGAAGATTTAAAACCGTGTATGGATATAGGTTTGAAATAGATACCCTTGTGGTATCAATGTATGTGAATAACACGTTCATTTTGATAGATAATACCTGAATTGGTATATGAAAATTATCTCTTGAGATAAATACCAGTCGCCATTAATTAGAATAGTACATAAATATTATAGTATGTTTTGAAAGTTCTTTACTACGGGTTATGCACTAACCCGTAGTAAAGAACTTTCAAAACATAAATTACACACAGCAGTCCTAAAGGCCCGACCTAAAAAAGACTCCTAACACTGTACTCGCCAGAATGAAACCCACCAGCAGATGGGCTTTAAACCATAGATGACTCAGGCTTCGCCAGCAGACGAGCCGCAAAAACAACTTTATAGGAACATATAAAGACAACCATTATTTTGGTCAAACATCGCCGCTAAACGCGCTGTCAATGGCGGCGAAGATTTCAGGGCGAATACCCCCCCAAACGTGCTACACCTGACGAGAAGCAGTAAGCTTCGAAACCACAAGTCTCTCGTCCCCGTATTCAGGGAGTACGGCGCAAAAAACTAACGTAAAAATGTTTTTTGTGGCCCCCCCCTCACATAGAATGACCCCACCCCACTGAGCACCAAATGACATGTCCTGACTTGTAACAGTCAGGTCGCGCTCAGCGTGAGGCCGTTGCTAGAGCGACAGAAAGTTGTATACTGTACTGTCCAATCAGAATCCTCCATACGGCAGAACCATGTCAAGTTCGGCCAATGGGAACAGGGATAACATCTAGCGCACCGCGTCACGACGCCGTGCAAGCGAGTATATCCAACGTTAGGAGATTACTTGTGGTCGTGTTACACACAGACGCATACGTCCGACAATCTAAATATTATAGTATATCATGTTCATTTTATAAAATATGAAGAAAAAGACATGAAAAACTTTGAAACCTTGAAAGGCCAAGGGCGAACCTTGAAAAGAAAGTTCATGGCTAAGGTAGGTAGGGGCACATAGCTTGGAAGGAAGACCAGGGGCCTGTTTTATTTTCTGCCCGAGGAGTCCTGGAACGCCCGGGGAGAGGTCCTATGAGAGTTTGGGTTCGATATTTCAAAGTCTCCCGGGGAAGGAGAGTCTTGGGCCAGGATCTAGGAGGTCTCCTGAAATATCGTTTTATTTTCAATCCTGGGGCCAGGAGAGCTCCTGAAAAGAGTCCTGCAGCTCTCCTGGCTGGGAACACGTCTAGGGGTATCGTGGGTGATTCAAAATAACAATTAAAAGCTATTTAATTCATTTGAATTATCGGAAATATATTTATTATGATTTTAATTAAAACTGGAGGTCTCCCCAAAAGTCTCCTACAGGTTTATATTCTCCTGGGGCTCTCTCAAAGGAGACTTCGGCCGAGGATTTCTCTCCCTCCCGAGGAGAGGGTAAATCGAACGAGATTGAGGAGATCTCCTGAAAATTATCCTCAGTGGAGCTATCCCTCCTGGGGACTCTCCTCGCCCAGGAGAGTTGAAAATAAAACGACCCCCAGGTGCCGAGGTGTTAGACTTGGTGGATGCAATGGCTGAATGTGTTCCCCCTCTACGGAACATGTGGACCGAGTAGGCAGAAGGATCTGTTACCCAACTCGTGACAATAACATGCGTAAGACAGCCGTAAACTGGGGAGGTGAAAGAGGAATGCCTGAATGAGTAAGGAAAATGGGATCCAGCTCGTTTCCGTGATAAATGGCCATATAAGATTCCCATTCCTTGATAGGGCAGTAGGGAGCGATGGACGAGGATGACCGTGGGTGGAGTGTGTGCGCTTCGAGCTTTTGTAGAACAAACTTTGATGACAAGAGAGCCGTTGACTTATTGGCTGTCTTGTCTCGCTAGAGTGTGAGATGTTGTTAGCGAGCGATCTGATGAGAAGAACAAGTTTGAAGACCTTAGAAGAGTGGTGAAAGTGAGCAAAACAGGAGACCTGATGAAAAGACCATTGGTGAGGTTTGTATCCATGACTGGATCATCTCCGAGTGCAACATCATATCCATGTCCGGAGTTGGGCGGAGGGCATGCGTGGATGATTGTATGATGCATTGAACTCACCTGTCTGAAGATTTATTGTCAAAGCTCAGGCTGAACTGATGGCTGGAGCTGAGTCCCCTGCGTTGGATGACTGTGACATGGCGGCAATGAGAGGATCTGAGAAAGCCGGCAAGTGGTTGTCTTGGAGCAATGCGAAGTATGACCAGGAGGAGCAGTTGGCATCTCTGAACATGTAATCTGGGAAAATCTGCTGAATCAGCAGCTAATAAATCTGCACCGAGAACTTGGACCACATTGGAGTTAGTCGAAGCCTGCAAGACTTGTGTCTGGGCTGCTAGAAAGTTCGCCATGGCTTCTTGAATATCGGCGAGCTGCTGTTGTAAGTTGCTAATCTTCTTAGACTTTGTTGTCTTCTTTGTGTTTCTGGCCTTGACATTCTTTGGCGTAGGAGTTCTATGTATAGTAGAGGAAGGAGCAGTCTGCATCTTGGCGTGTAAATGAACGTTTAACTGTTGGGAAAATGTCAAACAAAATTTTCTACCCGAGTTCTGTGAGGCATGACTACAGAGTATGGTTGTGACATCATGTGAATGTGTGGTGATCTTAATTTCGCTATGTGGCATGGGCGTGAATGAATTATGTCATGTTCATGTTGATGCACTAGGTGGCGTCTCTGAGCAGCAGGTATTGCATTCTGTCGTCCAGCCATTATTGCTCACGTGTTCGCCACAATGAAAGCGGCCGATTTTAGAGTAGAAAGTTACTCATGCATTATCCATCTGCTGTAACATTGGCAGTATATTTGGTCCTTTATATGGGCTTGGATGCAAAACCAGAACTTATCCTAAACGTTCTTAACATACTTTTGGACTATTGTGACTTTAAACATTCATCATTAATGAATGAGCGTGCAATTATATATGAATATCAATTAAAAGGTTTAGGTTACATTCAGTCTATGGATAACTTTCTGCAACCTACTTGCACCCAGTTCACATGCCATTTCTGCAACTGCCAGAGTCGAGGATCAGGCACCAGTGGGTCAATGAGGTATTTCTTTGGTCTCGAGTGAATGGTCATGGTCAGCTGAACATGCCTTTAAAATCCTGAGACACTGGCACCGTGCCCTTTTCCCACTATCAAAGTGAATAGGACGCAGATAGTGAAGGGATAGTTTTCTGGAAGCACGCTAAAAGTCTATATGTGACCACTATAATTGGTAACGTCATAGACTTTCGCGGTACACGGCCGGCTAGCTGATGCGCTGTAACGGAATCTCTGAGGATAGAGACAGGCCGGCAACCTGCACTACTATCTCCTCCATCAAACTGCTCTGGGTCAGAGAGGCATCTGAAGACTGTCTCTGTCACAAGTAAGAGACACGGCCAACTGTTTTATCCAAGCACCTTTTCCGATACCCTGCTCGGCTGCTCCACGTTTGAGAAGAAATTCAAAATTTATAAGAAAGATGAGATAAATTCGGCAAAGAGGGTATCTTGAACATCACGCCCGTCGCTGTTGTCACGAGGATTATTCTTTGATCAACTGCTACCTTTGATGGCTGTAATTATCAGCCCCCTCCCACCTTTCACCCTCCCATCACTGCCGCCGCCCTTTGATCCTACTGAACTGAGGAACCAATTGGACCCGGAACCCTTCAGGCTGGTCTTTTGGATCGGTTCCATGTACGATTTCACTAGCTTCAGTTTTTTTCTCAACAAGAGAAAGGCTGTGAAATTCCTGAACAAACCTTCGCACCTGCATTATTCGACGGGGCTCCAACTTGTTATTCAGTTCCCTTTTGCACTTTATTTTTCTTTCTCAACCATTTGCTAGGTTCCATTTCAATCCGATATCAATAAAACTATGACAAAGAAAAGTTATCAGATCAATATCTATCGGTTTCAGGATTTAGAGGCTTTCAGTCTGTGAGGTGTACATATTTGCTCCCATTCCCAACTTATACATAATACTTCCATGATTTTGATCTGTGTGGCCGTATTCTCCGCGTGGTTGAAATTTTTTAAAGCTCTGAGTGGTAGCGAGCAGTATTGCGTAGTGTCAACTGCAAGGACAATACGCCCCCACAGATCAAAATCATGGCAATCACAGGGTGAAAAACCCTAATTTACATACGTCCGGCATATATCCACCTCATCTATAGACGTGTACATGTTGCAGTCATGTGTCATATATACACCTGATTCTGTTACATTTACACCACTGTTCAATAATTCCGATCTCTGCATCTAGGGGACACCACTGTTGTTTTTATTTCTTTTGCCATTAACCACCCAAGTCCATGTTATATGAAAAATGCAATCTTATATTACCAATTTATTTTATAGAAACCTTTGTAAAACCTGATTAGGTGTCAACTGATTGAATACAAATAGGCAGGGGGGGTTAGGAGGTTTCTCTACCAAGTGGTCAGTGGTCAGAAATTGAAAAGGGGGGGGGGGGAAGACCGGATGGCGGGGGCAGGGCATTTGGTTGTCAAAGCTATTCAATTTCTTTTTATCAGTATACACAGGATATTTCTTCTCATATACGCTTGACAGCAAATACAGCCATTTCGCTTCAGTCTACAGGAAAAAAAACAGTATTATATATGCCACATATGCTGGCGTGCAATATGGAAGTATACATATAAAAACAAGTCAACATACATCGGATGCATGCATTTATGCAGCGGCGTATATATGAAATATGTGGGGGTTTTCGTGTAGTGAATGTTGTATTTATAACTCACCTTTTGACTAATTATTCTACTTTGACTAGTTATTCTAGGATACATTTTGTCAGTGATTAGAAACTCGACGTATGCACCTTACATTGTTTAAATGAAATAGCTCCTAAAGTGCGCACAGGTGCGGCATGCCATTTCTGAAAAGATATTTCGGATTAGTTGATAAAGACAATTCACTAATGTATCCTTTGCATAGTTTATGCTGCAATATAGATAACTGGGATCGTTTAAAGGCATGTTGGACAGTTTATCCTGTCCTTTTCGTTGGCAGGGGCAAATACCCATTACACTTATACAGGACAATAACAAAGATACACTGACTATTGATGACATTAAGGGTTCACAAAAAGGCTAATAATCACCCCTTGTTAATTCAATCTATCTTGACAATTTTTCCTGAGGAGAATTGAATTACCTTCTTGGGGTGTAACCTCAACCTCAAGGCCTGGTTCTAGAGACACGTCCTATGATTGACCCAGACTCCTAGATCATCCAATTATCACTGTTCCCCGGCTACAAGGTCCATGGGCTTAATGAGATCGTCTAGCCTCGGAGCACATACGGTGTCAAATTCCGAGAGGCTCGACAAATAAGTTGATAAGCAGTGGCAATTGAATTATTAGAGTGTTAGATGGAGGGATTATAATATCTCATCGGACATCTTTAAGTAATAATGTTACATCTTCGGATAATGGTTACATATAGAAATTCACGATGCTAAATAGTCCAGATTCTTACATAGTGAGATTGAACCATTTGTGGCTAAGGCAAATGGTGTTATCTGATAAATTGCTGCTATTGGGAAATGAAACAGATGCAATTTAGGGTATGTGGACGTGGCTGTGTGGAAAAAACCTAATAGGTCATATCTGTTCAAAATTGGTTTATCCTCTTAAGACGGCAAGTAGCAGGACACACATGAGTGAAAGTCTGAAAATTGTTTTACAGAGTAAAATACCATATGAGAAAAATTACAAACACAAACTTTTTTCCCCTAAATGTGCACAGCTCAATCAACCAGAAGAACTTTTGAGAAAAGAAAAGATGTAGGAAATGCTTATGCTCACTTTGAAAGAAGTTTTCTCCACAAAAACAAATCTGTCATATGCTTATTCATTTCTGTAATAGAGGTACTACCGTCTGCAATAATAATGGGAATCATTTCGCTGGCCGAATATGTAAAATAATAAGCTTGTTTAAATATTAGAGAAAGAGGGTATGCAGTGTTGTCTCCGACAGAAACGAGACATAGCCTCGCCACTCTCTTCATAGTTATATTTTCTCTTGTTTGTTGCACCTTCTATAACAATTCCAGGTTGATCTTTAAAAACCCAGTGTTGTGATTTCACCAAACTGTCCAGTGAAAATTTAACCGTTTGTGGATGGTTTTTCTCAGATCTGATCGATGACAAAAGTTACCCGAGCCTGGTTTTAGTCCGCCAGCTGGCACCTGTGATGATGGACGATTTGTCCCACGTTCAGACCAGGAAATCTGGACTTTCACAATCTGTACAGCAGGGCACTAACCACGGAGATCCGGTCCGATTCCCAGTCTCTGTTCTGACAGAAACCCAGGAGACATCGATGGGCTGATCTCCAATCAGAATCTGGTTTAAACATTCATTGAATTGGTGTCTTCCATTTAAATCTATTTTATGGACGCACTTAAACATCACGAGTCTATTGCCCCAACAATTGCCGTCGGTCTTTGCTTAAATGTCGGATATGACTTCGTCCAGGCCTAGCCCAGGGCGGCACCCTTTGATCTCAGTTGAGATGCTGTACAAGGGCATCGTACATTGACACCAATTGTTATTGATTCCTTCCAACCACCCGACAAGTGAGAATCAAACACACATAAAGATACCGAATCATAAGAAATTGTTAATCATCTCCATATACAAGCCAACACATAAAGATGTAAGGACATGTTATGACAAACTAACAGAGTTAATAAATGATGATGAACTTCAGGGAAGAGAAATTTGGCTATTGGGGGATTTAAATGTTAACGTCAATAATAAAGGAGGTCCGAAATATGCATGTTAAAGGACTTTTCTACTCAACAATTATTTGAGACATGTACAAACAAAGGATACTTTCTTGCACCCAATGGGGAGAAGTAAAATAGATCATATCTATTCAAACTGCAAAAAGGTAAACATTTCTGGCAACATAAATATGTTTGTGGCAGATCATATACCCATTTTCGCTATTAAAAAAACCCAGAAATATAATATATAAGATATAGGCTAATAATTGAAAGGGTGGCAACTAGTGTAGTCCAATGGAGATTCCAAACTTTTCACTCTGATACTCATCGATTATATAACAAAAGAAAGAAAAGAGAAGACCTTGAAAACAGACTACCATGAATATCATCAATAACAAATGTTAAACAATGTTTTGAATATTTATATTACATGCTTCATATTTCTTAATTGAAATCATTTATCGAGAATGTTAATAAACACTGCTCTTCATAAAAAAAATATATAGGCTAAAGATAGGAATATTGATAAGATAGATGAAGACAACCTAATGAATAAGAATTATGATTATCTAGCTAGTCTAGATACTTTGCAAGATGCACATTATACAAATCATCTGCATGTGCATTTTGAATCTTTTTAAAATGGTTATTTAGACAGCCAGTGGCCCATAAGGGAGTTAACTATAAAAAGTATGGATAATATATAACTACCAACATATATTAGTAATCTCATTAAACAAAGAGCTGAACTATTGGAGAAACTAACATGTGATAATATAAGTGAGAAAAATAAAGATCTTTTAAAAGAAATAAGGGCATTAAAAAGAAGAATCCATCTCCGAATCAGAGAACCTAAAGCGAAAGTTAGAATCCAAAAACCTTTTGGAGTGCCTTAAACAGAGTCTGGAAGCCAGATATTGATCCAAGTAGCTTTCCGATAAAAGCTAATAGAAATGAGAATGATTTGAATCACCATTATTCAACTATAAGAAAGACACTATAAGAAAGACACTCAAAAAAACAGTGAAATCTGATTCATTATTGCCTAGACTGGAACAGGAAAGGGAAAAACTTGAGTTCACTGCAGTCGATGAAGATGAAGTAAAAAAGATCATAGAACATTAGATAACGATTGAGCGACGGGAATCACACATGTTAGAATTGGCTTTTTGAAGATGATCTTATTACGGAATCCTGAGATTATCAGAAACATGTTTGATAATATCGTTAATAACATAGTTTTGCTCTACCTTTAAAGAAAAGTGTTATTACGCCATTAGCAAAAGGTGGTATACTTACGGAGTTCGGTAACTGGCGACCCATAAGCGTTCTCCCAACAGTATCAATTATAGAAAAACTGTTATATAAGCAGCTTATTACATATATTAGAACTCACAATTTATTGAATGTTCATCAATATGTTTTTTAACCAAATAAGAGCAATTTACATGCTATTTTCAGAGTAATTGACGTGTTAACATCGAACGTGAATAACAAAAAGATAAGTCTATGTGCCTTCATTGATATGAGAAAGGCCTTTGATTGTGTGAATAATGAGATTTTGTTCAATATTTATGAAAATCTTGGCCTATCTGATATTATTTATCTTGTTAAAATCCTATCTGTCCGAAAGGACACAGTGTGTAATAGTAAATGGAATTTTTTAGTAAAGAACTAAATATAACTATAGAAAACCTAGAAAAAGGGCAGACACCAACACAAAACACAGCTACATCAAACCAGTGTAAAAAGCACGGCTTCGGCAAAAGCCGGACGAGATATCCTTATCGAAACTACTGAGCACGGCACCCCCAAGAGGGGGCAGCCGACAGTCACATTAAACATATGAGACTAAGTATGGAACCAGCCCCACAACAGAACAGCCCGTAGGGCAGTACTGAGGAGTTTGGAATGGCAGGAGACCAGTCTCCGGCCATTGACACTAAAGGTCAGGACGAATCCCACTGGTACCTGACAGTGACAGTGCAAAAAAACTCACAAACAAATACATAAACCCCCAACGCTATTGGTCACACCGACACTCCCGCCAACACGGGTAGACGTCACACCAATAGGCACAAGGGTCAGGGGTCAAATATACATGTAAACCAACCAGCATCAACATTCCATAACATGGTGACGCCTCCTGCGGTGGCGGCGGGGAAGCAAAGCACCCGATCAGATCACTCACTCAGTAGTCGCTGCCGACGCCACATCAACTAACCTAAATATAACTATAGGGGTATGGCAAGGGTTGGTGTTGGGCCCCATTCTGTTCGTTATATACATGGATAGAATATTTGATGTATTAAACGTTTCTGTTGCAGCAATGTATACATGCTGATGATTTGGTGTTGGTTACAAACGGCGCCACTTGTAAAGATGAAATGTATAGAATGCAAAGTGATCTAAACATGATGGAAAGTTGGCTAAATGAAAAACAACTCAATACAAATACAAAACAATCAAAATTGATTTGGATAGATAGTAGCAGAATTATAAAAGTAATACAAGCCCAGTAATGTATGCACTGTTTATACTGCTACAACAACAGGGTGAAGAGTATCTTATTCAGCAGCGGATACATAGCAATTGTACATGGTTCATAGTTAAGTCACATACCTTCCTAACCTGCGACTAGAAATCTTCCCTGGCTCTTAATCTAGATTGGGGGCTTGGTATATTAGGCAAGTGTTTAACCATGTTCTTAAATGATACCTTTGTGTCCGTCCTTTTAAGTGCAATGCTTTGAACATTCCACAGACTATATTCCCAATACAAAGGAGATCGTTTGTATAATTCAGTCCCAGGCTTTGGTAGTTTAAACAGCATTTGGTTGCTGGATCTCAAATTCCTCCCCTGTTCTCTCTCGTTCACATTTTCCCTTGGTCTACTCAAGTATACATTTCTCATAAATGATAAGGTAAGTTCGTCCCTTCGCCTCTGGAGCGAGTTTATCCCCGTGTTTCTATGCAGCTCTTCAACAGTGTGCACCCTATGCCCCACAACCAGGCAACCCTCTGTTCTGTAGCCTCTGGAGTTTTTTCAGCCAATGTGATGTTGCACCTTCCAACACTACACAGCAGTGTAGTGTTGGAAGGTGCAACTTACTGACAAAAAGTGCAGCGCTTTCAATTTGTAGGCAAATGATCCTTCCAAAGTTAGACTACGTGAGTTATATGTATTACCTATATTCAGTAATGCACAGAAACAAGCTACAGGCGGTGTTAAATAACTCCCTACGTTTAGCACTAGACATCAAAGATGCCTGGGAGATAACAACAGATGAATTATATCATAGATGTATGGTACGACTCAGGGAGGGAAACTGGGGACCTGTCCAGCAAGCACCGCGGCCGTTTCTGGGTCACTCTTGCGCGCTTAGCGCTGAAGATTCGCATTATTTTACACAGGAAATAACAGGTAAATGGTTGAATATAATAGAAAATGAATATCAAAATTGTGGTCTCAACTACCAAATTAGTCTAGCCAGGTACATAAATCGTTTGACGAATGTAATTTTATGTTCCTATTGGAGGGTTAATCTTGAACTCTCAAAGCAACAACAAAGCACATTGGCCAATGTTTACATCATGAAAATGCTAATAGAAGGAGAAGTATTTTTTCCACAAAGCAACTGACTGTCTCAGATTGAAAACCAGGTAATTTTGAGTTGGAAAAATGTGAAGAATTCCATAGGTCCCCAGTGGAAATTGCCTGAAATGATCTTTTGAATAATGTAGATAATGGTGTGCACTGCTGAAGTTGGTAGGCTGCAGTCCCTGTGTGCTCCCCAGCTCTCCCTGCCTGCCTACCACCACTGTACCTGTCCTTACCCCTCCCCCTACACTCCCCTCTTCCTGGCTGACCCAGGCAGTCTAGGCTGGATCTTGACTGGAAGGATTCACGTTTGCAATTGGCGCCACGGCCGTCGTGTTTGATAATATGGTCCTTGCGCGGTGCATGCTGGGAAGGTCGCCGATCCCCCCCTGTGTATGCCCACTAATGTAGTGAAGAGCACACCAACTGTTAACTTTAATGTATTGGTGGAAATCAACTGATGAACATATAGTAAACTATGGCAGAAATAAAACCTCAAAATAGCAACAAAATAGTTATCAAAACCATTAGACCAAGATCATAAAGATATAGAAAAGGCCCAGTCTATAGAGGAATACTTGTTACCCGCTGAGATACAGGTCAAAATAATAAAGGATCAATTTAAATGTGATGTAAAATAAATTCTTATTGTAAAAAGAAATATATGAGTAGATACCAGTATAGGAAGTGTGAGTACTGAGTCATATAACCGGTCTAACACTGTACATGGCGTAGTGTAACCAACTATTTGTCACTCTTGTGGTACATCAGATATTAGGATCTCTGAATCCACGAACATGACTGTCATGTACCAAGATATATATTAAACATAGATAATATCATGGATCACACTTAGTAGGGAGAAACTGTGTTTTGTCCTGTATTGCTTATATACATATTTTGTGTTTATGTCTGATGATTGTTTCATTTGTTTAGTAAAAGATATAGCCGCGTTTGACCCGACTGAATAGTCATGAGACAATTGATGTATTGATGACTGATCGATAGTAGTAGAGACAGAGTCATCCCAGTAAACACAAGATGTGAATCTTCATGTCCCACAGGTAGATTCCCTGCCACTGCACAAAACTAACCACTTTACATATACATGCGAACGGTGTATACAGGTACGCTTTTGCGTATACAAGGTTGACCTATTTTCTGTCTTGTATAAGCCTTATCTATTGGCATATATAAGTGTCCATGTTGCAGTCATACATACTTCGTATATACACAATAATTCTGATCTCTGCAACTAGGGGGCACCACTGTTTTCCACCATGGCCTATGGCACTGCACGAGTACTAACAAACACAGTTTGTGAAGGGTCCCCACATTGACAAAATCTGCGCTGAGGTTGTCCAAAGTGGTGCCTGGTGCAGGTGTTGCGAATTTAAGACAAAAAAAGAAATCTGTGGGTGCCTATGAACAAAGGTGTGCACCTGTGGGTAAAACTTGGGTTGCTGCACTAGGATCATCCTGGGTACAGGATGAGTTTCAGATATATGATACCATAGACACTGAAGTGCAAGCTGTTCTTTCCACAGTAACGTCTATGGTACTCAACCGCAGTGGGTTCTGCAGATGTGGCCGTGGCCAGCTGAATCCAGGGAAGTGCAATGAAGGACCAGGTTCCGGCGAAAGACTCTAAGGAGTCCCCTACCATGAAGCAGGTGCTGCTCTTGATCAATGAGCACCTAGCCCAGTTGGAAAGAAACCAGCTGGAGAATAGACATTGTTGGCAGTGCTGCAAGATGGGGCATACCTCTCCGGATTGCCCTCAGAAGGTGGTGACCACGGTTGAACCCGCAAGCTTTACCCTCCCCTAATGAGGATCCGGTAAGCTAGAGGGGGCTGCAGAAAGTTGCGAGGCTGTGGTCCCGGATACTGTGAGCCAGTACTCAAATCATGGAGGTATTGAAGCTAGGGAATCCTCCAGCTTCTGCCGTCAAGGAAGAGATGTCAAATCAGGTTGCTACAATCTGTTCCCGATAACACCCCCGAAACACCCCTGTCTGCAATGGCTATGTCAGTCTTGATGGGATATCGGAACCCTTGATGGAATCTCCAGGTTTATACAGTAGCCGTCACCCTTAGGTGGGAGCTTTGGTACATACCTGTTAGGATCCAAGGGCAGAAAGTAGACCTGTTGGTAGATACTAGTGCTACTCATTCAGTATTGAGCAACAATCTCTACCAAACCTTTGGGTTTGATCAGGAATGTAAGGTTCTTGAGGCAAGTGCGAGAGCTGTAAATGGTACTCCTTTGAGATGCTAGGGCAATGTAATAATTCCGATCTCAGTAGGTAGCACTAAACTAGTGTGGAGTTCCATACTCAGAGATATTGAAGAGATTGGAATTATTGGTGTGGACTTCCAGTCACAGTTTTTCGGGATCTCCAGCAGGGACTTCTCCGGCTTAAATACCCGGAGTTGTTGGAAGTAGAATACTTGTGCTGTCAGATATCATCTGTGGTGTCTGTAAGACAGCATTGCCGCACAAAGAGGGTGAATGTCCCGATTGATGGGGAAGGTGATTTACAGGTGGACAATGCTATGTTTGAGACGGATCCGATGTTGTTTCCAGACAGAGGACTGCAGGCTTGGGATAACCTAGTGGGTAGTGCCTAGGTAGGATCTATACCAATTAGTAACCACACTACCGGTATGATCAAATTGAAGAAAGGTGACTTCATTGGTCAAATAATGTTGGCTAATGTCGTAAGCTCCATCAAGGAATGTCTTCTAGGCGTGGCAACTTTACCGATAGATAGACTAGGATTTGCTAACAGTATCTGTTCCTGACTATTGGGAAGTAAACAACCCAGGAGTAGGAATCGGATGCATGAACACTGGCCCAGGATGAGGTTCTGCATGAGATCCTGGAGGCCTTAGCAAGTTCCGCGGATGCACTAAACAGTGAGGAGCAGAATGAACTGAGGAAGGTATAAGGGATGTGGAGTAAGATTTCGGCCGGGAGACCCCTTGGGGAGATCTGACTGGGTGGAGCACCACATAGACGCTGAGGGAAACATTTCATTCAAGTTACCTTATCGCAGGCTCCCACCTATAAAGCAGGAAGCCCTGGAGGAGGAACTGCGTGAAATGCTTTCCCAAGAAGTAAAAGTGAAAGCCCTTGGGCTAGTCCTGTGGTAATGGCTACTAAGAAGGATGGTACTTACCAGTTTTGTATAGACTATAGAAAACTGAGTGGTATCACCAGCAAGAACGCCTATCCTATACCACGGATTGATAAGACCCTAGACTCTCAAGGCGGGAAATGATGGTTTTGTACCTTGGATCTCCAGTCTGGGTATTGCCAGGTAAATAAAGCTAGTGAGGACCAACCAAAAACGGCCTTCACTACCCACGAGGGACTGCATGAATTTACGGTAATGCTCTTGAGTCTTTGTAGCTTGCCCGCAACATTTCAACCCATTATAGATAAGATGTTAAGGGGTTACAGTGGAAGAAATGTCTGGTTTATTTAGACGACATAATTGTCTTCAGAAAGATGTATGTTCAATGTCTAGATAACCTGAAAGAGGTGTTTGAGAGAACAGAGTCCTACGGCTTAAAACACAAACCCCAGAAATGTAGACTGTTCAAGGGAGCTGTGGAATACTTGGGTAGGATTGTCTCGGGTGATGGAATCTGTGCTGATCCGTCCAAGTTGGAGGTAGTAGCTGCATGGCAGCGACCCATGAACATAAAAGAGATCAGGTCGTTCCTAGGATTTTGCTCATATCCCCGTGAGGAACCCGCATGGTTCATTGAACCCTGGTCGCACCTCAGGCTCCTGGTACTGCTGTGACCACCCTGTGGGCACAGTGGGAGAGGGAGTTAGCAGGGATCACCAGCCCGGAGCTAAAGTCTTTAGCGATGAATGGTCTGGTTGATCAGTTGTTGAGTAGCCAGAACCCGGCTGCTGGGGGTTCTGAGGTAACACCCACCACAGGCGAAACCCAGGCCACAGCGGGTCAGTCGACGGCTACCGACGCGGTCGTGAACACTCCGGCAGGAGAGGAGGCAGTCATGGAGGTAGACACCGTGGCTGACTCTACTGAAAAGAGGGGTGGAGACTGAGAAGGTAATAGGGGTCCTGGTTTTGCAATTGGGTCCTATAATAGGACCCAATTGCAAAACACTCCAGCCTTTGTGTTGAGTGCCTTCCATGAGGATTTGCCTGTGGAATGTGAGACTGGTTTGGGAGTTGAAACCAGGCTTCGGTAGGAGTTTTGACTTCCCACGGACGGTTTGTGCTGGACTCGCTGGCTCTTGGGTCAGTGAGGGAAGTGCCAACCAAGGATCATAGGGATTAGGGCCTTAATTGGTTTCTTTGACTTCTCCCGAGATTGGATAGTCAGTTAGGATACCAACTAGACCTTCATGGAGAGGAGTTCTAGAGGAGAAAACGTCCATTGGCTTTTGCCCATTTCTTTACCTCCTGTTATCATCACTTCTTCCTGGGCGGGAACTACCGCCCGTGATGTCAACAAGGTGGGGGATTCATGGAATCCCCCCCCCCCAGCAGTGCTGGAACCAAAGCCCAATGCCCATCTACCGATTTCGGAACATTTATGTACCTTTGTCCGCGACAAACGGGCAGTAATTTGTTTCAGGCAAGCCATCCTAACGGAGTTGGTAGATGTAGGACAGCTAGGCAAGGCTAACCACCGATTAGTGAACCACCGCCTTCAGACGTCCTTTTGTCGCCGACAAGTTGTGGTTTCAAAGTTCCAAAATCGGTGGGGATCAGTTTATCAACATGTTGATAAATGTTGTCGGCGACAACAGACCGTTGGGAAAGGAGGGTTGATTGGTTGGCCAACACGGGCCGACGAAGTACCTACAGTAATCGCTTGGTGAGGCTTGTAGGGGGGGTGCCACACTAGATTTTTTTGGTTTTTGCCCTCCCGCACCGATAAGTTGACCATACACCGATTTTATCAGTGGGCTATATCTTTTCTTCACAATAAAAAGTAATATATCTATTGAGATTACAGTTTATTCTCTACATTATAGTATGTAACCCGACTGCCCCTTAACCATACTGCCCCTCCACCATGCTGCCCCTCCACCATACTACCCCTCTTGAATGCTGTCCCTCCACCATGCTGCCCCTCTACAGTACTGCCCTTCCATCCTACTGCCCCTTTACCATACTGTCCCCTCACCATACTACCTCTTACCCATACTGCCCCTCAACCATACATCCCCTCAACCACCATACTGTTCCTCAGCATTACTATATACCTACTGTCGTAACTAACGTAATTACTACACGTTGCTATGTATACGGTAACTAAGGTTTCGGCACTGCCGAGAAGTAATGCACGTTACGCCTAAGGTCTTAGCGGATGCGTAAAGGCGGCCAGATTTGAGCAGCACCTCAACTCGACCGTTGACATCGTGATTTACAGCAAAATACAATAAATATACACACCTGACCACATATAATCCTTCCTCTGTCCAGTGTATTGAGTGATCAGTGTCTTGAGATAGACGTTGTTATTCGTAATATATGAATCTGAACATAATGTGTGCGTGTTGATGTCCTAGCTGCCGTGATTCACGACACCCAAGTCGCGACGTTGGCAATGATGACGTCACAGTTTGAAACTACTCTCCAAACATACGTCTTTTGGTTGGAGCAGAGATAAGTAAGCGCAAACGCCACAAAGGTTCTGCTGGGGGAGTGCTCTGAAGCATGAAAATGCCATCTAGCGGATATGAGGAGAACTAACTGGAGTTTGAAAGGCGGGGTCGTAATCTAGGTTACTCTATTACCGTTGTGTGCCCAAATCGGATTATAAATGGTCGCTACAGCTATAATAAGATACATATCTTACCGATTTTGAGGTATATAGTAATAAATAAACAGGATACCCGTGTCTGTAAGTTTCCGATTACTCACTCGATTCTCCGGAGGTTTAAACCTCGGTCAAAAGACCTCGGTTTAAACCTCCGGCGAAACGAGTTCGTAATCCGGAAACTTACAACACAGGAATCCTGTTTCTATATGATACTGCCTCTCAGCCTTACTGCCCTTATACCTTTCCGCTCATCTACCATACTGCCTCTCAATCATACTGCCCTTAATCCATACTGCTTCTCTACCATACTGCCCTTAATCCATACTGCTTCTCTACCATACTGCCCTTAATCCATACTGCTTCTCTACCATACTGCCCGTTATCCATACTGCTTCTCTACCATACTGCCCTTAGTCCATACTGCTTCTCTACCATACTGCCCTTAATCCATACTGCTTCTCTACCATACTGCCCTTAAAGAGCAGAATGGGTTGGGTCAGTATAGTTGAGGGGCAGTAACTCGATGACCAGTATGGTTTAGGGCCAGTATGGTTCAGGGCAGTGAGGTTGAGGGGCAGTATGATTTAGGGGAAATATGGATTGAGGGCAGTATGGTAGAGAAGCAGTATGGATTGAGGGCAATATGATTGAGAGGCAGTATGGTAGATGAGCGGAAAGGCATAAGGGCAGTAAGGTTGAGAGGAAGTATTGCTGAGGAACAGTATGGTGGTTGAGGGGTAGTATGGGTGAGGGGCGATACAGTTGAGGGGAAGTATGGTTGAGGGGGAGTAGGGATGAGGGGCAGTATGGGTAAGGGGTAGTATGGTGATGGGTAAGGGGACAGTATGTAGGATTGAGGGGCAGTATTGTAGATGGGCAGCCTGATGGGCAGCATTCTAGAGGGGTAGTATGGTGGAGGAGCAGTATGGTGGAGGGGCAGTATAGTATAGGGGCAGTATGGTAGAGGGACAGTATAGTAGAGGGGCAGTATGGTGGAGGAACAGTATGGTGGAGGGGCAGTATGGTGAAGGGGCAGTATGGTATAGGGGCAGTATGGTAGAGGGGCAGTATGGTGAAGGGGCAGTATGGTAGAGGAACAGTATAGTAGAGGGGCAGTATGGTGGAGGGGCAGTATGGCAGAGGGGTACTATGTTGAGGGGCAGTATGGTTTAAGGGCAGTATAGTGGAGGGGCAGTATCTTTTATCGGTGGCCCTCTGTCGGTCAGAAATCGTATTTCAGTCGTTTGGTGTAGACTCAAAGACCAACGCTTGAAGGCACTGTTCCCAAATCCTAACTCAGTCGGCGGGGTGCATGTATAATCGTATCTCTGTCGGTAGGTGTACCCCAATTTCCTTAGGACTAATACCCTCCACCCCCTCTCCTCGAGGGCCGCGGGTCGAGCAAGGGGTTACGTAATTTGCCTGCGACAAGTTCACCGACTCCTATACGATTTGGGAACTAATCGTTCAACCCGGAATCGGTAGATGGGCATCCGGCTTAATTACCTTTGCAGAATGAAGATGGCTGGACGCCTGGGCTGGATTAAGTAGGTCCTCATCGCTGATGGGTCTGTCGGGCTCAACGTCCCTCCATCGTCTACACGATCATCATCAAGGATGGAATGGCTGGAGGTGGGGTGCTTGCCAGCCCGGGTTGTACGTAATAGGTCTGTGGCTGGTTAGTCTTCCCCACCTGATGCCCAAGATACAAGTCGCCAAGCTATATCCACAAGCTGTATCCGAAACAGTAGGATTTTGCGTCTAGAAGTTCGACCTGTTATCCGTCTCGTAGACGCCTTATCTAGTGGCGTATATACATGTCCATGGTGCGGTGTTATATACGTCATATATACACCTGATTCCATTGTATATACACCACCATCCAATAGTTCCGATCTTTGCAACTTGGGGACACTACTGGTAGCATATTTCATTTTCCATTAACCATCCAAGTCTGTATTATATGAAAAATACAATCTTATATTACCAATTTATTTTATAAAACATTTATAAAACTGGATTGAGTATAAATTGATTAATTACACATAATAAACCTTGTATTTTTTTTTTTTACCGTTTTTCTAATAGATTTCACTTTAAAACACCATGACTATGTGTGGTCAGTCTTGGCCTAGCATATAAGGACCCTCTTCAAGGTTATAGCTGACTACTGAAATCATCTTACCATTGTGTGAATGCGGCCGCACACGTGTGAATGCGGCTGCACATGTGCACCAGGCCCCCACCTGATACCTTAGCGGGCAGTGGGGGGTGGGGGAGGGTTTCCCACTGAGAGTCAACCTGTACAAACGAGGCTGGCAGCGGGCAATGGGCGGTGGGCGGCAGGCAGCGGGGGGGTTCTCACTGAGGCTGACTGGGGGGTGGCGTGGGGTGGTGGGGGGGAGTCGGGGGGTGACGGGGGGTGGCAGGAGACGGGGGTCGGCAGGTCTAAAAACAACAACAAGCATGGTAGAGGTAGCGGACTTTTTAAATTTTTAGTACACATACACATACGCCTGGCGTATGTATATCGCGCAGAGCATGTTTTATCTTGGTTACGCCAGGCGCGAAATACACCCAAGTCGCGCGCGTCTACATATGGAAACTGTCTCGTAGACGCCCGAAACGCAGACGCGGATAAGAGGTGTATACAAATGTGAACAAGCCACTTTACAGCCGATACGTGTGTTATCGCGATGGCGTATATATATATATGTAAAATTGTGGTTTTCGTGCAGTGAGTGTAACTTTTTCGGGATAATGGCTGCATGGTCCAACCTCCCCCCAACCCTTGTTTAAAGCTTGGAGGGGTGATGTAGGGGTCAGCGTAGTTGAGCAGTGCTTGGTTTGTTTTATGCTAGGTGACGCGAGTGCCAATCCCTGCTGTGTGGTGAGCCTGGCAGACCTGTGTCTGCAAATGCTATGGGGTCGCCCAGATTACATAGCTCAGTCTGTATAGATAGTCTAAGTTTGCAGCAGGTAGATAGGTCACTTGTTCATTCCTCCGCATCGAGCCTCACAGACTGGTTAGGTTTTTCCGTGAAACCTTTCAGGGGTTGAGTGAACAGATCCACTAACCTTATGCTGCCTAGCACATTCCGTGCTAGGCGGCTGTAACTGTTGAACTTGCCAGGTGTAATAAAGAACAGAATATACCTGTGAAGTGCTCCTTTACATACTGAAAGTTAATAGAACCAACCTTTGTGGGAAACCTCATAGGGTAGCACTCGTCTCACTCCGCCAGATTGACCAATCGAATCTCGGGTAGTGAGGAGCATAGCCTAGAACTGGTGGACCGCTACATAAGGATGAGACCACATATAAGAGTCACAAGTACGGTATACCTTGTCTGCCTCCTTCTCTACTGATTACAAGGGGAACAAATTGACCAAACATATGAATAGTTTTCATGTATCTAAGAAATGTATCGGTGTTATTACTCAGCGGTGGAAATTTCAAATATTGAACACGAATTCTCTGGATCACCAGAATTGACCACGTTTAAACGGGGATTTGATGAGAGAAAACATTATGAAAATATAGGAGATATTATTGATCTTACATTTAAACAAAGAAATCTGGCAGGGCAGGGAGATTAATTAAGTTCACATCACTTTAACGCAATGCTGATATAGAACTACAGAGATATATCATAAAGCTGACATTTAACGTCGCTCCAGAAGACATTCCGTGCTGCAGGCATACCGGCGTTAAAATGCAAAGAGGATTTTGAAATCTAAAAATATTTTTATGAACACAATAACAGCTTTTCCCAGCTACATTACCCAATCATGCAATGTAGGCCATAAGAGAGTGGAATGATAAGGCAGCACCTGTGTCTCTGGGATATGCACGAAAAGTGAGCATTACATACAATCAGGAAAAGTCTGGCAATATCGGCTTAGAGAGAAAACTGTCATTGGTGGGCATTCTCGCACGTCAGAAGGCCATTACACATGTAGTTATGATCTTCACAGCCGTATTTCGTTATCATAATATAGCCGGCGATAAAGCAGACTCCGCTGGCGAGTGTAACTATTTTTGTAGTAACAGGTAGTAATGGAATACAGGTTATGGCCAGAAAGGACTGCCAGAATATAAACTAGCAACAACCCATACTGCAAGAAAATTGCGTTTTATTCATCTACACACCACCGTGTATATAAACGTATGAGATGTATATATATATGGTTATACATATATATGTATACGCCCCCATTGTGCACCCTAGTATGCAGCATGCATAACACAGTACTTCGTGTATGGAAGCTTAATGGTAGTATCTGCCACCCAGCGTATAAAGATAAAAATATACTATACGCCATATATATATATATATATACCTACACCAACACTGAAGCCCTCCTTCCGATTCCGATTTCAACTCCGACTGCGACACCGAGTCCGAGGCCGAGCCTGAGCCCAACCCAATGTCCATAACCACAGTATCCCAAAACCTGATAAACAGACATATCCTGAACCATACAGAACAATGGTGTTTGAAAGTAAAATACCAATACAGTAGAACCTTAATAGACACCCCGCGTAAGTGGCCACCCCACATTAGTGGACACTTTTGCTTAGAGCGGAAAATGTTCCCTCTATTAGATGTTCAATTTAATCCCGCATAAGTGAACACATCGCGTTAGTGGACACCCTCCTTAAATGGACAGTTATTTCAGTACGAAAAGCCCTAAAACCCCAAACTAACCCTCAACCTATATCTCATCTTCGCTGACAGTCACACCCTGGTCACATGAATTAAAGATGAGATATTAGCATTTAAAACCGGCAACGTAAAGATGAGTACTCTACATCGCCCATTTAGCTAGGTTTCTGGCAGTAAAGAAATAAGTTGAAACTTCAGTTTCAGGCTGAAACACATCCTCAGCCTATGTCTCATCCTCACTGATAGTCCTACCCTGATTACATGATTTAAGAATAGTCAGAAAATGGGTGACATATATACAACTTACTCATCTTCATGTAGCCGTTTTGAAGGCTAATACATCATATCTAATTCTTATAATGAGGGTGTTTGAAATCTAGATCTCTTGTTCCAGAAAATATGTCCCGACGCTAGAACCAGAGGGGCGTATTTATAGGACAAACGTCAGAGAACGGAATCGCTACATATTCACTCACAACGTTATTATAATTTTTTTCTTTTTTTTTCAGTTTTTATTAGGGAATATTGTGTGTACAACCACCAAATTTGCCTATTGAGCCATTCTTCCATTCGGGCCCTTGCCCCTACTCCTCATTCTAATGGCGGGTGTTAAACCGAATGGGCAGTGGGTACCATTTTTGTGTAAGTCTTTGGTATGACCCGACCGGAGTTTGAACACTAGACCTCCCATACTCTCCAATATCACCCCGCAAGGTGTGAGGGATAAAATACAAGGAAGGGAGAAAATTTACACCAGAATTATCCCCCATGTTATTACCCATAGGCAACTACTAAGTGACTGTCATAAGCAGTTAATACAAAAAATATTGGAAAGTGATGACCATCACTTAAAAACTGACAAACAGCCAGTAAAATAAAACAGACCTAAAGGCCGGCTTATAAACGCCTGATGAGACGAGATCGTTGAAACTATGGAGCAAGGTTTAAACTTAACAAAACTAGTTTAACATCCAATACACAGAGAAACAATTTCTGAAACAGCCCCAGGGAGGGCTCAGAAAACAGCTCAGATCAGTTCACCCACTACACACCAGGATTTTCTGGTTCCATAAACATCCACCATATGGGATAGGGAGCCACCAGAAGGCTCACCCCATGACCAGATCTAAACTACAAAACGATTGGCTCACACACTTTACCGCCTCTCTTTGTTCAGTCCTCTGACCAATGAAAAACCGGAAAACACACCACGTGACCGTAAAGAACCAATCGAGGTCTAACTCTGTGAAAATAATTAACATAAGCAGGCCCCAGCCGGGTGCTCTGCAGCCTAAGACAGTCACTTGCTCTATAGTCGCGTAAGCCGCCACGTCAACCCACCAAGTATAATTATTATCATTATTATTGTTTTTATTATTATTATTATTATTATTATTATCATTATTATTATTATTATTATCATTATTGTATTTATTATCATTATTTTACGCCTAAAATTTCTAAAGTCATCTCATGTACTTGCGAAGTACAGTACGGGCACAGTGCGCCGGAACATTCACTATGTCTCAGGGGGCCCTAACATTATTTATAATACGTCCCCAGCAGCGGCTATTATTTCATAGAAGTTCGGCCAAAGGTGTAAAATAAGCCAGAATGAATATGATTTAACTTATTTCTATTAAACTTAGTCGCTGAGATGCCTTTGTCACATAGGAAATTTCTTATCTGCATATATGGTCTATAAATGATAGACCTTTGTGTATATTGGACTAATGAATTCCTAAATCAGTTTTGGTCAAAGTGACCTAGTGCATAGTCGTCTCTATCACGTACACATACACGCCTCGTCTGAAAACTGACAAACGGAGGCAATGCTTTCACCGGAAAACTCAAAATACTTAAGGTTGCATTCTGCCTTCAGGTTAAGAATCCCAAAAATAAAAAGGATGCTTTCGGGGCCGGAACGAGAACAAGGTAACTTGACCCATGGCAAACTGTCAGGGGAGAGAACAGGAAATAAAAACCCGGGGAAACGACAGGAAAGGAAAACTCTTTCGGGAGAACGCAGAAGAGCAAGATGAACTATAATCCGGGGAGAGGGCAACAAATGCTGGCAGTTTATGCCAACAGGCAGATATATTTTCTGTTTAGTATTTATGTTATTGTCATTATTACGAATCTGAAATGATACAGCTACATTTAAGATTGTATGTTACCATGAGAAAAGTAACATATAGTAGGGTGAATATGATAGAATGTTACATCGTCGATGTCAATTACTTTGATATTTTGAAAATATATTGCTTTAGGGTAATTCTTGAAGCCTTGGGAATAGCAGGATAAGAAAATCATCGAAGGACTTAGTATCTCAACAAATGCCTCAAAGTGAAGTCCATATTTCCAATACATTTCCTGTAAAGATAAAACAAATTCAAATACACCTATTATACATATTCGGTGTCGGCAGAATATCAAGACGTTTCAATTCTTGAATAAGAAAAAGTCGGAAGTAATTAGTTTGAAATGGCAACTGTCACTGTTCAAAAATGACCGAGGTGGCGCCACTGGGCATCGACAGATATACGCTCAATATGGTAAGACATTCAAACCTGCACTAGGTCGCTCAATGTTATAATACAATAACGAATCCCCTCAAAGCCGAAGTTGCACCAGCACAGGGCGAAAAACCCTAATTTACATATATGTACATATATAGCTAGGATTTTGTATTAAAAAGTTAGTCCTATTTTCCATCCTGTATAAGCATCATCTATAGACGTATATAAGTGTACAAGTCGGAGTTATATGTATGTCACATATACGCCTGATTCTGTTATATTTACCCCACTGTTCAATAATTCCGATCTCTGCATCTAGGGGACACCACTGTTGTTTATATCTCATTTGCCATTGACCATCCAAGTCTGTGTTAAATGAAAAGTGTGATCTTATATTACCAATTTATTTTATAAAACCTTTATAAGACCTAATAAGCTATCAACTGATTAAATACAAATGATAAACCCAGCATTCCTTTGTTTTTTTGCGGTTTTTGATTGATCATACTTTGAAAACACCTTTCTTCTGTGATTATGATTCTAATACTCTATGTATACACACAAGGTGTCATCAGATATTACCTCCTCACCACAACTGTTGCTACTTAGCCACCGCCACTGCCACCGCCACCTACACCTCAGCTGCCGACACCTCTTTCACACACCCCGCTTTCACACCCGTCTGCGCACAGCCATGCGCCTGCCCACCGATAGACAATACTCTGATAATGTGTGTTGGCAGAGGACTTGGGGTAATCTGTCCACACACACTGGGGTAAGGCTGTGGGGAGCCTGGAGGGGGGAGGGGGCGAGGGGGAGTTTAGGGGGTTTCTCTACCAAGTGGTCAGTGGTCAGAAATCAAGGGGGGGGGAGAGACTGGGTGGTGGGGGCAGGGCGGTCAGGGCCCGGTTCACAAGCAAAGTCAAGTCAGTTAGAAATGAAGTCAATTATAATTGACTTCGTCAAGTCAATTTCCGAAATTGACTTGATTTGGGTTCACAAACAAAGTTCAAGTCAATTCCCTTATTGACTTGGCGAAGTCAAATAAATCTGGAGCTCTTCATCATCGGAGTTGAAGATATCGCCTATCTAACGTGTATTTTACGTCTGATTTCCACATCCGGTTTGGATAACAACAAGCGTCCTTGTCGGATTCGAAATCCACAATCCATGTTAACTGTTGTAGATTATGGAAATTATGTGCCTTATTTACTAATCATGATATTCCAAAAAAATAATGTGATTAGAACAGTATTATTGATGGTATTTCTCTCCAGTGGGGAGTTTCGACATCAGAATTAATTGACTTGACTTCTCAAGTCTACTGTCTATTAGACTTGGGATTTCGAACCTTTTTTAAGCTTGACTTGTAATTGACTTCGCTTGTGAACTCGATCTCAGCGGAATTGACTTGGACTTGAAGTCAATTAGGCAGTAAGTCAATTTTAATTAACTTAGACTTCGCTTGTGAACCGGGCCCTGGTGGCGAACCTTTTTTCATTTTTTTATCAGTATACATACATATATACATGCCAAACATATTTGATTTATATATTACCAACGTATACATGTTGCCCTCAGGATATTTCTTCTAATATATGCTTGGTGACAAATACAGCAATTACGCTTCCGTATACAAGAAAAAACAGTATTCTATACGCTACATACGCTGGCGCGCAATATTGACGTATATAAATATAAACATGTCAATATATGTGGATACATGCATTTACGTTGTGGCGTATATGTTAAATAAGTCTGGGTTTTCGCACAGTGCAGGTCACTGAGTTATATCATACTTAGTAATGTTCCGTAGTAATCAAATGACAACACCCCTTAAACCCAAATCAGGTCACATACTATATTAATTTATCATAGTAACAAAATGATGAGTCGAATCAAAGCTGCATCAGGCCACTGGGGTATACCTTATTTAATGTAGTAATGAAATAATGACTTCCTTCAAAGCCACACCAGGCCACGTGCTATACCATTACTAATGTAGTAATAGAATAGCAACTCCCCTCAAAGCCACACCAGCCTGCTGCGTTACGTGAGGCTATATGGTAACTGGATTCCCACCACACAGCTCGCTGATCCAATTGTTACTTGACGCCAATACAGATTAGCTGAATCAGCCTGCCTGCCATCTTTGTCCACGCGCATGCGTGCACGGCGCATCCGCCCATGTGGTGGTGAATAAGTAATCCGTCTCTCCGTTCGCCGATATCCAATGCTTGTTGATTATTCTGACAGTGACAGAATTGTTCAATAGATTGCATTCATAACAACACATATTGCAAGGCCACTGGGGGCAGATTACCATTTTAGTCACCGTTGTTCACAGCACGAAAATTGTTGTTCATAATTGTTGACACCAGAATGAAAACACAATTAATGATTATGTTTACCAACGTTTTCTTACTGATACATACTTGGCGTCTACACCATATAAACGTCCGTTTACCGAAGTCGTTTTGGCTGTAAATACGGCCAGTGTGACTGAGTGTCGGCCAAGGCATAAACAAATCATCATTTTGTCTCTTTTTGACTGTTGACGCCACGATAAACACACTGAGTATATGTTGCATAAGTGTTTGTTTTCAGTGGTAAACAGTGTGCACATTTGTTTGTGACTATGAAGAGTATTTGTTTGTTTGTGTGAGTTTTCTAGGCGTAAACACTTAGGCATGCGCACGTCTATATACGTAATCAATATTACATAGATGCACACATACAGACATTTACTGTTTGCGTCAGAGATGTTTATTCAGACAAAAAAACATGGCAGCCCTCCGCCTACCCCCTCCTACCCCTTGCGTATCCCCCGCTTAACTCTCGTTTATCCCCCGCCTAACCCCAGTGTGTGTGTGGACAGATTACCCAGTCCTCTGCCTACACACATATCTCTGCGTGGGTGGGCACATGGCTGTGTGCAGATGGGTGTGAAAGAGGCAGGTGTCAAAGCGTCTTCGGCGGGAGATGTGTTGGTGGCGGCAGAGGTGGTGGCTGTGTGGCAGCATTTGCGGTGGTAGGTTGATATCTGATCAGACCTTGTGTTATATATACAGTACCTTAAGTATGACTTTACTTCAGAAGAGTTGTGTTTTGAAAGTAAAATCTATTTAAAAAACGTTAAAAAAACAAAGAATGCTGGGTTTATTATATGTATTTAATGGGTTTATTATATGTATTTAATGAAAAGATGATAAATAGGGTTTTAGAATGATTTTATAATCAAAATTGATAATATAGCATTGGATTTTCCATATACCAAGGACTTAATGACTAATAGCAAATGAAATAAAAAACAGTGGTGCCCCTAGTTGCAGAGATCGGAATTATTGCATATATATGAAGTATGTATGAGCACAACATGGACACTTATATATGCCAATAGATAAGGCTTATACACGGCAGAAAATAGGTCAACCTTGTATACGCAAAAGCGTACCTGTATACGCCGTTCGCATATATATGTAAAGTGGTTAGTTTTGTGCAGTGGCAGGGAATCTACCTGTGGGACATGAAGATTCACGTCTTGTGTTTACTGGGATGACTCTGTCTCTTTGTACTATAAATCAGTCATCAATACACCAATTGTCTCACGACTATTCAGTCGGGTCAAACGCGGCTATACCCAACAAATGAAACAATCATCAAACATAAACACAAAATGTTTATATAAACAACACAGGACAAAACACAGTTTCTCCCTACTAAGTGTGATCCATGTTAATATTTTTTATGTTTATATATCTTGGTACATGACAGTCATGTTTGTGGATTCAGAGTATATTTTAGATGTCAATTTTACCTGACCTATTGTACATGTATAATTTTCCTTGGTATCCCTTAGATTCAAACGATCAGTGTTGTGCAATAAGCCACTATAGACCCGGCCTGCTAACCTTTCAACATCGATGAATTTAGTTTTATTCTTAGAAATTAAATTGTTGATTGATGAAAGTTTTTAAAACCTTTTCTTCCTGTAAAGATCTAGTGTTTATGATTATGCCTAGATATTTTGTGATCTGTGAAGGAGATGAATGTGTTTTAAAGTTAATTGCGATGAATGGATAATTTTTCGTTCTCCTGGAAATGAAACCACTAATCGTATTGGATATATGGGGACCAGTCAAAGTACCATCCAGAGTCAAAGTACCACCCAACTGAAGTAAAAGTACCCCCTTGCTCGCTGGAGCCCAACGGTGGCTTTCACAACTAATGGCGGTGATGCGGCCTGTGGCTTTAACACCCTGTACCGTTCTCTACTAAGGGTGTGAATACTCAGCATAACTGTCATTTGTCTCAGTGATAAACATTAATCATGAATATAAGCTGAGGTACCTATGCTCAAACATAGACGTAGATCTCATCTATTAAATTTTGTGTTTAGAAGAGCCCAAAAGGCCCAAAATCTGGTTAAGCCAACAAGAGCTACATGGATGTCTGAGGGCCCAATGTTATATGTTGCAAAACCGAATTCCACGTCGTATATGAACTCGGTACATTATCACGTAGGAATAATCTGGAATCAGCAAACGCCACTTGTGAGGTCAACAGGAGACATTAAGAATTTTTTTTTTAAAACTCATCAAATCCATAATGAAAGAAGAAATCTGGAACCTACAGCCAAATGTAACTATAACCACATTTTCCTTCTGTTATTCATCATACCTGTAAGACATCAAATCCAGAGCTTACATATGTTGACTCTATAGCTCTATAAGTTTGTGATGTTAGAATTAGGGAAGGCAGGACCAAGAAAACCAGCCCCAATTTTGGGTTGAGGTCCAAAGCCTCTTTATTGAGGGCGATGTAATGATTCAAAAACGGATTTATGTAAACTAGGATCTCAATAAAGAGATCACCGAGAGGCGCGTAGTCCCAGGGCCGGTTGTCCTCCGGACCGGTCCCAGGGATGGCTGGTGTTGCAGCCGGTCTGCTGAGACAAAAGTCCGACGGATTAGACAAAGAAGATGAATGATAAGCGCACCAACTACAATACGAGACAGAGGTCAAAAGACAAATTTCGGAATTCAGCAAATGCAAACATTTAAAAAAGAAAAAAAAAATTATTCCGAAACATAAAACATTATCCACTAGATATCTCTTTTGACCTATGACGTAAACGGGTGAAAATATTGTACATATCAGTGTTAAAACGCCAATATGCAGAAATGTAATACCAAGTATATAAACGAACGTTTACGCAAATGCTGCTATGAGTTACCAACGGCCAGTGTTAGAACACATTGTAACGCCAGTCGTTTCAACGAGTAAATCAGAAGGAAAACGTAAACGCCCGTTTACTTCGGCGTCAACAGAACGTAAAAAATCACGGGGTTGTAGACGCCAAATCGACCAAAAATGATTGTGTTGACGGCAAGTTTCGTGCTGTGGTCGATGTTTCTATTTTAGTAAAAAAAAAAATTGTCGACAATTGGATCGGTATCTGTCAGGTATTTGTCCTGTCCAGATCTTCTTGCAGCATGCAGGACTCGATTTATATGTGTATATACAATAATATAAACTCTTGGTAAAGTCAGTGTGGTAGAGTAGCGATACATAATCATACCAGGGCAAACAAATTACATGAACAATATGACTGCTGCTATTTGCTCAGAACTAAGAGATGTGGAAGTAGTCGCCGCATTGTCACATTGTCCAAGCAAACGCGGGTCGTGCATGGCTATTGATCCAGTTCAAACCAGTCATTGCCTGCCATGACAGGTTACGGCCAGTTTACTGTATATGATTCATCAACTAGTCGCAACCAATCACGCCGATTACATGTAATGCTAAATGCAGCAGGTTGACCGGCATGACCCAGGGGTCATGTGTCCTCCGGTTTGAGGGTCGCGCGAGATCTCGGCTCGTTCACGAGGTTTACTTTTGTACTCGTTAATGTGCATCGGCGCAGCGCAGCCAGGCGCGAAGGACGACCAACTGCCGTAAATATCATAATGCGATCTGACGGGAATACTGGACATTGACATGGGGTGGCCCTACCCCCTGGAGAACTTTCCTGCGCATGTGCAAAGGTGCTTAATGGTGTAGCCCTGAAGCAGTGACAGCATTCCTACAATGATAGCGAAATGCAATTGCCACTTCAATTTGACAAAGACATTTGACAATTTCTGTCTTTTAAATAGGAAATTGGAATCGGCTCCAACATTAAGCCGAAACATTACTCTCACACCAGCAGTGACTGCACGATAACTCTGTGGGTCCAATAACTGACCCAAACGGAAGACACAAAAAGCCCATCTAGCTCTTCCCCAGTAGAGGATGCCTTTGATGTCCCTACTAGCATCGTGACCAACCTGTAAATCATCTCCAACAATGATTTGCATGTTGGAGAGCAGCATTTGCATTGTTGTTGCTGTATGTTGTATCCACAGCTTAAGACCGGTTCTATGCCGCTAAGAATATTAGGTAGATAGTTTTGAGGTAAAACTTAGGCTTTATTGTAGATGTATTCCTCATATCAGGAGACATTAACAACTGTAGGTAATTAAGTGTAAGTATATGTAATCAAACAACAATTCAGCAATGACCTGTTTCTGCATCGATCATACACTAAACCTAGTGACAGAAATCCTATAATGGCCAATAGTGACTTAGTTTACAGTATTTACATTCACCAATGTAAACAGATATGTGGCAAGTTCATGTTCTGTTTTCTGTTGGAGTATGCTATTCCCCCTATATATACTGATGGCTTTTACTTGCATGCTTCATTGCGTCATACCAGTAGTCGCCACACCACGAAACTAACCACTTTATTCCTACATACGCCATCGTGGAAGAGCATGTACCCCCTGTAAATTGACTTGTTTTCATGTATGTATATACGCCTATATTTCACGCCAGCGTATGAGGCGTCTACAAGTTTCCTTTTAAATACGGACTTGTCTCTGCTGTATTTCACACCAGGTGTATACGAGAGGAAATATCCTCTAGGATGGGCGAATACATGTTATATATACATATATGTTTGGCGTATATAACATCAAAAAAGAAAAATGAATCGCGACCCGCCGCCACCCTACTCGTGGGTGTTGGTAGAGAAGTTACACCAACGCTGAAACCCCTGCCCGGCCACTCAACCAACAATAAAGTCCTCCCTACACACTCGGTGTGAATGCGGCCGCCCGGTCCCCACTCGGTGCCTGAAAACAACCCTACAGAAGAGTGCTGTTTGGAAGTAAGATCTATTTTAAAAAGTTTTTTAAAAAAAATGCAATGTTTATTGTATGTATTAAATTAAAAGATAATAAATAGGGTTTTAGAACAACTTTATAAAATTGATAATTTAACTTTGGATTTTTCATATACCAAGGACTCACTGACTAATGGAAAATGAAATATGCTACTAGTGGTGTCCCCAAGTGGCAGAGATCGAAGCTATTGGATAGTGGTGTAAATACAATAGAATCAGGCGTATATGACGTATATATGGACTATGGACATGTATATACGCCAATGGATAAGGCGTATACTCACGGGGAAAAAGACGACCTCGTATAAGCAAAAAAATACCTATAGATACGCCGGGTGTATACATATAGAAAATGGTTAATTTCGCGCAATGTGCTGTATTATCATAAACCTTATTATAATTCACGGCGTGTTGTCTGACTTACACGTTTCTGCCCGCGTCACCAGGTGGCGCATGGTTCACGTGATCATATGCGACGGAAGTGACGTCAGCCGGAAGTGTCTGGAGGCCGGCGCACGCAGCCAAGCGTTGTAATGGTCTAATGGAGGCATTGTAATGATGTGGTAATGATGAGGTAATGACATCACTGATTCCACTCGTTATTCCGGGAGTACGGCGTCCCACTTGCCCTAGCGGCTTCCCCTGGTAAACTTTTATGGGGATCGTTTATAAAATTGAGGATAAAACTGGCGCTAATACAAACATCTGAAATCAGTCAGAGAGTTAGAGGCGGGGACAGAAACAACACGCTGCGGTTCTTTGAATTGAAAAGCGCGGGAAAACCGGAGGCCAGGTAGCCATTAGTGTCAGACGACATTTTCCACTTCTCATGTCAGACGCGTCGCGTTCCCGCGTTTTCCAGTGTCGTCTGCTAAGTCGCGATGAGCGTTACCATGGCAATCATCTGCGGTGCTGCCTATCGCTATCGATATTTCAGCCGGCCGCCATGATGGCTGCGTGCGCACGCGTGGAGTGGTTTTGGCGCATGCGCCGTTGATCACGGTCATCGGGCTCGCAGTTTAGCACAAGAAAATACCAGGTTTGGGTTGGAGGCTGGCTTTTTGTGGTCCTCTCTCTACCCGACCCAGCTCTCTATTAATGGAGATGGAGATGGTTTTTCTCGGGAAATAAAAAAGAAGTTGCAAGCCTCGCCAACAGTAACTTCTCCAATGGAAGTTTGTATTACCTTATTGCGGTAGATAAACGGTAACAACGATCATCCAGGAAAAGCAATGGGTATTTTGAAATAAACTTTTTTCGTATAAAAGTAGACCCTTGTCTAAACGTTTCAGCTGCATTTCCAAACAAAATAATTCTATTTATCGATTTTTATACTGATGGAGTTTCCTCCCCCTCTTTATCAGTTCTACTACTCTTGAGTTGTAGGCTAGTTTGAACTGATAACACAATTGGATAAATTTGGATGGTCATGAAACGAGCAGCAAATGTTAAAGTAACGTCAATTAGCCTTGAAACAACAATGGCTATTTCCTTTTGTATTTGTCCCATCTAGTTAGTAGATATTTATCGGAATCGATTAAGTTTCATATTGTGTCCCGCGCCTACATTCTAATGAGAATACTTACTAAAAATGAATGAGATCCCAGCTGTTGATGTGTAAGGTGAATGGGGTTTAGATTTTTGTATTCGTTATACAGACAGCTCTAACACAAGATAAGATCTTCCACTGTAGGTCTGACAGAATATCGAACAATAGGGTACATACATACATTTAATCTTCCGTATGTAAGTTTTTTTATGATATGATGATGATGAGGAAGATGAGGGGAAGTTTGAAGTTTTTCCAGTCGTAGACTGAGTGCATATAGACTGAGTGCATATATTTCACTTTCACTCTCTATAGATACGTCTCAATTCGTTACACTACAGGGTTCAATGATTGTTCCATTTATCAATAAAAGAAGAGGCAAACCTCCGCATTATCGCAGGAGGAACTGTACAATTCCATTGAAGGAATTAAAACCAAAAAAGAATTGATAAATCTCAATAAGAAGCTGTTCATGGTCTAGAACAAGAAAAACTGAAATAAGGATTTTCGTCTGTTGCTAGAGGATTAGGCGGTTTTTGCAGTTGACAAAATTTTTGACGTATTGGACTTGTGGACTTGTAACGTCACACTTACACCGCACAGGCTTCAACTGACGCTCAACCGTTCCCTATTTACTTCTTCTTTAAATGACGTCTAGATTATAGTCCATATTCAAACCTATGGATGGATGCTTTTTGATGTTTTGCTTTGCTCATCTGTAGATGAGTAATTTTCTCCTTTCGTGTTATCTCCTCATTGAACCTGTCGTATGGCCCAGATGATCTGCTCTTTGATGTCAGTGAGTTAGTCATTACCTTAAGTTGACAAAGTAACTACATCCCTCTACAGCAATTCCTAACCACCTAGGCATTGTCTTAATAGCTACCACTTTTAGCACCTGTTGTCATCTATCATCCAATAGAACGTCCTTGTTTTCTGCTCTCTCAATAGCGCACTATACATCTTTGGTAAAGACCAAAATTAAGATTTGCGTTTTCCAGAATGGATGTGAATGCCATCAAATGTTATTCATGTTTAAAAGAATACAATGAACTATGATACAATGCAATATCCGCAGCAGGGACTTCTGGTAAAAATCATTCTTTTGGGGATGTTATATGACCAATATGATATTCGAGCTCTAGATCTCTATCGACGTTATTATCATGATTTTCAAATATCTCCATAATGAATTTGATATTACCAGCAACATTCATTCGCCCGACCTCTCCAGTGCCGTCTCCACTAAGAAACTGCCCTTTGTTGACTGCTTTCAAGAGTTCTAATCCCCAATTTCAGATAACAAATCCTCGTTGCGTAGGTGAACTCTCCCTTGTGTATTTCCCCAAGTGATTTGACTGATGTTAGATATTTGCACAAGCGCACCTTCCGATTATCTGATGGAATTTCTAGTCTGTCTATCCTACCTTCCCGCTTCCCCATTGCTCACTCATTACAAATGCATCCAATCCTAATCAATACAGGCATTGTGTAACAATATGTAATGCAAATGTGAAAATGATGGATTGCAGTGGAAGTAGCATAGACAATGAGGTTAATGGAGCGTGGATTATCTACTGTAGGATTTCCCTGCTCGACATCTACTCTGAGAAAGAACGATATCTTTTTTCCCACCCAGAATTATGAAAAAAGAACATCTATACAAATACAACCGTATCAAACAGTAATGCAAATATAGTAACTGAGTTCTCTATATTCACTTTTCTGTTTAATTTATTCAAAACAGCTCCCCATTATGACCTTCGAAAAGCGGTAATTGTGGATGCATGTAGGAAAAATAGATAAACATAGTGTAGGAGTCACAGGCATCGAGCAATAGTAGATCTATTCTACAATGGGTGAAGCCAGAGAAAAGTGTGAACAGCCTGCTGGAAATCTACTCGGAGAAGGATCGGTGACCCATAGCCTTTGGTCAGGAGTGGTCATTGCTCCCCTTGGTGTACCCCTCTACCTCGTCGCACGGGCGCCCCTCCTGCCCTCTAGCGACTTTCATAACAACCGCCACTCACTTCCGCTCCTTTGGCCCTCGCCTCTCCCTCACTTCTGCTCGACCCTCCATACACTACACATATACTCCATTTTTATTCTCTTGGCCACCACATGCTCGCAGCCTTTGTACTCAACGAGTCCAAGGCCGGCATGCAGTACACCATCAACGAGGATAAAGGAGGGGAATGAGGGAAGTAGAAATACCTCCAAAAACGAGAAACAGCGCACCGAGCACCTCTAAGGCTCCCGATATGGAGGGCTCCGAGGCCATCCTGGAAGATGGTAACAACCACGTGGACTTGGTATCAGAGCATGGGAGCACGTTACGAACCTCCAGAGTTGTTGCCCTCGAGTCCGGCTTAATAAATATGAGGTACAACATTGACCGCATTGATAAAAAGATGGATGGGGTCCTTGATGCAATCCTTCGGATATCACGCCAACGGTCGCCCGACCGTAGCTCTAGGGCGGCCCAGGAGGATCCCGCAACGGCCAGATCAGCAGCGGGAGAGTACCCATGACTGGGCCCAGGCTCAGGTCTGCATGCTACTTCCACCACGCCAGCTGCAGGAACGGTACACCAGAAATGACTACGTTCAGAGGGAGATCGACCGTGAGGCCATCTGACACGACCACAAGGCCGGTAAGCACACTGCGCCGCTCCGGATTTCCGCAAAACCAGTCTCTGCAATGATAGACTCTTTACAATCTTAGGATTTTAAGATGTTCCCTCCGCGCCTTTTTACGGGCGATGTAGTACTACCCAAGAGAATGTAGTTCCTAGCTGTGTAGTGTGTCTAGTAGTTTTCCCGCAAGATTTGTAAGTGACATCGATATATTTCTTTAAATTAATCTAGTGGCAACCTTCTGATGACTTTGGAAATGATATAATTAGTTCATAAAAGTTTAAGGATTTGAAGTAAACATTCAACTGTCATCTTCTGAACTGAGTGACAACATCTCTAATTACTTGTTTCTACTGAAAATAAAACAATGCTTTGACTCTCAGAAAGATGTAATATAGTGTAATCTTGCTTCTGACTTATAGTTCCAGTGTTGTCACACTTTTAGAATTGTCAAACCAGTTTGAGTTTGAATTGACATCAATTCTCCGACTGAAAGTAGTTATTTCCCAGAAGCCTATCATTGCAGCGACGAGTTTTCAGTATGTTGCTCTAGCGGTGCAGTGTGGCCGGTAAGCTCGCTTCTGACCTCAACATTACTAGATTAATTAGTAATCCCTATATATTCGTTGAGAGGGAAGGTGTGTATACCCTTGCACAGAAGCTTGAGGTCAGGAGCACGATGGGACCAGTCGAGTATATCAGTGCCTTTCTGGCTCTGATGCAGAGCCACCGTGCCGTGAACCCCGAGGACAGGGACGATATGTATCAGGACTTACATCAAGTGTCTGTGGATGCCGAGAGCTGGCTGTGGGCCAGAGTACGGAGGGCATTCAGGGCGGACAAGATGGCGGCAAGCCTAGCGGCAGGGAGGTCCCTTGCCACGCTTTCAACTCAGAGAGGGGGTGTAGACAATGAAACAGCCACCAGGACGGTGGGGTCAAATGCCTTCACATGTGTTCGTTTTGTGACACGGTTGGCAGGATGCGCCAGCACTTGTTACACGCGTATAACAGGAAGCTGAGTTACAGGGTGGGGTATGACAGCAGTCAACACATGCCGACCCCCGCACCCTGCAGGACACCCCAGGCCGGACACACGGTGCGGCAGACTGACCTTCCACACACACAGGCTTAAAAAATGGCCAGGACGTGCCCTGGGAGTAAGTGAGGCGGGAGGATGCAAACCCCAGGCATGTGCATGTGCACCCAGTCACCGGGAGGATATGTGCAACGCAAGTGACGTCACACCCCACTTGACCGCATACACACCAGGGGCACACATGGTTCATCATAACAACAACAAAGCGGAGGTTGCCACGCCCTTCCCCCAGGATCACGCACCACTACCAACCGTGCCGCGGTTTTGATGTGATAAAAGAAATATGTGAGACGGGAAAAGTGAAGCCGGAGGTCCGCACGGACCCCGCAGTCTTCAGAGAGCACCGCCGGGCCCACTGGCCTGAGTTTAGCGCTGCTGGGGGGTGTTTTATTTTCTGCCCGAGGAGTCCTGGGGCGCCCGGGGAGAGGTCCCAGGACAGTTTGGGTTCGATATTTCAAAGTCTCCCGGGGAAGGAGAGTCTTGGGCCAGATTCTAGGAGGTCTCCTGAAATATCGTTTTATTTTCAGTCCTGGGGCCAGGAGAGCTCCTGAAAAGTGTCCTGCAGCTCTCCTGGCTGGGGACACGTCTAGGGGTGTCTTGGGTGATTCAAAATAACAAATAAAAGCTATTTAATTCATTTGAACTATCGGAAATATATTTATTATGATTTTAATTAAAACTGGAGGTCTCAGATGGAGAATTACTGTGCTATTTACTTAGATTAACATACGTTCATAAATGATGAAATTAGTTCCCAAAAATACCACTATGTGCCACCACCTGCAATATACACAGCCTCTCTTTCAAGTCTCCTCAAAAGTCTCCTACAGGTTTATTTTCTCCTGGGGCTCTCTCAAAGGAGACTTCGGCCGAGGATTTCTCTCCCTCCCGAGGACAGGGTAAATCGAACGAGATTGAGGAGATCTCCTGAAAATTATCCTCAATGGAGCTATCCCTCGTGGGCGAGGAGAGTCCCCAGGAGAGTTGAAAATAAAACGACCCCCTGGTCCCCTGGGCCACGCCCATTTATACAGCCAGCTACGGGACAGGGGTCTGCCCAACGCCCTCGGGGCACGGATCGAAGTCCCCTCGGACCTCAACCCCCCTGCCTGGGAACGATACCTCGCACAGACGCTCGACAAGGGGGAGCTGCTAGACTTCATCAGGTAAGGGTTCCCTCTAGGATAATTTGGACCCGTGTCACGTGAAAAGAGGGGGTCTACAGACTGTAGAGTGATTACGGACATGACATTCCCAAGTGACCAAAGCGTGAATGCCTATATTATCAAAAACTGTCTACGGCCAGGAAAGGGAGCATGGATTGCCTACAGTCGATGGCTTCGTCGGCCGACTCGTGGCCTCGGGTCCAGGGAACTACATATCGAGCTTTGATATATCCAGGGCAAATAAGAACTTTGCTGCGATCAGTTGGACTGGCCATTGCTGTGTTTCATGTGGGGGGACGGGTACTACTGCGATACGGCCATGCCGCTTGGTGCCTGTGCCTCATCATACCACATGCAATGCATCGCCGAGACCATAGTTGAAATCATCGGGTCAAAGGGAGTCGATGCAGCCATGTACCTGCATGATCTCATCATGCTATCCCCGGATAAGGAAAAGGTGGCCTCGGACTTCCGCATGGCACGTGAGTCTCTCCTGCAGATCCGGCACTACGTTATCTCCAGACGAGGGCATCTGGGCGGCAGTCCGAGGCTCGTCCCCAGGCACGGTCGCCAACCAGTGCAGTGCCGTCTCAACATACCTGGCATTGTACAGAAGGATGAGATCTGATCCTCAGCCTCCAACAGTCAGCTTTGTCATGGCGTACCTCGAGTACATCGCGAGCCACGCCCCCTCAGCGGCGACTGTAGCGAACCACCTGTCTAACATACGGTCACACCTACGGCTCTCGGGTGGGGACATTGCCCCTACGGAGGACTTCAGGGTAAAAGGTGTGATAGAGGCGATGAAATGGAACAAGTCATACACTCCAAACGTCAAGCCTCTGGTCCCCATGGAGGTCCTCAGGGCAGTCCTTGGGGATTTGTCCTCGGTACTGCTCTACAGGCTGCAGTCCCTACGATCCGACACAACACCTTTCACGTGGGGACGTAACGACCACGCCCACCCACATGAACGTGACCATCAGGGGGGCCCAAAACCTCCAGCACATGGGAGAGTACAAGGCAGTCATGCTGCAGGCCTCACCGGACCTGAGGTTCTGCCCGGTGAAGGCTATCAACGACATGATCGCGGCTGCCCCCACGGCTCGGCCTGAGGACCCGTTCCTCATACTTGAGGACGGATCCCCAATAACCATGCGCATGCTGATCAAAGAATGGGATAATCTTCTCCAGGCCACAGGCCACCCCCCAAGACCAACACCCTCCACAGCCTGAGAAAGGCGGCCGCCACTCAGGCGTTCCTGACAGGCTTGCCTGAATTATCAATTCAGCATACGGGGGTGGCGCTCAAACACCCACCGGGCATATATTATAGGCAAGAACTCACAGGCAGTGAACCTGTCCCTCATAAACTCATTCAATCAAACGTAATTGATATCAATTACCCGTACATATATATATTTTCCCCCACCCACCCACTCCTTCTTATCCATGACTTCTTGGCTATTTTATTATCAATACAATGTATAACCATATATACTCATATCATTATATTACATAACTATATATCATTATAGTATTTGACATCATTTTCTATCTGTCAATTTACATTGTATTATTATACTCTATATCAATAATTATATTATCGATATCTCGTCCAATAAGGTCGACATATAACTTTCTTTACTTAGAAGATTCAATCAAATTCTCCCATACCATGTTTCTCTCATTCATCCAGGGATGGGGTAATGACCCTGGGTGCTGTTTAAGAACCTACGAGGGAGAATTCATCTGGACGATAGGAGACCAGCTGCGAGGGAGGACATTGGGGACGATCCCGTGTGAATATCGTTTAATAAGGGAGGTCCTGCGTGGATTCTCCTCTCCTTGCTGTAAATTCTCCTAACTTTGACCCAGATAGTCTGTGGAAGGAAATCAGCGTCAGACACGGCAGGGCATCAGTGTATTCAGTCCTGCGGCTACTTCCGTGGATACTTCTGTGATATATAGGAGAATATAAAACAAGGTTTTCTGTAAGATTTATCAATATTTATAAAATATTTTCATAATATAATTTTCTTTTATAGGAAGTACAACATATTAGACCTTTTGTGAACATTTGTCACATTTAAAATATAATGTTTTAGTTGAAATACATAATTAAATCGACCACCTCCCTGGTTATCGCTCACTATTGTCATTGAGCTCAATGTCAGACACACTGTCACTGTAGTAAGAGGCTGCACCCACCTACTACGATAAGGTCCCCGATATACCCCAATAGGACCCTGACAAGAAATGTTTCTGATAGACCCCAATGAATATATATATATATAATATTGATCTCATTATAAAGAAGGAGAGAAACACGGTAGTTGGCGGTAATAATAACATTCATAAACAAACTTTATTTAGTAAGAATTAACAATGGGAGTAAAAACCCATAAACCTGCTACAATAAGTACATTTACATCGAGATGAGCTAGCCTCGAAACAGTAAGTTTTTTTCAAAATACAGCGTGAGCTCATGTGAGCAGATCGGAGGCTGGAACAGAAGTGGCAATGACGGTTAGAGCAGCTCAGATCCTGCGGGAAAGGAAGAGCAACCATGGTATGAGCATTATACATATCAACAAGCCTCACAACGGAAGCGAAGTTATAACGCAGTGAATAATAAATATGTTGTCATTCTATATTTATATTTATATATAATATATATAATAATATGATATTGATCTCATTATAAAGATGGAGAGAAACATGGTAGTTGGCGGTAATAATAACATTCATAAACAGATCAACTACCCGCCAACTACAAGTAGAAACTACTTCAAAAAAACATTTAGTGTATTGTCTGACAGTAGACTACAAGTCAGATCACCATGTAAGTATTTTGAAACCACATTCGAGGACCAATTGCCCCTATGTTTAATATTCTCAAGTGGAATACCTATGGAATCCATAAAAGTGGCTCCACCATGATGAAGTTAGTGTGAGGTTATGCACTCTTTACTGAAACCTAATTTCCTTGTAACATTTTGTAGTCTGTAATGAAAATAGTTGTAAGACATACAAGAAAAACCTGACAAGGTGGGTAGAACAAACAGGTAATCAGAGGGAGACAATGTGAAAGTGGAAATGATTTTTTCCAAAAGCCATGATGGGCAGAAAGGTGAATCTTTGATTATAACCAAATAAATAACAAAAGGTTTTTCAGAGAATTGGTCAGGTTTAGACGTATTTACCTTAATTTCCAGATGATCTCTGAAAAATGTGACATCTCTTACTCTGAGAGAATGCACTGAGTTAGTGTAATGTGATTTTCTTAGTAGGGTTCTAAAGCCCGCCACACAAGCTGACCAAAAATCCAAGTCATTTGAAGAAGACATATCCAAGCTAGAATAAATTTTTCTTAGTATCTCAGGGGTAATAGGAAATCTTATGTTTTGAGATTTTGTAGAGTTCCTCAAAATCCCCTTAACCACCAACCTTTTAGAAAAATCATTTGAGTGGTCTTGATAACCAAGTATCTTTTGCTGGAACCATAACCCAGACAAATAGTTTTTCACACTAACCGGTGATAGAAAATCTGATAAAAAAGTAGCATACAAACCAGCCTGAACTGGCAAACAAGGGAAAGGGACCATAGAAAATCTATCACAGAAACTATTGTAACATTTCAATTGTTGGTCTCTAGCTTTCTTAGTGTTCAGAGAAATACCTGAAGAAATTAATCTTTGTCTGGTCCTTTCCAGATTGAGCATCTCTGTGTCTGTGAGGGGCATGAACAACACATATCATATCAATTAGTAGGTTCACACATTTATCAACATATTTTGGGTATTTCAACCTAGACAAGTAATCTGCTAGTTCGTTTTCCTCTGACTTGATATACGTGGCATGTAGATCAATGTTGTACATAAAACAAAACCAAAATAATTTCCTTAACCAACTCATACAGGTCTTATTAGAACTTCTCCCTGAGTTTAACATAGCAAGCACTTGCATATTGTCAGTCACTACATGGACATTTCTGTTAGATAAGCATGAACCCCACTTCATCAATCCAGCAACCACAGGCCATAACTCGTACACATTAATGTTTTGGAACTTCAATGATTTTCTCTGGTGGTGGAGATTTATGATCCTCAAAATTATTTAGAAGATAATCATTTTCCCAAGTTCCATATAGAAAATCTTTTCCTAACCAAGCACCGAAACCTAAAAAGGATGAATCGGTGACCAAAGGTATTTCAAAGAGATTTTTTCTAATCAATGATTTAAAATTGAAAAGTTCACAATACTTTAACCACCACTCGAAGTCGGGTTTAGTTTCATCATCAATGGGAATCTTTTTGAATCTGTTCATTCAAGCACATTTATCAAAAAGTCTTCGACTGAATGACGGCCCCCCAGTACCACCTGGCTATTGAAAGACATCAATCCGCCGATAATTTCAAAAAAAAATTTGGAAATAAAACCTTTTTCCATACTTTCCTTTATTGCATTTTTTAATTTCTCTACTTTTTGTTCCGGTAAAGTCAATGACATCTCTTCTGAATTTATCGTAATACCGAGGAAAACAGAGCTCGTACTTGGATCTGTTACTTTATGAGGAGATATTTTAAATCCCAGAAATTCTACCAAACGTATGAATCTATCTCTTTTTTCAAGACAGGATTCGTATGATTCATCTATGATAAAAAAAATCATCTAAATAATTAACTATACCGTTTATATTTTCTTGTCTTGCCGCATCAACTAAGAAATCTGATATATGGTTAAAAATGTACGGGGCACACCTCAGCCCGAAGCACAACCTGTTATCAACATAATATTTATCACCATCACCTAAATCCCATTTGAAACCCTGAAATTGAGTATCTTTTCCCGATACGTTGACAGAATGATAGGCAGATTTCAAATCGACTAGGCTCAAATACTCTCCACCCAACAGGGTATCAGCTGCCATATTTACCGAATTATACGAGAATTCTTTAAAAGTAGTGCTCATATAGTTATTTATACTTTCTTTGTTTGGCATTGAACAGTCAGTTATCGGGCATATCTTCCCGTCTGATTTTTCCACGGCGCCCAGTGAGTGAACACGTCTAGGTTTATTGTTAACCACCATTACTTTACCTTCTGTGATTTCTTTCTCTATAAGTACATCCATTTCTTTCTTGAATCGTTCCGATAAAATACTCAAATAATTCGTACATTCGTATTCAGCAGGGCAGTCAACATCAACGATATCAAAACCTGAATATACTCCGTTCCAAATGAAGTTTTTCTTCCTCAGACATTTGAGAGTTACTTTTCTCATTAAAGAGATACTTAGCAAACCTACACGATAAGAGTTGACTATATTTATCCGACTCGGTGAATGCAGTCTTATTTATCCCCGATGCACCCTGGGAAACATTTTTCTTTTAATTCACTGAATGATTTAGAATAACCTGAAGTATTTACTGAATTAAATTCATTAATAACCTTTTCAACATAGACAGTTTTGATTTGTTGTAAGTTGTGATTTGTTATTTTGGGAAGAACATTTTAGTTTTGCCGCACTTACAGTGCCATCAAAAGAGAGGTGTTTTACAATTTTTGCTGGATTTATGTTTTTAAATTTGTCAATGCCACACTTTTCTACTCTTTCTTTCTCAGAATTATCATATTTTATGAGTGCTTCATGAGTAAAGACACGTGATTCTGATTTCTCTGCAATGAACTCCATATGACTTACTAAGCCTGATACATCTAAACTGTCATTCAACATATTTGTCAATATTTTTATGTTTATGATATTTAGTTTTTCCAGACTATAAAGTTTTTCATTTTCATCAAGGAAATTCTTTGATATATATTTACCATTCTTCCTTTCTTCTTTTTTGGAGTCACTGCAGGCTTGTGATGTAGGCTTGGTAGGCACGCTAGGCTGCAGAGTAGGCACTTGATCATTATCTTTGCTTGTATCAACAGTTTCTTCAGATTTTTCTGTCTTCTTTGAAGGTGTTTTCTCTTGAAACATTTCCATCATCGCGAAGATTGACGATTCGATCCGGTCCAAACGTAGCCCCATCTCGTCCCCGGTCGAACTTGAGCCAGAACTTGCCCGCCCGTCAGGATCGAGTAATCGCGCCCTAGCTTAGTGGGCCGACCGAGCGCCTGCTCAGTACGACTTGATTGAATAAATCCAGAATCTCCTGTCAACTGTTCCGATTCTTCCGAAAAATCGGAAAAATCATCTTTACAACCTTTAGTTGTATTCCTTGCCTTAGCCTTCTGACCCATTGTATACTTGGGACACCCAAAGTACGACTAAGATCAAAGTTTTTTCAAAATACAGCGTGAGGTCATGTGAGCAGATCGGAGGCTGGAACAGAAGTGGCAATAATGGTTAGAGCAGCTCAGATCCTGCAGGAAAGGAAGAGTAACCATGGTATGAGCATTATACATATCAACAAGCCTCACAACGGAAGCGAAGTTATAACGCAGTGAATAATAAATATGTTGTCATTCAATATTTATATTTATATATAATATATATAATAATATATATATATACATATATACTGTAGAACCCGGACACCCCGTGTAAGCGGACACCCCGTGTCACTATATCCTAAAGCCCTACATGCTACATCACTACATCATTATGTGGATGTAGTGATATAGGATGTGGGAATGTCGTGATATAGGATGTTGGGATGTAGTGATGTAGGATGTGGGGATATGTGGATATGGTGATGTAGGATGTGGGGATGTAAAATGTAGGGATGTAGGGATGTAGGATGTGGGGATGTGAGATGTAGGATGTGGGGATGTAGGATGTAGTGATGTAGGATGTAGGGAAGTAGGATGTAGTGATGTAGGATGTAGGATGTAACACATCCCTATCTGTATATCTAGTGAGAAAGCTCTCTGTAATGCTTCCGTAACACAACCGTAACACAACCGTAACACAAGAAATACCTCTGTTCCTTTACCATTATTTTTCCATTTATATCCGTTTATATCCGCTGGTCTCCGCAAGTCTTACGCTTCTGTTCCGGTAAACATATTGTACCAGGGACAGAGGTACAAGCTCCCTGTACGACACCCCCTGTACGTGTCGTTTAATTGTCCATTTTGGGACGACGTAGGACCATGGAGAGGACAATCGTCCACTGGGGGATGAATTTGTTAAACGATATTTCATGCCTCACTATTGATCCTCTCCCTCGTTTGTCCTTCAGGAATTCTCCTAGCCCTTATTAAACGATATTGGGCCAAGGAGAATCAAACGACCATTTATTTTCTCCCTCGTAAGTTGTTAAACAGCACCCTGGGTCTTGACTGAAAGCCAACTGCTGACTACCATATTGCCAGAGATGGCATACTTACACGAGGCGTGACCACTCCGGCATTTCCATGTCTCTGTAGTGATCTCAGTAGTTGATCTTTTCATGTCCATCTCCTAAAATGGCAGATGGGGATTCCCTTAGGAATCTTCTTCCCTGCAAAAGGCATAAATGCAATCATAAAACAGTGCTTGTTCTGTCAAAAAGTAACCCACAGGAAAAATCGAGAGACAATAGCTGTTAAGACAGACGGACAAAATATAAAGGATGTTGCACAGGAGAAACATGATTTTAAACTTCTGGCAGATATACAGCTGCTTGATCTGTCACATATGGGGGCTAAATACCATCATGGATGTCATTCTGGTTACATGACCAAATCTAATAGGAGGAAAAGAGCAGCTGCAGAAACAGTAAACACATATGACTCCTGCTTTTTAGAAGTGATGTATACATTTGAACTTGCCCTTGAATCTGGTGAGGTGATTTCTTTGAAAGACCTGCTGGTATTGACATCAATCCAGTCAATATTGAGGACCTTAACTTTGAAAAAAGTCATGAACTAATACCAGCTGCCCTCTATAACCTAATATGTCTACTGATTACAGACAGAAAGGCATCTGAAGGCCAAAGTGATGAAGCTAAGTCACGTAGAGTTATTGCAGTATGTCACAGCATAATCTATGCTGCAAGCAACTCATGTGCAAAGATGCCAACTCAAGTATCATTGGCTATGACAATGCATCACCTAACAAGATCAAAGCATCTTATCACCATTCTCAATAGACTGGGACTAGGATTATCTTATGATGATGTTGAATATGCTGAAACATCTATTGCTAACAGTGCCTTAGACAAATCTGAGGAACATGGAATTGCAATTCCTTCAAATATAGATGGCCAGCTCGTTATCCAGATGGCTGCCGATAACATTGACCTTAAGGAAAAGACCATTGATGGTAAGTCTACTACCCATGCAACCACAATGGTTGTATTCCAGCATGGAAGTTTTGGTTCTACCTCTGGGAGAACATCTTTAAAGCAAACAGTGCGAGAAAGATCTATAACAAGTAAGAGGGCTGAAATCACAAAAAATGATTTGAGGTACCTTATGTAGTATTCATCTTGATCCTTTTGTTGACATGTCTGTTGTCATGGTGAGGGTGTCTCACAAGAAATTTGGCATGTTTTCCCCCATAATTGTTTTAGGATTCATGCGCCTTAATCATATTTGAAGCAGGTTTTTTATAACTAAAACCCATACTATCCTTACGGTATTTGGTACAGATAATGAGCTGGCTTATGGAAGTAATTTGAACTATCATGACCTTTTGACCTAGAAATAGAGTCAAGGTCAACAGCGATTTATATATTTTCTAATTTTTATCAGGTTTATCATATTTATTGGGGGAAAAAAATGAAAAAGATTTGGGTATTCAGGGGATATACATATATCACTAGTATATAAACTAGATTATTCTAAACATGTCAAGGTCATCCAAGAACAAACCAAAGGTCAAACTATATCTAATTATTCTGATAACACATGCATGGACATGCATTTCTAGACTTCAGGAATGAATTTTAAGTGTTGGCATGGCCACCTTAATGGAGAAATATACCTAATCCAATTTTTAGGGTAAGATTTTTATATTTGACCTTGAAATAATAACCTTGACCTTGCACCAAGGTCACAAGAATAAAGCATGATATGTGCCTCATGTATGTCAATGATTCCTGAAAATTTTATACAACCAGCTAAAGTACTCCTAAAAGAAGGCCTAAAATAGGTGAAAAATATTGAAATTACCAATATCTGGTGAACTTTGACCTTTCATAGCAACTGACTACTTCAATTAATTGACTTGCTTGGCAACCATTTAAAACATCCAAGATATGCTACTACCCAAATTCAGTGAAACTTTTTATGGGATATTACCTATGGGATATTACCTATTTACAAATAATGTTACGCTATGGCAATAGCTACTCTCTGTTTGATGCAGCACAAAAGGGCAGTATTTAATGATAAAGTAAACAAAAGACTGGTCTGGTTACCATAGTGGTGGAAAAGGAGCTCTAACCCTGCAAAGCCCGTGACAAAACATATCTGGTTACCATAGTAACCTTTTACTAAACTAAACAATCTTTATGCCTTAAAAAAGGGCAGGTCCTTTCAAGAGAGCCCACTTGCAAACCTTAATGTTTTATATCAACATAGCCATGGTAGCTGAAACAAAGGCAAGTCCAACTGTTTTAGTCAAATATTTTAGATTTGACCTTGAAAATAGTTTCCTTGACCTTGGCCCAAGGCCACCTAAGTACTACATAACCATTGCCTTATAGATACCTAGGGGTTTCACAAATTTGAGACATCCCAGATCAAAGTAACCATAGACATTTTGAACTGCCAGGATTTGGTAACCTTTGACAGAAAAAAAGGGCAGTGTTTGAAAATAAAGTATCCAAATGGTCTGGTAACCATGGTAACCTCTTAATTGACTAGGCAATCCTGGTATCATAAGAAAGGACAATTGATTTTCTTCAGAAAGAGCCCTCTTGCAGACCTTAATGTCCTATATTGACGTTACCATGGTAACTGGAACAGAAGCAAGCCAGTTTTTTCGTCAAATTTCAAGAATTGACCTTGAAAAAAGTGACCTTGACCTTGGCTCCAGGTCACGAAAGCTCTGAGGGATCATCGCCCTAGCAATTCTGAAAATTTTAGACATCCCTCTCAAAAACTGTTGAAACTAGATGGAAATGACTGTAACAATTTTGAACTGCCAAAATTTGGTGACCTTTGACCTTTGACCTCTCCTAGCAACTTACTGCTACCACAATTTGACTTAACTAGTGGCCATGCATCATAGCCCAGAGTCTCTACTACCCAAAAGTAGTGAGACATTTTTTGTGTGAGGGGTGTCATGGATTTTTGCAAATTTCCATATCTGCTTCCCTACTACATGTTTCCTGGTTACCATGGCAATAGAAGATCCCTTCATGTCCATCTGGTATCCTAGGTAGGATGAGATTTGGTCATGGTCATCTGGCATCGATATTTTGGTCATGGTCATCTGGCATTGATATTCTGGCATCGATATTTTCATGCTCCATGGTGTCCACGACAGGGGTATCCCACTTATTCTTTGAGTTCTGTCTGGATGTGCACTGGTAGGTTTAACAAGGCTGGTGCATGTACACACAGAATGGCATTGCCTTTGGGAGGACTTTGTGGCGTCGTCTCAACAGAGTAAGTCCTTGAACCAACATTTCACATGAACTGATTCTACCCCATCAAAGAACTCAGAATCTGTCATGGAAGTTTCACACCGGTGCCTCCTGCCCAGTAATATAGCCCTGAATACTCTGCACCGGGAAATGGCCTCCATACTTTACTGTGTCTCTCTCTGCCCATACCTTATCGTCCATCCTTCCCCACAGCCACCCCCAGCCTTCCTCACCACCATCACTCTGCCCCCTCCGCCAGTAACCACCCTCGTCTGGATCCAACTCCCCTGACCGGGACTAGGGATGAAAAGTGAGGGGATTATTAGTTTTATTTTCATTGTTTTGAATCCTCTTTTAAAAATGGAGTACATGCATACTTATTGCCGTGACTAAAACTTCTCTATAATTTTAAAGCTTGTTCTTTACTAGTTTTTATTCCGTGGTTCTAAGGCTTAGAGAGTGTGAGAAAAACATGTAACCCGCTGTACTGCAGTCTACCAAAAATGTTAAATTTGATGGTGAATTTATTATTCAGTCCTATGAATATAATCTGGAGGATAATCTTATGACCCAGGTAAGCAGGTGTTAATGGAACGTTCAAAAATGTATGAAAAGTCCGGATTAGAAAAGATTTACCATAGATTAACATGAGTTTGACCTGGATTTACCACGTTTTATGATACCTGGAACTCCTGAACCTGAAAGATGTATACCTGCGTGACAGGAAGGTTGGATGAAAGATAAAACCCAGGTATGCAAATCAGAACTACCGTGTGCATGTCTAACCATTCAGGTACAACATGAAAAGGAACATGTAACCCTCGGAGACGCATATATGCTACAAGAGGGAAACAGAGCAAAATATCCTGAGTGCCTTTGTGAAGCGTATTTCGAATGATATATGGTTTCAGAATGTATAAAAGCTGGGACATATATTCAAGTCTGTATATATTCACTAGGATTCTGGACTGGAGTCCATTCCTGCCTTACACGCATACTACAGGTCCCTGCACTATGCATATCCATGGATGAGACCTGTATTGATGTTAACGTCTTATAAGTCGTTTCCGCTAGGTGGCGACCTTCATCTTAGATTTTTAGATTGATAGGTTGAGGGTAAGCCCACCTTGTCCATAATCTTTAAATAAGAATGCCCTGATCTTAAAGTGACTGGAACCTCGGTATCGGGTATTTTTAGCTTATAGTTATATAGCACCAACTAGTATTTTACAAACACATCATATTTCATGATCGGGGCCATCCATAACAGACCAATGCATAGAGGGGGGGGGCAAATCTTTCATATTTTTTTGCGTACGTACCCTATGGATGGTCCCTAACGTTTTTCAATCGAAGCCATATATTGACCTCATAATGGACCAATAAAAATGCTGATAATAACATTGGCTATATATCTCCTTGAAGTCTCCGAGACTTCGGTGACTTTCACCAACTTACATACATCCAATACTTTGCACTTAGTGAAGATATTTGTCTTCTCACTTCAAACTTTCATTCAAGTCAGGCCAAAGGAGGTTGTCTGGACGGAAGGATCACTTTCTACACTCAGAGTTTCTTCTGTTCTGCTGGTAGCTGGTACGCAGCCAAAACACTGGGAGACACAGGATACGCCAAGAACCAGTGAACTACGCGACTTCCATGCGGGATTTCTGGGTGTGCGCGCGCAGCCCAGCCGGCAAAGGAAAGTGAACAGGATAAATTTACTCTTGCCAGCGAGGGGTGTCGAGTTGTGGCGAGAGTCTTGCGTGCATCCGGGGCGTTTGGCTACCACCATGCACAGCGTCCCATGGCGTAAGGAAATCGGTTTGTCAATCTCCAAGCAGCTCTTTTGGAGAGAGCATCCCAAGTGGAATGTTCGCACTAACGACCTTTGGGCCAGCAGCTTGGGATCTTCTTGTCAGCGGCGATTTTTCTTGAGACACCGACTCAAGTTGCGAGTGTTAACCACGTGAGTGGCTTGCGTCTCTACGTCGTATGTGATGTCAGAGGATTTGTTGCGTCTTGCTTTACTAACTTTGATTCAGGAGGGTAGCTTTGTCTGCAAGACTGCATACATGTACATAAATTTACGTTTTAAGTGAAAGAGATTTGTACGCTGGCAATATACAATTACTAGAACTGGATTGCCAAATGTTTCACATATAATTTCAATAAAAGTTATTTGTTTTTTTATGGAAACGATCAAAATCATTTTTTATCAGAAGTAAATTATGTCCGAGTTATATACGTGAGGCAGGTATAGCTAACATTCTATTTAGAAAGCTGATGTATAATAAAGGTTTAGCCTCCTTGCTTGGAATGAGATCATACAGCTGTGCTTAGATTGTATAGACGGCAAGGTTTTTCAAGAAAATAATGCCGTGTACTGGTTGGAATTCATTTCGATAATGAACATAAAACTCTATCCTCCTTGTAGCTTTGTCAGCCCGGTATGCAGTCGTCACCTTCGTAAACTAGGTTCATAAACATTACCGAGCCGAAACGTTTATTAGAATCACCATACATTTATAAGTGCAATTAGTTGGATTTCCTGCAGCCTTTCCTGGATTAGAAAACATAAAAGTCGATGAGGTTTTCCATGCATTTCCGTACAGATCCAGACTGTTTATTTAGAGGAGGATTTCCTACAGATTTAACGGCATACCACAACTAATTAGGAAAGCTGTACCATTATATGAAATGTGTTCCTTAACCTAGGGCGCAAACAATAGACTATATATTTCACACACACACATGACTCGTATAGCTCGAAAATGGCAATCCTTACTATATCTTTATTTTAAAGGCATATCCTACAATTCACGCAGGCGCCACCTGCTGATTTTTAAAAATGTTCATTTATCAGTAAAAATTGGTTCATTCTGATTCATTCTAGTTCTAAATGAGTAAATTTGATAGTTTGCCCAGTTTATCTAATTTCAATAGGTAAAATAGGCTAATTTACATTTATTTGATTCATGTAGGAAATACACAGTACTATATATCTACTACATTCCGTGAAAGTTTGAGCAAAATGACATGGGTTTTACCATGTGAAAAGTAATTTCTTAGAATGTCTATATATTCTATTATAAAATCATCATTATAATGATCTCTAAATCAAAAACGAGAACGGTGACCCCCAAATTTCAAGCTAGATATGTGTTCCATAACACTTAGAGATCATCATATGCAAATTTCAGGAAAATGACATGGGTTTTAATTTTCAAGCCAAATTGTCCGATATGCCTTTAACGTAGGCAATATATCCTTCATTCTTGCCTTAAAGGTCTCTTAATATCTTACCGGACAGCAATTGTTTAATACTTTATAAAAATGAAGTGGAGGCATACAGCTGAAAAATTACCTAATTTTCAGTAGGGCACCACGGAAATGGAAGATGAGGTATCAGTCATAAAGATTGTCCCTACTGGATCATGTATGTTGGCGTTGCTTCACAGTACAGTTTTCTCTGACGATACATCAAAATGTCGGTCAGCGTTAAAGGGTAGTCTCTTGTAGAAAAAGCTTAGTGTCATCTACGATAAGCGCCAGGAAACTGCCATTTCGGTCTGCAGTGAACCTTAGCCGGCCATCTCTCACGTTCTTTCTCAATTTGTCAGCTAATATTTTGGTTACAACTACGATTAATACGTCCTTGTTCAAAGCGTTATTGTTGTGTAACATTTCAAGTTATTTCTGTTGGACATGCGTCAGACCTTCTTTCTATCGTTTTTGTATGGTTGAAAAGAGGGGTGAACCACGAAGGAGACACTTGAATAGATAGTACTGCTTCCCTAGCTAAAGGTGTTACCTTTTAAAAGTCAAGGCGTGGAATAAAAAAATATAACGGGCCCATTGAACCTTGTTGATGCCTTATGCATTTTTTAAACAAGACAGCCGAATCAGTGTGCTTCTTTTGAATAACGTGGTTGCAGTCTAATACGGCAATGTAAAAGGCTATCCGAAAGAGAGCCCGAGGGTAAAAGGAATCGTTTACTTTAAAATGTCAACTATGATAGCATGTATATGTGTCAGATTCAGCGGGTTTTCGCCAAAAGAAACTCGCTCAGACGTTTAACATATCTGCATGCAAAGACTGTGATAAATTCAAAATCAGTACTGATGTTATATGCTGTTCAACAGTATGGTAGCTTCCAAAGTTGAAACGAAGCAACGACGATTTATTCATACTGAAGATTGTTAGACATACGAAGTTTTACTCATAGCGAGCGATGGTTCATTTTATAGATTTTATCCCACAATATATTATTCCACTCACATTAGCTTATACATTTGTATACTTGTTTTTCTCATTCCACAATAAAGGTGGTCTTACTATTAGTTATTTTCTTAATATCATGCTGAATGTTGAAAAGCAATTTCAGTTTGCACCTATATATTTCTTATTATGACCATAGCTGAGTTATAAATAATAAGGATGGTCAAAAGGATACACTGCATAAATATATAAATGCATTCTTAATGAATGATACCTTTGTGTCAGATTTTTAGATTGGAGGGCTTAGCGTGTACCATAGAGATCTGTAACCCAGGGTATAAATGAAGCCTTATATAAGAGAGGCGACTATCTATGCTCAAAAAACCTTACATTTGTATCACTTCTGGTTCCCCTTTATCGACTTATTTGTAACGCTACATCTCCATCCGGATGGCCGGCAACAACCTATCGCTACCGGATCTGTCGCTTATAGTGTAAACTGACCTTAATCACCTGAATCGGAACCTCGTTGACAGTTAATGTTGCCTATCCAGACCCAAGTGCTTGTTCCGTACGACAATGTTGTATCGCTAACCGCACTTCCGGCTTGTCCACGGTATCCATACCGGAACCCGGCTGGTTACTGGTCAGATATTACCTTGTTTATATTCCACTCAGGACGTCGGGGCGACCAGCGGACTCCGGTGTACTGCTGGGCGATAGGCGGATTGTGGGGGTTTGATGGCGATATTTTTCAGCCTTACTCACAGAAAGATGAGACGCACAAGACGATAAATCATTAGAGCTAAGTGAAACTGTAATTGGATGGTCCGATACACTCCTACAAATAGTCCGCTGGATGTTCTGTGTGTCTAGTAAGAGTTAGATGTAAAAAGGTTTTCTAAATGTACTCTGGATAGTGACTAGATGCAGGAGTAGAACTAGACTTGCTCAAGTCTTTGATTGTGAACATTCATTAAATGATTAAAGAAAATCGGAATACAATTCATTATAGTATGTGTCCTTCTCTGACTGACCCATGAATCTGTATCACTCAGAAGGGGTGGAGGGGTAGGATACAGGGACTGAGGCCAGTCTAGAGTAGAACCAGCGAACTATGAGAAAAATGATGATTGGAACCGTACTAGATTCCCTGACATGATATTACCAGGAATAAGAACTAAGTATAAGTATGAGTATCTGTAGTGGGTTCTAATTTGTCTGGAAAATATATACTATGGGGTCGTTGCATTGTTAATTTTGACTTGTTATGGATATTCATCCGCAAGACTATCGTTTGTTGTCTTTATAATCCATCCTCTTCAATAGATTATACGAATGGAATTGCCATTTTCAGGGTATATCAAAAATGTACTATTTTCCCTGTGCCATGGCTTTAAAACCCCATACCACGGATCGAATCCATATACCATGAATATGATATCTGACAGTTTTTAAATAATGGGTAGCGGTGTCCTGAGTCCCCATACTTTCTTAATGGGTATTTTTTACCATGGGTGATAAATACCCATGTACTCGTACATCTTAGACCGGGCGCCAACCAAACTTGGGGTGCATTGCAGTGCGTCGGAACGGTTTTAGGGTGAAAAGAGAACCGCATACATGTTCCCGACTCAGGCTACGACTCAACCAACAATTATCAGGGAGAAATACGCCCTCAAATGTCATTATTTCGCTAAATTTGTTTTCTAAATCCACCTAACTTTTTTAGAAACACTATAGTGAATGTGTATTTTGTAGAAAGTGGAAGTCACTGCATAATGGCTGTAGGAGAGAGAACACAGACGTCTGGCTGCCTGCGTTCTGTTTATAAATATTCAATCCACCACCTTATATTCTCTACATGGATTACCAAGAGATTACGAACGGGATACACATAAAAATATATCTAGTTTGTATAATCAGTAATTACACAAGACGTAACAAGTAGCAGAACGTCTCCTATATCATTTATTCAACAATACTGACAATCGACCCATATTGCTATTATTACTTTATATTCATTATTATACTTGTTCAAATACTCCCGAGAAAAATGGGATATTCGTCATTGTACATCTTCATCACCTAGTTTTGTTTGTTATTTTGGAGTTATATCCTTTCACTCCAACACGAGCATGGAAGAACGACATATGTAAAGTCGATTGCTTTGTGCCTGAATAAAAAAAAAAGAGGAAAAGATCAATTTCCTGGACACGTGGGTGAAAAGAGAAAAAAACAAACCTCTACACCAACCTGTATATGAAACCAACCGATACGAACTCGTACCTCCCAATCCGTACACCCACCCAGCTGCAAGCGCAGCCTCCTGGAAAGTCACTTTCTACGAATCAAAACAATTAGCAAAAGAGAAGAAGACTTTGAGAAATACATAGAGAAAAAAACAACAAAAGATTTCCTACAAAGGGGATACCCTATGGAAATCATACAACAGGCAAAAGAAAGAGTGGCAGGTGCACTAACCACTTCACCACAAGCTTTCACTCCAAGGTATAAGCTACCCTGAAGCTGGTACTGGGTAGTCTTTGCAGTATAGAACCTGAGACAGTTCTATACTTGTCTTAGACAAGGACATTTTTAGCGGCAATCGAACATGCCGCGCTGAGACACTGTCTATAGCACAGCCGCCATTTTGTGTCTTGCATATTGTCTTGCAATCGCAGAGATGTCTTAGGGTATCGATGGCCGATTATGTCGTGACTGAAAAACAGGGCCCTGGACTTCATATACAAACACCCAGAAAGTCACCAGGCAAATCCTAAGGAACACAATAGAACACAATTGGATCCACCGACTATGAACAGAAGCACCATACGGTTTGAATCCAACGGATAACAAATATGGATGAGGAACACACAAGACCACGTCAACAAGAATTTTATGCTTAGAGAAAAATACACCAAAGATGGTCTCTTTCCTAAAGCAATTAGACATCTTCTTTTTCCCCTTTTTCCCCAATCCAGGCTCACAACAAAATGACCAGGGCGGTGTTTTATAGTCGCGACAGTCACTATTAGTGATCGTTTCCAGCGCATAGTGTTTCATAGTCGTGATAATCACAAAGCAGTGATCAGTCACAAGTGTGACCGATTGAGAGTGACCGTTTTGTGTTGCAGAGTCATGATCATCACTAGTGAATTTTCGAAAAACTCACTAATCAATAAAACGGTCACTATTAGTGACCATGCCATGCCTGTCACTATTCCACCCAAACACGCCACGATGTCTCGATCGCGGCAATCTCCGTAACGGAAAACGGCGAATTATCATAAATTTCTTTATGTAAATCAAAATATAAACTTACAAACCGTTTTCCACATGTCTTTAGCTATCTACTGGTTCTTATTTGGTGTTACTTCGTTAATTATTCACAGAGTTATGACCTGTATATTCATTATTATTCATTATTTCGTACGGCCTTCCGCCTACGGCGTCAGGCCGTACGAAAAACCAAAACTAACCACGAACAATAAACGTTTCGCCCACAGTAAGGCCCGGCGTCCACCTACTACGATATTGCACCGATATGGTCTACGATGCACCTCCCGATAAAAAATCAAAATCACGTCGGAAGGTTACCTAATATCGGGGCGGTTGACCACGTTTCTGCGATTAGACACCGATAAAGACCCCATACAACGCATGGTGGATTGGTTTGTCTAAACATATGTCTACGATTTTGCACCTTCCCGATATGGCACCGATTTTGACATTTTGTATCGGTGCTAAATCGGGAGGTTTACGATTCTATCGTGGTAGGTGGACGCCGGGCCTAAGGACGTTTCCTAATATTACGACACCCTTTGTTGTACACTATTATATGGCACCCCTTAATACATCGGTTGAGTATGGACATTCATCAAAAATTGGTTTCTAAACCGCTATAATTTATGGTAAATATGATTATTTCCGGTACAAGTATATGGTCAATAAAAACCAAGGTACACTAGTCATACGTGATACTTGATGGAAGGCCTCAATAATTCAGTGGCCTTCGTAGTTCAGGGTATCGTGTACGACCCTGAAACGTTGTTCTACATATATAAGTTTAGGATCATGGCTCGAATATTCATTAATTCTCATGACTGATTGCATTTATCTAAGACAACACATTTAACCCCTGTTTAATTACCTTAAAGTGTCTCAATATGGTCCCGGATGCATTAAATAACCATCCTGTCCAGGACTTTGCTGTGAGGTCCGTTAACTGACTGCTTCTGCCTCATCACCTCATTCACTACTACCATCGCTGCCACCATCACTGCCACCACTGATAAACCTTAATCACTTCTACTTATAACATTACTGTCACTGCCACTACTTCAGCTAAACTGGAAGTTATTGTCGTATGCAAACAAAGCACAGTCTACCGTCCTGGCCATTAGTAACATCATCATTACGACAAGCATTCATCATCACCATGATATCCTCTCATCATATTATAATCTTTCTTTTATAATCATATTGCTACATAACAATATATACACTGTAAAAGCAAAGGATGCTATACTCGAGGAAGAGTATAACATTCAACATGTATTATACCAGTGACAGCAACAAAGATGATGTACTAAAGAAAACCCTGGATTATCATATTATTATCACCAATGTTGGCATCATCATGGTATGTTATTTTCAACAGCCTTTTCTGATATCAAATGTATCCAAGAATATTTAGCAGATGTCTTGTGCCATCGCAACCATGCTATATTACATTAGAAGCATCATACATTCATTATCACCATGATGTGCTATGATGATAGCATTATACTGATATGATTTAGTAATGATAATTTTAACAAACATATTGCTATATTATACGGTAGCTATCACATTTTCACCATCGCCATGACATACCATTATCACCATAGTGTTACCAAATTGAAGACGTAGAGAGAACCTGGAATCCGCCTCCTGGAGATTCAGAAAAGCAAGAATCTCCGGCCGGAGGTTTGGGAAAAAGAGTCCATCCTAGAAATCAATTTCAACTCCAAAACAAGTTCCATGAAACACATTTTGAAAGTTTAATACTCCGAGAAATAGAGAAATATACATATCCCAGTAAACTCAAGTTACGTAAAGTTTTACATGGTACAAACGTGAAAATGTCAAGGTTTATTTACGTCTGTAGCACGTATTGGTAGATTTACGTTAATCAACAATAGACATTTACGTAAATTAGCTTAGAGACGTAAATCTACGTTTCTAAACTAATTTAACTCATGTAACTATACCAACAGAGAAATACGTAATTTTATGTAAATGATCGGTCATTTTATGTAAATTAGAAACCGCAATCTACATAATTATATTGAATATCTATCGCTGGTAGCTTTATCTAAATAGGAAAGGAATGTTGATTTTGTGATTTCTCTATGTAGAGTATGATTAGCCTGAGCTATACTCGGGTATAGTTATTACTGTGTACCTTTTCTTTGTAATAGGCCCCAACATTTGCCTATAACCTTTTCTGAACTGGAAAAAAACTAGACTAACATTAATATCAACGTGAATAAATGCAATATCAATTATGTGAACTAACGTAAAATTACCTAAAATTACCATACGTGCTACAGACGTAAGTAAACCTTAACATTTGTACGTTTTTTTACGTAGGGAATCTACCTGTGAGCCACGTAGATTTACGTCTTGTGTTTACTGGGATGTTGCGTAAGACTACACTGAATACCTTCATGCTTTACCTTTGCAATGCAGTTTGTCAAATTTCTAGTCATCCTTGATATCGATCTGTTGTTCATTCTTAATACTATTCTTGTAGGTAGCCAATGAATATCATACCGATTCGTTTGGTGTACAAATGGTCATGCTGTTGTTCCATAAGGTTACAAATGCAATTATTACCATCAGCAGAACCACAACCGATACGGTTACCAATTACTGCCACTATTACCTTCATTGTCTACCAGCCCAGTTTTGGTACATCTCGAAGTACCTCAGTTACATTTTTTTGTGGATCAGACAATAACTTGGTGGTTTCTCTTCCAGCCCTGACGTACGTCGGGCTTTTCCCTTCAGTGAACTCCCGATACCCAACAGCTACAACAGGTACGATTAAAGCCCTCACATTTTATTCCCTGACTTGAGTCACCTTCTTCATACACCTCAGTGCCATCAAGGCTTCCTATCTGAATATGATCATTTACCTTTTAGGTCTATATTCCAATACATTTTCATAGATGTGTGCGTCTATTCATTACAGGCCTTTCCATGTAATTGCATTATATTCATTATGTCCAAATCTGTGTCTCCTTTAAATGTTGTTTTCTTTGTGAGATTGTCATATAATAGTTGATATTGACTCTTGTAGGTTCCTAAGTGACAGTTATGTGTATTTGTTTTGTCATTGTCCTTATCACTTATATAGACGTGATGCACAAGTGTGCTTCAGTGTAAATACGTCGGGTGATATGATACATGAATAATATCACCCAGTAAACCCGTTCTATATATAGGACTAGCATATATAATACAAGATATCCATGATAACTTCCTTGTGAAAATTGAATCAGTATTATGTCTGGTCACTCATATGCGATACATCTTGATTGTTAAGTGTTGTCCTGAGTGTCAATATCGTGTCCATAGTGGTTCCATAGTTTTCCATCTCTGGATGTATCACGTATCTTGGGTCTCAAACCGTTCTTCCTGCAAGTTGATTGGTGTGGTATAAAAGTCGTTTCCAATTAGGCATAACCTAAACCAGCTCAACACATCCGATACTTTCATATTCCCTATGGGAAAAACACTATCGACCACTTTTATACAAACTGCCGTCATGTTAAGCATCAGGAAACTTGAATATGTATGTGTCTGACCATGTTCATATTTTTGCAAAAAGGAAATGTATTGGAACCAAAAAGGACATCAAAATAATAATCGCTGGTAAAGATTTAAAAAAAATCGAGTTATAAGATTGTTAATGCAAAGTTATGGGGTCCCTTCTAACCATCTTAGAATAGATTTAAAGAAACACCTCAAAGAGCATGTCTCTGATTTGTTGAATGGACATTGCCCCGTGAGGAAATATACAAGAATCACAAGGGGAGGCGCAAAACTCTCTAAAAGAAAAAATGAAAACATCGAAAGGTCAGTGTATTACTAGTTTAGCAGTTAGTTAAGGCCCGGCCCCTCTGAAGAGACGCGATCATCGCACACATTTTATGGGGTCATAAACGGCCGGCCGGTGGTATCTATGGTCCAAAGTGCGACGGATCCATCTCACTCAATCGCAAGGAAAAGCGAGGGTGCTATGGAATCATCGCAATGCTTCTAATTTCCCCTCCATTCAGAGTGTTTTATTTGTTGCTTTTATTTAAATTTAGTTCCCAGTTCACAAACATAATCTCTGGTATGTTTATCTATAAATAGATAAACATATAGATGACAGCAGGTCAGAAATCGAGGTACATGTGACAGATTATATCATTCTAAAGGTGTCAGATCTACACCAACAGCCACAGCCTGCCGTTTTCACAGCTTTCACACCTCCTGAGGGTTGAAACCTGAGTGGAGGCTGACACATGTGCTTATGATTGAGTATAGTATTTCCCATGTACCATTGTACCTGGGTTTAGACAAGTAGAGGACAGGAGTGATCGTGTGCGATGCGATGGGCGCCGGCGTTTTCATTACCCTCGCCCGTCGTTTATGATTTTTTTATTGACTTGCGATGAATCCGTCGCACCAGGTGGGCCGGGCCTTTAACTATGCCCAACACACAGAGATATGTAGATTGAGATGACAGATAAATAAACAAATAAAGGAATATAGCTAGTGACAAGCCTATCAAAGGCTAGAAAATACCATGAAGAAATCGAAAACTTTCTTGAAAATAATAAACGGTCTAGGGATCCAATAGACAATAATGATAACTTATATCAAACATGTGCAGTAGGTACTGATTAAAACCTGGACAATATCGCCAACGAAACGAAAGAATACCAATATCGGCCCTTAGTGAAGTAAGAATGGATCAAATCAAAAATAGATTTAAAACAAGAACCACTAAAGTTTGAAAAAACAAATGATATGAAAGTAATAAAAGTCTTACGAGAAATCGAGCCAGATAAATCTACAGGAATTGAACATCTGAACTCGAATCACCTCGAACAGATATCACTAAGCAATCCCACCATAGTAACATACCTAATAAATCAAACTTTAGACAAAGGGATCTTCCTAAACAGCTTACTCCATGGACACCGCTCCCAAAGAGTGGCAAGCCTAGGGAATTTTCGATTTGTCCACCCATAACAGTGGTCCCAACAATCTCAACGATAACAGAAAAGGTTTTCCAATCTCAAATTACAAACTACAAGACTAGAAATAACTTGATTCAAATGAATCAATATAACCTGAAGCCAGGCCATATTCCATATAACTCAACATCTATAAATAGGAATGCATAGAGGTAAAATGACCCTATGCACGTTCATTGATCTAAAAAGGCCTTTGATAGTGTCTCTCCAAAACTTAATACCAAAAACTTAGACGATTAAGACTGGATGCCCACTAGTATCAACTAATTAAAAGAAACAGACACAGTTTGGGAGGTATATAGTATATGTAAAGGTATAAATGAAAGATGGGAGAGGTTGTGGCGGTCACGGAGGTCGACCTCACACAGACAAAACCCCAGTCCCCCCACGCACTAACCAGGGTGATTGGGCACTTCCCTGCAGGGCCCCGCATGCAGCACACGCTTCCGAGCACCCTCCCCTCCACCAAACGGACATTCTTCAAACAGTGGAATGGCACGAGAGCTTATGCTTCATATGGACTGATTAGCTTATCCATGCTACTTTCCTTATATATTGGTGCTAATCAACCTCATTATCATGTTCACCTGCTACGTCTTATTTTGCAACCTACTTATATTTTTTTATCATATTATGATGTGATGTTTGTCTCTTATGTCAGTGATATGCTTGTATCAGGTTACATAACCTTGTTAGTCTGAATCATGCTATAATGGTCAAGCGCGTATCAGGTTACCCATCTTCAATGGTTTAACCATGTTATGACTGGTTGTTTCTACTAGCATAACAACTTCCAGAGCATAGCAGGCCTTAGATAATGAACTTTTATCCTCCAATGATGTCTTTTCATTTAATTTATTATCAATGAGGTTTTATTGACAACCAAGTGACAATAGATGTTTCAGGTACAGGGTATCAACAAGATCACGTATAGTTTCGTACTATTGATAGTTCTCCATTAGGTTATCAAAGTCATATTCAGAAAACAGAACACAATCTCTTAAATAACATGAATCCAGTTAAACAAAATGTGACATGTGGAGTCGCATAGGGCTACTTGTTGGGGCCCACACTGATTATAATGACTACGAGACCGAGCTGTGGACAAAAAATCTATTGAAATTTTTCAAACGTGAAAAATGTATGTAGTAAGTATACAACGGTATACAGTATACAATGAAATACAGTAAAAGTTCATATATCCTATATCTTACCAATTTTGCGAATATCAATATATCTTTATCAATTCTACATCCTGCGATGGGTCTCTCTCATTATCCGTCGTTATTATAGGTATACCCAACATTAACCGTGCCACATTACTCTATCGTGTTTGGACACTGTCCAAGGATCTATTGTCATCCACCATTACATACAAAACTCAGTCCTCTACAGTCTTTCCCTCTATCGTGTCCCCTCCATCAATACTTCTGTCTTTATCCTATGCAAAGGCTTGTGCTGCTTCTTGCCTGCTCTTGTTGAAACCTATCTACTGACTTCATTCCATCTCGTCACACAAGAAAACTCCGGCACACAGCCATACCTGCAGTAAGTAAGGCCACACGCGTATATACTCTATCTATGTGTTCTTCTCTTAGGAAGCACTCCGGGGAAGCCTGCCAGAAAACAAAGTAAAAGTCTATGTGGTCCTCTTAAGGAACCTAAACATGAACAACACTCGTGTCTGTTAACCTCTCCTCCTATCTGTTCTTACCAAAGATCCATTTCTCTGGTTTATTCAATACGCCAAGCATCATGTGTACAGCTATGCATCCATTTCTCTCCATTAGATACGTATTTTCATTGTCTTGGCTGTAAGGGGCTGATAGGTCTCGCAGGCAATGCCGTAATTGTATTTCCCCGTTTCTGATGCATAGACTCTATGCTTTTTAGGCGGAACGAGGCCTTATATATATACATATATATATATATATATATATATATATATATATATATATATATATATATATACATATATATATATATATATATATATACATATATACAGAGAGAGAGAGAGAGAGAGAGAGAGAGAGAGAGAGAGAGAGAGAGAGAGAGAGAGAGAGAGAGAGAGAGAGAGAGAGAGATCCGTATGTTTCAGACAATATATTCATTTATCGCCTATAAATGAACTGGATGGGAAAAGGTATCCTTTGCATAGGTCTACTTTCGGTATTGATAAATGTCAGTAGAGATACATAGGAAACTTGGCACTTTAGACTGACAATGTCGTTCAATTAATAAATCAATTGTCCTTAACTCCGCCGATTGTCACTAACGGGTTTTGGCTCCTCCAATGGTTCCTAGTATTAAACCACTTCAGCCACAACAAAAACTGACGTCTTTAAAGAAGGGGCCAGAAATCATTGAGGGTTTTGTCAGCCACTTGTAATCCCACCACAGCCGTACAACGGCCGATAAACTAAATCTCTTGCCTGGATACAGGACCCAGGGCTACACGAGATGTGCATACCGAGGTGAAAACTACCCAAGGCTACCGCACACACACACTCCAAGGGCCAGTTAATTAACCTAGAGACCAATTAGTTCTCATTTAAGGATGCAGCCTTAGCCCGCCAGGTCTTGGGGCCTATCTATTCCGGCAGGCATTGTGGAGAGGCTCTCGTTGTAAGAATTCTCAGGGGACGGACGTTTGCTGTAGTGGTAGGAATGGACCTTAAAATGGTATTATAAGGGTCCTTTAATATTGTTTATGTCGCGCATTGAGGTCGCGTAGTAAATTCACAAGGCGAAGCCAAGTGAAACATATAGCTGAACCCAATAAGTGGCATTAACAACATTAAGCCGGAGACACACCAAGCAAGATTTGCAGCGATTTCCTGAATCGCAACTCAAAATGACTTGTATGTGAGATATTATTTGATAGCAATATCTCCCACTCATAATTTAGCGATTCAGAAGCAGAAATCAGTAGAATATGAAATGATAACTCACATACACGCCATCTTGTGCTGCCGATTCCGAAAATAGCAACGTTTGGTGTTTCTCTAGCTTTAGAGAGGAAATCGGAATTTATGTCCTGTTTTTTTTTTAAATTCAGGTTTGCATTCGATTATACAATCGTTCTTCCATACAAAACATCAGTAGAAAAACAATAACCTAGAAAAACATGGTTAAACATTGTTGCACCCACGCAGCATGAGTGAATAGTGTTGAAATCTCCGCAGATCACATATTGAACTGGACCCTGCAAATCAACATGCTCAAGATAATGGAGGATCCCCGCATTCTGGGAACAAAACACTCTGACGCTTTACTAGATCTAAGTCATTTGGCTAAAGAAATTCAGGAACATGCTGTGGAGCAACCAGAGTCTAACACTGGTTTCCTGCCTTTGCCTGACTGGTTCAGGTACAATACCCTAGTATCAGGCAAAGTGATCTACATTATTGCTCTTATTCTTCTGTCTCTGCTTGGCATGTATGCCTGCTATCGCGTAAGAATGCTGATGCCCATGATAATGGCTCATGGTCTAGTGGCTTTCTTGCCCATACAGCACGATCTAAGCATGTCAATGTGGTGCCACCCAGTTTGGCGCAAATCACCCAAACAACTCAGAATCAATTGGCTATGCTTTCCAGTTTTGTGAATGGTATGAACTATGGCGACAATGCCCTGACTTTCATCATACTTTTGGCTTTGGTATACATCTCTCGAAGGAAATTGGTGATTTCGGAAAGTTAATCTTAAAAGGACTGAGGAAATATATTGGTCTGTGTTGTAGAGACAATCTTTGCACTCTGCCTGAGTCGCAGGTAACGGAGGTGGTCTACTATTTTGGACGACCTGACAAATCGGGTGTTACCCCTGGCGTGACTTGCGACTATTCCCAGTGCGATTGTATTCCACGATGTCCCGGCGAAGGTCTTTGGGCACCAGTGAAGGTGTTCCAATGTTGCGGAAGTTAGAGTAAGTTGTTCTTTATGAAAATGATGTTGTGTTATGATTCTTAAAGCATAGACAATTGTTGCAGTTGTGCATAGTGTGGTAATTGATCCATACGGTCAAAACGCAAAGACTTTTCCGCGAGAGTAAAATTGATTTTCTTTCGTGGTTATCAGAATTTTGTTACCAATTAAGGATCGAGGAACATATCTGCCTTTTGGAGAACAAGCCGGAAAAGTTCAAGAAATGGAAGCCCATCCTCTCACATATCCAGGTTGATTGGGCTGTATGATTTACTTGCTAGGGGATAGGGAGTGGGGTGACTTGGGGGGGGGGGGGCCTGGGTGGGAGTGAGGATTGTCTGGGAAGCGGAAGAATCCACGAAGAGTTAATTATTGATTATTAAGTCTTGGAACTCCTGTTACAGAACTATATTTGTTGTTCCTTTTTTCTCGAGGCATAACCCTTTTTAATGTTTTTTTGTTTGTGTGTGTCTTCTTTTTTTGTGTTTTTTTTGTGTGCTTTTTTTCTGTCCCCTATGTCATGTCTTGTCATGTTCATGTCCAGTATAACCATGGTTCTCCCAAAAGGGGGGAAAAAAGAAAAGAAAAGAGCACCCTCTTTTTATTGTTCTTGGAAGAATGTACATTGTTATGAAATGCATCTAATGCTTCAATTAGTACGAAACAGGATAAGAAATTATTATAAGTGTACTATATTGTTCATGCACATAGTTAGATAAGCTTCCTAGATGAGTTTCCTTCGATTTCAGACATTGTTCGATGTTGGAGTGATCACTTGTAGCCCTTTGGATAGTCCATTATGCGCCAATAGAAAGTTCACATGTATTCTCTACCCAAATTTACTGTAACTCTTTCAGTTCAATAAATAGAGCGAAGCTCGATATTAAAAAAAAAGAAGGTTTACTCGGTATATAATGCGTAAAATTTTATTTAGCAAATTTTAAAATCACAATGATCAAAAAAAGTTAGAATGGTGGATTTATAATTTGTAGGGCTGTTTAATTATCTATATACTTATGAACTTTGTTGAAAATGTACATTTTATAACCAACCCTTTGGACTGCTGTGTTTCTGTGTTCTGAATATTTTAAACGCCTGTCTTTTGTTAAACCCAAATATTCAGACTTAGTTACTTGTTCTAATTCAATGCCATTTAGGTGTAGTGTGTCAATAGGAGGTTAATTATGTGTTGAGTAGCTCATCCATACGGATTTAGATTCGTTAAGTGTTAATAGCTTATCGGTGCACCATTTTTCAATCATTGGGGTTATGGTTCGAAGCGTTGCTAAGGTCTTTGTGGCTATTATGGTATGATCCGCATATAGGGTTTTAAATAGATTTTCAATGAGAAATTTAATGAGGTCATTAATGTAAATTAAGAAAAAAGTGAGGCCAAGCACCAATCCCTGTGGGACTTCACATTTGGAAGTAAGGCCGTTGAAGTTGACTTTTTGAGTTCTATTGGTGAGGCAACTATTAATCCAGCTGCATGTTTATTATCAAGTCAAAGTTCGTGTATTTTAGGTATCAATAAGTTCTGAGGTACGGTATCGAATGTTTTTTTAAAGTCAAGGAATATGGAGGTAGTATTATGTGTATTATATGGTAAATATTTCTTAAATAACTTGCCGTTATTGTCAATTTCTTTTAATTTGAAACCATGTTGGGCAGGAGTTAATTCATTATTATTTTCAAGATAATATTTTAGCCTAATGTTAACTAATTTTTCTAGCATCTTTCCAGGGAGAGGCAATATGCTTATAGGTCTTAAGTTGGTAGCATTGCAAGCATTTGCTTTTTGGGGTATAGCCGTTATTGTAGCATTTTTCCACGAGTCTGGATAGGATGAGTGAAAGATAATTGAGTTAAAAAGAACACACACCTTATCTGCTGTTGCCATGAATGCTATTTTATTAACAAATGATTTCATGTTGGGGATTGCAGACGATTTGCTAGTTTTCACTACTTTCATTATTTCCTCTACGATTAAAACATCCTTAAAGAGGGACGTTTCTTTCGGGGCATCTTCGTTGCTAGAATCGTGCCAATGTTTGCGAAGTAATTATTTACATGTTCTGACAGATCAACCTCCGATATTTCTTCATTAGTACTTTGGACAATCAACTTAGATATACGGGGTGATCTCTGTTAAGGTATGAGTTCTCACACGCCACGCCAAAATTTCTTATAAGCGTTATTATTCTTTTATAATAATTCATTAATTATGTTCTTTTTCTTTTCCATAATCACTGACCTCGTTCTATTTCTAAAGAACCTCGCTATATACCAATCCTCTAGATTTTGTGAGTTTCTCGCTCGTCTATAATGACATAAAGCCAGCTGTGGACAGAAAAATTTATTGAAATTTTTCAGAAGTGAAAAAATGTATAATATAAAGTATACAACGGTATACAGAGATAATATAAGGTATACAAAGGTATACAATGGTAGTAATAGTTCATAGAAGTAAATAATTACTATGATAATGGTAGTAATACCCCAAAACATGTGGGGTGGGTGGGAGGTAAAAAGTTTGTTTGAATGTTCAAACGACGTAAACAAAGTCACGTGATCTGACGTCACAAGTAATACGTTTAATAGTCCATGTGTCCGTTAGGTGTCTCTGGAGGCGCTCCCGTGTTTAATCTGACAGCTGGCTCTGCCATTATCCTTCACATGTTTGTTATAATGACATAAAACCAGCTGTGGACGGAAAAACTTATTGACATTTTTCAGAAGTGAAAAAACGTATGATATAAAGTATACAATGGTATACAGAGATGATATAAGGGATACAACGGTATACAATGATAGTAATAGTTCATAGAAGGCAAACATTGAAGACAGAAACTATTGCTTGAGGTAAACATCCAAAGAAGTCTGCGAAGCCCATGTGCCAAGCTTCTAGGGTGAAGGAGGAACAAGGGGTCTAGCAGTCACCCAGGTGCGACCGCTCTATCAGACACCCATGTGCGCACCGGACAGAAGTCCAGGGGGGAAGCCCTGTCAATAGAAAAGACGGATGGAGGTGAAATTTCAGAGATCGTCTTAGAAGACCGTATGCTGATGACGAGAGCCCCATCAACAAGTTGCATGTCCCCTCGTGACACATAGTGAGGAGAATGAGCGGGCCGAGATGCATCCACGAAGAGGTTTGAAGCCCCCATCAGGGAGTAAAAGGCCATCAAGGCCGCAGCCTTCACCACCAAACCGCAAGACAGGTGAGCGGAAAGGCGGCATATGGCGTGAAGCATATCCAATGTGACTGGAGGGGCCTGTCACACCACGTGACCAGACGACCATAATGATCCCTTGAGCACTGCCTCCACTTGAGGTGACGAGAAAGATGAGTGGTCGCCCCAATGATCATTTATCCAGTGTCTCGTGCCAGAGACGTAATTCTTGATCGCCGCCGGCAACTTGAGCAACTCTGTGAGGTGTTGTACGTATAAAGCCACCTCCAGGGTTAAGGGGTGGGCAACTGAGATCCTATGAGCGAGGGCTTGGGAGGACCTATTCTTCGTTGTCGAGACCGCAAAATATTTAGATGGGAGGACCCAGAACAGAACCCAACAACGTCTGCTGCCACCTCGTTATCCCCAAGTGCCGCAGTTAATCATAGTCTCCTGGTGCACACTGCTATGAAACTGTCTCTGATCAACCCCTGGTGGAGAAGGGCGAAAACCGCTGCATGAGAAGCCGATACTAAGACCAAAGCACCCGGGGGACATTTTCCAGACACTCCGTGCATGCCACTACCAACGCCAGAGCAGCTAACTTGTGAAATCTGGCCCCGAGGTCAAAAGGTAGGACGGGCCATGCCCACTCTTTGTTGACCTCGCGGAAAGCAATGCACCGCCGCAAATTGATACAGTTATGTGGAGCGTCGCCACAAGCGACGTTGTCGCGACCATGTGACGTCCGTTGGAATGTGTCTCATAATCGCAGAACCAGCATATATCCGCCCTTGCACCCTGGCCCAGAGCAAGGAATTGAGCTTTGCGAGCAACCCTAAGAGCCGCAAACAATCTTGCCATAAAGCATTTCGCGTGTCGTACACAACTAGCCACGTGAATCAATCTTCCAAGCAAAGATTGCATCTGATGAACTGCCAGACAGGCTCGATCCAGGCATGCGCTACACTCTTCAAGGACAGCATCTAACTTCTCCTGAGGTATAGATACCATCAGTGGACCATGTCAACAGTGAATCCCAGCCACGTGATATACTGATGAGATGCTTCACATTTTTCCCGTGCCAGGTTTAAACCCAATTTCCCGGTTAGGTCCCAGAAAGCAAGGTAAGTATCAAAGCACTTGTGGCCCAAACGAGACAACATGTAGATCAAGGCATTTGATGTACGTTGGCATGCCACAGACGATGTCCGGCATCCAAATGGCAGGCATCGTTCCACTTAGAAATATCCATTCACATTAAAACACAGGAAGGGGGCGTCGCCTGGATCAATACGATGTTGGTGATAGGCCCTGCTCAGGTCTGCCTTCCAGATATAACAAGCCGGGCCTAAATATTTGACTACCGCTAGGAGGTCGCCTACCGTAGGCAAAGTGTAGGCCGAGCCCTTTCCGAGATACATGCCGCAAGGAATGCCATCGTTCATGGCACCACCCTCGGGAAAAGACAAATCCAGTATAACTGTAGACTCCTTCTTAGGCCTCATTAAGAGAGGGGACACCTGAGTGGCCCCACCAAACGGCAAGTCCAGGAACGGGCGTCTAAGTCCTCCTAAGCCTACCTCTTTGTCGGCAAAACGTTGTATATCGTCGGGAAAATTCCGAGCCGACGCATGATTCACATAAGTGGGCACGGGCCAATGGTCGCCTACAAAGCCTATAGGCCAGCCAAATTCAAGAAAATCACATAAATGGCCATCGTGAAAGGAGCCTAAACATGATCTCCACTTATCCATGAGGATATCGGAGGCCACTGTAACTCGTGCCTCTTGAAAATTGTAGAGTCCCTCACTAACGATACGGCAATAATCCTCAGCTGCCCTAGGGTAACACTACTTAAACTCCAAGGAGGGATTAGGGAGAAAAGGAAATCTGACGACGCCCACTTCAACGTGACACACATGGTTGGACTGGGAGCAAGTCTTTTGCTCAGCTAGCTCTTACTCCTCGTACCTCAGTGCTGCTTCCGGCAGCTGCAGCGAGGGTGTACTCCTCTGCTGCTTACATCACCTGGTTACGTGACCAGTCATACCCTTATACAGACGGGTGCTCTAGAAGCTTCCCTCTCTTTTACATTCTGCTACCAACACTCATGTGTTTCACTCCATACAATGTTAGTTGTTAAAACTACACAGGATAACACAATTTCGGACAAGCGCGTAGTGCAACCCCAATACCAGCGACTGCAGCAGTAACTCAATACAAGAACAACATTGACAATAAGGCAGTATCAGCTAACCAGGGTTTTCAGGAGAACCCCACCTCCAACCCGCGGGGAGGCCGGGGAAAACCCAAGTCCACGCTTCGGCAGCACCCATACAACAACCAAGAGTGGGGAACCAGATTCCGCAGCAGACGTGGTCGCAGTTGCGGCTGAGGCAGGGGAGGCCGAAAGGCCCCCGTTACCAAACAGTGATGCCTACCAAAGTCACTCAAGTCCATGAATAAAAGGACTATAAGGTGAGTACAAAAGTGCCAGATGTTGAACATCTGATTCATGTTTACTCGTTTGTGTCACCTGTTGTTCAGTTCGAACCATTGTGTTCTGTTGTTCCAGTTGAATCCATTGTAACAAGTGAGAATAAAGAGTCTGATGTTCTTTACCAAAGTGTTTGTCCACCTTAATCGAATCTCTATAACAAACATCCAAACAGTGAAACTGTCAATGAGAATATAGAGCAAACAAAGTCAACGAATCCTATAGTAGTCAATCTCTCTAAAAGGCCACTAAACAAAGATGAACTCTCCTTGCTAGAAAAAGGTCTAAACTTCTGTCCAGTACAGGACACTATAAACGAAGGTGACCTCAAAATCGAATTGGACCAGTTCCACCAAAAGTTGAGAACCAAACAATTCTTTGTAAAGGAACAGACCACCACTGGTCCCACCCGTTTGACTAATAGTAAAGGTAAAAATCTAGCATACGATAACCAATTGATGATAAGAAACCTGAAGGGTAAATTCAGTTGGAAGCCCCCTTTAGGCTCCCAAAACTTAGAAAGTTTATTTCCATCAATGAGGTTTTACTTGTCAATGCCCACCACAAAATTCAACTGGGCAAAAGCCAAGATGACAGGAGGTGAAAATCGGCACTCCGAAAACTCTCGGAGGACAAGTCCATAGTCATTAAACAGGCAGACAAGGGGGGGCAACGGTAGTGCAGGATATAGACCAATACCTTGCAACCATTGAAAAGTGACCCAACACATCTTCTCAACAGCGAAATTGAGAAGAAAATAGACAAGATGACAATTAATGGGGAGATCAGTGACCGAATGTCGGGAGCCTTGAAAAATCCCAAACCAAAGGCTCCCAACATTTATTTCCTTCCCAAGATTCACAAGACACAAAGACCACCCCCTGGGCAACCATAAGTGTCAGTGAATAATTGTCCCACAGAGAAGATATCCTCCTTTGTGGACAATTTCCTAAAACCACTTGTCCCTGACATAAAGTCTTATATCAAGGACACAAATGACTTGTGAATATGTGAATAAGATTGAAGGACTCCCGGATTTTCCGGGGGATATGATTATGGGGACTCTAGAAGTGAGCTCCCTGTACACCAACATCCCCAATGCTGAAGGCATGGAAGTCATTACAAAGAAACTTGACAAGACTAGGAAAGGGGATATCAAGCCCACCAACCAATCGTTGGTGGACTTGTTAGAAATGGTGTTGACCAAAAACAACATCGTCTTCAACAGCAAACACTATATACAAGTAAGAGGCACAGCGATGGGGACACGACTGGCTCCATCCTATGCAAACTTGTACATGGAACACATCGAAAAGGCAATACTCCCTACATATCACCACAGACCCACCATCTGGTGGAGATATATTGATGATGTTTTCTACATCTGGGAACATGGCCAACGAGAGCTGAACAAATGGTTGGACCACCTCAACGAGGCTCACCACTCCATTAAGTTCACCAACGAATCATCCAGAGAAATAATCAATTTCTTGGACACAAAGGTCAAAAGGAAAAAGGGCAGATTGTATACTGACTTATACACTAAGCCCACTGATGCCAACATGTATCTCAGATACTCCCAACTCCTAAGAATCTGTGGAAAGAGGGAAGACTATAAAAAACATGCAGGCAAGAAGCTGGAGGAATTCATATCCAAAGGCTACCCAGTGGACTTCCTCTAAAATTGCAAAGCGAAAGTCGACGCTTTGCATAGGCAAGACATCCTCAAGCCCAAAATAAATGTAGGTAAGAAAGACGAAGAGGAAAGGACTTTCCTCATCGCATCTTACCACCCAGGCAACAACAAACTGGGAGAAATCGTTAGCAAAAATTGGGACCTACTAGGGAGATTGATGACAACCAAGGGTTTGCATTGGAGCAAACTACTGAAAGGCTACAAATGCCCCAAAAATCTGAAGGACCATCTAGTTAGATCCAGAACAGATTACCACCCTGTCACAGAGGGTGAGGGCGACAAAGACGAAATCTCACACAAACCAAACATGTGCAACATATGCAAACACAAAAATTGTCAATACTGTGCGAGAATAGACAAGGGCGGTTCATTCCACTCAAGAACCACCAACCGGAGGTTTGACACCAAGTGAAATGTAACATGCAACAGCTCCAACGTAATCTACGGCATTGAGTGCAAAAAATGCTGGATACATTACGTGGGGCAGACAAAACGGAAGATCAGGGAAAGGATGTAGGAACATCTGAGAAATATCAAGAAGGCAAACAAACAATATGATGTCCCCGTCCATTTTAATGGCTGTGACCGCAAAGGCATAGACGATGTGAAGTTCCACATACTGGACTTCATCTTCTGTCATCCAAACAGCAAATGAGCGATGACCCTCTGGAACAAAGTCAAGTTCAACTGGATACATCGACTCAGGAGTCAGTCCCCGTGGAGACTCAACACCATGGACAACCGGTACGGCTAGGATATGCCATAACGCCACATCAAAAAATTTGTCATGATCGGAAACTCGACGTCTTCACATGGGTAGCCGGTCAGAAAGTTTTTACCACACATATTTCCCTACAGCAGACAGCATTTCCCGTCCAAAATAAGACTCCTAACATCCTCACACACAAAATGATACACCATTAGGGGTTCTACATAAGACTAGATGCTAGGGCCGCGACGGCTGCCGGCCCGAAAAATACCCATATGTAGAATCCATTAAATGTTTCCTAAGCAACTTCACCAAGCTACGTCCAGTATCGATGGTGAGATGACACAGGGCTATAACCCCCCAAAGTGCCACACCTGACGAGAGACCTAGCAGCTTCAGGGGGACGGCGACAAACTCAATTCTACAGTAGCTTGTCAGCCTCCCCCACTATCACAAAATGACCCCATCCCACTTGTCACCAAATGGCCAGTCCGTTGTCCTGGTTCTCAGCCACACAGCACCGCGGTCGGGTCATTACCATGGCCGCATTGAGTTGTTTACTCAACCAGCCAATGGGAAGCAGTCTTGCGCCCGAACTATGTCAAGTTTGACCAATGAAAGCGAGGAAAACATCTAGCGCACGGGGATGCGCCGACCTCGCGAGGTGAAACACGTTAGGAGAACACTTGTGGCCGCATTACGCACCCATACATTCTTCGTCTGACACTCTCTATACACCCTAATACCACCTACCAACTTTGGTTTCAAGTCTGATTCTTTTTCTTTCCAAGTACGATCCACTCTAACTATAACCAGGGAGGTTATATTCCCCTGGTCTATCATTTACAGTTAACCAGGTTTCAGAAATCGAGTGAGTTGCATGTTTATCAAAACTAAGTGTATCGTCGATGATCGCCCCGAAGTAGTTCATATCCGTACAAGTCACTATTTTCTCCCCTTTAATGAAAAGTTTCCCTTGCGGGTATCTTTTGAGTAGTGTTTTTGATCCATGATATACAGCCCTCGTTTTCTTAGAATTTAATGTCAATCTGACGACAAATGACATTAACATGCACAGATACAGTTTATACTGCTTTGTATAACGCGAGTAAGCGTTTGGATTGGCGCGTCATTTTGGTGATAGTGTTGTCTTTAGAAATGGCCTGAGATTGTCTAGTCCGACGAGTCCGACCCTATACTCTAGTATTAGGGGAAACGTACTGTTTGGGTCGCCCACGACTAGAGATTGTCCAAAACGTTTCTGCTGATCGTCTAAGATTTCTTGACGTTACGATGAAAGAATATGCCACGAAAAAAATGCACTTCCCAATCTAATCGCCGGAGACAGTTTTTCATAGGTAGAATTATAAACTCAATATGGAAAATATGCTGTCCCCCCACCAATTTTAAGAGTTTCTAAAGTACAGATAAAGTATTGTTATCCTTTATTGGCTGGCTGCACTATGAGTAAGCGTTCTATAACCCACTCCCACTAGAAAGTTGTAAAACGTATATGGAATCTAACTGGCGGTTGGGGTGTGTTTAGATTATTTTGCTTAAGACCGCAATATAATTTCCTAATTCCTGTTGTGTAAGAGGAATAGCCCTGCTGGACACATCTGTACTTTCTGTTATTTAATTCCCGCTGCACGCTCGTACCTGAAGCCGTGTTCAAATGTTGACCTCTGCGTTCCCTCACACACATGATTATCTCACCAGTAATAACTTCCGCTGGACCTAACGTCATACGGCCATGACGTCCATCTCAAAGGTGACCACCGTACACAAAATCCCCGTGATCCTCAAGTTAGACCGACGTTAGCGCCTGCAGGAGAATTTCTAGAAGTTGGAAGATACCGGCTTCAAAAAGATCAAAGTTCAGATCAACGTACTTAAATTGGAACCCGTATATTTCCAAGACAGGAAAGATGGCATAACGCTTGGTCTCACTTTTGAACGTAAACACTGGAACTGGATATAGTGAAATATTCACAACTGAGTAGCCGTGAGGTATTTCTCTGGCTGGAGTGGCGTATACCATTCTGGCATGTAACCAGATCCATTGTGACAAGTCGCCATACTACTACGTCGACCGTCGTGTAAAATTTAGTGAGTAGGATTCATCACACGCGCCTGTCACAGCGACTCATAAAGAAACTGTTAATGTGATCTGTTCAATTGTCTCCATATCTTTCCTGATCTTTTGGACTCCAGTACTCCTGCACTCAGGGGACTCATCTCATCACCTTAGGCTATAGCCTACTTGGTGTAAATGGTGAAGTGCACCGAAGGTGGGCTTTAATCTACTGGAACTTCCATTGGCAGTCCAAAACCTCAATCATTTATATCATGTTCCTCTTTCCTGGAATTCATACTAGACTGATTATAATGCACCTATATCTTATCGAAAGATGGAAATTATGGGATGGTGGTCCCTGATAACGTATCGGTAACAATAACTGTTGGCTTTAGAAGTAGTTAAAACATTTACACCTTTACGATTTGTATGCCTTCTAAAAAAAATCGTGAGCCGAATTAATCGTTAGGTGATGCCGCATTACTGAATATAAGGGACACAACCCGTGGGCGGAGTTTGGAAATTATTTACAAATGACGATATTTTATCGGGATCGGCAAGTGATGGTCAAGTGGTGCGAAATTCAGGAATCTTTCGGAAACTCCTCTCAGGTGTAAAACCCAGGTAAGAGGATGTGGCTTTATGGGCTTTATGCGATAAATCGTTGTCAGAGCCAATGCAGTGCTCTTTAGTTGATGCCTACTGACTGATTTCAGGAACCAGGAACAAGCAGGCAACTGTAACTGGTATAGGTCGGCACTGATAGGGTTGAAATGTGGGAGTATTCAGAGAGGTACTGATGGGGTGACTCACAAGTGTAATCATACAATGGGGCACTGATAGGATGATAAGTATATATACGGAGAGGAACTGATATGGGTGACAGGCAGGTTTAAGTTTCTAAAGCGGATTATGGGGGTGGCTGGCAGGTCTCAATATACAAAGGAGAATTGATGGCTTGAGAAGTGCGTAATACTCTTTTAGTCTAGTCAATTTAGGGTTTGACCCACCACAAATTGCAATACAATTTTTTTCTTCACAATGCATTTCCGACAGGTCCCCAAATCAACATACCAAAAATCCGCAAAAATCCCCCTTGGGGAATATGCTTAATTTGCAAAAATCAAATATGGCCTTCAAAACACCTACAGCTGTGGACAAATAGCCATAAAACAACTTCTAGATGGTATTTTCAAGTAATTTAAAAAGATAAACTATCTATTGCCAGGTGCACAGCTTCATAGAATAAGTATTTACATGATTTAACTGCTCATCAAATTATGAAAATTACATAGGTAGTTTTTAACTATTTTCTAATAGGCTGTTCCCGATGTATTATAGCTTCAATGCTTATTTCTTGTTATCTAGTGCAGGCTATCACATTACATTTTCAATCAATATTCAAAACTGGCTTTTAAAGGTAGATTGTATCTGTGATCTCATATGAATCTTCAGCTGAATACCTTGAATACCCATAGACTTTATCCAAGTAATGAGATCCTATATTGACATAAAGATGGCCCTCAAACTATTAGTCCCTGGGCCAAGACCCCAAATTTTCATTTCTGCTGCCCCCCCCCCCCCCCCCCCCCCCCGGAAACATTTCTTGTTTTGACATTTTGAGGTATTTTAAGGGTTTTGTGATATCAGGTTCCAGGTATATAACCAATTTTGCTATCCCTGCCGCTCATGTTGTTTGACATTTCTGAGAGTCAGTATTGAAGACATATGGTGTCTAAAGGCTATATGACCTTTATATATGCAGTTTTCTGCTATGTTGCCATGTTCTGGCATCCCTTAGACATATTTTAAGCTATTGTTTAGTATTCTGTGATCTCAGGATCCAGGTATATAACCAATTTTTCTATCACTACCGCCACTGTCATTTGACATTTTCGACACCCAGTTCCAATGGCAGAGTGCGTGAAGGCTATTAAATCTTTTTATATGCAGTTTTTTGCTATGTGGCCATATTGTGGCATCCTTTAGGAACATTTTGAGCTAATTTTAGTGTTTTGTGATATCAGGTTCCAAGTATATTAACGATTTTGCTACCCCTGCCACTCATGTTGTTTGACATATCTTACAACCGATACTAAAGATATGTAATATCTAAAGACTACAGAACCTTTTTATATGCAGTTTTTTGCTATGTGGCCATATTCTGGTATCCCTTAGACACATTTTAAGCGATTATTTAGTGTTCTGTATTCTTAGGATCCAGTTATATAACCAATTTTGCTATCACTACTGCCACTGTCTTCTGATATTTTCGACACCCAGTTGCAATGACATAGTGCCTGAAGGCTATAAAATCTTTCCATATGCAGTTTTTTTGGCCATATTGTGTCATCCCTTCAGAACCTTTTGAGCTATTACAGTGTTTTGTGATATCAGGTTCCAGTTATATTACAGCTTTTGCTACCCCTGAGGCAACCCTTGTCTCATATGTTTGACGGCCAGTTCAAAAATGATGTCTAAAAGCTTTTTATATGCAGTTTTCTTTGCTATCTTGTCACATTGTGGCATCCCTTAGAGACCTTCATATTTCCTGGATTCAGGCATGTTAAGCATCATTTGATGCCAGATATGATATCTCTGTATCTATGTTATAATCAAAAAAGATTATAGGTGAATTGGGTGGTTATAACCTTTAGTATATACACCCCTGTTCATCCTTGCATCTTAGCCATTGCATGTTTATTGATATCATTTTTAGAAATGGGTGATGCAAGTTAAATTACAGGTACTTTGAGTCAATTTATAGAAACTACTACAATTTCTAATTGGATATTTGGTGAAATTTTGAGAAAAACATTCCTTTTAGTGACCTTTACCTTGGATAAATGTTTGATTGTTGTATAATCTTAGAGTATCATGAAATATTAATCTTTGTCTCAAATATCTAAGAGATCTGTGAAATATTCTTAAAGATATGACAAAATATGTTTCAAAGTCAGTGGCCTATGTATGAACAGATACCGTGACCTTTGACCTGACTGCGGCTTATTGGTGCATAATTGGAAGACTTGCTTTAGGACATTGCTGGGGTATGATGCTGGGTATCCAAATGTATTATTCAAGTTGAATTACATCTATATTAAAACAAGTTATAGAAACTATTGTAAATCCTTATGGGAAATAGTGTGAAATTTTGGAAGTAGACCTTCGATTTGGTGACCTTGACCTTTGAAAAGCAATCAAGATGGTACTACAGGCTGATGGCTCCATGGCATCCTAATAGTTTTGCCAAATATCTAAGGAATCCACCAAATACTTTTTGAGAAATGAAAAAATATGTCTCAATTTCAGTGGCCGATGTTGGTCTTTTGTATGAACATATATGTTTACCTTTTACCTTGCTGTAGCTTAATGGTGCGTGATGGGAATTCTATCTTTTGGGCTTTACTAGGGTATGGTGCCAGGTATCTAAATATATCATTTAAGTTAAAATTCAGACATATTAGAACAAGTTATAGAAACTATTGTAAGCCTTTATAGGAAATTGGGTGAAATTCTGGGTGGAAATATTCTATTTGGTGCCCTTGACCTTGATAAATATCAAAATGGTGACAAAAGCTGATGACTCTATGGTATCTCAATATATTTTCCAAATATCTAAGAAATCAACTTAATACTCTTGGAGAAATGACAAAATATGTCTTAATTTTAAAACCCTCTGAAATTCTAATGGACATGTTGGATTTATGCAGATTAGACATATTTCCCCAAGGGGGATTTTGGCGGATTTTTAATATGGTGTTCTAGGGACCTTCCTGAGATATATTGTGAAGAAAAAAATTGTATTGCAATTTGTGGTGGGTTAGGCCCAAAAATGTCATAGATTGACTAGACTATTTGGTTTGTCGCCAAGTTGGTTGTGGACTACTTACTTCGGAGCATAGCAATGTACCTCCCAATCATCAGGTAAACTGCGCAGTGTTCTTTATCCTACCCCTAATAAAAAAACGCCATAGGTTTAACATTGACTCAATGTATTTGACGGAGCGTTGAATAAAGTGTTATTTATTCACCGAGGTGAATAAAAACACGGACCCATCAGGCACCAGATCAGGGACCAGATCCGGCAGCATTGATAAATGTGGCCATCCTCCGATGAGTGTCAACACGCTACTAACATGGATAATTACAAAATGTTCTCTATATAACTGTGAGATGGGGTAGGATAAATACGAAACCGAACTCGAGTTAGCCATGTCAATGTTTGTACCACTCTGGTCTAACTCTCGTTTGGTTTCTATCAATTATATTTCTTCTTTTCAAAAGCATTCTACGAATGCAAAATTTTTAAAGGTGTGAAACATTTCATTTTGTATGCATGCCATTCAGCGAAAAGTTTCATCCAATTCATATTTCAATTTAAATGAATTTGGTAATTTCTCTCGGCGTCCTGTTATATTATGATTGTACGTTGTACCAGATCTAAGCTAGACCTATGCATTAGGATATTTTATACTTCTATATTATAAAGGGAATATGTATCAAATATTAAGTAAGTTGACGTTATAGTGTACTTTGTCTTTGAGATCAGATTTCCCTGATCTGAATATACTAACGTCTTGACCTTCATCATAAAGCAGGATGACTTATCAAAGGGCAACTCACAACAATGTTCAGGTGAGTGGGTGAGCAGGTGAAGCCTGTGATGTGTGTTGCTCATTCCCCCCTCCCCTATCTCTCTACCACGCCATCATCTGCCATATCCCCAGACACAAACCTGACGCTTTTCTGGAGCTGAGTCAAACTCCCTCCAGCGGTGAGGTGCTCCTAAAGACGCTCGCCAGTATGCAGGAGTGGTTCACCTGGGCCGCCCACCTGCTCAGACATGCTGGCCGCCAAAAGAGGGAGCGTCTGCCTGGCGTACCCCGGAACGCAATATGTGAGCTGTCTTTAGCCCAACACTCAAAAGGCCCGCCGCCTGTACGATGCCACGCAATAGGCACGCCGCTTGTACACCAATAGGCAAAAGGCACGCCACCTGTAATCCCACCACGCAATAGACACGCAGCCTGTACGCTGCGCCTGCATGCTATACGCAATATAGGCATTCTGCCTGTACACTGTATGCAATTGGCATGCACCTTTACAGACGCGCTGCCTGTTCAGAAATAGGTGTATGGCAATAAACGTTAGGTACATCACATGTTCGCCAGCATGCAATATGGGCGCTGCCTGTTCTCTACTACTTCTCTACTACTCGGCAATAGGCATATCAGTTCTGCCGCATAAGGCACGGTGCCTGGGGGCAACTTTGCAATAGGCGTTCCTCCTTTATTACCCATCGTATACAAAGCCCTCATTGAAAATGTATGGGGACTCAGTAAACCACTACCCATTGTATAAAACCTGTCAGATACCATAACTGTGGTATACGGATTCAAACCTGTGGTATACGGCCTCAAAACCATGGTATATGGGGAAAATAGTTCCTTTTGCTATAGAGCAAAGAAATAGTTCCTATTGTTATACCCGTTAATATGGCAATTACTGGGTTTAATTTGTTTGAAAAGATCGATAATAAATACAACAAACGATGATTTTGTAGACAGGCGGCTCTGTAAACCACTCGCGGTTGACGTCGTAATACACTCGCTAGCGCTCGTGTATTACTACGCGTCAACCCCTCGTGGTTTACGGCCGCCTGTCCACAAAACCATCGATTATTGTCTATGTACATTATTATTCGCTGCCTGTACGCCCATCGCAATATGCCGGTAAACGGTCCTTTATAATCTAAAATGTCTGCTTGCTGCTTGCTATGAATAGTCTATAAGTGCATGGTAACCTCACACATCTTACTGACTAGAGGTGCATATTAGTAACAAGCGACTTCTTAATAATTTTGATTTAATGGTTATTATGATTCACATGAAGCATTGATTAATCAGCAAAGAAACCATTTTAATATCATACAAGTACAAACCACTTTCTTAATAAACTTTTGTCACTCTCCTATAATTCATTTATCGGTTCACATAGTCCCAGTAAATCAATAACATTTCTTACGACCTGATTGGTCTATCATCCTATCTGATGTTCTTCATCATTCCTCACATCTACTGTCACATAATCACAGTCCTGAATGTTGTCTACGATATTCTATTATAGTTCGCTCAAACTAGATGTAGTCCTTCTCCCATTCACAGTCACAGTCCTGGTAAATGTTCAATCTCCCAATGAGAGCTAGGTCTGTGAATATTGGTACTCTAGGAATGCATGGAGTAAAACTGCTTACACACACACCAGCTAGCAGGTCGACCTCTCTCCAGGTAGACTTAGTCCTCCAGTGCCTGCTGAGCGTTCCTATTGCTCACCTTGTTATCATCTAGGTGGTTCAAGGTCTGATCAGTTTGATTGAACTGTCCAGTCGAAACATCATTCTTTAAATATTTATTCTTGTACTGTTACATAATACTAACATGAAAGTATATCACCACGGTTTTATTCTTAGTTCCACAACACATGATTTATATGTGAAGTAGCAACGGATAGCTGCAGAATATGAGCGTAACAGAAAGTAAAGCTTCACAGGTGACATTTATGAAACTAAAGAGAAATGCAAAACGAAACTAATATAACAATCATTAATAGGTGACAAGAGTCGTCTCCAGAACGATTAGTATAGAGATATTTGCCAGGACAATCGTCTGAGAATATCTTCTAAAAGCTAAGATTCTCATCAAGGTGCCAACTGAAACTTTGATATACTCCCTCATAATGTCTCTACTTCAACCTTCCCTAGAGCATCTTGTCTGTCTCTTATGTGCTGTTGTGGTCTTTTGTATTTGTGGGTTATCTAATAATGTATAGGTTCTATCAATCATTCGGGGTCCTTTATATGATTGGCCTATGTACTATAATCCAGTCGGTTTGTTTTCTAGCTCATCCCTAATAAACAGAAAGCTTTATCTAAAGCGTATGGTTTAATCCTGGCAATGATAAGATTGAGAAGTCCCAAAAAGTCATACATACAGATGTACATTTAATGCATTCGACACCTCAATGGTTTAAATAGGAGGGAAGTCTTTAACCGGGTGTATAATAAACACCATACCTACTGGGTATGAGATATAGAACACACAAAGGAACTCTTTCCTCCGGCGGAGAATTCCCTTGTGAAACTACAGTTTGTGTATATCGCCGTCTTTCGGTGTTATGATACATAAAAAAACCTCCTACAATTAGCTCGTGATTAATGTGTTCATGGCTGACCTTCAGCATCAAATGGCAATATACTTTCTCGGGACTTGTCAATGCGGAACCCAGCACCTTACATCCTGTTGATTTTTTAAAAGTTATTATCTGAGTTAATGAGGTTGTATGCACGAGGGACCACCCAGTGACGCGGAGCTCTACGTAGACTTTTTTATCACAATCTGCTTTTGCTTGTAATTCTTAGCGTGTGAAGTATGACGTTGCATACAACACTCGCTGAAGTTACAGGTACTTTAAGTACAATACTCAAATTGAAATATACATGTATTTATATGTAAAAGTGAAATCTAACTTTCAATACATAGACTGTTACTCGTACTCGGGCGTCGATTGATTCCGGAAACGAGTGTACAATAAGTATATACATTGAAATCAATTTTACTAATTCAATCTTTCAATAAATGCATGATATGCAAGAATATTGTTCTGAGCTGGTAGGTTTGGTTATCTCTGGATGACACTTTTAATAGACTAGGATCTTGATTTATGTAAAAATATCTTTCTGCACTGTCCTTCATGGCACAGGCCAACACTCTCATCATGCCCACATCCTGACTACTGGAGTGCATGCCGCATCCTGCCGACTAGTTCTGACCGGGAAGAAGGGGGAGGGATTAACGGCCTGGAAATCTGCGAATCAAGTGCAGCATTTTACTTGATCGACGTTGTGAATGATGGGAAGTCAATGACTCTAATTGAGCGATATTTGATGGGTCCGGCTGAACTCTTGGCGGTGACGTAGTGGACCTTAAATCAAGTGTGATAATTCTGTCTCTGTAAATGTGTGGGGTCCGTGCGAGCGTTGTGTGTAAGCGTTGTTAGAGAGGCTAACCCTTTCTTCATGTCTTATAAAATCCTTTAGATACATACCTACATACAAATATATATCATATTGCAAAACATGTATCTTTAAACAATATAATTTAACGTCACTTCGTGAAATGCAACCATTCTATCAAAGAACGGAGGACCTGGAATCATATGCCTGTACATTTCCCAGTAAACACAAGACGTAAAATTACGTCGCTCACAGGTAGATTCCCTACGTATAAAGACGTACAAATGTTAAGGTTTACTTACGTGTGTAGAACGTGTGGTAATTATAGGTAATTTTACGTAAATTCACATAATTCCATAATTTTGGCAGTTTGGTAGGACCACACCTTTCTGTAGGTGTGTAGTGTTGATAGTAATGTAAGTCTAGTTTTTATTCAGCAGAAAAGAAGTTATAGGCAAGTGTTGAAGCCTAATACAAAGAAAAGGTACACAAAATTGACTATCCCCGAGTATAGCTGAGTATAACTCATGGTTACCCCTTCAGGCTAATCAAACCATTTCTCTCCTTCCTAGAGAAATCCCAAAATAAACATTCTCTTCCTATGTTTATAAAGCTATCCAAGATACATATTCATATGATTATGTAGATTTCCGTTTTTGAAATACATGAAACATCCTACCATTTACGTAAAATTACGTATTTCTCTGTTGGTATATTTACATAAATCCAATAAGTTTAGAAACGTAAATTTACGTTTCTAAGCTACGTGAATGTACATAAATGTCTCAAAAACTAAATTTACGTTGATTAACGTAAATCTACTAATACGTGCTACAGACGTAAATAAACCTTAACATTTTCACGTTTGTACTACGTAAACAAATAGGTAATTCCTACCGAAAAATGACGTTAATTAACGTAGCTCGCACGTATTTGTGTTTACTGGGTTGTTGCAGGGCCTTTTTCTGAAGCAGTGGAATTGAATAGTAACATTGCCATTGTTGGTGTAACACTTTATGAATTTGCCTATAAATCAAGGATTATAGTAGCTGTTATAGTATTTGCGCAAATGAGGATGCCTATGTATTTTTATCCTGCTGTCGATAGTTTGATGCTGTAGAATAGACTTGTTTATCTACAGTGACAATGGTATCTGCTAATTGGATTATACTAGATCCTAGAAACGGTTAATGATGTTCAGATCGGCCGTGCGTGGCGCTGTATCCGTTCCCAGAAGGCTATTCACTCAGTCTGGGGGCGGCTGTTAGCCATTCACACCAGAGGGCGTTAGCATAGACTGGTGACGGACCGGCCATACATCGCCGAGCATCTACGAGTGGTACGAACAGCTCCGAGTGGTTCCGAGCTGCTGCAAACAGATCCGAGTGGTTCCGAGCAGCTACCAGTGTCCTCAAGCAGCAGTGAGCATCTCCAGGTAGCTACAAGTCGCTCCGAGCAACCAGGAGCGGCCCCGAGTAGCTCAGGGCTGCTCTGAGCTGGTCCCGGGCCTCAGCGAGGCGTTCTGTGTGACTGCTCATTGAAAGGACCTCCGCCTTATCAATGGCCCTCAGACAGACACGCTCCGCCTAGCCGCCTAACGGAGACTTGTAAAAAAAAATAGCACACAAATCTTTCCCTTCTTTTTTCTTATCCGATGGCGTTTGGCATCTTGCGCTTGTTCAACCGCGTGTAAAAGTGAATGGAAGGACTGACAAGTGAGTAAGGTGGATATTTTTTGCTGATTCGTTTTTTGTGTTGAGGCTTCATATTATGAAGTCGGGGATGGAAGAAGGTGGGCTGCAGTATGGTGAGTCAATGGGTGCCAACTACCCTCCTGGCAAACTGAGGAGGTTGGGGGCCAGAAATAGGGCAGCGCTGGAGGCGGTTGAGGGCACTGTACTAAAGGGTACTTTATCTGAGCTGTGTTAAAGAACATAACTAGATAGTGGTGTTGTGCTAAACTATTGTATGTCAAAAAGGTATAACTACAATTAAAGGTAATCTTTTAAATTATTTCTTACAGGTCTTTAACCCAATCTATCACTCACTAACACTCGGTTTTACACTTTCCCTCGCTCTCTGCCTATGCATCTATCTCCATATCCCTTTATCTTTTTGCTTTCCCTCTCTTTCTTCCAATGCTTCCTTTTATTTTCTACGATTTAGTTTGCATTCTATGCGACATACCAAACTGCCCGGCAGATTAACTCATGCTTATATAAGAAAAACCAAATTCCGAGGCCCTCTGGAGCTAACCTCATAAATTACGTCCTCGAGATAGACTTATAGCTTGTAACAGCTCTTAAACTACGACAAATAGCGCGACACAAAAGTGCCACCTGCTCAGCCTTTTGTAGCTGTCTCCCTATCTTGTACCACCTGAGGGAACGTTTTAACATTGATTTAAAGCCGACTCGGCCTCTACTGTAATCCAATTATAACGGCATGAATGAGACAGAGACCCGAGTGGCCGTTTTGGATATCTCTCTGGGGGAAAAAGCGGGTGAGCTCTCTCTCTCTGATTGATTATTTTCATAAGGTGGCCGTGTATTTCAGAACGAGGACACTATGCTCCTTCTTCCATATAAAGCTGTCTCCAAACGCCAGAATATCTATGTGTGTTTATGTGTATGGTTCTATTGGTTTCTATCGCTTCCGCATTGCAATAGTTTCACATACACGGGCGACCTTTAAAGAGGTTGCTAAATTAGAAGACATGCATGTTTAGAGATTTATTTTGTGGGTCATCCATTAGAATAAATGTATATAAACATTGCAATAGCTTGGTCGACAATTCCCTGTAAATCAGCATACAGTAGAACGCCGCGTAAGCAGACACTCTCCGTTCCGAGTCAAATTAACCGCTCACAAGGGCTGTCCGCTTACACCTGGTTAAAATAAACATCTAATAGAGGGATCCGTTCCAAGCAAAGGTGTCCGTTGAAGATGAATAACTCGAATTAAGCTCAGTTAATGGATCCATAAGGGTAAGCTCCCCCCACCACGCCCATACAGCCACTGACCGCAGTGTGTATGTCTATACTGGACTTTTTAGGCTGTTGGTCGCCTATGAGAGCTCTTCTCCAATGATTATGTATGGGCAGGGTGGTAGGACATCGCTACATGCGGCAGGTCTCAGACTGGGGCTATAAAACCGACACTCAGAGAGCTCAATGCAATCAGACATGCCTGACACTAAGCAGTGTATAAACACAGCCGTGATTACCGACTATGACAAGCATTATAGGCACTGTAATGACCGCAACAGGAAAATAGGGTAACCAATGCAATGTATGCTCAATATCTATGTATATCTTTGTACATGTATCTGTGTATCTGTATTTACACAGGATAATCTCACTGTATTTTGCATGTTTTGTAATGGATCTACAAGGCCAGGTGGGAGGAAGGTATGAGCAGTGAGCAGTGAGCCATGGCAGGTAGGGTTAATGTTGTACTGGCCCTGTATAGGTTATTTGTAAACATGATTTGTGTGTTGAGAGGGTGGGAGTCATGTGTGTGTATCTATGTATCTGCATTTGTTTCTGTTTGTCTTTGCCTATCTCTCTATCTTATTATGTCAGTGTATGTATGGGTATGTATCTGGCAAGGCACATGTCACTGTATGTTTGTGAACCTTTGTATCTTTTTCTGTGTGAGTATATATGTCTGTCTATGTATGTATATCTTTCTGTATCTCTGTGTACCTATGTATCTGTGTGTTTCTGTGTGAACCTGTTCCTCATACATGATATTATACCTGAACTCATTGTGAATCCGTGTTATAGTGTGATCTTTCGATGCCCCACCTGTGGTGTGCAGGGCTCTAGCTCCTCACACAATAATGACCTGACTCACTCAGCAAGTTGGGTATATCTCCCCTAGTCGATCGCGGTGCGACCTGGGGACGGTCAGCAGTGATATGTGACAGGTACACTCACCACGCTACACACAGTCCTTCCCCTCACTGTGTGAGGGGCGGTCCTTATTTTTCTTTTTTATAAAGTTCTCAAGGAATAATTGCTTCATATCAACTTTAACGCGGCGTGTCCGTTGGGCGGGGTCCTACTGTATTTATAGATATAATAAAGGAAATGTTTGACTTGAAAGCTCTTTTACATTGCCATTCAGCAGCCACCTCCATCTTATATATTAAGATAAAATGAAGAGTATTAATCATTGTGCACAATGACACAAAAGAGAAATTAACCTGCCAATGAAAGCATAAATTGCCAAAACTGCCTGAAGTAGCCCCAATTCCACAACACCTTCAGTCTCGTTTTTGTTACACAGAGCCAGGCTTCCCTATCGATGAGTCTTTGTGGTTGTGGTGAAGGAGGTGGTGGTAATAGTGGTGGGAGTAGAGGAGTAGGCCAAGGGAACGGGTATTTTTTCTACAAACAGTAACATCTATTAGACAATATCTTTCCCTACCATCCTTCATACAAACAAAGAACAAATCAATGTTATAGTATTTTCACCATTCTCCCCCTCTGGACATCTGGAGTAAAGGGACTGGAGAAGGGATTGTATAAGGAGCGTGTAGTGACTTCCGTAGTTGGCTGTAAATAGGATTAGCGTTTATCATAAACCCATATAGTTTATTATAACTGGTTATTTGTCACTTGCCAAAAGAAAAAGAAAAATCTTTCCTCATAGAGAGGTGTTGAGGCGGTGAGGGATCCCCGAATCGTGAGGCCGAATCGTGGTCCCGAGTACTGACGTACTCCCTATAGTACTCCCTATAGCAGCGCCCTCTGCGTTGACCATTGCGACCTCTGGTAGTTGAGGATCCAGCGAAGTGAAGGACCCCTGGGGTGGGTTTCTGGAACTCCCTCTTTATATGCTTATAAACCATTGTAGCTTTATGTCTCATATGTATATATGGTCGATATTCAGAATTTGGCAACAATTCAGTCCAAGATGGTCAAAAAATAAAATTTCCAAAATCCTTCTAGGAATATATGCAATCTAGACAGTTTTATGGTGTTACCCCTGAAATGGCTAATAGTTTGGGCAAATATTGGGTTCAGTAGGTAATAGTATCTTTATATTTCTGCCTCCGTGTAAATAGGTATATCAATTTAAAACTCTATTTTGGGCTTATATACAATTAAAATGATAAAGTTTCTTTGTTATGCATAAAGAACAGTTCACCTTAGAGAAAAAAGTAAAAGAGTCCCAATCTAATATGATAGAAATATTGATTAGCAAATACGGGAAGGATATTTTTTCCCTGAGTTGGTTTTTTCTATGAATAATGGAATTTTTTTAAAGCGACATAAAAAAATATGATAAAAATATGCACATGTTGATTAATGTGTTCCAACAAATGTGGTTAATTTCAAGAATCTTGAACCATTTAACTGAGAGTAAAACAATATTAAAATGTTGTACACAACGGCAGAATTGTACACGGAGGCAGAAATAAACCTATGTACACATAGGCAGAAGTATATACATGGAGGCAGAATCGGCCTCCTTGTACATTATTTACCAGTATAACTCCATAGTGTGTACGGGGATTATGATTCAATTTCAAACCTAAAAAGATGTGGTCATATACTACTTATGTCATATCGTTTTCTGATTATTTAAGCAAATCTTAAGGAAATAGTGATATATACATCCGTACACGGAGGCAGAAGCACATTTTAGCCATTTTCATGCTACCAACACCAATACCCATCAACATCAACGCCCACACCTATCAAGCAACACCCACGGCGACACCTACCAACACCAAGACCCACAGCAGGCTCATTTTTCGTTTGAAAACAGTGATAAACCTATGCAGAACTACATGATTTACCAGTATAACTCCATAGTGTGTGGGGGTGTTTCAATTCAATTTCACACATTGGAAGATGTGGTCATATCCACCCAATGTTATATCTTTTTCAAATTATATTAGCAAATGTTATGGAAATATTGTTAGGTATGTGTGTACACGGAGGCAGAAGCACATTTTAGCCACATCAATTAATGCCATGCTGCTCCTACTACACATATTTCTGATCAATAGAATTATAAGCATGGTACAGAGGCAATATTTCTTTATTTGATAACTACAATAAATATATTGTTGACCAGTGTTTAAGTGCTATTTTACTCCCCTTAAGTAATGTGTACACGGAGGCAGAATTCAATTTTAGCCAACAGAAACTTTTTTTTTCTAAGAGCAATGTTTATTTCGCCATAGTTCAAAATACATAAACTTCACAAAAGTATTTGACATTTTCGCCTACTTGAGGTAGATTGACGTAATTGATCTTGAAATGGTCTGCTCCTGTATTTCTAAATTTTTTTATGGTATAACAGTCTTGACAAACAGAATCAGAATTTACCGAACACTACACATTTTCCACCCAATGAGTAAACTGTCAAATGATAGTCTCGGTTAAGAGTTACAGTTCTCTCACAAACTTTAAAGTTAAAGTTCACACAGTTCTCTTCTGAACATTTACAAAAATTTAGGCTGAACTTCTTAGGGGTGTACAAAGCGATAAAAAATTGTAGTAGTTGGGGAAGTGGCATATGTGAAAACATTAAGGGGAACAGTATAAACTGAGTAGAATGGTACAGGACATTGGACTAAGACAATAAAAGTAGCAGAAGGCTTGCAGGGGTAATGCAATCAACAAAACCAAGAGCGCATTCTCAACATGCAATCACAAGATATAATGTCACTGTCTCTTTATCCAAGATCCCAAGAACAAAATCACAATGCAGTATGTCACTTTTCCAAGAATTTGAATTTACCAGATTGTCCAAGAGTAGAGCAAGTTACCTTTTACACAAAGATTTTATGTTTTAGTTCCAGTAGGAACTGAGTAAGTTCAAGCCTATTACCATGAAACAGCCTTTGTCTATGGACAAAAGCTTTCGCATAAAGCACAATGAAATTTATTAGCCTGGTGTTACCAGGAACCACATCCATTTCGTACATACCCAGTAAAATGTCTTTATGAGAAAGAGACACACTTTTAGAGTGGCCCAGAGCAGCCCAGAGTCATCTTTCTAGGAAGCGCCAGAACCGAGCTACATCCACACGTGTGACAAAGAAGTGCAACAAGGTATCCTCGCTATGACAGTAGTTACACTCAGATGAGTTCACGATGTGCCTCCTGGCAAGGTATCTGTTACAAGTTATCGTACAATTTAATACCCTATATTGAAGGGATTGCAACCTTGTTTCATGAGAGGTTTTGTATGGGAGAGAACATATTAGATCCCATTCCTTAGCATCATGGTGCAACCCATCCGCTATGTGAGACCACTTCTACCTGACCCTGGGAGTCTTTGCTCTGCTATCCATCAGAATCTTATAAACTGACTTGCTCCTTAGATTCAATACATTGACTGGGTCCTTACCTGGTATCTTCACCAGTAAGGCATTATTTTCATATGTCGGAGTTAGAGTGCCCACATCTCTGATCCACGGTGTGGCTAGTCGGAGGGATAACATATCCAGGAAGGTGAGATTGACACCGTAATTACTATTAATCTCTGTAAATGACATCAAACCAGATGCATTAAAAAGATGTTTTACTTGGTGAATCCCTTTTCTTTCCAAAGGAACCCTGGAAAATTTCATTGCACCTACATCAATAAAAAAGTTGTCCCATAAGTACTCATTCATTGTCTCTATGTCTTCCCTGGGTGGGCTGTTATACACACGATACCACACATTGAGTATTTCTTTATATAAATAATTCTTGGTCATCACATATTTTTTCTTCCTTTTGGCTAGAAAAAAGTGAAATAACGAACTACCTATACCAAGTTCTACCTTAGTCAAAAAGGTCCAATTCCGTCCTTCACCGTAAACCAATCTTTTGACCCATGGCACTCTGGAAGCATGTACCATCGTTTCTAGATCAAGCAACTAAAGCCCACCATCTATAATATCAAGGACGAGAGTGTCGTATGCCACCTTTGATGAGCCTCCACACCACAGGAAATTTCTAACAATAGATTTGAATAACATGAAAACATTTTTCGGAACATATGTGACCAAACAAGGGTACTACAACAGGGGAATCATAAGTGAGTTTATGACACAAACTTTCCCTTTAAGAGAGAGCTTTCTATGAGCCCAAATCTTAGCCAAGGCCATACATTGATCTTGTCTTTGTGAGTAGTTCCATTTAAAGTGGTCCTCTGACGTCATATTCTTGGCAAAGTGTAAACCCAGGATCTTCAAAACAGGAACTTCCTTGAATTTGCATTTAATTCTACACTCATTCCTTGAATTAAAAACTAGCAGTTTAGATTTATCATTATTAAGAGTAAGGCCCGAGAACATTCCAAACATGTCCAATGTCAACAATACCTTGTCAAGTGATCTTTGATTTTTATTGAACAAAGTGACATCATCTGCATGGAAGTTTTGATATCCCCCCACTCCGTTGAAAGTCCCTCAATGTCAAGATCACTCCTGATCATGATTGCCAGTACCTCTACAGTTAAAATAAACAAATATGGTGAGACACAGCAACCCTGTCTAACCCCTCTCTCAGTCTTAAACCAGTCTGTGGAGAAGCCGTTATTAATAACACAGCATTCCTGGTTTTTATAAATCAGAGTAATCCACTCAATAAAGGTTTCACCCAGGCCAAACAGTCGTAAACTCCTAAATAGGGCTGGCCAGGTGACAGAGTCAAAAGCTTTTCTAAAATCGAGTGAAACAACACCCCCTCCCCCCATTCCTCACCATCACTAAAGAGTGAGTCTTGTATCTTTCTAAGGTTAGTTCCCAAAAACCTACCCTTAATGAAGGCTGTTTGATCCAGATGTATTAACCTATTGATAACAGTGCGTAATCTAATCGCCAATGCCTTAGTTAGGATCTTATAATCATAATTTAAGAGAGTAATCGGTCTCCAATTATCCAAATTTTGTTTTGATTCCTGGGATTTAGGGATGAGTGTGATGATATCCTGTTTTTGTTCAGTGCCCAATTTGCCCTTCCCAAAGGAGAAGAGTAGAGATTGATGAAGCGGCTCCCTCAGTAACTCCCAAAAGTATTTATACACTGCCGTGGTCAAACTGTCCGTACCCGGAGACTTATTGACCTTAAGTTCCTTTAGAGCCATTAATAAAAATGATGGAAATTTCGTCAATATTATCTAAATTCCCATTTTTATTCACTCTGCAAAGTTATATTATTGGAGAACTACTTCAGTAATGAAATTGAGTTGAGTTTTTGTAAACTGTAGACAATGGTATAATAGAAATGGAAGTTTTTGGAGAAAAATTGGCTTTTTTACCTGTTTTTTCGGCCAAAATAACCAAGATTTTGCCAATAGATAGGTAAATGTAATCGAGTTACGGAGGCTATTAGAACAACTAGAAGTCCAGAAAAGGTGAAGATAAAATTGAGAAAACCCAATACCGAATTATTCAAGTGTTGGTAAAGTCTTGTGGGATGCACTCCCAGTTGAGGGTCACCGTATTGAAAACCAAGTCATATTGAAGACGTAGTTACGACAGTGGTTAATCAGTAATGTTCTAGTAGCTCCCTGAAATGATACCCTGACCACCCCCCCCCCCCCCCTATAATGTTGGTTCTACATTGGAATATGTTGGCCATTATTGGTTGTACCAGATTGGGCCGTAATCTTTGAGGTGAGATAGTGATTGTTTCACCGCTACAACCCAACTTTAAATATATTGTTGACTACGGTACCAAGCCATGTTGTGTCCATCCCTGTTTAGAACGTATAATGTATTTGTAATCGTCCTCGGTTTGTATTGATCTTGTGAGTTAAGTCATGTTACTGTTGCATTGGTCACTTATGGATACTTGAAAGTTAGGCTGTAAAACCGTGCTTTCAATTTCAATCTGACCTGCTTGGTTCGTGTTTCACCTCATGATCGTTGACGTTATAGGTTGAAAATCCTGTACTTTTACATTAATCCTTTTTCACGTCAATAAAGAAATTTAAGCCCAAAAATAATATGGAAGGATAGCTCTATAGATATATTGATTATTATTAGAGATATCGCACAGGACATTTCAAAAACTGAATTGTCGCCAAATTCTGAATATCAACCATATATATAAATATATATATATATATATATATATATATATATATATATATGTAAATTCGTTAGACATGTTAACACTCACATACTCGCTGCCTGTGAAATAGACACATGATATCGACCCCCTCCAACCTCCCAGACAGGGGGCTCTGATGGCGGCCTCTCCAACGCCATCTGGCGAGATGTTGAGCAAAATCAAACTGGGCGACCACCAGGCCATTCCTGGAGAGCGGAATGGGAGAGGGTGGGGGGGGGGGGGGTACTTTGCCGCTCTCCCACGAACCACCCGCCGCCTCCGATACGCCTAATCTATCATGTAGCGCATAGCTCTCCCTGTAAGACATCGACTGCTTGTGTCCATAGTTAGATTTTAACGAGAGGTGTGTGGGGGGTGAGGGGTGGGACAAATTTACTGTTACTCTGAATGAAAGAAAACAGGCAATTATTTGTCTCTACCATTATACAATCTGGGTGAAATACATACAAACCTTGTATTGTCCTGTATTTGCCCTCCCCTCCCCTTATTTCTATTGTCTCAGTGCCATCCCCGCATTTTTCTGCCTTGTTTTCATTTACTCCTCTGTGCGAAGGGATCTCCCCCTGGATGATTAATGTAACCTTTTCTAGGGCCATCGGTATTCTCACGAGCATGTAAGAACTCGTAAGAACCCTTTCACTTATTTAAGAAAGAGAAAACATACTCAAACCCTGTTCCAGAAAAGTCTTTTATCTTATGAAATTAATATGTTAAATACCCTTTGTCTTACATCTCTTGGATTTTAGAACTGTTCTGACGTATACTTTATAACACTGTAAATGTCAGAACGTTCTATGAGAGTCACCATCTGTTATGCCTCTCATGTATGAAAAGGGTTGCAATCCCAGCGGAAAAATATATATGCAGCCCTCAAATAGATATACATTTCCAGGGCGACAACGAAGTTGAATATCGGTTTCTGAATCATTAACTAATAATAAATTAAGATTCCTTGTTGACTGGTGAAAGACATATCTATCTTCCTCATATCTATCTTCCTCAATGACTAACACAGAAGCAGGGGTTGGCTATAAAATTTATTGACTTAGGGTTGAAGTAGGAGAAGTATAGGTCCATAGAATAAATATAAAATATAATCAAAATATAAAAGAAATGTCACGAGCTATTGAGAATGCCAGAGGCCGGAGTCCAGACGGGTGGAGTAATCTGTAAACGACGGCCATAGCGAGGTGACAGGAGAGAGGTGTTGTCGGAGAGAGAAATGGTGCCGAATATTTTCCCCAGACAATTGCCGAGGGAATCGCTCTTGAGGTGAGGAGATAATGAGTTCGCTGACGGTTGGTGTGGGTAACTCCTGAGCCGTGGGTGGCGTGTAGAGGAGCCATGAGCGGGCTGTCTGAGGGTGAAGGCGAGCTGGGTGGACCTGGGTCTGGGCCCGGGCCCGGCCCGGGCGGACGGCAGGGGCTTCCTGGAGAGCAGTGTGCCCAAGGTGAGAAGGGGCGGCCCGTGGCAGCCAGGACAGGCTGTTGTCAAGCTGTCACGTCGGTGGCCTCGGAGGGGCAGCTGACGTGAAGAACAGGCCAGATGGGTGGACGGCAGCCAGGAGGAGTCAATGGTGAGGACGATAGGCGGGCCCTCCGAGGAGGCCGACATGGGGACACGTGGAGGAAACACTGTCCGACTTGAATGGTGGGCAGGCCTGGGAGGGGGGAGGCAGCAAGGTGGTGAAGTTGATTGGACCAGGGTCTTGGGCTGAGGGCCAGAGACCAGGGGGCTTTTTTTAAAACTAAGAACGATATTAGCTAAACGATTACGATTAGCACTAAACTCAGACGACAGTGACCACGATCGGAGTGTCAGTGCGTTTTTAAACGTGGTCTGCATAATTCCAGGATATCTTTTGCGATTTACATTGTTTGCTTTTTTCGTTTCTTAGTTGAAAATGATTTGTTATGAAGGATCAAACCCACCTAGAAACGGACCTAAAAAGACGGTAGAATTTGCGAAATTCTCAAAAATTAGAATAAAGATATTTTCACTGATCGTCTTGTAAGACTGTCCTCTTTAAAGAGGGATCACTTTAGGTAACGAGAATGAAACAAAGACCACGATAAGATCAATTCTTTTATCGTACTTAGTTTTAAAAACACCTCCCTGGGGGTCGTTTTATTTTCAACTCTCCTGGGCGAGGAGAGTGCCCAGGAGGGATAGCTCCACTGAGGATAATTTTCAGGAGATCTCCTCAATCTCGTTCGATTTACCCTCTCCTCGGGAGGGAGAAAAATCCTCGGCCGAAATCCCCGGGCGTTCCTGGGGGGTGTTTTATTTTCTGCCCAAGGAGTCCTGGGGGGTGTTTTATTTTCTGCCCGAGGAGTCCTGGGGCGCCCGGGGAGAGGTCCCAGGACATTTAGGGTTCGATATTTCAAAGTCTCCCGGGGAAGGAGAGTCTTGGGCCAGATTCTAGGAGGTCTCCTGAAATATCGTTTTATTTTCAATCCTGGGGCCAGGAGAGCTCCTGAAAAGTGTCCTGCAGCTCTCCTGGCTGGGGACACGTCTAGGGGTGTCGTGGGTGATTCAAAATAACAAATAAAAGCTATTTAATTCATTTGAACTATCGGAAATATATTTATTATGATTTTAATTAAAACTGGAGGTCTCAGATGGAGAATTACTTTGCTATTTACTTAGATTAACATACATTTATAAATGATGAAATTAGTTCCCAAAAATACCACTATGTGCCACCACCTGCAGTATACACAGCCTCTCTTTCAAGTCTCCTCAAAAGTCTCCTACAGGTTTATTTTCTCCTGGGGCTCTCTCAAAGGAGACTTCGGCCGAGGATTTCTCTCCCTCCCGAGGACAGGGTAAATCGAACGAGATTGAGGAGATCTCCTGAAAATTATCCTCAATGGAATTATCCCTCGTGGGCGAGGAGAGTCCCCAGGAGAGTTGAAAATAAAACGACCCCCAGGACTCCTCGGGCAGAAAATAAAACAGGCCCCTGGTCCCGGGTGGAGGTGTTGTGAAACTTGACCCAGGTCCGGGGTGTCGTGGTGAGGATGACCATTGGGCTGGAAGAACATATGCGAGGCGCGTGGTGTGGAGGTTGAGAGTGAGGAGGACACATGGTGCGCGCCTGAGTTCAAGTTGAGGGGAGTGTCATCTATAAATTTTCTTCTCCAGGGGAATAGATAATTACCCGAGGTACTTACCTATTACTGAAGGGGAATTGATGTTCCTACGAGCCTAGGGCACTAGATGGCGCCCTAGGATAACAGGGAAGAGGAACTATGTGAGAAGTCAGTAATTAGAGCAAGAATACCACATGATGAACATAATTTTTCAGGAAAGTAACAGAAAGTTGAGACCATATCTTTGGCGGAGTAGATGGTAGGTGGGTCCCTGTTATCCTTGTAATACGTGAAGGACATAATGATTATTTTTTCGGTTTTGTGTCAGGCATTACTTTCTAGTATTGCTTGTGCCACAGAAGTTTCATTTACTGGTTTTCCTATTTTCTACTATGGGCTGAGTACTTTGTTGTATCTACCCCGCTCTGTGAGAGGGTATTCACTACGTATCTTTGCTTGTCTCATCAGGGGGGGCGTACCATATTGCACTCGGCCATTCCGGAGTTACAAGGACAATCCAGTTTGGTTTGTCGGTCTTCGCTTTTTTGAGTACTTTCAGGATCAAGCTGAAAGGGGGGAAAGCATATGCTTTAATGTTGTGTCATGAAAAGGTGAATGAATCGAAATATGTTGCTTCTGGATCTGGTTTCCAAGAGCAAAATATATCACACTTTTTGTTTCTGAAAGAAGCAAAAAGATCCATGTCCGGTGTACCAACCCAATTTACAATCTTTTGATAAAGGTTTTGGGGTAATTCAAACTCAAGGTTGTCTTTGAACTCTCTTGGAGGCTGAATCTGCTAAGGTATTGAGCACTCCAGGGATGTGGGATATCATTATCCAGTTTTTGGTCTTTTCTCCCCATTCCCATATTTCTTTTGTGACGAGATCACAGGACAGGGATCTTATTCCGCCTTGCTTTTGAACATAAGTCATGGCTGTGGTATTGTCAGTTAATATGTGGATTAACTTGTTTTTCTCTCTACAAAAACTCGTTAAGGCCAGCTCTATTGCCTTAAGTTCTAAGACATTGATGTGTTGGATCTCATTTGTCTTCCATCTACCACCGATGGAAATGCCGTTAAAGTGTGCGCCCCATCCATCTAAGTTTGCATCAGTGGATATTTCTATATCTGGTGTCAATGACCGAATCTTTCTCTCAGAATTTTGAATATTTTTCTCCCACCATAAGATATCTTCCCAACCATGTGGAGATATTACCATTGGTTTGTCAAAGTTCTTGGTGTTTTGTGCCAACGCTTCATTCTTGTCTCTTTCTAGTGACTTTACGTGGGCTAACCCGTAGTCTACTGCGGGCGAATATGCTATCATGAGACCCACCATTTTTGCTGTGTCTCTTATTGTCGGGAGTGTTTCATTCTTTAAGAAATCTACACAGGTATTGAATTTTTCAATCTTCTCCTGCCCTAATGTGACTGTTAGATCTTTAGTGTTGATCAAGAAACCCAGAAACGTGATTTTTCTACTTGGTGTGCAAACTGCATTTGAGGATGTACAACGAAGCCTAGCGAGTCCATCGTTTTTGTGAGGACTGTTACCGTTTCTAGACACTTTTCCTTCGAATTTTCGATGACGAAAGAGTCATCGATGTAGCCAAAACAATTGGGATTTTCGAATGCTTATTGAGTGATAAGCAACTTTTAAATCCACTCCCCATGCGTGTTAGGTGTTAGTGTGGTAGTTAAATTGTCCAATAAATTTGTAACATTATTTTAAAAAGTTGTGCGGTAATATAGGTAATTTAGTTTGAATTCACATACCTTGCTCTTTGTACACGTCTGTCTTCTCTCGGTGTTCGCGCGTTACTGATTTCTCAAATAGTTTCTCTTCCTTGTATTCTAGGGCGACAGAAAGTAGGCCCGTAGTGAGTAGGAATTGCCGAGGCAATTGAAAATGCGAAAGTGAGTCATGTTACCGCAGGGGCAGAAAGGGCCAGGGGGCCTTTGAGGAGTCGAACTGGGAAGTGGCAAGGAGGTATGACGCTGTAGACACACATAGACGGGCTTAGACTGTGTGGGTTGAGAGGTTGGCCGAGTTTTGGTTTCGGCCACAGAGTTCAATGGGGGAGGGGGTGTGGAGAGTACGCTGGTTTCCCAGTCATCCGCTAGAGGGCTGGGCGGAATAGGCCTTTTTCCACAGGTCGGTGTCGCACGTTATCTACTTGGATACGCAATGCCTGCAGCCAAACATACCCCTGGCAACGTATACTTTAGCATTGGAGCACTAAGTATATGCAAGTAATATGTTTGTATTACCCGTGTATATTATTTCCAGAGACTTAATAATGATTGCATCATATTCTATGGTATTCCAGCTCAAATCTGGTTTGTCATACATGAATATTGCCTCAATAATACTTTAGATATAGTAGAGATAATATAGGATCACCGAAATTGAATCCATCTTAATATATTGGCAGGCCTAGCTATCATATGCTTATCTTTCTCCAAGTTAAAATCAGAACAATTATCAACTATAAAGTTTAGACAGCTCAGACTCATTGATACAGTACCCTAGTTTGCTCCAACAATTTAATCCGTCAAAAAACAACACTCCTGTAATCACACCCACCGTTCACACTTTAGCTGTGATTATTGTGTGGCTCTATGGGCATGTGGCTGGAGTTGGCCGTGTTTGTCCGAGCGGCCGCGTTACACAGTGGGCGGCGCTGAACGGCAACACCTGTATTAGACCACAGCGACAGCCTGATGAGTTCGTTCAGATCGTGCTAACTCTGACAGCGCGTGCGCGGGCTTCAGGATGTAAATAAACAACATGGCGCGGGTAATCGATACATTGGCAAAATTGAATCGCGATCATTCTGCCAATGAGAATAATAATATAAAAAGACATATCTAGTCGCAAAATATTTTCTTTGTTTTTGAGTATCAAAACCATGCTGACAGTCGATTACTGGACTGTATGGACTGCCTTGTCAAGTGAGTGGAGTGGAAGCCACCAGATTAAAAAAAAACTATGTAGGAACCACAAGTAATGGAAAATGAACACTGTAACTAAATAAATTAAAACAAATCTAATATGGAAATGAAGTTTTGTAACCCTGCATTTGTTTTGGAATGTATCATATGTGCTGACAGTCGATTCATGAGCAAGATCACGGACTTGGAACACCTGGATTAGAAACAACCGGCCTCTGGCGTATCTATCTATGCCTCGGCATTGTTAGGGTTCCGATAACGGCCGCTAGACGGGGCAAGCATCAATTCGCGTTAGTTCCATATTTTCCCACCACGATTGCCACAGTCGCTGCTGGTGGTATCAGCATAATCAGAACGTTCATATAAATTGTTTACATTTGTCTACAAACGTTCACCACACTTAGCACCATAATTCCGACTCTTCTGTATAGGTATATACTTGGACCTTTTGATGAAATAGTTTATTAAGGTCTGTTGAGGTGGAAGAAATGTCAAAATCTGGATTTCCCCTGTCAACACCCCTTCAAAATATGCCTATTGTCTAGAACCCCCAGCCAACTTACTGCCATAAAATTTACTTTATTGCCGATTCCAGATATATACCTATATGGGACAGTTGGAATTAGGGTCCTAAGTGCACTAGATTTTTTTTAAGTTACGGCACATTTTGTCTGAGAATAGTTGGGGCCGGCAGGCAAATTTCCCTGATTTCCAGGCAGTCAGTCTTGGGAAACAATTATTTCCAATTCATTCCCATGCCCCTAGGCCTTAATAAAGTATTTGTCAGTCGATTCCAGGTATGTACCTACATGGGACAGTTGGAATTAGGGTTCTAAATTCACTAGATTTTTTTAAAGTTACGGCACATTTTGTGTCAGTTTGGGTTAGGTCGGCAGTCAAAATTCCCTGATTTTCAAGGGGAAAATCCAGAAAATCCAGATTCTTAAATTGTTCCCATGCTCCTAGGCCTTAATAAAGTATTTGTCAGTCGATTCCAGATATATACCTACATGGGACAGTTGGAATTAGGGTCCTAAGATTTTTTAAAAGTTACGGCATATTTTGTCTTAGAATAGTTGCGGCCGGCAGGCAAATTTCCCTGATTTCCAGGCAGTCAGTCTTGGGAAACAATTATTTTCAATTCATTCCCATGCTCCTAGGCCTTAATGAAGTATTTGTCAATCGATTCCAGATATATACCTACATGGGACAGTTGGAATTAGGGTCCTAAGTGCAGTAGATTTTTTTAAAGTTACGGCACATTTTGTCTTATAATAGTTGGGGCCAGCAGGCAAATTTCCCTGATTTCCAGGCAGTCAGTCTTGGGAAACAATTATTTCCAATTCATTCCCATGTCCCTAGGCCTTAATAAAGTATTTGTCAGTCGATTCCAGGTATGTACCTACATGGGACAGTTGGAATTAGGGTTCTAAGTTCACTAGATTTTTTTAAAGTTACGGCACATTTTGTGTCAGTTTGGGTTGGGTCTGCAGTCAAAATTCCCTGATTTTCAAGGGGAAAATCCAGAAAATTCAGATTCTTAAATTGTTCCCATGCTCCTAGGCCTTAATGAAGTATTTGTCAGTCGATTCCAGATATATACCTACATGGGACAGTTGGAATTAGGGTTCTAAGTTCACTAGATTTTTTTAAAGTTACTGCCTGAAAATCAGGGAAATTTGCCTGCCCCAACTATTCTAAGACCATAGATTAGGTCTTATTAATCCCTTTCACTGTCAAGTCTACTGAAAAAAAGGACTGCAAATAAACATCCAGTCAAACACTCATGATTATACAGTCAGGAAAGAATGAATGTATGTATTATAAGTGAAATAAAGAAACAGCCTGGTCAATTAAAAAAACAAAAAAAAACATCAGCAGCGCCACTTTAGGCCCTGGTGGCTTAAAATGGAACTTTCGTCAACGTTTCCTAGCGGATAATACGGAAATTAGCGCTCTATCCGCAAAATGCAGTCAAGCATAGCCGAGGCGAAGAGATCGTTGAACAAACACGGCCGCCGCCCGCGTTTCCTATCCAGAGATATAAGTCCGTGGCAAGATGCACTATCGTGATTAATTATCAGGAGCCTGCGGCCCCTATTATCGCTCAAGCAGCTGTCAAGTTGATCAAAGTTCTTTTTTTATCAACATTTCAAAATGATATTGTATCGTTAGTAATATTTATCTATACTTATTGAATTGTATCAGTTTAATATTCCATTAAAGTTTATTTCTTGTGATATCCACATCGCAAGTAGAGCGATGTCTATTTGCATTTGAAAACGTAGCTTGTTCTAGGGTGCGTTGGCCACTTCCGATTATTGACTCCAAAACCAGCATCGAACCACCGCCAGCTCGCCAGCTAGGGGGCGCTACCTGCTGTAATTAGCAAGCGGCGTACACAGGCGGAACCCAGCCAATGCTGAGAGATGCGAGGCCCCGTAGTGTGTGGGCAGAGAAGTGTTCAGACTAGTCTGACAAGTTCTATGGTGTGGGGTAGTGACGGCCTCTGTCCGGTCCCGGGTGAGGGTGTTGTGAAACTTGACCCGGGTCAGTGGATCGCCGCATAGGATGTCCGTTAACCGGAACCAGACAAATGAGACATGTGGAAGTGAGCTTAAGCGATGAGATGTGGAGGAAACTCACGGTTTTGGTTCTGCTGGTGGCGAGTTTGCAGGGTTTAAGGACGAGTTGGTCTGAATTTTGTAGATGGTTTAGTTGAGCGGGGCGATTTTATCGTTGGTAGAGGAACCACGTGACTTGAACCACACGAGTCGGAGTTCATACCAACCGTCTTCTGTTCACATTACCGCCATCTCTTTCAGTTAGCCCTACTTCACTGGCGAGTTTATATTGAAGGACACCAATAAGAAAGCACACCACCAACACACTGGAACCAGTTCACGAAAAAAAAGGTAATCTAATTGGCCCAGGGCAGAAATAAATCGAAATGAAAATCTCTACATTGCAGCCATAGTATGGGGCAATATGCCAGTCAGGCTACACAATATATATATATGTATATTCTCGGTTTTGGTCTGACCAATCATTGAAATATTCATGACAGGAAACTACAAAAAGCTATTAGAGTGATGGTTGCCATGATTCGAACTATGTGTATAGATTATGTACAATAGTTCTTTCTATATACATATCTCTATGTATTGTCTCCTGTAATATCTGTATCATTTCATATTCTTGGCCGACACCTTGTCATCCAATGACCAATACTCCTAAGCCACCGTAAGTATTGAGCTTTAAAGTCAATCAAGATTTTCACACAGAAAGAAATAAGATACCCCGTGTATTTTTCTAATTTCGTGTCACTTTTCTGACAGGGAAAAAGTACCGTCCTCTTTACTCCCCTGCTGATCTTTAAGATCTGATGCTTATTAGCTGATGATATTTATAAGAATATTTCAGAGGGCAGCGAATCTCTCAGCGTGTCATATCCCGACCGGAAGAATGTCTTATCGAGCGGAGGTGGTTCGAAGAAATAAGATCTCTGAAGGTCAATCGGCATCAATAATTGAAGTAATTGTTTTCGTTAATATTTGACTCTATAGTGACAATGTGGGGAGGATTTAGATACACGGTCCCGGTTTTTAGGTGACTTTTACGATCATGCAGAATAAAGGCGACACGTTCATTACGCCGATTCAATTAGCGCCTCGTAGAAAGTTAGCGAGACTTTATCTCAATAGTTAGTTAAGTGGTCTTAAATGATGTGCTTGTTGTTTCATCAGAATAGGAAAAAGTAGAAAGATGTAGGGTTGAAGTTGAATGCCCTTTGACTAGAAGTATGACTACAAGGCATGTGGTTACAATACCCTTTGAGGTTTTAGCTTCTGTCGCTTTTCCGTAAATTGACGCAAAGGTTTGTGAAGAGAGCATTGTGTCCATTAACAATAATTCCTTTAATGTTATTCCATCTTTTTACATCACACGCTTTGCATATGAGCCAACACTGTATTATTTTCACCAGAAGGTCACATATCTCACTTATGATTCTATATAAACATTCAATGATATTTTTAAACCTAAATTATATGCGCCAATAAACTCCATTGTTAGTGGTACACATATTATACAAATCTATGAACTTCAGTTCACCCTGCGCTTAGTGTGCACTAATTTGTTATGCAGAGTTCTTCTTGTCATGTCACACCCATTCTTAGATATTGACAATAAAAGTTTTAGTTAGTAGACCATTGGTGTCTTTGTACAGGAGAGGGAAGATTCAAACATTCAACGACACCATCAAAGTTTAGAGTATGTGTCGCCTCGGCCTCCTAAACTGTGCGTGAGGATCAGAATCAAGATAGAATGAAGATGTGAACTGTTGCTCTATATTGCTTACACCGGAACAGCAAGAGAGCTCAGCCGGGAGCACGATGGCCCCCAGATCGAAGCTCAGCCTAGCCTCTGTGTTCCCTGATTACATACATATGTGTAATATATGATGTCCATCGCTTAGGCCAAGGGAAAACAGATCCCTACAATCTTCACTTGCCTCTAACATTGTAAATCTAAAGGGTGTCTCTGGAGTGAAGGCAATCATAATAAGTTAAGTCATATATGTTGTCTGTTCAAATAGATGGAAAACATTATTAACCTTCGACAAAACAATACTATGTTACCTTCATATGAAAGAGCATTCATAGACATACGCCTACTCTAAGACAACAACGTTGTATAAATAGACAATAATCGATTGTTTTGTGGACAGGTGGCCGTAAACCACGAGAGGTTGACGTGTAGTAATACACGAGCGCTAGGAAGTGTATTACGACATTAGCCTGTAGTGCGGCCACCACTCATCAGACGGCGTGTACACGGCTCAAGGTGGACCTGTTGGAGGGTCCTGGCTGAGGCAGGCTGAGAGCAGTCCGGAAGCAGTTTGCTGGTTGTTCTATAAGCGCATGCGCAGGCAGTAGAATACAAACAAACAAGCTGGCGAGGGAACCCGATGGATTCGAAGGAGGACCGAGTTCATGCTTTTGCTTGTGAATATGTCACAGATCTTGTATTTATATGATGAACCAGATAAGTGCCTCCAATGTTAACTATGTTACATATAATGACAGGGTATTCCTAAACTGTATGCACTGATTTATTTACTTGTCACAAGTTTCAAAACAAACAAAATGGCGTATGTGCTGTCAAGAGGAGATAGAACTGGGCTACTGAAAAGAGAAATTTTGTACTACCACTGAATAGTTTGTCACAAATCTGGTGGGAGATTAAAGTGCCACACTACTTTTTTCATTGTCAAATTCTTAACACACACTGCGAGTCGATGTGGGAGAAGCTTACTCATCTGACAGCGTACACGTTGAGGTTTGTTTGGGTTTCCCTGCGTTTGAATCCGTACTATTTATAGCAGGCCCAACGAGAAAATTGCCATATCCGGCCAATCAGCAGCCGACTCCGGGACCCTCCCACAGACCCTTGATAGCGTGCTCCGTGCGCCCAAGCGGTCGTGAAAGAGACTATTACGACGTCAACCTCGAGTGGTTTACAGAGCCGTGTATGTTTCGTGGTTCAAAGGCAGGTGCGGGAGGCTGGAAGGCAGCGGGGCGTATTTATAGTCTTCGGTTGTCTCGCTTGCATATGCAATTTGAGCTGAGATCTTAATATATATATATATATTAAGCATCTGACTGCTTGATCGTACTCACACAAGCTTTTCCCTGTATGTGTCGGTTTTCTATCGACCAAATAAGCAATATGGTCAGCATACCCTGACGCGTCTATTCCTGACATACTTAAGCTTCTCCATAAGCCCATGCTGGCGCTTAAAACCTGATCAAAATTGGGTGAATCAATGGTTGGTGGCAGAAAAGGATTCAAGGAAAAGTATCGTGACTTACGCTTTGTCTTATGTGTACAGGTGAATGTCGCTCCTTCACATTCCTGGCCATTCACTGAAGGAGGAAAGTAACTGGTCCTTGCTGCTGGGTAGACTGGCCGAGGGGTTTCTTGTCGCCGACTTTGGAATGCGGACGTCCTCTCTCCTCCTTGATCTTGAAAACTTGCTTCTGGTACTTGGTTTGTAGTCACTTTCGGTGTTTGTCGGACTTTTGAAGACTCTTGAGTTACCCGGCTTGAATAGATTCCCTCTGCCGCGTCCCACGTGCCTGGATCCGGTCGTTCCTCGCCTGTACCTGTTACAGGTGAAGTCTGTGAAGTCTGTGAAGTAGGAGTCATTACAGAAATTTTTTAAGGACTTTAGGGCATCTACTATCGTTTTCATTTCTTTTTGGATGGATTTCATCTCAGTTTTCATGGTTACCTGTTCTTCTACTAGACCTCTTAGCCACACCGGTGGTTGGGAAGCCGGTGGTTGGGTGTCGCCATCTTGTTTCTGTGTGCGTCTTTTGTTTGGAGAAATGCGGTTCACTTCTTCTTCCAAAGTTGAAATATTTTCTGTAATTTGACAGAAAGGGCATCTGTCGCGATGCGACCTGGCATCGTACTCCCTATGACAAGAATCACAGCGCCTCATTACCAACCTTTTTTGTGAAGCGGGAAAAAAATTTTTGGTGTGCTCTGTTGTAGGTCTAGGTGAATAGTGACCTATGGACGGTATAAGCGTCACCTGCTTACTGTAAACGTCGGTGATGGCGCCACCCTATCTGTAAACAAGAGACATCTGGTGGACATTTTATGAACTATCGTAGATCTATACTCATATATTTTGACAACTATATTTCTTATATATATATATATATATATATATATATATATATATATATATATATAGGCTAGCGGGGAGCGTACTCTAACTAGATGTCTGCATCAAGCAGAACTATCATTGCTTTGATATTTATTTTATATAATCCCGTTCCTAAGAGAAATCGACCCACACGCCGCAAAAGAAAGTATCATAACAACATGCGGTGTGACTATAAAGCCTACTTAGCCGATATCAAGGATCACAGATACCTCAGACTGAACCTCATTCTTTTTTTTCCTCAAACTTGTTGAACCCGGCGATGCAGAACACATGTCAGATAAACATTGCAAATAACAATTCAAGAGTATAATCGATTAATATTAGGCTAGATAGCGTGAATTTCAGGACCCTACCTTGAAATATTAAAATTATGTCATATTTCGCACGTAGGAAAATGCTAATTTGAAGTCCATCAAACACAAACGTTGCGTATGCTTCACGACGTGGACTGCCATAACAGCGTCTCTGATTGGCTGAGAACATGCCATATGATCACCTTTGGGATGACAATTTCACCCTTACTTACAATGAAAAACACCCTTGATGCGAAACACATATGTACTACATACCTAGCAGTGGTATGTGGGGTCCTCGGGTATAGATTGCAAGAATGTTGGTGGTGTACCAAGCACATGCTGGAACAATTGAATCATAAGTTTAGATAGTAATTGTTGTCCTTCCCGACGCACCCTCAAGCGGTACATAATGAAACTAGTACCAAGCATCTCACGCGGCACCGCCGCAGGCACCCGTCCGGATAAATGTGTTAGACCAATTGCCTTCATAAGAAACCCTTACTGTAAAATAATCACAAAAAATCTGCCGCTTCGTCCACGTGCAGCTATCAGGTAAAAAAGATAATCCCGGTAATCAATCATGATCATTCAGCGGGATCTCTTCATCTCCGCAGCTACATTTACACGTAGCCATTCCATCACGGCACAACTCACACGTAGTCCTTACGACACAATGATACCTTTATTTGTGTAATGTCCCCTTTAAGGTCTGCTTCAGAGACCCAGCATTACATGGCAAAAACCTACCATTGCCTAAAGACTGCCTTTGGTAAAAGGCATCAGACTAAATAGATAAAATCCCTATTGTGGATGAGTTCAGGAAAGTTTCCATGGAATGTGGAATATAAAAACTAGTTCTACCTGCGTAATAAGGCTGTCTGTCCAAGGTTCTACTGAAGCTGAAACGGTAATGCATATAAACGGAGAAAATGGCGTTTTCTTTTACCAATGGTAGTACACTGCCCGTACTGCCTTCAGTTAATGATTAAAGCACGTTGTGATGATGTTTTGAAATATTTTGCAATTGCTTTCACGGTGCGGGGGGGGGGGGGGTATCTGACAAGTGGTTACATTTTTTTGTTTCCTTTTTTCTCATTTCAGTACTCATTTAAGATTCATGTGTTATAGTGGTTTGGGTTCACTCGTTGTCGACTTGCATGCAAATGTTAAATCATATATGAGCGTTGACCCAGGAGGAATAGCAACAGCCGCAGTAAAATCTATGTATATGTAATTATTGTATCACAAATATGTCGAATAAGAAATAAATGCGAAATTATGGAAAATCGAAGTGATGCCCTAGGGAAACGTGTAATCTTAAAACCCAAGAAAGAGATGCATATCAATAACCATACCCACCGAGGATAGACTTCTATACGGTAATTTCAAAGCATATCTCTCCCGGGTATTGCTCCCGTGGAGAGCGGGTCTAAATCTTCGGGGACGACCAGATTTCCTAATGCATCCTTCACTGACTGAATTCTCTGTTCCCTATCAGTCATGCCATACGCCACAAAGCACTAATATAGAACGGGGGTTGGATATCCTGTTCCCCAATTTCATTTTCTTCCTGGATCATTTGTCAAGTTTTATCCAGAATAAGTGATGCCGGGTATAGCAATTGCTGTCGGCCGGGCAGGGCTACAGTGTAAGTGGCATGTCCACACGCCGACCTCTCAGCCGACTTCCCCGTCACCCACAACTCACCGCCCACTGCCAACCTTGCGCCGCCTACTGCCTACCGCCCACTGCCCGAAATCTACCTGTCAATGATTGCCGACCGCCCCCTGCCCGCCTTCCGTCTCTTACTGCCTACCGCCCACTGCCCAACATATACAAGCCACTGACCGCCCACCATTTGCTGTCTGGTGCCTACTGCCTGACTTCAATAGCAGCCCACTGCCTGCCATCAACCACCTACTGCCTGCTGCCGAATTCCCAATGGCAGCCACCTTCTGCCTACAGCCAACCTTCTACCAACTACTGACGATGTCGCACTTCCCTTTGTCAACTCTTGCTGGCACCAGCCTACTCCTTGTTGCTACCCACTACCTGCCATCCTCTACCCACAGCAAGCCACTGCTGGCCAATGTTAGGCTACTACCGACTGCCCCTCTGATTATTGCTTAATGTGTGCTGCTTACTGACTGCTACCAGCTACTTCCCACTCTCTTTCCACCATCCACACACCACTAAACACTGCCTGCCACCTACTGGCTGCTGCCCACACCCACTGATCACTGCCCATTACCCACAGATCAGAACCAGCTACCAGCCTTACACCAACCACCTCTTATTTGAACTGCCTTTGGCCCACTACCCACATCACATTGTCCACAGCCGGCACCCCACCGCACACTGCCTGCTACCCACTGTGGACCGCTTTTTGCCCACTGCTAAAAGTTACCATACACTGTCCACTGATTGCTGCCTACTACCCATTATTCACAGCCTGCCACCAATTGCATGTTTCAAACTGTCAGCAACTGTTAGGTCTGTAATGCCTATCGTCCAATATCCACTGCGCATTAAACGTTTGTTGTCAAATCATCCTCGGATTCTAGTGCATATCACCTTTCAACTTATTGATCAGCAAATATTAAAAATAAGAATCTAACAAATAGTTTTATTACACCCATACCCAAAATGAGTGAACTTACGGATTTAAGAAATTGGCGACCTTTATAGTACCTCCCGCTTTTTCGAAGAAAATGTTACATATGTTAATCCTTGAACACACCTGAACCGAAATAGTATCATCGTAAAAGAACAATATGGTATCCTCCCAAGACTGACAAGTGGCGAAATACTCAAAAGTAAGATCAAAGAGGAACTTTGTATAGTGTCTGAACATAAGATCACCACTGCTTTATTGTCTTTAACTAGATTTATAGTACACTATTAACAGTCTGTTCTGTCCCAATCTGTAACAATTTGCCTTTGACAGTCTGTGATACTTGGACTGACACGATCTGCGATATTTGGCTTGTCATGGTTTGTGGCACCTCAGTGTTCCATCACCACAATAGTTCATGAACTCGCGTCATAAAACCTCTGCTCAACTCAGGCATGAAATCTTTACATCTCGCTTTTTACTTACTTTGCGTAGTCCAACCCTCAGCCACGCTTTACCAGTTTCAACGAGCGCTACTAGTCACATCACCATAGCAACAACGACCTTCTCGTCATAGTAACATCGCGCACACAAGTGCATTGCCATGACGACACCGAGGTTCCGGATGTTGTCAATCGATCGTCGCGCCATCTAGCGCGTCAATAACGTTTTCGAGAGTTATTGATGACTGGAGGGTGTGTCGGGTGGGGTTGGGGGGTTGGGATGCGGGGTGGACAGGGATATAGTGACAGCCGAGCAGTGAATGGTGCCACCTCGTTGGCCCTCAGACAGACTTGTAATGTTAGCTGTCATCTACTAGCCGCTATGTGGTCTATAACCCGATATAGTATAACCTCATTCCGTAAAATATCATTTATAGTTTATTTACACTGAACATTAAGTCATACAAACTGGTAGCATAGAGTCTTGTAATGTTAGCTGTCATTTACTGGCCGCTATGTAGTCTGTAACCCGATATATCATAACCTCGTGTTGTAAAACATAATTTATAGTTTACTAGACTGAACATTGAGTCGGACAAACTGGCAGCAGAGAGTCTGGTAATGTCAGCTGTCATCTCCTGGCTGTTTGTGGTATCTAATTCCAATAGCCTCGTGTCATAAGATATCATTTGATATTTATTTTTCACAGAACATAAAGTTAGACTAACTTTCCATTGCCAGTCTAGCGATGTTGTTGTCATATCCCGGCCGTTTTATGGTGTATAACCCAACATGTTCCTCCTGATGCCATATCATCATGGCGATTTATTTTTCACCAATTGTCCCGCCGTACCTTATCTCAGAGGGGGTAGAGTAGACTGAGTTCAGGCCGTCTACTGTCAGAGCCGTAAATAAGAGAAGTCAAGCACAGGCGTAGTCATTTCAGGTCCAGAGAGGATTCTGTCTTTAACCAGAGTTACCTTCATCTTATATACTGTTAGCCTCCCCTGCAGGGGAAGCCCCTTTTCAACCCATGACACGCTCCACACCTGTCATAGCTCCGCCGGAACTTGACACTTCCCAAAGGGCATCACGCCCAAGGGTCTTACTTGGTGGAGTGTACATTTATTGTCTGGGGAGAACACCATACAGAAATAATACATAATAAGATAATATGGATAGATAAACAAGTATAAAGACATTATGCAATTGGTATATAAGAGTACAAAAAGAGTAAATAATAATCATATAGTTATACAGGTCAAAAACATCAGTAAAATATACTTCATCAATACACCCCCCTAAGCTATCAAATGATCTTCCCTACTAACGGATGTCTCTCACTTCCTGTCACGATCAGGTCCTACTGGGAAAAGGGATGGGGCCAGTGACGTGCACCCTGGTTAGATAATGCTTATAATTTTACTGAAATAAATATTCATGGAGAAGGTAATCCTCTAGATTCACAAGATATTCATCTATAGAGATTCTTGAATTATAGCAGTCATGTAGATAGTAAATAGCAGAATCTGGCTTGAATATTGATACACAAATAATTTGTATCTGCAAACAAAAAATATTGTGACTCCAAAATATCAGTCAATCCTGCCATAGTAGTCATTGAAAATAATTATTTACTATAAGTAATCTTACTTTCACTTGGGACCATGACAAGAACCATGGTACTGAAGCTCAGCCTAACAACAAGGATGAGAAAAAGTGTCTCCATTGTGTCATGGGTAAGTTTGAGGTCCATGTGCAGTCAAAGAAGAACCCCATCAGAGCTGCTGTAGTCTTTGACCAGCGCAGACAGCAGCCAGGTGAGAAGTTTATGGACTTTGTTACTGACTTACGACTACTTGTCAGGGGCATAGACATTACAGTTGAAACTCAAAAAAAGCTGGTGCGTAACACTATAGCCTGTAGGTCTCGTGATGAGCGTGTTCGAGAGAAGTGTATGGTTAAGTCCTCGAAGCTGACTGAATAGATGGCGGTCGACATCGGACCTGACTTCGAGTCATCAAAAGACAGCATGCAGATCTTGAAGGGAGAGGATCCAAGCGTCACCTCCGTCAACAGGCTCAACGCATATCACAAGAAGGGGAAGTCGGGTAAGCAGAAATCAAGATTTCAGAGTGCGCAGCCGACACAAAATCCTTCGAGGGAGCAGCCACGTGAGTGCTGGCGGTGTGGCCGAGGACCACAAAGCCCTCAGGAGAGGTGCCCTGCGAAACATGACAACTGCAGGATTTGCAAAAAGTGTACAAAAAAGACTGTTCATATGCTCGTGGAGGATAATGACGTCTACAGCTCCTCACAATCGCCCCAATGCCAGTCTGACTGCAGTGATGGCAGCTACGAAGATGTTCACCTGCTATCGATCTGCAAAGTTTGTATTGAGTCATCTAGAGGAGACGATGAGTGGTGGGAAACTTTAGCTGTAAATGATGGTAAGCTATGGTTCCAACTTGATACTGGAGCTAAGGTCAGCGTTATGAGTGCAAGAGACCTCCACAAGATCGATCCTGATGCTAAGCTTCATCAAACAAGCAAGAGACTGGTGTCGTACACCAACCACCAGATCTGTCCTCTTGGATGTGTGTAGCTAGGAGTGCAGTACAAGGAGCGAGTATGTTTAGTGAAGTTCTACGTGATTGCAGGTCGCCAAGTTCCAGTGTTGTCAGGAGCCGCCTTCAGCACCCTGGAGCTGGTGAAGCGTATCCACCAGGTAGATGCCTCCACTATAAAGCTTCTAGAAGAGCACCTGCAGCTGGAGCATACAACCGGAGTGCTGCCTGGGACATATACGATTAAGATTGACCCCACTGTCCTGCCTGTCGTACATGGTCCGCACAGGCAGCCAGCCGCGCTTCTACCCAAGATCAAGGACAAACTCAATGAGATGATAAAGGAAGGTTACCTAGTGAAGGTCATCGAGCCTACAGACTGGGTAAACTCTATGGTTGTCAGCACCAGGCGTGACAAAATCAGGATCTGTCTCAACCCAAGCGACTTGAATAAGGCAGTGCACAGGGAGCACTACCCAATACCAACAGTGGAGGAAATCGTCAGCAAATGTCCAAAGGCAAAGATCTTTAGTGTCCTAGATGCTAAGAGCTGCTTTCTGCAAATGAAGCTAGACTATGAGTCAAGTAAGCTGACAACGATGAATACACCAATTGGTCGTGTCCGTTGGACAGGCGTTCCATTCAGGATCAATTCAGCACCAGAATTGTGCCAGCGGGTGAAGGATGATATGTTTAGAGATATCCCAGGCATCTTTGTGATAATGGACGATATTCTAGTGGCCACCGAGTCGTGTGAGGAACTTGACCGAGTCCTGAAGATGGTCGTCAAGAAGGCGACACATCACAACCTGAAGCTGAACCTACAGAAATTGAAGATCCGTCAAACAACAGTGCCTTACGTCGGACACACTATGACGAGTGAAGGACTAAAACCAGCAGATGAGAAAGTCTGTGCAGTGCTTGACATGCCTGCACCAGAAAGAAGCTGTTCGTCGATCCTTAGGCTTCATCCAGTACCTTGCCAAGTTTCTACCCATGCTGGCTGAGGTTGAGGGGCCTATGAGAGAGCTCACGCCAGAAGATGTTGAGTTCCATTGGGACAAGCCACAACAGCAAGCCTTCAAGAAGCTGAAGAAGCTATGCAGCAGTGCGCCTGTGCTAGCGTATTATGACGTTGACAAGCCGGTCCCCATACAGTGTGACGCTAGCAAGATGGCCGTAGGTGCTGTCCTTTTACAAGATGGCAAGCCGGTCTCCTAAGCCTCCAGGAAGCTCCGACCCACCGAGCAGAACTGGGCACCAATTGAGATTGAGATGCTGGCCATAGTCTTCAGCATTGAGAAGTTCCAGGAGTATGTGCTCGGAAAAAGGTTTACCATTCAAACAGACCACCAGCCATTAGCCACGATAACAAAGAACCCGTTACAGTCAGCGCCACTACGTCTTCAAAGGATGCTACTTAAAATCAAAGGCTACGATTTCAACGTGGAGTACCTGCCAGACAAGAAGCAATTTATCGCTGATGCCTTGAGCCGTGCTAGCATCGAGGAGCCACCTGAAGAGAATGAGGAGGAGTTTCAGGTCAGCATGATCGATCGCATGTCAGTGTCCCCAACCCGGTTTGCCGAGTTCCAGACCAAGACCGCTCATGAACTGAATGAACTCTATCTGATGATTCTAGCAGGATGGCCAGACATGAAGCAAGAAGTGCCTCAGAGTATTTGTTTATACTGGGGTACACGCGACAAACTTTCGGTTCTAGATGGCATCATTTACCGCGGAATGTGCATTATCGTGCCACCATCGATGCGTCCCAACATGATGAGTCTCATACATGAGCCACACATGGGTATAGTCAAGTCCAAACTACATGCCAGAGACACTCTATACTGGCCTGGAATGAGCAGCCAGATTGAGGACTTGGTCAGCAACTGTGTTACCTGCCAGACATTTGCACCTGCACAGTCAAAAGAACCAATGATGGTAAGGCAAACTACCAAGATTCCTTGGATCGATGTTGCGTCAGACATCTTCCACTACGACAACAGCAACTACATCCTAAGTGTCGACTGCTACTCCAAGTACATCGAAGTGACACAGCTACCGGACATGTCTAGTCAGTCACCAATCGATGCACTCAAGCAGCAATTTGCCTCACAGGGTTCGCCTGAACATCTCTTTACGGACAATGGCCCTCAGTATGCCAGTGCAGAGTTCACTGAGTTTGCCAAAGATTGGAACTTCCAACATATAACAAGTAGCCCTCACTTTCCTCAGTCCAACGGAGAAGCAGAGGTAGGGGTAAAGACGGTAAAAACCCTGTGGAGGAAAAGTAAGGACAAGTGGAAAGCACTTCAATGTTATAACACCACCGCTGTACCATCTACGGAGTATGCACCATCCCAACTCAACATATCTAGGTGTCTCCGTACAGCCGTCCCAGTTTCAAGACAGCTGCTGTAGCCATCCATAGCTAACCCCGCAAAGGTGGAGAAGCGATTGGTTGAGAGCAAGGCTAAACAGAACATTATTACGATCAAGTCAGCAAAGAGCTTGACCCTCTACTACCTGGTCAGTCAGTCAGGCTGAAACCTCAGCAAGGATCGAGGGTGTGGAAGCCAGCCGTCATAATCAAGCACCACACTCAACCGCGCTCATATGTTGTTTATACCGGACAACACCAGCTACGTCAAAACCGAGCTGACATCCGCAAGGCATCTCCACAGTACATCAGTGAGCCACATGATGAGCCACGTCATCCGCGCACACTATCACCTGCCACCACACTGCCTGTTACGCAGGAAGTTCCTAGACATACTCCAGTGCCGCAGGTCGATCCTTATGTACCACCTGTAGAAGCTCTGCCCACACCAAGATGTGTCGCCTTGCCGCAGACTCCAAAGCGCAACCAATACCACTCGACAAAAGCACTACCTACAGCTGCCGCTCCTAAGTTGAATCTTATGTGGGTCATATTATGCGTAAAGTTATATGGACATGATAACAAAGAACTAAGACATTTATAAAGAAAAGGGGGGATGTAATATATACGATCGCGCAGTCATACCGATCTAGCGGTCCACGTGTGACTAGCGTTTCCTGTACATGTATAACGCAATAAACAACGTTTATTGTTCGAGTCACTCAGCAGTTAAGACCTGATACTTTACACCCGGGCCCTGTGCTGGTGCATATGGCGGGCCGGGCGGCGATGTGACGTGTGGTGACACGTGGATGACTTCCAGTGACTGGGCTTTGATGACGTGTGGGCCCGGGGGTGCTGCGATGATGACCTGGAGAGGCTGGGAGTGTCCCGGACTCTTGGTGCCCATGATCTGTTTGGCCCCCGAGGTTTGAAGCCTGCGGAAGGAGGAGGTGTGAGCTTGATGACACGTGAAGAGGAGACCCCAGGAGGGGGTCGGTTGAGGTGGCTAGAGGAAACAGGATGCGAAGACACATGAGTCGAGGTCCTCCCGCCCTGCGGGGTTGGAGGGGAAGGCATGTGTGAGTGGGTGAAGAGTAGCTGACAGTAAACACAGGTAAACGGCCACGAACAGACGATAGAGAGGCAGAAGTCAGTGAGACGCGTGGGAGCGTCGGAGGTCTGGGGTGATGGGGTGAGTCGTCCACAGGGCCCTGGGTCGTCTATGACATTGCTTCCCCGGGGCAAGAGCCGAGGCAATTGAGAGTAGAAAGTTGAGATGTTACCCCAAGGGGAGAGAAGAGGGCAACGGCCTTTGACGAGGAGAGGTGATTAGTGGGGAGTAGGTAAGATGATGTACACCCGCGTAGGCAGGCGTAGACAGCGTGGGTTGAGAGGTGGGCCGAGTTTTTGGTGGTCTCAGCCGCGGGTTGAGTAAGTAGAGGAGATGCCGAAAAGATGCGGAGCCCCGTGATGAGTGGAGAGTGCCCTCCTTCTGGCCAGGCTTGGGTTGGGGTTGTTGTGAAACTTGACCCGGGTCGGGGTGTCGTGGTTAGGATGACCGTTGGGCGGCGGGGCCGCGAGCGGGCGTGCGGTGGTCAGGTTGGCAGTGAGCAGTGCGGGTGGTGAGTGCCCGAAGTGAGAGGTGTGGGTTGTATTTTTCTTTCCCGGGGAATTGCCGCGGCAATTGAGGAGTTACCCTGGGGGTAGGGGGTTTGTGACGAGTGAAGGCAAGTAGTGGCGAGTAGAGGTGGCGAGTTCGGTCTCGGCCGCAGAGTTCAGTATATGGAGGTGCGGGGCAGGGAGAGCACTGCCCCGGCGTGTGTAGGTTGCCCTCTGCCCGGTCCTTGGGACGGGGTGAGTTTAAACCCGAGCCGGGTCGTTGGGTCGCCGGGTGGGATGACCGTTGAGGGGCCAGGTGAGAGAGGTAGGTTTAACGGTGAAGTGTGTAGAGACGTGTGAGCAGCGCACGTGGTGGGCGCTCGCGTTGAAGTAGAGGATAGTTGTCTGTTGGGCAATTGCTGTGGCAATTGAGAATGAGTAAATGAGTCACGTGCCCCCAGGGGTAGAAAGGGAAGAGTTCAGGAGAGTGGAGGAGATGCATGAAGAGGGATGCCCCGTGTGTGCAGGATACCCTCCGCCTGGTCCCGGGTTGGGTTTGTTGTGAAACCTGACCGGGGTTGGTGGGTCGCCGGGCGGGATGACTGTTGGCCGGGACCGGAGAGGAGAGCATGTGGTAGAGAGGTAATGGTGAAACGTGTAGGGACTCACTGTTTTTTGGGCTGCTGGTGACCAGTTTGCAGGTACATGGCGAGTTGCTCCCAAGTTTAGATGTTTTTTAGACATGCAGGGCGAGTTTAACACTGGTAGAGTGTGCTGTCGCGCTGGGTCGAGCAGCTCTCGCCACGTGGTGGGTGATGGCGGAATGCAGGCACGCAGGAGCAGACGTCCTTTTTGTGGCGAGTTTTCCTGGGTAACCAACTTGTTCCCGACGACGTCCTCGTGGTCAGCAAGAAATTTGTGACGTTTAAGTGGGATTTGCCCATTTTCCGCGATGGTTTTGCGGGATTAATTGGGTAAACCCTCAGTCGGGGCGCAGTGCACGCATTACCGCCAACCCTTTGGTTAGCCCTAATGAATGGGTAAACGATCATACACTGTAAAAGGAGAAGGCTCCATTTGATTTGGTAGGATGAAATCAATCTTGTTTATACCGTATACATAATACTCTGAATAATATTGATGTCATTAAAACTTGAGAATATGTTTTAAATGGCATACCTTAAAGGAGATAAATCATTCTCTATTTCACCTTTTTAGGAAGTTAACTTGTGGACTTTATTCATTGCTTTGATTTATTGCTGAATTTGTAGTTATTCTAAGTGTATCTAATATATGCATGTTTACAGTTTCATACTGCAAACTGACCGTAGATTGGGTGGAGGTTGCCACTACTGATTCATTGGGGAATATATATATACAGGCATGGTATTTACCCCGAAATTATATATCAGGAAACTCTAAGTTTCATTCTGTGATTCTTTCACAGTTTGTGTCTCATGGACCGATTGCTGAAGTGGTAGAAGTATTCATGGCTGCATCTGATAAACTCTCCAACAAGTTTCACACTTTCTTTTAACATAGGCGACACGTTCTCCCCTCGACGAGCCTTTTTTATATTTTTTTCCCGTTTGCATTTTATTATCATCTACCATGAACTCCTGACTTCTACTATTGAATGGGCGATACCCAGCCCCCCCCCTACCCTACCCTACCCTACCCACTCTCCTCTTAGATCTGAAATCAGTCCTAAAGAAAGCACACAGGAATCACCTCTGGACATGTGCTGGGAGACGGGGACAAAGACGACGTCAGTACGCATGCGCGGGCATTAAGCTCCGATTTGTATTTTCGGTCGATATGGAGATGGAGCACCCAATCAGCGGCCATCTGCGGCTGGAACAAACGTCTACAGCCAATCGAGAGTCTCCGCCACCGGCAGCTAACCCTCACCAGGCTTTACCAAGCCCTAACTTTTGCAATAGCGTAGTCTCTGAAAAGAGGATTACAATAGGGGACTGATTGCAGCAGCTTTTGGTTATTGGATTGTTGATGCATCGCCAGGCTTACGACTTTCTATACTACTCCTCCCCAAATCGCCCTGGCGTGGGATGGCAAAGATGTCAATCGTTTTGTGTTCATTGGAAAAATAATGAAAATACTTGATATCATATGGTTTAGCTGCAACTGTGAATCCACGGTAAATGTCGTCCAGCTGTCATGGCAACGGTTATTTTGACGGTTTACTCATATAGTTTACTCATAGAGTTTACTTTTCATTAGTGCCATTTTATGGCTGATGACAAATTCAGAAATTTCAGAATATTGGATGCGTTCAATATTTATTTACAGTCATTTAAAATGTAATCACTAGTATTGTTATTCAATATGATAGAAACCGTTCATAGAAATGGAACTATATCAAATAAGGGGCCGTACATAAAGTGCGTACGCACTGAGGGGGGGGGGGTGAGGGGTCAAACATTTTGGCAATTTTGCGTATGCTCCCTCTTTGTTCTATTGTGTACATGATTAGGATGGGGTGGGGTCCAAAATTTCAGAAATTCTGCGTACATACTTTATGGATGGCCCCTAACGGTTGGGTATTTTAGGAATAGATCTTTGAAAGGATGACTTGGCAGTTTTATATTCCCCCTTGAATTAAATGAATCATAGAAAAGATGGAAAAAAGAAATGAATGTGATGTTTGCCTATTATTAATTACTCGTCCTCGCAAACCTCACATCGTTCAATCTCCGAGACAATATTGATATTTTGTAAAGCCAGAGAGGTCGACATAGGAATGTATCTCTATGCTGCCTTTTGTGTCACTGCAAATCATGCATATTCAATCATTTTTGTTTCTTCGGGAAATGTTCGTGCCACCTCAGTGTTTGTGAACTATAAGCAATGTTTCAATCCCGAATCTAACAAAAAATGGAAAGGAAGACCTTTTTCTAAGACTCACAACGTTGTTCTAAATCGGAACTGATCTGCTGTAATGTTTTGAGCTGTCAGATGCTAAATGTCACAGCTCGATCGGTAGTAAGTGTTTTGTAAGCAGACAAGAATCCATGATTAATGAGAAAATGGATGAGGAACGAGGAAAATAGTGACAGCAAGTTCCTCTGTCTGAATTTGTCCCATGGTTGAAGGCAGGACAAATGATGTTCTTCTTATATCACATTTGTTTTACCCAATACGTTGAACTGTCATTCCAAGACGTTCTCAGGACTTTACGCGTTATCAAAATGAAAATAATCAATAGTGAAGAAAACATTTGGACAAGTTGCCTTGGTGGAAAGCAAATGTTTTTAATCTGGAATGTGAAAGAATTGTCTCCATATAGATTGCGTCTGATGCCATGAAACTGTAATACATGGTTGACTTAACCATGTAGGCTGCCGTTCCAATTGACTATCACTACAATATATATATATATATATATATATATATATATATATATATATATATATATATAATATTTATATATATATATACATACATACATACATAAATACATACATACATACATACATACATATATATATATATATATATATATATATATATATATATATATACACAATATTACCATGTTTTCGATCTGAGTGGCCGTATTCTCCGCGTAGATGACGCGTAGTAATACTGCGTAGCGTCAACTACAAGGAGAATACGGCCACACAGATCGAAATTATGGTAATGTTGTATTTATTACTCACTTATATTTAGATTTAAGCAATAAATATGACCGTTAGAAAACTTTTCAACGTAATTAAGAAGTTATGTTTGGGACTACTTTCATCTCAAAAATCCGTATCCTCCTAGGAGGGTACGGAGCTCCGTATCCTCCTCAGTAGCGATCTGTAATCTCCATAGGCTTAGTATGGAGACTCCGTATCAGGTGGGTAATAAATATATATATATATATATATATATATATACATATACACATATATACATAAACACATATATACATAAACACATACATACAAGTGAAATACCTCTACTTGAGAATTTTTATGGGTGTAGAATTTACTGGACCAATCAGAAATATGATTTGACCATTTTTTTTTAAAGATAGACTGTTACCATGGTAACTGGTATTTGCAAGTTGCTGCAAAAATGGCCATCAAAGGCCTTCAAATATATAGTTTCTGCAGTTATTATCGAATTCCCAAATGTAGTATCTTAATTTTTCATAAAAAAGGGTTTTTATGGGTGAAGAATTGGGCAAACCACTCAGAAAAATTATTTGACCACTTTTTGAAAGTGTAAGGGTCAGGGCAGTCGAGCAGCATTGTTTCACTTTAAGCTGTATGCAAATACTACGGGTTCGCCCGCATTACATAACTCAGTCACTATATAAGGCTGAGTCCACAGCGGGTTGACAGGACTTCTCGCGGTGCCTCTTTACGAGGTGAACGTCTGAAGCCTCACGTGTTGGTTAGGTTGTGTTGTAGCACCTTTCAACGTTGAAGACACCAGTATCTCTTCCCGCGCTAGTTGGTGCCCCGAAGTACCAACGGATTGTAACGTGAAAGAATACCGTAATAAAAACTCGGTAAACTGAAACAGTCCGGAGTCTGGTTTTGTCTTCGTAGTTAAGCGATAGGTGGTAGATCTAGCATCTCCCTCCCCTTTCCAGCGGGTAAAGCCGAACCCACCTGTACTAGCACGGTAAGTACAGGGTAGCGACTGAAGTCTCGGAACCTCTGGTCGGCTGTCGATCGCGGAAAGTGGTAATACACTTCCAGCGACTAGAGGGAATACTACAAAAGGATAGAATGTTACCATGGCAACTAGAATTGCAGAATTGGCCATCAAGGACCTTAAAATATTTAGTTTCTGCATTTACTGTCTGTCGGTTTTCCAGTGTAATATCTCTACTTTGTAGTTTGTATGGGTGTAGAATTAAGTGGACCATTGTCCTTAAGGTTAGAATGTTACCATGGCAACTAGGAATGTTTCATTTTCGCCTGAAAGTGCAGTACTTGTCAGAATTCCAAAGTAGTACAATGGGCCCCATCACACTAGGTCCCCACAGGAGGGGAATTCACACAAGACAATTGTGATAGCTTGATTTCTTCTTCATGTTGTAAAGTCTAAAACCCAACCTAAGCCAGAACAGACCTTAAGAGTCAAAACTCCAAACACAAGAGGATGTGCTACTACTATGAGTTAAGAACCTTACTGATCTTTTGACGAAATAGATCAGCCTAAACCAAACATCTACCAATGGAGTGTTGATTATCATGGTGCAGAATCATGGAACAGACTCTGTAAGTCAGTCTTTATGGAGGGTATTCTTACAAGACGATCATGGATAGGGCACTAAATACATATGCTCAAAATTTTCAATAGATTTAATTAGAAAGTATTTGGGAATATATACACTGTTTTTACTAGACACTTACAACAATTTGAGAAATTCCTGGACAATGAGTTATCTCCCATTACAATCGGATAGGCTCAGACCAGAGGATCACTTTAGAATAACGCAACCACAGTATAACCGTGTAAATCCTGATTGAAGTCGTTGATTCAGTATCGCTTTTTGGTTTGAAAACTAATTTTGATGTTTGTGCCCATACCTTGTTGCATGGGTTTTATGAATGCTATCTCATCTGCACACTTACAAAAAGATGGAACTCTGTAAAGAAACTGGACATATGTTAACACTAGCCTAGCAACAGAGTAATGTCCAGTATATGAACAAAATCATTGAGAAAAAGCAGACAATATGATATCTTGAAGGTCATACAGAAATATACAAGACTTTCTGTTCCCCATAAATTACAGAAACCAAATAATGCTGGTAAAGTAGTGCCGCCAATTGATAACGAAGGAAATGTAGTGCCTACGGCGGAGTGATAGCGGAGGAGGCCAGGTGTTATCAGGCAGAACGCCTGGATGCACTGACATATAACCTGGTGTGGTAGACAGGAGAAGTGGGGTCAGATAAGAGGAATATATCCACGGTAAAGCCTCTGTGAACTGAATTGTTCATTTTCCTGCAAGACATGAATAACTGAGAATCACAGAACAGATTAAATCAGAAAGTATTTAGCGTTGTTAATAGTTATGTTCGATTCGTTTTCATCAATAAAGTCGGTACTATCTGTTCTATATGCTAGTACATTCAAGGAGATATAGTGTACAACTATAATAACTACATGAAATACTATGCAAGGTTTCTGGATCTTAATGAAAGCAGTGAGTGATGAGATGAGTTAATGGATATTATCATTGCGTAAACTTAAAAGTCCTTGAGTTTCCCTGCTGAAGGAAACGCACCGAATGCTATGATAAAAAGGCTAAAACTTCCTGTTGTCTCCTAGTATCACCTATGTTATTCTATCAGCTGGAAAAAAATAAAATCAATTTGTATCACAAGATGTCATACATCACTGTAATTTTTGATTTCCCGATTTCACACGGACAAATTACATGCTGATGTACAACTACGGGCTAGGCACAACTTATTAAAGACAAGTTATTAAAGACACAACGCAGGCGCAAAAGAGAAAAAGGGGAGATGGCGACTTGGAGGATAAAGATGTATTTGATATCTGTTGAACACATTTATATATATGTAAATGTTTATTATCTATTAAGATATATGAGCTACGATAGTTTTCAATCCAATGACTGAAATGAATGATGAAATAAATGTGTGGGTGACTTGGAAGATTTTTTTATGAGTGAGCACACGTGTGGGGTCAAGTTTGAGGTGAGGAGTACAGATATCTGAGTGGTGCAGTGTGGGGACGTGTGGTGAGGGACCTGCGGAGCTAAATGACTAAAGGCAAAAGACACCCTAAGGTGAACCATACTTCGAAGACCATGTTACGTCTAGGTGAATGTCCAATTTTTTTAAATGAAGCTATTCATCAAGGATTAATAGTTTATCTATTTTTTCTCAGATAGAATAGAATAAAACCACTAGTACCAGCCCTTCTTTTTTTCTAAGTATATAACACAGACATAAACCGAACAATTCAACTATTTGACATGACATTATTTATGACTCTGTGATATTTCATTGACTATTTTCTACCACGGTATAGGATATAACCACCAGCCAGCCAGCCACACTTTCTTCCTTTTTTCTCACACAGGATGGGATACAATCACCAGTACCAGACTTACTGTCTCTTTGAGTATATGCCAGATATAAACTGAACATCTTACCTATTTGGCATAACATTATTTGCCATTGTGTAAAAGTTTATCCCCTCCTTTTTCACACAGGATGGGATACAACCACCAGTACCAGCCCTACTTTCTCTCCGAGTACACGGGGCAGAGCGCCAACGTCTCCCGGGTCCTCGACACTCTGCTCCATGGTTATGACAAACGACTGAGGCCCAAGTACAAAGGTTAGTGTCTTCTCCTTTTATCTGAAAAACAATGCCAGACTATTTCACTTTCTACGGCTCCGGATATGTCAGGTGGCAGGACGCTTGTGGCGCAGTCTACTTGGGGAAGATTGGCGGCAATATAAATGCCTTATAGTCATCGTGGAGAATGTTGGAACATCAAATAACAAACTCTGATCTAAATATTTTGCAATATCTTACCAATTCAACGATTACGATGCGTTATGGTGCTCAAGAGCGTAAGTTCTGTGGTTATGTATAGAATTGCCTCAAGAATTCAGAATATGACATTTACTTTCATCATAGGAGCCATAATCAGAAAAGCTTTGCATACCACTTATCTCAGGGGGATCGTTTCCCAGGGCTATGCTATCATGGACAATGTATTCTCTAGAGTGCATAATCTATGATGCTACCTTAGTGTCCCTGTCTTGGATCGATAAGCATGATTGGCATCTATGCGGGTTGGCCACTAAGACCAACTCACGTGGGTTCCGCCTAACAATCTGCCGGTTTCACCAGTTAAGAGGCCTAGCTCCTTGATGGCAGTCATCCGGTGCCTTTCTTCCTGATGACGAGGTTTAAGGAGACAATATGATTTCGTGGTTAAGAGCCTCCATTCACTAATGGCCTATTTCTCTCATCTCCGTTTGGAAGTGGGTTGCGAATTTTCTCCTCAGGAATCAATTGAATTTGGCGTCAAAGTGCATGTTTCGACCTTTATTTGCAGTACATGTATATATGTGTGCTGACATGCTTGTTAATCACTTACTGTCTTAAGCGATATAGGTGTTTCCTTCCATTTAACCAAGAGAACGTCACAGTGACTGTTACATTGCTCGGGTGAGCGATAATTGAGTACTCCATATATGATCTTTATAATTAAGGATGACCTGAATAGTCATTATCGTGTCACCTCAGAAAGACCTATAGGCGGTGGGACGGCCAAAGTCCCAAAGAAGGCATACTCTCAGCATCCCTTTCGACCATCTGAGTAATGCCCGTCATGCATGCGCAGATCATTCTCTTTACTTTCCATGTGTATATACAAACTGCAACGACCTAATGCCCCAATCACACTGGCGTAAAAAATGGCGTTTTTCCGTATACGCACGTCTACGTTCTTCTACGTATTTTGAAATCTACGGATACGTTGTAAAACGCCGCAAAACGCGGAGATAGGTAAAGGAAAGTCGGAATGCGCCGAAAAACGCCACAATACGTACAAAACCGTAAATAAGCGTTGATAAACGTTGAGAAGCGTACTAAAACGTTAAAGCAAAGCAAACAAATGCGTTCCAAATCCGTAGCTAATACGTGGTCCCCAACAATTCAAATACATAGAAGAAACGACAGTGATGAACCAACGATGTGATAATCACCCAAACCTATAACAGATTTCCTGAATATAAGATCGGTCTTGAAGGGCACTTGCGGCTCCTTTTGCACGAGAGGGTGGAGGGGAGGCTAAGAGATGGAGTGGGCAAGGTAGGAAATGACAAGACGTATTAGGGAGTGGTCTCATCACACTACATTTAGCCGTTTCTTATCATGATAGCCTCTACTCGTGTGCAGCCCTCCTACCCAGCCACCTATATAGCCGTACGTTGATAGGCAGAGAGAATTAAGCTCCCTCACAAATCTGACCAGGAGGGATATTGAACATCTGAGGCTGTCAGTGCTACTGCGCGGACTGCCCCCCGCGGCGACCGACCTTACTAGGCTTACTTTTTTTATTATTTTTTATTTTTTATTATTATTATCCAAATTGAGTAATATTCATATAATGATATATATGATTGTGTATATATCTTTGTAATAATGTGATAGGAGGAAGACCTAAAAGTGTCGGCTTCCTTAAGTTCCATCTTACAATGATTATTTCTCTAATGATTTTTATTTATACTGGATGCCTAGGGCCCGCTGTCCCTATCTTTCGGCTACGTCAGATCAAACCTTTCCGCGTAGTAACTACCGAGTAGGTTTACTGATTTTTGCGGCTTGCTTGTTTTAATAATAGTAGTAGTTTGCTGCAGTGTACATGACTGGTGCGAAATGTAACTGCTGTGCCGTGAGTTTATTTACAAGAATACTCGAAGCTTGCCGGAAGTTTGCACGGAAACGTGCAATGATTGGTCGGCGATATCAGATTCTATAATCGGTGGTCAAAATTGGTGGATGTAAATTTGGCCTAACGCTTTGGTGTGCACCAGATCAGTTCATTCCCCATAGAGATTCATCAGCCAGGTGACTAAAGCTGCCCAAGTCCTCTCCTTATATCTAGGAGAGATTTTGTAGCATTTACAAACCCGTAGAACTGCTCATAGGCTCTTTCATATCACAGCCACGAGACCCGAGACCAGGGACCTGTTTCACTAGTTTCGTTAAATGTCTAGATGGCGTCTAGATGGTGTGTCCGGTTTCATAAAAACTAGACATTAGACTTTGTTGTGTCCATTCTTGCTTGCACTGTTGATGCCGCTTTTCATGTCTGTCTAATACTTTTGTCATGAAACTAGTGAAACAGGTCCATGATGTGTATATTTGTCTAATTCTTATGTTTGGGGTCTGTCTTTTCCTAAGGGCAGCTACTTGTGTTGTCACGAAACTAGACAACCCTAATGTCTGTATGGTGTCACAGACATGTCACGAAACTAGTGAAACAGGTCCCAGGTAGTGGCATCTACCGCAAAGAAGAGGAAGGATCACACGTGATACACCCACACCCACTACCATGAGAAGGAACTACTCTGGTAAAGTATTGTAACTATTGACATAATGCTATATGACAACATAATAATAAGTTGGAAAAGATTGTCAACAGAAGTTACACACATGTTGCTCAATCTATCCTATCCGAGACCTACTGTTAATCACGAATTTCAACTATCTTCTCTGAAACGTTCGCTTATACGACAACATAGACTGTAAACATCGATGGCCCTCCCCCCCCCCTGCACTTGAATGGTCCGTCCTTACTTAGTAGAAGTGTATAGAGAATACACCCAGAACCGGCAAAGGGACTGGTGGGGACCAACGGATCCTCTATAGACTCTATAGAGGACCCGTTGGTCTATTGAAAGATGCTACTTTCAGGATGCCCAGCGGAATTTCGCTGTTGACCAAAGATCATGCACCAAATCTGGAGTACCAGTAATATTATTTGGCAGCTTCAGCCAATCAGAATGGAGGAAAGTGGACAGCAAGTTTTCCAGGGAGGTAAGTCATGGTAGCATATCAGTTTTGAAAGCCTCGTCTAAACCTACTCACGGGGACACCCCCAAAACAGGTCAAAGATTCAATCACAAAGGCTGCATTGGTTCAACGCACCTAACTACTATTCACACCTGTAGACAAATCCAAGAAAGTAATAAAGTTCATCATACAATTCAATCCAACGAACTTGCGTGCCAAAACCATGGTACAACACGCACAAACTCTTCTCAGACCAAGTGACGACCTAGCCCATTTTAAACTAAACAGACTCCTAGTAGCTTACAAACGTGCCGTAAACCTACGTGACCTCCTCACCCACTCTGCCTTCCCCCGGAACAAAAAACCAAACAAATGCTACCCCTGCAATATACTCAGTTGTAAACTTTGTAATAACGTTGCCAAACCAACAAATTCACATCACATGCCACCACGAAGACCAACCTATTATTACATACCTATGTGTGAACGTCAGTGAAATACTACCCGCTCACGGGGGTGTAGTATATCGCGACTACGGCCCACTACACTGCGCTTTGTCGCACTGCACGATTCTAACGTGTATGTAATGTACTCGACACAGCACGCTAGGCGTGCGTATTTGACGTCATGGCGACCGCTGTCAACATGTCGGTGGACGTCGAATCGAGACTTGAAACTCGCGATACAGGCCCCCCGTAACGAGTACAAGTGCGTAATGATCAAATATCGAGGCATATTAGGGTTGACGATAAACTAGAGCAGTTTAAAATGTGTAAATATGTGGATATCATCGATAATAACAAACGACTCGACACGAACGGGAGGGGGGGACACACAGACAGACTGTCAAGTTGGCTTCAACGCCAGTTGCCACACTTTTCATAGTCCGCTCCACGTCGACCGTTGCCGCGGGCCGCACTGCGTGTGCGTATAAGGACGGCAGGCAGCAGACAGTATCACGATGGGGAGGGGTTCCGGGAAGAGTCGACGACTTGGAAAGTTAACAAAATGGCGTTTTACGATAGAGATAAGGTATGTAATAATAAGAAAACGTACTGACTGTGGCCAGAACTATGTCTTAGTTCTCGGTCACCTGTGGCCGACATTCGCCACGGCGTCGGGGCGAATGTCGGCCACAGGTGACCTCGAACTAAGACATAGTTCGGCCACAGTAAGGACGTTTTTTCCTATTATTAGTAACGAACTCGCGATATACGCACTGCCTGTGGTGAACACTGCATAGGCAAAACCGGTCTTACTATATCAGCATTGTTCAAACCATGTCGCCGCACGGAATGAACCTAATGCTATGACCCACATAAGAATTGGGATTGCAGCCTACAAACTCTCAACTTCCGATGTCGCTTATAGCAACACGCCATAGCAACATACGAGTCAAAACCAGAGGAGGTGTGAAGCGCAGCGCCCCCTACAGTTTTGATCGATAATAGAGAACCAAAACAGGACACTGCGAGTGCGCCGACAGGCTGCTACATAACTGATATAGAATCTCTTCTACAGACGTTTTAGAGCGTTTCTTGATGAAGAAAAGCTACCAAAAGGTTCATAATACTTTGTTTTGTTGCTCCCTTACTCTTTTTAGGCATGGGATTGCTTAAAAATTATGGTAATCGACCTGCTTCCAAATGACAGCTGATTCCTTTGCGAAAATATTGCAAAAATAGGCTAAATAAGAACAGCTACTACATACAAACTGTTAGAGCTCTATCAAAGATCTTTTTTGATATTGATAGAGTAACATCTAATGTATTCCAAACCACAATAGGGCTCAATAGAGCTCCACGTTTTGTGCCTGTTTTGTGTTTTGTGGAATACAGCCTTATTTCTCACAAATTCAAATGTTCAACCTACGACAGGAAACCTTAGCCATAGCACAGGTATATGACATGTGTATCACTAAATAGGCCCATGTCTTAAGTTTCTAACAATATTTTCTTTATCATATTATTCATGACACAAGAGCTATTTGCATTTTTCATGTTTTGGTGTGGGTTCTTCTCAGAGCTCCTTCCCTCATGCTCTCATGTTGGAAAGTGGCGCTCGAAGCCCGCCGCGATCGTATATATGACTCGGGTCGCTATAGGGGGTGCTGCGCTTCACACCTCCTCTCAGTCAAAACTGTTGCATAGTACAATGAGGCAACCTCGATCACGGAGATTTCAAAACAAACCATCGAGACCAGACGAACAGAGACACACCACAGCAATTGAGAAGCCAGCATGGACAAATACGCGAAATGTCTATACTGCAACAACTATTTAAAAAAAATAACAGACTCAGACACTTACGAGCCAACCATTTGTATCCACTCGAAACAAACGCCAAAACGTCAAAGGGTAAGTACCTTTTTGTACCTAACAACTGCCAAATATTTAGTCCTAGAAACTTTGACTGCTCGGCGGACATGCGTTTTTTCCCATAGAACAGAAAAGCACTTCCTTGGTTCTAAATAAACCTGTCAATGTCAGTGCATCTTCATGCACCCTTACCTTTAGAGATGTATAATAAATCCCTTATGATGGTAGAAACTCCTGTTTTGTTCTTTTCTGTCACTTTTTGGAGCCTTTTTGAACAATTAATTTCACAACATTTTTAACTCATGCCGGCCATATTTGATAAACTTGTTCCTGGCATTCCCCTGTGTGGGCATTGGAAGCTGCTATTTCCGGAAATGTTCCCGTCTGTTGAAGGCATGACATGGAATTCACAAACATTGGCTGTTCTATAATTTAGAACTAATGCAAAGGTAGGAAATGACTGTCATTTTACTGCATTTTGGCTCAGGAAACTGACTACCACAAAATCAGAGGGATTCAACCTATATTTATAAGAAAACGACTGCTGAGCTGAGATTGACCAATCTGGTCGACCTGTTAACCTAGATCTCTATGGCACTGCTCTCTGACTGTCTGCACCGCTTGATAGTCGGAGCCTCTTGGACCACCAAATATTATGCTCCAACCCAAGCAACCAGAAAAAATATGATAATATATATTGGTCCTCACTTTGTAGGCCAAAGGCCCGCAATATAAGGAGCGACCCCTACGTAGTGTCAGCTCACCGTACAGAAATGCAATCCAAATAAGTGATAGCCCGGTCAAGAGAGACAGTGGAACTACCGCAGAACAAGCCCTGTCAAACAAATGCAAAACAAAATTGGGAATGCCAAATCAGCCGTGATTAAAACTATCATGCTAGATGACCCTACAGTGAGGAAACACACAACACCTACATTAGTGGTCTGCTGGGGTGGACAGCAATTATCAATCTGCTCACCCGCTTGGTCGCCTCGCCTCCTAGTGATGCATACCGGATATGCTTGCACGCAAGCATAACAAAAGCGACCGGGATGGGGAGCTAAGTGCTTAGAGCACTGGACTTGTAATCCCAAGGTTGTCAGACTTTGTTGATTTCAGTTTGGTTAAAAACCTTTCTTTCCCGGGTCCGTTGCGCGAACTGGTGTGATCTGTGAACTCTTTCGGGCAGTCACAGAGGTCGACCACACACAGTCCCCCGACGCACTAACCAGGGTGACCTTACACTTCCCTGGTAGGGCCTGATCACAGCACATGCTTTATCAGTCATGCATCATCATGGCTGACAAGAACACTGAGAAATCCCAGAAGACCAGGGCAGATTTTGAATTCACGGCATGGGCAAAGTCAGTAGGCCCCAAAATGAAGACCACAGAGGTTTTGTCCGCTGATGAGTATGCCGACTCCGGCTTCCTAGTCATCATGACAGCAGAAGACGTCAGAGAGCTGGAGATACCACTTGGCTAGGCGAGACGGAGACGGCCTTGCCAAGCTGGGTAACCTAAACTTTATGGAGACAACCGAAAGGAGGAGGAGCGAGGACAACAACCACCCACCCTCAGCAACAGATAAGACTGACAACAACACAGCCCTACTCGATGCAGCCTCCAGGTTGGAGAAGGCCATTGAGGCTCTGAAGATGAGCAACGATGATATGGAAGAGAAGAGCGGCAGGGAGGGGGAGGGCTACTCGGGAGCACCGACCAGCAGTAGATTAAACAGCTACGATCCCACTGTGCTACTGATGGTCAAGGCTAGTGGAAAGAAGGCCCTCAAGGTGTCAGACTTTGTGCCCTTTGTGGGACCATGGTGTTCAGCCTAGATTAAACCATACCCGTTTACATCACCATAGCAGAGTAGGGTGCAGCGAACATACGGGTGATGTACCAGCTGATGAGGGATGGTGACCTAGCCAGAACCAACCTAGAGCACTACCTGTTGTACACAGTGTACTTGAGCTGGCATCTAAATTTGAGTGGACATTCCTTGTTAGGGCTCGACGCACGCTACCAGGATCTCCAGGCCCAAAACGGGTACAGGTGGGGCTAGTGCCTTATTGTAAAGATGGATATTAGCCAGTTGGACCATAGGGCAAAAACTCTGGCTGATAATTCTTTTGCCCACAATACCAACAGAGCCTATGCGTCTCATAGGAAAAAGTATCTGGAGTTCTGTAGGGATTACTCTCTAGCGCCTTTCCAAGCAACTAATCAGACTTTAATTAGATATGTGGCTTATCTGTCCACTTGTCTGAAGTTTTCCTCCCTAAAGCAGTATTTGAGGGCAGTCTTCCACTTGTGTGCAACCCCCTCAAAGACAATTATCAACTCCACCTCATACGGAGGGGGCGAGGATGATGATGGGAGATTGGATGTGCCGCAAAGAACCAATGACCCCAGACTTGCTATCAACCCTATCAAATGGCCTGGACATCATGTCACCACAAATGACAGCCATCTGGGCAGCAGCCCTTATGATGTTATTTGGCCTCTTGAAGCAGTCAAATGTGCTCCCAACATCAGAGAAGTCTTTTGACCCATCGTGCCACTTGCGCCATAGGGACATGATGTTATAAGCAGAAGGACTATCAATCACAATCAGGTGATCAAAAATTCAAGACAAGGACAAGTGTTCTTCCCTTCCCAGTGATAAAGGGTCACCGCCTTTGTCCCACCAAGGCTTATATGAACTCGCTCTGCCTCACACCAGATGCCCCTCCTGATGGCCCAGCATTGGTCATTAATGACGCATGCCCCCCAGCCCCCTTCACAGCCACCGCCTTTACGACAGCTAACTAAACAGTGCTTTGGTTGAAGGAAGTTGATACCTTCTCGTTCACCTCCCACAGCCTCAGGAGAGGGGGAGCCAGTTTCCTGTGAGGGGTAGGGGTGCCGGAAGCTTGGATTAGAGACATGGGAGACTGGGTGTCCAGCGCTTCAACCCTTTACACCCTAGCTCCACAGCTGGCACTGGGCCAGTTAACCTCTCAACACTTCTAAGCAGTTTCAACTGTGACTCTATGCTACTTTATTGGTTTTAACCAAGTTATGACTGCCAGCATGCAGCGTGCCTTCTTAGTGAAATAAACTTTTATCCTCCAATGATGTCTTTTCATTTAAACACATGATTACATGTTGATATGATATTATAAAGTTTCAATAGTTGAAGTTAACTAACTATAGAACTATGAGCATTGATGGTACCAGTGTCATGACAGAGTAAGATATATTACAATAATTAAAATGTATATATTAGGTATACATCTAATATTAATATTCAGATTGGCAAATATGAAGTACTAAGGTAGTTCACTAAACCCATGTACAGCAATTTATACATCCAATTCCACATCTGTGCTACAGCCCCGAGATCCTGTAGAAGACTTAAGTTCAAGGTAACAAAACTTATCATTAGCTCAAAATCTATTCATACTAACAATGAACCTTGACCTTGTGAAACAGGAAGTTAAAACCCGATCACAAAAGCATACTTAACCCTAGCTAAATTGTCGAAGTATCATCACCTGAAGAAGTGTTATTGATTAGCGCGAAGCGTGCTCTCCATTGGTACTAATTACCACACCAAAACATTGTCATCTTGGTATTAAACACTTGACAACAATTCTTGACTGTGTTTTTTTACGACTTCGCTCACTTCAAATCTAATTTTAACCAAAAGTCAGCCAATGGAACCCAGCAATATCCTATATTGATTATTCCCCTTTCACCTTGGCTTGAATATTCAATAAGCAAACGGCTGTCATATCCAGATTCTCTTACAGAAAAACCTCACCTTAGGGTAACGGGTTTAAACCCTTGAACAGTAATGATCATGAAGGAACCCTCAAATGATGGTTCCTCAGAGTTACTGCACCAGAATATGGCCAACCCTTCTGAGACCACTCCTTCGATTGGCGTTTAATCCTCTGGGTTATGTCCCCTCTCTCTATATAGGCCCACCCTGCAACCATCTTGAGACCTACAAACCGAGAATGTTTGGTGCCTGCCAATACCACCTCCAAGGCTGTTTCCTTTTATGGCTACTGCGATCTATACTCAAAATGCATACAGGCAGCCTGCTATTGGCAGTGCAGAGAGAGTAAGAGGTGTTTCAGAGAGTATGGTCTAGTCTCCCGGGAGCTGACAGGTTGTCTTTGAAGGCAAGGGTGTTCCTCCTGGGTTTAGATTGTGTATTCAGACAGTGATAAAGACTTCACTGAAGGCGTCCTCGCACCTTTCACAACAAAGTGGTCTTTGAAAGAGGATTTCTTTCTCAATAGGCTAAATTGTACACAATGTTAAAATGAGGTACCATATTGGGAACCAACTTGAGTATATTTTGCCGGTAGCCTGCAATCTAGACGAGAGAATACATTTATTGAACAAAGCCATCCATATAACCATAAAGGTTTTTCTTTTACACCCTCTTTTACACATTCTGACTGAAATAGTAAGACCAATTGATCACTATACCGTATTTGAGAAATACTAAAACGTTCAAAACTGAAAGAAATACATGTGCATAGTTGTAAACATTCCAAATGGAGACAGACGAGTTCGATATATAAGAACATAGTGGCTTGGTAAACTGGAGAAGAAATGTAATTACCTTGGGAAAAACAGCATCAGTGCCTGTCTATACGCTAATCTACAATGCGTGACCACCGGGGTCGGCGCTTAGCCTCCTGAGACCAGGGATAAATATCCCGCTGTAGATAATCTGATGTGAGGCTCGGATGTGGCTGACTGGAGGTGTGGGTGGGATGAAGACGCAGGTGGTGTGGTGAGTATAGGCTTATTGACTAGAGACGCAGAATGGAAGCAAACCTTATACTCTGGAGATTTAAAAACTGTAAAGTGAAAGTGAACTGCAAAGTGAAACTGAAAGATAAGTAAGTGACACTGCAAGGGTAACTCAGAATTATCTCCAGATGTAAGCTACATAAAGCTATTGAGGTTCGTTCCTTCAGGTCCTAAGTTACTCTAAAATTCCTATTTGGTACTCACGAAACTGTATCGGATTTGCTGTCAACGCTTCAGTGATAAAGCACATACTCTACAATATTATTCATATACTTTATCATAAATAAGCTAAGGAACCTTTTCTCAATACATGATATATTAATTTCCTGTAGCCAGCCTATGCAGTTACATTCATTGGATGTAATATACAGACAATCTATGCGTTGTATTTAGCGCTTGTTACATTATCCAGACTAGAACACATATCCTTTCTATTCTACCCTCTATACGACTGTTCCTAGATCGAAGTTGTTCTGGTTTGGCTTTGTATTTCATAGTTACTGATAAGTAGACTTATGCAGTTTGAGGCCATTTTATTGTCCTATATAATATGACTGAACCTGTTTCCCCATAGCTTATCTATACTAGAAACAGGTACCTATGTGGTTGGTACGTTGACATACTTCTAGCAGCCAGACAGGACCACAGAGAGATACACCACGTAGTTAGATACGCCTGTCCTTCATCTGTCCTTCATCTACATCAAGGAGTGGAAACATCAAAGCTCTCTATTGACATCAGGTTATCAACTTTTTATATAGAGCCTATCAAACTGAATTACTATCCTTGGCAACTATACTGCTTTCTGCTATCAAGGTTATAACAACTACGGACAGTACCGTTTACTCTTAACTGTATCGTATGTTACACCTTTAATCTGATAAACTCCCCAAAATGTTATCACCCTGAATTGTAATACATATGAGGGATAAACTCCCTCAAATGTGATAATCACCTTGTCACCCTTAAAAGTAATCAGCTCTGTGACCTCAAATGTCATTAACTTCGACCTTAGTTGTAACAAAGTTCAGTGTCCTGCAAAAAACTCGTCCTATACTTTCAAAGAAAATGAAATAAAAACTTTAATTCTTGGGATTCTTTGGTACTCACGAAACTGTATCGGATTTGCTGTCAACGCTTCAGTGATAAAGCACATACTCTACAATATTATTCATACACTTTATCATAAATAAGCTAAGGAACCTTTTCTCAATACATGATATATTAGTTTCCTATAGCCAGCCTATGCAGTTACATTCACTGGATGTAATATACAGACTATCTATAATTCCTATAACTTTAATTCCCTTTTAGAAAGAAAATGTGCATTTCACATACTCCTAACCCATTACTAAACTTAGATTAACAATTTTATAGTTAAAGATCCCAGGTCGTATAAATTTAACCTTGAGGCAATAATATTTCTCAATCTTCTAGACATAAAATAGTATTACCCCATACAAAAATATAGGTAAAAGTCTATGATATAATATTAGCCTGAAGTTTGTAATCATATATCAGTTTGCTAAATAAGATATTTTCTTAATTTCAAATGAATTCATTCAATCCAATGTTATGATAAGCAGATGTGGTATGGACAATGTATTACCTTTATGATTTGTTTGTTTCTTGGTTTGTGTAGTTCAACATCCAATTTCTTCAATTAGACTTCCTTTGGTTTACTTTACTAAGAAATGCATATCCTCTTGGAATAAGAGCTTCATATGGCCAACAGCTAACAGCTGCCTGGTTGATCCAGTCATCTTACTCTTCTAGACTATTTTCTATCGAATTTTTTATATTCCCTGAGGAAGTCAAGAAACATTCTCTAGCCAGTGTTTTGGAAAACACTGTGCATTCCTGTCGTAGGTTCTTTAGGAATTTCTCACTGCTCTTCTTTGTGGGCTGGAAACGTAACATAAGATGTTTTACACTCAATTGAGTATTGTATGTCTGGCACACAGGGGCTAATTCGCCACTTGTGACTGGTCCGCAGATAGTCACCTGTTCAGTTCTTGATAGGTTGTCTTTCCTAAGGGTCAGGCTAGTGGCCACAACGATTTCTCATAATTTTTATTCATCTCTGGTGCTGTTTCAGAGTTTCTGCCAAGTCTCTTGAATGTGCACCTTGGCCTTTGCTTTCAGGTCTGTATATGGAACTGTTTGAGCCCCAACTGTTTTCCTTAATGAGCTTCTGGCTGCTTGGTCTGCACCGTGACACCGTAGTCAAGGCATGAAATATCTCATTGGCCTCAGCAAGTGAAGATACTACAATACAGTTGTTGCCGTTCAACGCCACCTAACGGTGAGTTCCTTAGTTAGGCCGCCGCTCGGGCAAACACGGCCGAGTCCGCCCACATACGTCTAGGGATTTATTATCCATCGTCTACAAAGCCCCCATTGAAAATGTATGGGGACTCAGTAAACCACGACCCATTATATAAAACCTGTCAGATACCATAACTGTGGTATACAGATTCAAACCTGTGGTATACGACCTCAAAACCATGGTATACGGAAAACATAGTCCCTTTTGCTATAGAGCAAAGAAAAAGTCCATATTGTTATACCATTTAATATGGCAATTACTGGGATTAATTTATTTAAAAAGATGGATAATAAATGCATTAAACGATGTTTCTGTTGAGAGGCGGCTCTGTAAACCACTCGAGGTTGACGTCGTAATACACTCGCTAGCACTCGTGTATTACTACTCGTCAACCACTCGTGGTGTACGGCCGCCTGTCCACAAAATCATCAATTATTGTCTATATATAGCATTCACAGCTAGAGTGTGAACAGTGATTGTAGGAGTGTTGTTTTTTTGACAGCTTAGGTTGCTAGAACAAACTAGGATGTTGTATCAACGAGTCTGGGTTGTCTAAACTTTCTAGTTGATAATTATTTGGTTTTAACTTGGAAAAAGATAAGCATATTATAGCTACGCCTGCCAATGTATTATTGTATATCCAGTTTACGTGTCCCTGCCTTATCTTAGGTATATATATGGTACCATTGAGGTAATATGCATGTATGATACACCAAATTGGAGCTGGAATACCATAAAATATGATGCAATCGCTTTTATGTCTATGAAAATAATGTGCATGGGTATCATAAACGTATTACGCTATTACACTCAGTAATCCAATGCTAAAGTATACGTTGCCACTGGGTATGTTTGGCTTCAGGCGTTGCGTAACCATGTAGATAACGTGCGACACCAGCCTGTGGAAAAGGCCTATAACATGAAAGTCTCTCTTCAGGTCAGTGTATGGGGTATGGAGGTCATGCTCTAACAAGCAAATTTGCTGGTATTCCTAAAATTTTTATTTGAAAAAGGAAATAACTGAAAAGCTCTGGTTCCATTTCCTGGATATGGTAGATATACTCTCATGGTTTGTTAAGTCTGAAGACACTGGACACTGGGATTTACATCTTAAGACAGTAAGGGACATACTGCTATATATGACAACCACTGGGCATACTAATTATAGACTAGATGCCCCAACCAGGGGTAGATGAATGATAAAAAAGCAGCAGTGGATTTTGCTCATTTCTTCTGCGGCCTGTTCATATGTTAATATTAACAATATGGGCAGGAAATGGCAAACCCCAGAGCATTTCTGTTGCAAGTGAAAGGAGAGTTCTGCCTGCCACCCAAAATCTAGGTGGCATCATTTATAGAACAAAGAATTCAATTTTGAATAAAACAAGCTCTTTGCAGCATAGTGTTCAGCCTAACTGCTGCCTTTTCTGCCAGTGCTGTCAATGCTAGGATGAAAACATTTTTACAGCATGGTAGGAATGTCTGTTTCTTTCTCTTTCTCAAGATAGAAACATTTTACAACCAAAGCCAGGTCTAAGGTGATCTTAGTTAAAGGAGAGGCTTTCCCTATTGACCCCAATTTGCTTTTCAGGAGACCATTTGCAAGTGAAATCAAAATATTGATGATACAACTACATCATTACCCCTAACCCGCAACGCAAAATGAGGAGACAGGTATGGGCGAATAAAATTAGAGAGAGTATCGGGGCGTGCCGCGCCACGTGACCTATTGGTTCACGTGCCTCGCACGAGGGGGAGCGCAGGGAGCGCTAGTAGAGAGGGAGTGCGCTAGGTGGAGCAATGACCGCCCCTGACCCTACGGGCCATGAGCTACCAATGTTTATCAATGTTTTGTTTTGTTTGTTTGTTTGGTTGGTTTGATTTAACATCCAGTCAACCATTAGAGGTCCTCACCAGACTTTCTTAAGTTTTTACACCACAAGGGTGGTGATCGAATCTATGTGATGAATTCAGGTAGAAATCTCATCCCTTTTTCTTTTACTTCCCACACCACATAGTCATGGTATGAGATAGATTGGCCTTTGATATAGCAGTAAATCTACGCCTGCTGGGGGTGGGACTCAAACCCACAAAGTCCTACAACCTTGGGGTTACAGTCCAGTGCCATAACGACTGAGCTAACTCCCTGCCCCTGTTTATCAATGCAACACTAGATTATGATGATGTCTTTAATGTGTAAATTATTGGTAAATCAACTGCCCTTGATCAGGAACAACAAGCTCTGGCTGATGTGTTCATGATATAACAAAATAGCATACTCTCATATTTCAGTCACTTTCTGTAAGTCTCCCTGTAAGCCCATGTAATCAGATTTGTGCTAGTTCTGAGAGGGTCCACCATCTAATGTGATTCTGGACATGGGAGCCACCACTGTTTTCTTTGTCATAATAGGGAGAACAACTACTTTCTCTGAACTTTGGTTGGGTCAGATGTATAAATATATACCCTTACAGGCTTTGTATATAGGGAGTAGAAGAGGTGAGATTGGGTGTAGGACACATATATAGCAACAGGTAAGACTTGGACAGGCAGGTAGGACACACAACAGGAAATACAAGGATCCAGGAAAACCTTTTCTGATAATATAAAGGCTAATATCTGTATCAGGGGAATGACAGTGATGTTTATGCAGTGCAGTAAATATGGTATTTAAGCTCAGTTGAAAATATGAAAACTTTAAAATGTCATTGCGCTATGATTGGGAGTTCTACCTAAATTCATCACATAGTTCAATCACCACCTTTGTGGTGTAAAATAACCTTGAGAAAGTTTGGTAAGGACCTTTAATAGTTGACTGGACGTTAATAACCAGCCTCCAAGCAAACAAACTAGGTCTCATATACTTTTCTATCATATTTGCACCTATATCTTAGATCATACTGTCTCCTAAATCTGAAAGACACATATACCACCATATAAAGACATTATATATCAATGGATCGCTCTTATTTTTTGTAAGGCTGCTATGATGTTAATTGTTTTTCATTCAGCCATATTAGATTTATTCCTTATAGCACCTATTTACTCAATAGATATGCCTTCCTCTGTAGTATATGGGAATTCCCCACTTCAGAAAACATATATTTTGCATTCCAAATCATGTTTCTATCTTTATTCAAACCCAAATTAGACTATTTCAAAGAATTCAAGAAACCATATTGGATTTACACTAATGTACTCTGTGGATAGGTTGTCTTTGATGATTCATATGAATTCCCCACCTCAGAAAACATATGTTTAGCATTTAATATCATGTTTACATCTTTATTCAAACCCGAATTATGGTATTTCATAGAATTCAGGCAGCAATATTGAATTTATGCTAATTTACTCAAAAGATACAAATTGTGATTTCTATGGATTCCCAACTACCTTGGAAAACATATGTTTAGCATTTTAAATTGTGTTTCTACCTCAATTCAAACCAGAATTATGGAATATCATGTATTTGGGGGTGGCCATATTGGATTTATGCTAATTTGACCTACTTCCACTACTTGGATTAATTTCGATTTTTATTCTGTCAATATGTAAGGTATTCTGAGATGAATGGCACTGGAAGTAAATCTATTACTTTTGTGGCTGGTCAAACCTTATTTTGACTGGACTAAAGTGCCAGAACCTGGGTTCGAATACCTGACCTCCAAATTGCCAGATGCCTAACCTATGGCTCCACAGAGTATGCTGATGCAATATACGCCTGAGACCCAGATAAAACTTGATATGACTTCGCAGTGCTTAAGCTGGTATCTTGCAAGCTAACACAATTTTAGCAGCGATCTACCGTTGTGCACCAAGACCGTGTTTATAGGACAGCGTCAATGTTTTGTCTCTAAAAATGTCTTAAATTCTCTAAGAATTGTTAGCAGATCTCAGCCAAAGACCGTCTTGACTTAAAAAATAAGGCCTTTCAAGACAAAAGATGGCCGCTGTCCTATAGACACGGTCTTAGTGCGCCACGGTAGATCGCCGCTAAAACTGTCTTAGCTTGAGACTGGTTGTGGCTGTGATTGTGGCTTTGGTTGTGACTGTGACTGACTGTGGTTGTGGTTGTGATTGTGGTTGTGGTTGTGGATGTGGTTGCGGGCGTGGTTGTGGGCGCGGTTGTAGGCGTGGTTGTGGGCATGGTTGTGGGCGTGGGTGTGGTTGTGGGTGTGGGTTTTAAGTTCATTGGTGGTTTTCTTTTGAAAATATCCGAAAAAAAAAGAGCCTGGATCGAACCCCCAACCATTAGGCTTGGAGTCAGACACTCTAACCACTTCACCACTAACTACACTCTGCGAAGAGAGATCATATATATATATATATATATATATATATATATATATATATATATATATATATATAAATATATATAGTATATATATATTGATGAAGTAGTATACACATGTATTTGATGTATGTATAAGGTGGCGCATATGGCATAGTTTGGTTCATCCGTTGTGTACCAAAATGGCTCTAGAAACGGCTCCTGCGGCTTGATTATTGTGATTATTATAATTATTTCGAGGTATATAATAATAAGAAAACCGTATACCTGTGTATGAATTATTACTTTACCGAACCCCTGTCCTCAGCAATTAAAACTGAGGTCTTTAGCCTGAAGTTGTAATGGCCGGAGGAGAGGGGTGAGGTAAAATAATAATTCGTCCACAGGAATACAGTTTTCTCATATTCCCGTCAAATACCTCAAGAGGATTGGTATGTGACAGATCTTCTTCTGGCATGGTGGTCAGAACAAGTTCGCCATCTTGTTTTCTTGTTTTCATGTGGTCACATGCCCCTAAGACACCTCTAAGACACCTCTAGGACATGTCCAACCTTATCTTGGGCTGAGACCGTTTTGGAGCCAATTTGAGCTAAGATAGCCTAAGATATCTCACGATAATCTTGACTAAAAGACACCTATGACGCCCCTAAGACGTCTCAGCACAAGATATATCAAAGTTCCTCTAAGATATCTTGTCTATAGCACACTTTGGTCTTAAGACGGTCTTAGCCAAATATTATCTTGACTAAAAAAACAAGGCCCAGGGAGGTGTTTTACAGTAGTGACGATCGTGGATAGTGACTGTTTCCGTCGCACAGTCGAATTATCTTACCTGTACATGTATGGCAAAGCTGTATCCAAATAGGTCTCAGACAATCAGTGATCGTTTCATCTGTGCAGGTCTATGCAACACCTTGTCTATAAAACACCTCCCAGGATTCGTCTCTTTTGTTATGTTCCTTGGTGGGACAAGTATTTAGAAATTAATATTTTTTAATGTCATTAGGTGCACAATATGATTCTTTACATCTATAACTTTGGAATCCTTTATGTCCTTTTTCAGACAGATATTTTTCGCATCCATCTACAAGTCGGGTTCATGGGGAAATATTATTTTTAGGACGTGTTCTCCCTGCAGACAGTACCTTTCAGTTTTTTCTGCAATAGCTTATAACCTCCAATCGGAATACAGGACTTGTTTATGAGACAGGTGTTTTGTTTGATGGTTTCATCTAAGCAGGGTTTATTGTGAATTGCTGATTTTTATTTATCAGGAATAGACATCTCCTCAATGCTTGTCACTTTTATTGGTAGTAACCCGATTCCTATTGTAGAGACACATAACTCTCCAGGAAACCTATTGTTTGCCGTAGTCAAGTATGTAGCCTCACCTCAAAAAGTACACATTGTATTGGCTGGTTCAGATTTGAACCTTGCAGAGAGGAAGTTCGAGAGACAGTTTCAATTCACCATAGTGAATCTTTGCGCCTCTTCGCAGATAACACCCATTAATCATAATGTTCGGAGAACTGCCATAAAACCTCGCGTCGATGGACGATGCACAGCCAGACGCTCACTCTTAATAGGGCGTCGGGTTTGAAGAGTCAAAAGGATCTCATAAAAATAGTCCTCTGCCTGTTGCGGTGTAATTAATTGGTCTGACCCCAGTAACCACCCGAAAGTCATGGAATCACTACCTTCCATTTATTAAAAAGGGAACCCTGCATAAATTCATGGTTAGTACAGTTTGTTCCGATGTCCCCTGCCTCCAACATAAATCCAAGTGGGGACTAGAGATGCCTATATTAATTTTCCGGGCCCTTCGTGGGCGGCCACAAAACTGGTGCAGTGTGTACATGAAAGTCAGCTCACGCTGCCTGCTGTGATCAGCGTCACAATCAGGGTCTTAGGCACTGCGGGTTCTGGACTCAGGGCTTGTTTACGCCCACCAAACTCTGACCGATTATTTCACGTTCCCGATAAAGTATCGGTACGCGGGAAGCCGGGGACACACCCAGCAAGTCAAGGCAGCCATCCCCAGAATCGTCAACACAAGATTGCATGTCTGTGAGATATCATATCATATCTCCTACCGGTGATTTAGCGTCTCAGAAGTAATAATCAGGTGAAACATAAAATTATAGCTCAGATATACAGGCCATTTTGTGTTGGTGATTCCGGAAATGGCTACATTTATTTCTTTTTATTATTGAACAATCAATTTCTGGTCTGTCAGCCATATATTCCTATGGTAGTCCAGTGTATGATGCCATCTCGCCTTGTGTGTCTAGGGGATAAACATAAAAAAAACTGCGCGACGGTTCCTCTACCCCAAATTGCGTATTCTAGAAACAATCGATCGGTGATAGAATGGCAATCTTACCATTTTCATGCACTTCCTCTAGTTTCATTGCCATTTAAGATTAATCCTAGCACAGAACATGATCCTGCTTTTTATGGTCATATGTATAATAGACTGTAATTTATCACAAATGCTAAATAAAAGTAATGCTGACAATTGAATTTAAAAAACTAATAAAATAGATTTTGATCTGCCAAAGGCGGCCGCCGTCAACAATACTACGTCTGTTGGCACTAGTTTCTTGGGGTGTACACTACAAACATGTTTGGCGGAAGTCCGACGCGTCAGATTCAAAGCCAGCCCAATGGGGGAGGACAGTTAAATATGCAAACTGGACAAAAGTTGTATTGGCTGTGGATATGTGAAATGTGGTGGCAAGGACATGGGCTGTAGGTGATGGAGCAAGCAGAAGGTACTTGAATATTTTGGCAAGTCAATCCATCAATTTTAAGTGTAAGGCCCGGTGTCCACCTACTACGATAGAAATTTAGACCTACCGATATAGCTCCGATACAAGAAGTCAATATCGGAGACATATCGGGATGGTGAAAAATCATAAATAAATGTATAGACAACCCACTTCACCATGCATCATAAGGGGTTGACCGGTGAAAAAAATACGATACATCCAGGGCATAGTGCATATCTTAAGGTGTTATTTCCATTTTTAGATATATGATACACTATAATCTATGAAGTATTGCATCACTAATACTTACTAGTTCACATAGAACAACAATGTATTTTTCTTTGGCACTAAAAGCTCTGTTCCAAGTCAAACTAAGAAAGAATTGATTTGAGACAATTAAACCTATTCAAAAATCACCAAATATGCAGGGCATACATGCGTATGTATCTGTCATCTAATCACAAAATTTCATAAATTCATGATCAGTATCTCCATTGTGAAACTGATTTTCGCAATAAAATACTCTGCGATGCTCCCGATCAGCCACCACCATTTAAACAGGTTTAAATGTTGTAGAGACCCTGCAATACGGGTTTTGCATCGGAACGAAATTGTAGACCCCCATTTTGCATTGATGCCTAATTGCAGAGACGTGGTCAATTGCCCCAATAATAGTTGACCTTCCAATGCGATTTTGGTTTTGTATCGGGAGGTCCATCAAAGGTCATATTGTAGCATATTGAGAGCTCAGTGGACGCGGGGCCCTATAGTCTAGTCAATCTATGACATTTTGGGCCTAACCCACCACAAATTGCAATACAGTTTTTTTCTTCGCAATGCATCTCAGGGAGGTCCTCAGAACATCATATTAAAAATCAGCCAAAATCTCCTCGGGGAAATATGTCTAATTTGCATAAATCCAATATGCCCATTAGAATCACTCAAAGTGCCTTTTGTAGAAGGTTTTCACTTGCACATTCATATTTTGTATTGGTTTAACTAGTTCCCTTCACTCTACGCATGCACCTGAGCTGACTTTCTGAGAAGCAATCAGGATCCTTGACAAAAACCTTACACAAATCAAGATGGCTGCCACCTGCTCCTGTGAATTTTCTTTGATTGTTGAAAGTTAAATCCAAGCTAGGGCTTCTTCATAAGGGAGGTGAAGCACACCTGGATCCTTCTGTATACTAATAGGTATGTATAAATACTAAAGGTTTTACTATTTCAACTATAAAATGGCTAAATTGTAGTTCAATAGTGAGGATGACATCAAATTCTTTTATGCTTCATAAGCAAAATAGTCTTGGTACTGAATGAGCATAAACCAGCATGAATATATTTCATAGGCACTTGACAGATGTTCTTTACATTTGACATTGAAATGAAAATTTTAATTATTAGCAATTAGTGTACTCACAAGGGAAGAAAAAAACTTTTTTTTCATTTCATTTCAACTAAGAATTCGATGAACCACTGGAATGGATCAGTGTGTGTTCTGTAATAAATCACTTTGGACATCCTGAAAACTATGATGAGAAGCATCAGTGAGGTCATATACTGATGGCAGTGAGAATCCTGGCATTTCATGAAGCTTGTGAAAGTCACTGTCAGAGTAGGAGGAGTAAGTGGGCAGAGTCTGTCCTGGCACACATAAATGACAGCTGTTGCTGTTTACCATGGAGAATGCTATGTAAACTTTACAACACACTAGGACATTCAACAAGTATGTACTCCATCTTTTGAACATCCTGCAGCACAAAGCATGGAAGGAGGAAGGACTTATGTAACAAAATGATGTGGAAGAGCAAAAGTGGTCTTTGATGGTTATGAAAACCCTAGTACTAAGGACAGCACTCATCAACAGCAGACAAGGGGATACTCTAGAACTGCAGTACATTTTACAGATGCAATTTTTCTGAATACAAAGAGAGAAGACTTCCTTTCTGACACAAATACTAAACAGAGGTTCGTAACTCTCCTGAGTAAGAAGCTAACACATTAGCGGATGCTAATCTTTTGATTTTACAAACTGCAATTAAGTGCTCCAAATCATCCTCAACAGCAATTGTTGCTGATAACACAGATCTATTCATTCTCCTTTGCTTCCATGCAAATAGTGATGAGCTTCATGATATTTACTTTTTGCCAGAAAGAAAGACAAACTGCAGAAAACTGCAAATGTGCAGGAACATCAAATAATCAGGATAGACACTTGACAATGCTGGCTGTAAGAACCTCTGATTTGGACATCATTACAAGGATTTGAACATCATTTTAGCTAGTCAATGTAATACCAAAATAAAATAAAAAAAGTATGGGAGCTTGAACACAGACCACCTGAAACACACAATATGAGCAAATTATGTATAGTTAAGGTATAACCAAAGGAAAAGAACTGTTGTATAATACATATGGAAATAAAAATTTGCTACCCAAAAAAAAAAAAAAAAGATTGCATGGTTTAGGTGAAGCAGCTGTCCTGGGGAGACCAGGGGAGACCCTGAACCAAGTGAGATTGCAAAAGTTCTGTCAGAATGTAGGCTCTTGCACATCTTCTGTTCAGCCACAGGCTTTACCTCAACATCTTCTCCAGCATGCTTTCATAGCTTCAGGGTTTATTACCAAGTCCAGGCAAGTAAAGGACACACCTTACAGCCAACTAACTTGGGATGGCAAGTCAGCCACTCAGAAATTATTCCAGTCAAGACAGACATAAAGTAGCTCCAAAGCATCTACTAGAGGACATTTGCTGCAACCTCATCTTTGAAATGTTCATGCAGTAAAGCAGGCCTTAACTGTTTACCTGCAGGTTGAGAGTTCCATGTTATATGTGAAAGCCTCTCAGCAGATTTTAATGATGATGAGGCTGATACAGATTACATATTTGCCAAAAAACTTAGTGGCAATAGTCAGATGGATTTGGCGGAGAAATTGGATAGTGATGCTGACCCAAATTACATGAATGCTTCCAATGTAACTAGATGATTACAATCAGCAAAAGTTGATGAAGCATGAATATAACATTTAATTGTATTCCATTTGATGCGAATTCAAAGAAGAGGTCCCTTAACCCCTTAAGGATGGGTGCTGGTGGCACTTTATGCTGCTAGGGGATGGGCACATATTTGTCAAAACCCATATTTTGAGTGATTAATCATATGATATGATACAGAATTGCAAATATCTTATATTTTCTGAATAGAAATATTAACCATGTTGACCTAAATCCTGTGAAAATTTTGATTAATATTGCTCCATTATTTCATTGCTAAAAATGAATTTGTATATTTTTGAAAAATGATGCCTCAGGGCATCATTTGCCCTGGGCCAGTTGATGCCTCTAGGCATCATTTGCTCTGGGCCGGAATTTAAATAATCAAGAATCGGAAGATAGCTCATATTATTACATACCTATGTGTGAATGTCACTCAAATACGACCTTCTCATGTAGGTGTAGTATTCGGCGACTATGGCTAACTATAGTGTGCTTCGTCACACTGTAATATTCTAACTTGCGTGTAGCCTAGTCTCTGCTATTCAATAAACGTGCGTAATCGACGTCATCGCGACCATTGACAACATGGCAGATGGCGTTGAATCGTGACTTGAAACTCATGATACAGGCCCCCAATAACAACTACAAGTTCCTAATGACCAATCATCAAGGCATCTAATGTGTGGCGGTAGCTTAATACGGTTTAAATTGCTCAAATATGCGAAATCCATCGATAGTAACAACAAGCCATTCGCCTCGGTGTGCAACGGGTGACGCACAGACATGCTTACGCTGGTTCCAGGGCCACACTCCTGCCGCTCATCAATTGCATTTTCTGTTAATTGAATGCTCATGAATAGCGACATTTACATTTACATTTACATATTTTCGCACATGTGCAATATGCACATCCTGTACGACTTCCAGTTAATAGCAGACAGTGTCAATGTCTTGGTTCTCGGTCAACTATCGCCGACATTCGGCGTCGGGGTGAATGTCGGCGATAGGTGACCTCGAACCAAGACAAAGTTCGCACACAGTCTGGTCATTTTCTCTTATTACAAGATCTACATAAAATCATATTAACTGGAAAACCAACAAGTTTGGGATCGAAACATATTTACTGCGCAAATCATTTCTTGCGAAGTCCTTGGCCAACTAATCAAATCTACCTATGACCTTTGTACCTTCCTATCTGTGTAAGCTACTCTTACGTTATGCCTTTTTTTTTTAAAGACATTTATTTAGACTGGCGAGTCCTCAGCCGACTGGTCTCAACGGATCACCAGTTTACAACACCATGGGATTACATAATAATTTTCTTTCATATAATCAGGCAACATTTCGCAACACATATACAAAAAGAGTGGTCGTTCATTTTGATTACTACCAAAACAATAACTACACATCCTCGTCCTTTTAGACAGTGTACAGGTAAAACAAAATCAATAATGTTAATTATAATAATATCGCAATTAAAGAATCTTTGTATACAATATTTGTTTTTGCAGCTTTTTAAAGCTAGTCAATGAGTCAGTTGATCTAACCTCTGGGGTTAGCGGTTCCAGCACGAAGCACCATGATATTCTATGCTGCGTTTATAAGTGTTACATAAAGGTCTAGGTACAATGAAAAGTGGTGCATCATGGGCTCGAGTGTTCCTAGTGGGTACTTGTAATTTTTCTCTAGACAACAATTGCTTGTACATAAATATGTTTATGTGGTTTTTTTCTCCGATCAGTAAGTAATGGTAGTTGGACTGCCCTGTGCAATATTTCAATGCTTGTTCTAGGGTTGCTTTTTAGTACTATTCTAATGGCTTGGTTCCGTAATCTTTGAATCTTATTTATTTCCGTAATATTGCAGGTATCATATAATATGTCTCCATAGTCTAACAGTGGTAGAATCATTGTTTATAAATGGTTAGCCCTGCATGTTCTGTTAGGTACGGTCTTATTTTTGATAGTAAATATAATTTATGAGACACTTACTTTATCAGGTTGTTCAAATGTATTTTAAAACTCAATGTATGATCTAGTGTCATTCCGAGGTATTTATATGAATATACCTGTTACAGAGTAGACTGATTCAATGTGAAATTGATTAAGTCGCTAAATTCTTTCTTTTTTTACGGTGTTCCAAAAATTACTACTTTGGTTTTATCTGTATTAATCATCCATTTATTTTTGGAACACCATAATCCCAAACGATTCAAGTCTTCCTGCATTCGGTATGTGGTAAGTTCATGATCAATCCCGGATCGGAATAACACCGTGTCATCGGCATATAACCAGCAGCCTGCATCATTTATAGGATATGGGTGGTCCAATACCATCACCAGGTCATTTACATAAATAATAAATAATAGTGGCCCCAGGATGGATCCCTGGGGGACCCCACAGGTTATCCATTCTGGGGCAGATCTCACACTATTCGCAATTGTCGATTGAAACCTGTCGCCCAGATAGTCAGTAAACCAGCTATGCAAAGTTCCCCCAATGCTTTTTTAGCAATTTAGAAAGTAGAATTTTGTGATCTATGGTGTCGAAAGCTTTTTTAAAGTCGATAAAAACACTAATTGTAATTTTGTTATTATTTATGGCTGAAAAGATATCGTCAGTCAGTTTTGCGATAGTTGCAATAGTCGAGTGGTCTTTGCGGAAACCGTTTTGAGCATGTGTAAGAACAGAGTTATTTTCATGGAAAGCAATAGTTCGTTCGTGAACAATTTTTTCTAAAATCTTTCCTGGCATAGGCAATAAAGATACAGCAATAAAGATACAGGTCTTAAGTCTGATACACTTGGACTATCTCACTTTTTCTTTAAGGGGATGATGGTTGCCCCTTTCCAGTCTGATGGAAAAATACACTTAGATGAAGATATATTCAGTAAATAAGTAAAATGATCAAGTAAAAATAACAGAGCATCTTTGAGGTATCGATATGAAATATTATCCACTGCAGACAATTTGTTACAATTCACATCCTTCAGGAGTTTCAGCACTTCCTCCTTTGTAGTTATTATTTCTAATAATTTATTTTTGTTTACTACACCTTCATATTTCCATGCTTTTACATGCCGTTTGGCAAGGTTTGGTCGAATTGTTGTGAAGTAATGATTTATATAACCGGCTATCTCTTCCTGTTTCAGCCAATTATCTTCTTCATCTTTAAGTCTAATTTCCTTATGTTTTCCCGAGTTACCCTTAGTGAAGTTTGATATAGTGGCCCAGAACTTTTTAGTATCAAGTTTATTTTCCTCCAGCATCTCCTTTACAAAGTCAATCCTGGCCCTTTTTAAAGCCATATTTACTCTATTCCTGGCAATTCTCGCCTCTACCCAATTTTCTGCAATGCCCTTTTTTCGTGCCTTTTTTAAGAGGCGATCTTTGTCCTTTATTTCCTCAAGGAGTTCATTGGTAACCCAGTTTTCGCGTATCTTAAATACTTTGTATTCTTTCAGAGGGCACATAGAGTCTAATTTCTCAAGAATCACTGTTTTTAGTCTTTCCCATAGAGTATTTATTGCATAGTAAGCATGGATGTTATTTAGCAATGAGAAGCTGGGAAAAGCTACATTTTAGGGGTGTATGATTAGCAGCAACAGAATTAAGTAGTAGGTAGAAGGTTGGTCAAACATGGTGATGGGAATTGGAGGATGGACAGCTATGCATTTCCACACGACGGAGGGACGAAGAAGACTGGCAACGGAAATCTGTTTGTGGTGGGTGGGAGGTAGATAGAGGGTATGAAGTGGGGGGACATACCCTGGAAGGTTAGATGTAAGAAGCCCATGTGTTGGAGTGGGGCATGCCTGTGACGTTGTATACAGTGCCACCTCAGCACTGCTGACATGGACTGAGCCCCCCAGGCCCTTATGTTTGACTCGGAGCAGCTCTCTGATGTCGGCGGTCCTCGCCGCAAGCTGCTCCTTAAGACCTGCCACTCCGAGCCGCGTAACGGATAGGGTTCTGATAGGGTTGTGTGACATCTTTTGGGGACACCTCACATGAGACGGGTGCAGAGGCTTCATGTTACTTTATAAGGTCCAGTGTCTATGTAAAGTCTCTGATATGGGTGGAAGGAAAGATCCTGCCCTACTTTTTAACCATTTCTTGCCAGCGGCTTTTCACAATATTCTCCCTGAACAGAGAATCTGATATCGATCCTTCTTATGATTTTTGAGAGAAATAAAGAAAAGCAGTCATGTTAGAAAGCCGAGAGAACAAACTAAGTTAATTTTGTACCTTTTTAATAAGAGATCAATAACGCCAATGAACTGGGCTCAATAACAATGTTTTTAATTTGTGATTCCCACATTTATTTTTGTTATGGCAGCGCTCATTGACATCTAGAACGCTGGGTTACATCAAAGATCCATGAAAATGCTAAGGCAGGTTTTTGTCAGGATGTTAACAACAGTTACAGAATACCAGTTCAAATGACAAAAAAGTATATAATGACTTACAAGGAATCGAAAGTGTGGAGATTTAATATTCATTGATACCTGGAAATTGAGGTATTATACAGTGAATTGTATAAATTGAAGTAATTTATACAATGAATTGAAAAATGTTGAATTGATAACAGTGAGTGATTAAGATATTAGATTGTATTTAAATTCTAGGAAATTTATACAATCTGAATGATAAGAGTTATACTGTATTATACATTTTAGCAAGACAATTATAAAGTTCATACAAATAGTTAAAGCAGGGCTATGAGCTTTCATGATAGGTCAAAAGGCAAAGCACAGCTATGAAAGTTTGCCAGATAAGGAGACATGGAACAAGTCGAGGACCACATTCTAGTCCTTTGTACCTCATCGAAGACACTGCAGACTGAGTCCCCCACGGCGGAATGAGTGGGCGGTGTAGGCGGAAGAGTTGGAGACGCCATTACAAGATAACAGGAGACAAAGTAGATTTGTAAATCGAGCCCATGTGAACGAGACTCTAGGCCTAATGACGAGCATGGGGTCCAGCGGAGCCGCAGGAGCCGCCGCTATATAAGATTCCCAAGTCGCTACCAGACAGTATTTGTAGTTGGGTGAGAACAAACCTTGATGACCTTGATGACCTGTGTCTTAGATGAGAGGATACACCCTTGTCCACCCAGACGTTGGATCTTGCGATGGTGTGCTGAGAACTAGTCGTGGGCGAGAAGAAAAGGTTTGAGGCCCTCAGTAGCGAATAAAAACCTATGACAGCTGAAGATTTGAAGATAAATCCAACCGTGAGTCCATCTGCAAGATTGCACAGCTGATGAAGAATTTCAGACGTGACAGGTAGGGCTCATAGAATCATGTGAGCGGTCCTAAGCACAGCAATGCAGAGAACACTGTTCACTTGCGGGGAGGTGAGTGAGGAGACATTACCCCCTGTGGTCACGTATCAAGACCTTAGCCTTGACAAATAATTCCGAACAGCCCCTGGCGAATGGAGTGAATTCTACACCGTAGTGGGGGGTGTAATTATTGACCCTTTAGTAGTTATTTAGGTTGCTAGCTCATTGTCTTATATTCTTCTGTCTTCTTACTTATGTAGAGAGTTTTAGGGGATAGAACTACTTGCTTAGCGGAGTCACCGAGACACGGTGACCTCATATCTCGATGATCTGAGAGGAGGAAAGACGAACACTGCAATTAAAGTTAATCACGTTAATCCCCTGAGAGCAATCTTTGTTATACAAATACAGGCAGAATTATCCAATGCGATGTTTTAGTCTCGTTGACCATGCTGTACAAACCGTATAATAATATTTCAGCTTAATGTCCATAAATGTTTTGTTTCGTTCAATCGTTCATAGTTCACATCGTCCTTGCAGTTGTTCACTTCAGTTCCTATGTTTTAGCTGGATTTAGTCGTGAGTCCTAGTATTCCTGGGTAGATGTTATAAGTTCAGTCCATGTGTTCTGTGTTCTCTCCACTGAGAGATAGTTACTCACACGTAGGTCTGTAGGTAACTCACAGAACAGGAAATCCGCTCATTGAATGTCTATAGTAGGCGACTCCACTCCTCATAGGATGAAGTCTCTGCTACCTAATCCTACTCCAGCAGGAGCAGGCTTTTGTAGCTCAGCTAGATCTTTCTCCTCGTACCTCAGTGCTGCCTGCAGCAGCTGCAGCAAAGGTGTACTGATCAGCTGCTTACATCACCTGGTCACGTGACCAGTCATACCCTTATACAGCCGGGCGCTCTAGAAGCTTCCTCCTGTTTACATTCTGTTACCAACATTCATGTGCCTCTACCATCTCTATGTGATGTTAACTGAATAAAGAATAACACAATTTCAGACAAGCACGTAGTGCAATTCACCAGAAACCAGGCCTCCAAGATCATAGGAACCGTGGGGGCCACCACATAAGAAGCCGCAAACCGTAGGTAGGCTTTGACTTGAGACTCCCTGTTCCATTGGCAAGACGAGGCAGGACTAGTAGGACTGGATCATCTGTGTATAGAGGGGCTGATCCACACCTGTAAATTCAAGACCCTCATGACCATATGGGGGCAAACCACGGCCTGTTTTGGAAAAACTTCTGTCCCTTTCATGTTTTCCCAGCACCACAGGACAGCCCCATCCTCCTGCGTCACCAGGACAATGGTCAATTTCACATGAGCACAGTTCCATAATATATGTTGAGCCACCACAACCGCCAGAGCGACTCTGTGTAGTAGAGATTCCGGCACATGATCATCCTCAGAGTCTCATATCCAGGTCACCACCTCCCCGTCACAACAAGCGCAGACGGTGATGTTTGTGACGTCAAACGTCATGAAAGTTTACCGGTTTGTTGCTGTAAATAGGTGAATCCCATTAGTGGTGTGAGCATAGCATTCAAACCAGGTCAGGTCAGCCTTGACCTGATAAATATCCTGACTACAGGTGCAACTCAGTGCTGTGAAGAGACGAGCCGTTAACCTGTGTGCATGGCGGACACAGTGAGCAATGTCTCATATGGCATATAGCCTATGATCCATGGGCTCCGCCATGACACCCCCCGAGTAGGTGTTCTTCACTAATTGAGGTGAAAAAGTAGGTGTTCTTCACTAAAGGGGGTGGAAAAGAAATGAGTGATAATTGGGAAATGTCACAACTTTAGCCTTGCTCACATATTTATATAAAGTGTTCCATATGGAAAATATCATGTCTTGGGTTTAACCATTATGTCATCCTGCTTTGGGATGGGTATAGAGAGTCAAGGGAACCATGGTAAAATATTGAAAGGCAGTTGAATTTCGTAAGAACAAAGAGCCAGAATACAGTTTTGTTCCCCGAACACCTAGTGACTGCATCGTGAACTAACAATGGCTCTGTCCCCTATAAGCTTACCGAGTAGGGACTGGAGATCCCGGAGTGTGGCCCAGACTCTGCAGCAACAACAACACTTAACTTATCCATTGGTATGGCTACCTGCCTGGTGACAGTGTCAATGGTGAATCCCAACCATGTGAGGCAATTGTTTCTGGGGAGCTGCAGGCCCAAAACCTCAGCTAGATCCAGGTAGCTTGTATAGGCACTTTCTGCGGTCTCACATGAGCCGGCCGCTCCCACATAATCATCTAAGTAAGCCAGACACATGACTCCCATGTTTCGTAGAATGCAAACCACCGCGTTGGCCATTCTCTGGCAGGCTATTGAAGTGGAATGGCAGCCGAAGGCTTGACAACAGGCAACATAGTACCGGCTGTTAATGTTGAAACACATAAACGGCATGTCCCAAGGTCCAAACGCAATTGTCTGTAAGCCCGGCTCAAATCCGCGGGCCAGAGCCACACCCCCTCCCCTAGACTCTAAACCTTGGCGAGGAGGGACCTGCTTACCATAGGTAGGGTATATTTCGCTGGTTGTCCCAGATAAATCCCCTTGGGGATACCGTCATTTACTGAGTCATCTGGGGGATAGGAAAGATCCATAATTACTCTACGTTTGTCAGACCCTATTTTTGCTCATGTCATCAAGAGAGAAACTTGAGTTGCTGCTCCAAACCGTGGTGATATAGACAGACCTACCAGCACTTGCAATGACAGCTCCCTCTGTATAAATGTGTCGAGATCACGTGGACAGACCCTCGCCCTGTGATGATTGTGGTGGGTAGGAACCGGCCACATAGAAGAATTAAATCCAATAGGCCAGTTGTACTCCAAGGAATCACACACATGACAGTCTTGATAAGCGCAAAGACATTTTTCCCACTCCAGGACGATGAGTCAACAGGCATGCAGGCCCCACAATGATTATAACCTGAACTTTGAACAAAAACAGAATAATCCAAGGTGATGTCTGGGTAAGGAGGGCAGAATTCAACAGAACAAGGTGGTCTAGCATCTCCACTTGGACGTTGAATCCCTCCGGGTTGTCTCCCCGGGGCGTCGGGGGGCGTTTCCCCTCCCCACCCACGATCCACACAGACCGGGTTCACTGAGTTCCTGTGGTGGCAGGCACACGGCCTGCTGCAGGCTTAAAGGGCGCGGCCTGAGAGGCGGCAGGCTGTAATCTGGGCGCCACTGTTACGGCCTGGGCCCCCTGAGATGATTGAGCTGGCCCATGGTACCTCTAGCAGGCTTGCATTTTTCCGACACTTGCTTCTATGTCTGAAGAAAATCGAGGATGTCCTCTTTCATCGAGTTGACTTGAGTCTGCAGTTTGCCACTTCTTCCTTTCTTTCGCCACTGACTTTTTTGCCACTCTAGGTTTCGTCACAACGTTTAAGTAAACGTTGTGGCGAAAGCTAGAGTACGTTTGGGTGGCATGTTGAAGTAAGCTTAAAGCTGGTAGAATTTCAAATAACTCAAACAAGAAATAATAGTGTGGGTGGGTCAATCGTCCTTTGAAGCTGGGTGGCACGCTCTCTGTGTGTGATCTGTGACGCGGGTGTCACGTGTGTGGGATGCATAGTTCGTGAAAGCGCCGATAGCTGGCGCCACCTGATGTTTCCCAGTTACCCAGGTGAGAAAAAACCTTTCTTGTGAATGCGTTGAAGCGACGACTTGAAGTGCGGGTCACATGATTTGCCTGATTAACGTGAATTAAACTGCCCGAGGGCACAACGGTCTAATCCCGCGCTCGAGTTGACTCATAATGCCATTGCATACATGAAATTCTTCACAATGATTATTGCTGCTTGTATTTAAGGTCCTTCACCCGTACGTGATGAGAGGTGCAGCAGCAGTTAAGAAGATTTGTCAAATATGAAACCTTTGAGTAACTGGTATAAGAGTATAAAGTCGAAGTATACAGGTTATCCAGTTTAAAATATCAGCCATACGCGGTAGACAACGCGTCTGGAACTGCGGATGAGGCCAGCGCTGGGAGATAAGGGTGTCCAAGGATGGGGAGGACCATGTCCCGTGGGTGCAGATCTGGTTGCGAGGGACGCCGAGATGCGATGTTGTGTGGGCCCCCCATGGCGAAGTGAATGCATTGTGAATGCATCTGTCTCTGGATATCCGACCGCAGCAAAAGCGGTGGGATGTGAGCGACGAGATGCCAGGTGTTGAATAGTGCCGGAGACTGAAGAGCTGCTGGGACACGTAGACCTCCCACGCGGCTACTGGGCAGTACGGCAAGCTCGGAATGGGGGACAAACAGGGAGACTGTGGCGGAAGGATGTTGTTTTTGATGAAGACATGTGGAGAAGCAGAAAGAGGAGGAGGAGTGTCCAACATCCACTTCCGTGACGCCATCCTGGCCGGTCTCGTTGCTTCCATAGTACCCAATAGTGAGGTGACAGTACAGCACCGCAGTTGCTAACCAGATGTGCCTAGTGCAGAAAACAACGCAGTCGTCCCGTGTCTTGCATGAGTTCAACTCGTCTGTGGTTCTCCGACCTCTTAAAGGTATGGTGACAGCTCTGGTGAGAGCCGCCCAGGAGGAGATACACGGCTAAAGCAGCGTTTAGGGCCTCGCCTCGGAGATTATAAGTACTGCCTGCCCTTTAGGAATTCCATCGTCGACCAAGGGGAACGACAGGTCAAGGATGACGTGGAACTCTCCTCATTGCCTTTAGGACAAGTAAGAAGGGGTAGGTCTGGCACCAGTCCACAAATTCTGATGGGACCAATGAGAGTGCCCAAGTCAACTTCCTTATGAGTGAATTCGCTAATTTTAGCAGAAGCCATTTATGCAGTGTGATGGTTGACCGAGACCGGGGACGGCCCGAACAGATTCGCTAAGGTAGGGTACTCACGTGCAAAGGAATCAGAGCAGTTTGGGCAAATCATAGAGAGCAGCACTCGCAGCGGGAGTGATATACACTTTCGCGACATCAGTTTCGCAGACTAGCGGTAAATCTTTGCACCCCATAAACACAGTCACAGTCATCGTGACCACAAACATCAACATTATAAGAAATGACATCATCAACAATGATATTAGTATGGAAAACATCAGCAACAACAGTATAATCAACACAAATGTCATTGTACAGGTAATCGTGTCTCTCAAGCGTGGCATCGAGTAGCGCCTGGTGATGCAATTATTCCTCAACTTGAACTTGCGAAGCAGCCACCGGGGGGTAGCTGGGGCTGTAGCGGATAAGGCAAGGGGAGGAACCACCTCGCCTACTGCCTAAAGAGCTGCTCAGGCCTCTGAAACACCCTGTGTGCCTGAGACTGTACTTTTCACGGCCCCCATAAAACAAATTGATGGGGCTTACCTGAAGCCTGGAGAAGGTGAGAGGAAAAGTTCATAATGTTCTCGACCTGTGACAAAAACTGGTCATCTCTGTACATTGAAGGGTTGTAGGCCCCGCAGGCTGGTAGCACAGGCCTCGATGTGATGAAATCTGCTGTCAGGCCCAAGACAGGAGTAGAAGGCAGGCAGTGAGGCGGTTGTCTTGAAGGTGTGGAGAATTCTTGTTGCCAGGCCAGAACGAATTTACACTTTCTTTACCACCATCTTCCTGAGCGAGTCTTGTCTTTGAAACCGACACTGTTGTGCGAGTTCGCGGTTCGTCATTCTGGTGATCTGTTTGTTGTGCGGCTTGCACAAACGCGGCAAGCACATCTTGATTTATTTGATGTCCGAGCTTCTTTTCCACTCGCTTCTCCATCAACAAAGCCGCTGGTATTTTTTCAAAGGCACCTTCGACTTCCCAGAAGCCGTAGCTCTTTTGGGGGCCATTCTGGGGCGCTCCTAACCAAGGAGAACCAAAAAGATACCAAAATTCTCCTCCCAAAATGATCAATCGTCTTTTGAAGCTGAGCGGCACGATTAAATCTGTGATGTGGGCATCACATGTGTGGGATGCATAGTTCTTGAAAGCGCCAAGCGCTGGCGCCACCCAACATTACCCGGTTCTAGCCATGCTGCACCTCCCGCTAACTTAAACTCAGATACTAGTCATAATGCTGCAACTTAGATCTTTTGAGGCAATTACCTTCATCCACGGTTTGAAGGGAAAGGCGACGACTTTATGGAAATACAATTTTATTTTAGTAAAGGTTGATAACAATGATATTTTAACAAATTAATTTAATAAAATTACAACTATAACTAGTGCCTATGGTGGAAATAATGGCAATAATCATAATGAGAGAAAAACACGATTGATGATTGACAAGAAGCGAGTAATTAGTAGCTATTTAATGTTTCATGTCAGATAGAGAACGCAAGACATGGAAGGCAGACAGATATTTCATTCACGTCGCCTATTCGATGTCAGAGCTAGGTTTGGATGCGTGTACCCAGCGCCGGTCCGAGCAGCTTCCAGCAATTCAGCACAAAGACCATCTAGCGATGGGAGAAGGAGTTCGTCTGTACAGTGACGGCGGCCTAACTCCCGGCAGCTACAGCAGCCAGACGAGTTTTACTGTCTACAGGCACTACCGTTAAGTCTATTGTCGTGCGTCTCAGCTCCTCATAGCAGAATATGTATATATATATATATGTATATATATATATATATATATGTATATATATATATATATATATATATATATATATATATATATATATATATATATATATATATATACATATAATATGTATATATATATATATATTTATCTATGTAGATAGATAAATACTTTCAGTCTCAGTCTAGCGGTATATCGTCAAGTAACAAAAGATGGGAAAAGTCAAAGAAACAAAGTAGGACTAAGCAATTTGTTGAAGAAGAAACCCTATGTAAACCAAGGAAATGGTGGGGAAATGAAATCGTTCAGCGGACGTGTATATATATATATATATATATATATATATATATATATATATATATATATATATATATATATATATATATATTCAAATGTAGATGGATAGATATATAAATGCGTCTAAGGCTCCCGGATGATAAGACCTATCTAGACCGCTCTAGATATAACAGGACACATGGGCTTTTCCAGTTGCCATGGTTTTTTTTATGTCCGTTAGTGAAAAGAACGTTTTTGAATAGAGTGGTCTCACCACCCCGTCGCAAAGAATGCGATGATACGGTAGAGATACCTGATAGAATACAATGGTATTTTAGTTTCTTTTGAAACCAACCGACTGAACCTTGGCCCTGATTAAAAGAAATAATTTGTGAATCTGAATTACGATATTTAACTGAAACAATCAACTTATTCAATAAAGAAAAAACACAAAAAGGTGACCCCAGAATACGTGTGAACAGTATAATCAGTAACCTCTCTGACAATTGAGTCATTTTAGATTTTCTATTGCTTATAGAAAACGGCCTCGCTTGAACCACATAACCACCCAAAATTCTTTTAATACCAGTCAATACTCGTTCAACCCTGCTTGAATCTGGGAAAAACATATCATTTTCACAGAAGAAAGTTACAAAGACATTCTGCTATTAGCAGGTTTTGTGTGTCTTCTAAGGACAGTTTCATACAAAAGGTAGTCGGTGAACAATTCAATCAGGGCATCTTTCGATGCACATGGTACAATGATGATAGGATGAGGTAATGTGATGGAATGGGAGTGTACAAAGGCAATGTTATAGTCAAGTTAGAAAATAGTTACGGATTACCCAGCAACACCTTGCATTTCATTTTCACATACTTTGTGTATTCATACGGAGAACAACATTTATTTCCTTGGTAAGGAGTTCCACACAACCATCCCTTCATATAAGGGTTCTTCTTATAAAAAGATGTTCATGGCCTTTTTAACTTTATTTGTTTCTCATACTGTGATTTTGTCTTTAGGACAGAGTCACATGTTTTGGCCTTAGCAAATCGTCTCAATAATACCAGTAATAGATATAATCTTCTGTTTTCTAGAAAATCCACTTTACAGCAGTCATGAAGGTCTTTAACGCTAATATCCCTGATTCTACGTCTTATGCAGATTCATATAAGCCCCTATTTTGTTGTTTCTGCAACCCTTCTAGTAGCAATTTATTAGCACCATTTATGAAATACCCACTAAGGTCTAAGATTGGAGAAATAATCTTGTAGATCTTGATACTGGTGTCCTCAGTTATGTCTTTCCTAATTTTTTGTAATTGGTATAACCGTTGATTTACCCTTTTAGTGGTATAGGTTATCATGTTTATCCATGATTAAGTATTGTCTAGAGTAATCCCCAGATATTTAAATAAGTCACATTTGGGTATCTTAGTATTGTAAATTTCAATGTCTAGGTCCTTTATTTTGTCCGCGTTGCTACTAAGTTTTGCAGTTGATCCAAAAATACAGTTTCGTTTTCTGTTCATTTATTTTCATATCATTGTCTGTGCACCATTTCCCCAACAGGTTTATGTCATTTTGTAAACGATAGATGCTATTGTTAAAATCTGAGTCATTAGTGTATAGGACTAGGTCGTCAGCATAAAATATATGAGAACATTGAAATGGTGTATCTTTAATATCATTGATAAAACAATTAAAAAGTAGAGGACCGAGGATGCTAACCTGGGGGACACTTGAAGAATTGTCTACGCTAGAGGACAGTGTACCGTAGCCAAATACGGTACGATATTGTTGTTATTAAGACTTGAAAGTATTTTGGTAATTATATGTTTATTTCATATTTATATTTGATCTAAGGTTTATCAAATGTCATAATTATACTATTATGACAGTGTGTCATTGTATCAACATTATATCAATGTATCATGAAAGGTATCACGTTGGTATCATATCAAGTGTTACTTTTAGGTATCGTAACATACTCAAGAGAGTGGTAGATGTGTTAGTATTAAAAGTATATTAGCCACATTAGAGGTGACATTTCCATATACTACTGACTCCCACATACCGGGATCCTCCCTATGCTCTAGGCTTATCTACACTGACGCAATTATGACGTTGATAGGAAGTCCCTCTGGAATTTTCTACGGAGTTCCGTCAGGGTGTTCCCGTTCTAAAACATGAAAATTGACATATTCTCGTGTTGACTCGATCCTATGTGATTTCAAACGTGATTTCCCATGAGCCTCTTCCAAATTCTCAATAGTGAGTTGCTCCCGTGGTGAAGGTATCGTCAGTCTCCGATACCATCCCGTGCTGTACAGACGCATTTCGTTCAGCTCCTAGTGTTAGGTTCGAGGTATGCAGACCTGCATATACGGGCCTCCACCACCCCCCCTCCCCCCAGCCCGCTGGTCAGCGTGGGGGAGGGCTGTTGCCCCTGGTAACAGCCCCCCCCCCCTCCACCGCGAGGTACGGGCAGGCAAGGGACACAAGTTCAGTTCACTCTGATCAGCCCACTGTATCAGACGTGCAATAAAACTACTATAGAAGGAATCCAGTCGTCTCTCCTCAATTAAGGTACTTTCCGTTAGATCACTCTACCGGATCGTGTCACTGGCGGAAATTACCCGGAATTTCTTGCGGAACCTCTACAAAACACTGCCAAGCACCGCTCTACACAGCACCAAAATGTAGACCTGGATTCCTGCCCACGGCGATAAAACCACCAACGCCGTCGGGCAACTCCTACCTGCGACCGCATCGACACCGCGGTCAGCTACATACACAAGTCGCAGATATCATCGCACCAAACACCAGTAAGTGCTGTTAAAAGGAAGAGACATTCTAAATGATGGCGGCGTGCTCAATACCGTTGTTTTGCGCAAAACGACCGCACATATCACCGCATCGGACACCCGCCCGCAGATCCCCCAACACCTATGCTCAGCGTGTCCAGACCTGCGGCTGCGTTAATCACACGCTACTCTCCAACACAACAGCGTCTCACACTACCATCTACCGCATTTAACACCTCCACGATGACGCCCCATGCGAAAAACGGCCGACACCCGTCACCGCCGCCGTCGCCGCCCCCATGGCCTGCCGCTTCACCTTCACCACCTAACATGCTGCTAATGCTCACACGACGTGAAGCATTGGGACAACGATATCCACGATGCCGGCCTTCTCCATGCCCACCGACGACGCATTTTCTACTTCTCTTCATAACAGCATACCTCATAGCAGAGACAAAAGGACGACGCCTCCAGCATCGTAAATCTGTCAAAATTATATCCCAATTCTATTATTCACAGAGAACCACAGGTAAGTCTGAACTCTTATCCTTCCTGTGACCAAAACATGTATCCTCTATCCTGTAATTTTTACCCATTTTGAAAAACCTCTCCCACAACAAATACTCTGCCCCTACCTCCCACCTCTCAGCGTGGCTTGATACCCACGCCATCCAATGCATACATTAAAAACCGACGCTATTAGCGGCCACAGCCCGCGTCCCTGTTATGCAACCCTCACTCACACACTAATACATTAAAACGGACGCTATACGCGGCCACCGCCCGCGTCCCTATTACATTACTATACACAGCCTGTACACGCTGCTTCACTGAGCAAAGTTCAGCTGGTCACTCAACAAAGTCTATCATATTCGGCAAGCACCTTTAATTAGCTTCAAAATTCAAAATCACACATACACCTTCCATTTCAGAGTTTAACCCCAGCTAAGCAGACCGCTAATCTTGGAGGCTTTCTACGTTCGGCTGAAGCAGCTATCAATTACCGTAAAAACACTGCCCCTAAAGAACACCCTATCAGATCACTGTCAACATGAACCCTACCTCCTCTGTCGGAAATGATTTGCTCAGCCAAAATCAATGCAGCTCAAAACTTGAGCCACACTGTCAGCACAACTGAGAGCTACGTGCTGAACCTCAGAGCGCTAACTAAACACATGTTAGTAACACTTGGACCATGCAATCATATCCCTGTGATTCTCTTTAATCCCTTCAACAAACATGTCACACTACCTAGAGGCTCAATGCTAGGTCTCTACTCCATAGTAGGCCCTGACGACTTTCAGTCTACCACACACTGCTCAGTTTCTGAATCGGAACCCCCAATCAATAGACAGACAGTGTGATTGGTTTAAAAACGGATTCAAACCCTATTCTCCTGTAAGGAAGCGACTCTAAATATGCATAGAGCGCGATGGCTTGACACAGTCATGTCATTTAACATGACGGTCAAATTCATCGCCGGTAAGGCGAACATATCCGCTGACGTCATCAGTCGCATACCTTACCCTCCCTCCAATTCAGAACCTTCCCCCTCCATTCCCATATCGGGCTTCATAATGAGGTGCTCACAAGTTGTGCAATGGATCAATGTATAGGCGATATCATGAACAGCTGCCCTAATCAACTAATTAACTGCCCTTGGCGTCCATAGTTACAGATCCTGTTAGGACCCGTAGGTTGTTGCGTCAGAACCCCCTCTCTGTGAACGCGTCATCAAGGCACGCACTGCCACAGAAACTCTCCGAGTGAACGGGCTTACTTAGTCAGGTGCAGAGCCATCACTCTGATTCCCGCTTCACAAGACGCAGTTCTCTGACGAGACCGTGTAGACAAAAAGACTACTAGCACTCCTGGCACATGGCACTCCTGGCCTTAGCGGCGATTATAAGGTTGGTCACAAGCCCATTCCAAAGCTTTTATTCTGCCCGACGAGGCGTGTCTGAGATTAACACTGTTGGCACCAGTCTTTGCTTCATCATATAGCCTTGCAACATATCTCTAAGCAGTGTAATGGTTTCCTAATGACTTTCGACTTCAATCGCACCTCAGTTACATTACACTCACACCAAACACAATGCTCTATTCAGTGTACTACACTACTCATCGGCACTAGATTTGGTTATCATAAGACCAAACTTTGGGATAACCTTCCACAAGTTGCCAAAAACACTGCTAACGGGCCATAGGCAAGCCTCCCTGGTCCTCACCATTGATATATCCCACCTAAACTCACCCTCACCTCCCTTGCTTATATTCCCCCTTCTCGACACCAACCTTTCCACTGATCCAACCCTATCCACCAACGCTAAAGACATTGATAATGCCTCTCTACTCTTTTTCACACAATTCTTACCCTGCACAAAGAGATTGACAACTACCGCAAAATGAACCACTCACGCACCTGCCACGCGCTGAACCAGCCATTAGGTGACATATTGTCAGACTTAATTGGTACAGCCCGGCAGCCTGACGTGGATCGCTCAAACAAGCATCTACAATCGGTAGAGCTCTACCTTTCATCTGGTGTGAGCAATGAGAGACAACGTGATCGCATACTCCTTAAGCTGTTGCATCTCACTGCACAGCTCGTCAAAGAAGCCTCACACCAGTCCACAGTCAATCTCCTCCTCAAAAACCTCTTCTGCCATCACAACAATTGATGATGATTTTCACAAACTTCTTTCTAACCTACATCTCAACACCCACGCAACGAAAGAAGCGACTTTCATGTGACATTTTTTCACCTCAGCACACACCCACCTCACTCGACTCTCTGGACTACTCACCACTTTAAAACAACTCACGATTGGCCTTTCAGAGTTACAGTCATCGCAACTTCCCCGATCTTTAGTTTCACCCACATTACTAGCAGAATTGCTCGATCAGCTAGCTTTAGACCTCTCCAACAGAAATTCGGACTATTCCATTCTCACTTTACCACAATCTTTCTACTACTCTCAACCTATCGACTCCTTTAGCCTGGTAGAAGACCTCATTACTATCGAAATTTGAGGTCCCTATCATATCCAGACCCTGTGGCTACTCAATCTATAAATTAGTTTCTCATTCCATACCCTTCGACACTGTTTTTAAAACTGCTCTGGTTTTACACACCTCACTCACATTCCCCCCTATCTCGCCATGAACTCTGCAGACGTGACGTTCATAGAATTAAGTGATTTAGATCTATGTGCACATCTTGTATGATCTACAATTATCCACTCCCCCTTCCTATATCTCACATTTCAAAACCAACATGTGCACTAGCGTTCTTCCTCAATAAGCTGTGTCGCGTCTCAAGCCTCTGCACTTATGGTGTTAAACTGCTTGATGCGCTGCCACCTTCTATCCACCCTTTATCTCCCGACACCTTCCTTGTGACAATGCCGCACACACATGCCACCCTCACTTGTAACAACTCTAACACCCTAGTGCGAACCTCTGTACGCAGCCCCTCTTACGTAATCGTAATCTGCGGATCTATTAACAGTCAATTACTTGTCTCACCCTCCTCCTCATACGAATCTCAGCACACTACTCGAGTCTTCTTACGCACCCTTAATTTACCCATAATATCTTCCTTCAGGCTGCCACCGCCACCCCTCAAAGGCGACTCACTTCTTACATTTCCACCTAAGGTTCATTTACCTCTAATAAACAAAGCACAATCAGACACGACATCCCTATCTGATTCCCTCTATAAGAGCCTTTTTGACCTTAAGGCACTCAATCAAGCTCTCACCTCTGCAGACAACTCTAGCTATACACTGCACTCCATCTCAGAACTCCTACTACCCGCCACTTCCCACCCACTTTTCGCAGCTTCGTCAACCATCCTAAGGGCGATAGCCCTCCTCCTTTTCATATACACCTTGTGTAAACTCTCCCCACTCCTAACAATGCCCACCCTATCCTCCGCCACTCTGGATCTTGACGCTTGGATGGAAGAGGAACAGGTCAAGTCCAACACTGTTCAATCGCCATTAACTCGCCTCATGACCAGAGCCCTGCCCACCTACATTGGCTCTTACACCTCTTCCCCCTCATCCGTATTATCCTCCTCGTCATTCTCAGAATGATACTCTCCCGACTCCTGCCCGCCTTGTGGCACTGCTTGAAATCATTCAAAACGCACCACAAGCAGTCCCCCACTATCCAACTTGAGCTATTTTCCTGCTCTTGATGCTGCACCTTACCCCTTATACCCATACCTATGGAAACAAATATTTCTACCCTGACCAACACTCCCTCCATACGCTCCACCACCCTATCCCCTTGCCTATGGAGAACCCTCTCAGTTCAGTGGTCTGGCCCTATCACCATCACGGTCCAAGGCCAGCCCCATGAGGTCCACTGACCATCAGACATTCCGGTCCCACTGTCAGCTTGATGGACTGTGTTCCGGGCTACCAGAGGACTTGTCATCACAGCTGTCACTGTCACAGACTAGCAAAGATCGGACACGAGCCAGATCCCCAGGCCAACAAAAACCAACACAGTGTTGCCCTAGCCGGCCTGGCGTCCTACACGATCACACCAGGACCATCAATGAATGAGGAACTGAAGCAGCTCAACCCTTGAGTCAGGTAAAGTTGATACACTCACATTACAAGGAACATCACACACACTCATCACACTCACCATAATTACCCGTCCTCTGTTGATGCATATCGTTGTTACCGATCATGAACTGTCAGACTGCCGCTTATATACCCCCCCAGCCCAGTTCAGATTAACCTGTCACCCATTTGTTGTGTCATGGCTCTGCCACAGGCACACTGTCCCACCTCCATGTGCTCTGTTTGTTCACACCCGATTGTTCTCACCTTCGCAGTGACACCTCAGGGCCGAGCAAACAGAGAGCTGACACTGAGCGTCAACACCTCCACTCACATGTGACACCGATGCCTCTGCAGCTGCCAGCTCCTGACTAGGAGAACCCGATCTGTGCTGCTGGTGCACCCACCACATACCAAGCTGCTGACCTTGGATGCCAAAACTGTGAAGAACACCAGAGACTTATAACAACTTGCCATGCCACATGAACTTTCACCTCAGCATGAGCATTATCAAAAGTGTCATCAGACACCAATTTACCTTTCTTGTATATAACATAAATAATCTTTATGTTAAGCCTTATTTACTTGTATAATTTCCTGTTACTTGCTACTACACTTAACATCTTTATCAGCAGAACTATCAGATTGGTTATTCACTCGTCCTGGGGATGGATAAGGTAATCTGCCGTAGACTGTCTCCAGGACACCTTATTTTCTAATCATCAAGATCGGATCAAGATTGAATCTTTGCGCCAGCTAAGCTTCTCAATATCTCTACCAGAGCTCATCAATTTGTAATCATACTTGTTCTTTGACATCACTTTATCTTATCATAATTCACATTTCAATGACTTATCAGAGTGAGTTTTCCGTTACGCCCGGGGATAGTGTCACAATCCAAAATATTGGTATGTATAACATACAGATTATATTCCTCGGCCTAATGAACCAAGCTGGCTGTGTGGCACACTGCGTGAGGTGATCCCCCTTGGTTACGATCAACACAGGTCGCCCCCGCACGGTAAACAAGGAGACAGCATATAATCCTGATATCTATGTACTCGATTCAGTCCGGTCAGCGCAGTGCATTGTAACACCATCTGTAATAAAGCTTGTAAGGGGACGAAGCCTTGGAGTCATTCATTCAGCTTACTATTCACAACAGATAGTTACAATATATAGCTGTTCAGCAAGTACAATTGGTAATTAACTACTGAATTATATTTTGATTGAGTTCCACAAATACAGTTGTAATTGGCTAGTAAATACTTTGGGTATGATTTTCATGGATGGTCGAAAATCACGAAATTGCAGCAAATAGACTATATTTCGAATATTTCAAAATGTCCATTTTGGGGACTAGTCTAAATGGTTCCCATGCATCTAGGGCATTGTAGGGCAGAGTCTAGAACCATAAATACCACATAATTCCAATATTTTGAGAAACACCAGCATAAAATCGTGCATAAAATAAAAAAGTGGCAGAATACAGTGAGTTTTTTTAATGACTCACTTATATATGCATCTTCCCACCATAAAAGGATAGGCCTATATAGCTTACTTCATACTGAACTCAATTTGTGCTATTTTGGTGTTCTTTAGGCAGTAACGTTACGACACCCACTAAACTATTAATAGTTCCAGTTCCCTATGGTATTAGTAATAGCTCTTTTGTGATATCAAAGGGTAGATATATACCTACACATTGGCGAAAAAATGAAGTCTCTATCTTTATTAGAAAAAAAGTTATCAGCCCCAACATATTTTTTCGGCACGTTACGACCCCGTCACGTTACGACCTCGTCACGTAACGACCCCGTCACGTTACGATCCCGTCACGTTATCACCCGCAGTGGGTCACATAGGGTCAGGAAAAAGGTAAAAATAGTGACGTGACGTTTTTGTATTCATATTAGCCATGTGCTAAGGCTATTTATGCTTGTTAGTGTACCCAATTTCGCACGTGAGACTTTTAATATGTAGAGATAATATTTATAAAAGAATTAAAATCCTCTCAGATTTGATTTTTTGGGCAGTTGCCGCAATTTCGTGATTTTTGACCGGATATAGTTCCAGAGTTACTGAGTTAGAAATCAGCTGACCAGAGCTGGGCATAGTGTGCTATGATAACTTGTTTCTGCATACAGTCCATGTAAAGATATATAAACCTGAGGATAAAATGTGAGATGTTAGTCTACAATGTCTACGATATTAGAATATAATTGTATATATACATTAGCTTTCCGCACGAGATGTAATAAACCATACATAAATCCAATTTTCCCTATACTACGGTGGTGGTCACCGCCTGGCTAGCAGGTAGGAAGACCCCTTTCCGGAACGCTAGTTCCCGGTGGGATTCCACCCTACGAACAATTACGTAGGTTAGTTCAGTTTTCGGTAGGTATGCACAAACTTAGTAACACAAAACACAACTCACATGTTTAATAAACAGGAATGTTACAGTACCCCAGCACAGTGTGCCGGGTAATGCTGGAGAGGCTAATCTGAAAGACTCGCCTAACCACCAGGAAGGTTACGAGAACCCGCCTGCAAAAGTGAGGGTCCAGCCTGTCGACCTACTGTTGAGTATATATACCCAGCGTTACGTAATACCGGCCTCCGCCGCGCAACTCTCATGTGCGGCATTGCCCTGAACCACTACACAGTAAGGATTGACTCTCCATCTTCCGTAGAACGTCCGAACACTGCTGGATTCCCGCCCCACTACACAACCCCTCCCAGTTTTTACTAAGGGGGAACCATTGCAGCCATTTTGCTGCTAGGGGACAACCCGTAAAAAAAAATTACATTCCAGATCCAGCAGTTCTTGGTCTACTCTCTAGCTTCCTGGCGTTCACAAGAATTCACTGATACCGTAGTAAAAAGTGAAAAGTGGATTTGTAAATGGAGAATAATAAAATATGGGGAGCAATGACTTGACCGTTGGGCGGGGAAGACTCAACAGTCGCAGACCTACTGGTGGTCAGCCTGGACTGCCGAGCATCCCGCCTCCAGCCCTTCTGGGTGTTGTCCTGGATGGATGGCTCCCTGTAGGTGGTAGTTTCTCTTGTCAAAACTCTTTTTCTTGTCTCGAACCAGCGGACCCACTGGTGTTGCAGACCTACTTCGTTCAGCCTGATACCGGCGGGTGCTGGGCTTCCCACTGTTCCAGTGTGTAGTCATCCATGAGGGGAAAGGGCTAGCCTCGCTAGCACCCTTGGTGAAGATTCCGAAAACGGGATAACGGCCAAAAAGGCAAACAATTTCTCCATCCACTTCGTTAAAAGTGTGTGTGGTATCAGTGTTGTTTTTTTTGGCTCCAGCTATACTGGCTTAAGTTCTTCAGCATGGAATTGAGCACCATTGAAGGCCCCAATTCCAGCTGGATTCAGAACTTATGATCACCGACCCAAGGTAGAACTAGTTGGCTCCATCCAACGAAACAGGGGTGAAGCCTACTATCTCACTGTCAGGTCGACGAACTCGGTTCTGACGATAAATCTGGTAAGTCAGATCTATACCCGGGAGGTATAGCCTTCCTTACCCGGTGCCACATAAAGGCATGGACAGGGTCCATGCCACAGGCTGAAGGTTGTCATGGTAGGGGCCTATTATGGGCTTGGCCACCAGAAGAACCTTCAGCCACCTGAAACCAGAGTTGTGCCTCTGGAAAGTCTTTGCAAACTTTCCGAAGCCCCAACTCAAGATCACTCGTCCATGTGGACTCATGGCTGTGCCTCTACCCCCCCCCCCCCAGTGACCCATGTGGGTGCTGAGGAAAAGCAGGCTTCCAGCCAGAAGGCCCCCATACACCCTCTCCATTAGGAAAATTAATTCCCAAAGTGGGTGTTCCCCACGTAAGATCTGAGGTAGTTAATACATGAGGAGCAATTGACGGTTCACTGCAATCAACTGGGGTTGAATGCAGTATTCCATCTTGGAAGCAGCTAGGTGGGAAAAATTTGTTTCCCCCACCCGGGTACTTCCCAAACCCATCTGACTTCGGTCCCGGAAGAGTGGTTAAACTCTACTAGTTCCGACTTCAGATGGCACAATCCCGGCCCACTGGCTTTCAGCCAAGTCGTCCATCATCTACCCTAAACATCCTCGTCAGAGGAAGCTTTGGGGTCGGCAACATTCGACTGACTATCCTCAGTGGTAGTCGGAGGAACCAACATTACTGGGGCAGTCCGCTCCGATCGTAGTGGGCTCAGCGCCATTGCCAAGGCATGCCTCGATTGTGCCGTGGTTCGCGCTATGTGGGCATCTTCTAGAGCAGCTGCATATTCCGAAGCCAGACACTTCGTGGCCTCCCGGACCATATACCAAGCCAGGTTAACTAACTCGGTAAGAAGGCCCTCGCAAAGAGACTTTGCAGTTCGGACGCGCCCCTCCAACGTGCTACCAATGTGTGATTCCCACTTGAAAGTGCACAAGGGGATGAAGGCACACTGGATGTAGCAGAAAGCTTCGTCGCAGTTTCTTCATCACCACAGGAGTGCGGTTAGCCGGGGGCAGAAGAGCCAGAAAGGCCTCCTTACCCTTAGCTTTCCCAGACCCCTGGGTAGCCACCTTTGCTTTTGAGAGGGGGGTTACTCCCGGGAGGCATTGACTAGGACGAGTCCCAGCCGGTTTCTCCATCAGTCCACCCACTTTAGAAGCAGGCGGAGCGCTTCCCGTACCCTTCGCTGCTGACAGAGCGGACTCTGCAGCTGGACTCACCTGATCTGGTAGGCAGCTTCCACCACGTCAGCGATGGTGTGCCTATGAGGGGATGACTACTTATCTGGCTCTTGGGTGGGTTTCCCAGAAGCATCATCCTCGCTGGACGAGGACGATGACAACTGTTTCACCTGCCTTCGAGTCCTAACAGAACGCTTATGGGACCCCAGCTATGGGACCGCTTGCTTTGTCCATCTCCTGTGACAACTTCTTGTAGCTAGAGCCGGATATATAGTATAGACTCCCATACCAGCTGGGATTCTTCTTCCATCCGATTCTGAACAACCGTCTCCTAATCCAGACGGCCTTGCCAAGCGTCGGAACCTAGGTCAACGAACCTCTGCCAATGGTTCATGACCCGCTCCCTAGCTGTGGTGCTAGCAGTCCGGTGCTCCTGAGCGATGTGCCGGATCAGACACGATTGCCGGGAACTGGCACAACCCGCCTGGCAAGCACTGCCCTTCTTACCAAGGCACTGCAACCAGAGCCGCTTGACAAGGTGTACCTCAACAAGGTGCCAAGCGTACCGAGCTTGAGTCGCATAGGTCGGAGACAATTTCTTTACCCTCCCATGGCAACTCACAAAGGCACAATGTCTGCTGTTACGAAACTTGTGCCATGCATATGAGATCCAGGCTTTCACCTGATCATCATACTTCAGCCAACTCACGCTCTGTACCCCCTTCACCTGGTTAACGTGCCCTCATCCTGAAGCCATTCCTCATTGTCTGAGGCTCCATCTAAACTGACCTTATTCGGAATATAGTGTCGGTTACCACAACACAGATCTTCTAGGCAAGTAAACGTCTTGCCCAGCAAAGAGGCCGGCAGCTGCAGGCCACCGTTCTCTTCCCGTTTATGCCAAGCTGGAAATCTCTGTCCGAAATGTCGGAATCAGATTTGGACAGGGGGTGAACCTTGTCCATCTCTGAACCCCAACACACAACTTTATCTCCACCTGTGGCACCAGTTGAGGTGCTCGGTGTGGGATCTGGCTTGCTGGCACTAGTCTGCGTCACGGGTTTGTCGGCACCTTTCGACCGGGCCCCCTTCGGCATCTTCTTTTGTTTCCCGGGCTTAGTTTTCACCTTGCCCGAGTCACGCGAGTCTGACTGGCCAGCCTTCTCGGCTTCCGCCGCCACCGACTACGCCTCCGCCCGTTCCCGGGCTGCCCGACGGAGTCACTTTCTCTGCTACCTCGACAGCTGCAGTTCAGTTCCTGAAGCGCCCCCAGATCCTGAGGCCACAGCTTTGTTTCCAGACTTCCCCGGGTCAGACTTAACCGGCTTTGACACTGGCTCCTCGTCCTTGCTGGACTTCTCTGTTGACACAGAGTCACCCACAACTGACCAATCAATGTCCATGGCCGTCTCTGTTTCAGCCCTAGACCCACCCGGGTCCCAGGTCCAAGTTTTCCGTTCCCGCCGGCTTTCCACTGGGAGGAGTCCAGTGCTGGTACATTGACTGCACCATGGCACGCGTCTGGAGATCCGGAATCCCCACCAACATCTGTTCCAGACTCTGGGTGTTAACCACAGGTCCGGAACCTTCCGAGTCAGGTGCCTTTCTCGGAGTCTGCTTACGTGGGCGGGCACTGACACGCATTTGCGTCTCGGTCTCCGATTCAGATCCCTTACTTTCCCTCATGACCACGTCCAAGTCACTAGGAGTCTCAGCCAAAACTGAGCCCTTCTTCGGCCGTGCACTGGAAGACTCCTTAGCAGCTGAAGCCGCTTCGGAACACCTCCCCATCTCAATTTTTCCCCGTCCAGGATGTTCATCTGGGGTTTCCCCAAGAAGAACGGAGTCCTCAGACTCATCCCCTTCAAGGTCAAAATCTCCATCATCTGAACCGATGAGCAAAGCATCATCGTCAAGATCTGCCCCACACTCAGCCGAAGCCAAGGATCCGGGCAGGCCTGAGGGGAGCCCGAGCTCATCCTCCGCTGCAGGGGTACGGCCAGCCATGTTGCTACCGCCCGACTCTGGTGGTGCGAGGCACCACTCCGAACACAGAGTGAAGACCACTTAAAAAACAGGGCCTTATATATACTCCTTGTTGACCTAGATTCAATCTCTTGAACCAATCAACTGTGCCAAGACAGACTCAGCTGAGCATCTCAATACCGCATGCATGAAGAAGTCAAAGGTCAGCTGATATGATTGACCTGATTCGCCCATGCCATTCAATCTCCCAGCGTAGGTTCCGAAACCAGGGATAACCCTTCCTTGGGCTCCAACCCGAGATCTGACCTCATGGGGATTTCCTTTAGCTGTCATGCATCATGTTTGGAAGGCTGGGATCAAATCCCATTGAATGGATCTTAACCTGACAGTGCGTTTGGCAATTATGCAACCTCTAGAGGGCCTTTGACGGGGTCCCTTAGAGCAACATCTGGGCTGCGGCACACAACGACTTACTCAAGGTTGGTTTTGATCAACATTCAATTGAACTTGATTCGCCACTGACTTCTAACAATCTACACTCTGTACCATGTTTTCTCGTGTTTTTTGATAATCCCAGCACCACTACTCTTTGTAGCTCTCCACAGCCTTCGATTTTAGTCGAAGGTCCGGTCGAGCTGCAGCGGGGATGCAAACCCATTACAGGTTTCTTTCTACTTGTTGAACCATGCTTAGTATGCATAGCTTGGTCAGTAGCCGGTTTGAACTTTGCCGCTTCAGGCTTCACATCTACCCACACCTTCCCTTCCCAGTTTCCGTCGTGTTGACGGGCACCCATTGCTTGGAACCCCGGTAACCTTTGACCGGGACTTCCCAGCTTGGGCGGGCCTCCGTCGTGTTGACGGGGGTTTGTCGCCTGGCTTCCTGGCTCTTTGAACCCGGGACCTCCCTGGTTTCCAGGTTGGCTCCGTGGTCAGTGACACATCCCGTTTTTTGTAACAGGGTGTGAAACTTCAAAGCTGGAACATTCGCGCTTCCCTTCCCATAGTCATAATCGAGCTACATGGGATTTGTTATGTCTTCTAGACCATTCATCCTCTATCACTACTGTCATTTCTGACAATACCTGAACAATTCTGAACGGTCCATCCCAGTTAGGAGTGAGTTTAACGTTTACCAACAGAGTGTGGTACCGTACTACCCGGTCTCCTACTCGAAACATATGCGGCTTAAGATTGACATCATGGCCAGTCTTCTGCCACTCAGCAGCTTTCTCCAGGTTGCGTCTCGCAAGGTAATATCCCTCAACAAAACAAAACGTAGCCTTTCAACAAAACCTATGGGACAAGAATCATCCCTGGACATTCCAGGAACACCATAGACAATGTCAGCGGGCATCACTATCTCCTCACCAAAGATGAGTAAGTTAGGTGAACACCCCGTGCGGGAATGTACCGTCCCATTATAAGCGTGTGCTATAAATGGAGCCAGTTCATCCCAATTCTTCTAGTTATCATTGACCAAAGTCCGAAGACACTGAATCAACGTCCGGTTAAATCTTTCCACCATACCATCTGATTGAGGACGATATGGATTCGTAAGTGTCTTTCTGATCTCCAGTATCCTACACATCTCTTTCCAGATCTGAGATTCAAATTCCCGTCCCTGGTCGGAATGCAGCGCACTCTAAGTTCCAAAAGGCAACATCCAGTTTTTCACTAAAGCTTCCGCGCAAGTGGCAGCTTTGTGATTCTTAAGGGGATAGATCTGCACATATTTTGTGTTGTAATCCATCACCACCATCATACAGGTGTTCCCGTTATCTGAATCATCCATACCAGATATGATATGAAGAGCGATTCTGGCAAACCTCCAAAGAGTTCCTGTTGTAGCGGCATCTTTCCCAGTCCTATTCCGGGTTTGACTCGGCCACAGATATCCAGTTATCCATCTTCTGATATCAGCACCCATTCTAGGCCAGTAGTAATGATGCCTTATTCTGGCAACCGTCCTTTTCTGCACTAGATGCGCTGCACTCCTATGTTCATGACATAGGGTCATTAATCCGGAATGTAGCTCTCGAGGGACCACTAATTGCAAAGTACACTTTAGCGGTTGCAACATAGTTCTCCAACGATACAGTACTCCATCCCGGACTTCCAGTTCCTTCCACTGACCACACAGATTCCGAAACTCTCTGTTTTTTAGGTGATCTCGGGCCCTGTAGGTCTATGGAGTCCATTAGCTACCAGTTTACATAACCGCAACAGATCTGGATCAGCCTGTTGACTTTCCTTAATCTGTTCCAGAGTCCACTGATAGTTCTTGGGCATCTTAACCTTCTGGGAATGTAAAGCGGCTATCACCGCCCTATGTTCACCACAATCCAGGCAATCTGGTCTTCCACATTTCCGCACTGGCCTGCGAGAGAGACAATCCGCGTTAACCTGGGACTTTCCAGCCCAATGTTCTATCTGGCAGTTGGTCAATCCTAACTCGGAAAGCGCCGCCAGCCAACGTCCGATCATTCCCTCAGCATCTTTAAAGTTAAAGAGCCATTTGAGAAAAGAATGGTCTGTACGTAAGATAAAATCTCCACCTGCTAGGAAGTGTCAATATTTCCTTACATACACTACTACAGCTAAGAGTTCCCTCTTAGTGGTACAGTAATTCTGCTGGCTTTTGCTCAAACTATTGCTGGCAAAAGCTATTGGAACTTCCACACCATCCTGTATCTGAGACAAAGCCATTCCAATACTCTCATTACTGGTGTCAGTATCAAGAATAAACCAACCTGTAGCAGAGGGTACTTCAAAACAGGGGTCTCCGTAAATTTCCTTTTCAGTCCCAGAAAAGCAACTTCGGCTTCTGGGGTCCATTGGATCTCTTTTGGCTTCCCTGCTTTATCTAGCACCACATAGTGCTGCAATGGGTGTGCAATTTCGGAAAAACCCGGGATAAAGTTGCTGTAATATGAACATAATCCTAGGAAAGACCTTATGTCTTTTATATTCTAGGGGCATGGCCATTTAGCTACAGCCTCCAACTTGGATGGGTCACCCTGGATTCCTTCTCCGGATACGATCCTCTCAAAGTATTCCACAGATCTTCAGAACAGTTTATACTTCGAGGTTTGAGCTTCAATCCATAGGATTTGATCCGCTGAAATACTTCCCGGAGGTTCTCTAGACATTCAACATAACTCTTTCTGAAGATGATTATGTCGTCCAGATAAACCAAATATTTCTTCCATTGCAAGCCACGCAACATCTGATCCATCATGGACACAAATGTAGCAGGACCATTGCATAGACCAAACGGCATCTATGTCTACGTCTACGGCGTTACGGTAAACTAGTAAAGCCCCTGATGAGTAGTGAAAGCCGTTTTAGGTTGATCACCAACGTTCATCTTTACCTGCCAATATCCCGACTGGAGATCCAGAGTACAAAACCACTGGTTCCCACCTCCCATGCAACACGGGAGAATCTAACCGCGATCCTGGGTAGACTTTCATCAACAATTGTTGTAGAGCCAACCCATAGGCGCGAGTTGTCTCCTCCCGACCTTGGATCCTCTTCAAGAAAGTGGATCTCCGATTCAGCATTACTAACTGACCACAGTAGTAAGAGGCTACCTCCACCAACTCATACCATTCCGTACCACCGGAACGGTGAAAAGCATGAAGTGCAGCTTCCCCGGGTCTATCTTGTAACGCCCGCTTAAGATATGGCAATGTGTCAACTTTGTTCCAGCCGTTGCACTGTATATCTTCACAAAACCCGGCAAACCAGTGTTCCCACTCCATTCCTTTCCCATAAGGTTTCAGAATGACAGCGATCCTTCTGGCAGAATTGTCAGGTCGCATGATCGGGACTCTGTCGGCTCGTGCCATTGACAAGTTAAACACCTGATCCTGTTCTCTTACCCGGTCAATAGAGCTGAACCCTAGCTCGGCGATAGCTTTGCTAGTGTGTTCTGGACTCTGGTAACCAGATCACAACTCGGAAGGTAAGCTGAAGCTCACCATCGGAGTTCTCCTACCCCTTGTTCCAGAGTAGGGTCTGGATGGGGTTTGTTCAGGATCTTCTGCCTTCCTGGTAGGAGAGTACAAATCGTTCCTCACATTTTCCCAGCCGGCTTTTGGCATAGGCATCCTTTTAGATGATTCCACCATAGCTCTTTGAGCCTGGTCTAGCGTTTCGGTCTCATGCAGTGAGAGTTCCTCTAAGGCATGATGCCATTTGGCTACTTCCTCAGCGATCTCCTGGTTGCGTGCTTCCAACTCCCAGCACATTTACTGAGCCTCCCTTTTCCGATCAAACTGGGCAAGGAGTTCTGGCCCAAGGAAACCTCTCGGGTTCCATTCAGAGTCAACCTGGAAGTTATCCTCCTCACCATCCTGGGGAGCATTTGACTCCTCCAGATCACTTGCAGGGCCATTTCGGCCACCGGACATCGGACTAAAGTTCTGCAGAACCGTCGAACTTTTCCTTTCCCGGACATCTGGGTGTTACCCCCTCCCTTCGGGTTGGGTGGCGTGTCACCATTCTGGGCCAGGGAATGGAGTTGAGAAGTTACCTCCTCATTCTCACTTTCCTGGGTAGCCTGGGACCTGGTTGTTACACCAGCTCTGTGCATTTACTGAGAATCCCAGGTTATGCAAGCGACCTAGGATCATGGTCATGCCACCAATGTTGTGGTTGCCGTCTGGCTAGCAGGGAGGAAGACCCCTTTCCAGAACTCTAGTTCCCAGCAGGATTCCACCCTGCAAACAATTACGTAGGTTAATTCCGTTTTCGATAGGTTTGCAAAAACTTAGTAACACAAAACACAACTCACACGTTTAATAAACATGAATGTTTATTAACAATTACTTCCCGGAAAGATCTGGAAGATCTTTCCTACAAGTACAGTACCCCAGCACGGTGTGCCGGGTAATGCTGGAGAGGCTAATCTGAAAGATTCACCTAACCACCAGGAAGGTTACGAGAACCTGCCTGCAAAGTGAGGGTCCAAGGGTCCGCTGTCAGGGAGAGATGCGAGAGGACAGCCTGTCGACCTACTGCGAACACTGAGTATATATACCCAGCGTAACGTAATCCCAGCCTCCGCCGTGCCACTCTTGTGTGCGGCATTGCCCCGAACCACTACACAGTATGGATTGACTCTCCACGCCATCTTCTGTAGAACGTCCGAACACTGCTGGATTCCCGCCCCACTACACTACTATCAATAATAGTCTATAGGTTGTTATGACATAACAATACATAAGCATGTCACACATTGGGTATACATAGTTAACCCGGGAATGTAACTAAATATGACAGAACTAAATGAGTCGATTTAGTGAAGCCTTGCTAAACTGAGGAAAAGATCTTCATGACCATTTTAGATGAACATGTTAAGTAAGTAATAGATATATATGTATACGATATAAGTATGTGAGATTTTATGATTTAAGTAAGGCAAAATGCTCAGGCCGGTATGACTTGGGAAAGTCCGATACCTGAGTAAGGAAAGTAACCACAGTTCTTTTCACTGATGGATTCCCGCTTGTATATTCTTTAGCATCGTCCTTATGAGCATTTTAACATCGTGAAGAACCTTAATGGCAGAGAAACAATTAGTAACAGAGAAATATTAAATCTGCCATAAACGCCAAAAACATATATAATGTGTTCTCACTGGCCGGAAGTGGAGACAATTTGAATTCATTGCAAAAACGAGAATAATGAGACCATTAACACTTGCGAGTCTTTGCTGTGTTGGAAGATAACCAATAGTCCTCATAATAGTCCACCCAGGAAAAATACATTTTCTCTTTGGAGAAAAAAGTCGTGAGATTTATTTATTTAAGACAGCTATATGTCAGTGGGTGACCAACAACTGCTCCTCTGTCTTTCTGTTATGTCTCTAGCCACGCTCTATTAATTTTCATGTCTTTGTATCCAACACATTCATCTATATAGGCGCCCCACAATGTCACAAACTTTCTTTTAACAAATGCGTTTTGCCTAGGGACTGTAGGCATGAAATAATAATGATCAGTTCGGTATGAGACGTGAAGGGAAAATATGGTATATTTTGTGTGTGCGAAAGTATGAGAAGAGCTTGCTGGAACACCTATCCATTCATTATAGTTGCAAACTTATGAACGATGAGGACATAGAAAAAGCGAGAGTCCAAACGGCTATAGAAAACAAGCAACAGCGACGTGGCACATAACAGATGGCCTACACACAAGAAATAGTAAATCGCATTACCTGACTAGGATACTATAAATCTTATATGAATAATCCCATTTGAGTCTAATTTGATATAAGAAAAGGGAAGAAGACAAAGGTTTGTCTTTAGTTCCCTTTTTCTCTCTTCATGATCAATATGATTAGTCATTCCTTCAACCGGTCGAAGCCACTTATGGAAAAGGGAAACTTGTGTCGTTAAATGCGTGAAGAAGGATTACATGTCTGTTTGTAAACACGGGTTTTTAGATAGCAATAATAAATGGTATTAGTGCATTCCCCCACACTCCCAGCGAGACCAGGCTGAGCACGCTATCCGCTTTCTGGTCTACGAGGAAGGTGTAACCGGTTTGTAATTAGTAGCCGATCTACATGAGTAGTAATCATATCGTATAGTCGACATTGCGAAATCCATTTCAATAAAATCGCGAGGTTACATAGAAACATTTAGCGAGATCATCATTTCTACATTCACAATCTTTCTTAATTCACTTGACAGACACTGAAGTTATACTTATCAAAGGAGTATATGGTCATAGAATGCTCAGCATTGTTTCTCACAAGTGTCCTAGAAGTAAGAATTGTTTCCCACCGCGGACTTTTTATTGGACCGTTCTATGCAATAGTTTTGGTTTATTCAGATATGGTTTTATCGGATTACTCAATAGACATTACTATCCTAAGCAGACGTATTTCATGGAATGAGAGGCTGACCATACTGCTATTAAATGTAGTGACATCATCACGATATCTGCTGGCGCTAGGAGAAAACCTCTGTCAGGGAAGACTCCTTTCTGGTTAGAATGAGGGCTCCCCTACTGGACTTGTATGGAGAGAAGTGCTTGAACGCAGTGTCCATAGATACAAAAATAGAAGAAATTCTTAACCAGATAGGTATTTATTCGCATATTTATTTCCAGGATTATAAGTATCTGAGAACCTAAGCGAGAAGAAAGCCAAAGGATGAATATTTATTGCATTGTTGGTGGTTTCTGTAGATATGGCAGGGATCCATTCTTAAAAGGTATATAAGATCGGTTCTGGTTGAAGTTATAAGCGACATAACAAGGTTGCCATTTTAAATTGAATTTCATTCTTTGCGTATTTAGTGCAAGGTTCCAGGGGTTTCCGCCATTCTGTCGGAATGTGTGAAGTGTATAGCCCTACTGGTAGAGCACCTGAAAGCAGCTTTATGATCTCATACCCTCTAAAGATGCATAACCATTACTGCTTACCCCATCTCTCTCTCCAGCTAACCCCAACTTCATCAACTAACTTTTCTCCCAATAAAGTCGTTAATCCCACGAGTTTTTCTTCAAATATCAGAAAGTATTCAAATCACAATCAACGTATACGTTAATTTGCATCCCTATCCACTCCTTTAAGTAAGATTTCCCCTTCATATATCCTTTATTCACTAGATAGGGGATGGTATATCGTAATGGTATACATTTCTCAGACATTTGATATGAAATACAAAACGGATATGAATTCTGATCAGTTTTACTAAACGACGAATTTATTATGGTGATAATGTGAAATACATTGCACGGAATAGAATTATGACCTGAAAGGTGATAAAGAAAAAGAGTCCCAGCCGTTCTCGCAACCATTCGCCGTTCTCCCCATGATGATACACATACTGTGTGTTTTGTTTTCTCCTGAACGACTGTTGTTATATCATCTATGGACTACAGGGGGAGAAACAACCTAATGCTACTTAGATTCTAGTTTGGCTTTGGGGCGCCATGTAGGGCCATGTTAACGCCAGGTAGGGACGTAGATATCATCTGTCTACTTCAATGCAGTTGCTCCATATAAAAAAAGGTTTTGTGGTAGGTAAAGTCTACCACATTCCAGCCGTTCTGATTGCTAATGCTGGATTGGGAAGATACCAGTAGCACAAATAGAAGTAATAATGAAACCTTGCTTCAATTCTACACGGAGCTGGCAATGAGGTAATTCAATGTGTAAAAGATAAATCGAATAAAATGGAGGTATTGTCTTTGCTATGGGAAGTATTTAAGATGCTGTATCATGATTGCAATGATTGTCCCAAAATAGAACATATGACTGGTTGACAATTTAATATTTTGTCGATAATCTATCAAGACTTTATCTAAGGAAGACAGTAGAAAAGGGTTGATATTCCTATTTGAATTCGGGGATAAAGATGTATCTGGGAAATCCCGATAGCCTTGTCTGGCCTTTTCAGAGACACCCTTTTGACAACACCTTCACCATTGCCTTAAGGCCACATTGCTATCGCCCGATCCAACTCCCTGCACATTCACATGGTCCAGACTTCACTGCTATCTATTGCGAGCCTTATCTCTCCACACACGCTAACAGTCAGCAAGTCGGACATGGCATGTGATCACTCATGCATAGTAAGTATCACTGTAGGCCTGACATCGCCTCAGGGTCTCCTACAGTCCCCTCCAGCCCGGCCTATCGACCGAGATTTCGCAGCAAAGCGAGACCCGGGAGCCGAAGCAGTGATGCCATGCCCATTGCCCACAAAGAAGAATAGGTTCCAGAAGTATAGGTAAGGTCTGGTATCTGGCCATCCTCATCCCCGACCCCAGATCGCCTTCCCCCTTCTTTTAGCCGTCACACCTCTGCGGCTACCACCAGGTGTCGCATCGATTGCGGGCCAATGCAGTTAGATGCCTGTGGCACAAGGTCACGAAAGGTCATGACCTTATTTTCTAGGGTGAAGGTCAGGCTGCAGAGGCCATCACGGTTCGCGTTAATGCGTTAAGTCGCGCGATGTTCCACAAGACTGGCGCTACCTGTAATTCAAAGATCATACCAGGATGACATGCCATCTTATGTAACATCTTTTATCTAGCTCCAATAATTCCTCGTAATCAATTGTTTATTTCGTTACAGTGTTCAAAATATATGAATGCTAGTTAATGGGGCCGACCTAACCATGTCCATATTCGCTTTCGTTTTACATCCTCCGATTCATTCAAATTATATTCTGTCCCAAAACACTTTCTTTTCGTTGTATATTTTAAACACAATCTATGTTTCATCCTCTAATAGATGATGTGAAATCTTCCGCGTGTTCCTCAATATTCCTCAGATTATATATGTTGGCGCTATCATCACAGCAACATATATCTTTAGAAACAACCGTCTGATCACGATTGCGAACATTTTCATAATTGCAACGCATAGATCCAGTAGAGTTAATCCTCAGCCATTGATTAATTCTCTGTGGCAGGTAGATTAACCCAACCACCTGTGGTACTTAACCCTGAGGGACATAAGATTTATGAGCCTATGCCCTCAATCATAAGGGCGCTGAGCTTTGGACATGAGGTGGGATTAGGTCTTAGAGGATGAAGTATTTTATCCGTACGGAGACAGTAAGCCTGTTTCTCTATTAGCATATACTTTAAAATATCCAATTTTTAACCTTGCTTCTGGGGGAGTTTTTGGATTTCGCCGCTGTACATGCCCCGTACGCCTCATACATACCCGGTACGTCACCTAGGTGTCGTACGGATATAAATACGACATGGGTAGGAACGGGCCGTATATATGTAGGATATACTACCACAGGTATATAACAATACACCAATCCCTCCAGACAGAAGTTAATGCAGTTCATGCCAACTGACGTCACGATGTCATGATGTCATGAGTCGTAGCGCCACCTGGCCACCTGGCAGAGGAACTGCTTAGTATCGGCTCCTTTTTTCGCGCTTTCCCACCAGCAGGCTATCAAGGCAAGTCTTTATTGCCTGACATCATCTGGGAAATAATGGGTCTGTTATTTTTTCCCTGCCCAGACCATTTACGGGGGTGCCTCAGGGGAAATTTTCATTTTCCTACAGCGGTTTTTTATTGCACGTCTATCTGGGAGTCTTGATGGAGAGTCTCACCCGGACTATTTGCACAGCTGCCGCTGAAGACACAAGTGGCCGCGCGTCACGTGCTGGATGAATAGCCAATGGGCAATCAGCCCTCTGACCACGCGACATCTCCGATCACGTGACCAATGACCACTCACCGCCCGCCAGGGGGGGGGGGGGGTCAGTGGCAAGTCGAGGCGAGATGCCGTGTCGACAAGAAGAGGGGGCCTACTTAGTTTGATACGTTATCAGCATAATGCGTCGAGAATCATTCTTGTAATGCAAGCTTTTATTCCTGAGCAACAATAAGTAAAGAGTGTGATGAAGAATCACATATACATAAATATTTAGGAAGATCATGAAGACCAACAGGTAAACCGTTGTGGTTATATCTACATCATATCATTCTAAAAGTCACTTTAGTTGTGCATGAACTCTTGTTAAGTATGAATATGTAATAGTGATAAACAATCACTGCCTTTGCTATTTATCTGTTGCCATCGTCTATTGATCAGATATAACGATGTCCCTTGACTGATCATCAGCGATAAACTCGATCTATGTATTAATTTTCCATAATCTCCATACCATTTATCTGCTTCACAATCAGGTAACATTATTTATCAGCATGGCCTGTTATTACGACATGTGGATTGCGGCATGCAATTGTCCTATATTGAATTATTGTCTCTATAGGCCTGGCGGAGATGACTATAGCACAACAGCGCTGTAGACCATAGCCTCTACACACAAAAACATACCGGTAGAACATCCCCCAAACGACGCAGTAAGCCACCGGATTTCCGGTTTGCTTCTCACCAGATGCTGCGTTTGGTCCAGGGTGCATTGCGAATGCCGGAAGTGAAACGCCCCAACTTCCGGCTGTTCCGGTATTCAGGAGGAAATATGCCATTGTCGCTGATGTTCGTACCCGGCTGAAAGGGATGAGGATATTTAGGGTGGAAAACCAGCGGGCCGGATCAGCCTGTACATATTAAGGGTGGTGGTGACAGGACAAAGCCCTCGCGTGGTTAAGGAAAGGTGGCCGGCATCCCTTAGACTGTCCTTGATTGACCTCAGTGGCCCTGTCCATAATGTGATTATGGCCCATATTTGCTGGCATATACCCACCCGAATACCACATTTCCCGCCATCCACCTCTGTCTCAGTCTCTTTGAAGCAAGGTTGGTTTTCTATGCAATTAAGATTTAAACATTCCTCAATAACCCATTGGGTAAAGAAAAAAATAAACAACAAGGTGTTAGGTATTACTCTTTAATGTCTCGAAATATTATCGTAAAACTGGATGGGTTTTAATCTTGGCCACCGTATTCCATGACTAGAGTTTGGCATCGTGACTTCATGAGGCGAAGCCGAGTGAAGTTCGGAGCCAAAACTCCAGGAGTGGCATGCAGTGGCCAAGATTAAAATGAATCAGGTTTTGATTTTATCCTACCCCATCTCCTCGATTTTGGAATATTACGTGATTATAATTATGTATGCCACTAGTGGCATATAAAACCCCGTATGCCAGTCAGCGTGGCATACGGAAACTCAATGTTAAGCCTATGGGATATTATATTAGGGATAGGATAATGGATTATGACCCTTGATGTTATATATTCCCGATGAATGCGAATTTTCCGTCAAGAATAGCAGAATGGAGAGTTCGAGAAGTTATTATTCGAGGAGTATATATTGCCAAATTATTTACTATTTTAAGTTACCTGCGATGCAAAATGGATGTGAAAGTTGTATTGAAAATAATCTTTTTATTTTTGCAGTAAACATTTTGTAAGACAATTTAAATGATTTTGTATATCATATATTATTGCAACATTAGTAAACGAATTGATGAATATTCAAATATAAATAAAATACATGAATGTGAGATGGAGTGACACGAAATTAATATTGATAAAGGAGTGGGTGGGTTGGAAAAGACTGTGTGTGGTGCGGTAATAATACAGTAGTTTAATAAGAAATTGTATAGTGTCTTGATTGGGAAGGAAAAAAACGATTACCCAAGGCATGTCTTTCTGGAAAGAAATTGCAAAACAAAAAATATTTCTGACAAGGACAGGGAGAACCTGTATTAAAACGCTTGCAGGGCTACAAGGGAGAAGAAACTTCAGTCCTTCTTATTCAGGATCATCCACGAACCAGTTTCTTTTTAAGAACAAGATCTTATTGTCACCTAAATGCTTTTATTCTGAAGAAAAAGACTCTATTCTTCAATTCTTTGTTGAATGCCCGAAGGTAATACATTTCTGGATAATTATTGTAATTATTTCGAGGTATATAATAATAAGAAAACTGTATACCTGTGTTTGAATTATTATTTCACCTCACCCCTGTCCTCCGGCCATTGTAACCTCGGTCTACGACCTCGGTTACAATGGCCGGGGACAGGGGTTCAGTAAAATAATAATTCGGCCACAGGAATACAATTTTCTGTTTAAGGGCCAGGTGAAAGCCCAATAGATGTCCTGAGACTAATTTTCAGGTTATTATCTGATAGGAAGGCGGAATTTCCAAAGACAAGTTGTAGATGGATGCAGAAGTTTCCGGACATCACCTATGACTCTAAACAGTGGGAAACCATTTGTACCTTGCCTTACTTGGTGTCTAGAGAAACAAGGGCACAGTCATTTCAATATAGGGTGATCCACTCTACTATCACATGTAATAAATATCTGGCTAGAAGGAATATTATAGAATCTGCAGAATATGGGTACTGCACAAAGGAAGACAATGTGACACACTTTTTTGTGGAATGTCAAGATGTGAAACAGTTTTGGAGGGCGGTCTAGAGTTAGCTGTCTTACACAAGGGATATTGAGCTGTGGCAGCCACAGGAAAAGGATATACTGTTGGGTGTACTGGAGAATGTTTATAGTAATAAAAGTAAGCTACTAAACTTTGTAATCCTTTATGCGAAAATGTTTATATACAGACAGAGACTGTTCCATTCAAATATATGCTTGATGTAACGCTTTTTCTCTCAGAACTGAAACAAAGGATTTTGGTTGAAAAAGTCACATGTTAGGGTCTGAAGCAGGTCTGTAATATTGTACTTATTTCCTCCGTCATGTTCTGTCCTAACTATACCTAATTCCATCACCCAGAAAAGGTCGGAACAATCAATGCTTATTATGCAATGGTACCATGGGTACTGTGCGGACATTTGCTTGCTTACGAATGAGAGAATATTATGCCAAGAAATATTAGATAAAAAGATACAAAAGGGTGGCAACTTCTTTAAAGGCAAAGGACTAAATAAGTTAGGCTGATTAGATTAAATAGAAAAACATCGACCGTATTCCCAAGGAGCGCTGCAAAGACCCCAGTCTTAAAGGCAGTATTTGTGAGGGGGGCTGAGGGTTGTGCCTCATGAATGACCAACGCCGGGCCATCTGGAGGGGCATCCGGTGTAAGTTGGAGAGAGTTAAGATAAGTCTTGGTCGGCCACAGGCAGTGGTTTTTGATTACTGGAAGAGGGAGAACATGTGTTCTTTGTCTGGAACTGGTTCGTCTTGGACCACCTGATGGTGATGGACAGGCCACCTGATGTCAACATTAAGTCCCTGCGTCATAGTTGGCGGGCCGGGTCAAAGGACTTATCTGATGCTGGGAGCACATTTGACCGTCTCAGGAGGCCAAAGAACATCATTAGGGCTGCCAACCAGATGGCTGCCATCTTTAGTGTTGATAAATCGAGGCTATTTAATAGGGGTAATAGCAAGCCCAATGTCATTGGTTCTTTGCGGGATCTCCCATCTTCCCTCTTGCTCCCCTCAGTATAAGGTGAAGTTGATAGTTATCTTGGAGAGGGTCGTGCAACAGGCTGTCTTTGTGTAAGTGAGAGATTGCCCCCAGGTACTGTTTTAGGGGGGAAAACTTTAGGCACGTCAACAGATAAGCCACATACCTAATTAAAGTTTGATTTGTCGCTGGGAAAAGCTCAAGAGAATATACTCTGCAGAAGTCCAGGTATTTTTTCCTGTGCAACGCATAGGCTTTGTTGGTATTGTGGGCAAAGGCATTGTCCACTGGGGTCCTTGCCCTATTATCCAACTGTTTAATATCTATTTATAATAATGCACTAGCCATGGCTGTGTAAAGTGGCTCTATTCCATCTTCCTGGATGTGGCTGGCTGTGTCAGCTAAGATATTGTAGCGTCCTGGGTAGTAAATGGCTTTCAGTCGGAAGTTATAAACTGCTGATAACCAGAAAATTTGTCTCAGGCTCTCCATCACCCGGTAGTGTTTGGATGCTCCTTTGTTGATGATAGCCACCACTGCCTGGTTATCCAAGTAAACATGTACCAGTCTGTTTCTCCAATGGTCTGCAAAAACGCCTGACAGCGGGGTCTAGGGCCAGCATCTCTAAGTAATTAATTGGTAGTTACACACGTCTGGGCAGTCCCTCCATCTGACATGGTGCCATCACCTGCCATACACCTCTTCTGCTCCACTGAGGCAGGCATCAATGGTGATGGGGGTGTAAATGTCCTTCTCCAATAGTGGAACCTGGCTGTTGAACATGACCAGGAAATCTGACTACCACTTGAGGTCAGCACGCATAGGTGAATCTGACGGTTATTCTGGAAGGTCACATACCATTCATTGTCCATCTCGATTTTGATTTGCCTCTGGACAAAACTTTTGTTTGCCAACCTGTGTTTAGGTTGTTCCGCTCCCGCCTCTTCTGTGCACAAGTTAGAGCTTCAAAATCCATGTTTGATGCTTGTCAAAGGAAAGTCTCTGTCGCTATTGCCGACTGGTACCAGTTGCTCCCAGGCCTCAAGTATCAGTGCTCTATCTGTTATACAGACCTGGGTGTCCCAATCATAAGTAGACTTGTGTTGGAATTTACATTTGTCTCCATGCACTCACCACTGTTTGCGAAGAGTCGGCACACCTCCTCGGGTTCAAGCCCTCCCTCCTGCTTGGTCAGTCTGTGTTGTCCTCCCTTCCTGTGAGGTTTGCTGGTATTCCTCGTTGTAGGCGTCGGTCTCGATTGTGGCACAGGCTGCTTCCGTGGCACCAGGGCAAGGGCTTCAATGGAGGACACCTTGTCTCCCCATCTGTACCTACTCTGGGCCTGGTGTTCCTAGCTCCGGTAGCACATATTGAGCCCTAACACTGATGTCCACTCTAATTTACATGCCAGCTCACAGATGTACACTGTGTAAGCCAGGTAGTTCTCTAGGTTAGTTCTGGCCAGATCGCCATCTTTCATAAGCTGGTAGATCACCCGAATGTTGGGCGCACCTCACTCTGCTATGATGATGTAGACCAGCGTTGTTTTGTCCGGGCTTAGCACCATCGTCCTGTCCTCTGCTTTGGTGAATCTGACAGTGTCTTTCTTCTTCACTATGCGCAGTTTTACATAGTCTGATACTTTGGGGGCCTTCTTCCCACCTGCCTTAATCAGGAGCACAGCGGGGTTGTAGCTGTTTGCCTTGCATTGGTTGGTGCCCCTGTGTAGCCCTCTGCCCTGCTACCTTGCTTCGGCCCAGCGTCATCTTCACCTGCCCTTGAGGCCTCTATCACCTTCTCCCACCCGGAGGCTGCATTGAGTAAGGCCATGTTGTTGTCTGTTTTATCAACAGTTGAGGGGGTGTTGTTGTCTTCCTCACTGTCCTCTGACTCGCTTCTCCTTCTTTCGGCTGTCTCCATGAAGTTAGGGTTACCCAGCTTTGTTAAACCTTGCTGCAACTGCCTAGCTCCTTCATGGCGCCAGCAGTCATGATGACTAGTATGTCGAAGTTTGCATATTCTTTGCTGGATAGCACCTTTGTGGTCTTACTTTTGAGGCCTTCTGATTTAGGCCACACAGTGAACTCAAAATCGCACCCTGGTTCCTGGGAATCTTCCTTATTTTTGTCCACCATGATGATGAGTGGTAGGTTACAGCAGGGCTGCACATGTGCCCCTGCAAGGATGTGCCTGGTCTCCCCTGGTTAGCGGCGTGCGGGGAGGGAGTTTGACCGCAGAGGGTCAACCGCTGCACCCTCTCTCGTCTTTCATTTAAACCTTTATATATACTTTATAACTCCAAAATCAATGTGGGCTTTGTATATATATGTATTGAGGCTGCCACTGTAATGTCACTGTGAAGTACTTATTCTGGTGTTAGATTACTTTTATACATGGTTTCAAAGTGCCTATAGCACTGTTCTTCTGTCCTGGCACCTGTCTCTGTTTTATCCATACATATAGGAAACTAGGTCTTCTTCGACTAGATACATGTATAACAGAATTAGGTTCTTCAAAGATGTCCTATACCCCTTATCTAATTCTCTCCGTATTCTCTACACTATATGTATTTCAATTTCATTTGTTATGATAACTGTAAATTGCGGTCGCACACCTGGTCTGTTCCAGAAATACAAAAATACTTTCGCGGCAGATTTAATTGATGGCCGCTAAAGCTATTACTAGACAATAAGACGTTCCTTCAATCCAAAAAGGATGCTCGACTATGTACGGCAGTGCGTCCTGGTAGGGAGAGGAAGTACCACTAATGACGTGTGAGAATTAACGAGATCAATTGTCTGGCAAGTCATTAAGGCCACTGTTAGTTTTGAATATGTTACTCTTTCGCCAATCAAAGCCCCTTCACTGTAAAATCAATGTGAAAACAATTTCCCGCTCCAACAAAGCTTGTGTTTTGCATATTGATTCTGTGTGGAGGAGAACAGATGCAGTTGTAAGCATTTGTTTTCTGGGTTTACTTCGGTTAAATACAGATAGCCACTGAAATATTGCCTCATTATCTCCAAACACCAATTACACACTGCCCCAAAAAAGCAGATTTTCATACATACGCCACCGCGTAAACGCGCATAGATAATGTGAATTTACCTGTTTTATATATATACATATACGTCCACATTGCCTTTAAACGTATGTGGCGTATAGAAATATGTTTCTCCTTGCATACGGAAGCGTAATGGCTGTATTTGCCGCAAAACGTATATGAAGAGAAATATACTGTGTGCGATATATATACGCTGGTTGTATACATACTACATACGTTTGGCGTATATATGTATATATATATATATATATGCATAAAAGAAATGAAAAGGTTTCCCCGGCCGTCCAGTCGCCCAGCCGCCTCCTACCCAGCCACCCAGCCCCTGCCTCTCTGTCTTATGATAAAAATGGTAATATGGCGTTGGACTTTCCATACACCACACGCTTCGATGACTAATAGCAAATGACATAAAACAAAAGTGGTGTCCCCTACGTCTAGAGATAAAGCGTATACACAATGACAAGGAGGACAACTTATTTTCACAAAATATAGATATGTATATATACATATATATATATAGATATATGGATCAGATACAACAGACAGATGAAGAAGAACGGGGCGCCACCGGCGGGACAACGCACCAAGAGCAATTACCTAGGAACACCTCCGGGACAATTGAAAAGTTGTTCGCCGAAAACAAGGTATATCGTGACGAAGTTAAATCTTTACGTTCTGATGTTTGTGATTTAACAAAAAATGATGGCCGAAATTCGCCTAATGCTGACAAAACAAGATGGCGGACCCCCTAAACCACCGGCGACTCCAGTGATGACCCAGACGACCCACGCGGTGACCCCTGCTCAAGTTGATGAAACTACTGTATCGAGTTCTGTGCCTCTTGTACAAGCCGGAATCACTTCTTCACAGAGCAGCGACCCATGTCAACGTTCTTCAGGAGCGATACCTAAAACCCGTTTTCCTCCAGTCTACGCTTCCACAACGACTTCGTGGTCCGGAGTTCAAGGAATTCCGGTAGAGCATGTGCATACTTGCCAAGGGAAGACCGAGAAACGCCGTATAGATATATATATATATATATATATATATATATATATATAGATATAGATATATATATAGATATATAAATATTATACGCTTTACCTTAATATGAATAACAATGTCTGTTTCTAACCATGGTTTTTCATGCTGTAACATCTATGTCAGAACAGATCGTCAGCTGCATTTCTTGCATCGGTATTAATGTCATGTATATGGAAATGATTGGAATCCTAGTAGCTTAAGAGGTGTGCCAGAATACCACCCAGTACATCAAACCGGTCAGCGGCCCCATCAAACAGCAAGTCTCTTCCAAAGAGCGAGAAAGATCTATTTGTCTGGTAACTAGCACACTGTCTTCTTCCAGGTAAACGCTCGTGTCATACCATATCATGTTTAAACTAGTTATTATATTTTGTTAGTATTCATATGATATTTTATCATTTTACTGATGAATATGCTTATAGAACTGGATCAAGAATCGTATAAATAAATAGAACTCCACAAATCAGTAAAACAATGTTTATTTTACGATTAGAGAGCGGTTCGGAATTAGCTTTATCCCTTTCAAGGACCTTAGAATGGCATCACAATATCAGAATAATTCAAATTACTTTGCAAATCCAGCCAGGACCATAATTCTCCATATTGATATATTGTCTGCTCTCAGTAATCCTGGCCGCTAATAGGCCAGTCGATTATGACGTCATCTCACATCACTTTGCCAGAACCATGATGTAGTATTGGCACTTATGATGAGTTATCGTTGCATTTCATCTTTTAATGTTATTCCTCCTGCTAAACTTATGCCAGGGGTGAGATGATAGATAGTCCAACGTTTACAGTCAATTTTTATGGTTCTCCCCGAGCCCTTGCTATTATGATAGCTGAAGATAATGATGATTATGATATGGACCTTACCTGTTCAATGGTGAAATGGTAGATTGATCACACTGCGCAAAACTAACCACTTTATATATGTATACGCCCTGCGTATATAGGTATGCTTTTGCGTATGTATACACGGTTGTCCTATTCCCTGTGTGTATACGCCTTATCTATTTGTGTATATACATGTCCATAGTGCGGTCATATATATGTCATATATATGCCTGATTCTGTTGTATCTACACCACTATCAAATAGTTCTGATCTCTGCCACTTGGGGACACTACTGGTAGCATATTTCATTTTCCATTAACCATCCAAGTCCGTATTATATGAAAAATACAATCTTATATCACCAATTTATTTGATAAAACCTTTATAAAACCTGATTACTGAGTATAAATTGATTAATTGCACATAATAAACCCTGCGTTATGTTGGTTTTTTTTACTGTTAATTTGATAGAATTTACTTTAAAACACCATTTCTATGTGTGGTTAGTCAGGTCTGCTATATAATGGCCCTGTTCAGTCTTATAGTTGAACTCGAAAATCCCCTCCTAACCCAGCCGCCGCCTGCCTAACCCCTGCCTAACCTGGCCAACCTAGGCCCCTCGGCTGCCTGCCCCACACCTATTCTCACCGGCGGCTGTGGAACTGCGGTTAGGTAATACAAGCTCCTAATCAATTATATAGAGAGATGTCCGCCACCTCCTGCCTGTTTGTATTGGTAGAGAGGTATAGGTGGTCTCAGTGAGAAGCCCCCGGCCGGCCCCTGGTCACTCTGATGTCGCTCTTTCTTCAGAGCCTCTCGCCTAAGCCCGTCACCTCCTGTCTGTGCCCGGGTAGTGGGTCAGAGTTGGTGCAACCCCTACCAACACCAACGAGTGTGTATACATACGCCCTGTGTATATATATCGCGCAGAGTATATTTCCTCTCATATACGCCAGGGGTGAAATACAGCCAAGACATGCCTGTATACAAATGGAAACAGTTTTCTATATGCGTCATACGTTGGCTCAAAATATGGACATATATATATGAAAACATGTCAATTATTAGCCGATACATACACTTCCACGATGGTGTACATATAGGAATAAACTGGTGGTTTTCGCTCAGTGTCAGTGGTGAAATAGATACACATATTTTGCAAAATAAAATTCTTTGATTAGAGGCATACCCTACAATTCACAGTTGCACCACCTGCTATTCCTTAGATATTGACAACACTTAGTCTTAACTGGATCCCTCTGATATAGTTTAATGCAAAATTAGTAAAATATTTATGGAGATATATAGTATATATAACCTTTAAATCAGGAGTCATGGAGTGGAAGTAAAGTTTTATTATTAGAACTGCACATGCTGTGCCAGACCTTACATTAAGGCAAATGATTAGACAATCATCAGCAGACATGTGAAATATGATAACTAATGTAAGATGTAAGATTACATAATATGTGAAAAGCTATCAATTGTAATCATTAAGAAAATGACAAGGTAATATTAATCATAACTATTACGCCAAGTTATGTAATAAGGGTCACACATAAGTAGGTGTAGCCAGATCAGAAAGGATGGGTCCCTGTGTAGCGAATCGGCCAATAAGCACCTGTTGCTTGCTGATGGTATACAAGGCTGACCCACTGGAGGCCCAGTCTGCCAGCTCCCTTATATGCACTTAAGGTACTCCCGTCTAAGGTAACTGGCCCCCTCTCTCCGGAAGCTGTGGAATCCGAATGGGGCGTTGTCCACTTTGCTTGAGCTCGAGCTGTCAGCATGTTCTTGGTGAACTCCCCCACTCTGAGAGGGGGCGCGTCGGCATAGTTCATGAGGACTAGAGCTGGCCAATCCAGGGGCGCATCTCTAGTCAACAGCAGAGCATTCACATGAGCTTGGGCACAGGTGCTCCTTAATCCGTGGCAGTGTGAGGACCCATCTTGTAGACTGGAATTGATCTGTTTTCCACCACCTGATGGTAACTGCCAGCCCATCTCCCATGACTGCTACATCCCTCCTTCTCAGGTTGCAGTCTCCATTCCTCTGTGGTTGGTAGCACATTTGACATATGTAATAGGCCATAGAACATTAGGAGCGCTGCCACCCAAATGGTCGCATGGCTGGGGGTGTTCAAGTTCAGTTGGCTGAGCAGGGATAACAGGATGTGGGGGGTCATGGGTTCTTTCCTGCATACCCCATCCCCTAGTACTCGACGAGCCTCTCTCAGAGTGAGTTCAAGAGGGTAATTTTCCTCAAGTGGGTCTGACATACCCCTTTCCTTATTCAGATGGGGTATGACATTGATATACTGGTGAATAGGTGAGAATTTAAGTCTGGTTGATAGGTAGGCTACATAATGCACTAGGGTTTCTGTGATGGCTGGGACTGGTGTAACATCATAGAAGTCACAGAAGGCTATAAAACGTTTCTTATGTGAGGAATACAAGCGTTTAGTATTCAGCACAAAGGCACTAGATTTCAACACATTGACCCTGCGGTCTTTCTCCCGGATGTCCATGTCTTAGTAGCATTGACTCCCTCAGTGCCACCCAGAGGTGTGCTGTTCCATCTAGACTGATTCTGCATGCTGCATCAGCCAGCTTATTGTACCGGCCTTGGTAGTAAAGAGCCTTTAGCCTGAAGTTGAATGTTGCTGATAAGCACAAAATCTCTCTCAGAGTGGACATCATTTGGGGGTTCCTGGCACACCCCTTGTTGATGATGGCCACTGCTGCCTAGTTGTCTAAGTAGACTGTGACCAGCTTGTTTCTCAACTGATGACAGGAGAGTCGGGCCGCCAGCTCCAGGGCTAATGCCTCTAGATAGTTTATGGGAAGCTCCTTCTCATCTGGGTAGTCTTCCCACCTAACATGAAACCACTAGTCATTGTAGATTCCTCCTGCCCTAGATAGGCAGGCGTCAATTGAGATGGGTGTATAATTGCATGTTTCCAGAAGGGGGACTAGGCAGTTGAACATGGCCAAGAAATCTGAATACCAAGTTAGGTCAGCACGCATAGATTAAGTCACCCTTGTGCAATGGGAGGGAGCTCCCAATGTCGTCATCCTATCCATCTTGTAAAGGATCTACCACCGTATATGACCCTAGAGGCCCAGCTGAGCTTGCCGACTAATGACTCCAGGGTCCTCTTAGATACCACCTCTTTATTAACCACCTCTTGGACACACCCTTTTAACTGGTCAACCTTCTCTTTAGCAACCTGAAGACATGGTCGTTAGTGTCAATTTCTACTCTGAGAAAGGTCAGGTGAGTGGTCGGCATGACAACCTTATTACTCACTTCAATGATGCGGACCACGATATCCGTGACGTCACGGTTTTCGTCGTAGATAACTCCGCAAAAGATCTAAACATCCACTTGAGGCTCGAGGAGGCATGGATACGTCTCTTGGCAACATACCAACCGTTAGGTATGAACATCCGCAAGTAAACAACCGTTGTCTCTTATCTAAAACTGGACTTGACACTGGATTACGTTTCAACCAAAGACCGCTTCAAATGTGAATAACCACCAATCAACAAGATGACTGATGTCGAGATGGATCAACCTATGGATGAGTACAAATCCTTCACTTGTCACGTTTGTAACAAAACATTTCCCGGCATCACCGGAGTTCGGCGTCACTATTTAAAAGAACATGAACTAAATTCGACTAACAAGTTTTGTTGTGCTGTTTGCTATAAAATATATTCCTCACGATCAGCCCTACGCCGACATCACAAGGTAAAACACAATAATAATGCCAGTAACGCCCATTGTGTACTTCTAAATCGTAACGGAGATCTAACCCAAGCTGCCAAAGACGCTGCATCTAAGATCTACCAAAAACGCAAAAATGATGACATATTTACGGAAATAGTGCATTCTATGGGTCTGGTCCCTACACACCATAGACCAGACTCAGATAATACTAACACTATTTTTAACCGTAGGAGTATGATTAACACTATCAACAATGACGATTATGAACAGTTGGGGCTTCATCACAACCTCCCATGCTTAACACCACGGTTGATCTCAGAACAAATCATTATCATTATTTAATTAGTTTATTCAATTATAATAAGGCCCACCAGGTGGCAGTCAATGTTTAATCATAAAAAATTTTAATCAATTATTCCCATGATGCTCTACTAAGCCTCCATGGTAACCAGGTAACCTAGGTGATGGGTAACCAACTTCATATATAAGAGCACTTCTCTGTATACATTCATTAAGGTCCTAGCCCTGATGAAGGCCACATAGGCCGAAATATATAGGCGTTTCCTAAAGGACTAACATAAACAAAGAAACACAAATGGTTGATGTACATATGGTGAACACCAATAATAAATCAGTCTGAACCATTCACTCGGGTTACAAGTGGTTTGTGGTCATAATCCCATACTTATTATGATTTATACTGAAGCCCAGTTCACTGAGGACCCACATGAGGAAATTGAGGGTGTTCAGATAGTCCTCTTTTGTCTCTCCCGTGATTAAAAAATAATCGAGATAAGCACATATGCCGTAATGTCCATGGCTTGACATAATTCTCCTGACACACTGTGTTGGGTGGTTGAAAATCGAGGTTCTGAGTCATGCCCCGAACATGAGCCTAGTGTCTTGGAGGTATGTTTTAATCCCTGCTGTAAATTCCTATTGGAGACCAGCCAATGATAAATCCTGTGGGTGGACTTTAATACTTCTGTAGGCGTTAGAAAGGCCTAGTTTGGCTATGAAGTCGCCCTTGCTTGTTAGGGCTGCTGCCTCTTCCAGGGTTTGATACCTGAATGATTTATGGTGTATGAGCTCCCCGCTTATCTACTGCTATTATGAATGGCTGCCATTATGTATGGCCTGACACCTCTGTAGGTATCGCTGCAAGTTCTGAAATGATAATGGGCTTGTCTTTGACTATGACATACCTGCCATTGTCCAACTCTGCCTTTAGTTGTTTCTGACTGCCCGCTTGTTTTTGGGTCCAGGGTGGATTTGTGATTTGCCTGCTCAACCTTATTAGTATTCATGATACGGAAGCCTTATGATACCCCTTCAAGAATAAACTCCCTGTCTGCATCTTGAGGGGGGATCCAAGCAGCCCAGGCCCCTGGTCTGAGGGCTCCATCTCTCGCAGGGGCTAGTGGGGCTTGTGCTTGTACTTGCACCTATCTTCATAGGGGCACTCTCCTGAGCTGGCAAATATTCTACATATTTCCACAGGGTCGAGGGTCTTCTCCTGCTTGCCTTGCTTGGTCTTGTGTCTTTTCTTGCTGGCCTTCCCTCCAGGGTTGTTGTGTTGCAGTTGCTGCTGCTGCCTCTTCGGGGCTAGGGTCAGGGCCTCTATTGACAAGACCTTATTGCCCCAGGGGTAGTCATGTTGCACCTGTACCTCCCTGTAATTTGTGTCAAAGTTGAGCACTGACTGCCAGTCATACCTGGTGGTAGGCTCTAATATGACCGTGTCCTACCCTTGGCGAGATCACCCGATCGGAGTAGCCTGAAAAGCAGTCGCATGTTGGCCACTCCTCACTCTGCTTGTGCTACGTTCACTGATGCCTGCTCATTGTGAGCTTGCACCATTGTCCCGTCATCATTTTCTATGAACTTCATTGCTTCTTTTTTTTCTTAGCAATGTGCACAAAGTCTGTTATTTTCAGTGCCTTTTTGTCCGAAGCTTCGATCGTTAGCATGGCCGCAGGGTCATAGCTGTCGCTAGGCATCGCATGTTATCCAACTTCCTAGATGTTGTTGTTTGTTAGATGTGGCTGCCAGCTGGGAAAAAGTGACCGAGCAGCTGCAGGCTAACGAGAGTGAGACCACAACAACTTTAACCTGATACTGAGTGACATGCTACACCCCTCCCCCATTGGACAAAGGTTACAACCCGATGGTCCTCCTTACAATAAGGGTGAGTGACCACAAAGCCGTGAAGGTCACAGACTTTGTACCTAAGCATGTAAAGCTCTGACTCACCAAATGCAAAAAGAGATACTGAAGTTCACGAAAGCCCAGGACGGTTTCATGGTTCTCTCAGCGGATGAACAAGCCCCCTGGCAATATCACAGGTGGAGTGGGGAGAAGGAAATCTTAGGGTACTGTACTACCTGTTATGGATGGGGAGCCTTGCTAGGCGGTACATCGAAGACTACCTGGTGTACATCTTCTTTGGTTTTAAGCTGGCTACCAAATACAACTGGCAGTCAGTACTGGGATTGGATACTGAGTACAGGGAGTTGCAAGTCCAGAACGGACACTAGTATGGTGACAAGGTGTCGGCAAACGAAGCTCTCTTGCTGCTTCCAAAAAAGATGCATGCTCCCCAGCAAAGACCCAGCATAGCTCTAAGGAGGACAAGGGAGCAAAGGGCAACAAGAAAACGAAGCAAAAGGGAGGGAGGCAAGATAAGGTGTACATCCCCAAGGACCTATGCCGTATCTAGGCCTACAGAGGAGAAAGCCCTTATCCCGGCATTTACATTAGAAAACTAGATATGTAGTGACTGTAGATCGTCAAGCCAGTAGTCTTCAGGTGGTGGCAATGTCCATCACAATAGTCGCCGACCCCAGAATGTCCTCAAGCACGTTTGGTGGTAATGTGACAATACATATAATATTTACTTAACCCTTTGAGGACGGCCGCCTGTGGCAGAACTACAGTCTTGTGGACGGCTACTTGTGTTTATATATATGCAGTTCTTGCGGGCGGATGCATTGTCCTCTGACCTCAGAATTCCAAGGTTCATCACGTAATATAATACGTCATATTTTATATCTTTATTTCTATCATCTGTAAATCAGAAATTCTATGTTAGGCCTACATTATATGAACATTTCAAATTCATCGATACATTATTTCCCTTTTAAAAGCAATTTTATAGATATAAAGCCATAAGGCATCATCCGCCCCCAGCTGGTTGATGCCTTAAGGCATCATTTTACTACAACGGTTTGACTATGTGAAATCCAACGTTTTCAGAATTTTTGCTTAATTTTGTTTTCATAAGTGTCATTGAAATAATTATCACTAGATGAGAATAAACTAGCAAGGTGTCATCTACTTTTTGAATAAGATATGTGTTCTACAACACCCGGAAAACATCATGCTTAACTCCTATGAAGATGACATAGACCGCATTACTGTGACGTCATTATAGCGGCCCAGAGCGGGCTTTCCCTACGTTCTGGTGCCAAACATTGGGATATCCCTTCATAAGTGCGGGTGTCGGCGATTCAAAACATCTCGAATTTTTTAGTTCTGCAGAACGTTGAACTATTCTAGGTTACTAAAACAAATACACCAACATAATAACTTTGTGCTGACTCTACTCACTAGTGTTGTTACACTTTTAAATATTCAAAGAACAACTTGACAAAGTTTATGAGACAAGACTGCAAGGCTGGTGCCAATGTTTTGAATCGAAATATGCGTCTGGCTTTGCATTGTCAGTGAATTTACCGATTTTCCAGTCATAGCTCAACTCTATGACATGTTTTCTGCTGAATAAATCATCCACTTTGTTTAAATTCGCTGGTTTGTTACTAAAAACATTCATCGTTGGAAAGCACCAGGGGTCTGTTTAACATCGGACGAGCGGGGCTGCACCTGGACGATACGAGACACAAGGCGAGGGACGAGGTTCTGGGCGATTCTCGTCCAATGTGGTTTAATAAGGCATGTCGTCCAGGGCAGGGCCTATCGCTCGTACAGATTCTCCTACGTTTGACCTATTTGAGTCCATACGAGAGGTCGTCCACTGAAGGGGACCGTGTGAAAGGCAAAACGGACTGCAAAACAGACTCCTCCCCCTAAATTCGCTGACATAATAAGACTGATACTATAGAGGAAACCCATGAGAGTTTAGGGTCTGAGCTCGTATCCCATCGAGTTTGAATCAGGTAGTAATTCACAAGGCGAAGCCGCGTTGATTGATTAGTAGTGATTCAAATGAGATGGGATCGAGCTCTGACCCTAAACTTGAATGGGTTTCTGAATTTATCTCACCCTTAATATTGACCAATGGGCTAACATTTGTGACATTATCCCGCATTGGATATTTTTCCTAAATATCTAATGGGCGTTAGATACGAGATCCCAATGTTAAGTCTATGGAGAAAAAATACCAGAGGTGAGATAAAAGGCTGATACAAAACTGTTGTAAAGATGATATGAGACTGTTTTAAGGCTGATACAAAACTGTTGTAAGACTGTTACAAGACTATTGAAAGACTGGTGTAAGACTGTTGTTAGGCCGATACAAGACTGTTGTAAGACAATTTTAAGATTGTTACAAGACTACTGTAAGACTGGTGTAAGATTGTTGTAAGGCTAATACAAGACTGGTCTATGACTGATACAAGGCTGTTCTAAGACAATTGTAAGACTGATGCAAGACTATTGTAAGACTGTTGTAAGAATGATACAAGTCTGTTGCAAGACTGTTACAAGACTATAGTAAGACTGTTGTAAGAATGATACAAGACTGTTGTAAGACTGTTGTAAGGATGATACAAGACTGTTGTAAGACTGTTGTAAGGCTGAAATAAGACTGATACAAAACTGTTGTAATTCTGATACAAGACTGTTGTAAGACAATTGTAAGATTGATACAATACTATTGTAAGACTGGTGTAAGAATGAATCAAGATTGTTGTAAGACTGTTACAAGACTATAGTAAGACTGTTGTAAGAATGATACAAGACTGTTGTAAGACTGATACAAGACTGTTGTAAGGCTGATGTAAGACTGATACAAGACTGTTGTAATTCTGATACAAGACTGTTTTAATTCTGATACAAGACTGTTGTAAGACAATTGTAAGATTGATACAAGACTATTGTAAGACTGGTGTAAGAATGAATCAAGATTGTTGTAAGACTGTTACAACACTATTGCAAAACTGTTGTAAGACTGTTGTAAGAATGATACAAGACTGTTGTAAGACAATTATGATGCTGATACAAGACTATAGTTTGACATTTGTAAGATTGTTGTTAGAACGATACAAGATTGCTGTAAGACTGATACAAGACTGTTGTAATACTGATACAAGACTGTTGCAAGGCTGAAACAAGACTTGTAAGACTGTTGTAAGGTTGATACAAAACTATTGTAAGACTGATACAAGACTGTTGTAAGACTGTTGTAAGGCTGATATAAGACTGTTGTAAGGTTGGCTGATACAAGACTGTTGTAAGACTGAAACAATTGTAAGGCTGAAACAATTGTCTTTCAACAGTCTTGTATCAGTCTTAACATGTTATATTCGAGAGTCTCAAAGGAAAGTCGGCGACAAACCCCAAATCAGTGGGGGTGGGGGGGAAGGGGTTGCATAATGGGGTCTGCGATATCGCAAGGAAAGCATGGCACACGTTGCAATATTGTACCGAGAAAATATCTCAAGTGAGTTTTACGGCGACTTCTCCGCTAAAAACGGGAAAAGTCGCACAGTGTGCTTGTAAAGACCAATACACACTTAGCGACTTTTTGTCCTTTTAGGGCAAAAGTCGGCGACAAATGGTGCTTGCAAGCGATATTGTACTGGTACAATATCGGCAAGTGTGGACTGCTTGCGATTTTCCCCCCGGCGATATGGTACCACCCCCTTCCCCCCCCCCCCCCCCCCCCCCGCTGAGGGGCAAAAAGTCGCAGAACTTCTCTCGAGCAAAAGGACAAAAGCGACTTTTGGATCAAACATTTTTTGATATTTTGCCTGCGATCTGGGGTAGTATTTTCCGGCACTCCTACTGGGAAGGCCATCGACCTTATTTCGACCCTAGGTGTTAGTCGCTGGGCAACCTGTCACAATTGAAAGTTAGCTGTTAGCGACTTTTGGAATACCGCATTTCATGAAGACAAAATTTAAATTATATCATTTCACACCCATTCTGCGACAATATGATGTTAAAAATGCTTCTTTTTTACAGGTTTTATATTTCTGATTTTTTTCCTTAGTCCCAACGTCCATCCCTGGCATACACACATACATATATAAATAAAGTGGACAAGCATTAACTATAATAAAATGTATTCTATTATATTTGTAGAAACTGTCGCTATGTAAATATATATCTTAAGTGTGATTGCTGACAAATGTATCATTTCTATGATATTCTACTGCCAGCGACTTTTACCCCTTCTTGTAGGCAAAAGTCGCAAGTAAACTACGCTTAAGCCCAACACACAATTAGCGACTGTAAAAGTACCCTTGCGATGTTTTCCCGGTACAATATCACCAAGTGTGCCATGGAAGCCTTGCGATATTGCACCATCCTTTTTGCACCCCATTTTGCCCCCCGCTGAGGTACAAAGTCGCATGCGATATTTTTCCCCCAAAAGGGAGAAAGTCTCATGTGACTTTGGGAATTGACATGTCAATTCTTTCCCTTGCGATATTGTACCGTTTTTATGCAACCACCTGCTGGGTGGGCCGCCGGGCCGGTCCCAAGGCCCATTAAAACTCAATTAACTGCCATATAAGGGGTAAAGTAACCGTCAGCTACGACACCCCAAAGGGGTGTTGTCCGTATGCGAGACTTTGAGACGATGTAGGAGAGTGTGGACGAGATTTCTCCGTTGGACGAGTTTCTTGTTGAACGAGACTTTCTCATGGGAGCTCTCTCGTATCGTATGGGGCTCGTCCCTTGATGAGCGACGTGCTTCTTGAACGAGACTGGCTGGACGACCCCCGTACGAGCTTTCAAAGTCTCGCTCATCCGATGTTAAACAGACCCCAGACTCGCTACAGCACCGCGTGAATGCGGTGCTTCGCGGAGTACAGACTTGTTTGGCACCAAAATCCTACCTGTCAAGACTAATGCGGTCTATGGGTATTACATTCGAAGAGGAAATGGTCGATATGCCTTTATATCTGGTATTCCAAACAAGGATCTGGAGCAATATTCCCCTGACACATGTTCCACATGATTGAAATTAGGAAAGCCGGAAGATGATCGATTGGTGTTCATGCTGTAAAGCAATGGGTATTTTTTATCCTGGGATTATACATTAAACTCCATGTCATTGTACACGCAGAAACGTGTCCAATTATGCATGTTCGCCCTATACATCATATAACAGAATATTGCCTTATATTTACTCCCATATCAGGGCCCTGTTTTTTAGTCAAAACAGTCTTGTGCTGAGATCTGCGAAGATATCCTAGAGAATCTAAGACCTTTTTTCAAGACAAAAGATGGCCGCTGTCCTATGGACAAGGTCTTGGTGCGCCACGGTAGATCTTGAGACAATATAGAGCTATCTTAGGTTCTATAATTCTACTCCTGCCGGATACCAGCTCCAGCACTGGTGCAGCCATATCAAAATTTAATGGGGTTTCAGGAGTGTATTGCATCGCCCATCTCTTTGGAGACATAGGTAAGGCATCCGCAATCGTGTTTGAGGTAGGGTGTTCAAACCCCGGTGCTGGCACATCATTTCACCCAGAAATGGTGAAAAATTTATTATGGTGTGGTTGTGGTTCTGGTTGTGGCTGTGGTTTTGGCTGTAGATGTGGTTGTGGTTGTGGGTGTGGGTGTAGATGTGGTTGTGGTTGTGGCTGTGGTTGTGGCTGTAGATGTGGTTGTGGTTGTGGGTGTGGGTGTGGGCGTGGGTGTGGTTGTGGCTGTGGTTTTGGCTGTAGATGTGGTTGTGGTTGTGGTTGTGGCTGTAGTTGTGGTTGTGGTTGTAGTTGTGGGTGTAGCTGTGGTTGTGGCTATGGTTGTGGGTGTGGTTGTATGTGTGGGTGTGGGTGTGGCTGTGGTTGTGGCTGTAGATGTGGGTGTGGTTGTGGCTGTAGTTGTGGGTGTGGGTGTGGTTGTGGCTGTAGTTGTGGGTGTGGTTGTGGCTGTGGCTGTGGCTGTGTTTGTGGTTGTGGTTGTGGGTGTGGCTGTGTTCGTGGTTGTGGTTGTGGGTGTGGTTGTGGCTGTGACTGTGGCTGTGGTGGTAGGTATGGATGTGGTTGTAGGTGTGGGTGTGGGTGTGGGTGTGGGTGTGGTTGTGGGTGTGGGGGTTGGTGTGGGGGTTGGTGCAGGGGTGGGTGTGGTTGTGGATGTGGGTGTGGGTGTGGGCGTGGTTGTGGGTGTCGTGTGGGTGTGCTGCGGGTGTGTAGTGTTGAGTGCGGACTGTTGAGTGCGGACTGTTGAGTGTGGACTGGTGAGTGCGGACTAGTGACAGAGGACTGTTGAGTAACAGGAGCATCTCGTTTTCTTGTTCTCGTGTGGCCACATGGCCATAAGATACCTCTAAGACACCTCTAGGACACCTCCAACCTTGTCTTGGGGTGAGACCATTTTGGAGCCAATTTGAGCTAAGATATCTCAAGATAATCTTGACTAAAAGACAGCTATGACGCCCCTAAGTCGTCTCAGCCCAAGATATATCAAAGATCCTCTAAGATATCTTGTCTATAGCACACTTTTGTCTTAAGACGGTCTTAGCCTAAGATAATCTTGACTAAAAAACAGGGCCCTGGTCCTTAAGCCATACATACAAAGCAAAGTACCCTATAGTTGGTCTCATAACCGGTAGTGAAGCCATACATACTTAACAAAATGCTGCTAGAATCTCTTAAACGTGACTGACAGATGGAAAAGAAACTGGCGTCTGCTCTCCGTCAAATTATCTGCTATATTCCCATTGTCTGACGAGCTAATTATTCCGGTTGTTCTGAAGGATCACCATTTCTGTGTTATAACCAGACGTATGTTATTACTCCAACAAGGCTGTATGTCCCTCCAGGCGTTTCATATTCAGCAAGAGAAAAATACTGACAGCGAGAAGGATGCTAGTTTCAATCTAAAATATAGATTGCCTTTTACGAGGCAATTCATCATGAATCATCAATGTACCAATGGTTTATATATCTACAAGACGGTTATGTAGATGTAAAACCTTTGGAGGATCACATTCCTTACATTGGAAGATCTATCCGCTGGTAGAAATGAACATTTGTGGAAATAAATTTTTTTTTCAAAAAGGTAAATAATGGTTATCAGAGGCTGAGGACTCTGAGGCTCAGAGTGTGTTCCTGCCCCTTGTCAGAGACTGTGAGCAGTGAACAGTTTGTCTACCAATATACCAATTGTCTTTCTCTTTCGGGAGGTCCCAGGAAAATGCTGCAAATTTATGGATGATATCTCTTTCCAATCTATGCCACTGCATTGTAATAGGAATAATAGTTCAACTTTGATTGAGGGAGTATTTTTCCCACGATGGTACAGCTTTTATATATATGCACGATAAGCTCCCAAAGGAATCACAAGCCACTACCCTAACATTCATTTGATTGTGGTCAGTAAAATAATCCATACCCCATTAACCTCTGAGCCTACAATAATCTCAACACCTACACCTGCCAAATCCGGCTCTGCTGTAGTCATTCAATAATCGATCAACTTCCTTATCCTACTTCAGCCAAAATATTGAATACCGTTGTATTTCCTCAATAGGAAACCCTATTTCATTAGTTTTTCGGTATTTTCTTTATCAAATGGTGCATTCCTGGCCTTATCTAGAACTAACCCCTGAACCGGAATATATAATTCCTCTTTCTTCTTTTCAATTACCTCGTCTTCTATCTACATATCTATGTAATTATCTTTCTAGCCGACTGTTCGTTAATATTAGGAGGTTAGTATGCAAGTTATGAAGGGATAAAATAGCATAAGACTAAGTCATAGCAAGACGCTCAATCTGACGAAAAATGTCGACTGACTTCAAGGGCTTTTAGAAGTTTTAATACCAGATTCTGTCTTCTTTGTTATCTGCTTTGCACGTTCTACTTTATCACCTACCAGGTCTAGATGTCGCCAATCAATTGTTTTCTATTCTTTGCCATTTGCCCTCGCCCCACACCTCACTTGTGTAGATCACCTCTGTAGCTGAGAAGCGTACCTGCGACATTATGTATTTACAGGAATATTGCTGCAGCTTATTGAATAAAGACCAAGAGACTGAGCAATACCAAGTGCTCTTTATGTATATTTAAAGGCACATCGCCTATTTTTCACTGTAGTCATATATTTTATTTGTTTTTGTATTTTCTTCTGTTTTAATAAGAAAGTAAGGATTATGCCCGCCATCTTTTGCTGGATATTGAGCAAGTTATGAAGTATGAAGTTAGCGTCTACACAAGCACAATTGGTATGAGTACCTTGGATCTGTTTGCATTTAAAGACATATCCTACAATTCACAGGGGCACCATTTCTAAATTTCGACATCTTTTTTATTCGGCTGGCTCCTCCTGGTCACCAACTTTATATTACGTCAGTTACACAATATTTATTTGTTTTGCCAATTTGTACTTCCCAAATAACTAAACTAGAGCTGTTTAGATTTGCCTGGTTTCTATAGGAAATGTACTGAAATGCGAGCAGCAGCGGGCGACATATCCAGGATTCTCCACTGACAGTTGGTGGAACTAAGAGAATGCCACACTGAGACTCGACTCAAGCGTTGTATGTATTGTTACAAACTGCCCAAAGCAGTTAGAAGTGTGTCATGTACAGCCGCTAAAGCCTATTCTTATAGACTAGCTAACACAGTGACAAGAAAAGGGAATTTGGAATATCTTCTATTCTTAATGAAGAAGACAGATAATCATACACAGATATGTATTTATAACAGATATTACAACAAATTATACAATAACATAAAAATTCCCATTAACATACAAAATCACATTCACTGCTGTAGTGTTCATATGATACAAGTCTTCTTTGTTATAGCAGTTCTCACTGTCTATGCCCTTCAGTTTCCTTGTCAAATGTCTCATTAACTGGTGGATATAGATGGTTCAAAAGCAGTGACATATGGTGGTTGTAGTCATCAGTCTCTGTTCCTCCAGTGCTGGAGGGATGGCAGCTTGTGGAGAAGCCCAATCCTCAGTGAAGTCCTCTGTAGCCTAGTGTCCTAGGGTCTTCAAGCCTCCTTACTGTAGTGGTAGTACTGCTCACCAGCCTGGAGATGTTGACGCCTCGGTGTCTGGGTTCCAAGTGAGCTCTGAGTGGAAATCTGCTTCCTTATATACCCTATTGGGGGGGTCAATCCAAGCAAAAATAGGGGACAGTTCAAACACTGGGGGTGGCAGTGCAAACAGTTGGGCCTTGACCACTATCTAGAGCAAGGACATGTTAGGAGGCACCCTGTAATATTCTTAATACATAAATCACATCTCCTTCCTTAAACAAAACAAAGATTTTTTTTCTTCCTAACATCCTCAAGAAATATGTTAAACAATGTAATATATGGCATTTTGCAACATACAGTTATCTTTTGTCAAAATTACCCACATTATTCATACTGCTAAGTGTACAAACTGTAATGGCACCGCGTTAAATTACTGCCTTGGAAAAGTGTATGTACTGAACCTACCTGATGGTTTGTACTTGAAATTCGGTCATTTAAATATTTGCAGTCTGACTAACAAAATTGAATCTGTTAGCCTGGAGCTTCAGTATAAATTTGACATTTTGTTTTTCTCGGAAAAACGGCTAACAGAACAAATATCTGACTACCTGATCACTCTAAAGAACTACTCATGTATAAGATTAGATAGATCGTGGTCAGACAATGATGACAATACACCAAAAATAGATGGAGGAGTGTGTACCTACAATAAAAATAGCCTCAGCTTGACTTTGGTTTTGTGGCCGGGCAAGCCGTAGCCGATCCCACTGCAGGGAATCCCGCAAGAGCCTTGGAAAGCTCTCTGCATCCAAGCATCATAGCTGCAGCCGCAGCCGCCGCAGTCGTAGCCGTGGACACCGTAGTAGGTCCAGGTCCAAGTCCAAGGGCGGCAAGAGGTGTCGCTACAGGTCCAGGAAGGGCACAAAAAAGGCACGTCGTACCAGGCGTCGCTCCAGCAGCCGCCGCCCCAGGCGTTAAACCTCACGCATTGAGTTTCCGCAGGATGCAGGCTAAGCCGCCTGTCAGAAAATGAGGAAAACCCGGATTAGAGACACTGTGATATTGACACCAGTGCAGTCATGTTTTGGACTTTGTCATCGAGAAATGTGATATTATTCATTATTATTATTATCATTATTTCGAGAGAAATCACAAAGCAGGTGAAAAATTGCGTCATCTGTGGTGGTGGTTGGTGCAGGCGGAAGTGACCACAACTCACCTGTACAGGTGAAACTGAGGGATCTTGTAGTGGAGCCCTCTCCTGAGTAATTCATGCACCAATATACCTCCTTATCCCTCTAGCGTAAGGAACACATTATTGTATTACATTTATTACGGAATTTTACTGAAATGCATGTACGTGTAAGCATAAATAAAACTGACAATCCGGAAAAAAAATAGCCTCAGCTTATCAAAATTTGATCTTGATATATCAACAAAAGATATAGAAGCTTAATTCTTACGCCTAAATAGATGAGATCAACGTGATATAATTTATGTAGCCATTTACCGACCACCCACAGGTGATGCACAGGTATTTATGGAAATTCTGCACAACTTATTTGACTCGTATAACCTAAATCACAAAGAAGTTATTCTAATGGGGGACATGAACCTTGACTTCCTGAGTACTAATGATAATAATGTACTTGACTTTAAGACTTAGGTAAATAGCAATGGTCTTAAACAACTGATTCGTTCACAAACAAGAGTTACTGACCGCACCTCCACATGTTTAGATTTAATAGCAACAAACTGTAATAATGTCAAATCAATTGGTGCGTTTAAAGTCAACTTAAGTGACCATTCCCTAATTCATCTAGTTGAAGGTAAATTAAAGGTTATAAAGGTTATAAACAAATATCTGAAATTAATATTTGGAAATCATCTGGACTACCTGATTTGTCAAGCAAATTTCTAAAAAGATCGCACTAGCTGCTTCTCTTGAATAGGGTACAGTATTATTCCGATTATCACTTTCCAAAGGTTACTTCCCAGCGGTACGGAAGAAAGCATTGGTGGTGCCGCTTCAAAAGGAGGGTGAGAGGAGGCTGGTAACGAACTCAAGACCAATATCCCTACTACCAGTAATAGGGAAATTGCTTGAGAAAATCATGTATCACATAATTATGAATTATCTAGAGACCAACAACCTCCTGTCACCCTACCAAAGCCCTCTGCCCAGGACACTTGACAACAGATACAAATGTTAGCTTTACTGATGACTTATACAGAGCTATGAATGATAAATAATTAGCTGTGGTGATTTCCATAGATCAGAAGAAAGCATTCGATACAGTCGACTACAAAATTCTGCAAAAGAAATTAACTAAATTAGGTATTTCAAGCTTACTAATTGACTGGATTTGTAGTTACTTGTCTGATCGTAAGCAGTGTACTATTGCCAATGGTATCGTATTGAGAGAGGAGGATGTTGAGTGTGGGTCCTCCAGGACTCTATACTCGGCCCCCTCATCTTCTTAACAAATATAAATGACTTAACCATGGCGATTGATAACTACGAGAACTGTTTATACACGAATGATACCCTGATCTATAGCTCTGGCCAGAACATAGGTGATACTGTTGATTGTGTTCAAGCGGGGCTACTCAAGGTCTCAGAATCTGCAATTATGACCAGGCCAGACTACCAGTTATCAGACTGCATCAACTAGCAAATATCCCAAACTTAAAAGCAAGACAAACCACACACCTACGAAACGTATGTTCATGCAGCAAAAGGATCAAGATTTGATAAATGAAGATGCAACTAGTCGAACCAGACAACAAGGTGCAATAACATTCAATATACCTCGACCCAAACTTGAACTGTATAAGAAAAGTGTCTTATACAAAGGTGCTGCTGAATGGAATGGTCTGCACGCATCCGTGAGAAACATTGACACCTATTCTAATTTTGAATATTGCCAGAGAAAGTGGGCCCTTTCCAAGAACTGGCCACCGCCATGATTATTTAAATAGTTTGAAATGACTGGAATCACCCTAACCCGCCTGATCATAAGTTAGCTACTTCAGTATATACTTAAAATGTAGTATACTAGTCTTAGAAGGTTTAAGCAGATAAATATCTTTTCCTTTCTGTGTATTCAAATCTACATAGCACTCAGAATGTGCCGACGAAACAGTTGATGCAAACGATGATTTATTGTTCAAAGATTCTCTTATAGCTTTTTATATGTATTGCTTTATTTACTATTTTATAAGGTATCAACAATATAAGAATTAGAGTTTTCAACTTGTATTGTTGATAAGTATTTGATATGACCAATTGATGGTCAACAGATGCTTGTAAAAGAAGATGAAACTTGATGTAAAATCCTCCATGTTGAGAGATTCGTTCAAACCTGCTCACCGCTGATAAATGCCCCAAGTAAAATAAAGAATTAAACAAAACAAAAAAGTTTTAGATCACTGTATATGCAACACTTAAATTCCTCCACAAGACACAGTTGTCTGGGTTTATCAAAGCTATCTTCCACTTCCATAGATTTACACCACCTGTCAAAGTACACTTCTTTTTCATGCGCAAATTCTACATAGGTTTGATTCTCTTGCTTATGGAAACTCCTAAACTTCTGACGATATGCCTCTGGTATCAGTTCATAAGCCTTGAGAACAGCAGCTTTGACCTTTTCATAATCTAAAATGTCATGCAAAGAGAGTGCTGAATAAGCTTCCTGAGCTTTACCCCTTGAAACACTTGTAACATTAGTGCCCACTTCTCTATTGGCCATTTCATGGTTTGGGCAACCTTCTCAAAATGCTGAAAGTACTTATCACCCTCCTTTTCATTGAATGGTGGCACTAGCCATACAACTTTACTGACATCACAAATATTTCTTTGGTTTGTACTCTCAGAAGCAAGCTGTAGCTCTATTTCTTTGAGCTTAAGTTCTTTATCTGCCTGGACTTGAGCAAGCTCTTTTTCCTTTTCAGCCTGAATATGCATATGCTCTCTCTCTCTTTCAACCCAAACTCGATCATGCTCTCTTACCTTTTCAGCCTGAATTTGATCATGCTCTCTTTCCTTTTCTGCCTGAATCTGTGCAAACTCTTTTTCAGCCTGAAGTCAGGCATGTTCTACTTCTAGTAGTCTGGCAATAAATCATCATCAACCAATATCTCAACAATAGCTCTTTTCAGTTCAGATTTTCTGCTAGACCTTTTCACATCAAATTCTAACTCCCTAGCAATTGCTAACAATTCATCCCATCTGAACTTTTCTAGTTCCTCTACAAAGGGTGACTGTAGAAAAGCTTGGTACTTAGACATTTTGATTCTTTGTATTTACCATCCAGGCGACTGGGACGTCGAGTTATCGATTGTTTTGCATATTTAAGCTATTTGAATTGTATTAAGTGAACGCCCCTCATTAGATAGCTCGATATTTTCATTACACAGTCTTTTTCATATCGGGAATATCATGAAACATCTACACCCCCCAAGGCGATGGCTTTACGCATTGCCAACGTATATTGCCATGGTTAGTTACTGATTTCCAGCGTCATCTGCCATCACACAATTCATAGACCGCACTGTGTTGCCTGTTACCACGTTTTCCCATATTACTAAACATATAAAAAACAGGGATGGTATGGTAGAGTTCTAGTAACCCATTCGGTAGTACTACACATTTACCATATGGTTGAAAGAATACTATGTATTGTAACAGAACGACAGACAACGAGGACAAGGAAATAAAATTGACGATGGCTTTATAACATAAAGTACTGCTGCACATAGCTTCCGTGTTCGTAGTTGTCCTATTTACTCTAACTACTCTAAGTACTCGTAATAGTAGCATGCAGGGCGGGGCAGATCAAAGGCAGAGCTAAGCAGGGTCCTCTCTGTTCGAGTTCGATCCCAGAAGTGTCCCCAACAGCGCTTGGGCTGCTGCTTTTATAGTAAGGTGATGACGTCATGGCGTCCACCGCGGCCACCTCCACCGGCGATGGGCCCCATCCAACGGCGGTGGGTTACATCCACCGGTGGTGGTTTATGTCCACCGGTGGCGGGTCTCATCCACCAGAGATAGTCTACCTCCACCAGCGGTGGTCCTCATCCACAGGCGGTGGGACCCTTCCCCGACGGTGGGTCGTCTTCTCGTCCTCCGTTCTCCTACTCAGTGCCCTGCCTGCCTGCCACAGTATATGTTATATTATATTAGGATACCATCATGATACTAATTTCTAGATAAGGAACTAGCATGGTAACCCCCAAATTAGTTAGATATATATTCCACAAGGAAGGTCGGTATAGTAGGTAGGGTAGGGTAGGTAGGTAAGGTAGTTTTCCAGATTTCCACTTTTGTAGACAACTTCATAAAACCAATGGTAGCGAAGATTGACTCCTATGTCAAGGACACCAACGACTTCATCTACAAACCTCGGTGAATTGAAAAAGGACATGATAATGGCAACATTAGATGTCAGTTCACTCTACACCAACATACCGAACAATGAGGGAATTGAAGTAATAACAAAAAAACTAGACGAAACCAGAAGCAAATGACTAAATCCGAGGAATGACTCAATGGTCAGTCTATTAAGCCTGGTGCTAAAGAAGCCCAACATCCAGTTCAACGGGACACACTACAAACAACTCAGCGGCACTGCAATGGGCACAAAACTAGTCCCCTAATATGCAAATCTCTTCATGGAGGATCTGGAAAGGAAACTACTTGCAAACTTCCTATGATCAACAAGGTAGGGGACAAAGGTAGGCGGCTGCAGCTAGAACTAAAAGAATAGAGAGGACCTGACACCGCAAAACACTATTTCGGGTGGGGACACATATCCACCTCCCGGACTGGATCCAGGGGGAAAGACCACAGAAGAGTACCTATCGCACTTAGCCTGACCAGACTGGATAACAGTCGAAACTATGAGAGAATATAGAGTGTAATAACACTCACTACACACCACCTCCGATGTGAACACGTCAGAGTTGCTACTCTGCTTGGCACGGTACCAACAAGAGGAAGCACACCCATAATGCTGGATAGTGACACTGCCAAGCTACTACAAACACCGGGCTAAAGTAACTCAGCAAGGTAGTTTAACACACTTACTGTGGGTTTCCTCCATGTTCTGAACGGATTTGGCACTGGGGTTGGACCATAAATCCTGGACTTAGAGTGGAACTCTGTGGATTGACACATAGCACCCCACAAGGCCAACAGCAGCGGGTGATGTGAACATGTCGAACACAACCGACCGTAAAAACAACAACAGAGTCACATGACAATCATGTGACGCGCCAACCAATCAGAAGTGCCAAAACTGGGTATGGAGATGAGGCCGCGGCGCTGTCTACGACCTGCTTCCCCCTTCTCTCTATTCCGTGGTTGCTACATGGTAGGGAAGGAGCTCACAATCAAGCTAAGCCCTGTGACTAAACATAGGTAGGTAGGATAATGATTGGATAGAGTGAGAAAACACACACATCGGTGTAGTCCTTCTTGATCACCACCAGCTTCAGTTATAACCAAGTTAAATTGAGGTGTAGGTTTGTGTATAGTGGGTAAGGTTACATTGATTCACACCCTAGGCAGTTTGTTTAGAGAACATCATATTCAACTTCAAGGAAAATAAATCTTTATGGTAAATTATAAGATATGCTTTATTAGGGCTGATACCTATCAGTTTATCTCTACTAACAGATGGCCAAAGACAAACCTGTTTCCTGCAACCTCTCATGGTATCCTTTTGTTAGTGTTTCATGGCCAGTAGATTAACTTTGTCCGATATAAAATTAGTTAGGCTAACTCTATTATTCTGCACCTATTTTTCTAATAGCTCGAGTGCTAGAGTACATTTAAGAAGATAAGGGAAATCTCAATTTCAAAGCTTCCATAACGTAAACGCGGGATTTACATTATTGAGAAAATATACAATTGTCATCTACTTTCTTTTCAAAATCTGATGATGTGCTCCTCATGGTGACATTATTCACCAAACCTGTAGAGAATCCTAGAACTCATCTCTTGGGGTATGAAGATCAGGATGACAGCGGAAGGCTTTGCATACCACATTAAACTTACGTCAGAAAAAGTAGACATTGCACTTATCGTCGCCATCTACAATCTAACGTCTTTGCTAATTTAGTGTTCAATACTTCTCAGCAGCCTGACATAAGTGAGCATCTTTGCTTGTCTTCTGCTGCCCTAGTTCCTCAACCATGGGATTTACTAAGTGGGTAAAACTCCCTTCACACGGGTCTCTTTGAGCCGTCATCGCGTCTGCTACTATTGAATCAAAGATTCCATTAGAGCAGCAGCCAGACGAGTGGAAGGCGAGGCACCAGTTAGCTGCGCTCTTTGGCTGGTTTCTCGCCTCCTCCATTGAGGATGTACACTGTGATGCCACGCCCTCTATCGAGCTTCGCACACACTACACTCAGCCCCATCTATATACAGCTGTGCTGAGCAGTTGAAGTGTGTTTTTTAAGTAAGTTTATTTTGTAAATAGTTTCTTAGGTTTCCTAATAAATCTCGTCCGTATTCACAGTTACTCCACATACAGGTGGCTATATACTCCACAGGATATGAAGAAACAGTGTTGGCATGATGTATTTGCCGGCCCATATATGAACCCATAAGAAATTGCTAGATATAAATAATTTTCTAGAATCGGTTAAGGTTACTGCCGGTAGCAAGGCAGTTAGCTTATACACTTGACCTGATTGCCTTTTTGTGCAACGCCGAGTATACTTAGTACCGCAGATAAAGGATAAAATCATTTCTTTAATCACCATAAATTAGCACGAAACGTCGTGTTCTCTTGATACTAATTAAGATATCCGGCAAATTCATAGTAGTTGAATTCAACTTTTCGAGAAAAATACAGATTGATACACCGGTCGGTACTCCTGAAATACGGAATCTAAGCAAAGGCGACTCGTTAGGTAAGCTGCTCGGGGCTGCAGGTTGCATTCTGGGTTTGGGCCTTCACTATAGCTTATAACGCTAATTCTAAGGAAACATTTCAAAGAAAGGTTTTCTTTGAAAATGCCAATACTTTTCCACAATAGATTGAGGGCATGGTAGAAAGGTAAAACAGTATTGATTCCATTTTAAATCTAAAATAAACCTATATTTTAAATGTGTGTAACGAGGCGTTTCATGTCTATACCAATACACACTTTTTCTCCAACAAATACGACTCCGGTAAAAGGGGGAGACCCGTTCGACCGAAAAAATACATCATAAACCAACATTTTCAATTTTGATCTGATACAGTTTTCCTGCATGACTCAGTATGAAATGATTGCACAATTTTCGAAACTTCAGCTGATTCTTGATTTGACCTATCGTCTTACTCAAACTTAGAAAGTCCTCTTAGATCACAGTGAAACCTGCAGATGATTCTTCTGTGTTCCCCTGATACTGCACTTTGACCACACCACTGAACAGGTGCATAAGCAACAAATACCAGGAGCCCTGTCATCTTTGAGCTGTTGGTGAGGTGCATCGTGAGTTACTCGTATTCACTCGTGACGTACCTCACGAGTTTGTCCCCAGTCACGGTGTCCAACGTTCACAACCTGCTCCGTCTGAGACCACGGGAGAGAGATCGCTCTTCGCTCTCTCCGGCTCCCTGCTGTGTGATCGTCCTGAACGATTTCACGTCTCACCGAGCACCTCATGTTTGATGCCCACTCGCCGAGCAGATCCTCCATGCCCTGAGCGAGCCTCCGAAGTCTAACCAACATCTAGCCTCCGCATGGAGACGCACCGCAGGAAATTTCGTCCGCTTTTCCGAAATAAATTACGACTTGGTGAGGACAGTTTACGCAGTGCTTGAATTCACGGGGGATATTCTCCCTGGTTGCTTATGTTCGCCCAACATGACGATTGCATAGACCCTTAGAGTACTGAGTAGGTCCTTTCAAAGTAGGACAGATTTACTTGATTATATAAATGGTTAAAATGAATGTGCTATTAAGTCCATAGTGGAAATGAAGCAATTAGACTCACAAACAATAATCTCTAAATCATTTCTGGAAGCATGTGTTAAAATACCTATGATGGGTCCCTCAGCTAACCCTTGAATGACTGAACAGAGAGCTATTATAGTATATCGTATTTATCATACTTTGGTAAATTTTATACGTAGTATAACAATTTATGAACAGTAATACCAGTGAGTAATACAAAGTTTGGGTATTACGAGGTGTACACTGCCTGAAAAGCACCAGTTTATTCATAAATACGCCATCTTGGCAACGCACGTATCGGCCGTATATTGACTTGTTTTCATTTGTATACGTCCATATTTCACACCAGCGTATACATGAGGCGTCTACAAGACTGTTTCCTTGTGTATACGGACGCGACTTGGCTGTTTTTCCCGCCAGGCGTATACGAGAGGAAATATTCTCTGCGCGATATATATACGCCAGGCGTATATGTGTACCGATAGGAAATAAAAAAGAAGCCCTGTTCCCACTCTGCGACCCAAGGTGTGTGTGTGATGGTATAGGTGACCATTGTCTGTGATCTCAACCTCTTGGTGGGGGCCGGGCGAGGACTTCACAGGGGGGGGGGGGGGTCGGGGGGGGGGGGGAAGTTAGGAGGCTGTGAGGCTTTGGTGAGTTGGTATTTGATCAGACATTGTGCTATATATACTGTACCTGAAGTATGACTTCAGAAGAGTGGTGTTTTGAAAGTACATTCTATTTAAATATTGTTTAAAAAAAACAAAAAAGCTGGGTTTATTATATGTATTTAATGAAATAATAATAGATAAGGTTTTAGAACAATTTTATGATAAAAATTGATAATATGACATTGGATTTTCCATATACTTAATGACTAATGGCATATGAAACATGATACAGTGGTGTCTCCAAGTGGCAGAGCTTGGGACCATTGGATAGTGGTGTAAATACAACAGAATCAGGCGTATTTATGATTGAGGCGTATATGTGAATGAGGCGCCTATAAATGAGGCATATACACACGGGGAATAGGACGACCTTGTATACGCAAAAGCATACCTATATACGCCCGGTGCATTCATATATAAAGTGGTTAGTTTCGTGCAGTGGTAGTTAAATAACATGAGACCAACTGGAACATTGATAAAGTCACTTGTTGAGGTATATAGCCAAGGTCTTTGGAGATGACCAAGTTCGGCGTTGACAAAGGTTGGATGTTGAAAGTCCTGATGCTGAAGCATATTGGGTCCCCCCCCTCCTGAAGGAGTGTGGAGTGTAGGAGAGGGGGTTAGGGACTTGGATGTCGAGCAGTAGAATAGTATAGTCCAGTCAAAATAAGGTTTGACCGGCCACAAGAAGCAATAGATTCAATTCCAGTGCCATTCATCTCAGAATACCTTACATATTACCAGAATGAAAATCGAAATTAATCCAAGTAGTGGAAGTAGGTCAATTTAGCATAAATCCAATATGGCCACCCCAAATATATGAAACGCCATTATTCTGGTTTGAATTGAGATAGAAACATGATTTAAAATGCTCAACCTATGTTTTCTGGGGTGGGGAATTCATACAAATCACAAGTGAAATCATATCTCTTGAATAAATTAGCGTAAATTCAATATGGCTGCCTGAATTCTATGAAATACTATAATTTGGGTTTGAATGAAGATATAAACATGATTTAAAATGCTAAACATATGTTTTATACATGAGAGGTTAATCGTTAAAGAAACTAAACAAAATATTCAGCCCATTTGGTTCAGAGTATTCAGGTGATTGAAAAAGACCTAACAGAAAATGTTACAGAATTACTTCAAGGTGTCCTAGAACAGCTTGATACACTTATTTCAGGATCAACCATAGCGGATCTTGAAGACACTGAATTGCAACTAAGCCAATGTAATTTGTTGTTATTCCTAAATTTTATTTGAAAAGGGAAATAACTGGATAGCTCTGGTTCCATTACCTTGATATGGTAAATATACTCTTTTAGGCTTGTTAGGTTTGAAGACACTGGGCATTAGCAATGGGCATAATAATTATACAATAGATGTCCCAACCAGGGGTAAAAGAATAATAGAAAACAAGCAGTTGATTTGACTCTTGTCTTCTACAGTCTGTTTTGATATCAACATGGCAATACAAGTTTTACTGGTTGCAAGTGAAATGAAAATATTGATAGTTCAATAACATAATGTTTATCAATGCAACACTATTATGATGATATCTTTGATGTGTAAATCATTGGTAAACCAACTGCCCTAAAGTTGATCAAGAAGAACAATGCTTTCGAAGCTATAGCTGAAGCGTTCATGATACAATGAAAATGATATTATACTCTCATATTTCACCCACTCTCTGCAAGTCTCCCTGTAAGCCCAGGTCAACAAATGACGATATGTTTATCAGTCTTGCTCACCTTTGTATTGGTCTCCGCTGCGCTGTAGTCAGGTCTGCTCTGGTCAGGTCTGCTCCTCACTACACTCGGCTACGCCTCATGTAGTAATACGCGACCTTCCAGTCGTGGCATAGACATTGACAAGTTTAACTCGAGTTCGGTTTCGTATTTATCCTACCTCGTCTATGCTTTTGTATTACTAAAAGATAAATATTGAGTCAATGACCAACAGAACTTTTTTTCATAGTAGCTGACATCCTGCTCTCTGATTGGTCAATATTGTTATTACTCTAGTGGCATAAAAAAGACTTTATGTCACGGCCTGCCACATAAAATTTCCCTGTGTTAAGTCTATGACGGTTTTTTATTAGGGGTAGGATAATACCACAGTCAAACTGGGGTGAAAAATGTTCTTTTCCTGTTTATGCATGTTTCCGTTTATTGAAAGATAAAAATGTACAGTGTTGCACGAGAAAATGCAGAGTGACTTCAACGTCAGTCGGAAAGCGTAATAAAGCGTCAACAAAATGTAGCAAAAACGTGTAGTCAGAATTCATTTTTTCTGGTTTTAAACAATATGTACAGAAGCGTAAAGTGTAACAGGTGTCAAAGGGTTTACGGTTATGTAGTAACAATAATGTGGTAACTGGGTTAGAATGGTTCTGCGATTACGGGTTAGAATGGTAACGCAGTTAGAACAGTAATACACTTACCAAGTTAGAACGGTTATGTGGTAACGGTAACCTGATTAAGATGTAATGTAGTGAGAACAATAACGCAGTAATGGGGTTAGAATGGTGACATGGTAAAGGGGTTAAAATGGTAATGCGGTAATTGTAACATGGTAACAGGATTGGAATGGTAACCGGTTTATAGCAGCAATGTGCTAATGGGGAGAGAACAGTGATACAGTATGGGAAACGCAGTTATGCAGTAACAGGGTTATGATGTAGTGGGTAGAATGCAATATGGTAATGGTAACGTGGTAATGTAGTAACATGGTTAAGATGGTAATGCGGTTAGATGGTAACAAGGTAATAGGGATAGGATGGCGACACAGTAATATGGTTAGCGTGCCTGAATGGAATCTGTTCAGAGGTATTTTGGTCGAAAATATTCACCGAGTTCAAAGAAGGAGGTGAATCATTTCCGACGAAAAATATCAAGGAACAGATGGAATTCAGGTACACTCACTATGTCTCCTTATTATCATATACCTGTAAATCATAAAAAACGCCATTTTATAGTGGTCACGTGGTACGGAGGGACGTATGAATATTATTTCGTCACTCAGTGACGAACGGAATCTGTACTCCTGGTCAGTGAAAATGAGGCATTCGCCCATAGGTATGTGATAATGCAGTAACGGTAACATTGTAATGCAGTAAAATGGTTTGGATTATAATGCGATAACAGGTTTAGAATGGTACCGCAGTATTAGGGTGAGAATGGTGATGTTGAAACAAGGTTAGATTGGTAATGTGATAACGGTAACATGGTAACTGGGTTATGGTAACACAGTTATGAGGTAAGAATGGTAATGCAGTAACAGTAACGCGATAAAAGGGTTAGGGTGTTAGCAAAGTAAGAATGGTAATGCAGTAACGAGGTTAGAATGGTAACATGATAATTGTAACGAGGTTAGAATGGTAATGCACTAACATTTACACGGTAACCGGGTTAGAAAGGGGTAAAGCAGTAACAGGCTAAGGCTGGTATTGCGGTAATTGTAACATGGTTAGAATGGTAACACAGTAATGGTAACATGGTAATGAGGTTAGAAGGGTAATGGAGTAATGGTAACACGGTAACCTGGCTGGAACGGGATAATGCAGTAACAGGGTTAGGCTGGTATTGCGGTAATTGTAACATGGTTAGAATAGTAACACAGTAATTGTACCATGGTAACAGGGTTAGAATGGTAATGGAGTAAAGGTAACACAGTAACTGGGTTAGAACAGGTTAAAGCGGTAACAGGGTTAGGATGGTAATGTGACATTTGTAATATGGTAACGTGGTTAGAATGGTAGCACAGCAATGGTAACAGAATAACTATATTTGAATGGTAATGTAGTAGCGGTAGCACTGTCACCGGGTTAAAATGGTTATTATGGGTTAGAATGGTAACAAAGAACTGTAATGCGCTTACTGAGTTAAAATGGTAATGCGGTAATGTGGTAATGGCAACAGGATTAAGATGTAATGCCGTTAGAATGATAATGCAGTAATGGGGTTAGAATGGCAACATGGTAATGGTAACATGGTAAAGGGTTAAAATGCTAATGCAGTAGCAGTGTCAAACCTAGTCAATTGTGATAGTTATGGACATTATTTATTTACACAAAATCATAGCTACATGTGTATATACACCGGACGTATATGTAAATTAGGGGTTTTAGCGCTGTGTGAGTGGTTGTGATCAGTCCCAGTGAGTCAGTTGGCTCTCCTGAAGCATGCAGTGGTGCCACCTCCTGGTGCCACTGGTGCCACCTGGTGCTGACCCCCGGTGTAGAAATATAGCATCAACACTGCCGATTTTACTTCCTGGGTTGGTTAAATTAACAGGTCATTTATGATCTCTAGCGTATAATAATGTATAATTATGTGCATGCTTCCAAAGAAATAAGTTAATAGTTGTTAGATCACATTAATTATTCATAAAGGTCTGCCGTTTCGTAGGCTGACATAGATTATGCTTATAAATTGTCATATCATATAACTAACCTCATATAATGAATTAATGACTTACACGGAGTCGTGAGTGAGGAGATTTAAATTTTATTAATACCAAGACAATTAGGTACTAATTAAAAAAGTAAAATTGACATATTTATACTAGATGTTTAGATTGAACAGTAATTATCGGAAAGTGTTGAGATTGTTAAATCCAGAACATGTAGTAATTATTTATATAGACTGTATTTAACTTTATACAGTGTGAAGATAATAGTTGAAAAGAGTTATACATGAGAATAAAATACAGTATAACAAGACAATTGTAAATTTCATACCAGAAGCCAAAGCAAGCCTATGAAACTTTCATAATAGTCCAATAGGCATGACGAATGCATGAAAGTTCAGTCCGAGAGGTAGGGTGCCATGGAGCGATGAGATGCTCAGGTGCCCGTCCTCTGTACCTCGTCGATGGGAATGCCCGTGGCCACTGCAGACTGTGCCCCCCACATCGGAATGAGTGGGCGGTGTAAGATGATGAGTTTGGTACTCCCAGGCATGACAAGAGAAGACGCAGGATATTAGTGAACTGAGTCACCGAAAAAGGGACTCCCGGCCTAATCACGAACATGGGGTCCAGCGGAGCCACAGGAGCCACCGCTATATAAGATCCCCAAGTCGCTACTGTACAGTATGTAGAGGCTGGGTGAAGAGGTACTCGTCTGATCCGAGGGGGGAGGTGGTAGATATAGTCTTCGATGACGTTATATGTATGCACAACTCGCCCCGCTCCAACCAGACATTGGATCTTGTGTTGGTGTGGGTGGAGCGAGAAGTCATGAAGAAGAGATTCACAGCTGGTGAAGAAGGAGACACGTGACCGGAGGTTCTCATCGAGTCACGTGAGCAGTGGCAAGCGCGGCCCCGCATAGAACACTGCTGACATGGGGGAAGAAAAACGCAGCTGGATCGCCCACTCCCCCCCCCCCCCCTCTCCCCCTCGGTGTGATCCCAGATCCAGGCCATTGACGACATGCACACTTACGCCATCTTGTAATGGCCGCAAAGTAGGTCACGCGAAAACGAGACGATTACTCTGACGCTCTGTGTATTGCGTGGTTATAACCATGCCGCACTGTGCCGTTCCTCTCTGCTCTTTAAATTCTGGTCGGGATAATGGCATTCACAGCTTTCACAAGATCCCTGAAGACAAAAAACTACGAAAGGAGTGGATAGTGAGGATACGGAGAGACCCTGGGCCACTATTTAAGGTAAGTTTGTCACACTTTATAGCTGTTATTTTGCTTTAAATACGCCAGGTGTGTAGGGACAACAAATTCGAACCCTGTTTACTACCACGATGTAAACAAAATAAAAATCAGTCCTTAAGGCTTAATAGGCTTTAATCTAAACTGTTGTCTCGGTTCAAGCTTAAGTTATAGCTGAGTCTGTCAGTGTTATTTCACTTAATATAAGTTATATTTGTTACATTGTGTGTGTCAAACTTTAGACTTTAGGCTTATGTTGCAAATGGCGTGTGTTGCTACTTTCCCGAGTGTGGATGGTTTTGGGCTGCAATTTTCCTGTGTACAGATCACGCCGTAATTTGGTCAAAAATGGACGTAGAGCCTCCATTTAAAGAGCTACAAGTTACTCATTGTATCAACGATACCACTGTTGTGGTAATTATTAGTGATTAACATGGAAATCGATTACATTGCCAAAGTAGTACACACCCTAATCTTCGCTGTGTCCCGATGGGGTAGGTGTCACTGTCACAAGTTCCCATGGTGGTGCCTGGCCGCTTGCGGCCGCCCACACCCAACCACGGACGGCAGGGAGATGTGTGACAGCCCCTTGTGAAAGCCTGTACAATGCAGGGTCAAGCCTGATGCACACTTTGCAACTTTGTAGCAAAACTATCGCAAACAGGGGGGGGGGGGGGGGGGGGGGAGGGAGGGGCATACAATACAATAGGCTAACTGGAACACTTAGATTCATGTTCTCAACCAATATGACATTGTGCCATTATCATTAATTATTGGAACTGACACTGTACTGAATTTTCCTTTGATTTATCAAATCGTTTTAGACATAGAAATAATGGACTGTGCATAGCATGTCATAACATGAGGAATAATTGATATAGAGGCTCGAGAGAAATAGCTGTGAATAGCCAAGGACATACAGAAGACAATACATAAAATGATATTTTAATTTCTCAAAGACACCATATAAATATCTTGCCTTATAACATTCAAGGGTGAGAAAACTGACTAATTGTTTTCACTGACATCACTGGAAAATATGTGAGCTGCAAGTGACGCACAGTATTAGCAAGACTTCTGTTATTTGACATCTATCTTCGCAAGTTAAAAAGTTGTATTGTTTTCAAATTTTATTTACAGGTGGACACTGCCTTTGTTTGTTCAGAGCACTTCATTCCGTCTGACTTCCTCAAAAAGGCACACACATCCAGAAAGACTTTGTGCCGAAATGCCATTCCCTCCCAGTTTGTGTGGAACAAGAGCACAAAGAAAAGGAAATCACCGGACCGGCAACCACATCCATTGAAAAGGTAAGGCTCTACACAGATGTGTACATATTCTCTCTCTAATAGAGCACTTTCTTACACCTGCATACTCAATAGTTGGCCAGGGATGAAAGTCGGGACTGATGAAAAAGTCGGAAACAAAAACACAAAAAAACTGGGGCATATTCGGGGGGGGGGGGGGGGGGGAGCGCCCCCCCGCCGTGCTGTTAAACAAAATTTCGACACTTGACGGAACTCTGACGGCAGTCTCAACGGCCCTTGGCGCGTTTAACTGCCGCCAAAGTACTGACTGGAGGTTTAAACGCTGTTGGTGAGAGCCTGCTGCAAGAATTATCTGTCATTTCTTGGAATTTATTTTTATTTTATAATTTTCATGCTTTGTTAATGATCATATTTAAAGATGCAGAAATTTCGGATTTCCGTCAATTGTCGGCGAACTTGCATCCCTTATAAGCATATGTTACAATCATCACTGATTTTAATCATTATCAACCATTTTCCATGGAAATCCAATTTGCTTTCCCTGTCGAAAAAAATGATGACATCAATCTAGCCTCACTCATGCCATTAAATGCCCTGCACTGCTGGATACCAACATTTTCTCAACTCAGAGTGACATTTCTGTGTTCTGATAGCACACCATGCATTCACTGTCAGGTCACTTTAGTATTTAATTCAATATCTTTTTTTATTACTCCAGGACGGCATTGATAGGTTTCGACGACAGTCCATGCAGCAGCAGAGATAACATATTGCAGAATCCAACACCACAAGACTTAGAAGATGGAAGGTAATTTGTGATAGTTTCATTAAAGCTAGAATCCATAAATGTAGCATATCCTAACCTCACTTTGAATATAATCCCAATATACCATTCTCACATATTTGAGCACTCTGGTAGAATAGATAAAGCTGGTGCTGCTTTTGTAATTAGTATGATAAAGGCCTGCTCTGGAGAGAAAGTAATTCTTAATAAACACCTGACTGTATTTTGCTGTTGTTCGCCAACTTACTACTATGTTAAGCAAGAGAAGGCGCCTATTAGTATTATTTGCCAGTAATTGATGATTTTCTAATTACAGATTGCTTATGGATGCATTTGACCTGGTGCAATCTACATATACCTTGCCACGAAAGGAAATCGCAGCAGAGGAGGCCCCCCCAATACCAAATGAGAAGCTTCCAAAGGGAGGGAAAGACCAGAAGAAAACTGTCAGGTTAGATTTACTACATACAAAATATTAGAAATGAATTTACCCTGTTAACCCATGACACTAGTATAGGTCCTTACACATATTGCCCTGCCATAGGATTGCTACCAATCATATCTGATCATGCTAAATCTATTAAGAATATTACAAAATGTTTCCATGAATGAAGAGGATGTTATTGACTCACATGTATGTAGCCTAATGCTGGGTGCTGAAATAATGTTTATTAGCTGTAGTTGATGACATTTATTATGAGCATAACAAACCTAATTATGCATCCAAGAATATCAAACCATACCAAATATGTTAGGGATATTTTAGTAGAACCTTCTGTATCATGGTATACATGTTTTACGGCTTTATTTTCAAAGTACAAATATTGAGTATTGGCTCAGAAGTCTTATTCAGAGAGTTTTATTTTTACAGCAGCACATTGGACCCGGTAGATACCATTCTGCATACTGCAACCATATCTGAAGATCATGATGTCAAAAATCAAGGTACTTCTTCAAACATTGATAACGAAAATACTTCCCAACAAAATGAAGAGGACAACTTAGATGACTCAACTCTAATTTCCAGAGGCTCAAAGAATCAAGTCCAAATTCCTCCACCTCATGATGATCATGACTACCATGCTGAACCCCAGCCTATACAAGATCGCTACTCTGCTGCCCTCAATGAAATCCTTGCCCTTAAAGCTGAAGTTAGCGTCCTTAGGGCAGAAAAGTGTTTTTACACAAGATTGTCAAGGGATCCACAGTTGGTCCAGTTCTACACAGGGTTCCCCGATTACCATCTGCTGATGAGTTTCTATCAGGTCATAGAACCTACGGCAACTAGAATGATCCAGTACACCAAGCACAAAAGACGGGCAAGTGGGAAGTCTGAAAAACATCGACTTGACTTTACCAAGAACTCACTGCCACTGGTGAATCAGTATCTGTTAACCCTGCAAAAACTCAGACTTGGCACATTTGATAAAGAATTAGCACACCAGTTCAATGTGTCAGAGTCAACGGTTAGCAGAACCATTATGACCTGGATCAACTACTTATATTTTATCCTAGGGTCACTTCCGCTCTGGCCTAGTAAACATCAAGTCCAAGACCACCTCCCTGAAGTATTCGGTGACTACCCAAACACAAGAGTCATCCTGGACTGCACAGAAATGTGGGTCCAGAAACCATCAAGTCTACTACTGAACACCGAATTCTACAGCCACTACAAGAACAACACAACACTAAAATGTCTCATAGGCATAACCCCATCAGGAGCTGTTTCCTTTGTCTCCAAGCTATATCCAGGCTCTATCTCTGACAAAGCCATCACAAGACTGTCGGGGATCCTTGATCTACTCGAGGATGGCGATGAGGTGATGGTTGACAAAGGTTTTCTGATACAGTCCTTGCTGCCACCAACAGTGAAAGTTGTCATCCCACCATTCCTTACCAGTAAGAGGCCTCAGTTCACAGCAGCAGAAGTGACACAAACACAGCGCATTGCCAGGCTTCGCGTACATGTGGAACGTGCCATACGCCGGATAAAGTGCTACCATCTGTTTGACAGAGTCATTCCCCTGGCACTTGCTGGTTCCATCAACCAAATGTGGAGCATCTGTTGCCTCCTAACTAACTTCCATGGTAATTTATATTAAAGACATTTCCAGTTTTTGTAATTTTTGTATGATTTTTACTGACACTGGCAAGAGATTTTATATTATAACTGTGATAAGAATATCCCTGTAATTTTTAAATCAAAACCCTGTGATCTAGATACAAAGCACTGAGATGTCCATATAAAACCCTGTGATCTTCATAACAAATCCTGTGAAGCCAATAGAAGGTACTGTGATGGCAAAAAAAGAGACATAGGGGCTTTATATTATAACTGTGATAAGAATATCCCTGTAATTTTTAAATCAAAACCCTGTGATCTAGATACAAAGCACTGAAATGTCCATATAAAACCCTGTGATCTTCATAACAAATCCTGTGAAGCCAATAGAAGGTACTGTGATGGGAAAAAAAGAGACATAGGGGCTTTATATTTATATTTGTATATTGGGTATGACAACTTAATGTTTGTCCTCCGTCCTGCTTATTTACTATGAATAATATGTTATGCTGGAGACATGTCTTATAGAACATATTGGATGTTAAACTAAACAAACCAAGTGAGCGATAAGAATATCCCTGTAATTTTTAAATCAAAACCCTGTGATCTAGATACAAAGCACTGAAATGTCCATATAAAACCCTGTGATCTTCATAACAAATCCTGTGAAGCCAATAGAAGGTACTGTGATGGGAAAAAAAGAGACATAGGGGCTTTATATTTATATTTGTATATTGGGTATGACAACTTAATGTTTGTCCTCCGTCCTGCTTATTTACTATGAATAATATGTTATGCTGGAGACATGTCTTATAGAACATATTGGATGTTAAACTAAACAAACCAAGTGAGCGATAAGAATGTCCCTGTAATTCTTAAATCAAAACCCTGTGATCTAGATACAAAGCACTGTGATGTCCATATAAAACCCTGTGATTTTCATAACAAATCCTGTGAAGGCAATACAAGATACTGTGATGTAAAAAAAAAAAGCGAGACATAGGGGCTTTATATTTATATTTGTATATTGGGTATGACAACTCAATGTTTTTCCTCCGTCCTGTTTATTTACTACGAATAATGTCTTATAGAACATATTGGACGTTTAACTAAACAAACAAACAAACCATGTGAGCACAAGTCTCAGCAATGTAACACTGTTGATAAATGGAGGGGAGTAAAATTATCACCAGGGTTTCTGGTGAGTCTCTGGCTTTGCTTAGGAGCCATCCGCAAATGATGTCATGCAGCAAAGGGGGGGGGGGGGGTCCAGTCTCTATGTAGCTACTGCCAAATATGTTTGTTTTAATCTCTTCATCAAGAATCTAGAAAAAATTCGGAATTCCACCTCTTTCCTCTTTTTTAAAATAAGAAAAATACCTCTCAGATTGGTCATAGAAGGCATATTTCGACTCTCAAAGTGACTTTCACACCATTTATCCATTATCTTGTATTTGTAATACCTGAAAATATTCTTAGGGGATGGAAATGGACAAAGCATCTCTATATTACAATTCATTATTTTTTTTATATTAGGTCACAGGATACTAGACCTTGTTGACTTTTACCTGAATTGTGTTCATATATACCTATCTGCCATGTTCAAGTTGTTTCAACGTAATTGTCTATGTTCACTGTAATTCAAAAGTAAGTTTCCCTGAATTGTCTAAGTAAATTTGTTTAACTTCATCAAACAGTCCATGAGTATAAAAGGGCCAGTTGCATTGTAACTATTACATATTAAAGCTAGTTGCTTATTCCAAAGATTACTTCCATAAAAAAACATGAATAGAGTTATAACTTCTATGGAGTTTTTTTTCCAATTTTTGCTATATTTTAATTTTTGTTATTGACTTAAATGTTCCATATGTGTCTGTGTTACGTACATAACATGGGTATTTACTTCTTTTATACATGTAGTTAAGTATGTAGTTAAGTATGTGTGATTCATGTCCATTGCATGATAATGGCAGCTCAGCATTTTGTGTATATTAATAATCAGTGTGAGAAGCGGAAGCTTTACACAGCTTCAGTCTATGCTGTATTTTTATAGTTGGACAATACCAAATATAAACTAGGACAGCTTCACATCTTTACAAGAGGTATTGATCTGTCTGATATTGTATACAGTTTATGTAGAGAAATAGTCATTATTACTGTGTAATACTTTTGTGATATAAAAAGGATACATGAGAAATATTTGTATTGGTCTTTTTTATTCTGTGATTGTCAATAAAAGATAAATGAAATTCAAGATTTCAATCAGCTGTTCCAGCTCAAATGGGAAAGTACAGTGTAAGTCACATAAGTGACCTGAACAATAATAAGCTAAACAGGTAAATTACAAACACAATTTCTGCAGCACCATGCCACTGCCAATACCGCTGCTACATCTCAGATTAGGTAAAGCAGATGTATGAAATTATTCACAAGAAACATTCCACATTTGTGGAGGCAGTTTATTTAAGAGTTTGGCCCCATAATTTTCATCACTTAGACCTGTCCGATACAGGTTACCTACATATCTCAATATTTTAGCTTATCAAATAAGAAACATTTGAGAAATATTTGAGATTGTTTCTCTACACATTAAAACCTCAAAGATCATCACACATCACAATCTAGTCCACAGTAGGGAGCACTTTCATACAGAGTATTCAACTGTGGCTGGCAGGAAGAAATTGAAAAAAAATCTATCCAGTTTCTCCTTCATTAACTGAAATTCCTCACTGTCAAACCAAATGCGTTCACAGTGAAAATCGTCTCTGCACATAACAAAAAAATCACACCATTGTGAACCACTTAAGCCCATCTGGCCTAAACATTGCACATAGTAATTGTGGCTGTGACGTAGTTGAAGCCCATTCTCATTTCCTTTCAGGTAGTCTAGCTCAACAACACTTTCTTTAGTAGGGCACTTGATCTCAAGGAGTCCCCACTGCGGTGTGGCATCTGGATCAAACACTCGACGATCAGGGCTGCAACCTAGGTGACGAGCTGATGGGTTGATGACAAAACCGACATTATGAACATCAAACCCATATCTCTCTGCATATGATTCTGCAGCTGGCGCCTCCATGTCAACTCCATGTTGCATAGCCTTTGTTCGGGGGGCCTTCTTTGTCAACAACTGTATTGCCAACTGTTGAAATTTACCCTTCCTGCCTGTGATGGCCTTGAAATTTGAAGCAGTTAGCCTGTTCTTACGCAGACGGTGCCATTCAGGACACCTGGCTTGTTTGCGCGTTGCTTCCTCATAATGACGGCTCTCATCAGCTGTCACACTCAGAGAAGCATAGATAGCTTGTTCATTCTGGGTAAAACTTGCAGTGTTGGGACAAGAACCAGGCAGCTCTGACATGAAGAATGGGGCTGGTTGCTCAGGGCCGACAGTCAATGGTTTGTGTGATAGTTTCTCCTGGTAGGACAGAAGACTCCCTTTGGGTACATACCCATAGTTCGATTCAGACATAGGGACATTTTCAGACCTTGACCACAACTGCAGCCATTGTGTTGGCAGGGAATGACTTGACAGTGATGGCAACAGTTTCCTCTGCAGATCTAGGGAAGAGAGGGGTTCGTTTACTGGATTGTAAACTTTGGAAGCAACTCCAACTTCACCTTTAAATGACCCATCTCTCAGACGCTTTGGTGCCACAACCTTCACATCTGTCAGCGGCCTAGTGGGAATGCCTTGAGTCCGTGGTGGGACATGCCATGACTGCAAAGTCGATGTGGAGGATACAATCTCTGGCACCTGTTAGAGACAGAAAATCAGTAGATAAATACATTGCAAACATTCTGTGGTGGTATGTAATGTCTCTCTGGAATGTCTATTGAATATCCAAAGGGTCATATCAATTCTACAAGTTTTGGGAACAAAATCAACTGAATAGTTGCAGTGTGGTTATCCCCGCTGCCCACGGCATCAAAAAGTAATACCTGGACAAGTAGGCATCAAGTAAACTAGGTGTATCGATGTACAGGTCTATGAGTGTCTGGGTTCACAACTCATCATGACTTGGCTAATTTAAGATATATCTGATAAATCATCTATAAGATTATTTTCAATATGTGACTTCACTACTGTACTAGCCGTTGTTGCTATAGGCTACTGGTAAATAAGGGTTAAGTCAATGACAATCAAATAGAATAGACAAAGAAATCAAATGCTAATGAAAGTTGTTATAAAAGGAAATGAACATACCATCTTCATTGACATTGACTGATAATGGCATAACTGGTAGAGTAGTGCCACTTGGTGTTGACAGAATCCCTGACCAGCCGTGCAGCTGCACTTGTTAGCAGTTATTGATGTCTTGATGTGACTGGTAACAGTCAGCTGTAAAATAAATGTAAGAGATATATAGTTATATTTGCCAAAATAAAATGATATATTATATGCACATATGTATGGGAAACTTTTACAGATTAAATGATATGCAAGCAAAAATATTAGGCACTTTCAGAATTAGAACAAGGCAGATGTATGTATAGGTATATATATATATAATGATTACATTATAGGCACTGAGTGTCTCAGTATAAGAGACAGGTAGCTCTTCTTTATTGTAAAAATATCTCATCTATAATATCTAAATCTAATTTATAATTTTTTTAATCTATTATTAGAACTTTTATCAATGGAGAATCATGTACCTTGAGGTCATGTGGTGCCTCATTTTTCTTCATACTGCGGAAGCATTTTCCACGTACTTGCATACCTTCACTACATGGTTGCACTGAAAAAGATAAAGGGATGTGTAGTTTTATTTCATGGAATGCATTATACAAATATAAATGAATGTTCAATGATACTCCTGAACAGTGCCTTTTACTCTGTAAATGAGGTGATCTGTTCCCACTCATAGTATGAGAATGTGGAGTCATTGGAACAAATACACTACTGCAGGGATACTTATTCCATAAATTTACATGTATTGACATAAACAGGGTTCGTACATAGACAGCCCAATAAAATTCCAGGCTTTATCCAGGCTCTAATATTTCTTTTCCAGGCACATAACAATGTTAATCAATACAATTTTGCTAGTGAAACAAATATGAAGACAAATAATCAAAACAGCTAGATTATTAGCAAAAAGGATTTTGGAATTATCTAATCCAAGTCACTGAAATTTCATAGGCAGTCAGGTACCATAGTTAAGGAAAGCTAATAATGTCCAGAATTTCATAGACTCAAAAAAAAAGTTTTTATACAAAACTAAATTTTCAAGGTTTTTCCAGGATCTCTGTAAGAATTCCTGGCTTTTCCAGGCTGGGAAAACCCAAAAGCATAATTCCAGGCTTTTCCAGGTTTTCCAGGCTCTGTACGAACCCTGCATAAAAAAATCACAATTTGATTCATGAGAGGGAACTTATGGTTATTTGCCATTTGCGGTTTGCAGCACGGGTGAGCTGCCATTATTAAAAAAACTGAACTACTTGGGTGCCAATGTTCGACCCCAATCGTGCTGTGTCTCCTGATAATCAAACCGGCTTGTAAAAACCCAATCTAGTAGCAGGAATGTATTTGCCCGATTTACGGTCTGATCCCTGTGAAAATAGATAAATTATTCATGGAGTTACACCAGTTTGCAATAGTCAGACTGGACTGAGTCGCAGAGTGAAATGAACCAGTTTGGGTCGTGCCATGACTTGTTTTCAATTATTATAGCGTCGGTCGTTCACCCTCCATAAAATGAAGCTTGCTTGCCAGAAAGCATAGTGTCCAGTTACCATTGAAAGTATGTTGAAAGCTATTTTCTTTTCATAAAATGAATCACACATAACTTGGCAGCCTCAGTGAAAATTGCTGTCAATTGTGTGGTGTGAAAGTGTAGGCTGCTTCAGCCACCGGGCAGCAGGTGGAATCAGAGTAAAAACATTCCTGTGTTTTCAGTCCGGCCTACTAGTAATCATGGGTTTGTAATCATAGCCCTCTAGCCCACTATTTTTGTAAAGATTTCTAGGCATCTTTCCACAAATAGATGTGTTCGGAAATGATGATATAAATATATTCCTTGGCTTTCCTGGACTTTGTCAGGTGTACAGATGGCCGTTTCGTACAGACATGCAAGACATGAGCGATAATTAGGGTCCGACTGGCGTTCACAGCGAATTGCGCAACAGAAAACGGCAAATAAACATAGCTCCTATCATGAATCAAACTCAGTTGGGTGGTACTTTGACTTTGAGTAGTACTTGGACTGGTTGCTAAAAACAATAATGCAATAAATACATTTTAAAGTACAGTTGCAAGTTCAGATACTGTGTAAATGACAACAAACAAAACAAGCCATTTCTTACCTTGAACGTTGTGTATATAGTGGTCCCAGAAGAACTTATAACCTTTGTCCGTGGAGTTCTTGGGAGTCTTTGTAAATTCCTGTGCAATCCTAGTGACATCACCATGGTTTAGACTAGGCATTCCTGTCAAATCTCTTCCCCACACGGACAACGCTTCGCTTAATGTACCAGACAACGCCATGTTGCTGTCTAGGCATGAGTAATCGTCTCGTTTTCAAGATGTAACGCTGACGCTGGTTCTGGGCAGCTGCACCTAGTTATATGGCACCAGCGCTACCCGCTACTACGGCGTCCGTAGCGCCACGCTTATGTGCAAGTGGTGAATGGTGCACGCTATGTAATTCCTAACCGCTCCTGGAGAGTTCCATCCAGGTCACCGCATCCCCGTCACAATAAGCGTCGGGGGCGATGTTTGTTACACGAAGCATCATGAAAGTGAACGTGTCTGGAGGGCAGAGGAGGTGAATCCCGTTTGCTGAATGCGCGTAGCATAAGAACCAATTCAGGTCAGCGATGACCTGGTGACCTATCCTGACCACAGATGATACTTGTGCGGCTCTCAGAGCAAGGAAGAGGCGAGCAGTGAATCTGCGAGCTTGGCAAACACGGTGAGCTTACCCAGTAAGGATTGTAGGTCACGCAGCGCGCCAAAATGCGGCATCCCCTCCCACAACGGAATCACAATATCCGGGTTCACTGTGTTCCTGCCACGGCAGGCGTACGGCCTGCCGCAGGCCTAAAGGGCGGCGGGCAAAGTGCGAGCCGCTGCTGGTTGCCATGTTGAAAATCCTACAATCCATAATGACGTGAGGATGGTAAAGTCTGAGAACCGCATAGCAGTATTTGCAGACGTGAGCTACTGCACCCCTCTGCTGAGTTGAAAGCCGCGCAGGGGGGGGGGGGGTGATAATGAGCTTGACACTTGTTCTTGGACTTTTTCGACGATTCAGAGTTGTTTCTCGGAAGCCGAGCATTCTCGGATTGAGAAATCGCCATTCTTAGATGTTGTATATGGTGCTCAGACCACCAGCCATCTGGAAAACGACCCTCCTCCAGACGGGTGAAGACCTCTTCCCTCCAGTGCCGGACAGCCTGGAAATCGTAATCGAGCGAATCCTCCACAATTTCCTTCAAGTGCTGGAGGAGTCTGAAATGTGTACTCTGATCTGTCTTGGAATCGTCAATCATTCTGATTAGTCCCCAAAGGTATTCCTGAATATTCAGAACACCGAGCACCGCAAAAACGTACTGATAGGTTTGAGTGTGCTTATCCAGACCCGGTCTGAGCACGTAAGTCCTGCAGAGTACGCCGCATTTGTATATTCAGGGGCTCGTCTTTATATGAGGGCACGTAAAATCCCCGGGGCTCCCAGCACGTGGCGCGCGCTGCGGTCCCGGACAAGATGAAGTCCCTGGGAGCAGCTTCCTCGGTCCGCGCGGTTCCAAGCACGGTCCTGGATGCGCTGCCATCTTGTAAATTCTGTTCACTATTGGCCGTTGCAACCGTCTAAGAATTAGATCCATTGGCAGTAACACTGACCGATTCTGGACTTGAAACTTGTGCAGTCGCGCCCTCCTGAGCGCTTGTTACTGCATGCAAACGTTTTTCAGATTTGTGCTTCTGGGCTGGTATGAATTCCAGAATGGCGTCTTTCATAGAATCCACCTGGGCCTGGACCTCATCGATCCTTTTATCTGTCTTGGTCGTCTTTGCCTGTCAACGTTTTTGTCGCCCTGGGTTTCGGCACAACGTTGACTCGCTTTGGCGGCATATCAGGCAAAAGTGTGTGGAAAAATTAGTCCAATTAATGTCTGGAAAAGCGGAGCAAAACTTTTTCCCTGTGCGAAGCATAAAGGAGACGACTCGAAGCGCGGGTCACATGATTTGACCGGGTAACGTGAGAGAGCTTGAGACGACTCATAACGCCATTAAATATCATTACATTCCCCACAATGGGAAAAATAATTGGCAGCCAATCCAAGTGTTATGTACTTCGAGATAAATTACTATTGAATCAGACTAATGGACCTTCATGTACGGTTATCAAAGTATCAATGGACAGGGGTCTCTGCGCTTTCCTCTAACTTCTAAGTCTCTGAGGGATATTTTGTGATATAAAGGGATGGAGCTTGATTTTAAATCATGTTCTGTTTGTGTCGCACTGGTTAGATGTATCATTGGATTTTAAGAGGATATGCAAAAGAAGCTACCAAATTAGTCTATGGGAAACTGGTGAGGAAGTAAGTGTGATACAATTAATTTGTAAGAGAACCATTAAAGGGGAGTAATAGTACAGTAATGGCCAACCATATGGGGTCGAATAAGAATTTGTAGGTGATTAGTAATAAGAGTTTGTCCGTCATTCTGTTGGTCGTCTATTTGTCAGATAGAAGCAACACTGCACGAAACTAAGGACTTTATTTCTATATACGCCATCGTGGCAGCGCACATATCGGCTGAATATATTTCACACCAGCGTATGAGGCGTATACAAGACTGTTTCCTTTTGTATACGGACGCGAATTGGCTGTATTTCACACCAGGCGTATCCGAGATAAAACATCCTCTGCGCGATATATATACGCCAGGCGTTTATGTATACCAATAGAAAATAAAAAATACCTCCTCCCAGCCTAGACCCCACCACGAATTATCATTGTGATGTTTTAGCACTTTCGCGCAGGGTAGAGGTTGTTGTGGTGTGTCTCAGTGAAGCCCTGTTCCCCCACCTCCCCGCGTGTACCCTGGACGTGCCCTGGCCTCGGCCACCCCCACAGCCACTGCCACAGCCACGGATCATCAGTGTGTTTTTTTTAGCACTTTAGGTGGGAGCCGCACTTTAGGAGTGATGTGGGAGTGGAAGTCGTTGCTGGAGGTCTTCACACATTACCTGAGTTTTTTCTCTGAGCGGGCGGGAGCATATGGGTGTCAAAGCGGCGGGTGTCAAAGCGGTGGGTGTCAAAGCAGCGTCGGCAGCAGATGTGTGGCAGCACTTGGGGTGGTAGGTTGATAACTGACCAGAAAAACTTTAAAAATGTAAAAAAAAAACATTTAAAAAAAAAAAAAACTTGGTTTATTATATGTATTTTATGAAAAATTAATAAATAGGGTTTTAGAACAATTTTATAATCAAAATTGATAATATAACATTGGATTTTCCATAAACAAGGACGTAATGACTAATTGGAAATAAAATATGCTACCAGTGGCGTCCCCAAGTGGCAGAGATCGGAACTATTCGATAGAGGCGTAAATACAACAGAATCAGGGTCTGTATGATGTATATATGACTGCACCATGGACACGTATATACGCCTACAGATGAGTCGTTTACACATGGGGAATAGGACGACCTTGTATACGCAAAAGTATACCTGTATACGCCGTTCACATATATATATAAAAAGTTTCGTGCAGTGTATATGATTCTGAAATGCCTAAAATATTACAAATGATAGCTACAAAATACACACTAATATAAATGTTTGTGCTCAGTCCTAGTTTTGCCAAAATCTAAACAAAATCCTTGTAGCTGAACTACAATATTTCACACATGGCATAATGAATTTGGTATGAACATTTTTTTTAAAATTTCATTTCTATAGAACCATTTGGTTGTATTAATTTCCTTTGTCTTTAAGTAGTTTCGTTGTCTATCCTCTCGTCGTTTTCCGCGAATTCATTATTCAGTATACATTTCACATATCAAAGCCACAGCCATAAACTAGACTATTTCATACAGTTGTTTACATGAAAATTCAAAGCCCTGAAGAAAGTTATCTGAAACTTCATCGCTTATTTTGTCACTTGTCGCCTGTCACGGCCCGGCTATGAAATGAAGAAAAGATTGGGTCAAGACCTAATTTACGTCACTAATTCGGTTTTCTGTGGAGGTCTGATCCCTGAAATAGTATTAATATTTCTCCATTTCTTATCAACAGTTGCTTGTCAACCACAGATCCATTCGCCGGTCGAATCAAAATCACGTAATATGAGAAAACGTGGTTACTGACCCCTTACGGGTGGCCGTTCGAGGTCATTTTATGAAAAAATATGGCCCGACGCCGTAGGCGGGAGGGCCGTATTTTTTCATAAAATGACCGAGAACGGCCACCGTACGGGCTCAGTCACTACGTTTTCTTATTACTATACACCTCCTACTCATTTAAACCGCTGTTCTATTAACTTCCCTGGTCTGTGATACAAGCCCTACATTCCCGTACAAAACCAATGCCATTCACTACGGCCCACTAGCTGAAAGCACCGGCAACAGTCGACGTGATGCGGTCTATGAATTGTGTGACACTGGAAGTCGACAGGCGGGCATTTAACAGAGGATATGCTTGGAGAGCAGCGGCGATTTCCTTAGTTACGTGGAGAATCCTAGCAACCGAAACGTCAAGTTTAATATCGATTGCTTCCACATATTTCAGCTATTTAAATGGTATTACGTGAAGTTCACGTCCCACGTCAGATACTTTAGATTCTAGTGATTACACAGTCTTATTAATTACGGGAAGCAAACAAGTCAAGGAGAAAGCACCCGCAACTCAGTAACATACACAACAGGATTACGTTGGCAACACAATCAATAACTTGACGTCTCGATCGCCGGGATTCTCTGCGTAACTAAGGAAACGTAGCAGAACACACTGTGTCGCTCAGTTCTATTGTTCCGCAAAGTTTCCTGTAGGTTGCTCGAGCGCTGCAGTGTCAAGTAACGGTGATGACGTCATTATCGGGATTCAGCGTAGGGAAACCCCGCTCTCAGTTGGTCGGCGAGTGGAGTTGTTATTATTGATAGGTCTCGCATCTTAGAGCTATTCAAACGGTATTGCGTCAACATCCTACGTCAGATAGAGATGATAGGGGGTGTCGGAGCATGTCTAACTCGTGAATGGGGGTAAGAGAACCACCATTTTGTTTTGCTTTGACACTGTTTCTGCTCCCGCTCTATCGCGATAATTTACGTTAGTGCGACGTAGTGCCTGTAGCAGCGGGACGTACGTTTTGCAATGCTTAAGCCTATGGGAATCCGTACGTCCTACTACTCGGCGGGCCCGAACGTTATTTATACGATATGCCTAGCAGCGGTTAGTAACCCATAGACGTTCGCCTATAGGTGTATAGTAATATCTGTTCTGGTTTGCTTTGGTATGTCACGAGACTTCTGATTTACCTTTCAGCACATCTGGGAACTGTTTCAAAAGTCGGGAGGCTGCTAAACGAGAGTACTTACAACCAAAGCAAGAGCTAAACAGCTGCACTTGAAGTGTCGCTGTCGAGGTGGAGGTGCCGCTCGCTATTGGGTATTGGTAACGGTTTTGCTGCCGCTTTGATTCAAAGTGCCACTCGCTGTTGCCGGCCTCTCGCTTTGAAATGCGACATGCCGCTGGCGAGACCCAACTCGACTTTTGAAACGGCTCTCTGTAATTTAAAATCAGCATGTTGGATTTGGAATTTAGGCTTACTAGGTTTGATATGGAATTAAGGCTTATCAAGTTTAGTATGAAATGTACGCTAACTATGTGTAATATCGAATTAAGGTTTTCGAAGGGCAAGCTTTTTTTAAAAGAATGAGGGATAACAAACTGAATTTTTTTATGGAATTTAGGATTTCTTGGTCTAACATGGAATTTAGGCTGACCAGGTTGGGCATGGAAGTATGTTTGATATGGAGTCTAGGGTTACCAGATTGCTGACAGTATCTGATTGAAGAATGTTCTATTGACACCATCAACACTTTTTGATACATAATTTCTATTTCCTGTTCATGGTGGGTGGTGTTATATAGATGTTTGTATATTTCCAGGTCCGCCAGTGGAGATAGGAGTGACAATGTTTGTGTCGAGTGTGAGCTCCATTTCAGAAGTAGATATGGTAAGTAAATATACCGATTTGATATAACTTACCTTATTATTATTATCATTATTATTATCATCATATACTGTCATGATCCAAAATATCAGTATGAAAAACATACAGATTATATTCTTTGGCCTAACGGACCAAGCTGGCTGCGTGGCATGCCGTGGGAGGCGATCCCCCTTGGTTACAATCAATAGGGTCGCCTCCACGTGGTAGGCATGGAGCCAGCATACAATCCTGAGCTCGATATACTCGAGTAAGTCCGGTCAGTGCAGCGTATTGTAAACACCATCTGCAATGAAGCTTGAAACGGGACAAAGCCTTGGAGTCATTCATTCAGCTTACTATTCACACAGATAGTAACAATACCTATGGTCGTACCTATCTCCTGCGCATACTACCTACTGCGACCCATATTGTATTCATACCCGTAGGCAATGTACGTGGCATATGGGGGTATGTGGTCACATGACTAGAAAAAGACAGGAATCAAAGTGAACTGAAGGCATATCGGCGAAATGTCTGTGTAATAAAAACATATATTAGAGTTACACATGAAACGAACTGAATTTGTACTTCAATAATACTAGAATATGCAGCCTACTATATGAACCGCTAAAGACGCCATTGGCGCGACTAACCATAAATGAATTGAGGTGCCAAGTACTGTAGTGACGTAGCATACAGGCTCAGCCAATAAGAAACCATGTTTTATTTCTTCAAGTCATGAAACCTTGCCCCAAATAAAACCAAAATTATAGATGAATTGAAATTTTACTATTTTTATCATAAAACCGAATGAGTTTTAATCTTGGCACTTGTATGCCACGTTTGGAGTTTGGCGTAGTAGTTTCACGAAGCGGAGCCGAGTGCAATCTGGAGCCAGAACTCACTGCCAGCCAGAACTCACTGCCAGAGGTCTTTGGCTTGATACATCCTGCGTATAGACTGGAAATTAGGACCAACAGCCAATCTTCCTGATAATTGGTTATGTTTTAAATTATATATTCCCCTAACTGGCATATAAATTTCAAAGCTGAATTCTAAAGGGAAGTGTGTGGATTATTGCCGGGGATTCGCGGATTCACTAAACAAACCTGTCCGTCAGCAAAGTATGCACCAGACAAGCTTAACGCGAATTGTTAACGCGAAAAGGTATAATTGTTCTATTTTCGATATCTTTAGGTGTATGCTACTATGAAAACAAGGTGACTGTAGGCGTACGTCAACGAAACTTTGTTATTTTGTTGAACATAAATCACATGCAAAGGTAAACCAGAGTTACGAGGTTTTTAGTGACTGCCTCTTTGGAAACTAAAATTCACTGGTTTGGAGGCAATAACATTGTGGTTCTAACTCGGAAATAAAAATAAACAACTGACAGTACAGAGAGACAGCGATTAAAGATCTCTCGACGTCTATTGAACCCCGGCGACAGCTTTATATAAAATTTATCGCCTAGTTTGCCTCATTTGAACACCTACTGTATGTATCAGGACAACAATGAATAAATTACGGTATGTCCAACTGATATAAAATATATAAAGTATTAACTCCGATCTATGTTCATGGTGCTATATCATAGCCATCAGGTGAGCTGCCTGTTTTAATGACACTAGAATTAGGTCTTCAATAAAGGACCTGCACTATTAGGTAATGGGGTACCATTAATCAAACATACACTAATCGAGGGGAAAGGCATGTAGTGATTACCGCAGTCATCGGCAAAAATTTAAGGTATAATGCAGACTTTAATTTGCTCCATGATGCTAATTATAGAGTAGAATATCAGGGAAAATGTGACGCACAAGACCTCACAAACACAGAGCAAGTGACCAGCCTGCTGTTGCTTCACTAGGCATATCCTAGAGTTTACTGTAGGTGCAAATCAAAATAATGATTTCCAAATAAGTGTGTGACTGTGACAATGTCTAAATATCTTTCTTTGTCTGTGTATCTTTGTATGCCTATATCTCTGTCTGTATCTCTGCATACCTATGTCTCTGTGTGTATCTAAGATATCAGCTGCACTCACTGTGAATCCATGTTATGTATCATGTATGAGTTGTCCATGCCCCGTCTGACATGATCAGTGCTCATGGCCGCCCACACACTAATTACCATTGGCATTTCTCTGCCATCTGGGTGTATCCCCACTCCATGATAGTGGTGCAGTGTGGGGAGTGACAGGTACTCTGACTGCTCTACACACACATTGTGGGACAATTGTAAATTGTTTAGTAATTACTAGATCGCGACACCTCAAGTATCCACGAGGCAATGATAATGAATAATTCATGAGGTATCCCGCCAAAACCTCTGCATGTGTTTCGCTGAGGCAACCTCACACCTCACTATAACTACCCCACCCTGGCAGACAGAGTCAGCACTTTCTCTCAGACCACATAGAGACGCACTACGATTCCCCACCCACCATTCCAAACATTGTATTTTATGTTTGAAATTTCTACATTTGTTGTGTTACAAAAATGATTTATAAATCCGTATAAACGGTATGTTCTAAGAAACAATATAAATAGAAATAAAGGTTTCTTTTAAGCAAACAATATTTGTGTCCACTCGTTAATTACCCGTGAACATCGGATCAGGGGCTTCACATTTGGAGTATACGCCTTGTTCCTCCTCATGGGAGTCCAGGGCCCTCTTGATCCTTACATCCTTGATCGCGGCAACATCCCCAACTGACAGCCATAGGTGCGACATTAGATGCGATAGTTGGTGGGCTCCGGTCACTGGAGAGGGGGGCATTGCCTGCAACATAGGCCGTGATGAAACTGACTGTCAGGGACTGGGGGTCGGCATCCATGCGTCGGCAGGATGTTAGGTACATCGACACGGCACTTCTCTGGTTCGCAACCGTGCCTGGGGCACGTGCCTCGGACTGGGGGACAGATGCCCTCCTCTGGAGGAAGCGTAGTGCCGGATCTGCTGGAGAGCAGAAACACAGGCACAAATGATGCATGGTTACATGAGATAATTGATGAAAGGTCATGAAATCACATGTAACAGGTGGTATTGTCATAGTCCCTCAAGGTCAGGTGGGCTTGACCGAGGGCATCGGCCACCAAGCTGAGGACCCTGGGGATGTGGGTGAAGACCAGGTCGACCTGCAACTTGGCTTGTACCATTCAGGCCTGGCGGGCGCACTCGGTGAGGACGCAGTTGCTTGCCTGGCCGGTCATCAGTGCCTGGACAGTGCCCATATTATCACAAAATACTTTGACCGGGCTGCTTTGGTCAGGAACGTGTTGAGGGCGTAGATGGTGTTAAGGGCCTCGAGCTCTGCAATGCAGTCCACCGGGTCATTGACTGGGCACACCTGACTGGCGCAGGCATACCGCCCATCTGTGGCCCTGACTCCTGAGAGCCAGGCATCCACTGTAATACACTTGGTGAGGGGACCTTGAGGGATGAGAGCATGTCGGTTCCGGCCCTCGGCAAAGCACGTGAGCCACTGGAAGTCCTGCCGCATCTCTGAGCTCACATTGATGTAGTAGCCGTTCATCGACCTTAGGGCCTCCAGTAGTTTACTGACGAACAGCCGAGCTGAGCAAATGCATTTGGACATGTGAAGTATCTTGCTGAGGACCGATTGGAGTTGTCTCTTAGTGAGGGATCGTTTCCTGGAGACCGCCCTCATGTGATCCCTTACATCCTGTAACTTGGCCTCATGGATGGAGAGCTTCATATTTGCCACATCAATCTCGACCCCTAGCCACGTGACCACCTGAGCAGGCTCCTGTGCTTTGTCTCAGGCCTTGGGGAGGCCGAGCATGGTGAATTAGTCCCTGGCCGTAGTGAAATCCGACGCTGCCTTCTCTCGTGTGGGCGATAGGATGATTAAATCGTCCAGGTACATGGCGGCCTCGACCCCTTTTTGAGCGAGGATCTAGACAATGGTGTCAGAGATGCACTGCATATGGTACAACGACGCGCGGGCACCGAACGGCATGGCCGTGTCACAATAATAGCCTTCATCCCACATGAAGCAGAGCAACGGCCAGTCCAGGGGGTCACACCTAAAATTCTTGTAGGCCCTCGAGATATCAATGCTCGCCATATAGCTGGAGGGCCCCGACCGTGGGGAGGCCGTGCTCCCTCTCCTTGCCGTATACAGAGTTCTTGATTATGTAGGCTTTTCTCCTGGGGGAAGGTCATGTACGTGATGATCCTATGGTCGTCTGTCCCCTTTTTGTGGTCGTGCGGGATGGCCTCACGGTCCAGTTCGCGTTGGATGTATGGCACACAGGCGGCCTGGTCCTGGACCCCAGTCATGGGTCCGCGCCTCCGCTGCTGAGCGTACCGTTGTCAGCCTCAATTCCCTCTCTGGCGATGGTTGTCTTGATATTTGGAGAATGGCATCCAACACCCCATCCATCTTCTTGTTGATCTGGGTAACGTTTGATTTTATGTCGGCCAGGCCGTTCTCTATGGCCATGATGCGGGATGACCTGACCCTGGTGTCCTGCTGGGACACCGAGTCCATGTGGTCCTCTGCTTCCCTCATGGTCGCCTCGGATTCCTGGTCCGTCTCGGGGGCCTTAGAGGTGCTCGCGGCTGCCCTCGTTTTAGGAGACATTTTCACAAACTCCCTTACTTCTCTACTACCCGTAGTTAGCCTTCGGATCGCTTGTTCTAATACTTGTGGAGTATCAGAGATGCGGGGAGGATGAAGGGCCAAAAGTAGGTGAAGTAAATTGTATGTGCATATGGAGTGAAGTACTGGAAAAAAGTGAGGGGTAGGTCAGAGCAGAGCGGTTGCACATGGGTGCGAGGTTTGCATGTAGAACGCTAGGTGGGGGGTGCGCAGGGTGCGCTGAAGAGGGGATGCGTCAGGGGGAGCAATGACCACCTCTAACCAACGGCCATGGGTCACATATTTTTTCTAACATTTTAAAGGAGTAATTGCTTCATATGAGCTTTGACAGATCTGGCAGAAAATCAAGCATAGGAGCAGGCACATGTACCCTACTGTCATGACCTGTCATTGGACCTTACAGTCAAAGGGTGGCTCATGGCCTTTGGTCAGGAGTGGTCATTGCCCCCCTGGTGACCTTAAAGCCGATGTGGGTAAGATGAACGAGAAGATGGACGGTGTTCTGGACGCCATTCTTCAACTTTCATGGCCAGAATGGTCCCCCGAGCGGGACTCAAGACCGACCGGCTTACGGGCAACCTAGACTGGGCCCAGGACCAGATGTAACGACTCCACCCTTCTCCGCACCAACTCTGAGATGCCTACACTAAGGACGACTACATACAAAGAGAGGTCAACCGTGAGGGCATGCGGCATGACCGTACGACTGGTAAGGATGTTTTATTATCAGACCTGAATACCCCTAGGCTTACTTCAAAGCCGTACATGTTTGTCGACTGTGATGGAGTGTACACCTTGAGCCAGAAGTTGGAGCTTAGGTCCACCCTGGGCCCCCTAGAGTACATTAGCTCTTTCCTGGCTCTGTTGAGCGACGACCGTGCCCTGCATCCCGAGGACTGGGACCACATGTTCCGCCACCTCTACCAGGTTTTGGTTGACACCCAGTCACATGGGTTGTGGGCCGGGGTTAGGAGATGGTCAATTTATGTTTTGATCAGGTTGAAGCCGGCCGTTTATACTGGTCAGACTACGGTCGGATACAGAAGGAGAGGGTACGGCTCACCAGCCAAAACGAAAGGAGCCATGATGGAGCCCAGTCAGGTGGACAGGAGGTCCCCTGTAGGGACTACAACACAGAAGGGGTACTGCAACAGACATGAGGATGGGGGTATCCAGTGGATACACATTTGTAGTATCTGCCACTCAGTGGGCAGGCACTGCGGGCACTCTGAACACGCCTGCAACAGGGAGCTCACGTATTGGCACGGGTACGAGCACACCACGCCTGCACCCACACCGGTACCCCGCAGGATACCCCTGGCCGGACACACTGTGCAAATGCAGCCCAAGCCGTCAGCCCAGCAGGCCAGATACACTGTCCAAACGCAGGGGTTAAAAACGGGACCGAGTAAGCGAGGCGTGACAACAAGCTTCGTATGCTCCCCTCAGCTCAACATCAAAACAAAAACAAGGGAAATACACATCCACCAGCCACTGATCACATAGGCCCTCATCCACGGTCTTGCAGTGTGGACAGTGTTAGTGTTAGTGCGTCTGACTCCAGCTCTATTGTCCACCACCAAACTAACACTCCGGACTTCCCCACCATTAGGCGCAACTGTAAGTCCGGAATTCCTTATCCCAACATCTGGACGGACCCCCCGGCATTCACTGCACACCGGCAGGCAGAGTGGCCCTCCCTCTTGGGCGTAGTGGCGGACGAACAACCTCGCACATGCTCAGCCATGAGGGACACTGGCCTCCCTAATGCTCTCGGTGCTAAAATTGTTCTCCCCTCGGAGATCTTGAAGCATGGGATCGATTTCTCTCGGGCATACCGGGGAAGCAGGAGCTTCTCGACTTCATCCGCTTTGGCCTCCCCCTGGGGTCCCTCGGACCCATCAGCAACACCCGTGGGATACCCGACCACCCTAGTGCAACCAACTATCCCTCACAGGTGGATAAATTCATATCAAAGGAACGAGCCCACTCCAACCTCTTGGGCCCAGTTTAGGACCCGGATTTCATCCTGTGGTGCCACGTGTCTCCCCTGATGACACATGAGAAGCGAGGAACCGAAGATCACTGTGTGATAATGGATATGACATTCCCCGGTGACCAGAGCGTCCTCATACCACATGCAATGCATGGCTGATAGCATTGTGGACATCCTAACCTCGAGGGGCATTACGGCCATGTACCTGGACAACCTCATCATACTCTCCCCTGATGAAGCCACGGCGGCCGCTGGCGTCGAGTCGGCCCGTTCCCTCTCCCAAGAGATGGGCCTCCCGAGGCACAGGACAAGGCCCAGGAACCAAGCCAAAAGGTCACTTGACTCTGCACAGACATAGACGTTGCATCAATGTCCCTCACCATCCCGGAGGTCAAGCTAATGGACGTCCGAGAGCATGTGGCCGCCATGTACAGGAAAAAGTCCCTCACCAAGAGACAGCTGCAGTGCGTTCTCTGAAAATTCCTTCATGTATCTAAGTGCATCCACCCCGCCCGGGCATTCGTGAGTAAACTCCTCGAGTCCCTAAGGTCAATGAAGGGTTTTTATATCAACATTAATTCTGACATGCTTCAGGACCTCGACTGCGAAGGTCTGGTGGATGACCCCGTGGACTGTATCTCAGAGCTTGAGGCCCTATGGTTTATGCCCTCCACACTTTCATCTACGACAACATGGGAACTGTCCAGGCACTGACCTCTGGCCGGGCACGCAACCGCATCCTTGCCATGTGTGCCCGTCAGGCATGGATGGTGGAGGCACGCATGCTGGTTGAGCTTGTCTTCACACATGTCCCCCAGGTGCAGAATACAGTCGCAGATGCTGTCAGAAGGTCTCATCTCTCACATAGAGACTACTATCACTCCAGACAAGGGCATCTGCCCGATAATCTGAGGCATGTGCCCCCAGAACGGTCGCAGGGACTGGGGGTCGGCATCCATGCGTCGGCAGGATGTTAGGTACATCGACACGGCACTTCTCTGGTTCGCAACCAGTAGTAAACCGTAGCCACCTACCTCGTGTTTTGCCGGAGGCTGGGCACCAAACCTAAGGCGCCCACTGTGAGTTTTGTGATGGCCTACCTAGAATACATGGCTGACCACGCCCCCTCACCAGCGACCATGGCCAACCACCTGTCACACATACGGTCGCACCACCGCCTCACCGGTGGCGACGTGGCCCAAACAGTGGACTTCCGGGTGCAACGCGCCCTCGAGGCCATGAAACGGAACAAGAGGTTCTTGCCCAATATCAAGCCGCCAGTTCTGATGCAAGTATTTCAGGGGAGTCCTCGGTGGCCTCGGCCACATGCCCCTTCACATGACCCTACAGGCGCCATTCCTCGACATCGACTACACCGCACTCCGACAGAGCGAGGTCGCCCCACCCACAGCGCACGACGACGACCCTGCACGCCATCTGTCACATGAAGATGTGACGACCACAGACTACCACGTGACCGTGATCATCAAAGCAGGGAAGAACCTCCAGCGGGAAGGAGAACAGAAAGTAATGACACTCCAGCCTGCCACGGACTTCAGGTTCTGCACTGTACAAGCCATCAACCACATGCTACGGGCGGTCCCTACGGCCTCACCGCGACACCAGTTCCTGATGCTGCCAGACCGAGGGACACTGACCTCACAAGCTCTATCCAAAGAATGGGATACTCTCATCGTGGCAGCGGGCCAGGCCCCGAGGTCATACTCTCAGTGTGCTTATATCAAGGACCCCACCTCCAAACATGTCTAATCCAGTCTCTCTCCAGGCCCCTAACCTCACTTCATCTTTCTATTTTTCCCACCCACCTCTCCTCAACTTATATTTCCTAATGGCTCCTTGGCTCTTATTTATAATCATTATATCATATTGATATAATAAGTCACATAACTATACTTATTATATCATATTTCATTAATAATTGACATCAAACAATCCCTCTGTCAATTATTCTTTTTAATCATTACTTATTCATAGTAATAGTTACCTTTAATTATTCATATAAATAAGACCTTCATAGAATTCAATCAATTTTTATTAGCCCACTCCGGCCTTCATCTTCTTTCATCTAGGGTTAGGGGTCATGTGTCCCATCGCATTTATTTTTGTTCTTTGTTTTGACAAAGATATCCAGATTGGGTCACAGGATCTATTGTGTCAAAGAGTTAGATTCTCAACTGCGTTTGACTGTACACCGTACATAGGCTGTGTATGACTCTGTTTCTACCGCAGGATATTTTGCTGTCATTTCATTAAATCCCAAAATTAACCCCTATAAAATGTTCTTCAAACATTCATTGAAATTGGCACGGGCGATAAAATTCTAATTTTCTCCTTGTTAACTTTCTGATATCTTAAAAGCATTGTGTTTGATGAAGGTAAAATAAATCAGTATTAGGCTTCTTTATTTTTTGTGTGAATTAATACATTTACCAGGGCATTTTATACCAGTGACATCAAAACGACCCCATATCAGTCATGCGGATACGCCTTTCACGAAATTAATCTTTGCTAATTCTTCATTGGGGTTTGTTTGGTGACACAGAGATATCTTACCTGTTAACAGATTGCATATTTTCACGCCTTTGTCTTAAATCCAATGACGGTTCATCCACTCAGCAGATTGTTTCTTTTCTTTTTTTAATATTGCTCTACAGTAGAGGAGAATACACTACTTCCCGCTATACGACACGAAGGTGCTCTACATGACCTGTGCAATGAGGCATGTTAAAGGCATTCCATTATATAGATAAACTTCTTCATCATCTAACCTTAACCCTTTAATAAGCAATTTTAATTGACCCACAGTGACATTACAACGGTTCAAGCTTCAAAACACTCACCTATTTAGAAAAGGAGCAGATATGGAAATTCATTCACGACATTCCTTATTCAAGAATTGTCGCACTTCTTTTGGATATCAGAGGATTATCAGGAAACTTCGCAAGTAAAATCGATTTGTTGTAGCAGTTAGTTTCTAGCAGAGGCCAAATGCCAAACGTTACCAAATTTCGGTTATTCTAAAATTGCTTACATCGATTGTTGTCTAATTTCAACGATTTCTATTTTATAGCTAAATTGGTTTTCAGTGAATTGTACAATAAGATCCGTCTACACTTCCATCTTCTTTCCCTAACACCATATCTGTAAGAATATTTCAATTTGTAAGCGGGTGGTTTGATGGCTATAGAAGAGAGTCCAATAACACATCCTGGATCAGGGCAAGGGAACACCAAAGGAAACCAGCAAGGCGATGTGTGCTATAAGAAATTGCTGTAATGACAAGACATTGAAGTGGCTCAAACCACAAGGCAAAATTGTCTAAGCGCCCGTGGCAGCCACCTTGATGGTTGTATGGTTACAACCTGTAGTAAAACCTGAGGTTTTAGATCTGTTTAACTTCGAAAAGAGAGCATACGTATAGGTGGACACCTGAACTACTGGACAACTAACAATGGTACAAAATTGATCTCAGCCCCGGGAATGTCCTCGCAGTTTCCGCGAATATAGGGTGCATTTTCAACAAAAGCCATAAATGAGATGAGAGGCACGACGGCAGTTAGACAAATTTGTTCAATTGTAACATGACTCAACTGATGTATAACATGGTATACTGTGTACGTCATGTACGATGTATAAACTTCAGATTTCAGCCTTACAGGAGAAGAACGACATAGAAAAAAAAGGTGTGGGTGGGTCAAACAACCATTGAAGTCCTGCGGCGCACATACCGGCCAGGCGGAATAACTGTGTCGTTGATGGATCGAAGAGTATTAGTGCTTCCCTGGCCGAGATATTTCCCTGATGGGATCCCGTTGTTGACAGACTCCCCAGCGGGGAAGGATAAATCAAGGATAACTCTGACCCCCTCTCACTTCCTTTCGGTCATGTGAGGAGTAGGTCGTTCAAGCGCTCAGGCAGCGTTGTTGGTTGTGACGGCAGGCCCGCGGCCTGCCACAGGCCTAAAGGGCGTTGCCTTGGCTGGTGCTGCAGGCGCTGTCGTGGTCTCGTGGCGTTGCTTGATGCAACACTCTTTCATCACGTGGGGGTGGTGGAGGCTGAGGACTGAGTAACAGTACTCACAGATGTGACTCACCATCACCCCCCCCTCGCTGGTGTGCGGGGGGGGGTGGCGGTGCACCCCTTCGACGAATTAAAATCCTGGCAGGGGGGGGCTGGTTGAACGCTTGCTTGGACTTCTGACGTTTAGTGGACTCCGTGTCTGATTTTTGGAGTCAGGCGCTTTCCGAGCTAGAGATGGCAGTGCGCAGGTGTTATATATATGGCTGTCACTAGCCCACCCATCAGGAAAACGCCCTTCCTCAACTCTTGCGAAGACCTCTTCACTCCACCTTCTCACTGTGTTGAAGTCGTAGTCCAAGGAATCTTCCACAACCTCACAGAGGTGCTGTAGGAGGTGCGATATCCGTGTCTGTATCGTCGATCATTCTGAGGATACCCCACATGTATTCTTGTATATCTAGAGTACCAAGTGACGTTATTTCTTTCTTGAGTCCTTTGATCACATATTTGAAAGGCTGGTAGCACTTACCGTTTATGGGACAGAGTACATGGCCAGGGTGTTGGAGAAATCGCTAGATCTGGTCGTCGAGCGCGGCGTCGTGGTAACATCCCGGGGCTGCTTTTCTCTGCTCCCAGGCACCCGGGCGGCACATGAGGTATGATGTAATGAAGTCGTTAGCGCTTCCAGCGCTTGCTGAGACCTGGGCAGGAGGCCTGGATGTGGCACCATGTTGAGAACTTGCAGTTTGGGCCGTTACATCTATAGTCCCTGGGCCAAGACCCCAAATTTTCATTTCCACTGCCCCCCCCTGGAAACATTTGTTTTATTGTTTTATCTTGTAGATCCATCCTTCTAGTTAATATTTCCACTTGTTGTCGCTCTGGCAAGTGGTCAGATTACCATGACAACAGCTGTTGAAGAGACCTCCCGTCAAAATGCCTGAACGCCTATAATTCTGAGTGCTGAAAACCATTACTTGGTTCTGTGTTCCTTTAAGTATTACAATGATGCATCAGATTAAATTTTGGTATTGGACTCCATAGTCTGGTCCTTTGTGGACTCAGTACAGCAAACAGAATCAAAATATGTCTTCTCAGTGGCCTACAGCAGCCTTTTTCATGTGTGTACTATTAATGTCCCCATTACACATTTGCAATTTTCCACATATTTGTTTCCTAAATAATTTAAATACTATATAATCTTTTCATATGCAGTTTTTTGCTATCTGACCATATTTTAGTATCCCTTAGTAACATTTTGAGGTATTTTAAGGGTTCTGTGATATCAGGTTCCAGGTGTATTACAGATTTTGCTACCCCTGCCGCTCAAGTTGTTTGACATATCTGAGAGTCGGTATTGAAGACATATGGTGTGTAAAGGCTATATGACCTTTATATATGCAGTTTTTTGCTATGTTGTCATGTTCTGGCATCCCTTATACACATTTTAAGCTATTGTTTAGTGTTCTGTGATCTCAGGATCCAGTTATATAACCAATTTTTCTATCACTACCGCTACCGTCATTTGACATTTTCGACAGCCAGTTCCAATGACATAGTGCCTGAAGGCTATTAAATCTTTCCATATGCAGTTTTTTTTGCTATCTGGCCATATTGTGTCATCCTTTAGGAATCTTTTGAGCTATTTTTAGTGTTTTGTGATATCAGGTTCCAGGTATATTACAGGATTTGCTACCCTGGCAGCAACTCTTGACTCACATTTTTGACAGCCTGTTCTAACGATATAAGGTATGATGTAAGCCGGGTACCCACTGTCCCGACACACTATGAAAAGTGCTGCAATTGGGCTACGATAACAAATTTGCCAATCGTAGAGATATTGGGAAGGCCGTGTTGGAGTGTGTCGGAACGGGTTTAGCAGCAATAAAAAGAAGACCACATTACCGGCACAAGCTATGATTCAAGAGGTGCGCCAATGCAAATCTCAGGCAAACAATCAGTAATATCTGTTAAAGATTCTTACTAAAAGAGTAAAAATCATTCATTGAAATCTAAAAATGAAATAATTTCAATATGTCAGGCATTTCTTGTGGATCAGTTTTTGAAAGTGTACAAAATACCATTGGAAATATAAAAAATAAATGACATATAACTAATAAGAGCTCATATATATACATCTCTATATAAACATGGATATAGATCTAATATATGTATATATATTCAATTTTCTACGGATGTTCCCGGGGCAATTACTATTTTGCGGGCCGAAAAATCAACGAGAGGGAGTACATATCCTATAGAGAATGTTTCTGACACACTCCGACAAATCAAACATGTTCGATTTTGTTGAAAGGCCTACGACACAGCATTTCTATCGCAGCACTATCGGAGTGTGTTGGAGTGTGTCGTAGTACTAGTCAGAACGCAAAACCCACTGTAACGATAGATCCGTCCCCTCTGACACAAATTTTTTCATCAAAATGCTTGTTGTGAGGCTATCGTAGCGTGTCGGAGGTGCAAATCGTGATAGTGGAATATCCCCTTTAAACATTTTTGAATGTCAGTTCTAAAGATAAAGTACCTAAAGACAATTGAAGCTTTTTATATGCAATGATATATGATACTTAGGATGTGGATTGAACAGTAAACATTATATAAAACTGCAACAAGAAGTCATCCCTAATTATCGTTCATCATTACAACTTGCAGGGAGCACCCAAGAAGTCACTTTGATTAATCTCATGGCTTCTCAAACCATCAAATGCAATACTTGTAACCAGCAATGGCTTAGATACAAGGAAGAACAGGGGTGTACTAAAGGTGATAAACACCCAATTCACCTATAATCTTTTATGATTATAACATAGATACAGAGATATCATCTCTGGCACCAAATGATGCTTAACATGCATGAATCCAGGAAATATGAAGGTCTCTAAGGGATGCCACAATGTGACAAGATAGCAAGAAATTCAATTCAAGTTCAGAAATCATTTTTGAACTGGCTTTAAAAAATATGAGACAAGGGTTGCCTCAGGGGTAGCAATACCTGTAATATACCGGGAACCTGATATATAAAAAACACTGAAAATAGCTCAAAAGGTTCCTAATCGATGACACAATATGGCCAGATAGCAAAAAACTGCATATGGAAAGATTCGATAGCCTTCAAACACTCTGTCATTGGAACTGGGTGTCAAAAATGTCAAATGACGGTGGCGGACGTGATAGCAAAATTGGTTATATAACTAGATACGAAGAATACAGAACACTAAATAATAGCTTAAAATGTGTCTAAAGGATGCAAGAATATGGCAACATTGCAAAAAACTGCATATAAAAAGGTTCTGTAATCTTTAGATACTACTTGTCTTTAGTACTGGTTGTCAGATATGTCAAACAACATGAGCGGCAGGGGTAGCAAAATCGGTAATATACCTGGAACCTGATATTACAAAATACTAAAAATATCTGAAAATGCTCCTAGAGGATGCCACAATATTGCCAGATAGCAAAAACCTGCAAATGAAAAGATTTAATAGCCTACAGGCACTCTGTCATTGGAACTGGGTGTCGAAAATGTCAAATGACGGTAGCGGTAGTGATAGAAAAATTGGTTATATAACTGGATCCTGAGATCACAGAACACTAAAGAATAGCTTAAAATGTGTCTAAGGGGTGCCAGACGATGACAACATAGCAAAAAACTGCATATATAAAGGTCATATAGCCTTTAGACACCATATGTCTTCAATACTGACTCTCAGATATGTCAAACAACTTCAGCAGCAGGGATAGCAAAATCGGTAATATACCTGGAACCTGCTACCGAAAACCCTTAAAATACCTCAAAATGTTACTTAGGGATACTAATATATGGTTAGATAGCAAAAAACTGCATATGAAAAGATTATATAATTTTTAAATTATATAAGAAACAAATATGTGGAAAATTGCAAATGTGTAAAGGGGACATTAATAGTACACACATGAAAAAGGCTGCTGTAGGCCACTGAGAAGACATATTTTGATTCTGTTTGCTGTACTGACTCCACAAAGGACCAGACTATGCAGCCCACTACAAAAGTTTAAATTAATGAGTCATTGTAATACTTAAAAGAACACAGAACCAAGTAATGGTTTCCAGCACTCAGAATTATAGGCGTTCAGGCATTTTGACGGGAGGTCTCTTCAACAGCTGTTGTCATGGTAATCTGACCACTCGCCAGAGCGACAACAAGTGGAAATGTTAACTAGAAGGATGGATCTACAAGATAAAACAATAAAACAAATGTTTCCAGGGGGGGGGGGGCAGCCAACTCCTTAAATAAGCCTCTTTTCCAGATTGGCCTAGGGACTACTATGGGAAATATATCACTCACATTTTTGTGCGCCGTAGAATCATTCCCAACTGTCGTGGTAACGTGCTCCTGCACACTTGCTACTTCTGAGACGTTTTTGCTGCTTTTTGCGCTTGGTGCACTGATGAACCCCAGCATGGCCGTTTTCGTCTCTCTTCTCTTAAGACTGAAGTGCATTCATGCGTTTATCCGTCTTGTTTACCCTGGTAGCGGGTTCCATCATGCTTTTCTGGACTCTGGGGTGAGCTTCTTGTGCAGACTTCTTAGGTGGCATGTAGAAGCGTTTTGTGGACTGCCATGGGGAGAAAATGTAGGCGAGATCCCCCTGAGCAAATTTAAACGTCTCTCAAGTCTGAAGTGGAAGCGAAGACTGCAGGTCAAGTGACCAAAAGTGGTCTTGTGAACGTCCGAGCAAGCACCCTCTGCAGCCATTACTGCTCACCAAGTTCGCTCTAATGTATACATTTCAATATGTGGATTGGTACTGCAACCATGTAAGGATATCCATCTAGGGACGAAATGTTTCTTCACAAAATGACGTAAAATAGACGTCTTTTAGAGTTTCTCTCAAGGATTATATTATTGGAGCATTTAGTACAGCAGTGTGATCAATATTACACATTACTGAAGTGTCTATAATACGGAGATAAAATTAGGCCAAAAAAGGCATTTCATAAGGAAGTTCTGTTTGTTTCGTTCCATGGTGATTGTAGAAACCCCGCACAAAATATAGAGACGTAAAATGCATAAATAGATTCAAATGAATCCCATGGTTTTCATTGCAGAAAAAATGACTTGCTCAGTAGACGCCTTACCAACGGGACGTCTTTTTCGCAGTGATATGCATACATATCCTCACGGAGTTACTCACATCTCGGGCTCGTGTTTGCATAAATCTAATAATTTTCCCAAACCGTCAATCTCGATAAATACCATCGGGAAAAACATAAGACAGGTTCAGGATTCCTCAGTCAATGAGGATCGGTTGTTCACATCAAATTATGAAGGCGTAGCAGGAGGTGTTACCTCTCGGACAATCCTTTCAGGCAGACAGCCCAGCACATGTCATTCCAAGCACACCCTTATTTTGACAGCACACTTTTATTTTTGACGAACTCACTCTTCCTAAAAGCTCAGGGTGTTTTTTAAATGAGCATAGTCGCCTCTCCGTAGCTTGTGTGGGGATGTTCCAGGGATGAGCTTTGTGTGTGTGTGGTGGTGAAGACGTGGGGGGCTGTGGGTGTGTGTCGCAGGTGGGTGGGGGCTGGACTATCATGAATGCATTGCACCGCCAGGAAGGCTTTCTCTCAGCGAGTCTGTCAGCACTCATCAGCAATTCTCGGCCTGACGGGCGCCATGGAGTGAGAGTGAATAGTCACACTTATCTAAGTGACAGGTGTATTTGCAGAAAGTATGTCAGCCCCAGCCAGACGTGCGGGGTATACTGTAGTTATGGTGATACATGTTAGTTGGTTTGGGTATATATGATAATGGATACAAAATAATATATGATAATCTATTATACTAGATATGGTATGATAGATATAATTCCGTTTGGCGGCAACGAAGAGCGAGTGACTCCAACTATTAGGGCGAGGAATAATACTTAGGAAAAACCGAACTCGAGTTAGTCAAGTGGGTGTTTATCGCACGACGGTCAGGTCGCAAATTACTGCGGAGGGCGTTAGCCGAGTGCAGTGAGTAGCCGACCTGACCGGAGTGCGATAAACACCCACTTGACTAACTCGAGTTCGGTTTAGAATTTATCCTCTATACTATTTATCCTCTACGCTTTTGGAATAAAAAATCATGATTACAAACTGCACGAGCAACCTAAATTGCCTACAGGATATCCAATTGCTATTTGTTATTTTCGGAGCGAGTCAGTGTTCACACACTCTGATGTTTTGCGCCCAAGTGATTTACCTACATGGCAGTGCTTAGGTCTTCTCTAGGAGAGGATATAGTTTGCAATGGGTTTATTGCACCTATTTAAATCTAGATGTTTAAAGGTGTGCGAATAGGTTAATCAGTTTAATATTAATGTTTAGTTCAATATTAATAATAAGACGAATATAATCACAAATTCTGCTCTCGAACGTGTATTCCGACATCGCTACATTCGTATTAAAGTGTGTCACGACCGCAGCGCCTCCACGGGCAAATCACGAACTAAAGGGTGATTGCGTTCAAAGTTTTTTACTGTGAAAAGAGCTGCGGGAAGCTATACATATTCTGGATTATTCAATTTAAACCGCCATGCCTATCTGATATAACCTTACTCTGAATAGGAGGAGACAAACACACCTTTTTATGGATTTTATGTGATCGCTGCCAGCGGTAGTCGGTTTGATACAATAGATTGGAATTACGACGTCAAAACTTGGGAGCGGCCGGCGTGAAGCTGTCAGTGTCCGTGAGAGAACCCGTCTAGATTATTCGATTTAAACCGCCACACTGATCTGAACCTTACTATGACTAGAAGGAGCTGATTGGCCAATTTTTTATTACCCTCATGCAATAAATAACACTTTACTGCACTCATGCCTGAATGCAATGACCTAATCACTGCGCGAAAATCCCCCAGTTTCTTTAGAGCGGGAAATCGCGCTCATGTACGTCATCTAGAGGTTAGAATGCTCACACAAGTTTTCAGCTTACTGCAGAGAATCTAACACTTCGCTATCAATGTCCCAACTATAAAGGCCTGGTTAAGTGAGCAGGGTTCCAGTATCCCAGTTTGACCATACCCCTGCCCCACTACTGACTTGGTTCCTAAAAATAAAATTTTTATTTTATAGTTTTTTTTGGGACAAAATATTCACTATATCAATCCTGTAATTAAATAGCAGACACTTAGTTATGGATACTGTCACCTGCTACTAGAAAAGTAAACTAGATGATAATAATGACTAAATATGGTATATACATGTTCAAATCTGATGGGACACACCTAAAGACACTGTATTCAAAGTGTTACATCTGATGGGACACACTTAAGCCTGTGGTAATCAAACCCACTACTGAATCCATTTCTCAGGAAGTCTGGATGCGGGCAGAACGCCCGGCCTCCACTCTACTTTCAGTGTGCAGTATCTATTATAGATATATACCAGGTCGGCCTTCAACGCCCAGAGGGTTGCTGAGGCCGCTTACTGCTCTTCCTCTCAGCTATTCCTCCTGCATAGTTCCTTATACAGACCACACTCCAGCACACACCACTGTTCTATTCAGTCCTGTGAGCCTTTTTTCTAAAAGATATACGGCAACTGACCATCTGACATCCTATTCATAGGAATCTCCCATTATATATATATTGTTGATATTCATCAGATTAGCATATTCGTCAATATGGGTTTTTTTATGTTCCTGATCTACTGTGTTGTTTCAAAGTTCTCGTTTATATATGAACTGTACTATGAGAGAATGATAAAGGTTACGTTGATCAAATATGACATCCTTGACATCGTGCATTCCACATTATTCCCTGGTGGTGGACGTGAGAACCTTGACATAAATAGCAATAATGAAGCATTGATTCTGACAGTGGCAACTTGTGCCCGGCCTCGACAAGAGACTCATTGCTGGTCGACGTCAAGGCAAATAACATCATCACTCTCCAAGCACAGGTCTGGGGTGGAGATGGCGGTAAATGTGGGTTTTGAAGACCTTCACATCCGTTAACCTGTAGTAAACATGATTTACACCCGACATCGTCCCTGATTAGCTGCTTGTTAGACGCAATTCTCAGGGAAATAGATAACATATAAGATTATATCAAATATGCCCGCTAGTGGATAGATGGCCAACAAATATGTAGTGCAGGACTTTCCAATCACCATATGCACAGCACCTGGATACTAGTTAGGAGTGAATATATTGTCTTATTGTGGTTTTCCCGAAGTGGATCTAACTGCATTCCCGGAGTGTTAAGGAGAAGGCCCTTAATGCGTTAACAATGTGTTTTTCAATAGAAAATCTATAGGTAAATAATGAATGCATGGACACGCTTCGGCTAGTCGATGAATGTAAACATATGCCTTTATATTATGTTTAATTTCATAATGAGCAACTCTAACGCTTCAAAGGCAGTTGAAAATTTATCATCCTCACAGGAAGATATGGCAGATGATATCTCATGGTTAATAAAGTTTAAATTCCAGGAACAATAAACCCATAAAAAATTTGATTATAATGTAGGGTGGGAGGGCGGAAATGATCAAACGTCCTTGAAGTGAGAGGAGCATGTGTGACTTCATCAATGGCCGCAAGCCGCAAGATGGCGCTGGAGTCTGTCATTATACCTCCACTGTCGGCCACAATGACCAACTCTAACACGTCGAAGGCAGTTGGAAATTATTAACCTCACAGGAACAATAAACCAAACTAAAAATTCTGGAATTTAATGAAGATAGGGAGCCATGGCTGCAGCCGAAGCCTAAGTGCCGTGGCGTTGTATTTTTGCGGCAGGCACGCCATGGGTGACCAGCTACTGGGTAGGAAGCGTATGACCTTGGTGAAGTGCTTTGCCGTGAAAAGCTCAGCAGGTCGTAAGAGAAACATGGGATTTAACGGCTGGGCAATGCCCTTACTGGGCAAAATGCCCTGTTGTCACTGGATTCCAGTGTGATCACTACTGGGGAATAGCCACGGCCAACCATCTTGGCAGAATGAACTGCGAGGAGCAAACGGTCTCCCTCGCAGAAGAGTGTGGGGGACTCGCCTGGGGGACTCATCTGGCCCCTGGTGCTGCCACAAAGAGGTTGGACGCACAGAGTAGAGAGAAGAAAGTGATGAGGGTGACGGCCTGGATGAGGACCCCTGTCCTGAGGGTGGCTGCCTGGTCTCCCATCACATGGCAACTGTGATGGGAGGGGCCTAGCGTAGGATATCTTCAGAGCTGATTGCCCCACCCCTCAGAACGGATGCCGCCTGGCGGGAGCAGAAAGCAGCATCGTCACTGGCGTGATTGAGGAGCCATGCCCTCGTCCCCAATATGGGACGGCGGCCACTGGAGATGATAGGGCTTTGGTGAGATGTTGAATGAATAAGCAGGCTTCAAGAATGGTGAGGTGGAGAGGATCCCGGACATGGGCGACGGTGAAGTTAGTGTAACGCTGAGCCTGGGTGGCCCTGTTACGTTGAGTGTAAGGCGCCAGGGCAGCTCCATAGGAAGCGTACATTCTGGCGTGGAGGGTGGGTGGCATAACATGAATTAGAGTGAAGGCGAGAACAGGTCTGTTGCTGGTGGCAAATGAATGCAGCTTGTTGTGTCATGTGGAGGCATGAGCCCCACAGCTCCCAGCAGCACTTCAGTACCCTGGAGAGTGGTAATCAACCAGATCTGCTGGGCATAGGAGGCGATCTGACCATTTCAGAGAAGCCCCTGGGCAAGAGGCACAAGGATGCTGGCGTGGTAGACATGAAACAAGAACGGCTTGCCCTGGCATTAAGAGGGGGGCGTGAAGATGCAATACGAACACCAGAGTGTGGGCGTCGCGGGCAGGCGTGTCCGAAGGGACATCGTGGTCATTGGCTGGCCACGCCCACCGCAGAGCCCTGCGATCCATCTTGGCCTTGGCACCATCGTCTTCGAGCACAAGATGTAGGTCGACCCTAGCTGAGGAGGGGGGGGGGGGGGGGGCTCCGAAGAAATGCCAACTGTGTGAGGCCTCCGTGTAGGTGCGGAACCATGCGATGTTGGCCTGCATGGCTTGGCCAACGGTGATGATGGCTACACCCTGGGCGGCCCGAAGCACCACAAAGAGGCGGGCCATGAAGTACCACGCATGCCTCACACAATTGACGATGTGGACCAGTCAGCCAAGGAGTGACTGCACTTGAGATCTCTTAGAATGTGAGTGTGTCCCCCTGTAGCGGCAAGCCTCCGCCACCTCCCATAGCTTGTCGGCCAAGATGGAGACCGTGGAGGCATCGACGTCGACCACCAAGCCCAACCACATGATTCGCAGAGTGGATGGGTGACTTTTTTCCTCTGCCAGGTGCAGGCCCAGATCATCGGCTAGCCAGAGAAACTGGTGGTAGGCTTCCTGCACGGCTTCCTCCCCGGCGGCAATGCCGCGAAGTTGTCCAGGTATGCGAGACAGTGAAGCGACCTGCACCGCATGATGTAGACAACCCCGTTGGAGGTGAGTTGATACGCCAGAGGAGGTGCGGCACCAGAAGGGGGGGACACCACTCCAAGTAGAAATCCCCCCCCCCCCCCCCGTAACTCGGAAGCACAGCAGGAGAGTGTTGATGGGGTCTATCCTGAGCTGACAATAATCTCTAGACTCTAGACTATACTAGGGAGTGTATAGGCCGCCAGAACCCCGAGGAATACGCCTAGTGCTATGGCATTGTTCACTGCCCGTCCCGGGGGAAGGACAGGTCCAAGATTATTCGGACCCCTTCCCCCCTTTTTTTGGTTGGGTGAGGAGAGGAGAGACCTGGGTCCACGGGCCGATAGGTAAATCCCAAAGTGGGCCTGTAAGCCCTCCCAGATCGAGCTCTTTCATGACAATCCACCAAGCATGGCACCCTGCTTTCTGCCCGAGGCATGGTTTGTGAGAATGGGGAGGGGCTTGGTATCCTCATTGAAGCTGATGGGCCAGCCGTATCAGAGAAAATCACACTTTCAAGCTTCTCCTGCCGCCACCCCTCATAAGGAATTTCAAAAATATGTCGGCAAAAGAACTCTGGACTATGACTTTCAATGACAATATTACCTAGAGACTATTGTACTCTATAACAGTTCATTACAAGTAAGAAAGATAAAAGGTTGCAATACTGGCTAAATTAGTAAATACCTAGGAATAGTGATACTGTAGGGATTTTGATTAGTTAATCACAGCGTATTATTGATATTAAAGAAATCAAAAGCCAAAGGATCCACTTGTTTTTGTAAGTAACTAACAGTTGGTCAGGTTCTAATGTAAAAACAAATACTTTGATCTATTTTACTGAAATAGATACAAATCCAACCATTTTCAGGATTAACAGTATACTTATCAGGGAAAGATATAGCGTCAATATATTGCTTCGAAAACCATGCATAAATAAGGCATGAAGAGACCGGAAAAGGTTGCTAAACCTGGGCTTTGTTTTTTAGTCAAGATAATCTTTCGCTTAGACTGTCTTAAGACCAAAGTGTGCTATAGACAAGATATCTTAGAGGATCTTTGATATACCTTGGGGTGAGACGTCTAAGGGGCATCATATATATATAGGTGTCTTTTAGTCAAGATTATCTTGAGATATCCTAGGCTATCTTAGCTCAAATTGACTCCAAAATGGTCTCAGTTCAAGACAAGCTTGGACATGTCCTAGAGCTGTCTTAGAGGTATCTTACGGCCATGTGACCACATGAGAACAAGAAAATAAGATTCTCTTGTCACTCAACAGTCCTCAGTCACCAGTCGACTTTGAACAATCCGCACTCAACAGTCCACACCAACACCACACCCACACCACACCCACACCCACAACCACATCTACAGCTAAAACCACAGCCACAACCACAACCACAACCACATCTACAGCCCAAACCACAACCACAACCACACCCACAACCACACTACAACAAAATTCTTTTCACCTTTTCTAGGTGAAAAGTGCCAGCACCGGGGTTTGAACACCCTACCTCCAGCATGATTGCCGGATGCCTAACCTATGTCTCCACAGAGTTGGGTGATGCAATATACTCCTGAGACCCCAATATAACTTGCTATGACTAGACCAGTGCTGGAGCTGGTATCCGGCAAGAGTAGAATTATAGAACCTAACATAGTTCTATATTTGTCTCAAGCCAAGACAATTTTAGTGGCGATCTACCATGGCGCACCAAGACCGTGTCTATAGGACAGCGGCCATCTTTTGTCTTGAAAAAATGTCTTAGATTCTCTAGGATATCTTCGCTGATCTCAGTCCAAGACAGGGCCCTGGTTACCGGTAATTAGAGTCCCTCAAATGTTTTGAATACAAAACTCAAGTGGCATAGTCTGAACTGAAAGTGATGGCTTCAGTTTATAAACAGCCATGCCAAGGTGAACAATGTACTAATTTACAGTTAACAAAAGGTACTAAATGCTCATAGCATTCCTTCTCATTAGTTAGCTAAGTTGACAGTTTAAATTCCAAAGGAGCGAAAAGATAATCTGCCTCTACTTATGTCTAAGCATACTGCAATAGTGAATATATAATGACTACAAGAGGCCAAGCTGTGGACGAAAATTCTTAATTTTTCTCGTTAAACGTCAATTGATCAGTATACTCTTTATACGATGATATTGTTATACAGTATAAACAACAGTGAAAAGTTCATGAAGGTTAAACCCAAAACCCATGAAAATTTGTGGGGTGGGTGGGATGGTAAAATAATGTCTGAATTGTTTAAACAATGGAGCGAACTAGTCATGTGATGCAACACATCGTTGGACCCGGGAATCAGTTCTGGTGCTAACCGTTAGGTGTCTCTGCAAGCATTGCTGCACTTGATGTGACAGCTGCCTCTGCCATTATAGCTCATTCATTCACCAACAATGACAACATTAAGCGCAGCTGTGGAAGAAAAATTTTAATTTTTCACGTTAAACATCAATTGACAAAATTAATCAGTATACTTGTTATATGATGAATTGCTATACAGTATATACAACATTGAAAAGTTCATGAAGGGAAAACATCATAGATGGGAAATTGTCACTGTAAATAGACAGCCATGGAAGCCTGCGAATCCCAGGTGCCAAGCTTCTGGATGTTGGCGACGACCGAGGTGCTGGGCCAAACTGCGTCTAAAAGAGTGAGGTGTGATGAGCTATGCGTCAGGGAAACCAGCACGTGAAAAGAGTAGACGCACGATGGAGGTGATGTTGGCAGCCGACAAAGCCACCCCCTGGTCTGAGAAGGAACAAGGGGTCTAGCTGTCGCGCAGGTGTGACAGCTCAATAAGATGCCACAGTGTGCACAGGACACATATCCACTGAGGTCAAGGCCTCGAAGCGTAAGACCACGTTGAAGACTTGAATGTCGCCTTGCGACAAAAGTGAGGCAACCGCTACAGGTGAGAATCAGGAAACAGGTTGGGGGCACCCAGGAGTGAGTGGAAAGCCAGCAGAGCAGTGGCTTTGATGACCAACCCGCATGCCATGGGCGGATTAAGCATGTATGCATGTACAGATATGCCTCCAGGGTCGAAAGTCACACCGGCGAAGAAGGGTGTCGCACCAAGAACCTTGCTAGCTTGAGAGCTTGTGACGACTTGTTATGACTAGTTGAAGCGGCCATAGCAGCCAAAAAGGAAGCCATCATACGCCCGTGTAGAGCTGTGTGGATACCTAGAATCAATCATAGTCCATTAACAAATCCGCTAAATCTGGGCAGGAGATCGACTCACAGGATGACCCCCACTGTGTTGTCATAACAAGAGTTGGGAACAAGCTCAAATACACCGCCATATACGGTGGGCAGAGCATGGTACAAAAGGATCCCTGATCAAACCAGCATGTAACGGGGTGAAAGCAGCTGCATGAGAAGCTGTTACAAGTACTGTGGACCCCCGGGGGACCCAATACACAAGCTACTACCAGAGCCAAAGCTGCAATGTTGTAGAAACCCACTGCAGGGTCAAAAGCTAGGTGGGGCCGTCTCCATTCTCTGTTGACCTCATAAAAAAAGGAATGTGTGCGATGAGTTGATACATTTATGTGGAGTGTTACTACAAGTGACGTTGTTGTGACCATGTGACGTTCATTGGAATCTGCCGCATATCAACAGAACAAACGCAAGTGTTACACAGAGCTAGCTACGTGAATCAAATGGACCAGAAGTGATTGTATTTGGCGGACTGATAACCATGTGCCATCAAGGCACTCTGTACAATGTCAATGTCAATGTGGAAACCTAACTACGTGACAACCTGAAAAGGTGCTTCCTCATAACGTAAGACTGCCCCATAAGAATCATCCAAGTAAGTGAAACTGTGAAAGCCCTCAGCATTTGACGTTTGTTGGCATGCCACCAATGATGTCCAGCATTGAAAGGGTGGACACCGTTCACACAGAAACAGCGAAAAGGAGCAGGCAAGGGGCCTGCCTGCGGACCAAAGGGCCAAGGGGCCACCACTCGGGCCGCTATGGCCACCTCATGAAAATCCTTGATCCTGCAGTCTCCAAAAGCATGGGGGTGTTGTAAGCCCAGAGCAGCATGGCAATAATCACAAAATTTTTCTCAAACGCTGATACCCACGCGGGAGAGCGAATGGAAACATTTTTTACACAATAATCACAGAAGTGGTCAACCATGCCTGTCCCAGAAACGTGCTGCACTTGGAGAGTGCACCCTTTCACAGAGTTGAACGCGGTGCAGGGGCTGTGTCTCTCGAGTGCCCGTTTTTCGCTCTGGACATAGCCATGCTTAGGTGTTGTATTTCACTTACAGAGTCCCAACTCTGGAGGAAGCGGCCCTCTGTAAGATGAGAGAACACCTCTTTGTACCTGAGCAGGTTCATAATCAAATGCGTCCTGTACCACTTTGTGCAGATGATTCATCAGGGGCCTACGACAGGTCAGAGGGGTGTTTGGGTCGTCTGACATGTGTAATAAACCCCACAAACATTCTTGCACATTAACACAGGAATCCTGCTCGTTCCTCGGAAAACGTAATGTGCTGGATGGGTAGGCTAAGAGGGTGCGTCCACCAACCACGACAAGGCTGCGACAATGGCTTTCCGACAGGGTCCATGACAGCTCTACGATTGGAAGCCTTGTCGTAGCCTTGTCGTGGTTGGTGGACCACAGTTCCCGACAAGTGGCTACGACAAGGCCACGACAGGCTGCGACATGAAGCTTGTCGGGGGCCTGTCGGGGGCCTTCCGACAAGGTTATGACAAAATCGAACATGTTCGATTTTGGAGCCGTGTCGTGGCGTGTCGGGAGGTTGTCGCAGAGGTCTAGATAGAATATTTAGGTGGAGCGTGCACTTCCCGACAGGCTGCGACAAGGGGTCACGACAGCTGCCCTTCTCACGACAAGGCTGCGACAAGGCTGGGATTGGAACTTTCTTGTCGGTGCGTGTCGCAGCCCTGTCGTGGTTGGTGGACGCACCCCCTTACATGTGTGCGGTCTCAACACGCGACTTGTTGTCTGAAGAATTTGTTGGACCAACCTTTCAAGCTCGTCATCATGGTAGGCCTACTGTGTGCCCAAGGGTGAGCTTGATGTGTGGTTGATGATCTCACTGTGTCCAGGCTCAGTGCTAAACTGGTGGCCCTGGACGTCTCCTGGCTGGGTCTCACTCTCACGGACCTGGCCAGTCACCACGGACAAAATGGACTCTTTCAAGCTCTTCAGTTGGGCTTGAATGAGGTTCATGCGGTTCTCCCCTCTGGCCACTCTCCCCTTGACTGCTGAAGAATTTGTCAATGTCTTCATTGACATGCAGCTTTCTTAGGTGACATTTTTCTGATGACGTGATGTCTTAAAAATGTAATCCAAAGCAGTAAGCGAAGAGCGGTAAAATAACGTCTGAACAGTTCAAACAAGGGGCGCAAACTAGTCACGTGATACGACACGTCATTGGACCTGGAACTTAGTTCTGGTTCATTGCAACGCTTGATGTGACAGTTAACACGTTCGCCAGCAATGGCATTTATAAGAACTATCGGAATTTTGGATACTATATATTACCATGGCCACCCTAGATGTCATAGTAACCATCATGGTTAAGGTGATGTCACAAGCACAGCGGAAGACCTGCTCCAAGCAGAGCTGTTGTTTTGTTAAATAAAAAAACTTTCACCTCTGGCTTTGTGTTCGTTTTAATCTAAAACCAATCAAGTTACCCTGAAAATTGTCATTCTGTGATCAGTCGCCCTCTGAGGTAGACGCAGCCCAGGAGCGGGGTGCATGGGGAGTACAGGCGGTGGCGGCGGGGGTTGAAGGTGCGAGCTGTGGGAGGTGCTGGGGTGCTAGCGAGCGGCTTTGTCATTGATTCATCCGACTGAAAACATCCTCTTATCCCGGTGTAACAGAGTGCTCCTGGCCCCGATACGCACCCCAGACTCGGCACCTAGACATCGGCGTATGAAATGCTCGTGGCTCTTCGGGGCTGCACAGTGCTGCTCAGAGTTCCCAGAGCTGTATGAAGTTGTTCGGAGCCTTTCGGAGCTGCTGTTCATGGATGTCTGGCGGGCCGCGCGGAGCTTTTTTTTTAGCTTTTCTAGAGCTGTTTGGAACTGTTCGAAGTATTAGATAATCGGAACTGTTCAAAGCTTTATATAGCTCTTTGGAACTTCGCATCGCGTTTCCGAGCTGTTCAGAGCTGTTTAGAGCTGTTTGGTACTGCTGGAATATAACTCAGAGATTCCCAGAGATGATTGGGGCTCTTCTGAGCTGCTCAGATCTCCTTGGCTCAGCTCAAGGCTGTTTGAATCTGCTCCGTCTGACCTACAGATGCAACATATGGGACGCGCGGAACATGCGGCACGGCTGGAAAACGTCGGGCTGAGAATAGGTGCGAGAATGGGACAGACACAGGGGATAGGGTGGAACATGGTCATACTAGGAGACGACCAGCTGTACTGGGAGTCAGGAGACATAGGAGTTGGAAATGATACTAGAATTGTAAGTAGTCAATATCTTGATGAAAAGAGTTTTTGCCTTTCATATATTTATTCTTTTTATATGCTATACGGCTCATTGCCGTCACTGTCCGAGGTAACTGTTGTATAAACTCAAAATACCACTGATTTACGTCCAGAGAACTACAAGAGAACTACAAAAGCGAAAAAAGAAGATGCATTCGAGTTGAGATACTCAGCTTGTACCAGGACGGTTAAGACAAAGGAAAATGATGTATCACCATGGGACGCATTAAGCAAAAGACTGTCGAGAGAGAATACTAAGCCAACAATTCGTAATGAGACAATATATATGTTTTTAAGAAACGTTTTGATTAATGGATGGAGGAAGAAAAAGGAAGTTGCGCAGAACATATAATATATGGTGAACAAAAGGTTTTCTAGACATTCATTCAAGCACAAACAAGGAAAGATCTCGATATTTTGCAATGATAACGTGCTTCTCAAGGTACATGAAAACTGGTTAACGAACTATAAAGTGACAGAATGGTAGGTGCGAATCTAGAATCTATTAAATCTTAGATAGAAATCTAGATCCTGAGTTAAGGTGGTTTAAAAAGTGTCATGATATAGGAGGTAATACCTGACTCATGACTGATATAGATCGATTCAGTGGATCACAAGGTGTTTTTAATTTATCAGAGTGGGGATGGGATCACTTGGGAACATAGTTATGAGCTGGTTTTATAAAGCCAGGCTAAGCTACATTTATAACTACTCCGTGAGTAGTGAATGCTAGTAATGCTGTAACCCTCGACTGTGTGGCAGCTAGCAGTGCAGAGGGCCCCGTACACAGAAACTCTGCTGGTGGGGGACAGATCTGCTGCATGAGTGCAATCGATGCTCAGACGTATCACTGGGACAACCACTTCCAAAATTTAAGAGGAGTTACACCCGGTGATAGAAATTTAGACCTATCGATGGGGCTCTGAGACAAAAATTCAAAATCGCCCATACATTTCACGATGTAACCAATACATTAAAAAACAGGGAGCTGTTTCAAAAGTTGGGAGGGTGCTAAACGAGAGTACTCATTGCCAAAGCGAGAGCTAACAATGGCACTTCGAGGCGTCGCTGTCGAAGTGGAGGTGCCGCTCACTATCGGGTATTGGTAGTGGTTTTGCTGCCGCTTTGATTCAAAGTGCCGCTCGCTGTTGCGGCCTCCTGCTTTCAAAATGTGTCGTGCTGGTGGCGAGACCTCACTCGACTTTTGAAACAGCTCCCTGATCTTGAGGTAGCATTTTTAATTTCATTCATATAAGGCACTATAATACAGGAAATATTGTATAGTCCTGGGTCAAGACTCAAAATTTTCATTTCCGCTGCCCCCCCCCTGGAAACATTAATTTTATTGTTTTATCTTGTAGCTCCATCCTTCTAGCTAACATTTCTATTTGTTGTCGCTCTGGCAAGTGGTCGGATTACTATGACAACAACTGTTGAAGAGACCTACCGTAAAATTGCCTGAACGCCTGTAATTCTGGGTGCTGAAAATCATTACCTGGTTCTGTGTTCTTTTAAGTATTACAATAACTCATTAGATTAAACTTTGGTATTGGACAACATAATCTGGTCCTCAGCAAGCAACCAGAATCAAAATATGTCATCTCAGTGGCCGTTTTCATGTATGTACTATCAATACCTCTATACACATCTGCAATTTTCAACATATTTGTTTCTTAAATAATTTAAAGACTATAAAATCTTTTCATATGCAGTTCTTTACCATGTGACCATATTGTGGCATCCCTTAGGAACATTTTGAGCTATTTTTAGTGTTTTGTGACCATTGTGGCGGTAGTGCTAGAAATATTGGTTATTCAATTGGATCCACAGATCAGAACATTGAACAATAGCCTAAAATGTGTCTAAGGAATGCCAGAACATGGCAACATAGCAAAAAAATACATATTAAAAGGTTCTGTAGTCTTTAGATACTATATGTCTTTAGTACTGACTATATGTCAAATAACATGAGCGGCAGACACTGCATGAAAACCACTGTTTTACATATGCATTCGCCCGGCGTATATAGGTATGCTTTTGCGTATACAAGGTCGTCCTATTCCCCGTGGGTATACGCCTCATCTGTAGGCGTATATAAGTGTCCATCGTGCGGTCATATATACGTCATATATACGCCTGATTCTGTTGTATTTACGCCACTATCGAATGGTTCCGATCTCTGCCACTTGGGGACACTACTGGTTGCATATTTCATTGTCCATTAACCATCCAAGTCTGCATTATATGAAAAATACAATCTTATATTACCAATTTGTTTTATAAAATCTTTATAAAACCTGATTGAATGTAAATTGATTAATTACACATAATAAACCCTGCATTATGTTGTTTTTTAACGTTTTTCTAATATATTCAAATACTACAAAACACCGTTTCTAAGTGTGGTGAGTCCAGGCCCACTATATAATGACCCTGTTCAAACTTATGGTTGAATCTTGAAATCATCTTACCCCGGCCTATCCAGAGGCCGCTACTAAATTCGATTTGCAAAGCAAACCCCGAAATCCAAGGATACAAGATACCTAAAAGGCCAAATCTTCATCACTTTTACAAGAAATTGAAGAAAATATCGTCAACATGTCATGAATAGATAACGGTCTAGCTTGTGACCCGATATTGCCTATCGACCTTTTGACTCCCAACAATACACGTTTTATCAAGTGAGTGTCAGGGTATTGATAACCATGTAATTCATGAAGTACTTTTATGGCAGATAAATAATTGACAATCGATACATACTTGAATTTGTCAGCCATATAGGTGATATATAACGATATGGTAACGGCGATAATTTGTAATCAGAACAAAATTTATAAAAATGAGACCACTGGCATTTCCTTGTACGAGCAGTGTTAAATGCCAACCAAGAATTCTGATACAAAGAACGTTTTTCCTTCAGAACTTCCACTGAAAACAACAAAAGTCACTTTTAAGTGCTAGTGGGAGTGTTCCTTTCCGTTACGGGCTATACATTCTAGATAAATAGTCTGGAATTGTATTTTCAAGTGTAGGTATGTAGCAAGACACAAGATGAAAATTAAAAACAAAAGAAAGCTAAAAGAGCTCTCTCAACCATTGCATGATTGCTGCGGACCTGCTTCTGCTGCTGTTTATGGCTGTGACGACCTGGGTATTGTCGCTGAAAATACTGACTTTATGGCCTGACCATAAATGGCCCCATCTGTATGCAAAACAAACAACTGGCCATACTTCTTGAACCTTTATGTCATACGATTCATCAAATTCAGAAGGACCAGAAATAAAATGATAACAATCTAAAGTATGAGTGCCCATCTCTTCATTATCCCAGGCTCCAGCCAACCAGTTATTTTCGAAAATCGCGCCAAAGCCCGACATGGATGAATCAGTAGAAACATAAATGACATGTGGAACAAAAATTGCCGAAATTCTGTTAAAAATTGGGCACAAATTTTTCCACCAAAGTAAATCATCACGTACCCATTTGGGTAAGGCAAAAGGGCCATTATTGTTCTGAACCGTGCGGCTGTAGTTTATTAACCAACGTGAAAATGTCCTGTCGCCTCAAACAACAACACTACAATGTGCCAAAACACCACATAAATCTGAATATCCTTATAAGAAGGGAATTCTTTTTCCAAAAAACTTAGTACAATATCATTCAATCTAGACAATTTCCCCGGAGGAAGAGATAGTGTCATTTTTTTTTTAAATAATTTTTTATATATTCAAAACTTGATTTACGACAGCGTTATTCGCCCATACAAGTTGGCGATCTTCCATAACGAGGTCACGAAGAAATACTATACAGGACAGATACAGTACAAAATAGACAAGACAACCAAGTACAGTCAGACAAGACACTGGCATACAAGTAAGAGAACATTCTGACTTTATATCTACATAACAATCTTTTGACCTCTGATGGTACTTACACCCAATTCGATGATCTCATAAAAAGTCTTCATCATTCAGAAACTGAGGCAATATTTCCTTTACTTTCATTTTGAATTGGTCACCCATTGTCATTGTTTAAACTGCAAGAGGCAGTCTATCCCAATACATCATTCCGATGTTGAGAGGCGAGTGACGGAACTTCTCGAGATTTACCCTAGGGAGTTTCAGTTTTATTTTTTCATCTCTTCGTGTTCTCTTATTAGTGTTATCATAAACATGTGTCGGTTCTTCAGCCCACCATCGAATTAGCGAAATTAAGTGGGTAGCTCTTCTGATGTTTAGAGTTCTCATTTTACATAGCTCATGAAGTTTATCTATATGTATATCTTGAGCTCTCCTAATACCTAGTACAACTCTCATGGCCTTGTTTACTGAGATTTGTAATTTGCTTCTTAGTTTTTTACTCATACAGTAATGTACCATATCTGCATATTCTAAAACTGGATTTAGCATATGTTTCATAATTTTTAAACTTGTCTCCGAATTCAGCATATATATACCTAATTTTTCATAATTTAAATAATTTATAGTTAAACTCTTTGTTTATTTTTTCAAAATGTTCATTGAATGTTAATTTACTATCTATCAGCACTCCAAGATAGCGATAAACCTTAACCGCTTCGAGCTCTGTACCTGCATAATTAATCGGTTGAGTTTTATCCAGATTCCTTTGGTTTCCTATCCACATTATTTTAGTCTTTTTGCAATTTATGTACAATTTATTTGCATCCGACCAGTCTTTTATCACTTTTAAGTCTGCTTCCATTCTTAACTTTGCTTCATTTTGGTTTCTTCCCTGGGCTATTAGAACTAAGTCATCTGCATAAATTATTGGTGTTACACTTATCAAATTTTTTACAATATCGTTTATAAAAATTATGAATAGTAATGGGCTGATTACAGAGCCTTGTGGTACTCCTGTCGAAATAACTTCTTGTTTTGATACAACAGTACCAAGTTTAGTTCTAACCTTCCTATTTTTTAAATAATCTTGAAGTAAACTAGTTAGGCGCGGGTTTATTTTCTCTTTTTTTAGTTTTCCCATTAATAAATTGTGATTAACTGAATCAAATGCTTTTCTGAAGTCAATGTAGGTTATTAGTGCTATCTTCTTATCGTTCAGATGTTTCGTCAACTCGGTTATCAGGCTGAATATTGCCTGACCCGTGGATCGTTTCGGTAGAAAACCATATTGACAAGGAGTAAGGAATTTTAGGTCTGTTAAGTCATTATATAATCGGCAATGTATTATTTTTTCATAGATTTTTTAGATAAAACTCAAGACGGTAATAGGTCGCCAATTGTTATACTCTGTCAAGATCCCTTCCTTCGGTATAGGGATTATTATGCCTAATTTTAGAATGTCTGGAAATTTAGTCTCTGTTATGGATTGGTTGAATAGATTAACAATGATTCTTGGCCGTTTACTACATAATTGTTTTAAAATGTCAGATTTTAATAAATATAAACCAGTACTTTTCCCATTGTCCAATGATCGTAGAATACTTAAGATTTCGCTTTCATCTGTTTTTAACTCATTTATTTGATCTTCAGAAACTACTTCACTTGTTTGTTTTGAATTATCATTTGTAGCATTCTCGTCTGCATTTATTATGTCTATCTCATTATTTCCTATATTTATAAAGTATGTGTTCATCTCATTGCTAATATCTGCAAGATTTTTATCTTTTGACAGTGGGAAAACTTTGTCTTCTAAATCAGGGCCCTTCCAGATATTATTCAAAAACCTCCAAAATTTCTTAGGGTTGTTCTTATTTGCTGTCAGATTCTTTTGAATCTTCTTAGCCTTCAAGTTTTTCAACCACCTATTTATCTGCCACCTTAGAGTTCTGATTTCTTTTAGTTTGCCTAGGTAAGTCGGGTCTGAACCTTTGATTTTGTGTAATTTTAGTAATAAACTCTTTCTTTTTTCTTTTTTAGAGCTTAGTCCTTTAGGTAGGACTTCCCCATTTTGTTGCCTAAGTCTTTTTTCTTTTATGGGTAAACTTGAATTACACTCTTTTTCAATAAATTCCATGAACTACTCGCATTGGTCCTTGTTACTCTTGAGTGCATCTTCCTCCTTATACTCTTTCATTATACTTTGTGCTGTGTCATCTGAGAAATTATGCAGGTCTCTGTATATTATTTTTTGTCTAGTGTTCTTATCCCGTATTTTTTTTCTTAGGCCATAAATCATAACGTGGTCAGAGATATAAAAGTTGATGTTCCCAGATTTAGATATAAAGTTACTGTTAGTATAAATGTGGTCTATTGTACTTTTGCCATGGTTGTGTAAGAATGTTTCACTAGTTTTAAGCTGTTCTAAATTGTTGGATATTAGGAAGTCCCTCATAATTATGTATTTAGGACACCGAGTGGCTACGCTGTTTACATTTAGGTCTCCAAGTAACCAAAATTCATAATTTTTATAACGCACATCCTCCAGGATATTAGAGAGGTAGTCATAGCACTCTTGGACTGTATCTCCAGGGGGCCGATAAACTGCTACAATTAACATATTCTTCAGTTTGGGAAAAGTCAATTCGCATGTTACACATTCGATTTCAGGCGTAGAAGTAGTGTATTCGGGTACTAACCTAAGATCATTATTATACTTATCGTTAACATATAGGGCAACACCACCTCCTGTTTTTTTATTGTCATAATTTCGATCACTTCTAAATAACACCATCTTGTTAAGGTTTAGCATATTTCGCGAGTATCTTGCTGTCAACCAGGTTTCAGTTAAAGCCAGTACATCTAGGTCTCCAAAGTTGTCTCTTATCTCATCAATGTGCTTGTATAGGCTACGTACATTAGCAGTAACAAGTTTCATTTCTTTCATGTTTCTTAGTTCTTCCGGGCTTACATAAGTCATTGTTGAAAAATGACACAGTAGCAATATTTATATCTCCAGATTCCGTGTAAGTTATAACAGTAATTCAAACATACCACAAGACAATTACATTGAACAGTAAAGGACACATACGCAGTGCATACACAAATGGGCACCATAGTGAATGATGGCCACCAGAGTCAGGGATTAGGAGAATACTTATCCCTTAGCATAGTTACTAGTGTAGAAAAAACTTATATACAGACCATTTTGTCAATAAACACCCAAAACAGTTTAAATTTAGATTATAAACACCCCCTTAGGGTAGTTGTGTTCGAAAGATAGTGGGATACCACTAAGCAAAAGGAAAGAAAAAGAAATGTGATACCCCCAATATCAACCCGAGGCAGCAGGCAAGGCAATGTTCTTGATTATAGTAACTGCAATATTTGTCAGTTTACCATCTATTTATTAAATAGAGAAACATCATTCTGCAGTACTACATCTATACATTTCAGAAATATCATTACAATAACACCATAACGCTTTATTAACAATTCATTTAGTAGTCTGAGTTTTTCCTTCATGTTTCAGTAATTACTATATTTCGTACTAGAGGATTCTTTTGAATCAGTATTGATTTCTTGCAGGTTTCTTCGTTATCTACATGTGTGTTACTGGTTTGATACTTTATCATTATTTTACTTCCATAGTTCTTTTGAACTTGCATAGTAGAATTGTCAATTAGGCATGTGATCCAGAACGAATGTTCTTGTCTAGACAATGACTCAACAGCCTGGTGATGTTATATTGCGTTCTGAACGAGGGATGTGTTCCATCATAAAGTTTGTAATACATATGATTGGTAGGCATGTCTTTCTGGTTTCGGTGAATTTCCCTCCCCATATAGGGGGTACTAACACTGTTATTGCCGTTGATGCGCGATATTCCTTCGTTGACCAGTTTTACCACATATTCAAGCTGAGTCTGTTGGTTGTGTATACCAGAGTTCAGTCTATTCGCTCTCTGTAGATCGATTGCGTAAATAGATCCAAGGACAACAACACATAATGGATCCATGGCGTTTATAGCAAGCACCAGGTCATCATATAGTGTTATCGTTTCAGCTACTAGGGTAGTCGTTCCTCCTTCCCTCAGAGTCACCGATGTAGGTCGAGTGGTCTTGACAGTTATACTGTTTGTCCCGCCAACAGTGTAGATTGCATTATAGCTATGTCCAATATGGCGAGCCCTCCGAAGTTCACGAACAGCCAGTGTCGCCATCTGCTCAAGTGTGACGCCCGGCGTATATATAACTTTGCAGTCGTCTCCACGAAGTGATTGGAGTATGCCTTGCATGTTACGGGCGCGTGAATCACCGATTATTAGATACGGAGGCCCAGTGTAATTCATGTTTGTTTCACAGTCAAGATCTGATTTATACAGTATAAAAGAATACATATTACTTATAAAGTAGACAGAAAATATTATACAGTTACAGGGCCATTAAATGGCATATAGACAGATAGATCTGGCATTTACAATTCAGTACAACACGATTCATACATCAATCAAGAATGCTCCTAGTCTTTCTTTTCGGCTAGTTTTTTTGTGTTTCTTTCCCTTCTGAGATTATCCCTTTTGATTGTCAGGATCTGGCCTAGTTTGTTTTCTCCCACGAAGTAACCGTCGTCATAGGTTTGGTCATTGAAGTCGTGCCCTCCTCCCCAGAATCTGTCTTTGGTACCTTCGATCAAGATAGCAGGGTGACTCTCTATCAGCTTCTGTTGGAGATCTGGGTTTTGTCTAAATTTTTTGTCAAGCACGAACTCCATTACGTTTTCTCTTGTTTTTAGCCACTTAATGATGATTTCACAGTTATCTCCCACTTTTTTTGCCTTCAGTACGAGTTCAGGCTGATTGTTTATCCGGCACTTCTCAGCCTGGTAACAGTGTTCAGCTGAGTCGCAGGGTACTCCATTGTACTTTAGGGCACATTTATAGAAGTTACTTGAATAAGCAGTATCGCCCTTGAATACCAACCCAGCCTCAGTGGAACGCAGTCCCTTTTTTGGCCTAGCTAACGGTTTCGGCAGCAGTGTATTTTTAGGTGTTTCCTCTCCACTATCACTAGTGCCCACGGCATAGACACACTGTGTAACTCTGTTCCCAGAAAAACAACCTTTTGGTTTGGAGTCACCAGTTATTTCCAGGAAATTCCGAATCCTAGAGACCTTAATAACTTGAGGATCCAGAGGTTGAGTGCAAGTATCAGCATCTTTTCCCACCATAATAAAATCGCCCAAATATGCAAAAACATTGTTTAAGCCATTTCTGTATATACATCTTACAATAAAGTTGGTAATACTAAAGAAAATAAACGGAACACATTTTAAACCGAATACTAAGGAATTTGATTCCAATACCAAATACTTTCCATCTAGATTCCAGCAAAAACCCTGGAATTTTCGGTGTTCTGGAAATACAGGTATTGAGCAATACGCATCTTTGATATCAACAATGCCAAAGGAACATCCAAAAGTCATCACATTGGTAACTTGGTCAAGTTTTAAATAAGTAAAACGGTCACATACATCAAACATAAAGTTATTGATACTGTGCTGAAGAGGGCGCTTACAGTCTTTTCTTTGTCACAGCGCTAATAGCATGAATACAAGCTGATATATGATTGACTACCGATATTTTCTCTTCCTCTACTTCAGATTGAATAATCGCATCCATTTGAGACCTGAATTGACAATCATAAATACTTTTATAGTTCACCGCATTATACAAGCCACAAATATCGTCGTCCACAATTTTAAACCCATTCTGGATTCGGAAAAAATCAATTCTGCATTCTCATCAACAATACCGGAGTTGAAACAATTATCCTAGAACAGATTGTATAGACGAGACGCACAGCTTCAGCGACTGCTGGTAAGTGACCGGGTTTATGCTCCTCACCTCCGATGTCAGGTGTGAGCGACCTGCCGACCTATTTAGTGCCTCTCCCATTGGTTTATGTGGTCAGTTGACCTGTACGCTCAGTGTAATTGGACACGGTTTGACCGGGGTGCAGGGACCTGTTTCAGTAGTTTCGTGACATGTCTAGATGGCGTCTGTGACACCATACGGACAGATCACAAGATTGCAGTCGATGCCACACAGAGTTTCACTCACTTCTCGTAGGAATTAAGCAATGACACTTTAACATGAGTAGGGGATACATATAATCTATAATAGTCCCAAATATGAAGAAGATTGGCTACTTCGATCTTCATATATTTGCTAGTCCTTTTCCGCTGTTGCTTGCACTGTTGGTGCCGCTGTTGATGTCTGTCTAGGCGTAATGTCACAAGACTACTGAAACAGATCCCTGGTCACTGGTCTGTGTTGTATTTTTATGTTATTGTGTCTGCCCATCTGGCCACCGACCGTCCATGGCAGAAAGAATTTTACCACACAATTATCCTAGAACACACAAGGGTTTAAACATGTACGCTTACCACCGATGTTGTGGGGGCCGTTGCAATCAGCTGGACATGGCGTAGAATAGGTATCGTTGAAATTGACCTACACACTCGAAGGCATAAGAGGATCATTGAGCCATTGACCACCATCATTACATAAGTCCTCTTCAATAACCCCTTCAACTACAGGGTCAACGACCATGTCGCCATTGCTAACAATTGAATTAATTGATTCGTTTCAAACATAATCATTAACATCGTTGGGAGAGAATCCTTTTCTAGGGATTTTCCAATCCAAGGATCATCAATACAAGTTTACTCACTATGACAAACAACAGAATTACCTTTAGAAAAATATTGAATATTTTTCAGTTCATTTGAAGATTGTTCTACCAGTCATTTGGCATCAGATTTCTTTTTAGGGCACTTAAAACTTGGATGAGTGCCAAAGCACTCCATACACTCATGTTTGTGCTTGCAGTCTGAAGCCGTACAACCTCCGTCCTTTTCGTTGTACCGCCAACAGTAACCAAAGGGGCGAGCACTCCTGGCCTTGGTACCCTTGTTCTTTGGCTTAGATTCTTGAACCTTAGCAAAGGCAATGGACTTTTCAGGCAAGTTCATGTATTTTGAAACTAAATAAGAGTCACCATAACAGAATAAAACTGGACCTAGAAGTTCCACTTTTTCACGGCATGCGGTATCATAATCCACTAACGATTGACCAGTCATATAAGACCTCCTGCCTGACAAAAAAGTGATCTGCGTATGGGGCAACATTGATTCCTTGACTGATCATAGACCTCATCAAGGACATGCTACCACTCAGGACATTATCTAAGGTCGGTTTCGTTACATCAGTGGGAAGATGATTGTCTAGCGAAAAAATTTTGCAATTACGTTTTCGTTTAGTTTCTGAAGTGCAGATGTGTGAATACTCCACCGGGATCCCTTGTGTAGATGTCCAGTTAGAAGTGGAGGAGGCATACACAGGTAGAAACTTTGCGTGACCAGCTGGTGGTGGACGAAGTGCGTCGCCTTTATCTAAACGTCCATAGCCTACTTGTTGATTAGGAGTGGAGAATGCCAGGGGTATAGATTGTCCAGCAGTTGCTGGATTGAAGGCTGGAACACTCACCGGCGGGGCTGATGATCCGGTGAAGCCACGTGGGGTAGAATTAACGACCTGAGGCTGTCTACTGGAACCGTCCCCCCGTCCGCCATCTTGCGCGCCGGTGGGGCAATTGCTCAGTTAGTTGAGCGTCCGTACTGGCACCACCAATGGCACCTTCCTCGGCACCGCCATCTTTTTCCAGTCCGTGGAGGCTCTTTTCTAGTTCCATTATACGTCTCTCACCGGATTCAGGACATTTAGGACAGCCTTTCCTGTATGTCCTACCATCATAGGTAAAGCCGCAGCTTGAGCATACTGCCATTAGCTGAAGAAGTACCCACCGCAGTAAAACGGTGTAGCGTGACATAGCGAGAGGTACCGACGTCCTTCCAGAAAAGAATTTGGCAGTTGAGTGACGCTTCACCTGCAGGTGTGATCCGTACCTTACAGAGGTGACACTTGTAGAGCCAGTAGCAGGGTCGGCCGTCAGTGGCGCCACCTTGGTCTATAGTCAGATACACTCAGGGCATATCTTTACTATATATATATATATATCATTTCTCATGTAGGAATCACCAGGAATCATGAACAGAAAAGGTACATCATCAAGTTTAAACGGCCAGGGAATAATGAAACCAAATATATATCTTATTGAATGAAAACAGTGAATTGATGTATTTTACCCTCTTATCTCCTAACCCGTATTCAACGAACGTGGGCAACACTTAGATGTGGGTATAAGTGACGATGAGAAGGAAGTGTTAATGCATCTTTAATAGAGAAGTCGTTTATAGGACCACACACATGTGTTCACGAGATATGATGACCCGGCAAGCGGAGCCACAGGTGAGCTGAGTCTGGTGCAAGAGCTCGCAGGGGTTGGGGGTGATGGGGGTGTCAAAGTCAAGTAGGTCCACAGAGGGGCAGGGGCCGTGGTGAGGGTGGAGGGGTGAAGGCGAAGGGGGTGTTTAGAAGGGGTGGGCGGGGTACTAATGGCCGGGTATGACAGTCTGGCGTGTGGCAAACCAGGTCTAGATGAAGTCAGCCCGTCTGGCCATGGGGTCCATTAACCCAGCCCCTCATCCCCCCCCCCCCCATCTCCTCCTCTCACTCGCCGCCCACAGACACTGACGTCTCTTATCGACTACTCACCCAACACTCGCCCCACACCTCCCACTGGGATGGCTTCAGCTGACGTAGTGCATCTACACCGAATCTGCGGACATTTCTTTTCATTTTTCAGCCATGAAGCTATTATGAAAATGAATTCCTCAGTCACTAGTCCCTGTAGCAAATCGATGAAGTATCACTTTGATACGCTCCTTAATGACTTATAGATATTCTAAAGGCAATCTGACGAAGAATATCATATAGAAATATAAATATTAGTAGGACTATGTATAATACATTTAAGTTAAAATGTTGTTGATTTAAAAACTCGGTGGTGTTGCATGGAGGACAAAACACCGTAGGCGGAAAGCAGTAATTTGACCTGGTACAGTATTTTAGGATACACAAGCACCTTCAATGTTTCTCATTAAACACAATCTCACATTTCAAACTGATTTTTAAAACTGATACCAAATCAAGCAAACCAACCTTCGCAGCTTCGTCAGAGATATTTTCTCAATACCTCAGAGTACCTGGTACGAGTTAAGTCACAAAATAACCAAATGATGTGTAAGTCATCCTTCACATCATTATTTATTTTACCTAATAATGCTTGGTGTAATATTCACATATATCTTGTTCTAGTTTTATTATATATTCACTAGCGACTTCGTCGCTTCGTATTTGACAACACCATTCAGGATTTCAGCTCCATCAGTTTTTTTATCACTGACATATAAATACAGATCTGGTTCTCATGTTATCTGCTCGGGGGCGCGGCAACCTAATCCAGTGGAGTTTTGAAAGGGCTACAAGCAAGTCCGTGACATGAACAGTGGCACCAACACGGACACCAACAGCGGGAAAATTAAAGTCGTGTATCATAAGCCATGTCAGTGTTGGGGAGGTCTGTCAATTCACTGTTCACGACGTGACTTTAGTTCGCGACGGCATAGCGGAAAAAGACAGTGCAAGTCTTGATATGCCGTTGGCTGGTTCCCGTTGGGCATTACAGGCAGGTAGGACTCACACTGGAAGCCCCGTGGTCTAAGCGGTATTATTACATACCTATGCACGAGTCCATACTGACTGGTGCTGGAGGTTCATTCGGAACGAACATATTGCGCGATAATTCATGTAGCATCGTACCTACATACAGATTGCATGCGTTGAGCTTACTACGGAGTGCTTTGAACCATACTACGGAGTGCTTTGAAGAAATAACGCAGTCTGATTGGTCGAGAGGCCGGAAGCACTGATCTGGCGTAGGATTCAAAAATGGCGGATCGCTTCACTTCGCAAGTTATTGTGCGAATCTATTATATATATACCTGTGCCAGTATGTTACACAAATACCAACCTCTGCTAGGGTATTGGTATTAAATATATACCAGCAGAGTATGGTGGTATAAAATGATGTACCACCCTATTTTGAATACAAATTCTGATTGCATACCTTGTTTCTTTTTATGAAAGTATTCCACTCGCTCTGCGAGCTCGAGGAATATTTTTATCAAAAGAAACGCGGTATGCGAGTATGTAAGGTATATCAAAAAACATGGTAATGATGCCAGTACGGCAAAACTTATTTGAGGTGTCAACGATAAATCGTTCTGAACGAGGTCGAAGACCTCGTTCAGAACGATTTAACGTCGACTCCGGGAATAAGTTTTGCTGTACTGGCGTCATCAACATGTTTTTTTATTATTATATACCTTAGATTGGTTATAATCCTCCGATATTGACTCTGTTGACACTATCACTGTCCACCAGAGCGGCAAGTACATCACGATACTCATCCGGAAGTTGATTGCGCCTGCGCGGGTTACATTTGATCTTCGAACAGATCTTTGGTTCAAATAGATAGCGTTAACGCGAACCAGAACTACGCTTGGAGAATGTGAAGTTACCCGGATTCACTTTTTACATCACCAATCGTATCACTACTGAATCTATTATTGATTAAACGGAACGGAATATCGGGTTCGGAGAGTGAGGTTAAAGTTTTCTAGTTACCATGGCGCCTTGGTTCGTATTGTCTCAATTTGCTTGTTGCGGTGCGTCGTACACTCGCAACGTAACGAGTTATCACGTGTATTGACCAAATATCGAAGCAACTAACATATAGGTTTAACCTGAGATCGTTTAAATCACGAACATATGCGATATTGAACGATAACATCACTCGCCTTGCCGACTTGACGGTGCGGCTGCGATGACATTATCATCGGGATTTCCCAGAGCGTAGGGAACCCCCAATAATGACGTCACACATATACGGCCTCCTTTGTTGACGCCCGCTCGGCGAGTGTCGATGTTGTTATCGTTCAAATACGCATATTTCAGCTATTTAAACGGTATCAGGTGATTTCTAACCGTTAGTTGCCTCGAGATTTGGTCAATACACGTGATAATTCGTTGCGTTGCGCGTGTAAGACGCACCGCAACACGCGAAGTGAAGGGATCCGCCATTTGCAATTCTTCCACCCAGATTCGTGTTGTCGGCCTCTTGGCCAATCAGAATGCGTTATTTGTTCAAAGCACTCCGTAGTATGGTCAAAGCCCTCCGTAGTATGGTTCAAAGCACTCCGTAGTAAGGTTCAAAACACGCAATCTGTATGTAGGTACGATGCTACACGGCTTATCGCGCAATATGTACGTTACGAAGGAACCCCCCAGCAGCGTACAGTATGGTGTGTCACTTAGTGCATAGGTATATAATAATATACTTTTTATCTTATTACCAAATATCGAGGTAGCTAATTATTAGCTAGTTAGTGGAATAGTTGAGAAAATATGAAAAAGATAAACAACTTCAATTTGTAAGACAAATGATTGTTAGTCATGTGTCTAAGCGATATACATGGTTCGTTTACATATATGTATAACTCTATATAGGGGCCATCCATAAATTACGTACGTACTGAGGGGGAGTAGAGAAGGGGGAGAATTATGCGTAGGCTCCTTCTATCGCGCACAAGCTTAAGAGGAGGGATTTTGGGTCAAAGTTTTCATAAATATTACTGACATGTATACTTTATGGATTGCCTCATAGAGTAACTGGACCGATGGCACCACGGACCGATGGCATCTGGACTGATGGAAATATTGGAACTTCATACATGGACTATTACCGGGTGCCATCGTTAAAGGGAAAATGTTGCCATCGGTCCGAAGAGGTGCCATCGGTCCAGGTGCCATCGGACCGTGGTGCCATCGGTCTAGTAGTCCCTCATAGAATTTGCAGTAATGTTCATTCTAACCGACCACTTGTCGATTACCTGTAATAATGTGATATATTACAAATAGAAAGCATGTACCGTATAAAGATCACCATCAGTTACAACTCAGATCAAGTATGAACTATCAGGGTGTGTTTGGCTATACATAAATTAAGGATGCACTGAGAGGTAGGGGGGGTGTGTTAAGATTGTTGCGAATGTTCTTCTTTGTTCTGTTGAAAGAGGGGGTTGGGGCCAAAGATTTAAGAAATTGTGCGTACATACTTATGAATGTCCCCTTAATGGCTTCACTAGAGGTTTTCAGAACGCGCTGAATCAAAGGAGACTACTTAAGCAATCTGACGTAGTCGGACCTTCTGTGACATATGGGATCTCACGTCCAGTTTAAGATCAGTGGAATATCGTGTCTTCTGTTAAAAGGATTAGCAACTTACCTCGGAGTAGTTACATCTGAGTTCCGACCAATAACGGTGGTAAATCAAGTAATGTGATGTGCGCATATTAATGAGAAACTAATTTCAGCGTGCCATAGCTTTGCCCAAATTTCAGTATACTACCCGCGTTTGTCGCCGCCTTCAGGACACCATTGGCCGACAAAAACCTCAACAATTCTACCCCCCCCCCCCCCCCCCTACACGGAATAGGTCGGTGAAGTGGCCTAAAGTGGCTTGACGCTAGATATCGTTGTTCGAGTAAAGGTTTCCCTGTTTTTCAGCTTCCAATCGACTGATTTTAGCAACTGTAATCCATTCTACAAACGATAATATCATCGCAGTTTTATTTCGTTACAGGTAGTTCCAAATTACACTTTTATCGACGCATCGGCATGACTTTTGTTGTGCAATAGAAATTAAGACCTGCATTTTCGATATACGGGTCGATCTTGGTACCGTCCTGCATTATTAGATGATGATGGATATCAAAGCATTATTATATAGTTAATGGATCAATTACGATTGAGAGTCTGCCATCAACGATCGACGCACACTAACGGTCACAAATATGAAACGGAAATAAGGCAACATTCCACGAAACGTTGTTAGGTGACCTTCAGACGCGATTTTGATTTTTTATCGGGAGGGGCATCGTAGACGATATCGGAGCCATATCGTAGTAGGTGGACGCCGGGCCTTACCTGAATGATTCTACACCTAGTGCTCATAGTAATCTCTGACCTTTGTGTATAGATATAAGGCTAGTCTCCACAGATTGGTACTATACCTCTCGTTCAATAGCCATAAAGCCACTATCGCTGTATTACAGAAACCTGAGCACCTCTTGCTAAAGGATACAGACAATACAACACCGTATGTCTGGGGAGAAATGTTAACCACTAGAAATGATAAATATGGCAAGAGCGCTATTTGCTGGTATAGATTTACTGTTGGCTGAATGGCCATCGCAGCCTCTCCTGGATGTAGAACATTATGTGTGATTACTTTTATATGCACAGCGACAGCCTTATGTTGTTTCTTATCTTAACACACCGCATAAAGGAATCGGTACTCTTTATTACAACAAGGCGCCCTGGTGACAGGATAAGGCCTGAACACACCTCACAACGCCCTTGGCTGGGCTCGTATGGCTATAATCATATTTCAGATGCAGTAGCTTCTTTCAGAACAAACTCCCTCTTCCATATCTGACCGACTCTGCCTACCCCTACACAAGATTAAGTTAATTCCAGTGGGGCGCCCTACCGAGGGTTCCAGTTTCAACACGGCGCGACGGGGGCTCATCGCTCGGCAGTTTTAGTGGCTATTTCCTTGTAGGATTGGTGACCCATGGCCTTTGGTCAGGGGTGGTCATTGCCCACACACCGTACACACCTACATTACACTTCGCTCAGCACTCACACCGTATACACATACATTTTTCTACTCTCCAGTCTTCTGGCCATCTCCCTTCTACATACCTCCGGTCTCCATATTCCACGAATATAGGTGACCACGTACAAAGGGAGACAAAGATTTGGATTTTAAGTGGATATTTGTGAACAGTGAGATGCCGGCAAAAACGCGAAGTGCGACCGCCCCACAGGCTGCGGAGACAGAGACAGACTCGGAGGTCACCGTACACCAGGAGGGACAGCAGGAGGAGGACCACGTGGACTCGGTAATCCAACAGGACACCAGCGTGCAGTCCTCAAGGATCACAGCCCTCGAGACAGGTCTCGGCGATGTGAAAACCGACGTTAACAAAAGCAGATTTCCCGGCCTGGCTTGAGGCAGAGCGGCTCACGGGCGTCCCCTGCCACACAGACATGGGACTGGGCGCACGACCAGAGGGAATGTCTCCTACCCCCTCCACGGCAACTACCAGACACCTATACATCGGACGAGTTCCTAAAGAGAGAGAGTTTGACCGTGAGGCCATGCGGCACAACCGAACTACGGGTAAGAACTCGTTTCTATCTGATCTGAACACTCGTAGGTTGACCTCCAAACCATATATGTTTATCGACTGTAACGGAGTGTACACTCTGCACCAAAAGTTAGAGCTATGGGCCACCCTCGGGCCGTTGGAATACATCAGTTGTTTTCTGTTCCTGCTGGGGGATGACCGTACTCTGCACCCCGAGGACAAGAAGCACATGTTTTGCCACCTCCAACAGGTATCGATCGATGCCCAGGCTCGGCCGTGGGCCGGGGTTAGGAGATGGTCAAATTTCATATTTGACCAAGTGGAAGCCAGCCGTATGTACTGGTCCGACTATGGCCAGATACAGGCGGAGAGGGTCCGGCTTGCTATGACGGCCCCGAGACACCACAAAGAGAAACCCGAGACCGGACGCTCACAAGGAAGAAAAGCCCCGTGCCATGATTACAACACAGAGCGGGGGTGCCGCCACCACAACGGACACAAGGAGGGGGGCATCTGGTGGCTGCACATGTGTAGCTTCTGTGATTCAGTGGGGAGGCAGTGCGGACACTCCATACACGCGTGCAACCGGAAACTCACGTACAGGCATGGGTATGACCACACGGCACCTGCACCCACACCGGTCCCCCGCAGGGCACACCAGGCCGGATACACACTTCAAAGCAATGCGAAGCCGGCACCCCAGCAGGGCGGATACCCTCTACCAACACCGGGCCAAAAAACGGCCCGGACGCACCGCGACTAGGCGTGGCGTGTCAACAGGATAAAGCGGCTCACCCTGTGATGTAAGTGAGCCGCCAAGTGCAAGTGACCCCTTGAGTCATGTGGTCCCTCCACCATGTGGTCCAGGGAGGGACCAAAACAACAACACGGGGAATACAATCCCGCTATCTCCTGCAGCGTGGACAGTGTTAGTGTTACTGCGCCTACCCCCGACATCACTGTCCACGATGTAACTAACACTCCAGATTTTGAGGCCATTCAGCGGGTTTGCAAGACAGGAAAACACATGGCCGGAGTCCGGATGGACCTGGCAGCCTTCGCTGACCACCGCTGGAGTGAGTGGCCGGTCTTCTCGGCTGTGGGGGCCGACACCCACCGGAGAATATACCGGGCCGTGAGGGACACAGGGCTCCCCAATGTGCTCGGTGCAAGGATCGAGCTCCCCTCGGATCTCAACCTACACGCGTGGGACCGTTACCTGAGGGGAGTGGAGGGGAAGGAGGAGCTTCTGGGTTTCATTTGCTACGGTTTCCCCCTTGGGTACCTCGGCCAGGTTACCGACACACAGGGGGTACCCAACCACCCGAGCGCGACGAACTACCCCGCTCAGGTAGACAGCTTCATCAAAAAGGAACGGACCTTCTTAAATATGCTGGGACCCTTTGAGGACCCACCATTTGTCCCGTGGTGTCACATGTCTCCCCTGATGACACATGAGAAAAAGGGGAGGGAGGATCGCCGTGTGATAACTGACATGACTTTTCCCAGAGATCACAGTGTTAACTCGTTCGTAATCAAGAACTCGGTCTATGGACTGGCACGAGAACACGGTCTCCCCACGGTGGACGAGTTTGTTGCTAGACTCGTTACAGCAAGTAAATCCACTTTCATGTCATCTATTGATATTTCACTGGCATACAAGAACTTTAGGTGCAACCCGTTAGCTGGCCGTTATTATGCTTCAAATGGGAGGGCAGGCACTACTGTGATACGGCCATGCTGTTCGGTGCCCGTGCCTCCTCCTACCATATGCAGTGTGTGGCAGATACCATCGTGGAGATACTGGAGTCAAAGGGAATAATGGCCGCCATGTACCTTGACGACCTCATCATTCTCTCGAGGGACCAAATGACGGCTGAGGAGGATTTTGAGGCTGCCCGGGCACTCTTCATCGAGCTGGTGTCACGATCCAAAATATCGGTATGTTAAACATACAGATAATATCCCTCGGCCTTATGGATCAAGCCGGCTGCGTGTCACGCCGCGTGAGGTAATCCCCCTTGGTTACGATCAATATGGGTTGCCCCCACGCGGCTGAGATGCAGCACATAATCCTGATCTCGACATACTTGAGTCAGTCCGGTCAGAGAGCGCATTGTAACACCATCTGCAATAAAGCTTGTAACGGGACGAAGCCTTGGAGTCACTCATTTAGTTTACTAGTCACACAGATAGTAACAGAGCTCCAGTGACACGATCCGATAGAGTGATCTAACGGAAAGTACCTTAATTGAAGAGAGACGACTGGATTCCTTCTATACTAGTTTTATTGTAGAGGTCTGCTCTAGTCTGGAGCTCACAGCGGACTGCTTGTACACTCTGTGTACAGGCTTAGTGTAGAGGAGGGGAGGGGGGGCTGTTGCCAAGCAAGAGTGACATGATCCGATAGAGTGAACTATCAGAAAGTACCTTAATTGAAGAGAGACGACTGGATTCCTTCTATAGTAGTTTTATTGCACGTCTGATACAGTGGACTGACCAGAGTGAACTGAGATGAAGTGCAGTGTGTAGCTAGAGTTGTCTGCGGAGGTGAGGGCTTGAGTGAGTGTCTTAAGGTCTGAAAGGCTTTTATACAGTGAATCAGAGCGAGATGTTGCGTCTGATTGTGCTTTGTTAATTAGAGGTAAATGGATGTTCAGAGGAAAAGTGAGAAGTGAGTCGCCTTTGAAGGACGGCGGTAGCGGTCGAAAGGAAGAAATTACGGGTAAATTAAGGGTGTGTAAGAAGATTTGGGTGGTGGGTTTGGATTCACAAGAGGCGGAGGGTGAAACAAGTAATCGATTGTTAATGGATAGAGTGCATCCGCAGGGTACCTTTACGATTGCGTAAGAGGGGCTGCGTACGGATGTTCGCACTAGGGTGTTAGAGTTGTTTCAAGTTAGGGCGGCATGCGTCTGTGGTGTTGTAACAAGGAAGGTATCAGGAGATAAAGGGTGGATAGAGGGTGGCGGTGCGTCAAGCAGTTTAACACTGTAAGTGCAAAGGCTTGAGACGCGACGCGGGTTATTGAGGAAGAGCGCTAGTGTGCAGGTAGGTTTTGAAATGTGAGATATGGGAAGGGGGAGTGGACAGTTGTAGATTGTGCGGGATGTGCACATAGATAAGTCTAAATCGCTTAACTCCACAAATGTCATGTCTGCAGAGTTCATTGCGAGGTAGGGAGGAATGTTGTTGAGATGTGTGAAACCGGAGCGGTTTTGATGAACAGTGCCGAAAGGTATAGGGTGAGAAACTAATTTATAAACGGAGTAGCTGCAGGGTCTGGATACGATTGGGACTTCGAATTCTATAGTGATGAGGTCTTCTATTAGGCTAAAGGATTCGATAGGTTGGGAGTAGTAAAAGGATTGTGGTAAGGTGAGAATGGAAAATCCGAATTTTTGTTGAGGAGGTCTAAAGCTAGCTGATCGAGCGATTCTGCTAGTAGTGTGGGAGAAACTGAAGATCGGGGAAGTTGCGATGACTGTAATTCCGAAAGGTCGATCGCCAGTTGTATTAGTGTGGTAAGTAGTCTGGAGAGTAGATTGAGCTGTGTGTGCGCTGTAGTGAAGAGGGAAGTCGCTTCTTTCGTTGCATGAGTGCTGAGGTGGAGGTTGGAAAGAAGAATGTGAAAATCGTCATCGATAGATGCGATCGCGGAGGAAAGGTTTTTCAGAAGGAGGAGGTTGACTGCGGTCTGGTGTGAGGCCTCTTTGACGAGCTGTGCTTGAGGAGCACACGGTCACGTTGTCTCTCATTCCTCACACCAGATGATAGATAGAGCTCTACTGATTGTAGGTGCTCGTTTGCGCGGTCCATGTCAGGCTGCCGGGCTGTGCCGATAAAGTCTGACAAAATGTCGCCTTAAGGCTGGATCAGCGCGCGGCGAGTGCGTGAGTGGTTTGTTTCACGGTAGCTGTCAATCTCTTTGTGCAGTGTGAGAATTGGGTGGAAGAGGGTGGAAGAGGCATTATCAATATTCTTAGCATTAGTGGATAGGATGGGATCAGTGGAGAGGTTTGTGTTAAGAATGGGTTATATAAGAAGGGGTGGTGAGGGTGGGTTGAGATGGGATATATCAATGGTAAGGACCAGGGAGGCTTGCCTGTGGCCTGTTAATAATGTTTTTGGCAATTTGTGGAATGTTATTCCGAAGTTTGGTCTTGACACAACCGAGTCCAGGGCTGATGAGAAGTGTAGTACACTGAAAAGAGGGGAATGCTTTTGGTGTGGGTATGATGTAACTGAGACTCGAGGTTCTGCCCGGTACAAAGAGATGATACGGGCGATCCCTACGGTCTCCCCCTGAGATCCATTGCTGATGCTGCCAGATGGGAACACACTCACCTCTCAAGCCCTGTCAAAGGAATGGGAGACACACCTTGAGGCCGTTGGCCAGCCCACCGAGGTCCTACAACCTCCATAGCCTCCGTAAGGCTGCCGCCACACAGGCATACCAGGCAGGGGTGCTAGAACTGGACATTCAGAGATACGGGGGCTGGAGATCAGATGCCCATCATTCATATATAATGAACTTTACCTCTCAAAACGTCAATCAGTGTCTCATCCAGTCTCTCTCACACCCCTAGTCTCTCTTCTCTTCCCACCCACCTCTCCCTCTCCTTTTATAATGGTATTTTAATAAGTTGATATAAAATTCAATAAAATTTTATTAGCCCACTCTGGCTTCACCTTCTTTTATCCAGGGATATGGGGCAATTCTACATTTTTCTACCAACCCAGCCTCACCAATTTTCTCCTACTCCCTATACTCGTAGGGCTATTATCTCATTACATTTATTACATACTTATAAAATAACTCATAATAACTATACTTAGAATTGGAGGGGGGGTAAGGTATGCGACTGACGACGTCTGCGGGTATGTTTGCTTTACCAGCGATGAATTTGACAGTCATGTCATTTGTCAAGCCATCGTGCTCTATGCATGTTCAGAGTCGCTTCCTTACGGGAGAATAGAGTTATAAGTGCTGCGTGATCTGTGAAAAGCGTGAAGTTCGCATCTTCCAGGTAGTGTTTGAACTTTTTGACGGCGTAAATGATGCCGAGGCATTCTCTGTCCGTTGTATGGTACCTGGTTTCCGTCGCCGTGAATGCTCGACCGGCTAATTCTATCGGACAATAAAATCCTGCTGCGTCTTCTTGTGTCAGCACACAACCGCAGCCGGTCAGGCTTGCGTCTGTGAAGATGGTGAAGGGTTTATCGTAATTTGGGAATTTTAGCGTTGCTTCTTCACAAATTGCTTTTCTGATGGTATCGAACGCGAGCTGATGTGTAGCGGTCCATTTGAATTTGACCGAGGATTTGGTTAGGTCGTATAGGGGGCGCATGATGATAGAGAAGTTTTTGATGAAACGTTTATAAAAGTTAGCGAGGCCATTAAATGCTCTAACCTGGGATACAGTTTTCGGTGCTGGGTAGGTGGCTATTGGGGCTACCTTCTCTGGTGAGGGTGACAGGCCCTCCCTAGATATTCTGTATCCGAGAAAGTCTATTTCAGAAGCTCCAAATTCGCATTTTTCGCTTCTAAGTTTGACGTTTCCTTTGATGAAGAGTTTCAATGCTTCATCCAGGTCTTTGAGGTGTTGTGACCAAGTTGACGAGTAGACTGCTATGTCGTCAACGTAAGCTACGGCGCAGCGGAATTTTACGGCGGCAACAGCTGGTCTACGCAATTTTGAAAGAATTTTGCCGAGATAGACAGTCCCATCGGTAGAACTTTGAATCTCCAACGTTTACCAAAACTGGAGAACGTGGTGAGGTGCCTAGATGAGGCGTCTAGTGGTATTTGATGGTAAGCACTGTAAATGTCTAATTTGGAGAAAAATTTTGATTGAGAGTTTCCGACTGTTTCCGTAATATCATCTGCGCGTGGGAAAGAATAGGAGTGGGTGGTAATTTGAGAATTGAGTTCTCTCAGGTCGACCACTATGCGGTACTTCTCCGCGCCCTTTTTTATCTTGCGAATTAGGCTTTTGCACCAAAAAGACGGGAGAATTCCATTCGGATGGGTCGTGAACTTCCTCTAAGACGCCCTGTTCTGCTTGGCGTCTAAGGAGTTCGTCTAAGAACTTTTGTTTTTGCGGGGTGGTGCGGTATTGAGGTTTAGATACTGCTTTTGCATGTTCCTTCAGCTCGATGGTCGCTGTTGAGTCTGTCTTTAAACCGATCACGCTGTCTGTTGAGACAACCGCGTCCTTATTTTGTTCAAGGACTGAAGCTATCTCTTTCCTTTGTGAGTCGGTAAGCGAACTTGAAAGAGTGTATTTTAATTTGTTAGGTGTTGGTGTGTCTGGTTGTGTCGGGAGATTGATTGGGGGCTCTGATTCAGAGACTGAGCGGTGTGCAGTAGACTGAAAGTCGTCAGGGTCCGCTATAGAGTAGAGACCCAGCATTGAGCCTCTAGGTAGCGTGACGTGTTTGTTGGAGGGATTAAACAGAATCACAGGGACACGATTGCATGGTCCGGGCGCAACTAACGCGTGTTTAGTTAGCGCTCATGGGTTCTCAGTTGTGCTGACAGTGTGGCTCAAACTTTGAGCTGCGTTGATTTTGGCTGAGCAAATCGTTTCCGAGAGAGGAGGGAGGGTTAGTGTTGATAGTGATCTGATAGGGTGTTCTTTGGGGGCAGTGTTTTTACAGTAATTGATGGTTGCTTCAGCTGAGCGTAGAAAGTCTATCCCCAGGATTAGCAGTCTGCTTAGCTGAGGTAGAACCCTGAAATGGAAGGTGTATGTGTGGTTTTGAATTTTGAAGCTGATTAAAGCTGCTTGCCGAATGTGATAGACTTTGTTGTCTGACAGAATGACTCTGTCATGTATTTTTTCTGTTGCTTTCACGTAACCTGCTTGTTTTAGTCTGTGAAGCAGTTTTTTGGAAATGAAGGAGACCGTTGCTCCTGTGTCGACTAGGGCTGGAACAGTTATTGGGGGGAAATCGATGTTGATGCAACCGCTAATTAGGCATATCAATAAAAGTTCAGACTTACCTTTTCCTCTCGTTATTAGAGAGAGAGTTGGATATGATCTTGAAGGTGAGTCGGATGTTGTGAGGTTGGTGCCGAAGTCGTCGGCGTTGATGGCGGGCTGTTGCTCATGTGCACTTTTAGTGTCTTTGGCTATTTGATGTAGGCTATTGGAGTCCTTGTCGTCATTGTTGTTTGTCATGTTCTGCGTTGTCGTGGGGCGGTTGATGCATGTAAGGTTCGTCGTTCGGACACTCTCAGGGCTTTTAGAGCGACCACGGCGGTCCTATTTTTCGTCGTGCCAGATCACGCCGGGTGTGGCCGGGCGGCGATCACGCTGATTGTCACGGCTACTGCTGCGACTGTAGTCGCGCCGACTGTAGTCGCAGGATCGAGGTCTGGATTGACGATCGTCTCTGTCACGGGAGGCGGGTCGTTGGTCGCGTTGACGATCTCTAGAAGGGGGCCTTCTGTCTCTTGAGGACTCCCTGTAGGAGCGATAGCGCTGTTGATCGCGGTCGCGCGACTGTTCGCGACTGCGTGGCGGGTACCGCTGCCTTGAGGAATCCCTGCCCCTCGAGTCTTGACGGCTTGGGTGGTTTTGTTGACCGCGTTGGTAAGAGCGGTCTCTGCTAGCTGATCGGTCCCGCTGGCTTGACTGTTTGCCGACATAGTTCAGTGTGAGCTGTTTGAGCTCTGCTGAGATGTCAGCCGTCTTGCACCTCATGATTTCCTGCTGGATGCACGCCGTCTCCGTGAGTTGGCGCAGAATCTTGGGTTTGTGCAGACGCACAATGCCAGCAAGAGAGGGTGACAATCCATTTATTATCACGTCAAGCTTAGCGGTTTCGCACAGGGTGGAGGTGGTGAGGAGGAGAGCCATGTCGTCGATATATTTGGCCACTGGCTCGTCATCCTGTTGGCGTCTCTCCCTGTACGCCTCTTGCGCCGTCTCGCTGTCGTCTTCCGCGAAGTATTCGCAGAACTGGTGAAACACGGCGTCGGGGGTGGTGATTAAGCTGGTCCCGATCACGTTGGTAGAGTACCAATGCGCGGCCTTCCCACGCAGATAGCCGTACATAGCGCAGGCCCGGTCCGATGGCGAGGCGTGTGCATATGCGTGATCAGAATAGAATCTGAAGTCACGCACAAATGACTGCGCCGACCTGTACGCGGTTGGGCCAGAGAACGGCTCTGGTGCTTTGTACATGGTGTGCGTTTGTCCACCATGATAGGGCGCGGGCCGGGGGTGTGGTGACTCTATATGTGGAGCCGGAATGTTCATGTTAGAGGCCAATGTTGCTGGAATGGTCTGACTCACAAACCTGGCATTTCGGAGGTCTGCCATCAGCTTGGCGTTTTCCGTAGACAGTCTCTCGATTAGTCTATTTTGTTTCGCCATTTCGGAACGGAGGTTGTCCGTTTCTGCCATGTCTGCGTCAGAGCTGAGTATTGGTTGGTCAGTCGGGGTTTCCGGCTGGGTTTCATCCAGCAGAATCACGGTGTCGTCTCCGTGGAGCGGCGGCAGTTTCGGGTATATTACCTCAGTGGTGGTAGTTTCAGGCTGCCGGGATTCTGCTGCGAAGGTGTTGGTTGCCTCTGATGGCTTGGTATCGTCTTCGTTGGCGGCTGGCGGCTGTTGTGAAGACGTGCTTGGTCTTTCTTTTCTGACTGACCGTCGCAGGTTTGGCGTGTCCGACATGGGTGCTAAATGATGGTGTTTTAGCAATATTTTGCGCGCCTGCGGGAGATGTTTGTACCGGAAGTCTTAGGAGTTCTCCACCAGTGTTACTATCTGTGTGACTAGTAAACTAAATGAGTGACTCCAAGGCTTCGTCCCGTTACAAGCTTTATTGCAGATGGTGTTACAATGCGCTCTCTGACCGGACTGACTCGAGTATGTCGAGATCAGGATTATATGCTGCGTCTCAGCCGCGTGGGGGCAACCCATATTGATCGTAACCAAGGGGGATTACCTCACGCGGCGTGACACGCAGCGGGCTTGATCCATAAGGCCGAGGGATATTATCTGTATGTTTAACATACCGATATTTTGGATCGTGACACTATGTCATATTCATATTATAATTGACATCAAACATACTTCTGTCAATTATCTATTATCATTGTTATTGATATTCATAAGTAATCTTGTCTTATCACTTATTCATTTTAATAAGACAATATAAAATTCAATAAAATTTTATCAGCCCACTCCGGCTTCACCTTTTTTTTTCCAGGGATATGGGGTAATGAGTGAGACAAATTTGTATTCTGGTATGCATACATTTTCTATAGTTGTAATTCTATATAAAGTATGGCCAATGATATTATTTGAATGTGTCTAATAAATGATAAAATATGATACAGGTAATGAACTATAGAACGATTGAAATGAGACAAGAATCAAATTAGGTTGAGGCTGGGTAAAACTCAAATGAGCGAAGTTGTCTGGTGTGGTTATAAGGCTTGTATGGAGTGACGCGAGCGTGCAAGGTGAGTCTGGTGGATGTGCAGTGTATGAGGTAGGGGGATGCGCTGCGGAGATCGATGACCCTCCAGAGGCACATATCTCGTCTGAAACCGGTTAGAGCCGAGCAACTACTGTATTATTAACATTAGCAGTCGCATTACCGCTGTGTATAGACAGAGTAGTTTCATATTTGCTCCACCCTCGTCAACTGAATTCCATTAATCTAGTACATTAAGTGTAGCAAACACAAAGAACCACCTGGTATGATAATAGTAAATTTTCGTTATGGTAAGTTGGAAACGGATTTTGCACAGTATTTCTTATGTGTGAGCACATGTGCAAAACATCCATTTTCGAGCGCCTGTCTTGGTTTGTGTGATATTTTACTGGCTGTCAATACCAGTATTACACCAGTACAGCCCTCTTGTTGCTCGTAACTTATGTACTTAGCCTGAGCGTAATAAAGATTCAAGCGGCGTTTTCCGGGGGCAGATCTCGTTCTTGCCATCTCTGTTGGCGGCCTCTGCGCCTCGCTTATAAATACCCTGTATTTATTTAGCCCTGCCGTCAGACGGCGCTTGTGTTACCGGAAGTGGTGTAGGGTGATTGACGTGAGAGGCACAAGACCACACCCACCTGTCAGCGCCCCCTGTAAGCCGCACCTGGAGTGATTGTCCCTGGAGGAGGCAACCCCCCTTATCTCTCTCCCTGTGTAGGTAGCTACTTCCGCCCTTATCTTTCCTTATCAGGCCTTGTCTGTCTGCCGTGCGGCGGTTGACACGGTAGGGTGACTGAGATGCTGCTGTCACTGGAACAGTTCGGAACAGCTGTTTGGAATGGCTCAGAGTTGCTTGGAACTGCCCAAAACGATTCGGAGACACTCGGAGTTGTTTGGAGCAGTTCAGAGCTGCTCAGATGCACCCGGGCTCGGAACAGCTCGGAACCGTTCGGAGCAGCCCGGAGCAGTTTGGCCGGGATCTATGGCCTTGCAGGAATCTCCGTGTCCCCGAAACCACATCAAAGACAGTCAGAGCCCCGGACTCTCAGTGCCAGATTGTGAGAAAAGCCCGGGTAGCTGCCAGTGCAATCCTTAACCTATCACTTTGACAACACGCGGAATTGAACTGTGAATAGGCTGTAAATGCTGCTTGGACTCGTTTTGTTTTGTGAGCCTTTCTTCAGCAAGGTTTTGTGTTCACAGTCTGTTCTTATACGAACCAACTAGGAGGGGTGCCTTTGTTTCTCTCCCCATTAAGATGGCATTTAACTCAAACGAGCTTGTATTTCTGGAGTGATAACTCATTATTTTACCAGAATAACACATTTTCTTTTTAATATTCAATATGATGACCAGGCCGTCGTTTTTTTATATATTTGTTTTCACTTAGACCAGACCCCTTTTGCTATTTTTATCTTCTCTGTTTTCTCATATCATATTCGGTTGGATGTTGCAGTCCATTCTACCATCTGCTACCCTTAGCACTGCGAAAATAAGCACCATTTCATTCATATATATACGCCATTGCGGAAGTGCATGTGTCAGGTGTATATTGACCTGTTTTCATATATATACGCCGATATAGGGATATACAAGAACAAATATCCTGTATGTGATATATATACGCCGGCGTATATGTGTACTGATAGAAAATAAAAAAGGTTTCCCCCCGCCTCCAGCCTGTTTGTGTTGGTAGAGGCATAGATGGCTCAGTGGGGAACCCCTCTCCCCTGCCGCCCCCTCCACCCCCGCCCCCGCCTACCGCCCGTTTGTGTTGGTAGAGGTATAGGTGGTCTCAATGGGAAACCATTGCCCCGGCCGCCCCCCGGCCGCCGCCCCCTCGCCTGCCCGCTTGTGTTGGTAGAGGCAAAGGTGGTCTCAGTTACTTGTTGGTGGTATGTAGATGTTAGAGCCCCACCACCCGACTTCCTACAATCACTATGCTGAAGTCCTCTCCCGACTCCGACTCTGACTCTAATGTCTCTAATCAAAACTCCTTAAAGGCTTATATAGGAGAACACCCAGAACCCTACAAGGGAGTGGTGTTTTCAAAGTAAAATCTATTAGAAAACGATAAAAAACAACATAATGCAGGGTTTATTATGTGTAATTTATCAACTCAATCAGGATTTATGAAACCTTTATAAATTGGTAATATAAGATAGCATTTTTCATATAACACGAACTTGGATGGTTAATGGCAAATGAGATATACTACAGTGGTGTCCCCAAGTGGCAGAGATCTGAATTATTGGATAGTGGCGTAAATACAACAGAATCAGGCGTATATATGACGTATATATGACAGCAACATGGACACTTATATATGTCTGTTGGTGAGGTGTATACATAACGGAAAATAGGTAAACCATGTATACACAAAATCATACCTACATACGCCGTTCACATACATATGTAAAGTGGTTAGTTTCGCGCAGTGTAGACTATTGGTTAACGGTATCACAGATATGTTCCAGGGGTATCGTAAAACCAGATGAGTTTTAATCAGGACTCCTGGAGTTTTGGCTCCGGATATCACTATGCCAAACTCCAGTCGTCGCATACGGGAGCCCAGATTAAAACGAATAAGGTTTTGATTTTATCCTACCCGATATGAACGATATTTTTGTGTGAGGATGATAACAAAAAACACGATAAAAACTTTCTGAAGTCCTCCATATAGCTCTCCTTGCTGCTCTGAAGGCGCTTGGAACTACTTTCAACTGCTGGTCTCTGATTGGTCCATTTTTTGTACGCTCCAAGGAGCAATCTTTAGCCGTATGCGACATACGGGCGCATACAGAAAGTCAATGTTAAGCCTATGGGATTTTATATTAGGGGTAGGATAAACCCCAAGATGCTCTATTTAGGCCCGGCGTTCACCTACTACGATACGGTTCTGATATGGTCTACAATGCACCTCCGGATACAAAATCAAAATCGAGTCGGAAGGTCACCTTATGGGGAGTTGACCACGTCTCTGCGATTAGGCACCAATGAAAACTCGGGGTTTATGATTTCATTGTGATGAAAAATGTGTATTTAAGGTTGTCTACGGCATATTTAAATGGCGGTGGCTGATCAGGAGCAAATCAGTCACACGTGTGAACTACTGATCAGAAAATTGTGAATTTTTAGGATTAGATTTGTTTTTGTTTTTAAATCTTTTATTTAGACTGGTAAAGCTCAGGTTTTTTTTTATAAAACTGGTTTCCTTGCTCGACCAGTGTCTGGTTTACAGTAATCTCTGTTGTAGTACATGGGCAGTAAGTGATCGATTCGATGATAAAGTAGAAATAATCATAATAACAATAATAATAACAATAATGATAATAAGAAAATAATAATATACAGTCTAGTTACAGCAGACAGACTTAAGAGTTGTTTTTGTAATTTTTATTTTTTGTAATGATTATGACGTTTAGACCAAATGTCGAAGGGATACTTTCCACATGCCCGTCACTGCAATACTAATCATATATGCATGTTAGCTTATTAAGACATATCAATGTGTAATATGAGCGAATTCCATCATGTATCGATTAGAGCTACAAAATCCCGATTTAGATTTACAATAAACGATAGGTTCCTCATTATTTCATATATACAAAGGGGTTATGTAGACTTACTTCCGGTTCTTGGGTACTTACACTTCTCTGTTCTTTGTATAGGTCATCATCAATAAATATCAGGGAAATTAATGTAAACAGATAATTTTAGATCCCAATTGTGAATGCACAGAGGGAAGGGAGAGATCGTCCATAAAGTATGTAAGCAAGAATTTTACCCATATTCCCTTCTTGAACTATGCAATAGTAAAAAAAGAATGAATGCAGCGTTTCATAATATTAGGACACCCCTCCAAACACTGGTCAGCCCCATATATAAGCCGGAAACACACCAAGCGAGAAACAGCGGCGATCTCCGGGATCGCCAACAAAATATGGCAGTATTGAGCCACTATTTCATAACGATATCTCCCACCTATGACTTAGCGGCTCAGAAGCAATAAGCAGGTGAAATATAAAAAAAATAGCTCATATACACGCCATTTTGTGTTGGCGATTCCGGAAATCAAGGCATTTCTCGCTTGGTGTGTCCCCGGCTTATATTCTGCATGTATGTGTCCTTAAGAGTAAAAATAACCAATTCCAGCCATATGACTAACAAATCTAAAGAGGAATTATGGGCCATTGTGGAATAGCGATAGTGTATTAAAAAGGAATATCTGAAAGCTGCACAGAAGGGATAGGACACCGAGATTATAAGATACGACTGTACATGGAGAACTAACATCAATACCGACCATCGTGGGGACGAACATCTATTGATGACCGGCTACATTAGAAGACAGATTATTGTCAGCGCCGGAGTGGGCGGCTTGACACAGTTTCCCTCCATACTGGTTGTTTTCAGATAAGGATGAAGGAATCAATAATAGAGTAGACTGCAATGATCCATCAGTCGATGTCTGCCTAAGCATCCAACTCAGATCTCAGGGTTCCTCACTAGGTACCCCTGGACCTTCTTGGTTACCCCGAACCCAGGTCCTAAGGATACCAGAGGGAAACTGTTCCGGTGAGAGAAAGTCAAAGTTATGAGGTAACTTGGGCAGTAATTCTTCCGAGCCTTTCCTCCAAGTGTTATAGAACACATTGCTAATGCAAGAATTGGGGTCTCCAAGCTAGTTTTGGATTTAGAGGTCAATTGTATGATGATAATATAAAAGAATATATAGAAATCATAAAATGTTGTTTTTCACCTAGTAAAACCCATGTCATCTTTTCCAAACTTCCACAGAATAAAGCACATGTTAAGTACTGCATATCTCAATTTAAACATCATAGGTCACCGTACTTGTTTTGGAGGAACTGAAGAAAACCTTCTTTTTCAGTTCTTTTACTATATAAATCACTCATATGTAAATTGGCTTAATCTACCTACTGGGTTAGGTCAAATCCGGCACCATGTTATACTTCACTCATTTGGTATAAGAAGAAGTGAAAAGAACTGGTTTGAATTGATAATTTCTCAGTATCTGAAAATCACCAGATGGCGCCACAGTATATGCCTTTAACATATCAGTTTCATAATGGTTCAGTTTCTCCTATACCAAATCATGCTAATTCACCAGTTTCCGGTTAGTGGTGTATACTATGTGCAACACACACATAGAGATAGGAAGTGTAGCATACCGACCGTTTTATCATTATTTGTAGCACTTTTCACATCTCCAGTGTTAGATCTACTATGCACAACATTGGCGATATTTTCATGATCATTGACGTCACTTACCGGAAGTAGTACAATGGCTAAGTGGAAACTGCGGAATGCGGAATTATGCTGTAGGCATGGCATGATTTTACAAAGCCCTATAGGTAGATAGATTATTGACAAGTGTGGGCGGGCGGGTTCAAAACCGTTCAGAGCGTCCGTATAGGCTGGTTAGTTCTTGTATAGACCGCTTGGTGTAGACATTTCATGGGGTAGTCGCAAGGTGGCGTAGACGTTCTCCTTTGTCTAATTACAAGTGAATCTTTAATTCACCACAAATCCTTCTGGCTCTCGCCTTGAAATGAACATATATATTATTAGATTGGATAATGAATATTACAATAATGATATTGAATTATACATAGGTAATATAAACATATTTATGAAACAGGAGAGATGACTGGCGTTTGGGCGTTAATTGTTTATTATAATTTATAAAATAACCTGCTTTAAAAAAAAGAAAAAATCCAGGTGAGAACTGGCTCATACCTGTCCACACTAGTTGTTGTTGGAACGGAAAGTAGTGAGTAATAAATATGATATACAATTAATAATATAATAATTATATTGAATAATACATAGTACATATATGAATAACAAGATAGACTGTATTTGGGGGTGTCAATATTTATTTATACAATTCCGCCATAATAATAAGAAAAACAATTATTGGAGAAGTGGCGGTGTGCGGTGACGCTACTAACGAGGTGCGTGACCGGAGGTGGCGCTTGTGACGCCAATTAGTTCTGTGGAGTCCGTTTGGTGGCGCCACTGTTTATAGTTAGATATAGTTGACTGTATCTTAACAATAAACTAGTTGTTGTTGGAACGGAAAGTAGTGAGTAATCAATATGATATACAATTAATATAATAATTATATTGAATAATACATAGTACATATGAATAACAAGATAGACTGTGTTTGGGCGTGTCAATATTTATTTATACAATTCCGCCAAAACACACCCAAAACGCAGTCAAGAAAAAAACATAGATGATACGAGTTTATCCAATTTCTTACGCCTATCCAAAGACCTTTTTAGATAAAATAGAACACAAAAACTCTTCCAATCGCCTATGTTTTTAACATCATTTAGCAAGAAACCGGCCTCGAAGAGAGCTGTTGCTCCCCCACGTCTTAGCGAATCAGTCGTAGTAGGGGAGATTCCTGCCAATTCGCAAGATTTCTTGAGTTTTTTATTTTATCCAAGGATAAGTACCTCGTACACAAATCTCATTTCTGTCAAAAGAAATCAGTTGAGAACCCAGAGACGGAAATGAGTTCTAGTAGAAAAAACTCTCTCTTGAAATTGGATGGTCTTAGACCATGATATTGAAATTAAAACGAAATCAGAGAAAAATTTTACATCCGCCAGTTTTATGGATAATTCTTCCTTGACCAGATTCGATTTTCTCAATAAACCTCTGAAACCTAAGATACATGCAACCCAGAAGGATAAGTCTTCATTGTTATCAATGTTGATAACAGAGAACAATAATCTCATATCCATAATTGATAACGGTCTGGCTTGGATCCTAATATCGCCCAATGTTCTTTTTACTCCAAGTAAAACATGTCGGATCAAATGAGTATCTGGATAAACATAATCATAAAATTCGTGGAGAACTTTGACAGCGGATAAATAATTAATAATTGATACAAATTTAAATTTTTCCGCCATGAAAGTTATATATAATGAAATTGTATCGTCAGAAGCAGGGAGAGATAACAATGAGAAATCTTTACAAAAGCGTAGATAGTGAGACCATTGACACTTCCTGGTGCGAGCAGTGTTAGATGACAACCAGGAATCCTGGTAGAATGATCGTTTTTCTGTTAGGCCATCAACTGCAAGCAACAAAAAGCACTTTTAAGTGCACCAGGAAGTGTAACCTTACATTTAGGGCAAAATAAACGTGACAAATAATCAGGAATTACATTTTCTAGAGATGGAACATGGCTAGATTTCAAATGAAAGTTAAAAACAAATGAGAGCCAAAAGAGCTCTCGAAGCCATCTCATAGTGATAACAGACCTACTACGTCCCATATTAAGGGCAGTAACTACCTGGGTGTTATCACTAAATACCCGTAAGCCATGGCCTGACCATAAATGGCCCCATCTGTAAGCTGCGCAGACTATCGGCCATAATTCGCGCATATTGATATCGTATGATGGTTCGAATTCCGAGGGACCCATGACAAAATGGCCACAAGGGTCTAAATGAGTTCCTATTGTCTCCAATTCCCAAGTTCCGGCTAACCAGTCATCTTTAAATATCGCACCGAAGCCTGTCATTGATGAATCGGTGGATATTTCGAATTCATGTGGAAGAACAATAGCAGAAATACCGTTGATAATTTGCGATAAGCTTTTCCACCATAACAGGTCATCATGGACCCATTGCGGTAAGGTTATCGCATGTTTGGTGTTCTTGATAGAAGTACCAAAATTGATAAGTCTACGAGAAAAGTTCTCCCGCTGTGAATTACCACACTGCAATGGGCCAAAAGACAACACAAAATCTGAATTTGTTTGAAAATTGCAGTAGACTTTCCGATAAATTCATCAATTATCGCAAACAATTTAGAAAGTTTAGGTTCCGGAAGAGATTAAGTCATATTTACACTATCAACCTTGGTTCCCAGAAAAACAACAACTTCATTTGGGGAAACTAACTTTTTCCACGAGATACCGAAACCTAAAGATCTCAAAAGAGAAATTAAAGTATCTAAGACAATTTGGCATTCAGCATTTGTATCTCCTAAAACAATGAAATTGTCGAGATAACCAAATACTAGGGAAAAACCTTGTCTGTTCATACATCTTACAATAAAATCAGTGATACATGAAAAAATAAACGGGGCAGACTTTAAACCAAAACCAATTAGTTCGATTCAAAAAGAAATTTTTCGTCATTCAATTCCCAGCGAAAACCTTGAAATTTCCGGTGGTCTGGAAAAACTGGGATTGATCTATAAGCGTCCTTAATATCAACAATACCAAAAAAACATCCGCCGCTCATTGCATTGGTAACTTCGTCTAACTTAAGGTAGGAAAAACGTTCACAAACGTCTGACATAAAGTTGTTGATACTTAGATCTAGAGGACGTTTGCAATCGGTTATCGGACACAATAGTCCTGAACCCTTTTTTGAAACTGCCCCAATGGCATGAATACAAATTGGTTTCTAGGATACAATCGATACTTTTTCCTCCATCAATTCAGAGCGAATTATATCATCAAATTGACTCTTAAACTCTACATCATAAATACTACGATAGTTTGAGGCGTCATATGAGTCGGAAAATTCATTATTTACAATTCTAAACCCATACATAACACCGGAAAAAATAAATTGAGCGTTAACGTCTACATTACCGGCGTTGTAGCAGTGGTCCCAAATATGCACGGGTTGATACCTATACGTCGGCCAACAATGAAATGGGGTCCTTCACAGTTTTCCGGACAAGGCCTAGGGAATTCAACAAGGAACTCGTTAGTGTCCGTTTCAAGGTTGACCTGTAGGGTAGGTTTGTTTGATCACGGGCTTTGCTGGATGTCGAGCTCCTTTCCCACCACGTAGCGACCACGGAATAAAAAAAAAATTCTGAACCACAGATTACCGTCGGGTGATCCAACGGAACGAAAAAGTTACGCAAAAATGACCTGTAGGGTAGTATCGACACATTGGTTCTCGTGGTCAAACAAACATTCTGAGTAGACAAAAGCCTCATCTAACCTATCGCTAACAATAGTTTGGTCACCTTTGCTATAAACATTGTCATTGACATAGTTTGTGTTAACAGTGTTAACAACATCAGGCAAACATGAAACCACATGAGTACAGTCTAATTCCGAGATTGTATTGTCCGGCAGTCGAACCGCTGCAGAAGAGGATTTACAAACTAATTCGCTATCAGTGAAAACCATGTTATCAGAGGTAAGTCCTTGTGGAAAAGTACAATTTTCCGGAGATGAGAGTCACTTTTGATCTGATTTCTTCTTTGGACATTTCACACTCGGATGAGTGCCGGAACACTGTACATTCGTGTTTGTGCTTACAGTCATTGAGTGTACAACCTCCTTCGCGTTCGTTGTATTTCCAACAGTATCCGAAGGGGCGGCCGGTCTTGGATTTCTGCGATACTTTTTGCTTTTGCTTAGGTTCTTGGACCTTAGAAAAGGCGATGCATTTTTCAACATTGAGATACTTCGATACGAGTTAGGCATCCCCGTAGCAAAATGAATCCGTACCCAAGAGTTCGGCTACGAGGTAGGCATCCCCGTAGCAAAATGAATCCATACCCAAGAGTTCGGCCTTTTCTCTACACGCTAAATCATAGTCTATGAGAGATTGAGCGGTCATATGGGGTCTGCGGTCCGAGAGAAATCAGAGGTGATCGGCATAATGCGATACATATACACCTTGAGCAATCATGCTATGCATTAGTGACATCTATGCACTCAAGACTTGATCAAGACTAGGTTTAACAACGTCTGAAGGTAAATGATTGTCCAGATTAAAGACCTCACACTTACGTTTGCGTTTTATTTCCGCTGCACATGTCTGGGTGTATTCTACTGGTATACCTTGCATTGCAGCCCATGAAGAGGTTGACGAAGCGTATACTGGTAGGAATTCCATGGGATGACTTGTGGGATGAGGTGTTGACTGGGGTGACAAATTCCGGTTCAAGTCCAAACTCCTCCGCGGGTCTGGTAAATTCAGCAGGGCTGGCGGCAAAACACGTCCACGACTTGTAGATGCAACTGCAGCGTCGGCTTATGGGGTTGAAGACATCGGCTGGCTCTGGACCGCCTCTTCTGTAGTCGACCGTCGGTCGTCGTGACCGCCGGTACCGCTGTCATCATGTCCGCCATCTTGGTTTTGTCTTAGTGAACAAAGGCCAATGACCAAAATTTTCATTTCGGCCATTAAACTCGTTAGTTGAGAAACTTCTCCCTTCAGCGACCGGACTTCGCGTCTACATTCCATGTTCTCGGGTTGGATTGAAGCAATTGCCTCTAGGGGCAATTGATCGGAATACGTCATGGCGCTCTTTGTAGTGCCAGTGGTACCACCGGTGGCACCGCCACCATGGTCAAAACCGTGAAGACTTCTCTCCAGGTCCTCGGTTATCCTGTCTAGGGCAGCCAAACTTTTTTCACCTGGTATGACACACTTTGGACAACCTTTTCTGTGGGTACGCCCGTCGGTGTTGTAGCCACACACTGTACACACTGCCATAGCAAACAGAAATAGCCATCGCAGTATTGGTAACATCGTGGCATGGAAGGGTCCGTCCAGGAAAAAATTTATTGGAGAAGTGGCCGTGTGCGATGACGCTACTAACAAGGTGCATGACCGGAGGTGGCGCTTGTGACGCCAATTAGTTCTGTGGAGTCCGTTTGGTGGCGCCACTGTTTATAGTTAGATATAGTTGACTGTATCTTAACAATATATATGGATCAGATACAACACACAGATGTATGTGTCTATAAAAATATACTAGCGTCACCTGTGGAATACCCAAGTACCAAGTTGGTCAGGTGGCGCCAACCGGACAGGTGCGGCACCAACACCATATCAAGGTGCCATTCACCTGAGAAAATTTTTCCGTGCAGATGTGCCACCACTATGCGCTCGCTATTGGCTTTGTTACTGGCATTTGTGGTTTGCCAGGTGTGCCAACACAAATATGATGGACGTTCTTCGAGGGAGTGCCCTAAATGTCCGGAGTCAGACTTTGAGACGTTTTTCTGACAATGCAGAAAAAATTACGGACACCGATGAAGAAGAACGGGGCGCCACCGGCGGGACAACGCACCAAGAGCAATTGCCTAGGAACACCTCCGGGACGATTGAAAAGTTATTCGCTGAAAACAAGGTATATCGTGACGAAGTTAAATCTTTACGCTCTGATGTTTGTGATTTAACAAAAATGATGGCCGAAATTCGCCTAATGCTGACAAAACAAGATGGCGGACCCCCTAGACCACTGGCGACTCCAGTGACGACCCAGACGACCCACGCGGTGACCCCTGCTCAAGTTGATGAAACTACCATATCGGGTTCTGTGCCTCCAGTACAAGCCGGAATCACCTCTTCACAGAGCAGCGACCCATGTCAACGTTCTTCAGGAGCGATACCTAAAAGCCGTTTTCCTCCAGTCTACGCTTCCGCAACGACTTCGTGGTCCGGAGTTCAAGGAATTCAGGTGGAGCATGTGCATACTTGCCAAGGGAAGACTGAAAAACGCCGTAGGGTACGAATCACTTATTCATACATATATACATTTATCCTACCCCTAATATAAAATCCCATACGCTTAACATTGGGTTTCCGTATGCCACGCTGACTGGCATACGGAGTTTTATATGCCACTAGTGGCATACAGCATTGTTATCACGTAATATTCCAAATTCGAGGAGATAGGGTAGGATAAAATCAAAACCTGATTCGTTTTAATCTTGGCCACCGCATTCCACTCCTGAAGTTTTGGCTCCGGACTTCACTCGGCTTCGCCTCATGAAGTCACTTTGCCAAACTCCAGTCGTGGAATACGGTGGACAAGATTAAACCTCATCCAGTTTTACGATAATATACATATATATATATATATTATTAGATTGGATAATGAATATTACAATAATGATATTGAATTATACATAGACCTGTGATATGAACATATATATGAAATAGGAGAGATGGCTGTAGTTGGGGCATTAATTGTTTTATTAATATATAAAATGACCTGCCCAAAACGCCCAAACGAAGTCAAAAGAGAAACATCAAAACACATACATTTTCCAGTCACCTTGTTGTTTGATATATATTAAAGAAAACCATTCTCGCAAAGGAAAGTCGCACCTCCACGTCTTAGGGAATGAGATAAGACACTAAAGATTCCTGAGAAAATAGAACTTTGACATAGTTTCTTCTGAAACCAATCATAAGTACCTCGAATACATTTATCACCATCCATAAAGGAAATAAGTTCAGACAAGGACGAAGTAAAGTTCACCATGAATAACAATTTAGTTATGAAAGGGAAAAAAAGGTAAACCCAATATAGATGAGAAAGGAACTTTGAATAATCTATCTCTAAACTGAAGAGTTTTAGATTTTCTCACCCATACTAGAACATGATCAAGAAAAAAAAAGACATCTGATACCTTAATTGAAAATCCCTCTTCAACTAAGTTGGATTTAATAAGCGAAATAAATCCCTGAAAACTTATAATGATGCCACCCAAAAAGCCAAATCTTCACTTCTAGTAATATCTAGTGTGGAAAAATTTTGTTTCATATCATTTATGGACAACGGACACGCCTGAGTAACTGTATCACCTAAAACTTGTTTAATACCCGTCAAAACCCGTTTTGCTCGATGCCCATCTGGGAATACCATGTTATTTACATCATGTGATACCTTTAAAGCTGATAAATGATTAATTACAGATGAATACTTGAACCTATCGGCCATATAAGAAATATGTACGTGCAAATTATTTCATCTGTTGAAGGTAAAGGATAATAACGGAATTCTTGGCAAAAACGAAAATAATGTGACCACTGACATCACCTTGTGTTAGCAGTGTTGGAGGATAACCAAGAATCCTCATAGAATTCAACTTTGTCCTTCAAGTCAGCAACTGAATACAACAAAATTCGCTTATGCGAGATAATAGAATAATACCTTTCCACTTGGGAGAGAAAAAACGAGATAATTACTAGAAACTAAACTCGAGTGTTTATGCCACGACGGGAAGGTTGTGCATTACTACGCGATGCGTTAGCTGAGCGTAGTGAAGAACAGACCTGACCAGAGTAATCTACTAATTATCTCGTTTTTTCTCTCCCAAGAGGAAAGGTATTTGAGCTAGTTGAGCTTTTCTACATTCTTCATAGGAGTCATCCAACAAAATAAAATCATCTAAATATCCAAAAGTGTGGTGAAATCCTTTTCTAACCATACATTTAACAATAAAATCTGAAATTTGCGTGGAAATATAAGGAGCACATTTCAATCCGAAGACTAAACAATTGGATTGGAAAAAGATAAACATGACTATCAATATCCCAACGGAATACTTTGGTATAATGAGCGTTTGCAACCGGTCATCGGCCGGAGACCACCTGATTTCTTTTCCACCGCGCCAATTGCATGGATGAATCTTGGACGATCCGAAACAATTGAAATATTTTCTTCAAATAGCTTGCGCTTCACCACCTCATCCATCTCATGTTTGAAATTAACAATGTAGATACTTGTATAGTTTTGAGCATCATATGAGCCGGAAAAACCTTCATCTACAATTTTGAAATCAACTTCATCACCATTATATCAGAAATCCCATAATATACATGGGTTCAAAGGATTCCTTGTACCACCTACAGTGTGTACACCATCAAACTGGCCCGTAACACATGCCCTTGGTGGACAATTATCAGGTATTGACCCAGTCACACATACATCCTTGGTGATACCATCATAAAACGATACCTCCTTAACCAATGCACAAGTATGTAAGTTGTTATCAATAACAAATACCATACTAGCGAAGGAATCTACTTGTAAATCTTCAATGGTGGCTCTTGACCTCTAACACCCGAGTCCAAACAACGTGAAAGAAATTCCACTGAACCATTGGGGTTTACCACAGGTATTGAATCATTACAGTTTGAATCGATATCTTTAGAAAAAAGATTAACCGATTCATCAAGAACAACCAAATCATGTGCACCATTTAGTCACTTAGCATTGTGATCCATCTTAGCGGATTTCTTATTACATTTCAAAACGGAATGGTTGCCCTCACACATAGTGCATTGATGTTTTAATTTGCACTGAGAGATTGTGCACCCACTCTCCTGAGTTTTTTTCTGTTTTTTTTCTGTTTGTTTGACAAAGGCCAGTGTCTTTTCAACGTTCAGATATTTAGACACTAAATACTGATCCCCATAGCAAAAAGAATCAGGTCATAAAAGCTCTGCCTTCTCGCGGCAGGCTTGATCACATTCAACCAAGTCCTGGCCCCGGTTCACAAACGAAGTCTAAGTTAATTAAAATTGACTTACAGCCTAATTGACTTCAAGTCCAAGTCAATTCCGCCGAGTTTGGGTTCACAAGCAAAGTCAATTGCAAGTCAAGCTTAAAAATCATTCGAAATCCCAAGTCTAATAGACAATAGACTTGAGAAGTCAAGTCAATTAATTCCGATGCCGAAACTCACCACAGGAGAGAAATACAATCAATAATACTGTTCTAATCACATTATCTTTTTGGAATATCATGATTAGTGAATAAGGCACATAATTTCCATAATCTACAACAGTTAACATGGATTGTGGATTTCGAATCCGACAAGGACGCTTGTTGTTATCCAAACCGTATGTGGAAATCAGACGTAAAATACCCATGTTTTTTGGTTTTTTTTATTTGCAGAAAAACTCTAAGTTAACCAAATCCTGCAGATTAACTACGATTTCATCAGGTGTTACGCCAGGAGTATACAAAACCAAATCATCTGCGTATTGTATCGATTTTGAGTGTTTTATATTGGAACACCTACTATTGATAAATAAGTTAAAGAAAAATGGTCCTAAAACTGACCCTTGCGGGACACCAAAACGAACTGTCGCCTCTTGTGAGGTTATATTATTAACATTAACCAATTGTTTCATCCCCTTTAAATAATTACTAGACCATGATACTAGGTTAGGTGGTAAATTAAATTCTCCATGCAATTTTGCAATCAACAAATCATGTGGTACAGTGTCGAACGCCTTACGGAGATCGATATAACAACAGGCCACCAATTTACGTTCATTCCTTGCTTCGAATAAGTCTTTCAAATAATCAACAATAGCATCAGCGGTACCCATGCCCTTACGAAAATCATATTGTGTACAACAGAAAGAATTTGAACTTTCAATTACTGTATTTAACCTAGCATGAACCAATTTCTCTAGAATTTTAGACGGGCTAGGGAGAATCGTTATCGGTCTCCAATTATTGATATTTTGGCAGTCACCACCCTTGGGTATTGGGATTACTGTCCCAGTCTTCCAATTGTCAGGTATGATTCCCTCATTTAGAGAACATTGATATAAGTAAGTGAATTCTGGCAGTAATAATATCATAGCATCTTTAACAACTGCGCCCGACATATTTTTGATACCAGAACCTTTACAACTAGGTATTTCATTAATTAATTTCCTAACTTCATCGGTATCAATTAAAACATCCAAGTTCCCAGCTGGGTTCTCCGCACTACTAAGTAAACTAAGTAACTCCTCATATTTCTCCATATTTCTTCCCCTCAATAATTTTTCACCAATATTAACAAAGAATTGATTTATATACTCTGCAGTATCTTCTTTGGCAATAGATTCATTAGTATCCCCATCCACTAAGAAACAGGAATCCTCATTTTTACCACTATCCCACAATTCCCTAATGTGACGCCAGAAATCGGACGGTTTATGTTTTACAGACTCAAGTTGTTCTAAGCAGAATTCAGACCTAGCTTTAGCCATAGTTCGCCTTATTTCATAATTTAATTCAACTAGAGTATCATTACCACCAGTCTTAGCATATGATTCCATAAGTTTACGTCTATAATTTATTTTACTATAAATGTTGTCAGTCACCCACGGTTCTTTCTTCCTCACAAATTTCATAACTTTTACTGGGCAGGCATCGTCTAGGAATACTTCGATTTGTTCATATATAAAAGTCCATAGAAAATTTGGGTCATTGCTATTCCAAAAAGCAGTCCAATCAACTTCTGATAAGTATATGGCAAGTAAGTCCTTACTATACCCCTTATAAGATCTTCCAGAAAAAAACGATTCCATTATTTTTCTCGCGGTCTTTTTTACGAACAGCAAACGTAGGCAGATGATCTGCAATTAAGTCTCCGGAGATACCTGCACTATGGACATAACAGGAATTTGTAAAGACCATGTCAAGTAATGAACCTCGCTTAACAGAGCCTTTATTCGGCCGGGTTACTCCCTGGACCAGTTGCTTCAACTCAAGACACTTAAAGAAGTCAAGAAATCTTGTTTTAAAAACATTATCAGCATTATTTATATCACAGTTAAAGTCGCCCATAAGCCATACTTCAGTTCCTGCAACCAAAGTAGAATCAAGAATCATCTGGATGGTATCTTTAAAAATATCTAGCTCACGATTGTGCGGATGATAGACAATTATTAGAGTCATTCTCTTAAAGTTAGGCTTATTAATACTCACAGTCAGCACTTCGATTTGGTCTAAGGTGACAGACAGCCCTGGTAGCTTCTTGCTATATGGTGCGAACTTGGATGAAATGTAGCAGGCCGCGCCTCTGCCAACTCTACCTATACGGTCATGTCTAAACAACTTAAAGCCTTTAAGGTGAACAAGAGAGTCATCAAACCGTTCATCAAGCCAGGTTTCAGTCAGCCCAATTATATCCTGATTACCAAAAATTAAATTAACTTGATTAAAATGGGCAAACAAACTCCGAACATTGCAATTCACAAACCGTTCACTGAATTGGGGAGGGATGAAACGATGAGCAATAAATTTAGGAGAGGTGATAAGAATGGGGGTCAAAATTAGAGCAATGCTCTAACCTGACCAGTGGACTTGCACAGTGTCCAGTTAGCACTGTACAAGCCGGGGCAGGGATATAAAAATTCTGGAGTTTTAGTTTTATAGTAGAACTTTAAATAGTATAGGTGGGTGTGTGGGAAAGAGTGGGAAAGAGTCAACAACCACACAAAAATAGCGAATTACTAACAGTTAATAAGTAAGCCATTAACCTGAGAGTAGGTTAACAAATATTTAATCAGATTAATTACATTTGATTTAGGATGAACAGCAAGAAATAGGAATATTCAGCATCTGATTTTCTAGATTTCGACATAAATTGATAAGTCAATTCAATTCAGTATCATAACTTTTGCCAGCTAATAGTGTACAGAGTTAATAAAGAAAAATACCAAAACTGAAAACTAAGGCTAGGACTATAAGTAAAGCTGTCTCGGGAAGCCCTTCATATAATATCTGAAAATAAATTAAAGTACACAAAATAAAACCTAGATACTGTTACTCAGGTCAGAGTAAATTAAATTGATGTAGGTTTAGTCAAGACGGTCAACTTATGTTGGATATACGATGTTTTGAGTCTGCCATGTTCACTTTACAGCATACATGTTTTCTGAACAGTGGATCAGTTATGGAACTATAATCAAATACATTTCTTGTACAATGCAGAGTAAAATGGTAGTTTGCTTTGAGGCCGACATGTTCACTTTACAGCATACATGTTTGTTCCAATATAGTAGTAAAAGGATAAAGAAAGAAAGAAACTGATCAGCTCAAGTTCCTGCAGATAAGGCGTTACTCAACTGATAATTGTAGGAGTAGGATATCATAGTAAAACTAGAAGAACATAATAAAAATCAGAATTGTATCAACGATGTCCACCTTACGGCCAACATCACACATAAAGCAATATCGCCAAGTTCTTAAGCAGTCCAGGGTCGAAGTTGTTGTGTATAGGTACACAGAAGAGCCCAATACTACGGGGTATGTATGTAGGTCAGCGCTGCAATGATTACGACCAGTTATGAATACACACGTGCATAGCCCTCAAGATCACTCTCGCCAGTTTAGACGCATAGCACGTTAAATAGGCGATATTTTCACCTCCAATGCTGAAGAGCTCCAGATTTATTTGACTTCGCCAGTCAAATACGGTCTCCGATCAGTAAGAAAAGCAACATGGTCAGCATAACCTGATGTATTCATTTGTTGAGATACCATTGATCTTAATATTGACATGGTTGCCGATATAACGTTATCAACAGAAGGTTTGGCATTACATCGCAAGACAAGTGACTATCAAGTGTAAACTTTTGTCTATCGTTTCAACTTTGTTTTCCCAACACTGTGGACATCCCAGTGGATGTTTTCTACCGTAATAAGAAGTACCACAAATGTCGCAAGTCACCATAGTGAGGAGCAAAAGCGAACCCGTCTGCATTGAAAAAAATCCAGGTGAGAACTGGCTTATACCTGTCCGCACTCGCAGATGTCGGTAGTAGTATATAGAGTTGGCGGCGAATGGCGCCTGTGTCTTCATATATAAATACACTGTCTTGTATTTATTACATAAACTGTTTTCCTTTCATTCTAATCTTTTCCGTACATGTGAGCAGAATATCCTTTTTTGAATAAGTCTATGTATTTTCTTTATATATTTTCTGGCTTCTTTTTCCCCCTCTTCTTTTAGAATACATATCAAAAAGCGTTCTTAGAAAGTATCCTAAATGGTATTTGGAAATGAAAGATTATAATAAGTTAAGATTAATAGTGTAATTAAGAGCGGGGTGTCCACCAAGCTCCCGATGCACATCTATACGCTACGATTTTGACCTCCCGATACAAAATCATAACCGTAGCTGAATCGTAGCTCATATTGGGGCAATAAAGCCTTGCATCCACAAACGCCGGTGGTCAACGATAGACCTCCCGATAGGCTACGATTGAAAATTCTGTAATCGATAATTCTAATGGTGGACACGGATGTCTATTGTAGACCATGGTAGTGGCTTTAGGGGAAGAAAATGTAATCGATGGCCGAGATTGGCTCACGATTCAATCCGTATATCAATTTACATCTCGGGCATAATTTTAGTATTGAAATTTACTATGAATTTAGAAATATTAAGTGAGTTTGAAAAGTCTTTTAGCGGTATTTAAAATATATTATGATATTATGAAATTGATAAATATTACTGTTGTAGAATCACGGGAAGACGTGAAATAAGAAACAGAAAATTATGAGATTTCTGAAATATCTGAAATATATAAGGATAATTCTGCCCTGCAAATATGGCATCGTTTGACTAAGGCTAAAGGTCTGAAATCGATCACTTTATACTTTTACTTAAAACTGAGTTTTTACTCTATGAGAAATTATGTTATTGTTTTGTATCTACTGGTAAAATATTAATCATAAAGATGCAACATCTACGGAATTATAAAGGATTATATGAATGCTACATTAAGCCCTGCATTAATGCACTGTCTGCATCGTGAGGTACATCGGGACCATGATCACCTGTTTTTGCACCATCCTAACACGGTACGACGCACACCGATAGACACCGATACACTACGATATTCTACGATATGAACCTCCCGCTGGGCTACGATTTTATCATTTTGTGTCGATGTATCGGGGGGTCTATCGGCGTGTATCGGCGTTGATGGGGGCCGGGCCTTACTTTTCATAGATTGAATCATGAGTGAAACCCGTAAATTGAACATAGTAGTTTCTATGTACCTGTTTATCAACACCAAGAGAGGTGACTCTTGACCTATTTACTTCCATCTTTTCCCATGACATCGGATATGGATATCCTAACCATAGATGAAGATGGCGTATTTCTATCAGTTTTATTGCCATAAAGCATGACTAAATATGGGAGACTGACGCGATTATATTAGCCAGAACTGTTTTAGGACTTTGTTGTGACTATGCATTGATTCATTTTGTTTCTCTAACTTAAACAAAATCCGTAATAAAATATGTTACATGAGGTCCTGCATTTCTATATGATATGGATTATTATCTTAGCCTGGAATAAACGTTCATAGGCTTAGCATTACGAACTCGTTCTCAACAGTCTTGCGAGAACGGTTACTCGTTCTCAACGGGTAATAAAGAGACGAATATTTCCAGGCTAAGATAAAATCAGAAACGTATTCCTGCTTGGTCTGAGTCCCTGTTCACCATCTCGTTTGGAGTGCTTCAGAACATTCACTCGGCTATCGCCTCGTTCATATTACTGTGCACTCCAAACTCGATGGCGAACGAGGACACACACCAAACACTCATCAGTTTCTTTCTTAATATCTGATTAGATATATGTATCGCTCTGTACCCTATACTCCTGCTGGTTGAACCTTTGACATTTACTCCTCCTACACGAAATCACACAAATGTTTTACAGTTGAGCATCCATGGCATGTATACCAGCATCAAACGCACTTCGCTACCCGTTGGCTTCTATACATCAAACATGCTGTGATATCTAACAATGTTAGGTCTCGATAATCCTCGTAGAGGATGACTGTTAATAACGAAAGGGTGGAAGTAGTCATACGGTGCAATGATGACTATGTCAGCTTGCACCAGATTGAGCGTGCTCTAATTAGTGGGGCGTGCGTATCTGGTCCGTTAGAAGTTCGTTCGCTTATCTCATTTGTTATTATTCTGTTATCACAGCGACGCACGGCGGACAACATAATAAGTACAGCCCAACGATCAAACATCGCACAGTCAGATTAGATGACGGAATTACCCACACCATTATACATCAACTGCTGGTCAATGGCCGATGAACGTAGAGGCCCTGAATAGCTGCATGTCTATGTGGGCTAACTATTCTGTATACTAAGAAAGAAAAGACCGTTCCAATCGGCTAATCTGTAGTGTTCACAGCAAACCTAGCGAAAGCTGATTGGTCACATGACCGAACATGATAGGGTTTACGAGCGGAGAATTGCAAATGGACGCCGTCAAAGGAGTACTGACCGCGCATGCGTTGGCTGGGCTTGGTGTGGCCAGTCGGAGTGAGCGTTCTATAGTTGGACGGCAAATGAGGCTTACAATCGGGGACAAAGAGGAGTTTTGTGGTCGAGGAGAATCAAGAGTTAATCTATTCTTGGAGTGGCTTTCTAGTTTAGAAGGCAGAAAGTGGTGCCCATCTGGTTCAATGCATTACGGTGTAATTAGTTAAGTGCCTCGGCTAGGCTGGCCGACTAAGGGGAAATTGAAACTTCAAGGCGCCTATATTCTATTTCCTTCACTAATCCGTGCAGACTGTTTAATTCTAATCGATGTTCTACTATAGTGGCATGTTTGGTGGCTTAGCCAACAGAGATATATAATAATGCATAGAGTCTCCTGCCTTTCTAAAGGTGGGTAACCAGATATCTCAAGTTGTAAATTGCCTAACTTTACCAGTGGACTTTTCTAGTAACCACTAACCACTATTTGCAGATATCCTTATTATATCTTTATTATTGTATTTATAGCACCTTTTATTTCCTGAATATAGCATCAGGATATCCCGTGTTTGTACTTGAGGGTTGACCGCATAGTTCTCACTTGTTCCAACGTTGATTTCCCTTCTGACTAATGGATATATATATTTGTCAAGTTTGGTGGTAGGCTGACATGACCGTATATTTAATCTTGACGAATATCTTTGCTCTATTTGTATCTGCGGAATTTTCAATACGCTTTTCCATGGTAATCAATTATCGCTATATGACTGAATTCTAGAGTTTAGAAAACCTATAGAGAATATGCTTTATAGAAAACACCGAGGGGGCGTTTCTTTTTTAGGTGGTAGGACAATGTTATATTGTCGATTTAAGATATATATAGAACATGATCCATTCGTATCATTGGAAGATAATTCAGTTTACAAGCAGGGTACCAGCTGGTCTATTCCCTCTGCACTTTTGGATATGCTTTAGACTCCTTGAGAAGCTTTATGACTCATGCAGATCATTATTGATGGTCTATTGGTTGGTTGGTTTGATTAACGTACAGTTAACCATTACAGGTTCTCACCAGACTTTCTCAAGGTTCTTTATACCACAAGGATGGTGATCGAATCTATGTAATGAATTTAGGTAGAAATCTCACTCCTACACATTTCCGAGGTGAGAGTTCTTTTACTTCCCACACCACATAGACATGGTATGAGAAGGATTGGCCTTTGATATAGCAGTAAATCTACCACTGCTGGAAGTCTTTGAGAGAGAGGACCCATTTAGCTTGCAAAAGGATTCTACCGATAGGAAATAGTTTATTATTGTTGATTTTTTTAAATGAGGTTCGCTCTCTTCATATCATCCGAGTATCCCAACGTTAATTGTTCTCATATATGTTATATTCATTGTTTAATGTTAATTTATATACACGAGAAATCGTCCTTTGTCTCCATGGAAGAATGCAATCTTTACAGATAGTATATAATGTTTCATTTGCCACATTGAGGGACTGTGGGTATCATAGCTGAATCTGTGATTCAACCCCTATTTTGCTCCTTGGAAAATAGTTATGTAGTAATGGAGTGCAGAGGGAATTAAACTTGACCTTATCGTACAAACATGGAATGGGAATCACTATTATGCAATCAAACATTCGTTCCACCAGAATTAGACCATGTTCTACCACTTCTCTCCGCCTACTTATATGAGCTTGGTATTAGCCCAATCGGCTGATCCAAACCAATTCTATATCAGGATTACATATACATTCTCTATGAATGTAAACGACAAGTATGCCTCAGAGTCACACTGAAAAGGGGCAACGCATTTGCGATTTAGAGTTGGGTTCAGTTTCTGTACCTTTTAATCCCTAGCATTCACGTCACAATATGAATAACCTAACCCCGGACTATTTTGGCTTTCTTTCCTCCGGCAGGACTTCACGGTAGATTTCTACTTCCGTCAGCACTGGCATGACCCGCGGCTGGCCTTCTCCGAGGAGGTTGAGGATGAACTCTGCATCAGTAATGAAATGCTGGCACAGATCTGGTGGCCGGACACCTTCTTCGCCAACGCCAAGGATGCCCGCTTCCACATCGCCACCACCAAGAACGCCTTCCTGAGAATCAAGCCCAACGGTGATGTGCTGCACAGTCTCCGGTGAGTTACCTATACCTATAGATTGTGCTCGGAGAGTGAGGGGTCGGAACGTGTAAATATAGCTAAAGATGATTAAGACTGTCTTAAGGGATCGAGTGATCAGAATAAGTAGATATCTATGGATGCGCCAGCTAAGACTGTTGTTGGTTTGTATGCTATAGCTGGTTGCCGGTTTGTATGCTCTAGCTGATTGTTAGTGTATGTGTTGCAGCTGGTTATCAATATGTATGTCACAACTGGTTGCTGCTATGTATGTTATACTTCGTTCCAATATCAGAAGAGGGAGGATTCCCGTCAGCTAACACCACTACACAAAATTAACGTCTTTATTAGAGCGTGCTTGCACGCACTAAATACATCATCTAGAGGTTAGAGTGGTCACGTTGAACTTTCAGTGTGCTTCCAGAAAACTATCCCTTTATTATCTGCATACTGTTCACTGTGGTAGTGAGAACAGAGCAGGGTGCCAGTGTCTCAGGGTCTTAGAGCTGTGCCCAGCCAACCATGACCAATCACTCAAGACCAAAATACTTCAAGACCCACTGGTGCTTGATCTGTTTGGATCATAGACAGTTGCAGAAATAGCAAGTTGACTGGGTGCAAGTGGGCTACAGAAAACTATCCATAGACTGAATCTAACCCCAACTTTTTAATTGTTATTCATTTATAATTGCACGCTCATTCATCTATGATGAACATCCTATTTGCTCCTAGTTCATGTATATATACGCTATCGCGGCAGGGCATGTATCGGCTGTATATTGATATGTTTTCATATGTATACGCTCATATTTCACACCAGCGTATGAGGCGTATACAAGACTGTTTCCTTTTGAATACGGATGCATCTTGGCTGTATTTCACACCTGGCGTATACGAGAGGAAATATACTCTACGCGATATATATACGATATGGGTCCGATATGATCTATGATGCACCTCCCGATAAGAAACCAAAATCGCAACGGAAGGTACGCTGATATCGGGGCAGTTGACCATGTTTCTGTGATTAGAAACCGATGATAACCCAATATAACGGTGGTGGATTGGCATGTCTAGACATATGTCTATGATTTTGCATCTTCGCTATATGTCTTCGATATTTGCTTTTTGTTTCGGTGCCATATCGGTAGGTCTAAATTTCTATCGTAGTAGGTGGACCCCAGGCCTAAGCTAACACAACCCAAGGTGTGGCTCCATGCAAATATCACATTCCCTACACTAGTCACTGTTGTTTCACAAGTCTGAACACGTGTGTCCATAACTCGACCTACAATCTCAGACTACTGTTACCTCATTGCCTGGGTGATGTGCCCCCTGATTGGGGGTGCTGCCTCAGGGATAAATCAGGTGATCAGCAGATTTTTCTCGGGTGAACAGCCTGCCCAGTGCAGGGTGAGAGTTAACCCTTTCCTTACTGCTGCTGCCTTGAGGCAGCACGGCGGGAATACCAATGCTGCCTTGAGGCAGCACCTTAAGGCAGCTAATTCATATCATTACATATTTTATATTATTTCAATAAATAATGGATAGATTTTTAAAGAAAATTCAGTATATATAGAATACAATATTATATTAACGTTTAGAGTCGAATTCAGATGAATACTATGATGTTCTCCACATCTTTTTATTATTGTCTATGTAAAAAAAACATAATGTCATCGCGATGATCTTTTTAGGTGGAGTGCTAAATTGGGCCTATGTACAGGCTTGTGTCAATGGTTTAAAAAAAGATGTCTCAAATTCTTCCTGCAGTTGGAAATATTAATATAATCATTAAATATCGATATAATTTATAATTAATGGTACGAAAATAAAGCCTGAAGTCTCTTCTTTTCTTTGGTATTGTTCAAATTGTCTAATTATTTCTAGAAGTTATTTAGACTTGCTAATTTGTGAAGCACCCCTCTGCACTTTGAGTCACTTTCTAACGCCTGCAGAATAGGCTGGTATTTTGACATCTGTTAAATGTGCGCCGTGCGGTAGTGGTGGGAACGTTCGCCGCAGGGGGCGCAGTTGTTAACGCACTGCACGCTACGATAGGCGCGGAAAGGAAAGGGTTAAGGGGGGTCATCCACAGGCGACTACTACAAATCTGTCCGTCCCAAGTCCAGGTTCGTCCGTCTAGAAATTTAATATCCAGACGGTTGTCTTACCGACGGACAGACAAACCTGCTTCCACTTGCCACTATTTGTCTGACGTTTTCAAAATCGGTCTGGGTAATCCATCTAGTTTCCCGTCAGTCCGCCTGGATAGACCTGACCTCCTTTCCCCCGTCCCTCCCCCCACCCCCCACCGATAATTCCCCCTCCTCCATCCTCATGACTGTCACATGCTAATTTGACCTACTTCCACTTGTGGTCCTCCTTCTGGTGTGTGTATCACAGCGGTTTCCTAGTGCTCAAATACAACGATGTCTATGAAGGAACGAGTATACCTAGCCCTACACAGGGAGGCTAGTAGGAAGCGAGTTATGAGCCTGGCCCTGACCATCGCCATGCAAGACGATGAGGAACACTGGATGTACTTTAATGGTATGAAAAGGCAGTGCACCCATGCCTTCTGGATGTCGCCATTCCTCCATGGCCGTACGGACGACCGTCAGAGAAACACCTTCGCCAAGCTTGAGTCTGATTTCTTAAGAGTAAGTATAGACGTATATGTCATTAATAGAAATAAAAGTATTTTAATATAAGATTTAAATGCATTTAATAAAACTAGGAAAGTGTTATGTAATATATATTTTAGTTTATTTCTGGGTTAAACTAATGTAAAATATGACAGAAATCATCAATATATATTTACATACGTGTTAAATACATATTTGAATAATGTTCTTAAGTACCTGAATTAGTTTATATTTGTTTTTTTGTTATTGTTATTTCTTGTAATTTTCTCGGTAGGTTTCATTAATTCCTTTTAATCAAGTAAGGATCAAGTAAAAAATCCTAATTGCACTCAATGAAATATGTAAATGTATGAAACAATTATAGATGGTCTCTTGATGGAAAAAAGGTTTCCCTGATATATTAGTCTCTTTTAATTTTTTTTTTCATATATATTTCCAGGAGAAAGTATGACCAGCTTGTACCAGGGCTACCTTGTGGGTGAAAGTACAGTATTGCCACTGATCCGGGACACTTGCCGTGCTATCTACACTGTCCTCAAAGATGACTACCTTAAGGTATGTATATATAAACTATAAGACAATAATTATTGTCTATATATACACATGGGTTAAGATTTTTTTTTTTGTCATTTCAGTGTCATAAACATTGTGTTATAAATTTATCACATGTCTTACTTCAACAATTTATTAATTATGATTGTTAATATACATCATTTTAAGACACTCCAGTATCTGTCATAATTATTTGAAACCCATTGATTGTAGTTGTTATACTTATATTTTCCAGACACCAAGTACTGAGGAAGATTGGCTAGAGATCAGTAAGGTGTTTCACGACCGTTGGAACCTGCCACATGTTTTGGGAGCTCTTGACGGCAAGCATGTCAGAATCACTAAATCCCCAAAGCCTGGTTCTCTCCACTACAAAAATAAGAAGTTTTTCTCAATCATCTTATTTGCCATGGTGGACGCAGACTACTGCTTCAGATATGTGGACGTCGGCGCCAAAGGGTGGTCCTCAGACTCCACCCTGTGGAAGTTCTGTCCTCTATTCAGAGACTTAAACGCACCTGAAAACCCACTGAACATTCCTGAACCCACAGATTTCCTGGGTATAGAGGGAAGCTACCATACTACTTTGTTGCCGACGATGCCTTCGAGATGAGCTAGCAACTGATGAAACCTTTTCCTTCTGCCAAACTTACCATGGCACAACGGATCTTCAATTCCAGGCTGTCGCGTTGCCGTCGTATAGTCGAAAATGCTTTTGGCATTTTAGCTACTCGGTTCCGCCTGCTCCGCCGGGAGATCGAGATGAATCCCGCACATGCTTCAGAGGTGGTGATGGCTTGTGTAGTCCAACACAACTTTCTACAGAAGCAGGCTGCAGCCGCATACCTTCCTAAGGAAGCGAAGACAAGGACTATGCTCAGCACAAAGGCATCTGGAGGGGAGAAGCTGCCCTGCCCGGCGGAGAGGCGACACTGGTCAGAAACTGGAGTCGGGCCGTGAAGCAGATGCGAGCCCGTCTGGCCGACTGGTGTCTCACAAAAGAGGGAGAACTACCCTACCAGTATGACGTACTTCGACACAACTTTTTCTTTGAGCGTTAGACTATCTTTCATGCTAGGAGTCAAACAGTTGATCTCAGAAATATGGAATTATATATGATCTGCCATGTTGTCTATTTATTTAGAAATAAATATTATGATAAACCGTAAACTAATTTGTGTGTCAAATATTGACGTAGAAGGCCTGTTATTAACTGTTAACATTGAATCCTTTCCTTTGAATATGACAAATAAAAAACAATCTTTTTTTTGGTTCCATGCAAAAAACACAAATTTTTTTATTCAAATAACAATCTGGTAAAATATATCTTTTGTCTTGATTAAATGCTTGCATAAACATTGCAACAAACTTGAAACCTTGAGGTAATATGAAATCGACAGACGGTAAATACTACAAAATATAAAAATAGGTTAACCCTATCAATCTACGTTAAAACTTTCTTACTATTACACATCTTTGTAGTACTAGGGACATCGTTGAGTGGACGGTGACACTGTCAGAACTTCAGACATTTGAACAAAGATCTTTAAAATCTGTGTATTATTATGACATCTTATATATAAACCGGAGCCTGTGAAATTACTTGTTGATGTTTAAAAAACGTGAAACACATTTGAGCAACCTTGGTTGGTCTATGAGACAAGTTACGAGAAAGTACCTTTGCTGGAGTTTCAAATAAAATTATTGCTACATCTGATTCACTTTTCTGTTTAATATAGAGATGGTTCAGAACTGACACTCGCCAAAAATATGTCACTAGGAAAAGTTTAAATTATATGTTGTTTTCAGACAAAGTAATCACACATGAAATACTAAAGAAAAAAACAAAGTAATAATAAAAGTTTTCATATTCTTATATGCAATTCAATTCTGACCCGTTTTCTGAGTTGAACACAAGTTTAAAATCAAACCTAGTGATAAAACGATCACTTCTACATAATGGAATGTATCTATCCTCCTAGAATAAACGTACAAGTGTACACAAACATGTTATCAATGGCCAACACTGGCAATAACAAAAAAAAAGAAAGGCCTTTTTCAATATTATCATAAAAGATAATAAAACTTTCTGATCTTCAACAAATTATAGCACCAAATTTTTCTTCATGTTAAACTAGTCAAACACTGTTTTTTTACATCAAATAACATCATGTCTTCCAGGTGAGGTTTCAGAATATAGTTTTTTTGCCAATGATACAGTTGCTCAGGGCCACTTTCCTCGCACAGCTTTAAATGCCAGACCCATGACATGCAACATGAACTCCTCCCTTATTTCCTCAGGAATTTTTTGAATGTTGGGAACTAAAGAATTGGCCCACAGTTCTTCAGCCAAAAGTTTGAGTCCAGCTGTTGCAAATGGGTCGCCAGCAAGAGCTCGACTCTCAGCGACAAGTTTCTCTAGGGCTGCATTTTTATTCTTCATTAGAGTGGTGAATGTCTCTGTTGTTTCCTTCTGGATGATTTTCTTCTCTGATGTCTGTTTCTTTTTCAGCCTTAACATGTCGACTGCCTGCGTGACTGACTAAGGGGCTTTTAATCATTACATACCACCTGTCTGTTATGATAAGACTTTTTATAGAAATCATTTTATTTGGTATTTACGAGGTACTCTCAGGATTGTGGCGAATTTCTTCATTATTGTTGGCCTATCTTCGGCGACTAGGTAGTGCTTTACCTTAACATCAAACAGACTTGGATGATCTCTCCAAAGATCAATCAGAGTCGGCTCCCTTGTCTTGTCTTCAGCCCACCACTGGTCATGTGTCTTGGTCGGATCATCGTATATTGACACGTCTTGTTCGATCATACGTAGGCTGCCTGGCCCCTTGGATAAATCGAGAACCTCCTGTCCCTCCTGATCAAGGTCCATAGGTTCGCCCTGTTCCCCATGAACAATGTTCAGCTGGGAATAATCAACATTCCCAGTCATCTCCTCCTGAACATGATTTCCTTCAGAGCTACCAGCCACATCTGACGGCTTTTCGTCAATATCAACTATGAAATCGTCCTTTCCTTGCTGTAGTGCCAACTCATCTTCATATGATTTTCTGATAATTTCTTTATTTCACGTACTTGTTGTTCCTGTGTATCTGGTTCAGAATATACTTCAGCCTCAACTATCATTGTTTTTGCGTATTTAGAAGCACTCACCCTTGTTGACGTACCAAGCTGCCGTTTGGATGAGCCCGGCTGGACAGCAGTAACCTCGAAGTTGGACAGACAGGGACTTGGAAGGTGCTTGTCCCACATTGTCTTTCGGTGTAACTGTTGGTTTAGAAAGAGTTTTTTTCAAGGGTCGACCCCTACCTTTCTTCTCCGGTGTGACATCATCTTCTTTATCAAGTTTGGCACCCGTAGCATGTCTTTTGCCAATAGGAGAGGGTTTATTGATAGGAGCACATTTACGTTTTCTGCTGCGACCCACCATTTTGAATACCGACTGACGGATGTACAAAATGGATCACTATCGGTGGACTCACAACGCACGACGTCAAAATCATCGTTCAAGAAAGAAGTCTTAGTAAAGATTGGACCTGACTATGCTCTGTAATAAATCAAGTTCCAGCAGAAAATGAAACTATTACACTCAAGGATATGGATCGTAATAGGGTGTATAATGATTGCAGTATTACTCAGTATAGTAATAGACTAGCCAAATACAACTAAGATATAGACACTAAAACCCTAACCAGAGTGACTACCTAATGTTGATTGTACATAAGTTGGAATAGTTATCTGATTTAGATAAAAAAACATGTAGCCGCATAAGATGAATATGCATATATATTTGTTATCTGAACAGTCTCTATATCTGTCATCATATCTGTACATAAATAGTTACTGTTGCGTTGACATAATGTCGAAAGCCATATTTCCCGCTTGGAAGAACAAAATGTATATTTTGAATGCGAGAAATAAAAACCTTTCAAAAAAAAAAAAAAATCACATGACCGTCAGCTGCGGCGACACCTTGCAGCTAGCAAGTACATATACAGTGTTCCTACTACACCACAGCTGGCGACACTAATGACAACATAGTATCTGTAAGGATGGAGCTTTGGGGATCCATCAGACGGCAATATCTAAAAATTTAGATCTCATCGTCTGGACGTGTTTTTTTTTTTTTTAAAGTACTCTATATTGTAGGTATTACAGACGGACGGATTGGATTCAGAGTACTTCCATACACCCGTCCGTCGCAATCCGTCTACCTAGGTCGCACTATTGGGATGGACGGATGGTAGGTGGAAGCCATTTTCACGAGTATGTAGCAGTCTGTCAGATGGATTAACCCAATCGAGTCGCCTCCACTGAGCCGTCCGTCTGATTCTGTCTGGATTTCAGACAGACCCGCTGGACAGACGGAGTACCAGTCTCCTGTGGATGACCCCCTTTAAACAATACCAGCTGTAAGACCACTGCGAGTTGCTAACGTGGCATTAAAAAAAAATTTAGAGTTTGGAAATTTCACTCTACAGATGGCCTAGTCACTGAGAGTGTCACCTAAATCATTGTTAATGTTCAAAACCTTTCAGAGATAAAAAGAAAAGTGGAAAGATCAGAATTATTATTTGGATCACTGTGAATAAATCTGTCTGAAACTTGATCGACTTTCAAAACCTTTTACTAGCCATGCCTTTGTGTGACAGAATGACAAAAGTGAAGTAAAGTATTTAGGAATATGAACATACAATGAAGATAATAGGGAGCAATGTAAAAGATTTCAGTGAAATAAGAAATTGAAAGAAGTTGGATTACAGGATTGTATTTATTGCTTTCTTAGATTACAACGTTTCGGATGCTATTGATCCTTCATCAGGTATAGTCTTACATGGGTGATTATTCAGGTTATATTAACTTTTGGTTCAATTGTCTTTGGATTAGTTGTTTTTAGTCAACTGCGGTACATTGTCATATAATATTGAATATGAATATATACATTTAATTTATGTACAGTAGTCATTTAATTAATATATGTTAAATAGAATTGTTCTGAATATATTATTTGATTTCTTTCTTATCTAGATAGTTAGTGGATGATACCTACTCTAATAAGCATATCACAGAAATGATATCCTACTCTTTGATTGATGTTGCTAATCATGTATGATAGATCTATTAAGACACTGTTCGCTGGAATCTGCGGATATGGTCTTGGGTGATGGAGAGGGTTGTGGCGGGGTCTTGAGAGGCGGTCAGTGATGGGCTGTTTTGGGGGTAGGCCAATAATGTTTGGTTTGAATGGGATTTCAGAGTTCCTTTTAAGGGCTGGTCTTGGGGTCGGTACATATTGTTTAGCTGAGACTGGGCGTCTGGATGTCGGGATACATTTTTCCGGGCTTTGGTCGCTATTTCTAGATGAGGTCAGGGAAGTATTGGATGTAGATGGGGTTGTGGATGTAGATTTACTAGCGCCTGAATTGGTACTGGTACTAGTCTTACTTGAAGTGAATGACATGGTATCGTCTTCATCTGATAAATACATGTCTTTATAGAGAACCTCTGGTTTGTATATTACACTGTCCGCTGCGGCTCTTTTTTGTGGTTGTGCAGTTGTAGGCATCACAAGGGGAGAGGTATTATCGCCTCGTTTAGTAATGTCCTTATTCTTTGGCGTGTCCTCTGTCATGTCGATGTTTTCTGCAACTTGTGCGGCGATATCTGGTAGGTCATAGCTTTTTTGCTGTAGTTCTTCTGTCTTGGTATGGTTGTTGTCTTGATTTTGGTTTTTCTCCGGTGCCTTAATAAGTTCTTCAAGCTGTTTAGCGGCACAATTCAGTTCGTCATCATTATCTTTGTCTGATCTATCAATTAATATTGTTTGGAGTGATTTATTCTATTCTTCAAAATAGTTTTTATTTTTATTTCTTTACATTATCTTTTATTTATTCTGGGATAAAGCATCGGTTGTACAACCGTTTTAGCGCATTCCCAGTTTAAGGAATTTACATTACTTAACATTATATGTAGTTATCATCATATAACATTATGTGAAAAACTGTTCCAGCAGCTATAGTTGCTGCTTCACTTGTGTGGTGATACTGTGACCACATCAGCGCTCACTTTTAGGTGTAGTTTTTGTGTAAATCTTCTTAGTCGCTCCTGACTGTGGTACAGATAAGTGGTTATAAACAAGCCAAGCTGTTCGATGTATTTACATGAAGGTTTTACAATTATACCTTAACTAACGGTCACAATGATTACAGGTAACGCTTGTACATCAATAATAATGTATTTCCCATTTTAATCTCAATTATTTTTACTATGGTTCATAATTTTACCTTACAGCACCAGAGTCGAGTAACATAGCTTGGTGAAAGTCGGGTTAGTCTTGGCGTTGAAATATCCAATTTTGGCTCAAGGCCCCTTTTTTTGGGGCATATTTGAAGGCTTTGTTGTCATTTAGGTTGCGAATTGCAGGAGTGAGCGCATTCCAGTCGAGCGAGCCATGGTATATAGTACTACGTTTGTAATGTTCAATATTTGGTCTTGCAACCTTTGCCTGGTATTTGCCTGATATTGTTGTTAGCTCTGGCTGTTTGCAGTAGTGTTTTATCATCTCTTTGTGTAAACATATAATTTCTCAGGTGTGGGTTGTCATCATATCGATGGAGACAGGTTTGTAGGCATTGATTTTGAATCGACTGTACTTTGCGTAATTTGTGAGCAGGCCCACAGCTATATATATATTGTATCAGCGTCGTCCATGTACGGGAGTACCATAGACCCAATTTGATCAGTCTTTGAAGTTCGAACCACTAGCTCAACGTGGCTGTTTTGAATGGTAATGTCTTTCCTTTTAATGGTATGAGTAGAGAAAGTGTCTTCCTTAGAAGACCTCTAAAGCCTAATAACAGGCACAACCAAACCACATTGTCCATACAGAAATCTCTCCACCAGTGTAGATCCGCTATAATCTCGTCGTTCAGAGGGATAGTTTTGTGCCTAGGGATAGTGGATGCTGTGTCAAAAATATGCCTACTGAACGTTCTACCACGACGTACCACCTGGGCACAGATGATACTAGACCCCCTAGTCTCTCTAGTTGTTTCTTGTTTACTTTGTTTGCCTGAAGAATCTCGTTAATAACAGCTGACAAATTCTCAATTTTCCCCATGGGCAAGGAGAGGGCTATATCGACTGTATCGATGCATATGCCCAGAAAAACAGTACTCTGAGATGGATAGGTAACTTTTGATTTAGCAACTACAACCCCTATATGTTCAAGAATGGAAATTAAAATATCTCTTTTTTGTAGGCAATTCATCTCCATATTTCCAACCACTAGGAAATCATCTAGGTAATTTGTTTCTCTGTCCACCGCATAGTCTGACAGTCTAGTAAAAATATTTGAGGCATACTTGAGCTCAAAACACAAATGATTGTCTTTGAAGAATTTTTCTCCATCACCTGTGTTCCAGACAAAACCCTGCATTTTAGTTTGGTCAGCACGAACATTTACTGATCGATATGCAGATTTGATATCCACTACGCACATAAATTCACCACCAGTAAAATCATCAACAGCTGAATATACTGTATAATAGCTGAAACTGGTAGTCACGTAGTTGTTTATACTTATTCCCTCTGGTTGGGAACAATCTGTAATTGGACGAAGTTTACCATTGTTTTTTATCACCGCCCCAAGAGAATGTACGCATTTTGATTCTATGTTGGTTTCTGAAACTTTACCTGTCTGTAACTCCGATTTTATCAACTCTGTCATTTCCTGATAAATACCTTCTTTCAAGATTGAATTGTAATTAGCACAAGTATATTCTGAAGTACAAGAATCGTCCACAATTTGAAAACCTTGGGTTAAACCATCCAAGATAAAGTTTCTGTCAAATTCAGTCAAATTTGTTTTTTCATTTTGAAAACAAAGATAAGCCGCATTATGGGAAGGTTTGAGTTGAACCGGGGCATTACCTATAGTAAAGGTGCAATCACATTTACCTAACAAACATTTTTCATAAATGTTAACATTACCAGCTTTACTGCTTACTGTGTAAAGTGGAATAAATTCTAGTTCTATCTCAGCATTTTTAGTAACCGAATCTACACCACAGTCCAAATTACCCTGGCCAATAGAGTAACCTTTGTCACCAGTTTCAGAATATACTGGCTTTCCTACAAAAACTGAATCTACAACACAGTCATATTTACACTTTTCAACAGATTCACATTTCTCACTATTTTCAGAACAAACTGGTTTTCCTACAAAATCCATATTACCTAAACAGTTCTGATTAATCTCATTTTTGTAGCACATACTTTTATCACAAACCTCAACATTGTAGAATTCACTGATCTCTGCTTGTAATTTCATTGCTTCGACTTTTTGGATAAGTCTTATCCGAACCCTCTAAACAATTATCTGTACGGCCTACAGTATAGGTTATATCATTTGAATCACTACGATCAACATCACGGTCAACGCTTTCATTGATAATTGTTTAATTGAAACAATATTCCTTCTGGCATCATTTCTGATCATGAGTTGATTTTTTTGTACCATAGCTATGTGCACCATGACTCGACGAGTTACAAGAACTGCATGCATGACGATATTTACAAGCAGTAAAAGTGCATCCACTATCTGACTTGTTGAAAGAGTGACATACGTTGACAGTGTTTACATGGTTGCATTTTGCTGAACTCGTTTTTGCATTTTTTCTGTGCCTTGACTTACTGCGTGAATGTCTCTGTCTGTAGTTCTCTTGGATTTGAAACTGTCCTTACGGCTTTCGCGATGTGATGACGACAGCATTTGCATTATTGTTGATAGAGAAGATTCCAAGACATCAAGACGATCATCAACTTTCGACAAATTATAATCTGAGTGGACACCCTCATTCGACTCTTTGGCCTTGATATTCGACCAAGTATATCCTCCCTGACATCCTACGGTCATCAACGGACGGCTGGGTCTCGATGAAGAAAGGGCCGTCTCGACACCGGACTCCCACTTGTTGGGAGAATTACACGCGACTGTAGCCTCGGATTCCTCTCTCAAAGTACCAGAAATGTCCTCCGTAGAGGTATCAACGTTCTGGTTATCGCTCCCTGGAAATTTCGACTTCTTCCCTCCTTTATTCTTCTTTGGACGTACCATCTCAGCGTTTTCTCAGTTTTCAAAACCATACAGACTTAAAAGGGTATTAGACGATTCGCACTAGGAGCCCATTCGCACCCGACGTTTCGCATTGTAAACAAACCGATTCGCACTGCAAATCGAATCAATAACAAACCACGATGTTTCGCACTTCGCGTGATCAAAAAACAGCAAATTAACATATTTCCCCTTTTGTGAATCACAATGCAAACTGTCAGACTGTTTGCGACATGTATTTAGTTAATTCTAAGTCCTTTTCTGGAGTTTCTATATCCAGTATTCACAGAAATATGACATGAGATGTCCAGAGACTTGGTTTACATTCGTCTTGACTAATTGACTAGTAACTAGCAACTAATTGACGTAGAGACTCAAGGTAAAGTCATGCAAAATACAACCTGTATGATTATATTTTGATTATCGAAAGGGAAAACATGAATATTTCCTGATATCCATCACATATTTCGCCACGAGCACAAAAACGGCCGATGTCATGCTCGGTCCGTTTTCGCACATGCAGACAACAGCATTAAGATACACTGCACGAAAACCACTATTTTACATATGTATGCGAAACGCGTCTAACAGTAGGATTTTGCGTCTAGAAGTTAGACCTGTTATCCGTCTCGTAGACGCCTTATCTAGTGGCGTATATACATGTCCATGGTGCGGTCTTATATACGTTATATATACGCCTGATTCTGTTTATTTACGCCAGTATCCAATAATTCCAACCTCTGCCACTTGGGGACATCAGTGGTAGTATATTCCATTTGCCATTAACCATCCAAGTCTGTATTATATGAAAATTGCAATTTTACATTACCAATTTATTTTATAAAAACTTAATTATGTTGCATTATGTTGCATTATGTTCTTTTTTTAATTGTTTTTCTAATAGATCTTACTTTCAAACACCATTTCAATGTGTGGACAGTCAGGCTTACTATATAATGACCCTCTTCAGACTTGAGGTTGAATCCTGAAATCATCTTACCCCCGTGTGTACCCGGCCGTGTGTACCCGGCCCTCACCCGACACCATAACACCTCGCGGCGGGCAGCGCCGGGCGTGGGCGGGCGGTGGGCGGGCGGTGGGGGCTGGGGGAGGGTTTCCCACTGAGTCAGCCTGTACAAACGCGGCTGGCGGCGGGCGGTGGGCGGCGGGCAGCGGGCAGCGGGGGGCTTCTCACTGAGGCTGGCTGGGGGAATACTGGAGAACTCGACCCGCAACGAACTTGACCCGTAAAAAACTCGACCCGCAACGAACTCGACCCGCAACGAACTCGACCTGTAAACGGAACTCGACCCGCAATTAACTCGAGGGCCCCCTTACCCTAACCATAACCCATACCCTAACCCTAACCCTATCCCTAACCCTATCCCTATCCCTAAGCCTTACCCTATCCCTATCCCTAACCCATACCCTAACCCTATCCCTAACCCTAACCCTAACCCATACCCTAACCCTAACCCTAACAGAGGCACTGTTCCACTTTTTTATTTTTTTAAACTGGCTCTAAATCACGGGTTGAGTTCTCCAAAACGGGTCGAGTTCTCTTTTCAGATTCACGGGTCGAGTTCGCGGGTCGAGTTCGCCAAAACGGGTCGAGTTCTCCTGTCAAATACGGGTCGAGTTCGCCAAAACGGGTCGAGTTCTCCAGTAACCGGCTGGGGGTGTAGGGTGGTGGGGTGGTGGGGTGTCGGGGGGCGGGGGGAGCGAATGTGCAAGAACTGACAAAAAATTAGGTAAATCCCTGTAACTGGGAGTACAATTATTTTGCTGGTAGAAGGACTGGCAAAGTTTTGTACTATTTTATCATTATCAAGGATAGTAACACTTAATTAGATTTTTTAGTGCGAAACGTCGGGTGCAAATCGGCCGAGTAGCAGTGCGAATGGGCTTTCAGTGCGAATCATCGTACATTCACTTAAAACGCGACTCATGTTGTTGATTTGAGGCAGCGGAATGACCGTTGCTGCAAACGTTACATGACGCGTGACTTTGGTGACCCTGTAACCTGGCTACTCGACCTCGACAACAACACAGCTGGCGCATATATTATACACCAACAAGACTTGTCGAGTCCTCCGAGGTTAGGCGGTTAAATAATTTATACATATATAATATGTTATATAGTGATTAATGTATATGAGGTAGAGAAATGGACCAAGTATAGAGCCCCAGGGGACTCCGCACTTGGTCCTTCTCTCCCCAGACACCACATTGTTGGTGACGATGCGTTGTGCTCTGTCGGTTAAATAATTTTGTACCGAAGTTTCCCTTTTATTCCTATTTTTATGAGTTTTTTTCATTAAGATATTATGGTTTACTGTATCAAAAGCTTTTTTTTTGGTCGAGGAACATAGCGCCCGTCGCCAATTTGAATGCACTAATTTTTCCATTATCTTCCCTGGGATGGGTAACAATGAGATTGGGCAAAGGTTGGTAACAAGTGTGCTGTTACCTTCCTTCTTTATTGGGACCACCAATGCTCTCTTCCATTCAACAGGGAAAATTCCTTGTGCTATTGACATCCGATACAAGTGGGACAGGTGACCCGTAGATGATTTTAACACAATTTTTAGATAGCGACTTGAGATATTTGGGACACCGGATGATTTCCAAACATCTAGGTAATCCATCCGCTTGCTAACATCATCTTCATTAATGTTCAGATCTCCAATCCCGCTTCCAGGGCAGTATCCATGATATTCCCAGTCCTTATTAAAAAAAATTGCCAGGTTGGGACCTATATCGCTGAAAAAATTGTTGATATATTCAGCCGTATTGACTTCAGTCACCCTGTTACCTGTTGTCTCATTGTCTAGTACTATATTTAGTCCATCACTCTTTTTTGGTAGCAGCTGATTTATCTTGTACCAGAACTTCTTAGAGTCCGATTTGTGGTTATTAAGGATTTCTTTTATATAATCTGCTTTAGCTTTGGTTACGACTTTTTTTGTTACATTACGCTATCGTTGAGCAGCGTTCCAATTTTCGGGTGTTTTATTTCTATGTGCTTTGCGAAGTTCTAGGTTTTTTCAACTATCAGTTCAAGTATTTCGTTAGTCATCCATACCCTCTGGAAGCATTGAGTCAATTCTCAACATACGCTATTTCTTAACAACTAACTGTGCTGTAACCAACTCATTCTCTGGTACGTCCATAGTACAATCTACAGTCAGTTTACATAATGAAGCAGTAATTATGGATACATCAGTTACACTTAGAATAACTCCAATATCAGCAACAAATCAAAGTAGTGAATATATTCTAGGAGTTAACTTCATCAAAATGTATAATTGTTATTCATATATCTCCTGTAAGTTTTCTGCCATTTAAACCACATTCATTCACAAGTTTTCATGACATTAATATTATTCAGACATACTGGTACATACTTATAGATGGCTCCCCACAAAAAACAGCTCTTGAGACCTTTAATAACAAGGTTTATAGTATTATATTATAGACTTATGGTCTGGGATATATTACAGGTTTAAACTGTTATGAAAATACAACTCAGTACAGTTAGAGTTTAAGGTAAGAAATATATTATGGTCACCCGTAAAATTTACGGTATTTCCCTGGCACCGAGAAATACCGTAAAATCTACAGGAAATGTTTTACAGTGAACGTTAGCCTCCATTGGCCATATGTCTGCCAGTTCAATTACATCTGCCGCAACTGAAACCTTCTAGACCTCTTACCAATTAATTAGGTTTCATAGAATACACAGATATATCAGCCGGGGTTTCATTAGCTTTTTCATACTGTTTGTATTCTCAATAGAAACCTTCACGTTGCACCAACGTCCGCTGCCCTCTTGCATAGAATAGAAACACGGAAGTAACAAGGAACAGCGAATCAAAATTCAGACCAGACCGTTGCGCCCTCTATTGACGTACTCATTGGACCAACTTCCGGTCTGTTGGGGGTCATTTGCATGTTAAGGTATGACCCTTATGAATCTCCATCGCCACATGGAGCGTTGACAGTAATGTAAAAGCCCCATTAAAGGCATATCCTACAAATCACAGTGGCGCCACCTGGTGACTTTTTTAAAATAATGTCAATTATTAGTCAAAACTGGTCTCTTGGGATTCATTCTAATTCTACATTGGTAAATTAGACAGTTTTTCCAGTTTTTCTTATCTCAATAAGTAAAATAGGGCCAATTTGCATTTGCTTGATTTAAATAGGAAATCTACTGAAAAATATGGTTTTCTTCAATTCTTTCAAAAACAAGCACGGTAACCTAAGTTTTTTTAAAACATAAATAAGTAATACTATATATGTTCCATATTCCGTGAAATCTTAGGAAAATGACATGGGTTTTACTATGTGAAAAAATACTTTTCAGAATTTCTATGTATTCTTGTATAAGATTATCATCATATTGATCAATAAATCAAAAACTAGCACGGTGACCCCCAATTTTTATGTTGGATATGTATTCCACAACACTTGGGGATTATCATATAAAATTCTCAGGAAATTGACATGGGTTTTAATTTTGAAGCCAAATTGTCCGATATGCCTTTAAAGACAGTCTGAGGTGGAATGGTATCCACCTAAAGTGGTCGCATGCATATCGGTATCAGGGGGACTTTGTGGACAAACATGGAGATTGAAGATATTGACTCATTAAAAAGTCGCCTTCTGACTGCTAATTCATCTTGTTTGGGTTCAAAGTGCCACCAATCACACTAAACAGTTTCAGCAAGCGGTAATCGGAAGAAACTACAACATATGGGTGATAAATGTCGGTATATACGGGAAACATTGCCTGTGTTTTACAGATCAAAATATTCCGGAAATTCTACGTTATTTTGTCAACTCTCACCGGCGCCTCGCACATAATTCTCGCCTTTCTTGTTCGTTCTAGTGATAAGTAGAACCAGGCATGAGCGGTCACCCTCTGTTCTGAGTCAAAGTTTCTGCTTATGCAGGATGTCTGCTTACACAGGGTTAAAACAAACATCCATTAGAGGTAACTGTTCTGCGCACAAGTGTCCATTAACACGCAGTGACCGCTTAACATGGGGTGTCCATTAGTCGGGGTTCTACTGTATATAAAAAAGAGAAGTTGATGATGTTCAATAAGATTCCACAGAACATTTATAATCGATTTTCTTAATTCAATTATGCTTATTGTCAAAGCATTCCTAATTCCTTATGAAAGGAAGTGGGTCAAGACTGACCAGTCTAGGTAATAATATAATGAATCATTGAGGAAGAACTGTGGTTTGTGACATCGTATTCAAATAATCCGGAAAAAAGCAACCATTTCACCGTGGCTTCCAATTTGCGGATATCGTTAGAAGCAAGTTGTTATGCCGGTTTCCGTCCTATCTGCATACGCAGTGTTTGAGAAAGATCCACTGAGCAGCTCTGCCGCAGATTGTTGTTGATATTATTTGTTTGCAGTTTAATTACGGATATTGTGATTGTTCATCGCAATTTGAGTCTAATGAGTGGCTTCCAAAGTAGATCGGGCTTGGTTTATTTGAATGAAGATGTCGTAATTGCGTTCGTAATTGGCTTCATCGGTTATGAATTCAATTCAATTAGGCACAGAGGAATTCGGATCACCATGGGGAAGCATTATGAGGCAGACAGCTATTCACCTATATATTACAGTAGAGAGATGGAGTACATTAGTTAATCTGCAGTGCTGCCTACATTACTGGTCATTGCCTTAAGTCTGCTTACTGAAACGACTGTTTATGGGTATGTTCCTCAAGGATTCTATTCTTCCTTCAGCTAAGACCTACCCCTGAGGATATATCTGTTTCTGCACAATTCCTGTAGTCAATATCTTTGCCTAATGCTGCATCCGCCCAACAATGCTGGAACTACCCAAGGAACACTATCTCTTCATCGCACGTCTTTAGTTATGAATCCAAATCTCTTTACTGAACATATTAAGCTCTTTAGCCTACAATGCCCATTTTTAAAGCAAAACCGGAAATCCGATTTACCTAATTCACCCCTTTAATCTCCATTTTGACAGATACCCAAAGCTTATTGTGCCATAAATGAGAATATAATAGCAAGGTAGGTGATTTCTCTTTGCAGGATTTAAGTTGATATTCCCCTAATTATGTCATTGTGCCTTTCACCTTGTTCATATATCTAGCTGCAGCATGATATCCATTTATCGTTCTCCAGTTAATTAGTGGCAGCTGTGAGGCTTATTTAATGCCTGCAGTAATTGGCCTGAGATAACAAGCTTAGTGTTCCTGCATCGTGTCAAAGAACAGCTCTGAGCAGCTCCATGCAGCCCACTCGATGTCTCAAGACCTTTAACAAAGAGAACCTTTTGTCAATTCTAACATAGGGCCCCGTCATTGGCAGCGTGTTAAAGTACACCTCACTTTCATGAGCATGCAGTAATTAGGCATTCTACAATCTTTAGAGGATATATATTCGTCAAGATGAAGCCTGTTTTCATTAGTATAGGAAGGTTATTTGGTGGCAAACATCGGTCAGGGGCAGTGTGTGGGTTCGTTTTATTACATTCGAAGTGTCTATACTGATGGAAATCTGAGACTAAAACGTCGAGAGTAATTGATGGAATACAACATTTGTATTCTGTCTGCCGATGACTAAGTCGGGCAGTTGTGGCCTCATTGTATAAGCTTTAGCACAATAAGCGGATATTTTTGTCCACTATGTCTCGTTTCCAATAGCTTATCTTGTATCGGAAGTCAAAGATAATCGTGACTGCAGAGTCGTTCCAAATAATTGTTCAATCGAAACAGGTCTTTATGTGTGCCAGCATAAAAGGGAACCATCACCGTATCATCAGCTTCTTTTTTAACTTTTTTAAAAATCTGTTTTGGATGTACATATATTCGCATGGGTTGTGCATATTCCTATAACATATGACAACAATATTTTCAAATCCAACAGGAGGTTAGAATGTGTGTGTAGAAAATTGATTTGGGGCTGCAGTGTACTTATTTTCTTTCATTTTCGAGATGAAGAGAAGGCGACAGTTCTCGCCCCACATAAACCCAATTTTTCTACAGAACTAGAGTGTAGTATATGTAGGTATTTATTCATGGATAGTAAGTTCCTGTTATATTTTCAGCTAGATTTTCTGCTAACAGAAACCAAAATATCAAACCACAGACAGGTTAGATACCTACGCAGGGTAACCCCCTAATGTAAATGATGTAGCGTGTACTGAGTGGATTGCATTTTATTTGGTGAATCAGCTGCATCATTGTAAAACGGTTGCCAAAAGTGGTCATTCATCTTCTGTAATCTGTAGGACAACTCTAACAGTTTCCAGTAAATCGCATGATATGAATGTCTATAAAGCCACAGAGAAAATCATGATAAATTATCACAGTTGTCGAGGGGAGTGCTAAAGCGAATTACGGAAACCAACTCTACAGATGTGGCTTGGTATGCATGAGCAATTGGCTTGATAAACTACATTAGATAGATATACAGCACTCTCCAATTATACATAATGTGGCGCACGGAAGTGGCCACTTGGTTGCCACATCTTCGGCGAGAGATATCAGATGTGGTTTATAGTGAGCGATAATACGTGCAACACAAAAGAACAGCGCAGAATGGACTAAAAACAAGCCCTGGTCTTGGTTCGACAATGACATGTTATGGGGGTCTAAGTATCAACGGAATGTTTTGTTACATGCGTTCATAGTGATTATAGAGCCGAGAAGTAAGTTTGGGAACGTTTTGTTATTTACCATATATATAGTTTGATAAGGTGTGTACTCTGTAGAGATGGCGGCCGACCGGCATGATTGATATTTACCCTATACGCCATTATTGTGGGTGATGAAGGCGCAAGATGGCGGCCGGGTTAGCATCAACGAGTGTCTTGTTTCAATTCTGGTGTAATAGGTATTTGACGACGCAATATCCTCACTGTCGCTCGGATATTCCTACGCGTCAACTACTCGGAGATTACGGCCACTCGTACACAAAGCAGTCATTATTGTGTATGTATTCGATACGTATTCCGTTATTGTTACCTGTCATTTGGCACCGCATGATACAGAGTGGCTGAGCGGGGCAGTGTGATGAGCCTGGGAGAATAAGGAGCTTGGGGGAAAACGTGATGATCAGATTAGTGGTCGAGCGTCCCAATGTGGATATGTATGGTGACGGCAGGGTGGTGGGCGGGGAATGGTCGTTATTGTTGTGGCATTTCGCAGTCAGCGTCACCAGATTTGCCCTCACAATCGCCAATATGAAAATGCTATGAGAGTCCTAAAATCAGGGACACACCGGGTTTTGGCCACAGTGTTGGCGATTGGTGAGAAAGGAGGGTCATCTACACGTAAATACATTGATTTGGTCTGCCTTTTTGATAATCTGACGGTTCTGAGTTCTATACCCGCTCAGGTAACATTTTTTCGTAAGTTTAAATCCTGTCGTTTAAGTGGGGCTGGGCCTTTAATATGCTGGAGAGAATTAGACTGTCCTCCCATATAGTCCTCCCATATCGTCCGGTCATATGGGACGAAACGTCACTTTTCTATGGCAATAGATAAATTGTCAATGCAGTGCTTATAATAGAAAAAACACGTAATTTATACCATTTGTTTTCTAATCAAGTCTAAACTAGGGCATCACTATCAATGAAAAATTAATGAAGTTGAATTTCAAATACAGAGTAAATATTTGTAAATCATGTAGGAAAAGGCCCTATCCTCTAATTTGAATGGAACAATTTTAACCGAAACAAATTTTTCAGATGTATTATAGTATAATTGGATACCCATAGCCTTTGGTCAGGGGTGGTCATTGTTCCCCCTGGTGTACCCCTCTAATGCGCCACACGGTCGCCCCTCCTGCCCCCTAGTGGCTTTCACACGTACTGTGCAGGCATGTGCGCCCACTTGACCCTCGCATCTCTCTCACTCCTGCTCAACCCTCCCTGCAGTACACACATACTACACTTTTTCTCTTCTCTTTGGCCACGTGCTCTGGCCTTTGTACTCCACGAGTAAAAGGTCGGCACATACATACCAATACTGAGAAAAGGTCGGGATACAAGCCCAGTTAAGGATGGGACCAAAGACCAGGAATAAGCCCGTGCCAAGCACCTCCAAGGCACCAGAGGCAGATGGGGAGTCAGAGGCCATGCTGCAGGACACTACCCACCAAGGTACGGGTGACCACGTGGACTCGGTTTCTGAGCATGGGTCTACGGTCAAAACCTCGAGGATAGTAGCGCTGGAATCCGGTTTTGGTAACGTTAAGGATAACGTGGACCGGATAGATAAGAAGATGGATGGAGTCCTTCATGCCATCCTGAGGATTTCGCATCAACGGTCTTCGAGGCCGGCCATGGCACGCTCGGCAGCGTAGGATCGCATGCGGGACTGGGCTGAGGAACAGGCCGCACGGCTACCACCACCACGACAGGTACGCGATCGCTACAAATCTTTAAATGGGATTTTTTTGCTTATCAGTAACATATATACAGTAGAACCCCGCCTAACACCCCGCGTAAGCGGACACCCCGCGTTAGCAGACAGATTTACTCGGAACGGAAATTTTTCCCTCTATTAGATGTTTATTTTAACCCCGTGTGAGCGGACACCCCGCGTAAGCGGACAGTTATTTCGGTACGAACAGGCCTAAAACCCCGTGTAAGCGAACACTTCCAACGGACACCCTACCCAAAATAGATTAATCTGTCTTTTTTTCAGTGTTAATTAGTATATTCATAGAAAATAGATTTTGTAATTCAAGGTTTAATAACTTCAGACCCAATTAAGATATCAGAAAATGGATTTCAGATCTATTATGGCCTCTGTCTGCCCTACATATCGGTATATAAAACATATATATTGGACTGGAGGAAACCTGAAAACCCCGCGTAAGCGGACACGCGTAAGCGGACACTATGGTCCGGAACGGAGGGTGTCCGCTTACGCGGGGTTTTACTGTACTATGGTGTGTCTCTAAAAGATTATATTGCCACTCAAATTCATCTGGTAAGCATAGGAAAATAACTTTTAGACCTCTATGATTTAATTTTAGGATATTTTTATGATAGCATTGAAAAAAAATTATATGTTTGATAAAATATGAGGATTTTTATTTATTTAATTGGTTTTGCATATACTTACTATGTAAAATGTAATTTTTGTCTATCTGCTCAGATCCTGCTGCAATTTTACACCATTTTGAAACACACTTTAAGTGTTGCAAAAAGGGCAATCCTTTGTTTTTACAACAGTTACCTACACTTATTCACATATTTGATTACCAAAAACATGGATTTTGAGTCTGTGAATTTGTTATCAAGTGGTTCAAACCACTTTTTCTTGTATTCTAATTATTTTATTTTTCAAAAACCATTGGATAACGTAGAAAACAGATAACGTATAACACATTTTAGGTCTGTTTTGGCAGTAATAACTATAATTCTAACATTTTAAATGAAAATATGCATTAAATATTATCAAGTAACTTCAGACTTAGCTGAACAAGCTTATCTTTACAATTATCTGATGCAATGATATATGGATAACGTAGAAAACATCCTTAAATAGTACTCTCCCTTTTAAAAAGTTATTTTGTTGATATTTTCCAGGTTATAAAGAGAAAAAGATTATAATTTCTCATGTGTTTTCTCTAGGTGTTATATGAATGACAGATACACTTATTTCACTAAAACACATAAATATTTATTTTCTGTAGCTTTGTGAAGTTGGATAACGTAGAAAACATGATTAAGTGAGACAGATTTACCCAAAATGATAATTTTGATGGGAAACATCAATTGATGCAGTAATAATTATGTGGATCTGTTCAAAACTAGCCTGAAATAGGTAGCAAAGAGGTGGGACAAAAATGGTACACTTTTCGTGAGCCTTACCCATATGTTTGTTGAGAGGGAGGGGGTGTATACCCTCGCCCAGAAGCTTGAGGTCAGAGGCAGCATTGGACCACTCGAGTACATCAGTGCCTTCCTGGTGCTGATGCAGGAAGACTGAGCCGTGTCACCGGACGACCGTCAAGATATGTATCGCCACCTGCATCAGGTGTCGGTGGACGCGCAGTCACGGCCGTGGGTCGGAGTGCGGCGTTGGTCGAATCATATCTTTGATCAAGTGGAGGTGGGATGGATCTACTGGTCTGACCATGTGAGGATCCAGGACGAACGGGTTCATCTCATGATGACGGCTATGGGCACAAATAACTACGGGCAAGATGGCGGCAAGAGTGGTGGATGGGAGATACCCTGCCACGGAAACAATTCCGAGAGGGGTTGCCGCCAGTGTAACGGCCACCAGGCTGGGGGGGGTAAAATGGTTGTGTATGTGCTCCTTCTGCGACTCGGTGGGCAGGATGTGCACGCACTCCATACACGTGTGCTACCGGAAACTCTCAGACAGAGTTGGCTATGAGAATGCTCAGCTCACACCTACCCCCGCACCACGCCGGACACCGCAAGCTGGACACTCGGTACAACCCACCGAGCTCCAACCATTCCAACAACAGGGTTAAAAAAAACGGACCGGACGCGCCCCGCGAGTGAGCGAGGCGCGTGTCACACCCCTGACACCTGGTACGTGTGCACCCATGGGTATCCCGGGAATCGAAAAGACCCCAATAACTGGCGCCCAATATCGCAGTTACCGGTGCCAGCAAAAATTGCCGGGCAACTGATGCACGCATATCTAAGCGCTGTTCTTGAACAAAATAAGATTTTGGTAGATAAACAATTTGGTTACAGAAAAAATAAGGGAACCATAGATGCCATCTATGATTTCAGTAACAACCTTTATCAAGCTAGGGACGGAAAAGAAATAACTGGGGCCATATTCATTGACTTCCGGAAGGCTTTCGACAGTGTGTGCCATGAACGACTCCTCTACAAACTCAGGGATTTGGGCCTACCCCAGAGCTACAATAACTGGTTTACGTCCTACTTCTCATCTCGGAAACAGAGAATGAAATTTTCGCGACTCTTTTCAGACTGGGGTAACATCACGTACGGGGTCCCGCAAGGGTCTGTGCTGGGACCACTGCTGTTCATATATTATATAAATGATGCATGCAAGTTACTCAGGGATGTAAAGTACGCCCTATACGCAGACGACATCGTTATTTATTGCTCCGCTAGAAATGAGCAGTTGGTGGTTGCTACACTTCAACAGAACATGGACAATTTCATGTCATGGAGCGAACAGAACTTCCTAACTATAAATAAAATGAAAACTAAAATATGTTGGTTCGGACCGCCAAACAAAACACAGAGGCTGGATAATGTAGATGTTTTTCTTAACTTCCATAAACTGGACAGAGTATACACTTACCCATATCTGGGCATAGAAATTGATGCATCACTCAGTTTTGAAAAACAATCAAGATGTGTGATTAAGAAATTTAATCAGAAAATCTTTGCATTTAATAAATTCAGACCATTGATGTCACAAAAAGTGGCAATAAAATTCTACAAACAGGCCATCTTGCCCTGTATCAACTACAGCGCAATAATACTTGGCAGTGCGAACAAATGTTGGCATGACAAGATGCAGCGGCTGCAAAACAGGTCGCTGCGGATATGCTTGGGGGACCTATCCATGGCACACACTGTCAGCGAACTACACCGTCTTGCAGGGGTAACACCCCTGGACTTTTGCAGAGATGAACTCCTGCTAGGGTATATCCGTCATGAGTATCTGAGGGAACAAAGTAATGGTGAGAATCAACTAGAGCAAGAACAAAATCAACAGCCATCTCAGAGAGTAGCCACAGAGAATCGCACGCTTAGGTCGGCTAACAAACGTCTGTTTCGAATGGTGCGACCCAATAGTGAGTTTTACAAGAAATCTCCGTCTTACAGAGGAAAGAGTCTTTGGAATGATCTTGATGAAGACCTGAAAAATCTAGGCAGTAAGGAATCTTTCAAGAAAGCCCTACGGTCAAAACCACGTATTGGGTAAACAAAAAGAGGATTGGCATCACTGCAATCCCTGACTGTCACTGCACGAAAACCACTATTTTACATAAATATATACGCCATCGCGATAACGCACGTATCGGCTGTATCATGCATTGTTTACATTTGTATACGCCTCTGCTTTTCGGGCGTCTACGAGGTAGTTTCCATATGTAGATGCGCGTGACTTGGCTGTATTTCACGCCTGGCGTATCCAAGATAAAACATGCTCTGTGCGATATATATACGCCAGGCGTATATATATGATGCAAAAAAAAAAAATTGTGACCCGCGACCGCCCCGCCCTGTGGGTGTTGGTAGAGGATGCACCAACACTGACCCGCCAGCCGCGACCTCCCAACCCCACCCTCTACCGCCCCCCCCCCCCCCCCCCCGACACCCTACCACCCCACCACCCTACACTCACTCTAACCACAGTGAAGCCCTGGTACACGACCCCCACCTCCCTGCAGTGTGCAGACGGATTAGCAGCCGCTCGGAGTGTGTGAGATGCCCCCCCACCACCCCACGCCACCCCCAGCCAGCCTCAGTGAGAAGCCCCCCGCTGCCCGCCGCCCACCGCCCACCGCCTGCCGCCAGCCGCGTTTGTACAGGTTACCTCAGTGAGATACCCTCTTGCAATTTTCATATAATACAGACTTGGATGGTTAATGGCAAATGAAATATGCTACCAGTAGTGTCCCCAAGTTGCAAAGATCGGAACCTTTGGATGGTGGTGTATATACAACGGAATCAGGCCTATATATGACGTATATAAGACCGCACCATGGATATGTATATACGCCACTAGATAAGGCGTCTACGAGACAGATAACAGATCGAACTTCTAGACGCAAAATCCTACTGTTAGACGCGTTTCGGATACATATGTAAAGCGTTATTTTTCGTGCAGTGTGTGTGTAAAAAGTATTAATTCGTGTCATGCTGCTATCCATCCCATCTCATTACCATTATCATCGTCATTATCACGGGTATGGTAATCATACCTAAGTGGATTATACTGACTAAACAAACATGTCGCATGTTCTGATAATACCTTTACTTACTGTATAGCTACCCACGCGTGGATATATGTGACTCGCTCACTACGTGAGAATTGGCTGAATGTAAAAGCCCGTAATGTAAGACCGTCTCTCGAGGCGAATTATGAGCTATAAATTATAAAAAAAAATTAAAAAGGTACAGAAGGAAGTACGGTCAGCGAGTGCACCACATGTGACGCAACATCCCACGTGACCACCCCACGGCGTGGCGGACACGTGGTGAGGGTAAACAATAACGCTAGCGGTAGCGGGCCTATAGAACAATTGCCTCAGCAATTTCTCCAGGAGCAAAACATTAGGAGCTTATTTACAAAAAAGGAAGAGGCGTATGAGGCTTTCTCTGGTGCCCATTATCACTGAAACTCTGCTGCATGACATGTATGATGACTCGATGACTCGATGACAGAGTCACTGGCTATTGGGGAGGGGTCTGTTGCTATGTTGAAGATAACTTGGCCAAATTTACCTTTAAATCTGAAAGGCTGAGCGTGACTTGTGATGAATATGAGATCTTAGTATTATTAACTGATAAACCTTGCCTTAAAAGCTTAGCAATAATTACATGCTATAAGCCGCCGCCAAAATCTGTTGCCAATTTTTATAAAAGATTAGAAGAAATAGTCTGCTCACCTGAGCTTATCACCAGAGAGGTCTGGGTTATTGGTGATACCAATGTCGATATAAAAAGAACTAACAGTCATGATTACCGGCTTATGATGAATTTCTGTAGGAACACTGGATTAAAGCAATTTATAACGGATGTGACTAGACCAAACCCTTATGGAGGAACAATCATCGATCATTTATATACTAATAGTACAAAAATTAAAGTAGTAAAAATGCTAAATGAAATGATCAGTGACCACTATGCTGTATTTGCATTGAGAAAACATGAAAAAAGAGTTAGGACACCCATAGAGTTTAGTGGTAGAAGTTATGCCAAATTTGACTCATCTGATTTTTATAAATATCTAAAAGAAGAAAACTGGAAGTCCTTCTGGGAAACTAACTGTGTATACCAACAGTGGAATATCTATATTAACAAATTACATAAGTATCTAGACAAAAAATGTCCCAAAAAAAGGCGAAAATTTTCCGATAGTAAACCCTCATGGATGTCATCAAAATTGTTAACCCTTATTAATCATAGGAGAGACCTGATTCGCCGCTACAAGGAAACAAAAAATAGTTGTATTATGAAGGAAGTAAGGAGAATTACACGAAATATTAGGAGTAGATTAAGGGATAAAAAAAGTGAATTTTGCAAAGAAAAACTGGAGGAATCCAAAGGCCAACCCAAGAAATTTTTGGGATTAATCAAAGAACTCATCAAGCCAAATGAAGGTAGAGCCCAATGTATAATAGAAGATGATGGAATACAGATACCAAGTGACAAATTACCTGATTTTGTGAACGAATTCTTCGTTAAAATTGGCTCTGTATTATTTGAAAAACTGGACAAAGTCCTGATAAATAACAATATAAAAAATTTGATTGAAGACAAAGCAAGCGCCTCTGTCAGAGATTATAACTTTGAGTTCACCCCTAATGACATAATTACCTACTATATCTAAAACAGTAAAATTTTGTGATATCCGCTTGGAGTTGCTGCCGTACACAGAGACAAAGTGAACCAGACCTAGGCATGGAGAGTGAAGAGCCACGAGAGTGAGATTCTCGTTCAGTGAAAAACTCGAACCTTTTCTTCTTTTTTGTAGGACTATACCCAGACAACCTTTTTCTCTTATGATTCATTTCGAGCCATTCCGAAATCAAAGTTTAATATTGTAGTTTTCTCATCTACTTTTCTTGTGAGAAACCAATGAGATCGCAAGATTTCGCTGGTAGCCCTTTCAAAACTCCGCTGATACCCCTCCCCCCACCCACCAGCCATCAGTCTAAGTATTTGAACTATATCAAGCATCCATCTCCGTGGAGCAGTCAGCAGAGTGACCGACTAGCAATGTGGGTATTGCGAGTTCAAATCCCGTATTGGCCTTTCAACTTTTCATTTTCTTTATTTTCCCCCTAACTCAGAGTCGACGAAGTAGATTGGCAACCAACCCCTGTCTGCGCTGAGCTCCGACTGAGGTGGTGGCCAGTGTATCGACGAAGTCGCTAGTTAACAAATTAAAGACTTTAAATCCGCATAAATCAAGTGGCATCCAGGACGTATCCACTAGTATCAACATTTCCCAAAGAATGGAAGGAGGCAGTAGTCGTACCTATACCTAAATCTGGCAAAAGTAAGAAAATAGACAATTGGAGACCGATTCCACTATTAACATTACCAAACAAAATTCTAGAAAAATTAAACCATACAGTAATATATGATCTATTAAATGAAGCAGAAATACTAGACAATAAGTAGTTTGGATTCAGACCCAACCGTAGTACGGGAGATGCAATCTTCTATTACTTAAAGGAAGTATATGACTCACGAAGTAGAGGGCATTTTACTTTATCATGTTTCATAGATTTTCGTAAAGCTTTTGACTCTATAAATCACGAATTGTTATTGCTAAAATTAAGTAAACCGTTAAAAATCCCTGTCAATATCATAAAGTGGTTAAACGATTACCTACGAGACCGAGTACAATCAGTTAAAGTTAATAATACTATGTCAAGTAAAAAAGAAGTAACTTATGGAGTCCCACAGGGTTCCGTGTTGGGACCACTGCTGTTCATAGTTTTTGTAAATGATCTGGGTAGAAGTATTATTTTTTCAAAGTATATTCAATATGCTGATGATGTAGTAGTATATCAATCAGGAGACTGTTTAAAAGCGGTTGAGGAAAATATTCAACAGGACCTTAATGCATTATCAACCTGGTGTTTGTCGAATGGACTAACAATAAATGTTCAGAAGACAAAAATTATGTGTATAGGAACAACCCAAAAATTGAAGAAACTGAGAAAACCAATAATTTACTTGAATGATACCGTATTATCTGTATGTACAAAATATAAGTACCTTGGAGTTATTATAGACGAAAATCTATCATGGGAAGCACATGTTAAAGAAGTTTCTAAGACTGTTAACAATAAATTATTCAAATATAACAAAATTAGAAAATGTCTCACAGCCGATGCTGCACGTAGTGTGTATGTCAGTACAGTTGTACCGCACTTAGAGTATTGTTCGTTCATCTATGGAAGTTTCAGAAAGAGAGATCTGTATAACCTAGAAAAGCTACGTAACAGGGGTCTCCGTATTCTGCTTGGTGCACAAGCACGATATAAATCAATAACAGAAATGTCTAATCTTTGTAATATAGAAAAGTTGTCAGCAAGAAGGGATCGGCAGTTGTTATGTATAATGTTTAAAAATAAAAAGGTGGATGGTTGGTTAGAAAAATTACAGAGGCGTACTCGAACGCAAGGGAAAATAATCTTTAAAATGGAGAATACTAAAGTCACCACTGTATTCAACAGCCCATATCATAGGGGAGCCAGGCTTTGGAACAGTTTACCACGAGATACACAGCTAATACAGAGCAAGGATAATTTCAAGATGTGCATTCGGAAGTTGTAGGGAACAATAGTCATTTGGTTTAAGGTTATCATATTTACTGTGTATGATTATAGCTGTCAATGATGTAATTATTTTCTCCATATACTCTTCATCTATCATCCATTTTTTCTATATTACTCTTACCTCCATTATAGGAGGTGAAGTATCATTGTACAACGATTATACCAATGTAAATGTGATTGTTTCTTATAGTGTGCCTGAAAAACTCGACTCGTCGAGAGGCACTGACAATAAAAAAAAAAACTTTAAAAAAACTGGACACACCCTGACTTGAAGGTGAGGTGCCTATGTTTTCTGCCATAAAAGATATATGTGAGACCGGGATACCGAAGCCCGGAGTGCGGACGGACCCCGGGGCCTTCTCCAGACACAGGTGCGAGCATTGGCCCAGGTTCGCAGGGGCTGGCCCCCCGGGACACATGCACATATACACCGAGGTGAGGGATACCGGTCTACCAAACCCGCTTGGGGCCCGGATCGAGATCCCCACGGACCTCAATATTCCGTCGTGGGTCCGGTACCTCTCCGGAATTCCTGGGAAGGAGGAGCTACTGGACTTTGTGAGGTATGGCTTCCCTCTAGGATACCTAGGGCCCGTTAGCGATACACGCGGGATACCAAATCATCCTAGTGCTACTGGGTTCCCGGATCAGATAGAGAGATTTATCCATAAGGAGAGAGCACACTCGAACCTCATGGGACCATTCGACCACACCCCCTTTGCCCCGTGGTGTCACGTGTCGCCCCTGATGACAGGCAAGAGATAACAGGTTGCCATAGTTAAGACTATGATCTTAACCAAACTTGAATACTGCGACTTTTTTGCAGTTGCATTCACTAAGCTGCAACGCATGAAATTACAAGTATTTATGAACAATGCTCTGCGTTGCTGTCTACGGGTTAAGCATGCCGACCAAGTTGATATCAATACCCTCCTACACAGATCTAACTTAGATAAATTGAACTATCGAAGGGCCATGCATCTGTTATCCCACATTCACTGGTGGGCGGGCCAACCTGACCATTGTATTGGGCGACACACCGACAGAAAAACTGGTAATGGCAAAATCAACATATTTTGAAATTGAAAAAATTACCAAAACACTAGACAATTACAAAAGTACAGGCATTTACATGTTTAATTCTACATACCTGAAAAGGGTTGTTCTTGATAATAAAGGGCTTCTCCGTGACCTAGTGAATTTTATAATTGATAGTAGTTTCTTCCCTTATAGTATGAAAACAGGAATAATTACTCCAATTCCAAAAGACGGAGATCTTAATGACGTTAATAACTGGCGTCCAATAACGGTCCTTCCTTTCTTCTCTAAAATTGTAGAAAAAGTGCTTCATAGACGAATTTTTGAACAGCTTTATAAATTCAAAATAATTAACGACAGGCAATTTGGGTTCATGCCGGGCAGATCCACCGCAGAGGCAATCTTTCTCTTACTATCTGATCTTCATACCAATTTAGACTCGCGTCGCATTACAATAGTCATCTTTTTCGATTTTAAAAAAGCCTTTGATAGCGTAGATTGCGAAATTCTAATACAACGATTAGAACATTTAAATTTAGACTATAATTCCCTGAAATTACTTAAATCATATTTAACGGAACGTTACCAACAAACAATCATGAAAAATAAACTTTTCCATAAACAACTAGTAACTCATGGTGTGCCCCAGGGCTCGATCTTGGGCCCTTTACTTTTCATTATTTATATCAATAGCATTTGTAACCTGGAATTATCTTCAAAATTGATAATGTATGCCGACGATCTTGCATTGTATCACTCTGGCACAGACTATGAAGAAATTAGTAGGGACGTTCATAATGATTTAATCAAATTCCATAATTGGGTAACAGCCTCTAGACTGACCATAAACTATAAGAAAAGTAAGGTGATGTGGATATCTAGACATGTTAATTTGCCTGACCTTGAAACTCTTGATGTTGTCTCGGAAATAAGGTATCTCGGTGTAATCATTGATAATAAACCTAGTTTTGCTTCACATTTAAAAAAAATCACTAATGACTTCAGAACGAAATTATTTAAGCTTCGGAGAATTACATACCTCTTAAATGAAGAGTTGAGTTTAAAAATAGTCAAACAATTTCTAATCCAGATTATTGAGTATGTGGATATTGTACATTGGAATATGACTAAAGGGATGCAACACAAATTACAGGTATGTGTGAACCAGAGTCTTAGAGTGGTGAAAGGAATAAAAGACCCAAGAGATGTAAGCGTGTATGATTTACTAGAATCATGCAAAATCAGGAGTCTATTGACACGAAGGGCTATATATACAATGACGCTCGTAAAATGGTGGACTAAAACTCCGAACAATATCCTAAGGCCAAATTTGAGTATTACAAGAAGTAAGGGTAAAGTAAAGCTAAATATAAAAAGGCCACGTACGGAAAAGTTTAGGAAAAGTCCACTTTATGTAGGTAACAAAATCTGGAATTAGTTAAGTGCTGAATGTCAGAATGAAAATAGAAATGACAGTTTTAAGGAGAAAGTGAAACGGGAAATTACCAAGATGGATATCTGTCGAGTATTGGATCAATAGAGCTATACATAGTATTGTGAGTCATCAGATTAACAGATCGGTGATATCTAAGAGGGTGCATGATTGTCAAGAAAATATAATACCATGTATTCTAACAAATTATTCATGTCTGTGTCGTTGTGTGTATGTGTTTATATGTCATACTGTACCTCTTTGACTTCTATATGGAAGATCGCCTCGTTAGATGTGAGTATTGTAAGTCGTTAAGTTTTTGCAATAAAAAAAAATATATATAAAAAATCGCCGCCGATGATGTGGCACACAGACTTGCAACTAGAAGCACTGATAAGATCAAAATCAAGTTACGCAGACCAAAAACGGATTTCTTTAAAAAATCACCGTTATATTACGGGGTTAAATTGTGGGACTGCTTAAGTACTGAAATTCAACAAATCCCTGACCGAAATGCATTCAAGAAAGCTTTAAAAGGAAATAATCTAGATATTATTTGTTGAGGTTTGCTTAACTGATGGTCAGGTGCAGACCATTGTGTGAACCTAGCTACTAAATTGGATGGTTGAAGTTAACTATTGTTCTAATGCTTAGACCTTAATATAATATATTATGGGTCCCACTGGTACCTACCTGAAACATCTGTTTGTGTGATACTTTTTTTTTCTTTTATGTTGTTATCTTGTGTGTCATGTCTCGTCTTGTCACATCTTTATCGATGTAATTGTTCTGGGTGAGAAACAATGAATTATTATATATGCAATCTGTGGCATGCTGTACTCAGATTTTGGCCTATCAATGCATAAATTGCAAACTCCCCCATATGGCACATTGTGGTTACCTCGGGCTGCATGCCCCCTATTATGGAGGTCGAAAGACCCCAGTGAACTGATCTCACTGTGAGTGCTCCTGGCTCAATTATATCAGCGAACAGTGCCATCAACAGGGAGGTCGTTTGACCCCACTGATGAATCTCATCCTTTTGAGAATAACTACTGAGCTTATCTGAACTCAAGAATGAGCACTGATTACCTGGTTAGATAGAATTGTCGCCTGTTTTGACTGTTTAATTAAAAATCTCGTTCATGTATATGAGAACCTTCTGTCAATAAAATGATTTAAAAAAAAGAAAAAAGAAGAGGAGCAGCGATATGACTTATCCCCGGGACCAGAGCATAAATGCCTACATTATCAAGAACTCAGTGTACGGCCAGAAGCGGGAACACTGCCTCCCGACCGTTGATGGCTTCATCGGTCGCCTGGTGGCCTCTGGTCCCGATAGTTTCATGAGCACCATAGACATTTCAAGAGCATACAAGAACTTCAGGTGCGACCCCCTGGACTTGCTGTTGCTGTGTTTTGAGTGGGAGGACGGGTCTTATTGTGATACGGCCATGCCGCTTGGTGCCCGTGCCTCCTCGCACCATATGCAATGTGTGGCCGAATACATTGTTCAAATCCTCAGCCAGAAAGGGGTGGATGCTTCTATGTACCTCGACGACCTTATAATACTGTTGCCAGACCGTGCCAAGGCGGCCTCAGACTTCAATATCCCCATGAGCTGTTCCGGGAACTCGGCCTCCCCGGGGCACGTGACAAGGCACAGACATCCAGCCAGATCGTCACGTGGCTGGGTATAGTGATCAATGCCCCGGAGATGTCCCTCACCATTCCCCAGGACAAACTGCATGACGTGAGGCAACACGGGAGAGCGGTTTTGCAAACGGTCCCTAACCAAACGCCAGCTGCAGTCGGTCCTCGGAAAAGTACTACACATATCCAAGTGCATACGGCCGGCACGGCCGTTTGTGAGCAAGTTGCTGGAGACACTCCGGAACATGACGGGATTTTATATCAACATAAATTCTGACATGAGGCAGGACCTCGACTGGTTCCTGCACTTCGCAGAGGGCTGGAACGGCCATGCCCTCATACCACGAGGACCACCAACCAAGTGCCTCATTGTGGACGCATGCCTTACGGGGATCGGGGGCACGGATATTCCTACGCCGGTCAGGTATGCCCCCTGGAGGACCCCGTAAATTGCATCGCCGAGCTCGAGGCATTAAATACTATATACGCTATGCACACGTTTCTGACGGACCGGGACCGAGGGAACCGCATGGAAGTCTTCTGTGACAACATGGGGACCGTCCAGGCACTCACTACGGGCTGGGCGTGCAACCCTGTCCTCGCCGAGTGGGCCCGTCAAGCCTGGAGCGTCCAGGCAAAATTGCAGGTAGACTTCGTATATACCCACATACCAGCAGCACTGCGACAAAGAGAGGTTGCGCTGCCCACAACCTCGGCGTACGACCCGGCGCGACACCTGTCATGCTGAGACGTGAAAGTCACGCGCAGACACGTGAAAGTGCTTTGACACGTGCTGCGCAGGCACCTGCGCCTGCTCGGCCCTCGCATCTCTCTCACTCCTGCTCATGTACTACACTTTTTCTCTTTCCACTTCTCTTTTTTTCTCCTTCTCACGTAGGGCCATTTTTATTATCATATACAATTTACCATTGTATTGTATCTCATATACTTAACATTATAATAATCGACTCAAATTCTACTTGTCAATTATTATATGTATTTTTACATAACTTCATGTTAATAATTTCCTATTAATATGCTGTTCAGTAAGGTCGACATAAATTTTTACTACATTTTACTGCATAAAATTCAATAAAATTTCATTCTCCCAGCTACTGCTTCTCTACTTTCATCCAGGGTAAGGGTAATGACTAGTACCACCTTTGTGTTACTCTGCAGAACGGCATGACATGACCCTTGACGTCACATGAAGGGTCGGCCTGGTTATGCAACCCACTGAGCCACCAGGAGCCCTTTCTTCTGCCTATCACACCTCGCCTAGTCGCGGGGCGCGTCCGGCCTGTTTTTTTAAGCCGCCACTTGGAGGGGGTATTCGCCCTGGTGTGGTGCTGGCTTAGCTCCACTTTGAAGCTGATATCCAGCCTGGGGTGTCCGCTGGTGTGGGTGTAGGGGCAGCCGCCTTGTGGTCATATCCGTGGCCGTACGTCATCTTGCGATTACAGGTGTGTACAGAGTAGCCACACTGTTGCCCCACTGAATCGCAGAAGCTACACATGTGCAGCCACCGGATGCCCCCTTCGTCATGTCCGTTGCGATTGCGGCACCCCCTCTCACTATTGAAGTCCCGGCACTGGGCCTCCCGGCCTCATGAGCGTCCGGTGTTGTTTCTGTCGTTAGGGGCTGTCATAGCAGTCATGGCCAGGCAGACACACTCCTCCTGTATCCGGCCGTAATCCGACCAGTACATCCTGCCCACCTCCACCTGGTCAAACACAAAGTTAGACCACCATCTAACCCTGGCCAAGGCCATGCCTGAGCATCAACCGAGACCTGGTGTAAGTGGCGAAACATGTGCTCCTTTTCCTTGGGGTGCAAGGCACAGTCATCGCTCAACAAAGCAATAAACGAACTAATGTACTAAGGTCGCCCGTAGCTCCAACTTCTGGTGAAGTGTATAAACCCTGTCGCGATTGAGAAACATATACGGTTTGGCCGTCAACTTTCGGGTGTTCAAATCAGATAGGAGAGAAGTCTTACCCATAGTGCGGTCATGCTGCATAGCCTTACGGTTGAATTCTTGCTGGAGGAATTTGTCTGAAGCGTAGTTTTCTCGGAGTTGCCGTGGGGGCAGGAGTAGGCGCTCTGTCTGCTCCTGGGCCCAGTCCCGGGTCTGTGCGGCCGCTGATACCCGTGAGCCGCTGCATCTTGATCCTGGCCTTGAAATCTGCATGATGGCATCCAAGACCCCGTCCATCTTTTCGGACATCTTGTTGAATTCTGTCTTCACGTACCCGAGACCAGTCTCTAGGGCGGTTATCCTTGACGAACGTAAGTTGGTCCCTTGATGGGAGACTGAGTCCATGTGGTCCTCCTGGCAAATGGTTGCCTTGGAGTCTTAGTCTGCAGGCGCAGGGGCGGGCGCACTTCGCGTCATAATTTTGCTTTACACACGATACATATTTCTTTTTTCTCTCTCTCTTTCTTTCTTCTTTGCCACTAGGGGGCGTTAATATGTTTACAAATGTACAGGGAGTCAATCACATTGTCAAATGGAAGATCTGGTGTACCAGAATTTGATAATAAAAAACTTTAAAAAATATATATATATCTTATCCACGATAAACCCTGGTATCCCTGTACACAGTCACCGATATTCAGGGAATACGGAGACCGGAGGTACGACGGGGGATAGGCCAAGAAGTGGGAGTAGAAAAAGTGTGTGAATAGGGTATGAGTGCTGAGCGAAGTGTGAGGGGTGGACTAGTGTAGAGCGAGCACACATTAAGGAGAGGTGCGTCTAAGAGGCGTGAAGGGGTGTGCAGGTGCACTAGTGTAGAGGGGTTTCACCAGGGGGGGGGGGCAATGACCACCCCTGACCAAAGGCCATGGGTAACCATTTATAGATATACATGAGTCATTGGTCAAAATGTATGGTTAATCGAACGACCAATGGAAACCAGCATGTGATTTCCAGCCCATTTATATATCAATTTAACCAATAAAGAATATACGTCTCGCGCTGCGTCTCGCAATCCCGCAAGTTCATCACCAGGGCCCTCGCCTTCTTGGCCCGAGTGCCCAAGGTCGGCAGAGCAGTGATCCCGGCATCGGTAAAGGCTGATCTCGCGTGGTTTGTTAAATATGCCCGCGCGGCCAACGGGGTCGTCCTGGTCGCTCCCGCCCTCGAGCCGTACCCAATCGGCGTGTCCAGCGAAGGGGGCGTCGCGAGGGGCGTCGCCCACACAGAAACAGTCGCGGCCGTCGCGGCCGTCGCGGCCGTCGCATTTCCTTCGGCCGAGAGGGTCACACTACATTCTCTAAGACGAGGTGCGGTGCACGATGCCGTGCACGCAGGGGCCTCGGAGGGGGAGATACGAGCACGAGGCACCTGGAACTCCGCCTCGGGCATTATGCCCTACCTACCCTGCCCGGGAGGGACGTCATCCCCCTCCTGGCATTTCTAATTGGCATTGGCCTGTTTATATTAAGCCACCAATTTTCACTTTTCTATGCCTCATCGGCAATGTATAATTATGCCCGTTGGCATATCATAAGACCCGTGAGTCTTTTTATCAAAGTTAATAAACATTAATTCTCTCCAAATGTTGTCATCGTGTAATTATTGGTTGGAGATATTAATATGAAATAATATGGCACATACGCGCAAATTTTTGTTGGCGATTCTGGAGATCGCTACCGTTACTCGCTCGGTGTGTCCCCGGCATAGGAAAATCCCTCCCACCTTGTAGGCGAGAAAGTTTGAGCGATTTCATTTCTTGCTGGCGCAAAATCGCCGAGGGTTCCGCTCGCTTGGTGTGTCCCCGGCATTAGACCAGTCTCCTACATACACATATAAATCATTAAATTTGTACTGACAAGAAAAAATAAATCTCATCAAGAAGTGCTCCAGGTTGAAATAACGAACTCTTTTTCATAAAATCTGGGGATAGCTTTGGCTACAATATTCCCTTTCCTATAAAAGAAGGTAACACATTATTGTGGAAATGGTATATGGGACAGGTGTGGGTACATCGTTTCATTATTAATGTTAACACAGCCAGGACCTGTAGAACTTTTGCAGTACATGTCTTACTGTATATAATACCTTTAATGCTTGCTTGCCATACTTTACTCTTGTGTTTTTATTGGCACTAGTAACAATAGATATATCACAAAAAAAGATAATGCAAGTTAGAAAAGTGTCTTTATTATTACAGCAACTTGGTATTCTTACCGTTGAACTAAATTGCCTTATTGGTATCCTCAACTAATAAAGTTTCGCTGTGGTATGTCCCTGTCCGGAAGTGTAGGCCTACTTGGTATGAATATGTAAACGCGAACTTTGAGAGAGATAAATGTTGAGACCAGCTTCTTAGAACCTCGTTTACGTCGGCCAAGCATCAAACCAGCAAAAGAAACATCTGAGCTTTCAAAACGCCTTCAATCGCAAGACATTTGTCACATTGATGTGACGGTGACGGGAAAGTAGTGAGGGAATTCATCATAGGAAGCAGCCATATATAAATGAGAATCTGAATCTGCAGAAAGCCATCACTTAATGAACAGTTATGTTCATTAGTATATGAAAAAGGGAAAATGACTGGCATGGGAGATCTTGGTTCTTCGGCAAGCCCAGGAGAATCTCAATGATTTTCGTTTCCTTCGGCCGAGAGGGTCACACTACATTCTCTAAGACGAGGTGCGGTGCACGATGCCGTGCACGCAGGGGCCTCGGAGGGGGAGATACGAGCACGAGGCACCTGGAACTCCGCCTCGGGCATTATGCCCTACCTACCCTGCCCGGGAGGGACGTCGTCCCCCTCCTGGCATTTCTAATTGGCATTGGCCTGCTTATATTATGCCATAGGCATTTCACCAATTTTCACTTTTCTATGCCTCATCAGCAATGTATAATTATGCCCGTTGGCATATCATAAGACCCGTGAGTCTTTTTATCAAAGTTAATAAACATTAATTCTCTCCAAATGTTGTCATCGTGTAATTGAGGACAATTGAGAATTGTTTATAATTACTGGACAGACATTTCGGGCCACGCCCCCTTTTTATATCCACAGTTTACAACTATCACAAATTACAGGGAGCTGTTTCAAAAGTCGAGTGAAATCTCGCCAGCGGCACGTCGCATTTCAAAGCGAGAGGCCTCAACAGCGAGCGGCACTTTGAATCAAAGCGGCAGTAAAACCTGTACCAATACCCAATAGCGAGCGGCACCTCCACCTCGACAGCGACGCCTCAAGTGCCATTGTTAGCTGTAGTAGACGGTAGCGCAGCCAAGTAAGACAGGGGGCACTACATTTTGTAGAAATCTGTGTGTGAAGGGATAACTATGCAAATAACAAGGGTATCAACGGCTGATACGTTGTCCTCGTTTTCATCCTCAGCGATAATGTGCCAGTATCACTATCAATTGACACATTCTGCATTCCAGAATCTATTGCACTTACCTCTATAAAGCTTCCTCAAACTGTCCTAGCGCAGTGGCCTGGACCAGCCTGGAGAGTAATTCCCCATATTAAGTGGAATTGCCATGAAGGCCGGCGAGACGAGTATGGTAGCAGAGGAAACGTCCCTCTTGGGGTTGTTTTTTAGTAGAGTTGGTGTGGTTTTACCAACATATTGAACTCCCCGAGCCCGGCCGACTCTCTAACAACCAATTCTGTGCAATAAAAGTAAGGCAAATAGGAGGCAGTATCTGGGTGGGTGTAGATGGGATAGGCGGTTATCCAGGGCAATGCCCGGGTTCATCTGTATCTCCCATCACCAGCAGTTTACACACTCTCTGGCCTGATCGTTACAATCAGGATCAGCCGTTGACGCCCTTGTTGTTTGCATAGTTCTCCCTTCACGGCTTCCCCTAATAGCACATCAATATATATAGAAAAAATGACCAGCCATGTGATGGAGGTAGCCAGTAACGACGTCGCATATTGTGTACGTGCATACACAGCAGGGCTATTTGCTGCTTTAAAAACTTAATTGCTATAATTTATCACCTTACAAGAAGCATAGTTGTATAAGAGGGGCACACTGTTACCCAAGTGTAATTGTTTTACAATTGATTTATATATTGGTCTATCATCATATTGCCTTGGGATAGCAGAAAAAGTAACTCGTTTCGCAGGGTGGCAAATAAGTGCACCAGGACAGAAACTGTTTCTTATTCCCCCAGGCTGAGGTGGTAGATGCGGCGATTTATCAGCTTACCATATGTTTCAGAGAATTTATGTGGCTGTATAGAAGGTGCCGTGTGTAATGCCGGAGACACACTAAGCGAGTCGAGGCGGCGATCTCTGAAATCGGCAATACAAAATGGCAAATATGTGAAATATTACTTCAGAATAATATTTCTCATCAATAATTTAGCGTCTCAGAAGAAATGATAATGTAAACTATGAAATAATAGCTCACATACACGCCATTTTGTGTTGGCGATTCTGGAAATAGCTGCTTTTCTCGCTTGGTGTGTCTCCGGCTTAAGGAAATATATCTTACCTTCACGTTTTCTGAAAGCAGCTATATTTTCGTAGTACGTTTTCTCAGATGTTGGCAATAGGATTTATCCTACTCTGGCTAAATCAAATGTAGCATTGGGCGCTAATTGTAAATTGGAGGTTAATTGACTGTCACAACATCTGATGGAATTCTTAGTCACTCCTCGCGATGACGTCATCTCTCGCCCTTCTCGGGTGCCGGCTTCAAAAGACTTTAAACGGTTCTTTGATCCTCTCCTTCTACCCGCCGGATAACTAACATCTACCAATAAAAAAAATGCCGCGCCCATCAGCAAAAACTCGGAGTAAAAAAAATTGAAGAAAGAGTATCAGCCTTGGATAAGAAAATTGAGGAGTTTGGAGGCCGGTTCGATTCTATTGAAGAACTCCTGCGAGCAGTGGCAGCCCCGGCTGAGGCCCCGGAAATAGAAATGGATTTACCAATTGAAACAACTCTGGAATTATCTCCAGATCAAAGAAGAAAGGCTCGAGCTGCCGGAGCCAGGTCAGATGTCTGTTTTGCTCCGTACAAGACCATTTCTCAGGTAGTCAGCTCTATCATAGAAGCAAGAAAAGAAAAGGTAGCCCGTAACCCTGGATATCGAGGCACCACGCAGCATGCCACTTCAAGCTTCACACTCTCTGCCCCGAGGCCCCTATCCATCGCGGAGTCCTTGGAGAGGGGGGGGGGGAGATACAAGACCAAGTGCAACGGATCCTGGAGGGGGCACAGCATGTCCTCGGGGGAAAAGGTAAGAAGGAAAAGTTTTTTCCCCACGCACATGTATTTTGAGGCCTGGCTAAAGCCAAGACAAGCCTCAACGATCTTACTCTAGCGGAGTATTTGTGGGGCCTATTCAGGGTGGTGGACGACGCAGAATACCCCCCCCCCCCACCCCACCCCCCCCCACCGAGTGGATCCCCCCCACCACGAACCACTTGAGAGATATCCTCGAGGACGCTCGCGATTACTCCTTCGATCAAGTGCGAGGATGGTTGGAGGAGGTTCTTAGCAGGATCCCGGAAGGGCGCCTCCAGCGAGCATGGGAGGATTCTAACAACATTTAACTATTACGAATGTTGATGTCCAGATCCCCCCTGGGCAGCCTCCAACCCCCCTCGAAGCCGGAAAAGGGTACGGATAGACAGGACCTGAGGGGAGGACCCCCCTGCAAGGCATTCAACCAAGGCACCTGCGCCCTCCTCAACGGCCACCTGGACAACGGCTTAAGGCAGATCCACATCTGCGCCTACTGCCTCTGTAATCTCGCCTCTTATCATCCCCACCTGGAAAAGGAGTGCAGGATTAAGCAGCGACAACTATCCGCCCAGAACAACCGCCCCGAGGCCCACCACAAGAAGTCCATCAATTATCCTTTTCTGCAGTAGGCTCCCCCAAGCCTACTAACCAGGGGTACCCAGCCTCGAGGCAAGCCTCTCAAGGCCCAGATCAATATGCTGAGGTTATACTGGAGAAGTGGCCTGCACCTCGTCAGAGTCTCTGGCAGCTGTACCAGCTCCATCTACATGCATATATCAAAGCCAAAGCCTCGGGACTTCCGAATTACTTGGGTGCCAGAGTTCCCCTGCCCTCGGGTCTTAACATCCCGGCCTGGAGGAGGGCCCTGGAGGGCTACCACGATGTCCTCCTGGTAGACTATCTGGATTTTCGCTGGCCATCAGGGTACATGAGGAAAACCCTCCCGACCCCAATGACCACCAACCACGCTTCAGCCCTAGCGCACCCGGGAGCAGTTGACCCGCCGCTTCACCAATAGCCTCATGTCGGCACTGAGGAAGGTAAAACCGAATAGCCTCATAGGCCTGGCTAGGGAACTGAAAGCAGACCTGGCCTGGTTCGCGGCATATGCCTCGGCATGGAATGGCATTGCACTCATTGACCTCCACAGGGCCACAGTCGCCATACAAGTGGTATGCGGAAAAGGGGGCATAGCAGCGGCCTCGGGCAGACAATACTTCGCTCAGCCTCTAACCCCGGACATCCAAGTACTCGTAACAAAGCCTCGCCACCTACAGGCCTGTGGGGTATACATTGCTTGCGCAACCTTCGGACCTCAGGTCCCTGCAGGTGCTCGGATAGTGGTCGAACTGGACCTCCTCCCGGGTCTCGAGGCTTTGACTACAGCAGTCGCTAGGCAGATTTGGCTCCTCCTAGCCAGACAGGATGTCGACCTCGCCCTCCACCAGTCCTCGGTCTGGGCTCTCGACCTCCAGGCGGCGGCAGCCCGCGCCCTCGTCTTGGCCCCAGGGGTTCCCTGGGCTAACACCTTGGCAGAAGAACTCGGAGCACAGCTCGTTCCAGCCACCCTACCTTCACCGTTCCTGTCACTGATGTGGTAATCTCATTCCAGGTGAGACCGGACTCCAAGGCCAGATGTTGGCCTCGTTCCAGGCAGCGACCTCGGCATCAACCCAGGCCAACAAGGATCACCAGGCCAGGACATACATCAACTTCCCAGCGTGGTACGAAGTGGACCCTCTCGTGCCGACGGTCTGAGAAGCTGGGCTCTATGCTCAGTACTAAGCCAACTCCCTCCAGGCCCCGACCTCGCACCAGAATTACATCTCTGGTGCCAGGGCGTGGATAGGGGCTCACAGGGGAAGTCCTGATGCATTCTCCAAACAACTCGTCAAGCAAGTTCTCCAGGGAGCGGCCCGTCTGACGTCCCATCCAAGGCACCCCCGCTCTCAGCCGACCTCATCGCGGCCCTCGCAGCTATCGCGGATACAGCAGGCTGTCCGGTCCGAGTTATAAGTCGGCCATTCTCCTAGGTTACGCTACCATGCTTTGCGCCTCTAACCTAATTTCCCCCTCTGCCCTCGGGGAAGGCCCCCACACCCTCCTGCGCAGAGATATCCAGCAGGAGGGGGGGGGGCTCAGGATAATCATAAATTCCTCTAAAACCATTAGAGACTCGGCTCATCCTCCTTCTCTTCTGGTGGCTCCCACAGTCACTCAGCATTGCCCGGTGCAGGCCTGGAGCCGGTACAAGGAGACAAGCTTGGCTCCTCCTTGGGCTCCAGCCTTCCTGACTCTGTCAGGAGCGCCGCTGGCCTCGCACCAGCTGACGGCATTTATCCGCCTCGGTCTGGGGAAGGTCGGTATTCCAGCCCCCGAGCGGTTTTCCATCCACAGTCTGAGACGGGGAGCCGCCCAGGATGCAGCCTCCACCCCCGGTATCGCACTCGAGGATGTCATGGTGCATGGTACCTGGAAATCAAAATTAGGCCTCGGGGCCTACCTCCCCCCTGCCTCAGTTTCTCGAGCCCTCGCGGCCAAACTGGCAAAGTATTGACTCTCCAAGTCAGGCCTCTCACCCTTTGGCGTATTCTGACTTGTAATCCATCAAATCTTCACAACTTTCAGATTACCATGCTAATCTCAGTAATAAATCGTTTAACTGCCAATTTCTCGTGTTGAGTTAATTGGGCGCTAATTGTAAATTGGAGGTTAATTGACTGTCACGACATCTGACAGAATTCTTAGTCACTCCTCGCAATGACGTCATCTCTCGCCCTTCTCGGGCGCCGGCTTCAAAAGACTTTAGCCCTTTAAGGACGGCTGCCTGGGGTCCAGCTACTCCCATAAGGATGGATACTGGTGGCAGTCTGTCTGGCTACAGGACGGCCACTTTATAGTTAAAACTGATATCAAAGTTTGTAATCATGCAATATGATACATAATCATAAATATTTTATTTCCTTTTAATAGAAATACTAAATATGATATTATATCTACATTTTCTGAAGATTTCATGAATATTGCTCAATTATTTCTTTGTTAAAACATTTTTCTTAATATTGGGACAATGATGCCTCAAGGCATCATGCGTCTTTAGTGCAGTGATGCCTCAAGGTATCATGCGTCCTTAAAGGGTTAAACGGTTCTTTGACCACCACCCGCCCCTCAACTATTTTTAAAAAATCTATTAAGGGCGTATTCTGACTTGTAATCCATCAAATCTTCACAACTTTCAGATTAACATGCTAATCTCAGTAATAAATCGTTTAACTGCCAATTTCTCGTGTTGAGTTAATTCACAAGAATTATATCACAAATGTTTTGTTAAGCGGGATTCATATGGTAAGATTCATGTACATGTACCTCCTAGGGTGTTTTTCTGAGACCAACCCTGCTGATATCCTGTACTCGAACATAATCTCATCGTCTAAATTGTAGGGCTCCATTTCTCTGGACATGTTTTTTTCTTGTAATTATAAAAGACATTTTCCCCTAAAAAGGAACAGAATCTCATTAGATTTTAAATGCTGTGAGGTACATGAATCTCACCGTGTGAATTCCATTTTAGGAGAACCTGCTATGTTTTATAGCTGAACAACACCTGCGATATTCATGTGGAATTATAAAGCTATGAAATACTAATCCCGATATGTTCTATTATACCTAGTACTGCGCTAAGGCATTAGCTCACATGGATAAAGACAATCACCAAGAATTACCATTATTTATATCAAATTGTACTTTAAATTGATCTGGCTCTGTATCCTAAGTCACGTGATAGTACTAAGGACGCTAATTTCTAAAAAAATAGTTAAATGTACTTCTCAGTGATGTAGGTTTTCACACTGCCTTTTTAATCTATCATCGTTGAATTGAAAGTAGATATCGGAGGCATATCGGGAAGGTGCTAAATAGATATATGTCTGGACATGCCACCACCCCACGCATCATAGAGGCGGGAGTCCACCAACCACGAAAAGGCTACGACAAGCGCCGACAAGAAACTTCCAATCGGCGCTTGTCGCAGCCTTGTCGTAAGAAGGGGAGCTTTACGACAGCATTGTCGGGGCGTGTCGGGAAGTGCACACTCCACCAAAATTTTCTATTGTAGACCTCTGCGACATGCTTCCGACATGCCATGACACTCCACGACAAGGGTCCAGTCATGGGAAAAAATCAAACATGCTCGATGTTGTTATAGCCTTATCGGAAGGCTCCCGACAAGCTTTCAATCGTGGCCTTGTTGTGGCCTTGTCGTAGACTCTTGTCGGGAACTGGGGTCCACCAACCATGACAAGGCCTCCAATCGTAGGCCAATTGTGGATCTTGTCGGGAAGTCATTGCCGTAGCCTTGTCATGGTTGGTGGACGCCCCCTCTGAGGGGTTGACCGGGAGAAAAAGGTGACCATGCTCCTGATATTACCAGCGCACATACACCCCGATATAGCTCAGGATGTAACCAGTGTAATCAATCAATTTCCTTTATAATTCCAGAAATAATGCATATTTAAGATACAAAACAATATTATATGATACCTCATGATAATATCTAATAAAAAAAACCAGTTCCATGTTAAAGTATAAAATGATCGTTTTGAGACCCTTATCTACTATCAAATTTCACAATTTTTGCAGAGCCGCATCAGCATTATATATTCTAGAATATTTCATAATTTTTCATCGATTATTTCATATAATTTCCCGTTTAAAGATTCATCTATACACTGCAACGCGCACCAACGCGTCCCGTCACTCTACAACAATCGATACATGATCGATTGTCGTAGACGCTCCACGATATGGTTTTTTTATCGGTTCGCGTCGGTGCGCGTTGGGCCGCGTCGGTAGCGTTATCGTAGAAGCCTGACCAACTTCCCAGATAAGTTTTACGATTTTGCTACGATATGAATTTTGTATCGAAAGGGCGTCGGGAGCCCGTTGGACACCCCCCCTTAGACCCCGCACCCACCAACACCGACGCGAGCCGACGCGAGCCGACGCGAGCCGATAGAAAATTACCATATCGTAGCGTGTCGGGAGGCATATCGTAGCGCGTCGGTTCGCATCGGGCCGCGTCGTATTGTGTTGGGAGGGTGCATGAAAAAGGTACCATGGTCCCGATACACCCTGATATAGCTCTCGACGCAACCAGCGTGATTAACAATATTTCCTTTATAATTCCAGAAATAATGCATATTTATGGTTGATATTATACCTGTAAATACAAAACAATAGTATATATAATATTGCCTAATGATATTTAATGAAAAAATCAATTCCCAGTTAAAGTATAAATTGATCGTTTTAAGACCCTTATCTACCATCAACTTTCACCATTTTTGCAGAACCGCATTAGCATCATATATTCTAGGTATTCTGAAGATTTCATAATTTTCCATCAATTATTTCATATGATTTTCTGTTTAAAGTGTCATCTATACATACTGACACGATCCGATAGAGTGAACTATCAGAAAGTACCTTAATTGAAGAGAGACGACTGGATTCCTTCTGTAGCTTTATTGTACGTCTATATCTGCCGGCTGACCAGAGCGTACTGGCTCAGTGTGGGAGCAGTGTGTGGGGGAGGAAGACTGTTGCCAGGGGCAACAGTCCTCCCCCACACTGGTCAGCAGGGCCCAGGTAGGCGGGCTTACATGAGGATATATGAGGGATATGAAATAGGATACTAACACCATCCCCGGGCACAACGAGAAACTCGCTCTGTCGAGTTATTGGATGTAAATTTATATAAAAAAGAAATTATGAATTGATTGTGGAGAAGACATTGTGCTTTGGTGATTGAGATATTAATTTAACATTATTGAAAAATATTGTGGAAAAATGTTGAGGATGCTTATGTTGCATCATGCCATATTACAAAACATTATGTAACCATCCACGGGAGAAGTCTTTAACCACTCCGATGGTTAAAAATTATTGATGAGCAGAAGGAAGAAAAAAAAAGTTCAATGAGAGAGTTCATGAGTCTATTGACGACGCGCTATGACAATAGATAGTGTCACGATCCAAAATATCAGTATGTTAAACATACAGATTATATCCCTCGGCCTTATGGATCAAGCCGGCTGTGTGTCACACCGCGTGAGGAAATCCCCCTTGGTTACGATCAATACGGGTTGCCCCCACGCGGCTGAGATGCAGCATATAATCCTGATCTCGATATACTCGAGTCAGTCCGGTCAGAGAGCGCATTGTAACACCATCTGCAATAAAGCTTGTAACGGGACGAAGCCTTGGAGTCACTCATTTAGTTTACTAGTCACACAGATAGTAACAATACATGTTCGATTGTCGTAGACCCTCTACGATATGGTTTTTTTATCGGCTCGCGTCGGTTTGCGTCATTGCGCGTCGTAGCGCATCGGTAGCGTTATCGTAGAAACCTGACCAACTGCTCCGATAAGCTCTACGATTTTGCTACGATATGGATTTTATATCGGGAGGGCAATATCAGGGCGCGTCGGCTCGCGTCAGGAGCTGGGTGGACACCCCCCCTAATTGTAGAGACGTGGTCAACTGCCCCGATATTAGGTGACCTTCCGACGCGATTTTTTTTTGCATCGGGTGGTCCAAAGTAGACCATATCGGTTAGAAGCTAGAAGAGCCATCCCGGAAGTGATGCCAATGGACGCTCGCTTTCGGTTCACGCTTGAGTGCACACATTGCAATAATGGCCTGAAGCTGATTGGTTGAAATAGGTCACATGTAATAATGGCGTCTAAATCCAATGAGCTCCTTGCAGGTAACCGCATGAGAGACTTTGTTCATTTGCTCACTTGTAAAAATTATCATAGGCCTGGCGTCCACCTACTACGATAGAAATTTAGACCTCCCGATATGGCTCCGATACAAAAAGTCAATATCAGAGACATATCGGGAAGGTGAAAAGTCGTAGACATATGTCTAGACGTGCCAATCTGCCACGCATTGTATAGGGTTATTATAGGTGTCTAATCGCAGAAAACGCGATTTTGGTTTCTTATCGGGAGGTGCATCGTAGACCATCTTGGAGCCATATTGTAGTAGGTGGACGCTGGGCCTAACTCTGGAAAAGGATGATAACACTTTCCATTTTGGATTCCCTTTAAAGAACACAATTTGGATACATCGCCTAATTTTAAGTAGTAGAGAAATTGGAAGTTCACTGTATGAATGGCTTAATCAATCATCCTATTGACTTCTTCCTACCTCTACCAGGCTTCCTACAAAAAGAAAATGAGGTGATAAATATGCATCACTGCACGAAACTAACGACTTTATTCATATATACGCGATCGCGGCAGCGCATGTATCGGCCTTATATTGACATGTTTTTCATATATATACGTCTATATTTCACGCCAGCGTATGAGGCGTATACAAGACCGTTTCCTTTTATATACAGCAGCGTCTTGGCTGTATTTCCCGCCAGGCGTATACGAGAGGAAATATAGTCTGCGCAACATACATGTATACGCCGGGAGTATACATTTTATATACGTTTGGCATATATGTATACTGATACAAAAAAGGTACCCCTCCCCCAGTGGTGGTGTGCGTGTTATGTAGATGTTAGGCCCACCACCCGACTCCCTACACTCACTCAACTAACAATGAAGCCCTCGCTCAGGATTCGCTCCGCTACCCCCACTCAGGGTCGGAGTCGAAGGCGCACAGGGCGGGTGGCTGTGAGGGCGGCTGTGAGGGTGGCGGCCGGATTCACACTACTTCGGGGCGGGGGCGGAGTCTTAGTCGGCGGCAGTGAGGTCTTTAATGTCTATGATCTCAACTTCTTAAATGCTTATAAAGGCTACAACCCTACAGAAGAGTGGTGTTTGAAAGTAAAATCTATTAAAAAAAACGTTTAAAAAAAACAAAGAATGCAAGGTTTATTATGTGTAATTAATCAATTTATACTCAATCAGGTTTTATAAAGTTTTTAAAGAATAAATTGGTAATATAAGATGCTTGGATGGTTAATGGATGGTTAATGGAAAATGAGATATGCTACCAGTGGTGTCCCCCAAGTGGCAGAGATCGGAACTAATCGATAGTGGTGTAAATACAACAGAATCAGGCGTATATATGAATCAGGCGTATATATGAATCAAGCGCCTACAGGTGAGGCGTATACACACGGGGAATAGGATGACCTTGTATACGCAAAAGCATACCTATATACGCCGGGCGAATATATGTAAAATGGTGGTTCTCGTGCAGTGTGTCGGGCCGATCTTACCTGATTTACAATTCAGATGTCCTCTAAGTCGATCAATTGTTGGCATCTGATTGATCATAATTCAAACTAACAAAGGAAAGGTAGGCGAAGTAATTTAGTCAAGAAAAGTATTTACTTACATTCAGGAGAATCACACTGTCATTAGAACACAAGCCTATGTTACATCATTCATATATTATCATAAACCTATAGCCAAAAATGTGTAATTACCATTATTATATGCCTGTGCTGGTAAAAAAGAAAAAGAAAATTCACAGGTCCCACCCGACCGATTTTTAGATGGGTGTAAATACACCCCTCCGACTCCGACGGCGGGGTGTATTTACACCCATCTAAAAGCCGGTAATCATTCTATACAGGTATAATTACATAGTTCTCCCATACTCCTTGGTAAGTAATATTTCGGGAATTTATACCAAGGTCGAAGGTTTCCTACCAAGGTTAACCATGTGAGAGATTAAATACAAAGTGCATATATAATTTTAAAATTCTTAGATGCGATTCTGTCAACGGATTTATCCAGATTATTACACTCTATTCACTTTCTGTTAGGGCTTTCTCTTGGTTGACAAACCACCATGACACAATAAGGGGTCATGGCCAACCCACAGGGTTCATATCCTGCTCCACAGCCAACCAGAAGCCCTAAACAACAGTGTACATGGGTAACCACGGACAACCCCGGTCTCACCCAATCAAAGGGGGCACAAAACCGGAAATCTGCGAATTTTGCGCGAAGATCTGTGGTTCAAACCACCTACCTGATCAGAAGTGAAGTCATACAGCGGACCGGACATACGCCTCGTCACTCGATGTTACAAAATGCATATATACTTCAAATAATCTGCAGGTAGTCCTCATTACATGTAGTGATGCTTTGGTGGGAAATCTCAACTTACATTGATGATATTTTGCCCCTCAAGTTTGGACTGTTTGACGAAATCTCACCTAACCACGTGATGACGTACCACCTGGTGACCTCAACTAAAACAAGCTTTATCTTACCCCTCATATGAGACCTGACCTCCACCTGCTACGATAGGAATCTAGACCTACCGATATGGCACCGATACAAAAAGCAAATTTCAGAGACATATCGGGAAGGTGGAAAATCATAGACATATGTCTAGACAAGCCAATTCACCAGGCATCGTAATGGGCTCTACTGTAAATAAAAGGTGACCACGGCACCAGGGCACAAGAGCATATCTTGAAGTGTTATTTTCATTTTTAGATTTATGATACGCCATAATTTAGAAAAACCGCATCGATAATGTTAACCATTACATTGTGTAGACGAGGCGCACGGCTTCAGCGACTGCCGGTAAGTGCTGGTAAAAAAGAAAAAGAAAATTCACAGGTCCCACCCGACCACCGACCGCGCACGGCAGGAAGTATTTTACCACATATGTTTACCATTACACATAGAACAACATTGTATTTCTTTATGGGACTAAAATCTCAAGAAAGTCAAAATAAGAAGGTATTGATTTGAGACACTTAAATCTATTAGAACATCACCAAATCTGCAAGGCAAACGAACATATGTATCGTTTATCTAATACCAAAATTTCATAACTTCCGAATTAGTATCTAACACGTGAGAGCAATTTTCCCGGCAGAATACTCTGCGATTCTCTCGATTAGGCACGCCATTTAAACATGTTTAAATGGCGAACACACCCTACGATACGGGTTTTGTATCGGAACGAAATCGTAGACCAGTATTTTGTATCGGTGCCTAAATGTAGAGGCGTGGTCAACTGCTTCGATATTAAGTGACCTTCGGACGCCAATTTGATTTTGTATCGGAAGGTCCATCGTATACTTTATCGGAGCCATATCGTAGTAGGTCGACGCCAGGCCTAAATCTCCGTAGAATCAACATGGTGTGACTGTATGCAACAGTTATGCCATAAGATATCTAAATGTCACGCATGACATATGAGGTAAAATACACGTGAAAGGGTAGGATAAAATCTAAACATCATATATACAATTTCATATAATTGTCTTCCGCTTCTGATATCAGTCGGTTCCGCTTCACCATACCATTCCGCAAAGACAACTCATGCCATATAAATTATTATATGAAATTTTGTGACTTTTCTTGATAATGCGGTTAAGAACCGGCGATATTTGTAGTTGATAGAGCCATATACGTACGCATTAATATTTATGCCATCCAGACCTCGTTATTGCTTATCATTCACAACAAAAGACTACATCTTATAAAAATTATATATCAAACTAAGTTGTATTTCATTCCGAGAGCTCATTAAATACTCGTATATTCATTCCCTCCTCTTGTCAATATCCCTATTTCTATATCATACTTATTGATAGCTGTATAACACGGCATACAGTATATAAAAAGGGACTATAACCTTAGCTATGGAAGGAGAGTCCTGAGATCTACTAAATAAATCTCCTTTGAATATGAGATGTTGTGCCTCGTGCAGGCTTTTATCGTATCTATAACAACACGAACAACGCGTGGTAACACTGCGGGCTGAGGAGTCCATGTCTCTCCTGTATCACTCCCTCAGCAACATAGACTTAATTTCCTGTGTGCTTATTGGCTCTCGCTCCACCAATTAGCTGCATCCAGCCACTCCACTTAGAGTAAATGAAACAGGACTTTTTGGTGGATTTTCTCGGTACAAGGATGTTTCTAGGATGTTTTGTTATGTTGACAGGAGAAAATATTGCCCCTTTGTAATATTGCTGTTAAGCCTTTAAAACAGCGACCCGACCATTGTGCCCGATCAAACCTTTGCCCGACGAATCCGTCGGGTCCGTCAGGTTCGGGTCGCTGTACGCACTTCACAGACCCGATTTTAATCGGGTCGGGCATTACTTGCCTTGGCCTTGGGGTAATGACCGACTCTGCCCGACCTTAATCGTGTCGCTGTACGCACTTCACCGACTGTTCCCGATTCTGAGAAGGCCGTCTGACTAGCGATGCTACCTTTCCCCGAGTCCGATTTACAATTGTCTTATACCGATTTGTAGGGGAGACGGGCGATGATGGATCTGAAACCCATTTCTCGATATCTTAATAGGCCTTTTTCCACAGGCGGGCGATGCGCCTTATCTGCTTAGTTACGCAATTCATGCGGCCAAACATACCCCTGACAACGTATACCTCAGCATTGGAGGACTGAGTGTATAAGCATAATAAGTTTATAATACCCATGCACATTATTTCCATAGAAATAAAAGTGGTTGCATCATATTCTAGGGTATTCTAGCTCCAAATTGATGTATCATACATGCATACCACCTCAATGATACCATAGATATATCTTAGATAACACAGGTATACCCAAACTGTATACACAATAATGCATTGGCAGGCCTAGCTATTATATGCTTATCTTTTTCCAAGTTAAAACCAAGATAATTATCAACTATAAAGTTTAGACAGCTCAGACTCACTGATACAATACCCAAGTTTGCTCCAACAATTTAATCTTTCCAAAAGCAACACTCCTGTGATCACACCCACCGTTCACACTTTAGGTGTGACTGGTGTGTTTGCTATACACATGAGGCCAGACTCGGCAGTGTTTGTCCGAGCAGCCGCGTATCTAGACAGTGGGCCGTTAGGCGGCGCTGAATGGCAACACCTGTATTGGATCGGAAGTTATTAAACTTTAGACTGTTTTCTATGAATCCACACCAGTGGCCCGTGGCTCACGACGGCTCGGCTCCCGGCGGCTCACTTTGATCTCTCTCGGGTTGCTGTACAAGGCCATAAAGTGGAGAGGTGTGATCGGCAAGCGTCGTTGAGGGTATAAAGGCCTGAACCCACTGGGCGATATATCTCCCTGCGGTATTGTAACTCCCCAACTCGCAGGGAGGGCCAGTTTATTGCACGGGTCGTCGACCTCCACAGTGGGATGTACTCAGTGGGGGGGGGGGGGGGGGGGTACAGGAATCGCACACGTTTTCTGGTCCACTGTGCGATTTTCCCTGCAATAAATTCCCCTCCCCTAGAAATTATTATATATATATATATATATATATTGCATTATATATATATATATATATATATATATATATATATATATTTATTATATATATATATATATATATATATATATATATATATATAAACTGGAATTACATGAGATGGTAGGATAATAACAAGTATAATAATGATTGACGAGTCTATATGTTTGGCTTATAATTTATTCATGATAACTACGAGGTATTTGAGTAAATCCTCCTTAAAAAAAAATTTCTTTTGTGTGGTATACATCCGCTCTGGTTGAGGGTGTGAGGTGAAGAGAGGGGTTGGGACTCCTCTAGGTTCAGCAGGTAGGCTCCCTCACGTGTCCCGACTTCAGCGCTTTCGTGGCCCCGTTGTGAACCTCAACGCAACCTCATAGGACCTCTGATGGTTTGTAGATGACCCTCTTCCGTCTATACTCATATGAAACCCGGTGGCTTTTATATTTCTTATATACATATACATGAGACATCAAAACACGTTTTATGGTTATATAAGTGAAAAACCTTATATTTTTCTCTGATAAAACCTTATAGTCAGAGTAAGAACTGTTTTCTATGAATCCACACCAGTGGCCCGTGGCTCACGACGGCTCGGCTCCCGGCGGCTCACTTTGATCTCTCTCGGGTTGCTGTACAAGGCCATAAAGTGGAGAGGTGTGATCGGCAAGCGTCGTTGAGGGTATAAAGGCCTGAACCCACTGGGCGATATATCTCCCTGCGGTATTGTAACTCCCCAACTCGCAGGGAGGGCCAGTTTATTGCACGGGTCGTCGACCTCCACAGTGGGATGTACTCAGTAGGGGGGGTACAGGAATCGCACACGTTTTCTGGTCCACTGTGCGATTTTCCCTGCAATAAATTCCCCTCCCCTAGAAATTATTATATATATATATATATATATTGTATTATATATATATATATATATATATATATATTTATTTATATATATATATATATATATATATATATATATATATATATAAACTGGAATTACATGAGATGGTAGGATAATAACAAGTATAATAATGATTGACGAGTCTATATGTTTGGCTTATAATTTATTCATGATAACTACGAGGTATTTGAGTAAATCCTCCTTAAAAAAAAATTTCTTTTGTGTGGTATACATCCGCTCTGGTTGAGGGTGTGAGGTGAAGAGAGGGGTTGGGACTCCTCTAGGTTCAGCAGGTAGGCTCCCTCACGTGTCCCGACTTCAGCGCTTTCGTGGCCCCGTTGTGAACCTCAACGCAACCTCATAGGACCTCTGATGGTTTGTAGATGACCCTCTTCCGTCTATACTCATATGAAACCCGGTGGCTTTTATATTTCTTATATACATATACATGAGACATCAAAACACGTTTTATGGTTATATAAGTGAAAAACCTTATATTTTTCTCTGATAAAACCTTATAGTCAGAGTAAGAACTTAAATACCTATGAGTAATGACTTAATATCATCCCAATCAGTGTGGGTTATTCCACCATTGCCTTAATATCATTTGAAGAAAATAAGACAAACATAGAGTATTTGTTGTGTTGTGTTTGTGTTGTGGCACATGGCAGTGTTGTTGTTTACACCACATGACCAAATCAGGTGGCCAAGGACCCTCTCCATGGGGGGTACAGGGGTTTAGGAACAGAAACGCAGGAAAACAATTCAGACATGTTTGAAATTTATCGCATGCGATTCTGGGTCCCTCCGAGGTACAATTTGTCGCCGAGAAATGTACCCTCAACGGGGGGTGGTACAGGAGTCGCAGGGGTGGAAATAGCAAGGCTGAACCCACTGTGCGATGCGATTTGGAGGTACCATATATCGCAGGGAAAGGAACAGGAATCGCACAGTGGGTTCAGGCCTTAAGACAGCGACATTCCTGTTCTCGATTATAATCGGTGATCGGATCGGTGAAAATCAGTGAAAAATGTCGCTGTCTTATGGGCTTTAGAAGTAATGGGGGGGGGGGGCAATGGCTCAGTAGTCAGAGTGTAGGCAGCAAAGATCAAAACCAATTTATCGGGTCAATATATTAGTTCTAACTGCAGCATTTCCTACCGCTGAATTAATCTCACTGACATGATCTTGTCGCAGGTACAGTATTAACATAGGAAAAACACCCAACATATATGTAAGGTCCCACCCACTAGTTACGACATGCTCCGACAAGCGTTCCGACACAGAATTTCTCTGTCGTAGCACTCTTTTCGGAGCGTGTCGTAGCATGTCGTAGCATGTCGGAGCGTGTGGGAGCGTGTCGTAACGTTTTGGGCGGGAAAAAAAGAGACCACGGCGCCGACACGGGCTACGACACGGGCTACGACAGAATACAATTTTCCTCAATTATTTCAAAAATGATGACAGTGACCTATCACTTTTAAACCCTAAATAAGTAGTATTATACATATGTATATTCTGGTAAAGTTTGAAGAAGGTGGCACGGGTTTTATTAGGTGAAATTGAACTTTTTAGAATTCTTTTATATTTTATTATCAAATATTTTCAAACTCTTCGGATATAGGAGGAGCACATCCTGATTAGTATGGAACTGAAATTTTGTCGAAATCCGTCAATTATAAACAGAGATATAGATGAAAATGTAAATGCCCATTGACTTAACATTGCTTCCACAGGTGCCAGTGTTAACGGTGGCGTAGACCTTGTCGGAAGCCTGCCTCCACTTGTGCAACACGCTATGATAGCGTTACCACACGCCCCGACACGCCCCGACACGCCCCGACATGTCGTAGGCCTTGCGACACACTCTGACAATTCCAACATGTTGGAATTGTCGGAAGCTTGTCGCAAGGCCTATGACAAGGCGCCCGTGTCGGGGCGTGTCGTAAGACATATCAGGGCGTGTTGCAGTCCTTGTCGGAAGACGAGCTCTATGGGAGCCATATGGGGCAAATACTCCGCTACTCCGCAACACACTGCCATCACTTTAAGCCTGCACATAGGGAAATCCACCTATGCGCATACCCTCCCGCAATGCATTCTGTTCCCCTAATGTTATACCGTCATGCTTTGCGCCATTCTATGGGGCTCCTAGTACCCCAAAATAATGTATTTATTTCATTATACCTTTCATTTTATATTTTTTTAAATATTACTGTATACAAACATCTACCCATTTATTGAACCACCATAGGGGCTCCTAGTACCCCAAAATAATGTATTTATTTCATTATACCTTTTATTTTATATTTTTTTTAATATTACTGTATACAAACATCTACCCATTTATTGAACCACCATACAGATTCATCCGTAAAGAGATTTGAGAATTTAAAAGATTAGTAAGAATAGAGAGGGGGTTTTTGGCTTTTAAATTCTGTGTAGGTGTTTAAATGGAGGCACTAACATCTAAATGTGCCCAGGAAAGCTTTAGATTGACCCTTGTAAGAAGGAAACCTTATAAATGTATGAGGTAGACACTTTGAGCGGCATAGAAAATGGTACCACGTGATAGAAGATATATGTCTGGGGAATACATTAACTTACTTAAAGCGGGATAAGGCGCACAGTGACAGCGCACAGTGACCCACTTAAAATAGATGGAGGGGGACACAGGGGAGGATAACTTATATAGCTTTATAGAGGGTTACACGCACTGCCCATAGGTGTGAAGTGTTGCGCACGGCAGTAAAGTGATGCGCAGAGTGTTGTTGAGTATTTGCCCCATATGGCTCCCATAGAGCTCCACTACTGCGATGATTTACCCGCTTCCGACAGAACGTTCGATTTTGTGTAGGAAGCGTCACTGCACATCGCCATAACGCACATATCGGCTGTATCGTGGCTTGTTTTATACCTGTATACACCTCTTATACGCGTCTACATTTCGGGCGTCTACGAGACAGTTTCCATATGTAGACGCGCGCGACTTGGCTGTCTTTCATGCCTGGCGTATTTAAGATAAAATATACTCTGCGCAATATATATACACCATGCGTATATATGATACCAAAAAAAAAGAATTGCGACCCACGACCCGCCCGGGCCTGTGGGTGTTGGTAGAGGATACACCAACACTGACCCGCCACCCGCGACCTCCCAGCCCCACCCTCTACCGCCCCCCCCCCCCCACCACCCCATGCCACCCCACCACCCCATGCCACCCCACCACCCCATGCCACCCCCAGCCAGCCTCAGTGAGAAGCCGCCCGCTGCCCGCCGCCCGCCGCCCGCCGCCCGCCGCCAGCCGCGTTTGTACAGGTTGACTCAGTGGGAAACCCTCCCCTACCCCCCACCGCCCGCCGTTGCCCGCCGCGAGGTGTTATGGTGTCGGGGGGCGGCCTGGTAGACATGTGCAGCCGCATTCATACCTGTGCAGCCGTATTCACACCTGTGCGGCCGCATTTCACACAGGGGTAAGATGATTTCAGGATTCAACCTCAAGTCTGAAGAGGCTCATTATATAGTAAGCCTCACTGTCCACACATTGAAATGTGGGTGAGGGGCTTAAGCAATATATGCATTTAGAAAGGAGTCTGCACCATATATATATATGCCTATCATGTAAGCGTTGACGGTATCAATGATGGACATTATTAGACAGCTGAGATGTCAGGACATCATCTAATTTTTTGTTGGCCTCCTTCAAGCAGAGGGTGCATCTGGCATTCAGAAACGTCTTCTTTTTGTGATACACCTTCGTGTAAAAGGTCCATCTGACACTGTCAGTATAAACAATGTTATATTTTTGCCTTACAGGCTCACCGTTACCGCCATGTGCAGAATGGACCTGACCTACTTTCCAATGGACAGTCAGATCTGCTCACTGGAGATCGAGAGTTGTAAGTAACACTTTGAAGTGATTTGATACGTGCCTGGGAACAATTAATTCTTATTCACTTTAAGAGCAGGACTGTTTGCACAGTTTATTTTTCCCTTTGACTTTTACTGCACTAAAGATATTAATGGATTAGGAGTAAGAATATGTGTTAAGGGCAACGCACACTTTGCGATTTTTCCCATGAGATATGCTAGAGATTTTGCACTGACAATATCGCAAGGGGGTGAAGCCAACGCAGCAGGGGCCTGGTAAAAGTCGGCGACAAAATCTGTTGGGCGTCGGTCATACTAGCAGGAGATGGGTTTAAAATCTCTAGGCAAACCTGTACACACCTTGAGATCTTTTCTGAGATTTTCTTCTGCGCAATCTCTTCTGACAAATGCAGTTTTAGAAATTATTGTCAGAAAGTTTATATATAATTTTAACAGACAAATTAATCATATTAGTGACTTCTTTTCAATTATGATTTGTTTCTATGAGGAGAAAAATATATATCTAAGGAGACATTTACCTAAACTATGCAGATCACAAGTAAGAATAGACTATTTCATGAAGAAATCCCCGAAAAATAGATAGTTAAAGGGCTGGGAGGGGCATGGAGGGGCATGGAGGGGACTAGCTGAACTAGTAGCCCTCCCAGCGGCCCTCCCAGCGCGAGAATTAGACTAAAAGGGACATATCTCAAGGGAATAAATGAAACATGCTTCATTTGAAAATCTCCAGGAAAGTCTCAAAGAAATGTCGGTGACAAAGTCCAAAACAGCTGGAGGGAAAGGGGGTGAAAAAGATGTGGTACAATATCTCAAGAAAACCCATGCACACCTTGCGATATTGTAGCAGAAAAATATCGCAAGGGGAGTTTTGCGCCGACATTTCCCCTAAACACGGAAAAAGTCGCAAGTGTGCGATATTAGGACCTCGTCTTGTTTTGTTATCACTGAAACATACAGAAGATAGTGGGATGTAAAGGGACAATGGTGTGGATCTGGGGATTACCAAATGGTAATCCCAAACCATAATGCCACAGGAGAAGGCGGTTGGCATTCTGCCCTGTTGACGATCCTCTCGTCCACGTTTTGTCACACTACATCTGATGAACCTTATGACTGCCACCTGTACAGCAAATACACACTGCCCCTGGTTAGATAAATTACTCAATATTAACTGGTTTCAGATCATAGCGACCATATTCTCCGAGGGCTAGACCCGTTGTAATATCAGACCGAATGCAAAGATATTACGTATATTTATTAAAAAAAATACCAAAAAAAACCAAGTCATATCGATACTTAATTACATTTGACATATACATTCCACTGATTCCACGTATCTATTAGTATAATTGTCAGCTGATGGAATGTAACGGTAGAATGAGTGATCCGCAAAGAGCTAGACGGTTGAAATGAGTACAGAGTTGTTACCAGTAGAATCTCAACCACAGGGACAATGCCTCGGCCTTCTCCTAACCTCAGGTTATTGTTATCTGAGTAATGACCGGGATTAACTTAGCAATGGGTCTCTAAGGACTCTGAATCTGAATAGGTTTTGGGGAATACCTTTTAGGATATACTACTGAAAGTAGATTGGATATATATGTGTGGTGGGAATAATTATCATTACATGTTACCATAACCTATTTAACCCTTTGGTTATGGTCCCGGAAGGTATAAAACGGCAAACCCCAGATGGTGCTTTAAGGCATTTTGTGCCTTTGCAACGCCATATCCATTTTGTGTCAGGAGATGCATCATAATGCCTATCGGGGTGCATCGGTATCTCAGTGGACGGCGGCTGAATTGAGACCAGATAACTCCTAGATCCCAGGACCCCAATACCTAAAATTACAGATAGAATAGAGAATGGAAAAGACTCCCCCCACCTCCCCCTCCCCGGATATGCACCATCCTTTATTTTATCTATCTACTCTCCAACTAAAGAGGACCTACCCCAACACCTGTGCGGAGCAGTAAACACCCCTCCACAATGGGTTTAATTGAGCTGGGTGAGATGTGAGGCGCGTGAGGCCAGAGAGGCCAGCAATAATCATCTGTGTATCTGACCACCTGCAGGATGGACCCTGCTCACGTACATTTACCATCTGTAGGCCTGTGATATTTGACCACTACATCTACCCCTGTGTTCACTCTCTGATTCGGAGCATGCACCGAAACTAATTCATCAGCCACAGTGGTGAAAGGTCATTATCTAAGATTATGTATGAACTATGACCTGACTGTATATGTATTGTTCACTGGTCGTAGCCCATACAGCTTATTTCTATGATAAGATAGATTCTTGAAACATGGTGGTGATACTTTTGTACTGGTAGAAAAGGTGGATAATAATAGACATTAGAAAACAAACCTTCTTATGACCTGTCTGTTGTTCTCAAGCCTTATCCTTGCAGGTTTTCAGGAGTCTCTTAGCAGTGATATTTCTTGCGATATAAGAGAGGTGGTTTTGTGAGATTCCTAGAGAGGTTGGCTGAGAGGTGGTGAGAAGAAATAATTACCACTGTTCGAAAACCCCCATTTTACATATGCATACACCCGGCGTATATAGCTATCATTTTGCGTATACACCAAGGTAGTCCTATTTCCCGTTGTGTATATTCCTCATCTGTAGGCGTATATATGTGTCCATGATACAGTCATATATGCTTCGTATATACGCCTGATTCTGTTGTATTTACACAACTTTTCAATCTCTGCAACTATGAGACACTACTGTAGTATCTCGTTTGCCATTAGTCATTAAGTCCTTGGTTTATGGAAAATCCAATGTTATATTATCAATTTTGATTATAAAATCGTTCTAAAACCCTGTTTATTATCTTTTCATTAAATACATATGATAAACCCAGCATTCTTCGGTTTTTAAAAGTTTTTTAAACAGATTTTACTCTCAAAACACCACTCTTCTGTAAGGTTCTTGATATAAGCCTTTATAATACTTTGAGAGGTTGAGGTCATAAAAAATGGGTCAGGCTTCACTGTGAGTATATGAGAGGCTCCTACCACCACAATCTCTACCCCCCACAACTTCCAACAACACAACCAGGGGCGGGGGCGGAGGCGGAGGTAGAGGCGGAGGTGGGAGCGGCTGTAGCAGGGTCGGAGCCATGGTGGGGTTGGGGCACAGATGGGTGGTCAGAAATTGAAGGGGGGAACAGAGTGGCGGACGCTCATGAACCTTTTTTTTTTCATCAGTATACATATATGGCAAACGTATACAACCATATGGATACGAACAACGTATATGGGTCAGATTTTCTCAAAATGTACAATTCGGACCTCTGGGCCAACACAAAACAAGATTCATAATATTTCAAAGAATCATTTAAAAAAACGTTTTTTCTTTTAGAGCAACATCTCAGCTGTATGTAGATATCAATTATACTGACTTTCTCCAAGTGGTTCAGTTTTTACATTTGTTACGGTAAAAGTTTATTTTTCTTATGGAACGCCCAAAAGATTTGGAACATGCTGTCACTGGAAATACTGTCTAGTGCATTATATTCAAAGTACAATTACAAGATTCATTATAATGATAGAATTAATACTGGACTTCATGTGTACTAAATTTTGATGAGTTGCTCTGAATATCATCATGTCTATTATATGGAAAACTTTTACTCACATTTCAGAAAAATTCTACACAAAGCTATACATCCCTACCATACTGGGATACAAATATCAGAAGTTACTAGTATCAATATTATACTATACCGCTCATTGAACCCATCTAAGTTTCGGACTTTCCCCAAAAACTTGCACCCATGACCAGTTCGCTATGTCCACACAGAACCAAATGTATCACAGTAAATATTACCTCCAGAGGCACCAAACAAGTTTGCTACATTTGTATCAAACATGTACATGTACACTTTAGAAGTGTTTTCAACCTTCAAGAGATACATAATTTAAATTAACAGAGCCTGTTGGGTGGTGATAGGCTGAAAGATGACTTAAATAAAAAGCAAGTTGAAATTTCAAAAGAGAAAATGACTAGATTAATTTGCTCTGAACCACCAGTGAAACCCACCAACAGACTCCCCATTGTATCTAATATATCAAACAAATAGTTTTAGATAGCTAATTTTCTACACCACCTATGTGCGAACCTGAGACCTTACATTAGTTTCGGATGTTCCCCGAAAACTTGCACCCGTGACAAGTTACCTACGTTCACACAGAAACACTTGTATTACAGTTAATATTACATCCAGAGGCACCAAATCTGCTATGTTTGTAGCAAACATGTATATGTACACTTTAGAAGTGTTTTCAACACTTGACATTTCAAAAGAGCAAAGTACTAGGTTAATTTGCTCAGAACCACCAATGAAACCTACCAGCAGACTTCCCAACATCTCTACTATATCAAACAAACGGTTTTAGAAATACCAAAAAGCTTTGGCATGAACACCCATCAAACTGTAAAAAAAAGTTTGGGATGTTCCACACTAGGTGGTGGGTCTTCCCCCTACACATTACCCAGTGTCTGTGAAAGGCAGAGTGGCCTGTAGAGGTACAAAACTTGTAACTGTACTAGGAAACATCAATATATGTACCTCTGTACATCTAGCTTGAAAAAGTATAAAATTTTATGGAAAAAAGGTGACATCCTTGGAATAATCAATTTAAAAATCACAAATCCTTACTTTTGTAGAGTAAGAGACAAGTGAAAAATGCAAAGCATGGATTGAAAAATGTACCAAGACATCTCCAAATATGTATTATAACTTAATTGAATTTTTCTACCACCATCATAAGCAATTAAATAACTCAGTCTGCAAAGCCTTATGGACAATTTTGCCTGTTCCAGCACCCTTATATCCACAATAGATTTAGAAAGCAGGAGAAAAAATGCAAAAACCACATTGCAAAAGTACAAGAAATTAACTACGACCTGACAAAAAGTTTGAATGTGAGTCATTTATGCTGGTGACAGTTCAAAATGGGCCCTCCTTCCTTTCCCAGTGTAGACTGGTTTGGGGACTGTACACAAGATATCAGCAAGGGGCACATCAAGAATATCTGGTGTCGCAGGCCACTTGAAGTTGTTCTCTCATCTATTGTCACAACCAAGCTGAAGGAAAGAGACCTCAGCGCTGTCGGCATCGCTGTTTAGGACTTCTCTGATGTACCACCTCCTATCATAGACGGCAGCAAGCCAAGACCCTGTAGCTGGTGACACAACACTGCTGGCTGGCAAGTTCTCTGTTGGAGAAGTGAGCTCATCAAGTTCAAAGATGATGTGATGCTCCCATCCTTCACAGCCACCAAGGAAGGAACTAGAAGAGTGACAACACTGAAGATAGCAAGAAGTCTCCTGAAGAGCAATGGAGTGAGCAGGAACACAGCACATCATGGAATGGGCCTTTATTCTGAGACAATTGCAAAAGACTTGTGTAAAAGCACACCTCAATATTCCCTGAAGTGGAGAACCACAGGGTAAACAGTTACTGGCTCCTTTGCAAAGGAGACTGTGGTTTGTCAGGGTAGCTGACAACCAAGTTCTCAGCAAAGTCTATCTGCACGGTACACTCCACTGGAGTGAGGTTGCTGCGCAGTCGACGGAGGGCCTGTTCCTGTGAATACACTCTCCTAATGTGGCTCTCCATCAGGGAAAAGTCGGATTTCAGTTCATGCCTGAAGGTGTCCTGTGGCTCTGTCTGGGTGACAAAGCAGAGCTTCTTCGTTGTCTTCCCTTTATCGCCATAGACCACATCCACTCTCTTTCACATGTCTACTGAAACGACAAGCGGCAACTGGTCCAGCTTGGCATCAACACCCACCCACGGAACCTGCAGAAAGCAGTCAGGAAGAAGGAGAAGGCCAAGTCCGTGGAGGGGTTTCATCCTCAAAGCAAAGTTCTGATGCTTAACACAAAGACAAACACTTGTGTTATGGCAGTGCACCAGAAGGATGTAGCAGTGCTTTCGATGAAGACTATGGAAAAATCTCAGGGGATTCTTCCCGGAACTTCACATGAAGAACATGGAGGAACTCCGTAAAGTGTACCTTCTGGTACTTAACCTTCTGCAAAGTGAGAGTGTCTTTCTTTCCTGGAAGAGTAACAGAATGTTTTGGCCTCTTGAAGAGGTCAACAATAGCCAAAGATGTTTTGTGGAAGGCAGCTACACTGGACTTGTCCTTCCACGGTGAAGAACTTCGGTCCAGGCCCACATCCTGTGAGAGTTGAGATGCCCCACATACCGAATGTAGCTCCACTGGCAACACAATTTTGGGCAAAACTCTATGCCGCTGCATTCTGGGAAGACGTTTGATGGCAGCAGTGATGACATTGTAGATCCAGGCTTTGTGCACCTCACCCAGGAGTGAAACAGGTGGTGTCTGTTGGGAAGTCGGTGTGGTGCTGGTGCGCACTGGTGGTGTTTTACGCACAGGGTCCTGGTCAGGCAGCACATTGTAAGCAACATCCTGCCCTGTCTTTCCCTCAGGCAGAGGAACAGCACTGTGTTGTTGGCTGACTTGCTTCTGCAGACCCTGGAGCTTGGCCCTGACCCTCACATTGTCCTGTATGTGTTACACTCCAACGAGCAGTCCTCTCCTTCTGGTGCCGGTAGTACAGTGCTGACTTCCGGGGTGTTCTCAGGCCCTTGCCTCCCATTGGGCGGCGGGGGATTGAGGTGTATCTGAAAAGAGGTTACAATCCAATACATATCTACACAAATTCTAGAAAATTACCCATCACCTCTAAAGAAATATTGTTTAAAGTTATTGTTTTTCTGTTACTGAAATAATCTGTAATTAAAATAATATTACTTTTCATGATATATTTATAATTTTATTCATGATTCATACACATATCCTAGAAACCTCTTGACTAAGAAGAATAACTGTAAGTGTTGTGGATGTAACTATGCAAAGGCTTAACAAGTACATGTCATGCAAAATATGCATAGAATGCTGAAATGTATGAATTAAAAACTCACGGCTAACATTGAGGATTATAAAGTTATGGAAGGAGGCCTGGCTTTGCCTCTGTGCACTATCAGATAGATCATAGCCCTGGAATTCAACAGATAATCAACATGGACATGCATCTTAAAAATTGCATACTTCCAACACCAGCAATCTTGAACAAGATGCACACTTCAAAACATTAACACTGTTATCTGTGCACTGAATTTGAAGAGATAATTAATAATTGCACATACATCTACATGTACGTGTAGACATAGCTTAACAATATGATGCACTCTCCAAACACCAATTTCTTTCTACCTATTTAGTAGCAGCTGCAGTAAAGTGTACTTAATCTACAGTTCTAAATGTGTGTACATAGTAAAGAGTAACTAGATAGAGCATAGAAAACTTACACCAACTCCTCAATTTGAGTGGTCCTACCAGGAGAAACTGGTGGAGACTTGGAGGCTGTGGTCAGATTGGGAGGGGACTTGGGGGAGAAAGGGCAGGGTTCTTTCTATAAAAGGAGAAGGGTTTGGTGGTGCAGGATGAGGTGGAGGAGAGGAGGGTTGCAGTGGCAGGGGTGGTGGCTTCAGGGGTGATGGCTTCAGGGATGGTGGTAGCAGGGGCAATGGCAGGAGGAGTGGAGGGGGTGGAAGGGGCTTGGGAGGAACATCTTCTTCTTTTGGTTATGGGTGTGGTGGAGGTGGAGAGGGTAGCAGGGGATGGTGAGTGAATTTTGGTATAGGTGGGGTGGACACAGACTCCTTGTTTGGTTTTATGGGCCCCATCCTGCTGCGATGGGTTAGGGGGGCCTTGTGTATATGTTGGGAGGTACGCTTATCTTAAGTGTTATCTTTGGAAAAAAACAAAATGGAAATCTTAAGTCGAAACATAAAAGATAAAGAGAAATAATGTCAAAAAGAACAAGCATCTCCATACATGTTTTTGTATTGGTAATGCCATAGTAACAGTGCAATATTCAACATTTTGTACAAAAGGGAACATCCGAAACTTTACAAATAAACCCAAGACTAAATTGAGAAAAATAAATACAATACAAAGATTATACATTGTTTTCCCTACAAAATGATACTAAGCATGACAGAATAGGTGAAAAAGCAAGGTTGTAGAACCCGATATGAATTTTGCTGGAAAGTCCAAAATGTTTTGCCGGAACGGGCATATTGCAGTTGAATACACTATAAACCTTTTAAAATATAAAATCTAAGTATTTCCCACAGTGAACATGCTAAGAAATACATGTGGGTTACACAGTTTGACAAATCCAGAGAAAAATATTTGTTAAAGCTTCAATTGAAAATTCAAATTTGAAAAAAAAGGAATGGGCGAAACCTTGATTTTGTATGAGTCACCTTGGACATTTCATTTATGTGGTGAGTCTTGACTGATTTATATTTGTTATATGATTTTATTTATGAACTGTATATTACTAACTTTGGCACCTGACTTAAGGACATTTTATTAATCATTAAACTTATAATTAAATATGTTTGATTAGGTGTCTGAGTTAGATCAGATTAGATGACTGAGGTAAAAGCAGCACGTCAGTGAATCAAAGCAATTTTTAATTACTGCACAATGAAGGAATAGTGCCACATAGTTGAACTTTATATCAATTTAAAGCTGAGAATGTCCCTAATAAGATGCAAAAAACGTCTTTTAATATATTAATTATTAAAGGTTTCACAGATGATTATGTAAAAAATTACCCGAATTCATAGGATTGTACATTCTGAGAAAATCTGACACATATATATCGCACACAAGATATTTCTTCTCATAACCTCTTGGCGGCAAATACCGCCATTACGCTTCCATATACAAGTGGAAACAGTATTGTATACACCGCATGTACACGCTGGCGTGAAATGTGGACATATACATATGAAAAAATGTGAATATACATCTGATACATGCATTTACACAATATCACATATATGAAAAAAATGGGTTATTTTGCGCAGTGTACTTATGCTCTCCTCTTTTTGTCCTTGCGCAGCACTATGAAGCGCAATTTACACAGTAGGTGCCACATTTAGAGACGGTTGATAATACAATAATGCATAATGGCATAAAGCCTGTGAGAAGTTGTGAGAGGCGTGAATACCAGCTTCCTAAAATGAATATCTTTGGGAAAAGGTTAATCCAGAACGATTTATATTTTCTTTTGAAGTAAGAGAACAGAAAGGCTAATAGTTGGTGTCAGTTACCTATAGGGGAGGTTAGGCTGGCATAGTTGGGGAAACACGGAGTAGAGGAAAAGGTTAATGGGTTATGTGGGTGGTTATAAGGAAGTATAAAATGAATCCTCAAGTATCAAACATAGAACATCATAAGAAAATTTGTATATCAAATTCTCAATGGAAATGTACAGGACTATGATTAATAAGATTCGTTGTTCAATAACAAAGAATTAACAGCATTAAATGTGGTTGCCTTAAGAATCTGTGAGGGTGAGTATAATGAGTATAGAAGAGAAAAGGGCATGGTTGCTAGGATTGTTCGGTTGTTTATTCAAGCTCGGTTTTACACAATGAGGCCTGAATCCGGTTTCCGAGTTTGAGAAGTTACTTGAACCTGAACAAACAGTAAGAGACTGGCCCTTGAGATGAAATCTCTCCGGTTGAGAAGAATTGGCGAAAAATGATATCGATAACAACAATATCGATATAAGCAAGGATGCAAATGATGACGTGTATGGCTTTAGGAAATGCCGCAATGGAGACCCAATACATAAATCGTGTTAAGGATCACAAGTGATAAAGCTAATCTATTTTTGCATTACCCAGATTTGTCTCAACCAAAGGGGTGAGGCCCCGAGAGCTACATGTTATAGTAAAGAGGCATCCTTTTTATAACTAGTTGTATCCTATTTATCGTATATTGGTAGTGAGCTATTATCTTTGATATTCGAGGATTTGATGATCAGATATTTGATAACGTGAAAATATGAATAATTTTATTATCAAAATTGATAACGTAACATTGGATTTTCCATATACCAAGGACTTAATGACTAATGGCAAATGAAATATGGTAACAGTGGTGTCCCCAAGTGGCAGAGATCGGAACTATGCATAGTGGTGTAAATTCAACAGGATCAGGCGTATATATGAATCTGGGAGCTGTTTCAAAACCATAGACTTAAACCACGTTTTGAAACAGCTCCCAGGGGTATATATGAATCAGGCGCCTACAGATGAGCCGTATACAAACGGGGAATAGGACGACCTTGTATACGCAAAAGCATACCTATATACGCCGGCCGCATATATATGTAAAAGCGATAGTCTTTTCAAGGGTATGGTGGTAGACAGCTACTTGTGCAAATGGTGAACTATATCCAATAAAAACAAAGAAGACCTGCCTATGATAACTGAACCTTCTACAACTTTTTTTTATTCAGTAAAGACGTTTTACGACATACAAAGTTCACCAAATAGGGGTGCTCTTCCACTTTGAAGTCACAATGATAATTACAGAACAATGTACAAAAACGCCAAGGACTTATACATGGACCTCTAAAGACAGAGTCAGTAGTTCTTATTAACATACATTGAATGTCTCTTAACAGTCTAATGAATTACTATTAATAAGCAGTCTCTGTTATCATAGTCATCAGTACTTCCTTGACGTTGGCCTTGAAAGTGTCCCCGGATGGTTGTGCTTGTACTTCAGCAGGTAATCGATCCCAGTACTTTATCCCCTGATATAACGGCGAGTTTCTGATTTTTTCAGTTCTTGGCTTCTGGACTTTAATCTTTATCATTCTTCACTTTTGATTCCTTTGGGTATCCGGTCATATATATGTTGTTCATCTTCAGTCCACCATTTGATCAAGTTCAGTAGATGATTCATCCTCCTTACACTTAATGGACGGATCTTACATAACTGATACAAACCATTATTGCTTATATCTTTTGCTTTTTTTTACCCCTATTGCAGTGCATAGAGCGTTATTAACAAGAACTTGCAGTTACATTTTCTCTTTTGACATCAGGGTTTGTACATGGTCAGCATATTAAATTATAGGGACCAACATATGTTTTATATTATTGACAGAGACACGAGAGTGTATAGTTTGCTCACGACACGCTAGCCAAATTATGTAGATGACCGCGATAATTTATTGAATACATGACAATATATAAACATTTAACAAGAAATTATTGAGTATAATCAGGCCGTCTGTATAGGTGTAGGGTTGGAACCCGAACAGGTGGGTTAACCTTAGTGGCCGACAGGTGTTGCCAATGTGAGTTTAATCTTTACCAGCACCCCCTCTAGCGGTATCTGATTAATATATCCGACCAAAGGCTTACTTTGGTCTACACATATTATTGACAGAGACACAAGAATGTATAGTTTGCTCACGACACGCTAGCCAAACTATGTAGATGACAGCGGCAAGTCAAAACTAACTAAACGTAAACATCGAGATCATTACCCTTTACCCTGAACGCAAGAGGAAGGAAGTCTGAAGTGGGCTAAATGAAATTTATTTTAATTTTATGAATGACCAATTAGACATAAGATATTGATACAATGGTAGAAATATTGTAATGGATAAGCATATCCATATTGGTAAATATGATATGATAAGAATAGTCATATTGGTAAATATGATATTATAAGGTAGTACATATTGGTAAATATGATACAAGGATATACATATTGGTAAATATGATATATGATAAGAAGATACATATGGAAGAATACATATGGTAATTGACAGGTGTCAATTATGGTATAAGTATACGAGTATTATGATGTAATACGTATATGTATTTGTATGATATGTATAAAAACACCCAAAAAGTCCATGAAAAGGTGAGTGGTGGGTGGGAATGAGTTCGTTAATCACTTGTTGATGGAATTGACAAGTGATTTGTTGACTTGAGTGGCATTTGCGTCCAGGATGTAGCTCCTGTGAGCGTTAGAGCGCCACCCCTGTAGCATTGAATATACAGTTCTGGTAGCCCGGCCTGGAAGGCTTGGGTGGCGGCGGCCTTTCTCAGGCTGTGGAGGGTATATGTCTTTGGGGGGTGGCCGGCCTCGGTGATGAGTCTAGTCCAGTGTTTAGATAACGACCGGGTCTTTATCAGTGTCCTGTCTTCGTTCATGAGGAACGGGTCCTGATCGGATCGCGTGGGGACTGCCGTGGTCATTTCCCTCACGGCCGTGATGGGACACGTGGCCGGCTCCGGTGATGCCTGGAGGGCCACCCGTTTCTCCTCTCCAACACACTGGAGGTTTTGGGCGGCCTTGATCCGTACAAGCACGTGAGTTAACGTGACCGCCACGTCTCCACGTGAGAGGTGTCGGACCGGATCGAAGCCCCCCACCGTTGGCGGCGCGACCTCGCTTTGCCGGAGTGCAGCGTAATACACTATCAGGAAGGCCGCGCGCAGCGTCCGGTCGAGGGGCGTGGCCATGAGGCCGGCGAGGACGTCTCTGAGCACCTCCATCGGGATCGGAGGTTTGATAGGTTGATAGGTTTTGTCCCTCTTCATAGCGTCGAGGGCCCTCTTCACCCGTACGTCCTCGGTCGCCGCGAAACTCCCACCGGAGAGCTGTAGGTGCGACCGTAGGTGGGACAGGTGGTTCGCTACGGTCGCGGGCGAGGGGGCGTGGTCGGCGACGTATTCCAGGTAGGCTATTACAAAACTCACGGACGGTGCCTGGGGATCCGTCCCCATCCTCCGGCAGAAGGCGAGGTAGGTGGATACGGTGCTTCGCTGGTTTGCGACCGTGCCTGGGGCACGAGCCGCGGTCTGTCGAACAGATGCCCTCTGCTGGATCTGCAGGTAAGCCGGAGAACGGGGACAAATGAGGCGTGGTTGCATGGTACTACAGAGACAAGATTATGGAAAGACATGTAATAGGCCGCAGTCCGAGGTGAGGTGCGACCGACTGAGGGCGTCCACGACCGAGTTCTGGACACCGGGCACGTGGGTATACACGAGTTCCACCTGTAGTTTCACCTGCACCATCCAGGCCTGGCGAGCGCACTCCGCGAGGACTTTGTTGCGTGCCCGGCCTGACGTCAGTGCCTGGATGGTGCCCATATTGTCACAAAATACCTCGACCCGCGTGCCCCGGTCCAGAAGGTATTTAGGGCATAAATGGTGTTCAATGCCTTGAGTTCTGATATGCAGTCGACTGGATCGTTCAGGGGGCAGACTTGCCCGGAGTAAGCGCGTCTGCCGTCGGTGCCCCCGACCCCGGTCAAGCATGCGTCCACCGTTATGCACTTGGTGGGGGGCCCTCGAGGTATCAGGGCATGGCCGTTCCATCCCTTGGCGAACCGCGAGAACCAGCTGAAATCCTGACGCATCTCGGACGAGACGTTGATGTAATACCCCTCCATAGCCCGTAGGGCCTCAAGCAGCTTGCTCACGAACGGCCTCGCGGGGTGGACGCATCGGGAGACGTGTAGGATCCTGCTGAGGACGGACTGGAGTTGTCGCTTTGTTAACGACTGCTTGCGGGCCACGGCCAAGACATGTTGCCGGACCTCCTCCAACTTGTCCTCGGGGATCGTAAGGGTCATCTCGGCTGCATCGATCTGTATCCCCAGCCATCGCACAGTCTGACCGGGCTCCTGCGCCTTGTCGCGGGCCTCTGGGAGGCCCAGTTCCTTGAGGAGGCTGCGGGCTGCGGCGAAGTCCGAGACCGCTTCCTCTTTGCTGGGGGAGAGAATGATGAGGTCGTCGAGGTACATGGCTGCCTCGACACCCCTCCGGGCAAGAATCTCCACTATGGTGTCGGCGACGCACTGCATGTGATAGGACGACGCGCGGGCACCAAACGGCATCGCTGTATCGCAGAAATACCCGCCGTCCCAGGAGAAACACAGCAGCGGCCAGTCAAGGGGATCGCAGCGGAAATTCTTGTACACCCTCAAGATGTTGATGGTTGCCATGTAGCTCCCGGTCCCCGAGGCTGCAAGGCAGGAGACAAACTGTCGACCGAGGGGAGGCTGTGCTCCCTCTCTTCGCCGTACACCGCGTTCTTCATTATGTAGGCATTCACGCTTCTGTCATGTGGGAAAGTCATGTCCGTGATGACCCTCCGGGCCTCGGATCCCCGCTTCTCCCGGGACATGAGTGGGGACACATGGCACCACGGCCCGAACGGGGCCTCCGAGAACGGAGTTCCTTATCCACAAACTCGGTCACTTTCACGGGGTGAGCCGTGGCGCTCGGGTGATTCGGTAGATCCCGGGTATCGCTGACCGGCCCGAGGTAGCCGAGGGGAAAACCGTAGCGTATAAATCCGAGCAGTTTCTTCTTCCCCTCCATACCCGTGAGGTATGCCTCCCAGGCCCATGGGTTGAGGTCAGTGGGGAGCGCGATCTTAGCGCACATCGCGTTAGGGAGACCTGAGGCCCGAACGGCTCTGTATATGTGCCCGTACGCCGCGGGCGCATCCTCGTGTAGGGTCGGCCATTCTGCACGCCGGTGGTGCATCAGAATCTCCGGATCCGTCCTGACTCCGGGGGGTACAACTCCGGTGCGACACACTTCCTTTAGTACGTTAGTGTTAGATCGGGGGTTATCGGCGTGCAGCGCGGTAACACTAACACCGCTGCTTAGCTGAAGGGCGCCGCCCACCAGCGTGGCCGCCCGGCCCGGGGCCAGCCTCTTGTTGTTGTTATTGTCTCCACGTGTTTCCCTCACCACGCGTGAGGTGAGGTCACGTGCCTTGACTCCTCTGCCCAGTGTGCCCGGGGGGGGGCGCAGCCGTTGGGCCGGTAGCCGGCCCTCCCCCGCTCACCACCTGGGCCCACGTCCTGTGTGGCAGTTTATTGGGGGCTGTTACGCGAGCATCCGGGGTCGCGTCCTGTGTGATGTCACATGCACCGCATGCTGTGACCCCGGGCCCGGGGGTGCATGCACGTGAGTATCCTGTTACTGGGTGCGCTCCGATCACTCGCGGGGCGCACCGTAACCATTTTTTGCAGCTGGTGGGGGTGCGTGTTGTGGTTGTACATCCTGCCGTGGGTCCACCACCCGCAGCGTGTGTCCGGCCTGTGGAGTGTATCCGGCTGGTCCGGCCCGGCGGGGTGCTGGAGTGGGGGCCGGCTGAGCCTCGTAGCCCATCGTGTAGCCTAGCTTACGGTTACACGCGTGGAGGGAATGCCCGCATTGCTTCCCAATGGAATCGCAATACGAGCAGATGTGAAGCCACCTCACCGGCCCGTCCTCGTTGCTGCTCCTGTGGCGGCACCCCCGGTCCGAGTTAAACTGCCGGCATGGCAGATCCTTTGCTCCTCCTTTTCCCCCGTCCGGTCGGGCCTGGGCCGTCCCGGTCGTCATGGCCAGTCGCACTCACTCCTCTTGTATCAAGCTGTAGTCATACCACGCTAGCCGGCCGGCTTCGACCTGGTCGAATACGTACTGTGACCACCTACGAACCCCGGCCCACGGGCGGGACTGAGCATCGACCGAGACCTGGTGGAGATGCTTAAACATGTGGTCCCGGTCGGCCGGGTCCACGGCACGGTGATCGCTAAGGAGCCCAATGAAGGCACTCACGTATTCCATGGGGCCCAAAGTCGCTCGCACCTCCAACTTCTGTGAGAGAGTGTACACTTCCTCACGGTCAACAAACATGTACTGCTTTGAAGTTAGACGAGCAATGTTTATGTCAGAATAAAGCTTACCTGCCGCACGGTCGTGCCTTATCGTTTCCCGGTCGAGCTCCCTTTGAATGTAGGCGTCCGGCGTGTAGCGATCTCATAGCTGCTTCAGGTGGGGAAGTACGTGGGCGGCCTGGTCCTCGGCCCAGACCTCTGTCCTCCGTTCCGCCGCCGAGCGAGCCGTGGGGGCCCGGGATCCGCGGTCCAGTGATTGTTGCCTAGAGAGCTTGGCGATGGCTTGCGCTACGCCGCTGATCTCTGCTTTCATTTCCGCTCTCATCTTGGCGAGTCCGGTCTCTATGGCCGCCAGCCTGCACGCTTCCCGCCTGGGATACGAAGTCCACGTGCTCCTCGCTTGGTTTCACGGTCGAGTCCGACTGTTGATCACCTTCTTGTCCCTGCGAGGGGCCTGGAGTTGCTCGGGTCTTCGGCATCTTATCTGCTTTGCTTCTTCGATCAATAACCCATGATTGTCCCAATACGGCTCGGTCCGTTCCTCGTGGAGTGCACGGGACGCGAGCGATGTAGGCCAAAAAGAGAAATTGTAGAGTATGTGTGTACGAGTTGAAGAGCAGCAGCAGAATGGGATGAAGCGAGTGTAGTGGCACGCCACGTGACCGCGTGGTTCACGTGGGTTGCATGAGGGGGCGCGCAGGGAGCGCTAGTAGGAGGGGAGTGCGTCAGGTGGAGCAATGACCGCCCCTGACCCTACGGCCATGGGCTACCAATTTGATATAGTGTGGTCCAATGATAATTTGTTTTTAAACGTGTCAGGTAGGTAAAGAAGGACACTCCAGGATTTCCAATCCCCAATATGTTTAATCTGGTGTATTGGCATCCCAACATCAGCCAAAAAACTCGCACCACTTCTTCTTAGACTGTGTGGATTGTATTTTTCCCTCAGCCCTATTTTTTCAAATGGATACAGAATTTTCCGTATGACAACGGTTTATAGACCTTAGAACACGAGGACTGAGGGATCAAAGGATCCTCGTCCTTACATTTATAAATTGAAGTTAACATTTCCCACGCTTTGACGGGGCATAAGGATGACTTAGACCTTACTACTAGAATCTCCAGCGTTCTCTCCCTGTATTGGATAGTCTTTGATGATTATAATCAAAATAAATCCGTAATCCGTAGCATTTATGCTAGACCTCCGAAGTGTATGACTCGAGTCGGTGATGTGGCACTTTCGAAGAAGACAATGAAAACACAAGGAAACCGCAAACCAGAAACATAAGTCTTCTGGATTTGAAATATCTAAATTATTATAAATGTCCTACAACTTTGATGGAGAAATGACTTTGGATCTTATTGGATTGTCTACCAATAACCTTTTTGCTCCCATGAGCGTCATTTTATTTTAAATTAACTTTTGTCCACATGGTGAACGTCCATAAAATTGTGGAGGGACCATATCAAACTTAAATGATTACAAATAGATGAATACACCAAAAACTTAGTCAAGAAAGTTATATATAAACGTATGGTGTCTACCGATGCTGGTAGTGGTGATAATTCGAATTCAGAGCAGAAGTTAAAAAATCTTGTCCATTGGGATTTCTTAGCCTTCCCGGTGCTATCAGCCCACCCGGATACTTGCAAATTTCTGCATTTATCCCGTAGGTCCTCCTGTTTTTCTGGAAAAACAACATGGCGGAGTTTCTTTATCTATACAAGAGATAGCTTTTTGGACATGGACTGGACTATCTAACCTTGACAACGCATCAGCAAATATTTTGTCATTTGTGGAGATGTAATGGGAAACCACATGAATATTATAGATAGCTAAAATCCAAAAATAGCTCCCTCAGCCACATCATTGCTGAGTCATTTTTGCTTTTTCCGGATCTTAACATGGTGCAGACTTCAGTATTGTCACTGTACACATGTACAATGCGATTGGCAAAACGATTTACCCAACAAACTATACCTCTCAATACTGGCCACAATTCCATAACTGCCATAATGTGATCATAACTCTCCTCCACTGGACTCATCTCAAGATGGACACAATTAGGGAAATGATCAGTCCAAGCACCAAAAAAGAAATCGTTAGAAACAAAACCTCCAAAACCAAAATTTGAAGAATCGGTAACTAAATAGTCACAATATCTGCTTTTGAGAATTTTACCTTTACCATTAAAAATGGCTGTAAAACTTAACCACCAACGGAAATCGTCTTCGATGGCTTTGTCTAGCTTAACTCTACGATTACCTTTATGAAGGCGGAGGAACTCATATGCGGCTTGCAAATAAGTTCTCCCTCCATACACTACTACAGCGCAATGTGCTAGGTATCCAACCACTTTCTCAACTGCTTTATAATTCACCCATGATTTTGAAAGTGACAATTCCAATTCGTCATGGACTCTTACAACCTTTTCAATCGGCAAGGATAATTCCATTGTTGTACTTTTTATCTCAATACCTAAAAAGGTTACAACCTGGGCTGGTGGTACGATTTTTTTCTTGTTTATCACAAATCCTAAATAAGTAAGAGTATTCATCAACAATTTTTGGTCTTCAAGGCAGCCTTCCTCTGTTGAGGTGCAAACATAAAAATCATCTAAATAGTTAATACAGTTTAGACAACCTGCAAAATTAATGCATTTAACAACAAAATTCGAACAACAAGTGAATATATGAGGGCTGCTTCGGGCACCAAAGCATAAACGATTGTCCACATATATTTCAGTGCCTTTCGTTTGATTCGACCAGGCAAAACCCTGGAATGTCCTGTGGTCCGGACTAATGTGTACCGCACGATACGCATTGCTAATATCCGTGATACAAGAGTATCCATTGTTTGTTAGCACTTCTGCTACCATATCTACATGTTTATATCTAAACGGTGGAGACCAATCATGTTGTTATTGATGCTGAGACCCACGGGTCTCTTGCAGTCCGTTATAGGTCGAAGCGACCCATCCTTCTTAGGTATTGCTCCCATTGCATGGCGACACGTTGGTTCCTCAGAAGCCCTGGATACTTTATCCCCTCAGAGTTCGGTGATTACTTTCTCACACATTTCCGAGAAAAATGGCTCATTTTTAATCGAAGCATAATTTCCTCATATATAAGTGTGTTGTACATCTTTGTCAACAATGTCAAACCCATGACAAATACCTGATAATCAACTTCTGGAGTTTTAACCTCATACTCTATGTCCATCTGGTTGAAATTGTCAATTCCTGCACTACTCACACGCCTACAGCCTGTGTATAATATATTTGACTCCCTCTGGTCACCTCTTCCTCATGGTAAGATTTATCATTGTTGACCAAAACATCAAAAAGTAAACATCACTACGAATACTTGCATGACGGCCTGCACCCTGGAGATTACCTGCTGCAGAAATGGGCTACGGCTCTCATCAAAGCGGTGAACAAAAACAATGTGTTCGAGTATTAACATAGATTAATCAGGACAACTTTGAAAAAGCATCACAAGGAAGACTGCAGCAATAGCATAATGCATATCCCCTTATCTCTCCCCAGGAGGCTTTCAATCTAGGACTGAGATACAAGGGATATGGTTTCATGTCCCCATTTTTTAAAAGACATCCTCTCTCATCTCTGTTATATCCATTGGGACCGGACCGCTCCATTGAACTGTTCCTATCAGGTATTGATTAATGCCTAAAGGAAAGAATAGGGAAATAATATGGTTTTTCCACCACTTTCCCCACTCCATATAGCAACAACGACAACCAAAACAAGGAAAACATCACTCCGGGGTTTATTACCCTGAACTTTTATAAACTGAGGGCAACAAATATGAAAAATAGCCAACACCTGTTTTAACTTTAATATTTTATTGTCCTGTCCTGTTGGTCTGTCAACTGTATTTTTCTTATGGAGGTGCAATTTGATCTAACAACCATAAAGAAAATGTAATGTACTAAAAATGTAATGAAACAAAAACAGGAACCACCCTTCCCCCTGAAAGGTTTTGAATGGATAGGCGTAACCATGTGAGTAACAGGACTTACCCCTTTGGGAATTCACTGAAAGTATTATTAGTACACACCTCACATCTCCTGTGTTCAGGTACCGTATTGTAATGTCCTTTTCTAGGTAAAGGTAAATCCCAAGCTAAATATGATTATGGGGAAAAAAGGTGCAGCATATCTTAACAACAATCAGTTGTATGTTCCCTTTCTTGCGGAGAGGCCATTCATCAATATCCCAGTATACATGGTAAGATTGAAACTTGCATAAAAAAAATTTGTATGTAACCATCTGTACATGTACTTTGTTAAGTGGAAATAAACGCTGCAAATATTTAAAAAAAAACAACCAAAAAAACACCGTGCTTGTGGAATCAGTACTTTATATCCGAGGTTTTTATTACCCACCTAATACGGAGTCTCGATACCAAGCCTATGGAGCCTACAGATCGCTACTGAGTAGAATACGGAAAGCCGTAGTCTCCTAGGAGTATACAGGTCTTTCGGCCACCTGACGGGTATTATAGGAACTTTTTTCACTGCACGAAACTGACCACTTTATATATGTATAGGCCCGGCGTATATAGGTATGCTGTTGCGTATACAAGGTCGTCCTATTCCCCGTGTGTATACACCTCATCTGTAGGCGTCTGATTCATATATACGCCTGATTCATATATACGCCTGATTCTGTATATATACACCACTAGTACAATTGTTCCGATCTCTGCCACTTGGGGACACTACTAGTAGCATATTTCATTTTCTATTAACCATCCAAGTCTCTATTATATGAAAAATGCAATCTTATATTACCAATTTATTTTATAAAACCTTTATAAAACCTGATAAGGTATAAATTGATTAATTACACATAATAAACCCTGCATTATGTTGGGTTTTTTACCGTTTTTCTAATAGAATTTACTTTAAAACACCATTTCTATGTCTGGAGACCCTGGATGTACTATATAATTGGTCTATTCAAACTTACAGTTAACTCCTGAAATCATCTTACCTCACTCAGCCTCACCCCCCCCCCCCCCCCCACCTCGCCCCCCGCCTCACCCTCCGCCTCACCCCCGACTCTGACTCCCGCCTCACCCCTGACTCCGACTCCCGTCTGACCCCCACCACGACTTCTAACAAGGGCAGGGGGGGAGGGTTTCGCAGTAACACCACCTATACTTGTACCAACACGAACGGGCAGGGGGCAGCGAGTGGCTGGGAGGGTGGCTGAGGGTTTCTCACTGAGACTATGCCAACACAAAAGGACGGCGAGCGTCTGTAGACGGAGTGGGGTTAGGCGGGGCTTAGGCGAGAGGTAGGCGGGGGGTCGGAGTCGGAGAAACCTTTACCAACTTTTTCATTTTCTATCGTTACACATATACGCCCGGCGTATATATGTCGCGCAGAGTATATTTTCTCTCATATACGCCTGGCGGGAAATACAGCCAAGACGCGTCCTTATTCAAAAGGAAACAGTCTTGTAGACGCCTCATACGGTGGCGCGAAATATAGACGTATATATATTCAGCCGATACGTGCGCTGCCGCGGTGGCGTATATAGTATTAAACTGGTAAGTTTCGTGCAGTGTTTATATAAACATTGTAAGGCACTTTTGTCGAATATCTAATCATTTACAAGATTTTGTTCCTAATAATTATGTAGACTCATAGTATTACTAAGCCTCAACAACGGAGAATACGACCACGCAGATCCAAATCATGGTTATATTGTGTTTTTATTCACAGTTAGGTTAGTCATTAAACCATGCAGAGCCGGGCCCTAAGGGTCGGCGTCAACTGAGCCACCGATTCACTCTGATATGCCCTACGATATACCTCCCGATAAAAAAGCTAAATCGCTTCGGAAGGTCACCCCTCATCGGGGCAGTTGGCCACCACTCTGCGGTCAGGCTCTGATGAAAATGGGGCCTACCATTTGGTACCGATGAAAAACCCATATCATAGGGCGTGTATGACATTTTAATATGTTGAAATGGCAGTGGCAAATCGGGAGCATCGCAGAGTATTCTGCTGGGAAAACAAATATGAAATATGTAATTTTGGAATTAGATCTATAGGGGAAACTTATGCCTACAAATTTGTGGTAGGTAGAAGCAAGGCCTTATTGAATTTATGTACCACGAACATGAATAATATCTACCCACCTAACCACTCGCAGCCGTTCAGAGTCTTGATCATAAAAGATAAAAATTCTACTGAATTGGAGCGGTTTAAGTACCAGTGTCATGAGTACTTGAATAGAAGAAGTGGCGGCGGAGCCACTGAGCATGTCATATATCTGTGTTATCACCCCGGATAACAATAGGGAAAAGAGAACATTTTATAAACATGATAATCTTTGAAACAGAGCCCGGCTTTCAGTCCTTTGTGAACCTAGTTAATGGCAAAGTTATCTAATTGGTATATGGAGAACTTATATATCTATCTGGTGACTGGCATATCACAGAAAGTTGGTAATATATATAAATACTCAATGTGGTTGTGTAATTCCACATTACCACATAACAAGTGGAGATTAAAAAAGATGAGATTCATCGAAATCAGATGCATTAATACACTCAATTTTTTCATATTCTCCCGCTTTAAAGATCAATTTTCAGTTTCCTTTTCTAAAATTGTTAATCATGGGATATAGACACTACAGAATCGTTTTGCAAGTTTGGGATTATACTCCATTCGTGTGTATAATCAAAGAAGTGGAAACAGAAGGAATGGCAACAGAGGTGTGAAGCGTTAATCTGTGTCTCCCGGCCGGTCGCCGCGCGGCCGTCACGGTTGGGTGAATACACTGCATAAAGTAGTTCCCCAGTCATCCGCTAGAGGCTTAGCCCTACCCTAATGGCAATGATACACAATTTCATGGTTGATCATACTGAACTAACTTGAAGAGCATAGATTATGGTATATGAAATATTGATACCGTCAGCCACCCACCCGATACAAATATGGTGTGAATTGTTTTGAGACAACCACATACCATACATACATGTTCTATATATCATTAGAAAGGCCTGAAACTGTACTACATGAAACAATTTAGATCATTTGGCTAGATTGTTTCATTAGTTCTCAACCGGCAGCTCAAAGGTATGTCGGTTGTTAGGCCAAATTCTACCTGCACATCTCTGACCCTGTAGGTGGGATGATCAGTTGGTAGGTCAATCTGTCAGTGGGTCAATCGATTGGTGGGTCTATTTGACAATCAGTCTGTGGGACGATTGGTTGGTTGGTCAATTGGTTAATCAGTCGGTACATGGGTTGTTAGGTTGGTGGTTCGGACGTCTGGTGGGATGGTTGATGGGTCAGTCAGTGGGTGGGTGGGTCGAGTTGGTTGATTGGTGGGTCGATCGGTGTAAGTAGATTGATCCTGGGTTGATTAGTGAACCAGTGGACCTGGGGGGGAGGGCGGGCAGGCGGGCGGGTGGGCGGGAAGGAGGGAGGGAAGGAAGGAGGGAGAGACAGACGGACGGAGGGAGGGAAGGAAGGCGGGAAGGCAGGAGGGAGGTAGGGAGGGAAGGAAGGAGGGAAGGAAGGAGAGAGGGAAGAAGGAGGGAGAGAAGGAGGGAGGGAAGGAGGGACAAAGGAGGGAGGGAAGAAGGAGGGAGAGAAGGTTGGAGGGAGGGAAGGAGGGAGGGAAGGAGGGAGGGAAGAAGGGAAGGAGGGAGGGAAGGAAGGAGGGCGGGAGGGAAGGAGGGAGGGAAGAAGGAGGGAGGGAAGGAGGAGGGAGGGAAGGAGGAAGGGAGGGAGGGAAGGAGGGAGGGAGAGAAGGAGGGAAGGAAGAAGGAGGGATGGAAGGAAGGAAGGAGGGAGGGAGGGACATTAGCAGCGACACGCCCACCAAGGGAGCAAAGGTGCGATCACTGGAGCGTGACGGCCGTGATCGCGGCCGTCACGGGCCGTCGCACATGCCGCACCACCCACATCATGAGAACAATAGGGAGACATAGATATTGGCCAGTATGGTCGCTCCAAGTCATCGTTGCTATTCCTTCTTCTACAATTCCTTGGTATAATGTTAAGAAAATCTTAGGTTTCCATTGTCCATCCTCATAAAGTATATTCGAAAAGTCATACAACAGTTAATCAAGTCAACGGGAATGAATCAACTCAACCTACCAGGCTTTAGATGGACGTGAACATCAAACGAAAATCACAGTAAGTCGCCTTAAGTCAATGGGCTTCATTACCCCCATGTGCACACATTGGCAGTGATGAACTTGACACAACATAAGTCTTCGGGCTTCCCATTGGGACTGGACGCAAGTTGAAGGCCTCTGTGAGAAGTCCGCGACCAAGGCCCAGTGACTTACGACCACCGAGCCCGTCGACTTAAGTCGAGATACGCTCTGTGGTGGAAGCCCGATCCACTTAAGGCAAACCCCGACGGTCATAAACCATGTGGCAGGGAGTGTCGTGGCAGATTTTTTGACAGACAAAAACTTTCCCCGACAACACCCCGACAGTCAAGTCGACTTACGATTCGCAATAAAGCGAACTCCAAAGTAGCCGTCAGCATGTTGGGGATGTCGGGACTGTCAGGGTGATGGTTGTTGTGTATTGCCATAACTGCACACTGCTGCCACCTAGTGTTATACTACTACTACGTTTGTAATTGGTGCACACACAGAGTGTGCACCTCACTTTGAGCTGACCTAATAAACCACTAAGAACACAACAGTGGCGACGAGGATGGGATGCACCCAGAAAGCAAGTCATCCATGCAGCTAAGTGGTAGAATCTAAAACTACAGACTTGAAAGAAGTTGTGTATGCCTTTTGTGTTACTGTTTCACAACAGTAAGGCTGACTATTGTGAAGTTAGAGGAGTGTCACTGCTGTCACTGTGAGTCACATGGTTGACAGTTTCCATACATAGTAAAAGTGTGGGACAGTGACAACACCACATGTGTATGTGTGTATAGACAGTAAGCAGTAAACACACGTGTATTGTCAGTGCATAGTAAGGCAGTAAAGTAACAGTGAAAATAACAGAAAGTAACCTACCACTCTGTGTTCAAGTGACAGTGCATAGTAAATGCACAAAAGACATTGTGTAAAATGGCTGCAAGAGCATTCACACCTATCAGTGAGTTCAAACCCAAACTGGAAAAATGGTCAACATACAAAGTGCGATTTACATCATGGTTACTGATAAACAAAGTACATGAGGATGAGAAATTTGATGCATTTATTGCTGCAGTAGGGTCAGATGCAGTTACACTGCTTATTTCTCTATGTGCCCCCACTGATTTAACTACCAAGTCATATGCTGAGTTGGTCACATTGCTGGACAGCCATTACAGGTCAGGGGTAAACGAGCTGTCCCGCAGTTACAAGTTCGATACACGAGTCCAGGGTGAAAATGAGTCCGTTCTGGAGTTTATAACAGAACTAAAAGAGATGTCAATTGATTGCGGTTTCGGAGACGTAATCCAAGTAGAGAAGAGGCTGCGCAACCGTCTCGTCGCAGGTATACGATCGGAAGCAATTCAGGCGAGGTTGCTCAGCATGGCGGATACGCTGACATGGAAGTCAGCTCAGGAAATTGCCACAAGTATGGATTCGGCCAAGAAGCATAGTAAACAAATGCACGCAGCTTGTGAGGTAAACAAAGTCTTCGTACCGAGAGGCAGAGGATGTGGAAATCCGTCTCGAAGACCAGACAAGCGACCATGTTACCGTTGTGAACAGTACCACAGTGGTGAGTGTCCTTTCATAAATGCCACCTGTTACGAGTGTAACAAAAAGGGTCACATTTCCACGGCATGTAAAAGTAAAAACAAGTCGCAGCACTCATCGAGTACCAACCAGTCTAGAGGTAGAGGAAAATCGCGAGGTCGAGGGCGACGTGGCCGTAGTGGAAATCGTTATCATGCTCATGAGGTTGCTGAAGATTACGACGAAGATGAATGCGCAGAAGTAAGCTTTGCGAGTCTATTCGAAGTGAGTCAAGAGGTTCATCATAACCAAGACGTGCTCAACGAAGAATACAAAGTTGATATCAAAGTTAATCAGAATGACCTGACTTTCGCCGTTGACACAGCATGTGCTGTCTCAATCATCGGGGAGGAGTTGTACAGTAAGTACCTCAGTAAGGAAGAACTCCGTCCTGCATCGACACGCCTGAAGTCCTATACCGGTCATCCAGTTGAGCTTCTTGGAGAAGTTACTGTAAATGTGAGTCATAACAACCAGACGAGGGTCCTGCCGTTGGTTGTTGCCAAAGGTCGACGTACATCTTTGTTTGGCCGAAACTGGATGAAAGCTATACGCCTGGACTGGCAAAATATATTCTCAGTAAGAGAATCAACAGTTGATGGTTTGCTGAAGAAGTACGAAAACGTATTCAAACCAGGTATCGGGGAGATCAAGGAGTTTGAGGCACGTATCGACGTTGAACGGACAGCCGCACCAAAATTCTTCAAAGCTCGTCCGGTACCATACGCGCTAACTGAGAAAGTAAAAGAAGACCGACTGGAAGACAACGGCGTCATTCGGAAAACAGAAAAAAGCGATTGGGCATCACCAATCGTTGTCGTCCCAAAGGCCGACGGTAAATTACGTTTATGCGGTGACTACAAAGTGTCCGTAAATAGTGACATCATTGATCAGCCATGCACCTTGCCCACAACAGATGACATCTTCGCTACACTTGCCGGGGGCAAGTACTTCACGAAGTTAGATTTGTCCAATGCATACCTACAGCTACGTGTTGAGGAGTCTTCTCGTAAATACCTTACTCTCAACACCATCCAAGGGCTGTATGAAGTTCTTCGTCTTGCAAATGGCATTAAGTCAGCACCTCGCATCTTTCAAACGACCATGGTAAAGATGCTCATGGGTATACCAGGGGTCTGTGTCTACCTAGACGACATATTGATAGCAGCTGAGACATGGGACGAAGCATTGAGAAGGCTTGAGATGGTGCTGGAACGACTTTCCAAATACAATGTCAGGATAAAGAGAGAGAAGTGTGAGTTCATGGTCAAGATGGTAAAATACCTTGGCCACCTGATCGATGAAAGAGGACGAAGACCACTGCCAGATAAGATTCATGCCATCCGAAACGCAGCAGAGCCTAAGGATGTGTCAGAGTTACGCACAATCCTTGGAATGGTAAACTACTATGGCACCTTCATTCCTAACCTGTCAACCCTGCTTGTTCCACTCCATCTTCTATTAAGAGATGACACACCATGGAAGTGGACCGCTGAATGCCGTAAGTCCTATGAGAAAGTAAAGGAGGCCTTGACAAGTGAGACGCTGCTCACGCATTATGATGTCAAGAAGAAGATTGTACTAGCCTGCGATGCTTCACCCTACGGAGTAGGCGCGGTTTTGTCGCATATCGATGACAACGGTGAAGAACGCCCCATAGCTTACGCGTCGCGTACGTTGACAAAGGCTGAGTCAAACTACGCTCAGATTGAACGCGAAGCTCTTGCCATCATGTTTGGAGTGAAAAAGTTCCACAAGTACATATATGGCCGTAAGTTCACGCTTGTCACAGATAACAAGCCCTTGTCCATTATAATTGGGCCGAAGGCGGGAGTGCCAACACTATCAGCACTACGTCTGCAACGTTGGGCATTGGTTCTTATGAGTTACGACTACGACGTGGTATGTAAGAAAAGCCAAGAAAATGCCAACGCTGATTTCCTTAGCCGAAATCCTGTGAACAAAGCCACAGTTTCACTGGAACAAGAAGTAAACTACTTCTCACATGTCAACCAGCTTCCAGTGACAGCTAAGGATATTGCTAGTTCCACCAGAAAAGATCGAGTCCTGAGTAAAGTAATGGACTTAACACTAAATGGTTGGCCAAACTACATGAAAGATGATGAGATGCTCCCATATTACTCAAGACGCACAGAAATCTCATGTGACCAAGGTTGTCTACTGTGGGGGATGCGAGTAATCATCCCTTGTAAACTGCAGGAACGCATCCTGGAAGAGCTGCACATAGAGCACCTGGGAATCGTCCGAACCAAGTGTCTCGCCAGAAGTTACTTCTGGTACCCAAAGATAGATGCAGCTATCGAGGAGTTAATTGGTCGCTGTGCTGTGTGCCAAAGCATGAGAAAAGAGCCGCCACCATCGCTGCTCTACCCATGGAAGTATCCAGAATCCCCATGGGATCGCATCCATATCGACTTCGCTGAGTATAAAAGCGAGATGATACTGATCGTGGTCGACGCCCACTCAAAGTGGATAGAGGCAAAAGTGATGACATCGACCACCGCAGAACGCACCATAGAGGTAATGGAAGACCTCTTCGCTCGATATGGCCTATGTAAAGAGCTAGTATCTGATAACGGTCCGCAATTTATTGCAGAGGAGTTCAAGGAATTCCTAGCTCATCATGGAATTCGACATAGCCTAACAGCACCGTACCACCCAGCTTCAAATGGCGCTGCTGAGAGAGCCGTCCAAACAGTAAAAGATGCTCTCAAGAAACACACCATTCAGGAAACAAAGCTGTCCACAGTCAGGAGACTTAATAGCTTCTTGTCTGTGTACCGTACTACACCACACACTGTTACTGGTGTGTCTCCAGCCCAGCTGTTTCTGAAGCGTGCACTGCGTACACGTCTGACGCTATGCAAACCGTCACTTCAGGAGGCGGTACAACAGAAGCAACAGAGGATGAAGGAGACCCATGATCGTCATGCATCCAAGGCTCGTGAATTCACACAGAATGAACGTGTCCGTGTCAAGAGCCATCGTGGAGAACTGGTCCGGTACCTTCCAGGTACGATCATCCACCGCCAGGGACCAGCCAATTATCTGGTTCGTGTTGGACGAAATATCCGCTTCGTTCACGTTGATCATCTACTGAAAACAGGTGAAACCACACCACTACCCGAGGAAGGAGTTGAAACACCTCCACAAGTTGGGCTAGCACCACAGCCGCAACCACTGCCAGTAGATGAACCGGAGCCTGTGAGAGCCCCGGAACCGAGGTTTAACAGCAATTTATCACCGTCACCTCCAACACCGCAAAAGCAGCTAGTTGCCGTTCCGCTATCACCAGCAAATAGACAATCGCCCACAAAGACAGTGAGGCCTGCAACGCCTCAGGTGACAGCTACAGCTCCAGCTAGTGTGAGCCAGCCTGAAACCAGATCATCTGGACGTGCTGCCATCCCAAATAAATGGTTTAAGGATCCAAAAGTTTGGACCACATAGGGAGAGTGAATGGTAAAGATTCACTAGCGAAGGTGATGTGCTAGCAACCGCTCCCTTCTTAGATAGAAAACATATCACAAAGTATTTTTAGTAGAAATAGGCATAGTCCTTAGTTTAAATCTACTTAAGTATGTTATTCTCAGATATATATAAGTCTAAACTTATGATGCATTGTGCATGATATCATAAGTCATATTGAGCCAAGATCAAAAGACATTACTGTGCTATTACCTTGCCAAAACTAAAGATGATATAAGAAAACATGAACATTACCAAGAGCTCATAACAAACTTTACAGATAAATAAGATATACCAAAGACACTGCCGATATTACTAGAGCTTAACAGACATTTGATTTTCATCATATCTCGTTTTACCATTATCTGCTATGTTATGCTAACGTGTTGTTCAAAGAGGGGAGAGTGTTGTGTATTGCCATAACTGCACACTGCTGCCACCTAGTGTTATACTACTACTACGTTTGTAATTGGTACACACACAGAGTGTGCACCTCACTTTGAGCTGACCTAATAAACCACTAAGAACACAACAATGGTGTAAACCTAGCATTGCATATGCCTGCAGCTTGTACGCTTTCATGAAGCACTGTGTTGGCCTGTATATCCGCTGTGATCAATTTGACTGTTTAGTATTCCATTATTGCATGTATTCCGGGCACGACCTGCCACTAAGTATTCATTGGAGTTTTAAGAAGTCTGGCCCTGAAGTGTGAATTCCAGTTAGTAATCTGCACGTTCATCCGATTTCAACATATTTCCTCTGTGTCATCATGTTCCTTTTAATTTCTTTTATATTCTATAGAAACTCAAGTTCTTTTTTAACCAAAAGCGGCGATGCCTGTACAGGAAAATGCAGCATTATTGACGATAAAATGTATATTTGTCGATAATCAAATTCAAAGAGCCAATATAAAGCTCTTGACATCATAAAATAGCCAAATTAATATGTTTGATTCTGAGTAGTGTCTCTCTACATTAAACAACACACGTGATAGTTTGTTAGGATTTGTTGCAGTTATGCGTAATGCCAATTAGACCCTTGTATTTTGCCGTATTGAAGGGGACAGTCACACCATGTCATATATGATTACTTTTCCCTTCAGATGGCTACTCGGTCAAAGATATCAAATACACGTGGAAGGACGGGCCGGGAAAATCCGTGGGCATTGACAAGAATGTTCAGCTACCACAGTTTAAGGTCAGAGGTCACCGGCAGAAAGAGCGGGTCCAGGAGCTAACCACAGGTCAGTAGCTGCTTATTAGTTGTTCAGAGCTATTCAGAGCACATTCATATTCAGCCTGATCTTATAGCTTGCCTTTGTTTTCTGAAGTGTAAAAGTAACTTTTGAGGGGGATCACCTGTTATGTACTAGTGACTTCTTTCACCAGGAACTTGGTTTCCCCATTCCAAGTCTTAAAATGTCAATGTGGAGATTTCTTTACCTGTGATAGTCCAAGATTCCACTTCCAACCTTATCGAGCAAATTTGTTTATATACAACCGCTATATTTTCGTCCCGCTCATTTCCTATCCGTTTCATAGCAACTATGCAGGTTCCTATGCAGGTTGCTATGCGACAACGTCACAACGACGTCATAGCTCCATCGATGTATCATGATTGCATTTTGCAGGCTTCGAATCACGCCGATTGCGCCCTCGCCGATTATTCCTACTATTTAAACTTTTTTGCATTATTGCAACATGAAATACTTCCACTAATCTGACAATGGTGCTCTTCTTACGGAAAGATTGTAGTTAATACTTCAGAGAGCAACAGTATGCTATTATTGTCGACCAGCATTAAAATTATCTATCACTTTTTAATAACATTATTTATTCCAAAGGCAATACAGCAAAAGAAAATAGGCGGGCTGAAAATTGTATCCACTACCTATTTCAGGAATACATGATGCGTTATAACACCTTATATTATCGATTTTAAAATGTTGCTATACATCTGATGATATGTATGTGATCGAGAACAAAAGGAAATTCAAACTGTTACTTGAAATAAAGAAATTGTCTATTGGTGACAGGGAACTACTCTCGACTGGCGTGTGAGTTTTACTTCGTGCGGAGTTTGGGGTACTACATCATACAGATCTACGTGCCGTCGACGCTGATCGTCGTGCTGTCCTGGGTGTCCTTCTGGCTGTCCCGCGATGCGGTACCCGCCCGCGTGGCGCTAGGCATCACCACCGTTCTCACCATGACAACGCTCATCTCCTCCACCAACGCCGCCCTCCCCAAGGTGACCTTTTCCTGCTCTAATTACATTTAGCACTTTCAATAGTGTTTATATTAGATAAAATTATGTAATAGTTTATACATTATTTTCATATTTGAATATAGCCACACGATGGCCGTGTCATATGTGTCACTATTTATATATATATATATATATATATATATATATATATATATATATATATATATATATATATATATATATATATATATATTCCACGCTTTTGTTCGTACAATGATAATAGATGATAATATAAGTAATTGATGAAAATAGAGATAATAATAACATATAGATATATGAATATATATGAACATAGAAGAAGTACACACAAACTTTTCCAATCTCCAATGTTCTTAATTCTTAATACCGGCCTCAGAAAGTGCAGTTGTCCCTCCTGGTAGTGTATAGTAACATTAGGCCAGGCCCTCAGGGACCAGCAGAGGCCCAAGCAGCCCTTTAGACATTAGGCGAGGCGGTCCTCCCGCTCGCCCTTTTTACAACAACCCCCTGACTACCCTGCTAGTGGCGGGCACCACGACTCATATTAAGGATTCCTCCTCTCAACCTGCCCTCAGAGTTGCCGCGCTTGAGAGACTAGATCGCACAAGCATTGACTCACATGTTGTTCCTGTTCTTTGCGATGATCTTTCTTGTTTTAAACCTTTTATTATTATTTGCATTTTACGCTGCAAGGACTTAGGCTTATCAGCCTGTTTGACTGTCCTCACAGTAGTTAGGCGATATTACCGCTAGTCGGCAACACAAGCGCTTCAGATGTTCATACCGCGAGCTCTGTAGCCGCTTTCTCAGTATCTCGCCCGACTTGCTCCAAGTCCTTTGGTTATGCGTAACCTCACTTAGTATAGCGAGTTTGTATGAAGCTGTCATCGCTTCAGGGAAGCCCAGTAATATCGGGGCGCGCCTCTCAGTGGATTTTAGAAGGGTTCCATGACGATAATTTGTGCGATTTACTGGAGTCTCAGATAACCACCACACTGCCAAAATGGAGGCTACCAAAAAGAAGTTCACAAAGAGTTCACAAAGAAGGAACTCGCTATGGGTGTCCTCTCAGGCCCATTCCAGGAGCTTCCATTCCAAGGCTGGTGTCAGACCTCCCCCCACTTCTCACTCGTCCTAAAGGAAATGAGGGGGGGGGGGGGGGGTCCGGGTCATCCTCGATTCATCATTCCCCCCTGGGGCCTCTGTCAACAACGGTATTCCGGAGGGTTTCTACTTGGAGAAGAGCAGTGCGTGCACCCTCCCTTCAATTAACGATTTTCTGGAGCATATGAGGCGGGCAGTAAGCGTGATTTTTTCTGGAAGGCGGATCTCAGCCTTGCTTACTGCCAACTACGCATAGACTTGGCAGACATGCCTTTTCTCTGCTTCAGAACAAAGGAAGGGGTGTTTGTCGAGAAATCCCCCTCCCCCCCCTTTGGCTGCTGCACCTCCTTGATCGCCTGCCGTAGGACAATGGCAGCTGTAGTCTACCTCCTGCAAAGGCGCAGTCAAGTGGTCCTCACATACCTGGACGATTTCGCAGGGGTGGCTGATTCTGAGGCCACGGTGTTTGCGGAGTTCTACAAACTACTTCATTTGGGCAACGGATAAGGCCTCAAGTTCACTAAGGACAAGTCAACCCCCTCTTTCCACACCACGGAGTAGCTGGGTTTTAAAATCGACACCAAGGAGATGCTGGTCAGTATCCCCAGGGAAATATTGGACGATACCATCGCAGAGGCCAACGCGTGGGTGCACAAGGAGTACGCGACACACCCAAGTCCAATCCCTACCGAGCAAATTGATACACTTGTCTCATTGCGTCAGGCACGCGAGGAAGTTCACAGTTTGTGTTCTGGCGGCCCTCCGCGCTACCACAAAGACCCGCGTGATCAGATTTGGTCCTCGCCTCCTCGCCAATATCGCTTGGTTACGCGACCACGCGTCGTGTGCCAATGGTATCCACTTCTTGGACGACCATGCGATGCCGGACATCATCGCCTGTGAGATCGGCACCACAGGCTTCGTGGCCGTCTCTCCATCTAGTCTTGTACGGTCAACCTCGGCGGCCTCGACGACCTCCCAGAGAGAACTTTCCAGCGCACGGCTCTCAATGCTGCCCTGCCAATCACATCATTTTGAGATGAAACCATGTGAAAATTATAAACAAAAGAAATCCAAAAAAGTTCACGTATCCACCGCATGGTGGCATGGGACCGACTGAGGCCCGTATTTATCGCCGTTACCACCTGGGTGTTATTTAATACTTTATAGATATTTTTAACATAAATGACCCCAGCAATATTCTGCACACAAAATTAGCCACAGCTCGCCCACGTTTATATCCATTTTATCGGAATGTTTACTCTGTGGAGGACAATAAAAGGTGGCACAAAAAGAATTCCGGATGAATAATATTAGTCCCATCTACCCATAAACCAATCTTCGGGAAAAAATAGCACCAAAACTGGACATTGATGAGTCAATTCATCTCTAGGATTTATGGTAGCCTGAACATTAAAAATTGAACATGAAATTTTTCCACCAAGTAAGATCATTTTTTACCCAATCCGGTAATCTATGAGAACTTTCTTTATCTCATATTTGTTATGAAAGATTAATCCAACGGCGCGAAAAAGTGCAGCCGTCGTGAACAACAGTACTGCAATGGGCTAAAGCCCCACAAAAGAACCTCAATTTCCTTGAAAGTCATTGATGACATTTTCTGTTACCTCATCTAATTTTGAATAAGAGAATTTAGAACATGTGGTATTCATAAAATTATTTGCACTTCTTTCCAGTGGACGTTTACAGTCTGAAATCGGTCTGAGAGCCCCTGAGTCTATTTTGATAATGGCTCTGATGGCATGGATACATTTTGGTTTATCGCTAACAATAGTTACCTTTCCAGAATCTAACTCATTTTGAATAATACAGTCCATCTGTGCTTTAAAATCCGGGTCATATATATTTTTGTATTTAACATCATCATAAACCTCAGAAAATTCTCGATCCATGATTTTAAATACGTCAGATATATATATATATATATATTCAGCGTTAATAGATGTTAATTAATTTCTCCTGACCATAACAATGGTCTAAAAAAATACATGGGTTTAGACTATTGGGCCTACCACCTGGAATGAACACCTGTGCAATTTGTACCACAAGGGCTATTAACTAATTCCCTGGCCAACTGACCTAGAGCAAGTACACTTGATACACAAGTAGACGGTTCAAAGTGACTAACGCTAATGCCAGCCAATATACCCGTATTGGGACTCTGTGAATTTGAACCAGCACATGGTCTATTGCTAACAACAGAATGGCTACCGTCAAGTACATCAAGAACATCAACTACCATAGGTAAGACAACATGGTCATTAAGAGGAATAGGAGAATCTACATCAGTATTATAGTTTTCAATACTAGAAGCTAGGTTTCCACCAACAGTAGAAATATTCAAAGAGTCTTTGTTCACATTACAGTCTGCAGATTCGCTATTTCTACCTTCAAAAGACAAATTCATAGAAGAATTACAATCATTTAGTCATTTCGATTCAGGTTTGTTGGACTTTAGTGTACACTTAATAGCAGGATGATTGCCATTGCAATCAGTGCATTCATATTTGTATTTACAGGCACTGGTGGAGCAATTGTCTTTCTCATTATATCTCCAACACAAACCAAATGGACGACCATCTTTGCTTTTGCAAGTTTTTGAATGGTTTTTGCCTCTGTGTATTAACCAGAGGCAATACACTTCTCCACGTTAATATACTAAGCAGTAAGGTAGCCATAACCAAAAGAGAAACTCGTCGCACCCAAGAATTAAGCCTTCTCCTTACAGGCTTGATTGTAATCAATAAGGGCCTGAGGAGTAATATGCGGTCTTCTGTCCAATAAAAAAAAAGATCTGCATAATGCGAAACATTGACTCCTTGTGCTAACGACATGCTCGCGTGCATGGACATGTTCAACGGGGATGCCTTGGATGCCAGACCAAGACGAAGTTGGTGATAAATCGCCTTACTTGCTTAGGTATTGCGCACACCGGCCACTGCCGCTCTAGTGTAGGGGTGAAGGTAGAGGTTGAGTAGCAACTTGAACCCGTTGATGATCAATGCCCTTGGCCGATGAAGTGTTCCACTGGGACGCCTGGGCCACCGGCACCTCCGAAGACACCATCTTGTCTGCACTGCCATCTTGTTCCAGGATCAGTAGTCGCATCAGTAGTCACCAACGATCCAACCTCAGATCGCAGGGAAAGCATATCGCTACGACAGAGGTGATTTTCGGCCAAAAGATCCGCAATTCCCCCTGGAGACGTGTGGGGCAATTGCTACTTCTCGGCCCAGCCATCGTGCAGAGTACCACCGATTGCGCTATCACCAGCACCTGGGTTGCCGTCTTCAGCACCCGAGTTTAAGTCTGGTCCACTCTCTAGTACTTTTAAACTCCGGTACAACTCTTCCAATCGTTGAGTTTATGAATTTTTGCACTTTGGACATTCTTTCATCATACGCCCATAGTACATCATGTTGCAGATTTGACATACCACAAACGCCAAGAACAGAAAAACTGCAGAGCGATTCATTGCAACGCCCTCTCTTGAAAAGATCATGGAGGTGAATGGGACTAGGTAGTGGATTTGATGTACACCAGTGTTGTATCCTCTCTCTCTCTCTACACCCGCTAATGGACAGGGTGGGGGCATTAGGTGTATGGCAGGCAATGGTATCATGTCAGATGGACGGACTGTACGGATGTGTGTGACCTGCCGATTAATTACTTAGAGGTGCTGCTCTAGAACCAGCCATCAGGCTCTGTGCCAACCAATGGAGAAACAGACTGGTACATGTTTACTCGTATAACCAGGCAGCAGTGGTGATCATCAACAAAGGAGCATCCAAACACTACCAGGTGATGGAGAGCCTGAGACAGATTTTCTGGTGGTAAGCAGTTTATAATTTCCGGCTGAAGGCCAGTTACTACCCGGGACGCTACAATATCTTGGCTGACGCAGCCAGCTGCATTCAGGAAGATGGGCTAGAGCCACTTTACACAGCCATGGCTAGTGCGTATAAATGGATACTACCCAGTTAGACCGTAGGGCAAAGACCCTAGTGGACAATGCCTTTGCCCACAATACCAACAAAGCCTACGCATTGCACAGGAAAAAATACCTAGACTTCTGCAGATTATATTCTCTTGAACCTTTCCCAGCATCTGATCAAACTGTAATTAGGTAATCTCTCAACGTGCCCAAAGTTCTTCTCCCTAAAACAGTATTTGGGGGCAATCTCCCACATACACAAAGAGGGTTGTTACGCAACCCCCTCAAAGACAACTATCAACTTCACCTTATAGTGAGATGGTCAAATGTGCTCATGACATCAGACAAAGTCCTTTGACCTGGCCTGCCACTTATGACACAGGGAATGTAGACACCAGGTGGATAGGTATCAGGTGGTCCAAGACGGACCAGTTCCAGACAAGGACACATGTTCTCCCTCCTCCAGTTATCAATAACCACTGCCTGTGCCCGACTAAGGCTTATCTTAACACCCTCCGCCTTACACCAGATGCCCCTCCAGATGGCCTGGCATTGGTCATTAACAAGGCGCAACCCCCAACCCCCCTCACGGCCACAGCTTTTACGACTGCGGTTTTTGCAGCGCTCCTGAGAAACGGGGTAAGTACCTCCCCCTTCGGCTCCCACAGCTTCAGGAAAGGAGGAGCCAGTTTCCTGTGGGGGGCAGGGGTACTGAAAGCGCACATGGTCGACTGGGCATCCAACAACTCAACCCTTTACACCATATCATCCCTGCTGGCACTGGGTCAGCTAACCACTCATATGGCAGAGGCCATGCCCACTTCGTAGTAGTTTCTGTAGTGACTACACTAATACTTCTAAAAGGTACAAACGACCAAAGAACATCAAAGATTTTCTGGTCACAGCCAGAACAGACTATGACGTGGGGACCCACACGCAGAAGAATGTACTGGTAAACGAGAAGGGACTCCACAAATCAAAACAAGGAAAGACTGACAACAAGTGCAAAAAACTCAACTGTAAATACTGCAATCTCATCTGTATGGATGGCAACATACGATCCAAAGAAACAGGAAGACAACATGTCACTAAATGGAACATCAAGTGTAATAGCTCCAACGTCATTTACTGCATAGAGTGTGACACCTGCCAGATGCAGTATGTGGGACAAACCAAGAGAAAAATCAAGGAAAGAATAAGAGAACATCTGAACTGCATACGAAAGAACTCAAGCAAGAATGAAGTACCGAACCACTACAACTAACAAACACACAATGGGGTTGACGATGTGAGAGTCCATATTTTGGACTACATATACAGGCACCCCGAATCAAAAGAAGCAGCATGACTATGCAACAACAAAAATTCAATTTGATACATCGACTGAAGACTCACTCCAAACGGCCTCAACGCTCTGGATAACAGGTACGGCTAGCCGTCCCAATGCCATCATAGTGTCCACCTCATAATGCCACATCAAATTTTTTTTCCAACCATAGACCCCGTAGGGGAGATCGAAGGGAACAAAGAAATAACACGAAAACGATTCACTTGACAGGGGACATAGGCAGGCAGTGACAGTCAGGATAGAGAGGACTTGACACCGCAAAACATTGTTTCGGGTGGAGACACATATCCACCCCCCCCCCCCCCCCCCCCGCACTTAGCCTGACAAGACTGGATAACAGACGAAACCACAAGAGAACATAGAGTGTAAATACACTTGCTACACACTCTCCGATGTGAACATGTCGGAGCAGCAACTCGGTTTGGCTGGTACCAACAGGAGACAGCATATACACACACAACATGACAATGACACTGTCACTTTAACAGAACACCGGGCTGAAGACACTTAGAAAGGCAAAGTTCTTACCTACAGTGTGTTTCCTCCAGGTTCTGAATGGACCTGGCACTGGGGTTTGATCATTAAAAGGAACTGTGTGGACTCACACACAGCACCCCACAAGGCCGACACAAATGGTCGATGTTCAAACGAAACCAGCTGTAAAAACGACAACAACGGGTCACATGACAACCACATGACACACGGACCAATCAAAAGCGCCGAAATTGGGTATGCAGATGATGCCGAGGCATCGTCTGCAGCCTGCTTCCCGCTTCTCTCTATTTCGTGGTCGCTATGTGGTGGGGAAGAAGCTCGAACCTGCAGCAAAGCCCCATGACAAAACATTGACTACTACTTCTACCCACGTGGGGAGATTGGGGAGACGTCACACAGTTGAACAGAGAGATTGATAATGCTTCATATGGACTAATTACCTTATTCGTGTTAGTTATGTTTTATAGGTCTAATTAACCTGATTATACTCTGACCAAGGACTTATTCAACCTTGTTTTGTTATCATTTGATTATGTTTGTCTATTATTAACCCGTTAAGGACGAATGATGCCTTGAGGTATCAACCAGCCCAGGCTGAATGATGCCTTGAGGCATCAACCGGCCCAGGCCGAATGATGCCTCAAGGCATCATTTCACTTAAACCTATAAAATCGTTTTTGACAAGGAAATAATTTATCAATTTACATGAAATCTTCAGAAAATGTAGGTATAATATCAAAAGTAATATTAGTAAGCTAAAATAAGTTAAATATTATTGATTACCAATAATATCACGGTATGGAACATCAAATTAGGGCTTTATGCAAAATGTCTTCGTACTTTAGGGATATACACAATCACTAGGACCCGTCCTTATGGTGACAGCTCTGCCACAAGTGGCCGTCCTTAAAGGGTTAAAATGACATGCGAGGATGAGGTTACATAACCTCATTAATTGATCATGTTGAATCCTTCAAGCCCTTACTGGGTTATATAATTTCATTGTATTAACCAAGTTATAACTAGTTGTTCCTAATTGTGCAGCATGCTTTCTTAGTGTAATAAACATTTTCCTCCAATGACGTCTCATCATTTAAAAGAGAATATCCTAATTTAGCACTAGATCTTTTCTCTCTATCTTTCCCATCAGCAAATTTATAGCGTATGTGTCATAATAAAGGTAAATTTTTCAACGCCCGGCGAGATGTTTATATACGTTTTTGCAAAGTGGGCATAAACGATTCTTTTTTTTTCTTTTTAGGTGTTCTTATTTCTCGCATTCGAATACAGGATTCATTCTTCCCGACAAGAAATATACAGGCGCAATTTAAACAACGACTTCTACCACTGTCTATATACATGTTTCATGTGACAGATAAGGATTTCGACTTAGATCATTTTGTAAATCTTACTAGTTATATTATTCTCCACCTAGTATCTTAACTCTAGCAGTGAGCTATACACGGTCCGATAGAAACACATACATTCCCTAGGCACTTGCCTTGGTCCTGGTGCCAAGTATTTGATTATCCTTATCTTGGATAATATACATTTTAGGATGTAATATACTGTAGTATATAGAGTGTACACTCCGTCATGTGTTGTCACTGATTTTTCTTTTCGAATATAGCATATTCTTTTGAACTAGTCCTTAAGTTTGCCTGAAACCCCCCTTTTGAAATCAGTTTTTGACCCTGTTCTTTGTTTTTCGACACCTAGGGAGTTCCATATGGAGATCCCGCTGTACAGGGCTGATTTTCTGTATATCTCCTCTTTAGGGTGCTTCAAGTATAAATTATCTAAAGTGGATCAAGTGGCCCTCCTATTATTCCCAGCCTGTGCCACTTTCTTCAGCCCCCCAGTTTTATTCAAGCTGCGAATTATTCCCAATAGTAAAGCTTTCCTCCGCAGATCAGGATGGAATACATTTTTCTAATAGTGACTCAGTGCTTATTGGTCTGGGATTAATATACGCATCTTTACCCAAGGTGGTCCTAAGAATATTATGAATATTCTTATTCAGATAGCTCCTAGTCTTTCAAAATGATGGATGTCTTGATGTCTAAATCCAGATGCTGTCCTGTTTCTATGAGGCAGACGAACGCATTAAGCTATGCTGTCTATGTGTGTCCCTTACTGATGTCTCTCTCTCATCGACGTAATCACTACGCAAAAGCCACTTTATGTGCAGATGTGTGTGTACTTGAGCGGTTAGCAAGCATCGTTATGTCTGTCTGGTGCCCTGCCAACACACTGATTCATATTATATACACTGTCGCATCGACTAGCTCACAGAAGAGCTATCTATAACCTGCTGTAAAACCTGCATGGAAAGAGCTGTGACTTGGTTATACAATGAAATTCAACAGAAGCAATTGAGTTGTCTCTTACATATCAGCGTATTGTCTTTAGAAGAACTGTAGAACATAGAGTGAGAAGATAATAGAATTGCTCATCCCGTATTACAAGAATGCCTCTGGTTCTGGAGGTAATCAACCTTGAATTGTTGAACTATCGCGTATTTCATTATTACTTTTGCAGATTTCCTATCTGAAGAGTATAGACGTGTACTTAGTGACGTGCTTCGTTATGGTGTTTGCTTCATTGTTAGAGTATGCCGCTGTCAGTTACATAGGCAACAGGTAAGCCTTCTAACCTCCAACAGGTTAGAGTTCTAAACTTCAACATCTGGGAGTCCTAACCTCTAATGGGTATAAGGGTTCTAATCTCTAACAAATAAGGGTTCTAACTTCCAGCAGGTGAGAGTTCTAACTCCAAAAAGGAACCTGTTCTGACCTCCAACAAGTAAGAGTTCCAACCTACAGCTCCAACAAATACTAAAACGACCTGACCGTGCTGTACAAGCTACAAAACGAGGTAATAATTTGTACGGAACGAGGCATTTATGCCAAGTTCCGTACGAACCATAAATTATCATCGTGTCTGTAGCTTATACAAGCATGGTGGTCGTTTTAGATTTACTATATACCCAAAATCATTAAAATATCTAACTTACTTTGTCTAATAACTAATATTCTAACTTATATTTTAAATGACGTGTACGGAACAGTGTTCCGTATTTTCCCTTACGGAACACTGTTCCGTACAGAATGTTTACGTTATGAGGCAAAACGGTCCGTATTTACAATACACCGTATGGGTATATGGTTAAATGTGTGTTGTATCAAGAGGCTACCCCAAAATTAATCTCTCTCAACCCATACATTTTCCGGTATCATGCTATCATATTAACATTCAGGCTTGTGTAGCATCTCAAGTCAGAAGCAATAGGGAATAGTTCGTGTCAACAAACTTGCTACTCTACAGGAACAGACTAAGCTCTACACCAGAAATCCAGTTTATAGTGAAATCCTATAGAAATGCAACACCCTCTGGCTTTTATTACAGGTAGATCTTACAATACATTTCCCGGGTATTGTTTAGTAGCGTTACACCAGTGACTAAGCCAGTTCAGTTCTTACACTTTGGTAATATAGTTGCACCCATACTGCATCCCACCAGATTCTTCGCCCTACACCTATTGACTACCCCACAGTGTTATTTCACAGGTTTATCTCTATTATGGCCACTGTCTGAGGAACCTGGGAGCTGTTTCAATAGTTGAAAAAAGTCTCGTAATTGCTCTCACTAACCAAATAGCGGCACTTCGTGTTTCAATAGGAGAGCATGGCAACAGCGAGCGGCACTTTGGACCAAAGTGGCACCAACAGTGGTAGTACCCGTTTCAATAGTTAGTGAGGTCTGGCTGTTACTGCCACTATTACTGCCACTGTTCACCCTCTCATACTGATCATAACAACAATTTTAAATCACATTTTATCCGATATCATAACATATCTAAGTAAAAAAAAACATGCTCTGAACAATTTTACATACATTTTTTAACTATATATCGATTTTCATAATTCTCTACTACTCAACTACTTTGTGAGAACTATCATACTATTCAAACCAAGAACTGCATTCACTGCACCACTCAGCCCGTTCACATACACATCCTACTGCAGCTCTCGACCCTAAGGTCTCACTTGCTGGTCTTACAAACGAGAGTTATAGTGTTGGGCATCGGAACTCAGTCAAAAATGCAAATAGAGACATCAAATAAAAACTGAAATGTGGTGACAAACATGAGGAATAATTTGGAATTATTGATTTATTCATTAGATAAAGATATATTAAATGTCTCGTTTGTTATGCTGGCATAGCGAACGGCACCATGGTTTCAACAGCGACACCACTTCTAAAACGAGACTATATTTTGCACGGTTAGTGCCACTGATTGCTCTCGCTATTGTGGTGGCTATTCCCTTTTACTCCCCAAACTATTGAAACAGGTCCCTGAACTGCTGATATATACGGCAAGGAAGGAAAATTAGCCATTTATTGCACCGTTCTCCCTACATACCTATAGATCTTATCTTGTAGGGGAGGGTACACTCTGTAGAAGTCGGTAATTGACCCGGGTTACAAATACCACGGACTTGCGGACCTGGATTAGAAACAACCCGCCACTGGCGTATCCATGAGTGCCTCGGCATTGTTAGGGTTCCGATGACGGCCGATAGACGGCGCTGCCGTCGTTAGGCGTTAGTTCGATATTTCGCCGCCAGGATCGCCACAGTCGCGGCTGGTATAATTTTTTATTTTTTTTATTTTTTTATTTCATTGTTTATACTGCCTCAAAAACAGCTTACACAGCTGGTTTGACGCTGGAGACAGTCCAACTATATTTAATACATCGAAGTTAGAAAGTCAAACATCTAACTCAATTGAGTAACAGAGTATCATTACGTACACAAATATCCTATGCCATTCTCTTAGATGGCTAGGTTAAATTATATCATAAGTCACATTTGCATGTAAATACAAGCGATAATACCTATTTCATCATAGTAATTCAATATAACAGAGTGTTGTGCCAACTTTGGCTTTACTCACAAGTTTTCCTATATACGGTAACAAACAAAAAAACAAGTACCGGTCTACATCGAAAAAACAAATCCAGTCCCTTTCAACAAAGATATCCCTGAGACAGCATGAGCCAATTGGAGAGCCACATGTCAACACCCTGAAAATAAGGGAAATCTGACTCCCGACCAGACCCAAAATGACCCAAAATGTGTGAATTTACAAAAAAAAAACTCCCAACACAGCTAGGAATATAATTTCAACTGTTCTACTTAGGAAGCATCAGACCCCAGTTGGGTCAGCAGTCACAATTCCCTCATTTTCCATAAAAAAAATCCAGGAAATTCAGATTCTTTGATTATTCCCATGGGCCTTAATAAAGTATTTTACTGTCGATTCCAGATATATACCTACATGGGACAGTTGGAACTAGGGTACGAAGTGCACTAGATTTTTTCTAAAGTTATGGCACTTTTTGTCTTGAAATAGTTGGGGACAGCGGGCAAATTTCCCTGATTTTCAGGCAGTCAGTCTTGGGGAAAAAATATTTTCAATACATTCCCATGTCCTTAGGGCTTAATTAAGTATTTGTTGGTCGATTCCAGGTCTCTACCTATATGGGACAGTTAGAATTAGGGTTCTACATGCACTAGATTTTTTGTTATGGCACATATTTTGTTCATTTTGTTTGAGATTTTAGAACTATTCATATAGCTCAAGGCCTCAATCATCTTTTTCACTGTCAAGCCTACTGAATATAGGATTGCAAATACACATCTAGTCGAATACTCTAGGGAAAAAATAAAGGTCTATTAAAAAAAAATAATAATAAATACAAACAGCAGCACCACTTGTGGCTAATAATGGAGGCTAATAATGGAACCAGTATCGGTGCCCGCTAGCGGATCACACGGAAATTAGCGCGCTACCCGCCAAACGCAGTCAAGCATAGCCGAGGCAAACAGATCGTTGAATAAACACAGCGCTCGCCCGCGTTGCCTATCCATAGATATAGTTCCGTGCAAATACGGACGAAGGAAAATGAAAGTTGCACATTTTCTCCTTACATGTCTGCCCACGTTTCCTTTTTTGAAAAAAGTCAGCTTGCATCCAGGCACCTTTCTGGACGATGAAATTCCTTCGAGCAGGTTTCCCAAAGACCTCAAACTGTCGGCAGGGTCGCCACGGGCCGTTTAGGGTGGGGTTGCGGGTGTCATCCGTCTAAAATTTATTGTGTTTTAAGAGAAAAATGGATTAGAATGGAAAAATTTGATCTTAACAGACTTTGTTAGATGTTTTGAGCGTCTCGACGCTGTCAGTGTAGGGAGGTGGAAAATGCTTAAACACTGTGTAAATCCATTTTTCTTACTTTGTATACCCAAATTTAAGCAAAACATGTCAACTTGCGACCTCACAGCCGTGTTCATATGATACCTCAAAGAGACATATTTGTCACATAGGGACGTGTTTGTCACGTATGGACATAATTGGCACACGTGGGGATAAACTAACTACGTATAACGTTTAGGGACATATTCTATCTATGCATACGACGCATAACCTATTGATATTCATACATAGCTACATAACAATAGCCCTTCTACACGTTGTAGTCAATCAATCTACATGATATATCATGACCATTTAATGATATTGATATTAAGGGACTTTTCCGACATGATAGACTTGATGTTCCGCAGTATAGACATTTTACATATGGTCTCATTGGAGGAATCCTCTAAAGGTTGCAATGATCTTACTGTTATGAGCAAAAAGATCAAAATCATGAGAGGACAGACCAGAATGCTACAATGAACTTTTATGGCATGTTAAAGTTTGGTGATCTATCTATTGATATCATTGATAAGCCTACTATAAAAACTTTTGAAAGGGAAAATTAGATGTTTCCGAGTTTCCATTTCACAAGGGAGAATAGACTCATAGAACTCTGGATTGTCGACCGGGACAAAGCTCTCAATACAGATTTGTCCTCGAAGATCGAGTAATTGCTGTTTGATTCATTGGAGTCACGCAGCCTCCTAGTTAAGCTGTAGAGCTGGTGAGTCAAGCATTGAAACTTTTATTTTCCCCTTACCTGTATATCCATTTGTACATGAATCGGACCATTGTACAGAAAAATAGTCATCGGTGAAAAGAATATATTGTGTATTCACACCTTTGTTCTAGAAAACAATAGACAAACTTTGTACATTGGATGTTTAAATGATTAAACTTCAATACCATAGACCAGCCACTATTATGTATTGTCCCCTTACTATTAAAAAAACAAGAAATTGTGGAGATAAATGTTAGTTAGTTATTGAGGGATAACAAAGATGCCATTGAAAATAACGAGAATACTTGCTTCATGACTCCGGCGAAGGAGGGTGCTGTGTGAAGAACTCACCGCCACATTTTGACGCTCCGGTGTTTTTTTATCTGGGTTTTTATTGTTTCCATTGAACCTGATGACGCCATCATACATTCCAATGGGAATGCCCACTTCAGCAGTAAACAGCTTTCTTCTGAAGAGATCCTAATGACGAAATCCATTTTTCTGAAATAGTTCGCCATTTTCATTGTTCGTTCACTGTCCTGGATTTGTCATTAAAACAAACCGATGTCCTGAATTCCTGCCTGACTCCATAGCTACAGTTATTTACACAAATGTAATGGTGTAGTACTCACATAAACACGTACGATATACTTAACTATTAGATCCATGCTTCAATATACAGTGTAATATCTGATTAAGAAAGCATCATTGCCGTTTCTAATATATATGAAAGACATTAATGCCTGGTATATAGAGTATACAGTATGCTTTTGCTATTACACATGGTCCAGGGACCTGTTTCACTAGTTTCGTGACAAGTCTAGATGGCGTCTGTGACACCATATGGACAGATCGGGTTTCACTATTTTCGTGACAACACAAGCAGCTGCCCTTAGAACAAGACAGACCCCAAACATGGTGTGTCCAGTTTCTTAAGAATTTGACATTGCCTTGTTACTGGCGCTGTAGTGTCACTGTTCGGCTTGGTTCCCCCTGTGTACTCCGTTCTTGCTTGCACTGTTGGTGCCACTTTTCATGTCTGTCTAACACTTTTGTCATGAAACTAGTGAAACAGATCCCTGGTCCGTATTCTTAAATGGTCCTGCTCGAACATACATTAGAATATATACTTGTGGCCCAAATTCGATTTTGATATTTGATGCACACGAATATATGTAATGTATGAAATTTACAACGTAGAATATCTCACTAAACCTGTAACTGCAGAGATATTTCACGGCATCTGTAAGGAAATGTAATATATTAAAAAAATCTGGTGCAAAATCATTTAAAGTATTCAGGTCAATTATAAAGAAGAATAAAGTAGAATAGCCTACCCAAACTTTAGAATACAGAGAGATGCCAACATGTTTCCTGAAGGAAGGAATATATTCTGTAAATATACCATCAACAATTTAAGATACATGTATTTGCTACAAATATAGTGTCAAACAAACTGAATTTCCTTACATTGCAGGCACAAACGGCGATTACGTCGCGGGGGTTACGGCGCCACCGTGGACTTGTCCGGCGAGAAGTTGTTAGGCAACGGAGATGTGACTTGTCCCGGGCATCACCATTGCGAGGTGACAGAGGGGCTGGCAACGGTAAGAGAAGTAAATATAGGGGCTGCCAACAGTAAGGGGCGTGTTAGAGGAACACCCAACGGTAGTCCCTTCTTATGTCACATGAAATGAAGCTACCAATGGTATGTGTGCTGCTAGAAGGGCTGACGATGTTAGGGTGCTAATTATACATAAAGTACCAATTATGACCAGAGTGCCAGAGGCACTGCTACCAACAATAATTGATGTGACAGAGGGGCTATCAACAGAAACGGAGGTGTCAGAGGGGCTGCCAACAGTAAGTGAGGTTCTGGAGAGGTTTCCCATAGTAAATGATGTGCTAGAGGGGATGTAAGAGAGGGATGTAAGAGAGGCACCGGAGGAGCTGCTGATGGTAAGATGGCCTTTGATTCCTCATCCTCTCTGTCTGACTGTACCCAGTGCCCTCCGCATCTACAAAGAGGAAAATGTCCTGACATCTTCTCTTATTCAGACTTCAGTTTTACTTCGCCTATTGTGGAGGGGATGGGTGCGTATGTGCTATGCAGATATCTTATCGTTAAGGTTTTCTTATAAAAGACGCAGTGTTATTGTAGATGTCGGCGCTAGTGTATGACAAAATCTTTAACCTTCCTTCCTGTGCTACGCGGCAGGTGCCTGCGGTACTCACCGTTTGAATTAGATTACATCGATTTAAATATTTGGATGAGGAATTAATGAATCTTCCATACCAATATTCAAAGTTATATATTACGAGAGATTTGCCTTTTTAGCAGCGGCAATAGATCTACTTCAATTATTGAATCTATCGCAATTGTTTGTAACAGCCTCGCCCTATTCCCATAACATGACATGTGGTGGATGCCATCAGTAATATTTCAATTCAATTCTCCCACTTCTTGCGACGGTGGCGGCGTTTCCCACGGTGACAACTGCTAATTCGCTTCATCGATACTGAATTGCAGAACCCCAGCTGATAGTAAAAAAATTAGTCGACTGATTGGTTGATAGAAATTCAATTCTTTATGCCACTAGCCGACCACAAATACCCTTTTAGCCAAGCAGTTCCTCCTGTCGGAGAAAAAGCCATTCCCAGGACATGTCAGGTGACAAAGGAAGAGCATCCCCAAGGCTTAACCGCATATCCATTTAGCCTGAACCCTAATACATTGTTTTTAACTGAGAAACGTAACCCAACCCACCCCTCCCCCCACGTCACCCCTTAACGTCAACCCACTTTCAGTCTTACTGGCGAGTGCGCATGCCTGCGTGGGAGAACGTCGCTGTAATTCACTTCCGGTAAATCCCATCTTTAATGTCCCCAGCGTTCCTTGCGCGTTCCATGAGCCTCATTCTCAAATCAGGGTATGGCTGACGTCACGGACAGGTATTGTTATCGGCGAAGCAGCGATCTCTGTGAGTTGGGGAGTGGGAATATAAGAGGAAAGACATCGGGGGATTTGCTGAATAAACTATAAACTACGTGGCGTGGAAATACAGGGATAGGTATGACCGGCGCTTTGCTTTTTCTGCAGACAAACAATAGTACCCAGAAGGTTCCCGGCCTGTCTAACGTGGCTTACGTCTGAGGGATGCTATATGAGAAGGTCGACAACCCGATTGACTTAAGGCGGACAAGGGCGGTGTTAAGTACTCCTTCCCACCCTGGATAGGTCTCCCAGCCCACAATGCCTCAACTCCACTCTGTGTGGGATCTGAGCTCGCATTTAGAAGTACAGAGACACTTCCCGAATTAAACGTATCTGGAAACAATAATCTAATGAGTTATGCTCGTGATGTGTCTCTCCTCTTTCATCCTTTTCGGTCTCTTGGTTTAGGGAATGGCTGCTCGGAGCAAGCCCAAGGGAGTTATAGCTGTGTAAAGTTAACGCAGGTAAGGAATAGTGATCCGAGAACAGCTCCAAAAGCCATCAGTTACCATTTTGACCCATTCTAGGATACATGTTTATTTTCTGGATGAAAAGGACAAGACACTTTTGGCGCAGCACATGTCATGTTAAACATTTGTTTTGCATTATTTGTTCTGCGTGAGATGACTTCTTCAATCCCTTTGTAGAGGTAGCCTTTCGTATATTTGTTACATACCAATATACAATCTTTCAAATCCTTTTTGATTTTTACCAATTGTGTATTTAAAATTTCATAAAAAGAAAGAAAAAAAGCGACAATTTTAAAGAAAACAATGTAAGGATAAAAATCAGTCGCTACGGCCTTTTAATCCCGTTCATTGTCATGTGTTTTTATTAAATGTGAAGAATAACAGTCAAACTCTGTTAGTTTTGCAACAATCGGTTTGACATTACAGTACGTCATCGCTGAGTAAAATGGATTCATCATTGGTTTGGGCTCCCTAGGAAATGAAATATGAGCACAAACGTATTGCATCAGTTACTTAGGAGAAATAGAACCTAATGACAATTTATGGATGAGGTAAGGTTCATGATTAGATATTGTTCCGATTGTGAAACGAGCGGGTAAGTGATGGTGATGATTGTCAAGTCAGCAACAGACACTCAATTAACAATTACTGTTATTGATACGAATATTCGTTGTGAAAATTTTTAGTCTCGTTTTTTTTTCACTTTTAAACAGTGGTTCATCCTGCATACAGAGGCTTTAAGTAACTAGAATGAAGCCAATGAAAAATGTTCCAATTATTAGCCACAATCGGTAAAATGATTAGTTGGTACTGTCACCGTCAGCCACAGGAATGATTCGTGCCGTTTGCATAGTATAATCCACAATGGGTTTGGGTTTTATTTATTTGGTCTATAATTTGTCAACTATATTCGCGTTCTTCCATCAAACCAAAAAAAATACACAAGGATTACTTCATGTTTGCGTGCTAGTTTTATCATACATGTATACAATAATTCTGTAGTATACTGTACAACAAAAATGAAGATTTATAACAATACATGAAGATGGACAAAACGTACGTTGTACAATGTGTTGTGATGGAATTCTAACAATATCGCAATGATACTAATGGTTGATAGAGAAGTTATTATGTCTCAGTTGTTATGTCTCGTCATGGGGAAATATGTGCCAGGGGCCATATGGGTGGGAAGGGTTAAAACCATTGTTGAAATGTTTGTGCAGGTTCCTCATTTGTTCTATTGTGTACAGAATTGAGAGGGGTGGGGGATGAACATTTTCAAACCTTTTGCGTGCATATATACCTATGGAAAGGCCCCCTATATTGAAACTACGAGGTGCCTCTATATATGAATATCGTACCAAATTGAAATGAACCTTGATTTTTCTTTCTCTGTCAGCAGGAAGTGCGCCTTACAAACCTGCGTAAACTGCACACGGAGTGTGACCTGCGCGCCCTCGCTTCCACCACCACCTACATCACCCACAGCGGCGGCACTCCAAGCGGAAGCGGAAACGGCTGCGGCTCCACTTCCGGCAGCCATGTTCGTCCTCCAGAGGGCGTAGCGGCGGCGGCGGTAGCACCACCGGAAGTGGAAGTTGACGACGACGGACGGGGGTCGTGTCAGCCATGCCAGGATATATACTGCTTACGTAAACCAAGCATCATCGACCGGTACTCGCGAACACTGTTCCCTTCCTGCTTCATCTTCTTCAACTTTATGTACTGGGTGACCTACATGAACATAAGCAATGAGTCCATCATCTCCGACTTCATCTTTATCAATTAGGAAAAGACCGTCAGGGCGCGTCTGTAATTCCTTAATATAACTTCTATTTATTAATCAAGGACAAGCTGTATTTTGTATTGCACTCGAACGATACGAGAATCTGTATTGTGTCCATGCCGTCTTGCCATGTTCCATCCTCATTAGACAAACACCAGTGACGCATCTCTGTGTAGCAGACCGTATACGGGATGTGAACGACAATATCAGTAACCGATAGATGTGTGTCGAGGGGATACACAAGTTGATTCCAGATCCCACCAAGGAGTTGGCCCATTTGTTCAAAGTTTGTTTGAAGCATACAGAAATGCGCAAATGATTTACCAGGCCAATGGAGCCAGAAGGAAATAAGGACATCCGATAGCGTCCTCTAATCTCGAATCAAAACGTTACAAATTAACATTTGTTTAAAACGTTTTCCTGGTGAAGTACGGTACCCTACACTGGCGCCACCAGGACAATTCATGTGGCCGCATATAGAAATTCTCTAAATCTCTGGTTTCAATCGTGATAGCGAACTGTGACCAGTGTTACAGTAGTAAACGGGCATGTTTAATGGTTTCCAGGTATGCATATAATGATGGTAAGGATAAATAATGAAGATGGCAGAATAGAATACGTTCCTTGTTGTTTTGGTCGAAAATACAAATTGATAATACAGTTTGAATTTCCGATTAAAGGGCTAGAATCCACTGAGCTCCCGATATGCCCTACGGTGCACCTCACGAAGAAAAAAAGAAGGGAATCGCGTTGGAAGGTGAACTCTCATCGGAGCAGTTGACCACATCTCTGCGATTAGATTCCGATTAAAAATGTGTGTCTACGATTTCGTCCTGATAAAAAACCTGTATCATGGGGTGTCTACGACATTTCAACTTTTTTTTTGTTTTTTTTGTTATTCAGTGAAAGGCAAAATACAATCGCCGGCAATTGACGTTCTTCCTTGTATTAGGCAGTGATAACAGGTACATGGACGTATACAAGTGCATAATTATATTTGAAGTGGCATGTATTCACAATGGTCATATAACTCAATGTACTGTATATTTATAGTCTCAATATATGAGCTTCTCAATGAAGTTACAATAGTTTTTGTATGAACTTTGTTAGCTCTTCCTGAGATGACAAACGTACAAGGACAAGAAAATAAACATTGATACAAACAAAAACAAGACACATGATAGCAATTATACTGTCTAATAAACACAAGAACTTTGCATGTCTGGTTAATGTTGAAATGGGGGTAGGTAATCAGTCCTGAGCATTGCAGAGTATTCTGACGGGAAGATCGCTTTCGCGTGTGAAATACTGATAATAGAATTATGATACTTTGCTCATAGATGGGACATACATATGCCCGTTCGCGCTGATTTCATGATTAGGTTTAATTGTCTTAAATCAATACTTTCTAAGTTTGACTTGGAAAAGAGCATTTTGAGCGTGCAAAATAATTCATTATTGTTCTATATGTACTGAGAAACATTATGTCTCCGTATAACATGGACTAAATATGAATCAAATTTCGGAATCATCATTCTCAATTTTCTCTCACTAATATATTTTGAATAATTCTGCATTCAACATTTTATTACCATGGGTAACCATGTGATGATTCTGGTATGAGGCCCAAGTTAGTTGTACACAATGCCTGATTCTATTATTCCACAATCGAGCAGAAATAATGGCACCTGGGTTGCGACTCCAAAACTACTCACAAGGACGTATTATTAAGAGAAAGTCACTGAGATATTGTACGTTATGGCAGAGATCAAATATAAAATTCCATGTGTAACAAAACCTATATTATTGAACCTTGAATATTCCCTTTGTAAATGAAATATCACCAAGATCACATAGTATACCCCCACAGAAAAATGCCTTTCAACTCGTGCGGGTAATATCTAAATCATGTGATTCTAACCAATGATATGATTGACTGTGCTTAATAGAAACAATTCATAAAACTAAGATACAAGGTCGATATCATTGGTGTATCATCCTCTACCCTATTGCTAATGTACCCTGTGGTCACTAAACGTAACCGTTACAGCATTCAAACACAGTCCCATAGGTTCCCGGTGTTGTTTCATTTTCTACACGTACATATATATGTATTCTGTTTATTCTTCGCTTGAGTAAATAAGATTGAAAACACCTGTTTTCATATTCTTCAAGGGAGAGTTATAACCCAAAACATATCATTATTCAAAACATTTCATTCCATTCCATGTGCATAAATTATTGGCAATCTCTTCTTATCGATTTAATTCAAGACAAACACAATGCCAAATGAACAGCATAGGCTTAGTTTGTAGTATGCATTGTCTAACGATTTCTCAGGCTATACATAATTCATTTCATTTCATTCAACATGTATTCAGTATGTCCAACTACCATACAAGATCATGTACGTTATTGTCAATATATATGGTTTCCAAATGGTTTCAGATTACTTTGATCTTTACTTGTCACTAGAACTTAAATGTGCTTAAGGAGCATCAACTTGGGCCGTAAGAGGGTATATATCCCTAAAGATCATGAACCATGATTAATACATCGCTGAGATACTATTTCCACTTTATTTCCTTGTATATAAAAGAGAATATTGTACATATCTATAGAAAGGAGAAGCCCACTTACTACAACTTGATACTAGCAATTCTTTACCTAACTACCTTAACAATTTATTTCTTTACAAAACGACTTTTTGTTAAAATATTAAGGTATAGATTTATGAAGGTATGGTTGTTCTACATTTACCAAGACATTTAATACATGTGACCCATGCGAAATGGGAACAATCCCATATTATATAATACCTACATATCGTGTATGTGTCTCCCGTATGAACTCATGATACTGTACTCTAAGGTGTTTACTGATAAACTACCCCACTGTTGTTTAGTGTGATATTCCTACTGTATATTTTATATATATATATTAAAAACAGGAGGAATCCCCGTTGCTGCACCATTTTAAGATGACATACGATAATTCAATCCATTTTCTTTACTATTACGGGGTCGTTCCCAAACACCCTACTCCTGCCCAATACTCGTAGAGATAAAATAGTTGTCAGTGTGTATGGTTAGTGCCGGTATTGATATCCTTAATTTTCATGGTAATTGTTTCTTATTTTGGGGAAGGGATCTGATGCTGAACTGTTGTAGAATAGTGGTATACAGTGTATTGTGTATGTCCTGCAAAATGCCAGTATTTCCCGTGTAACAGGACCACATATAAAGTATGCATAGAATCCACCCTTTCCGTTGGTATTGTGAGGTTTATATAACATTGCATATCACGCGTGTTTTCCTACGGCATCATGCCAATGGCCTACTCCGGTGTATATGCATACATATACCACATTGCTCAATATTTGCAATTTTGAATTGCCACTTGTTAATTTGAAACGTGGGTCTACTACGCCCTGCGCTCTGTCAGGATGTTGGTATAGACTCACTGTGCGTTCTTCATCACCATACTGCACGCCCATCGCGATTTCAGAACCATGTGAGTGCATCCTTTTTTAGCAGGTTATGGACCAAGATCAGTTTATTCCCCTCGGTCAAAAAGTCCTATTTTTATGCATTAAACGAATAAAGTGTAGAACACAAAATGACGAGTCCTTTTGTAATTTCGAGAATAGATTTACCATGCACATCTCGAAGGACTCTGATAGGGTGTTAATTTGCCACTTTCCATTGGAAATTAAATCCTTGTTTTTATTTTCAGTATTTAAGATGATTTCTTCCTTATGTAAAGTAATGATAATACTAATTGAGTCCCATTCAAGCAAAAGAAACAGAGGTTTGAACTGCTCCCAGGTCCTCGTGGCTGACAAATAAATATTACCCACCCTAACTGCCCTGTCCTCTATATATTAACGATATGTGACTGATATATATATATTGCAACGCACCATATCCGTGAAACTGACTCTTGAACAATCAGAAAAAACTATTACAGAGCTGTCTAAGCTGAGGAGATAATCTTTTTAAAGACTGGCATCTTTCTATTAGAGTAAAACTAGAGAGAGGTAGATGGATATATATACATTGTAAAGGATCGAGAATTCACCTCAGAATGGACATTTCCTGTGGCTGTGGGTATTTCTCCGTGTCCTAATTGGATACCACAGCCGACACCGGGTTCCTGCTCACCACGGGGGAGCTGTCCACGTGTTTATGACTACACCCCTCGTATTCCGCTTAAAACGGGCGAGTCTAAACTGTCCCCGCTGAGCCCTTATCAGCGGTCGTGCCACCGGGTTCCCCCGGGGGGTAATAGTGAGGGGCAAGCACCCTCTGGAGGGGTGAGTTAACACGGGGAGCAGCTCATACACCACGCAGACAAGCTCTCAGGGGCGGTGAGCTTCTCTTTGACTGGATCCGAACGTCCTCAGGCTAGGGTGAGAGGCGTAGGCAGGAAACTGCCTGAAGTATTTCAAAGGAATATACAATCCGTCTTGAAATGTAAAACTGATGTCATTTTGATAGAAGCTGAACGCAATAATTTCGGGTTTTAGAACTCATTCCTTAGATAGCAGGGCCACCGTGGTAGTTTTTCAATGTAGAGGTTATCCAACTAACTTATCTCGGGACAACCGGTTTCATCAACTTGGGCCGATACTAGCATCCGTGCAGCTATGCTTCTGTCCACCGTACAGGGAAGTCACATGTTATATATCATACAGTATAGTTATTTACAGATGATGGATGACGGGAGTGGCATTTTGTGACCTCATCAGCATTCGACGGTGCAGCATCGACCGTATGGTTCTAGGCTGGCTCACTGAGGCCCCCTGGTTTCAGATACACTCACTACCCTTCACACCCACAATTCCCTCTACACCATCCCTCTACACCCACACTATCACAACATACATTTTGTGGGCCTTCGAAAATCCAGACACTTATACCGCAGTGCACAGGTAAAAAACCCGCACATACACTCAACGCCATCCATATTAACAGGACACAGGATTACGGAGGCGGATGATATACACAGCAACGGATTTTTGGCGATTGGAGATACACAGCAATTACGAACATGCCACCCAAAACAAGACAGGCCGCTAAGAACGAAGGAAACTTGGAGGGGTCAGTGACCGTGGTGCGGGAGAGGCCGAGGGGTCGACCTCCTCTCTCCACCGCGCTGCCCCCTAACCTTTCTCGATACAACAAGCATAGACGCGTTGACAGAGAAATTTCCTTCAGAGAGCTCCGGCAACTACAGGAACCATCGACATCCACAATCTCCGGCAAACACAACTACGCAAGTTCAGTCAGGGTCAGGGTCGTCGTGCTGGAGGATGGCTTGGAGAAGGTAACAGAAAAAGTTGATCGTGTAAACTCCAAGCTTGACTCCCGGTTACTCAAAACAATGAGGAACTTTAGGTCCCACGTGCTACCCACCGTGGAGGCCTTTTCAGCTGATTTGGCAGCAATGGGCAGGGGCGCATACATGGCTACTCTTGACATTTCTCGCGCTTACAAAAATTTCACCAGCGATCCGCTGGATGGGCCCCTCCTCTGTATGAAATGGGACAGTAACGTCTATCTGGATACGTCAGTGCCATTTGGATCACGTGCCTCGGCGAACCATATCCAACGGGTCGCCGAAGCTATAGTTAGCATCTTGAGAAACGGAGGCATAAATGCTCGGATGAACATTGACGACATTATTCTCTTGTCTGCTTCCAGGGCCCAGTCCGAGGCAGACTTCATAAAAGCCCGTGATCTTCTGGAGAGACTCGGTCTGCCTGAGGCAAGGGAAAAAGCACAGCCCCCAGCAACGTCGGTCGTATGGCTGGGCGTCTGCTTTGACTCGGATTGCATGAGCATATCGGTGCCGCCAGAGAAACTCACGGACATCAGAGATAAAGTGGGATTATTTTGATGTCAACAGGTAGCTGATTCCGACTCGATAATACGGGGATCGCTGATAGAAACCCGTTTTAATTCGAGGTCTTTTTTGCAGTATCCCCGGATCTGTAACTTTTGCAGTGAATCAGTGTCCTTGAGACTCGCTCCATCAATTAAAAAGCTGCAATATTCAAGTATCGGCCGAATGATTACTTTATATATTTTCGTTGCGACAGCTGCAGCAATCATGCCTCTCATTTTACACAAATGAAAAATCCTTGCATTACAATTTTTTGTGATTTCTGCAATATGTTTACTATAGTTAAGTTCGCTCTCGACTTCCACACCCGAGTATTTATAATGTTTGACCTCTGAGAGTTTCTATCCACAGCACCCTAGGTTCAACTCTGGCAGTCTTAATGGTATTGATAGTCATTCCATTTTTTGTGCACCATGTTATTGCTAGTTAAAGTGATTCCTGGAATCTTTCTCTAGCTACATGTCCGTTTGTATCTTCCACATATATATAACTAAGTCATCCGCATATTGGATCGTTCCGGTATTGGTGATCTCTGAGCACATATCATTAACATATATGACGAAAAGCAGGGGCCCGACAACGCACCCCTGTGGCACCCGAAACTATTCTTCTTTTCAGATGATGTTTTACTGTCTATGATTACTTGCTACCATCTGGCTTGTAGGTAGTTCTCGAACCACCTGCCTAAGTTACCTGGGATATTTACTGCTTTTCGTAATTTAGCAATTAGGATGAATGTAGTACGGTATGAAATACCTTGCGCTGGTCGATGTAACACACAGCAACAAATTTGTTATCATTTTTGCTTTCATATGAATCTTTTTGTGTACAAGTGTATCATGTCCGCTGTGCCTCGGCCATGATGGAAACCGTATTGGGTGTTAATTAGAAAATGATTGTTATCTAGTTTGGTATGTATTAGTTTATACTAGTTACCCTAATTACGTGTGTATGACGAAGACGGGAACTGCGGTTGTAAAACAATTTTAATACAAAATTGAATAAATGAAACATACATGGTAAAATACATGGCATTGTGGTATACATTATGTTTCGGGATGGTGGGTGGGTAAGAAAAGCGTGCGTATCCAGTGACTGTTCAGAGTTCTGTGTCGAGCAAGGCGGAAGCCCGTGACCTTAGTTGGTTCCCGCCTATACACGCTTAAATTAACTGCAATGTATCATTACCTGCAATTACATGTGTATGACGAAGACGGGAACTGCGGTTGTAAAACAATTTTAATACAAAATTGAATAAATGAAACATACATGGTAAAATATGGCCAAGATACGTTAGTTACTTAATGTGTGTTTTATGGCCTTCGGGACCTGTGTGAACATGTGTTTTGGAACATATTGGTGTACCGATGAACTTTTGTTGCTCCATGTGCCATGAGCGCATACATCATTTTTCGATACTCCACACCTGGCACTCCATTGTGCCCCTGTCCTGCGTAGCGAGTGTATAGTCGCCGAGTGAGCATTGTCTGAGCCCGTAGCTGTGAGGGCCAGCCTGAGGAGGTTGTTGGTTTTACCTGCCGATAGTGGTTGGCCCGTAACTGGGTCAATGAAAAGGGCGGTTGACCCTAGTGCCTCGCTTATATCGAGGGCTTTGCGTAACGCCCTCACCGGGCAATAGTCACTGTCATGAACCGCAAGAACCGGTATAGCTACTGGCTGGGTTGATGATTGGGTTTTTGTTGACTTTATCTTTACCCACATTTCTGAATCAGAGAAAGATACATCATGTTTACATAACAGGTGTTCAGAGTGTGTTGTTAGTAGGAAATTTGATTGTCTCAAGAACGTAGAGACGGCGAACAGTATTACAGCCTTAAATACAACTCCGATATGTCCCAAGTGGGACGTGAAATTACATACAGCCTTTACCTCTGAAACACTCAAAGGAGGCGCCTGTTTCGTAACGTGGCCTGAGTTTTTAGTAAGTCCTCTCATGAGGTTCTTGAGAGAAGCGGATTCAAATGCAGTTACATTGTGACCTCTTTCCTGAATGAAAGACTTCGCTCCCGACATATAATTATACATCGTCCGTGGTGCTTTAAACGAGTTGTGCAAAAACTGTGCGAACAACATTAGATCTAAGCTGGTTGGAGCGAAAACATGCCCTCCATATGCAGTTATAAATGACAGATAACACTTCGCCTGCTTGTGGCAATTATTAGCAGTCCCTTTAGCGAATGAACTCGAGTAACTTTGGCTTGTCTGGTGGTACAACCGGGTGCTCTCCAGATCTGCAATTACAAAGCGTCATTAAACAAGTTATCCCAACTCACGGGGGTTCTCTCACGTAAGCCCTTACTCTTTGTCATGTCATCGGCTATGGCCCTATGGGAGTCAGAGAAGGATCGTCTTGAGAGCGCATCCGCTAAGATCAAGTCTACCCCCGGGGTGTGGCGCACCTCGATCACGAATTGGTAGATGGCTGCATGCATTGCCATCTCCCTACTGCACGGCGCTAGCACAGGGTCCCGTGTTTTCCCCGATGTAATGACAGCTGCAGCAGCAGAATTGTCTGTCGATGACAAGCGCGCCCCTGCCCTCATCACCGATCAGCATTTTTACGCACACCACGATGTTGATTGCCTCCAGGCGCGAAATGTGGTGTTCCGTCGTCATTTCGTTCGTGAAACAGGCATGGTAGAAAAAAGATTCCGAGAACCCGCCCGCTCCTATTAGACACGCGTCGCATTCGAGATACAACTCGTGTCGGTGGGGCGGTATGAGGACCGTCCCGTTGAAACTGCTGCTGAACTGGTAGAACCATCATATATCCTTTCGTGCGTCTTCACTTATTCTCACGTGTCCCTTCGAGGGGGCCGCTCGCAGCAGCGCCAGCACCCGCGACATGAACTTTCTGCCGTCTCTGACACAGTGGGTAACGTGTGCCAGGCGCCCGGTCAGTCGTTGCAGTTCGCGTTTGGTCGCTCGGCCCTTTGTATTCCACTCACGAGCCTCCTCCATCACCTCTGCCAGCTTCGTGGGAGGGATGGTTATCGTCATCTGTGTTGAGCTGAAGTCGAAACCTAGCCATTCCATTTCCCGGGAGGGGGGCGCCGATTTGTCGGGAGCCAGGCGTACCCCTAACTCGTCACACAGTGTCCCGAAATCTTCGAATGCCGCCCACGCATCCTCCTCCGTGGCGCTTACACCGCAGAAGTCGTCGACGTAGGCTAGCGCTCCCCAGCCCCTCTGTCGTAGCGCGTACAATATTGCCTCGGACACTCGCTGTTGTGCGTATCCGGAGGTCCGGCAGCCGAAAGCTGGACAAATATCTATGTAATATTTGTCGCGGTGCCGTATTCCCATCAGGGGGTACGAGCCTGGGTCCGTGCGCAGCTGTCTATACGCCCTGGCCAAATCCGATTTCCACATGTAGGCTCCTGTACCGCACGCGGTTATCGTACTCCCCATGTCCGATGCGGAGGGCAGGGTGTAGGACGCGGGCTCGCCCTCATAGGCGTGTTTCCGTATCCCGTCGTTCACGCTTGTGCCTTCTGGGAAGGACAAATCAATTATGACTCGTCTCTCTGATGTTGATTTCTTCGGCCTGGTCAGGATGGGGCTCACTTGTACCCATGGTTCGAACGGTGGGTCGCGGAATGGGCCCAACATGGCACCCATCGCCACTTCCTTTTGCACGAACTTGTCCACTGCCTCCATGTGGTCTGTGGCGGACTTGTGGTTTGAGTAGGTGGGTGTTGGCGGCTGCTCTGCGTCGTAACAGATGGGCCACCCATACTCGATGTAGTCCGCTATCTTGTCATCCTTGTAGTCTGCCATGATCAGCCTCCAGGCTGCATGATTCATGTCTGATGGTACCGTCCTGCGTGCCCCCCTGTGGTTGGCACGGCCTGAGCTTTTCACCTCCTCGTAGATATGAGTGTGAAAACCGGCGATAGAACGGGCCTCTGTTGAAGGGTCTGGCCAGTCCATTTCGATAGAGGCTGTCGTTGCTTGTTTTGATTTCAGTGGCTGTTCAGAGTGCGGCTGATCGGCGGGCTCAAGTGGGTCAAGTGCGTGCGTGACCCTGTTATGTTTGGTACTTGTGTCCTGGTCAGTGCCTGCATGTTTGTTTGTCAAGTGTTTGTTATGTTGCGTGCTGTTCAGAGGGTGTTTGATGCATGGGTTCTGAGTGGCAAGCTGGGTGTTAGGAACCGCAGCTCCCACTGCATCGGGACTGCTTCGTTTGTTTGTTGTGGTTAAAAATTGATCTAAAAATCCTGTTTCTGAGGCTCCTTAGCCTTTTTCTTTTCCAGTTTGAACTTTTTTGATCGACAGTCTGATTCTTTGTGTTTCAGGAATAGGCATTTGCTGAAAATGCAGTGTGAGCATATGTGTAATTGTCTAAAACCTGCCATTACGTCTGTCTGATTGCATGTGTTCTGATTGTACGCTCTGCATGGTGGTGCTGGTTTTGCTGCCTGGACCTCTGCTCCCATGCTGTATGTTGTGTTGTCTTCTCCCCTAGTTTCCTCTAGCCTACTTTGTCTGTGTTGTTGGGATAATTGTAAGCGGAGGCGATCGATTTGGTATTCATCTGCCCACGTTATTTTCCCCTTTGAGATCATTGTGCACGTCTCTTCAGACCATTCTCTGACATTTTCCCAAGGGTAGCGTATAGCGTCTTTGTTTACCTGTTCTATGTGTTTATCGATGGCCCTTCTGTCGCTATTGTCTACCGTTTCATGTCTAACTTGGAATAAACCCCATGTATATTCCTGGATCGATAGATCTGCTAAGGTGGCCTTGGCTTTCTTTGTGCCTCTATGTATATGTGTATGTGCGAAATGCTTTTTACCTTTTTTGGATGTTGCAAGGGGGTTTATGTTTGCTGTTAGTAGTTGTAGCACTTTCTTTTGTAAATCCGAGTCTGAGTCCGCCTCATCCATCGATTCCGGGGAGTCGTATATTTTTTCCCCGAGGTATGCCCTGTTGTCTGAGCTTGAGCATCGCTTCGTGTCCCGGCGTGGAGTTGCTTGGTGCCGTGGCTCCGATAAGAAGTCAGTCCTGTCGCCCCTCTTGTTGCTCGGGTTGGTGCGTCGCTGTGCCTCTCCGTGTTCCTGAGGTCTGCTGCGGTGCCCTGAAGAAACTTGGCGCTGGTCGTCGGGAGACTCTTGAATCGTTGTTTCACCTTCAGATAGCTGTTCCCTTTGTGGTGTTGACTTTTCTCTCTGGTGGTGAAGATTTTCTTTCGCGGCCGAGTGCTGTCCGGCTGTATGGTTGTCGCGTATCTGTTTTAGTATGGACGCCATTTCGGTCATGTCGGAGCGCATCTTCTCTATTTCTTCGGCGTTTTCCGCCACTGTCCGTTTCTTTCGTCTAGGCATCATGTGGCTTGTATTCTGGCTGACGTGCCAGATTTAGCCTGTATTGCTTCCCGATGGCCGATGGCTTACGGTTACCGGGGATTTTCCTGATTGGAGTAAGAAAAGCGTGCGTATCCAGTGACTGTTCAGAGTTCTGTGTAGAGTAAGGCGGAAGCACGTGACCTTAGTTGGTTCCCGCCTATACACGCTTAAATTAACTGCAATGTATCATTACCTGCAATATCTTAGAGTAAGCTTATAGGACACCAATTATTTATCTGTTTACTGTTCCCCCTTTGGGGATTGGAACTACAAATCCGAGTTAAGTTAGCAATTAAACAGGTAAGTAAACTCGGCTAATAAAACTGTCATCACATCCTTCATTACTCGTCCTGATACGTTCTTTAATGTCATAAACAACTGGTTCTTTCTTACTATTTAGCGACTCCTCTTGCACAAGGTTACCTCCGTATTCGTCATTGCTCATATCTTTAAACACCTTTCTCCAATACTCGTAAAGTAGTCATCAATGTAATCAGGAATCATGTCAGGTTCAACCTGTTTGTTTATAACTTTGTCGTGGAGTATACAGCTATCCCTTTCAGCTTTTCCTTTTAGTAACTGGTTAAAGTGTCTCAGAATTCAGCAGGTTTTTCTTTAATTGCATCTATTTGTTCTAGTATAAATGTTTCCTTTGCCGTTTTTAAACTGTATCTTATCCTGTTATTTAGTCTTTTGATACTTTCTAAGATTGCGGTATCTTTCGTACTTCTATACCTTCTGCCGAGTAGCTGTCGTTCCTTTATGTCACTGTATATCGAATCAGATTTCCGGGGATCGGGCTTATGTTCAAAGTTCATCCCCTTTAGTAGGCAGTGTCTATCTAGGTATATATTTACTTTTTCCTGGATGAAAACCCATAGAAAATCTACATTATTACTGTCTTAAAAAATGTGCCCAATCATGTGATAAGAATTTGTCTGCTAGTAACTTAACGTCATAATTTTTATAGGATCTACCATGGAAGCTGTTTTTTCAATTATTTCACAAATTCTTTGTATAGCGTAAGTGAGCGAATGATTACTGATCTTTTTATCGTCATCTCAGATTCAGATACTTATTTTGCATTCGTGAACATTTGGTCTATTATTGTGCCTCTGTGTTTGTTTGGGTTTGTGATGTCAGTTATTAGTTGTTTTAATAGGTAGTCTTTGGTGATATTCATAAGCTTTTTAGTACTGTTATTGTTTTGTTCATTTAGGTTGCAGTTGAAATTACATATGAGCCATATTTCAGTATTTTGTATTTCATCAAGATTCGGGGGAACTTTTATGTCATCTTTATAGTTTTTGCCCACTCTGCCTAAATTAGGCTGTTGACTTTATGCGAACAACGTTGAGTTGAGGCTGCCGTATATCGACACGGTCTTGTCGGGGTCTGGTTGGCACGTTGCCGTGGCTGCGTTGTGCATCGACTTACATTCCAACAGGTCCCAACAGGTCCCAGACGAGTTCACATCATTCATGACCTGGGTCCCGTTAACTTAAGATTACGATGCACATGTTGAAATAAGGCAACTTAATGTAAGTTATGGCCAAACATGGTCCCTCCCCCTCTTTCCTCCACGGCAGCCTCCTAACAGTATCCTCAATGTATAAAAGTGTGCTCCGGAAGGCTTTCTTAGTGTCTCCCAGTTTGTATTGAGCCTGCCATCGAAAGAATGAATACCAAATTATTGTTCAGCTTTGTCAGCTGGTCTTCTATTATCTCTCGACTCTCAGGCACCTGGCCACTGGTGACAGTAATGCATCATTGGCATACAACCTTCGGTCCAGTAAATCGTCCATCAGTAACATAGTCCCGGAGGAATACAGAAACATCGTAGAGGCATTTAAGGATGAAGTGATTGCTGTTCCTCAGAAACCCGAAGACAGGAAAGCCCTTGCCAAGAGCTTTGAGGAACATTGGAATGTGCCAGATGTTGATGGCCTGCTTGATGTTAAGGCCGTTGCCATCATGAAACCCCAGAACACTGGTTCCCACTTCTGGCCCTAGTTGATGCACAGTATAGGTTCATGTGGATTGAAGTTGGTGGTACAGGGCACATGTCTGATGCCCAGGTCTTCAATGACTCAGAAGTGGCTTAAATGATGGAGGAGGGCACAATAGGCATACTGCCTACATGTCCTCTCCCCACCTCATTTCATCCTGGGTGACGACGTCTTTGCCCTCAGGAGTTGGATGAATAAGCCATATGGGAGAAGGGGCTTGAAGAAGGAACAACGCATCTACAACTACTGCATCTCCCGTGGCAGGCAGGTTGTGGAGAATGCTTTCAATATCCTTGCTTCCGCAGTTTTCTCGGGACATTGGAGCAGAAAGAGTGCGGGATATGATCAAGGTGGCTGTAGTTCTCCACAACCTCCTGCAGATCCGGTACCCAACAATGCATGTCGCTGAGGTCGAGCATGAAGATGCAGACCACAATCTAGTTCCCGGCCAGTGGCAAGAGGCACACTGGGCCCATGTTGTACAACCTACCGGTGTGTGCAAAAGAGACACTATGACTGCCAAGGAGCAGCGTGAGTACCTTGTGAGGTACTTTAATATACTGGCAGATACAGTGGAGTGGTAGGAGAGGATGATAAAACTTATTGTTATGATTGTCACCACCTATGTAAATTATTATCTGTACTTATATTTCTCTGGTATTTTCGGTGGTGTTGGGATTGTTCCGTACTGTCTCTTTTCAAATGTGAACTTGTAGTGGGTCTTTTACACTTGTTATGTATATTCACTGCTGTCAATCGTTTTGGAGATATGTAACAGAACAGGGTTTGGGGGAGAGAATTTATAATGGTAGCTGCTGAAATAAGTCTAGAATAGTTAAGACCCTAGACCAATAAGTCCACTGGTCGATTGGACATTATCTTCACAAACAACCTAAGACAATAGATTTTGGGTTCTGAGCTTGTTCTGTACAGAGGAGACAAAGGAACAAAACAAATGAATATATTGATATAGATCTCTGTATTCAATAGGTACAGGTGATAAAAAGAACCAGTGATAATAGATCAATTATAACAATGGTAACAGAACCAGCACACTTACCTACAGAAATCAAGAGGAGAGTTCACAAAGCAGAACGTTTGTGCTAATTCCTGTGACTTGTGACCATGCTAGTCAGAAATGAATCAGCATTCCCCTATAAAGGGATTCTAGAGGGTAGCACTGAGTGGGCATGCCCATATATGGACAGGGGATGAGGGGGGGGGGGTCACAATGGCAAGCCATTTCTGTTACACTCTTCCCTCCTTAAACTCTGCTTGTCCTCAAGCAAAAACAATATATCACATTTTGAGCTAAGAACCACAATCAAAATTCTTTGTTTTATATGACAAACAATTATTTCACTTTTTCGGGTCATAAATGTATACATAGCTAAACAGAAATCACCATACAAAAAGACCTTTTTTAAGTGGTGCTGGTTCCAAAAAGAAATATATTAGTATATGCTTTAAATAAGTTCCATAAAAGATATAAGGCCATTCATATATTTAAGTTTGTAGCAATTCTTTGTCTGTTAATACCAGAATTTCTGGTACCACTCTCCTCCTTAGAGTAAGGTATTGGGGGCCAAGCATAAATTAGTGCAGGTTGCCACAATATACCTGTACCCAATCGTACACACAGATCTCCAAGAGCATCGGACTCCATGGGAAAAATTACCACACAGCTCTTTTGCCCTAAACTCCGGAATCCTCCAACGCCCAACCTTCATCATGGGCCGCACTAAAACCTCCAGCCCCAAGATCACCAGGGCATCAAAGAGAAGGAAGGTAAGCCTGGAGGAAACTCATGATCCCAGAGTAGAAGTGTGAGTTGCACGCATGGAGAACCGAATGCAGGCTATTCTACACCATCTAGGCCTGACCGTGGGAGGTCAGATGGGCAACACTGGCCCACTCTACTTGACCTATTAACAGGGTCGGAATCCCAAGCGGGCTAGAGAGAGGCCCAGCGCATCTCATCACCTCTCCACTGCCCCCACGCTGGTAATACAAGCCGACAATAACACGGGCTTCAGCAGCACCTCCCTTACAGCAGGGCCCAATGACCAAGGTCCAAGTCCAGTGCCTCCTCCAGTCCCATGCACCCATCAAAGTTCAAGGTAATTCATGTGTTTTTCTTCATGAGTCTGTGACCAGGGGGAGAAAGCACAAGAAATCTGCTCTAGACTCTCTCTACATGGGAGAGTATTTCTTCAGTTTTCTCCGTTTGCTTGATGATAAGACATCCCCGCTTCTGACCACCCTTACATGAACGCACATCTGAGAGACATCGCGGAGGATGCAAAGGACTTTGTGTGCGCAGGGGTCCGGAGCTTCTCAGAGTAGGTGTTCCTGCAAATAACGGACCGGAGGTTGCGGTGGTGCCTCCTGGCCTACGATCGGAACTGGAAGGATCCTCACCTACTGCCGGAACTCAGACCAATGAACCACACAAGGAAAACGATAAACTTGCGCAATCTCTCGCTAAACCCGACGCCAGGGCCCGTCTACATCAAGCGGGCCTATCAACAACCCGAGTAACCACACCGACTCAGGGACCCCGATAGAACAGGTCTCGGTTGATGAGGACGGCACCCTCATTGCGGCTCCCCCTGACGTGCCACGCCATCCTGGAGTTTTTGCAAAGACACTGACTGGATTCTGGCCCAGTGCAGACCCTGGAGTATGGACAGAATGGGAATTTTACTTGCGGCCCTACCAGCAAACCCGTACCACCTGCCTCCCCAACACACTGGGACTGAGAGTCTCGCTCCCCTCGAGCATCAAACTTGCTACCTGGAGGGAGCAACTTGCAGACTACCATAACATTGCAGTCTTGAGTTCGGGTGGCCCCTCGGCTATCTGGGAGGTGGGCCTCCCACCCCGTCTGCCCAAAACCACCCATCAGCCCGCACTCATGCCACCCACATCGACTCATTCATAATAACGGAACTTGCCAAGGGGGGCCTCCTTGGGCCTTTCGACTGGCCCTCGTTCATTCCATGGACTCATTCTTCACCACTGTTAATGAGAGAAAGAGGCCTCAACAAAAAGGACAGTGATTATTGATCTCTCATTCCCTAGGAACGAGAGTGGGAATGCGTTCACCCTCCCCAACGTGAGGGTGGGTGTACCCACAAAATACACCCTCCCCTCCATCCAGGATTTAACAACTCGCCCTCCTCAGGAGAGGTGCCAGGCAGCTCCAGAGAGATCCCCTTTACCTCCCACTCCTTGGATTCCGGCACCGGAACAAGTACTACATCAACATCTGCCCCAGTTTCGGGGTGAGGCTCTCTGGTCCCGCCTGCCAAACGTTTACTAATGCCGCAGGAGGGGGGGGGGGGGGGGGCTGGTCAGTCACCCACCTAGACAATCTCGGCGTCCAACTGGTTCCGGACAAATGCCAGCCTCCCACCACAAAAAATGGAATGGCTCAGCTACGAGATTGATACAGAAGAAATTTTAGTAGCAATTCCGTGAAAGAAAATGGAGGAATTCTCCGGAGTTCTGTCCTCGTGGCAGGCCGCCACCAAGTCTGAGCTACACTCAATCATCGGCCATTTGGTATACATCACGCAATGTATACCCCACGCGCATTGTTTCATCAACTGCCTCATGGCCCTTATGAAGGTCGCGCCGGACTCAGGCCAGGCCTACCTCACCCCTGAGGCCTGGCGTGATCAAATCTGGTTTCCCCGTAAGCCGAAATGTCAAACGGCGTATCCATCTATGCTCTGTCACATGAACGATTTCACATGACCACTGCCCTCGCTGCCTCCGCGGCCGTGGCCGAGCCATCTGGCCACTTCTCCATTGCCCCTTCAGACTTAACAAAGGCTTCTGGTATGACGGCCTTGGCCTCCCTTCATTCTCTCAGAAGGGGAGGCGCCCTTCAGGCTGCCCTCCATGGGGCTCCCGACTCGGCCCTCTTCCACCATGGGACTTAGGTCACCTCCCTCAGGGCCTACATTCCGGCTGACCACTCAAGGGAGATGGCCTTGGCTTTGACCTTAGCCTTTGGCATTACTTTCAATTAAAGAAAAGGACTGTTAATATCTATCTCACATTCTTCTATATTTATCAACATTACCAATAATTCAATACTCAATAAACTTTTGTATTCCAAACGCCTCTTTGCTTTAATCATTATTCCCAACTTGTTGGGAATAACCCCGCATCACCACGTGACCAAGTCGCCTGCCTGCATCGGACTCCATAGGAAAAATTACCAACCACCCACCCTAAGAACTTTCTTTACTCACTTCTTCATACTTCATCTGTGGGGCTCACTTTCAATTAAAGAAAAGGACTGATAATATCTATCTCACGTTCTTCTATATATATCAACATTCGAATAACTCAATACTCAATAAAATTTCGTATTCCAAACACCTCTTTGCTTTAATCATTATTTAATTTGTAGCTAACAAAGTTAAATCGAATTGAGGATATCAAAATCCTACAATAATATGAGACAATGCCAAGTGATTCAGAGCCACAGTGCTATTCTTCAGCCGCCTTGTTGATTCATAGAGACCCACGTGGTATCAGGGAAATCCAGCATGTAATGTATAGTCAGATAAGTTAGGGGATGGTAGCTGGAAAGAATATTGCTGGGATGGTGATCACAGCGTAGTGTACTTAGTATGTTTTCTCTTATAAAATACAGTAGGAATTTGTATAAAAGTTTTGGTGTTTACCTACACAATGATTCAAGGAGTTGGGGCGTTATTACATTTTATTATCCCTATCCAAATTAGGTTACGTAAACCTTTTCAAAACGTTGTTTAACCTCATACCAGCACCAATGCTTTGAATGGCATGCTTTGAATGGCATATAATACCCCTATTATCGCTCAGCTCTAGTTCCTGCTCTACCAATGACACTTTGAGTTGTTCAGTGTCATGAGCGGCCTCCTGACATGTGCGACAGACCGGAATGGGCGCTCAACCGGAACGGATTTGGTCTTCCCCTATTGGCTGTTGGCACAACAGCCAATGAGAACGCAGAGCTCACAGATGCCAAGCCTGTCATGTCAACCCCCTGCTAAGGGTATAAAACCAAGACCCATCCCTGTCAATAAACAGTCAGTTAAGTTCTTGACTCATAGTAGTACATAGTACCTCTGTGTTTGAGTTCTTCTCTCTCTTCTTAAGGTCTACTCCTTACGCAAGTAGGGTCTGAGACTTTACACTGAGTTACTAGTTATGGCATATGGATACTTCATCTAAATCAATGTCATATATAAAAGAAAATTCAATTAATGGCCATTATTACACCCTATGGGACACCAAATGTGGCCAGGGGAAGTTTCTTTGTAGAAATGACTGATCCCCTGTTCACATGCATAGCTCCAATATGTATTATATTTAACTATTGTATATATGTTGTTGATATACCATGATATCATAGGAAGACAGCAGGATAGTACCACTGTTCTACTCCAGTTCAGCTTTAAATAATATGGACATATATACAACTGCAGAAACGACTGATCCTTGTAGAAACGACTGATCCCTGACTTAAATACCTCTCCAGTCTTATACATTCAACCTAACACCCAGATTTCAGGTCAGCAGATTTTCAGGTCAGCAGCATGCAATGCGTATATAAGTGACCATATACCCATTTTTTTGAATACGAAAATTTACAAAGCCCATAGTTAACCAGCGTACATTAACCTGTCGCTCATATCGAAATTTGGATAGGGGAGACCTGGAGGAATATCTAGGGGTCTTCAAACCCCCGAATATGAATCAAATGTCAGCAGAATCCCTTTTTATATCTTGGGAAAGATATTTAACTAGTTTCTTAGATATACATTGTCTGCTCCACACTATGAAAATTAAACAAAGAGATGGGCTGGATTTGCCAATAGCAACCCAGGCCATGATAAAACGAAGGTCCATTTTGGTCGGCCAAAGGCACGTTGTTGGTACTCCTCAGGCCCTGGCGGAATATAGGTCTCTATCAAGGGATATGAATAAAAGTATCAGAGATCAAAAGGCATTACACGTAAAGCATGAGTTAGTCGAAAACTTTACTAATCCCAAACGTTTTTGGAACTCAGTAAAGACTATCTGGAAACCGCAAAACGAACCGGCGCCGATAACCCTGTATGACAATGGAGGTAATCGGGTAGAGGAAGATTCCCTAGCCGACTTTCTAAATACCCACTATATAAATGTGGCCACCTGGATCACGAAAACTGCGGGAAAAATAAAACAAGTACAGGATTATGTGCCACCTGACTCACCAGTCCATATCAAGTTTTCTGAGATAGACATCCATGAAGCTATCAGACTAATCAAAAGAATAAAAACCAATAAATCCTCGGGTATTCCTAACATTAGCTCTACATGTCTGAAAAGCAGCTTTGGCTTAAGACCAGACATCCTAATGAAAATAATTAATAAAGTACTTGAGTCAGGTACTTTCCCTGAGTCATGGTGCAGGGGAATAGTAACTCTGATCCCCAAGATAAATAATCCTTGACAGGCTGTAGACTTGAGACCCATATCGGGCCTCCCCCTTCTCTCTAAATTAATGGAATATGAACTACACCGACAAATCGTCCCACAGCTACTAACCTGTAACTCGTTTTCTGACAGTCAATATGGTTTTCTGCCTGACCGCTCCACCGGCCAGGCTGTTTTCAAATTATTGACTCTACTGTATGATGCCCGAGATAGTAGAAATTTCTCCCTCTGTTTGTTTCCAAAAGGCGTTTGACTGTGTCAAACACGATCTATTGCTAAAAATTCTGTGAGTAGAGATGTACAGGGGAAACATACAGCTGGTCCAGATTTTCATATCGTATTTTGCCAAATGTAGGCAGGCTACCAGAGTAAGCGGAGAACTATCATGTAGCCGAGCAGTTCAAAAGGGTGTGCCCCAGGGGTCTATTTTAGGCCCCATTCTGTTCATACTGTATATTAATGGTAGCTTGGATGTTATCCGCCCTTCGCAAGTTATCTTATATGCAGACGATATGGCTCTGGTAGTGCAGGGTCGTGACCCAGACATAGCTAGAGCTCTACTACAAGATGATGTTAACAATCTTGTTCTTTGGTTTGAGTACTATCATCTAAAGCTAAATGCTGCCAAAAGTAAAATTATGTGGTGCCCCCCAAGTCAAAATCAAAATGTACTGGCAAATCTATCAACATGTAATATAGTTGGAAATCCAGTTGATATGATTACCTCCTTCTGCTACCTGGGTGTCATAGTCGATCAGCACCTTACTTTCAGACCCCAATTTGAGAAATTAAAAAATGACTTCAACCAGAGACTCTTCAAGTTAAGAAAGTTAAGATACTATATAGACACGAACACAGTAATAGCGATAACCAAAACCATGATCCTCACGAGTACTGTACTACCTGTATGACTGCACAACAGAGACACTCTCTCCAGGTGATGGTCAACAATGCCCTACAAGTTTGCCTTCGAGTCAGCCTAAATGACCGAGTCGAGACCAGTACATTGCTCATCCGGGCCAACCTGGAACCGCTTACTCATAGACGTGCTAAACATTTATTGAGTCACATCTATTGGTGGAGATTATCTACTTGTCGAATGGGGTGGGGGTCCAACTACACGTAGTAGTAAAACATAAAAATTAAAACCTGTAGGCCACGCACTGATTTCTATTGGGAATCACCTCTATACCACGGTTCCCGCCTATGGGAGTGTCTCTCACATACATTACAGAATTCGACCTCCAATGATGATATGCAACTAGTAGCTGAAAATGATGTAACCTTTTCGTTCCGTTGGACGCCATTACAGAGTCCTTGGTTGGAAGAAATTTTTTGCCCCTTCAGACTTAACAAAGGCTTCTGGTATGACGGCCTTGGCCTCCCTTCATTCTCTCAGAAGGGGAGGCGCCCTTCAGGCTGCCCTCCATGGGGCTCCCGACTCGGCCAAACATATCCACTCCCCGGACTGGTTCCGGGGGGAAAGACCACAGAAGAGTACCTACCACACTTAGCCTGATGAGACTAGATAAAAGTCGAAACCACGAGAGAATATTGAGTGTAATCACACTCGCTACGGTGGACTTCTGATGCGAAAATATCAGACGAGCTACTCGGGTTGACTGGTTCAACAAGAGATAGCAACGCCACCACCACACCGTGCGAACACGCTGTGTCCACATATCGGGTTGACGAAGCTTCAACAAGATAATGTGCATAGTGACAGTACGTGACAGTGGGACTGTCAAGTCTAATACAACACCGGGCTGGTGACTCCCAGCAAGGTAAGAAGAACCACACTCACCTTGGGTTTCCTCCATGTTCTGATCGAACTTGGCAGTGGGGTTTGCACAAACCCCATGTTTAGAGTTGTTCTGACCGAAAAACTCCATAGGAAATGCGTGGAAATACACGTAGTAACACCCAAGCAAAGCCGACACGATCGGTCGATGTGCACACATCGAACGCAGCCGGCCGTACAAAAGACAACACGGGTCACATGATACTCACGTGACGGGCCGACCAATGAAAACGCCGCAACGGGTATGTTAATGAGGCCGCGGCGTCGTCCGTGGCCCGTTTCCCACTTCTCTCTATTCCGTGGTCGCTACGTGGTGGGGAAAGAGCTCATCGATAGGCCCCGTTCAACACAAATTTCTAATAGCTGAAAATGTTGAACTATATTGTTGGCAATCATAATTCTTGTTACACTGTGCTTGGCCCTATGAGCCCTGAGGCTAAACTGCCCAAGGCTAGCCCTGAGTCCTCTGTTGGACTTACACAGGAGACATTCTAAAGACACTCGATTAATGTCAGCTGACATGGTGAGAGACCCGCTCAGAGGAGTGAGGTCACCAACGCTCACACTACGAAGATACAATCTAAATGTAGCAAGGAATTAATGAACTCCGGTTCCACTCCATCAATGTTGACCAATGTGTTCTCTATGTTGTGCTTGTATAGGTTCCTCCCCTGGACGGCCAGCTTGAAAATCATGTATCGTATATATGAACCTACTGTAAATAAACATCTTTACAAAAAAAAGCCCAAACCTATTGAATGGAGAGAATGCACCACGGTATGTGCTAGGAATAAATATAAAATAAGATCAATAATATAGTACAATTCTCACTCGCAAACACTAATAAGAACAATATGTCTTATTATTCCCATGCAATGATAACTTAAATTGATATGAAACAGTGCATATATATTCATGTATCAATAATTAACTCCCAGTAGCATTGGAACACTATAGAAATCAGAACTGAATGTAGAGCCACTTTTTGTGTATAAACGACTGATCCCTGAAGACATGACTGATCCCTGACTTAGTAACCTCCCCAGCCTTAAATATTCATACCAACACCCAGATTTGAATTGAGCAGCTTCAGTAGACATGCCTCAATCTATTCGATGTGTGGAAAGCACCATAGTATGTGCTAGGAATAAATAAATGAACAAAAAAATGAATTATATAGTACATATTTCATATTTTGCTCACAATCACTGAGAAGAACAACAATCTTATCACTACCATGTAAAATCCACTTAAGCTTGTCTAACCCAGGGTATATATATATATATAAGTATCAATATTCTTCAATGATATACATCCCAGTAGCCTTGGAATAGTCTTTCCAGAATACACATAAAAACGACTGATCCCTGTTCCAAACTTCTGATCCCAACTTCTATATACCATACTGTAGGTTGGACATCATCTGACCTTTTAAGTAGAAAAAATAACGTAAGTCATATTTGCACAGAGATATACTATTTGAAAACAAGTAATGCTAACTGCAGACAACTTCCATCACAACAACATGTTGTCACAACCAAAAGAAAAAAAACTCTGATATACTAACTTATTATGTCATTCCCACTGTAGCCTAGGGTCTTAACTTTATTTATAATACATAAATTTCAGGGGAAATGCTGTGTTATACATCAGTATTCTATTCTATGCATCTATGGAAAGGGATCAATCGTTTCTACACAATATATCAACATCACAACTTTGGTGATGTACTATACATTATTAATATTTAACCTACCCTCATATATCTGGTATATGGCCCACTCCCTGTAGTATGTACACACAAAAGGTTTCAGTCATACTCCTATTTTTTTCACACCCCCCCCTCCAGCCCAAATGATCACCACTCGTGATTTTTTGGTAATAAGTGCACTTTTCAAGGCCAACAAATGGAGGTTGGCTCAAGGCATCCACAGAAAGGCTCAGGGCATCCAGGGCTCAAATCGTCCTAGGCTAAAGGTGTCCATAAACCGTCCATAGTTAATTTCTCAGCGGCATCACTGAACTGCGCGGCGACAAGGTAGTCGTTGAAGAAAAAGAGTATTGTACTCGTGATATGAGTACTATCCCACCCCACCTAAAACCCCCCAATATGCTGCGGTTACCGCATGCAAAGTCACATAAATCTACCGCCTCTCCTACATCTCCCCAACTTCTTGAGTCAACATCGGATTCAGACCCCCCTAGACTACTAAACTCACCTCAGGGCACTCGGCCCCTCTCTCCACAACCCAGTTGTAGTAGGACTGGTTCAGGCCAGAGGAATTCTAAATGTGGGATTCTTTTTCGAGGTATAAATAGTCCACTGAGTTATTTCTTCCAAGTGGATATAAAACATGACGGGCAAACGTATAAGAGTTGTGAGCATCTATTTCAGTCTTGGAAGTGTCGTGCATGCGATAGACCGGAGTTAGTCAGGGAAGTGGTGAGTGCAGAGACCCCACTACAAGCCAAGCGTATTGGTGATCGGTGTAAGTTGAGTCAGAACAGAAAGAGCCGAGAGGAGGTTATGGGAACTATCTGTAACTTGAAGTTTCGGCAACACAATAACCTGGCTGACTGTCTTGTTAACACCCTCCCGCATCAACTAGTCGAGGCCACTAGGGATCATTTCTGGGGCGGCGGAGCAGAACTTAATTCCGATCTATATGACGCGGGCACGTTCAATGGTAAAAATACTCTTGGTAAAGTCCTGATGGCTATTAGGGAAAACATTCGGCGGGAGCGGATTGCCGCGGTCAGGCCTATATTAAGTATACTTGATAGTGAATTTAATTCATATAAATTTTTTCCCTCCTGCACCTTTCATGTTCGGGAACTGGATATGCGTTGATTCCTCCTTTTCATTGTTTTCCCTGTCCAGACACGTGCTTTGTTTGCTGCGCCGAGTAGGCACTGTAGGGGTGTAGACAGAGTTTCTACTGCACCCTCAACGTACAACGTTATACAGTTTTATGGTACCTGCGATAAGAAACCTGCTTCAACCTTCCTCCTGAGGTCTGGTGTATCCTTAACTAAATTGACAGCACCTTTAGCATCACAAAATGAATCTCGAGAACTATAATTATCTTATGTGTGGTGATTCACGTCTTAGGGACTTAGAATCGTGTTTGAATGTTCAGGGAATAACTGATGTAAAGGTGTTGTGTTGCCCAGGTAAGGGAATATTTGGAGTATGTAACGCAGCTATCCCCTTAATAAAGAGAAAGAACTGGGATGCTATATATTTGCAGTGTGGAATCAACGATGTCACTGAGTTGAAACGTCTCCCTCGTACGGTGAATATGGGTAATACCTGGCCGATACCCTTATCAGAGGTAGTTCTTGATGAATTTCAAAATGCTATTCTTAAACTTGCAGTCGTAGCACCTTCGACGCCATTGATATTGTGCACGCTTTATGGGGTAAATCTGGGACACGCAAATGGCCAAATCACGAGTGATAATATCCGTCTGCAGTGGGAGCTGGAAAGTGTGGTTGAGTTAATAAACGGCAAAATTGTTGAAATGAACAATCGTAGAGGTTTAGCCTAGTTCATCGTAACATGGGGAGACGGCGGGGTGCAATAAGAGTCTATGCACATCTTGTTGATGGAATCCACCCTTCTAGGTGGGCCACACATAAACTGATACGATTCTTTGCTAAGTCTTTGCGTATAAATCGGATGTTGGGTGTGCATCCCTGATGGGTTGTTTTATACAATGAGATGCATCTGGTTGGCTATCTTAAAGTCATCTGGCTGTTTAAACTATATTTCTTAGTAATAAATAGGTATCCATTTTTGACCTTTCTGATTACTTTTGAGCCTTGATATTATTTCTTTTGTAAATGCTATCGAGTATGGCTGAAAATTTTATGAGTTTACAGTTCACTTTTTGGCGTTCACTCGGCCAGACTTTTTTGTTGGTATTTTTTCTTTTCCTTTTTTCTTTTTTTCTTTCCTATATCACATTATTTTTGCTGTTTGATTGCACTTGTAACTATGGGCATCTTTGTTATGTACCTTCTGAAGATGAACAAGGCCCTTACCTGTATTTATCTATGAGCTTACAGGAAATATGTTCTACACTATGTCAATTGTATTGTAAAATTTTTGTTTAGTCCTTGTTCTTTGTTTGGCTGGAATTGGGAATATTATCTGTACCCACAACATTGGCGCTGTAATGAGTGCGGTGGTTGCTGTGTATCATATATTATGAACACGCCTGTACCTGTATATATGGGGTTGGACTCATTTGTTGAGGTTAATTACCCGACAGCTTATTCAGCTTATTTTGCTCCGAGTATTGTATATGCAAGTCTGTATACTGTACGAGGACTACGACCCGTTCAGGTACTTGCTGTTATATCTGATGGTGTAGGTTTTGTTTTTCATAAAGGATGACTTATTTGATACCAAGTGAACTTGCTGCTAGTAAGGGCCTATCAATGGTGACTATCAATGTTAGAAGTCTCTATAAAAAATTGGAGCAGGTCAAGTTAATGTTTAATAAAGTTGATTTCTTAGTTGTCACTGAATCTCGGCTGACTGATAAGTATGATCCATCTTTACTACATATAGATAACATGGAAAATTTCTGTTTAGACAGATCCATAGATAAAGTGGGTGTCGGGATAATTTTCTACACATCCTCTGCCTTGGCACCTTTTGTCAAAAAACGTCAGGATTTAAGTGTCAGTAATAAACATATTGAACTGTTAGTATGCGAGTTTAAAAAACCGAATAATAAAAAAATGTTATTTATGTTGGTTTACCGACCACCAAAAGGAAATATCAAATTAGCATATGATACCATGTCATCTATTTTGGATGATAACCAATTCGATAATCATGAAATATGGGCGATGGGAGACTTTAATGTAAATTTAAATTATCATAAATCTAAAAAGTTTCGGGTTATGCAGGATTTCCTCACTAAACATTCCCTATTTTATGTAAAAACCGCTAATACTTATCTCACCAAGTACGGTAATAGTAGAATTGATCATATCTACACAAACTCAACAAAGTTGTCCTCTTCCGGCACTTGTAATTGTTATATAAGTGATCACGTTCCGATCTATGCTATTCGAAAATTCCAAAAACCTCTTTGTGGATCTAGAACCATTACCGGACGTAGTTATAAAAATTTAAGTGCTGATTCTTTAGAAACTCATATGCTGTGATTTGATTGCGAGACCCATCTAGCCTCACCGGAGCGTTTGTACATCACTTGGGAGAAATACCTGGTTACTTTTTTGGACACTCACTGTCCAATAGTGAGTTTTTAAGTTGCGAGAGTAAAGGATGCGAGATGGTTTGGACCTCCCACCCTGTATACAGGCTTTGATCAGGAGAAGCAAGTCACTTGTACACCTCTGTCTCAGTGGTAATGTGGATGAGCTCGTCCTACGCGAGTGCCGTAATCTCTCGCGAGAAGTAAATCGTGGAATACGTCAATTAAAGGCCGACTTCATTAGGAAAGAGTTAAGCGATAACTTTGGTAATCCGAAACGCTTTTGGCATAGGTTAAATACATTATGGAAAACCCCTCTTGCTGATAAACCAAATTTCACTATTGAAGACAGACAGGGAAATTTAATCAAAGAAACTGAACTTCCAGATTACCTAAACCATCACTATAACGTTGTAGCTAATGACATCGCAGGGGAACCTCTACCTGTTAAGGTGACTGACGACTACTTTGATACTGATTCAGACCCCTTGGTCTGTCTTGATGATATCATGGTAGATCGGTGCGTTGATCTGATAAATAAGATTAAGGTCAGTAAGTCTTCAGGTATTAAACATTTAAGTAGCTCTGTTATCATAATGGCCCTTCTTGCAAATCCTAAAGTATTGAAGATTATGATTAATAGAGTAATTGGAAGTGGCTCTTTTCCGAGTATCTGGTGTCAGGGTGTGATTACACCAATACCCAAAACTATAAAGCCCATATTGGCCCAATACCTGAGACCCATATCGGGCCTCTCTGTCTTATCAAAAATCATGGAGTATGAATTGCATCACCAACTGATGCCACAACTCATCACAAATGACTGTTTTTCTAAATTTCAATATGGTTTCCTACCGGGTCGTTTGACCGGGCAGGCTGTTTTTCACCTGTTGTCCTGGCTCTACGAAGAAAGAGATCAGAAAAATGTTGGTTTGTCCAGCGTCTCCAGGCTACAAAAGTGGGAGAACAAACTTCCGGTTTTCTCAAGGTTAGGAAGGGAGTGCCCCAAGGCTCAGTTATGGGGCCAGTTTTGTTTATTCTCTACATAAATGGCTGTGTCAGTGTGATTAGAAATGCTCGTTTCTTACTTTATGCCGACGATATTGTCTTGTTTATTAGTGGTAAAAATGTGGATGTTTTAAAGTCTTTGATGCAGGATGATCTTGATAGACTTGTTTGCTGGTTTACTGAGCATAAACTAAGATTAAATCCCAGAAAATGTAAGATGCTTTGGTGTCCCTCGAAACGTATCCGAAATGATCAATTTTTCTTCCCTCTGTGTACTATTGATGGTAACCTCCTTGAGAATGTTACTCAATTCAATTATCTTGGAGTGATGTTGGACTACACACTCAAACTTGCACTGTTTTATGAGAAAGTAAGGAATGATGCTATCTCGAGGATTATGAAGCTACGTAAGTTGAGATACTTCATAGATGCTCAAACGTCCCTAACTATTGTAAAAACCATGTTGCTTAGTAAGATGGAATACTGTGATTTTGCCTGCACTGTGTTTTCCGAGACAGAAACAGAACCTCCAAGTTCAATTAAATAATGCGCTTCGTGTCACGTTCCGAATAAAAATGAGAGACCAGATTGATACCAGAACACTCCTCTCTAAGGCTGGACTTGAGTCTCTCTGTAGTCGAAGAAAAATACATTTGTTAGCACTCGTTCATTGGTGGTTGTCGTTTCCTGACAATGTTGTGTCCGAAACAGAGGAGGGCTAAGTAGGCACTAGGAGTACTGGAAAAGTTAAAGTTAAGCTACGGAGGCCCAGTACGGATCTGTACAGGCGCTCTCCCCTATATGCTGGAACTCTAGTGTGGAACACCCTTGACGTTGATACGCAAGTGATTACTAGTCGTGAACAATTTAAAAATACTATTAGGACCTTGGAGTTATAGTTTCTAGCTTTAATGTCCACCCCCTTTATTATAAACGGAACAACGGATGTAAATGTTGTGTTAAATATTGCCGATGATTGTGGTTGTATGCAGAATTTCCCTCCGCGTTTTATGTTACTGTAATCTGTTTTTGTCTTTCATGTACTGCAAAGTGTTTTTGTAGATGCCTGAGTTTGCAGGCTTGTATCAATGTATGTCTATACGTCCACTGGTTCTTAGACGGATGAAAGTTGAAAATCACATATACTGTAGCGAACTTAATTTCGTCAATAAACACTTCTATTTTTCAAAAAAACCCCAAAAAAATCACTCTCCCTTCTCTTTTCGGTGTGGTAAGCACGGCCACTAGTGCTGAGGGCTTGGTGAGATTGCTTTGGACATGCTGGATCCAAATAGTGATGAGAATAACAGGGATCCAACAAGCTGGGTGAATGATAGATCCCCTGTTGACGATCACCTCTGTGTGGATGTGGATAGCTGCTGTTGTGTGGATTGCAGGCAGGATGTTGGAGCAGTAGTTGGTGGTGGACAGGCATGTCCATAGTCAGGAACTGTGGATCAAACATTCTTTGTTTTGCTGGCTGTCTCCACGATCCGGGGGGATGGGAGACAGCATGCGTTCGGCGGAAATTCTTTTCCATCGAACGCATGCCGTAACAGCGACGACAATACTGTCGCTGTATCAAGTGGGGATCAATCCATTGGGTTAGACCAAACCACACTGCAGGATCTTTATGATCTAGATACGGGAACTTTAGATCCATGTTTTGTTGACAAACCGACAACAAATAGGAATAATTTTATATTACACCCCAAGCACGATGAGGCTGATGGGAATACAAATAACATGGTATGGGTCCCCAGTCAGTTGGGGACCCAAAAAATGGGGTAACACAACGCGACACACTAAACGTCGCACATGGTTGTTCGGTCAATAAGATGAAACCAAATGTTGACTTCACTAAAATTGACAATGTTGATATGTCAGACTGGGACAATAAAGGAACTGAATACTGTTCTTCTTTCTCTTCCTATCAGATTGTCGAGATTGCACACCTGGCTTGGCACAACATGCATGACGCCAACTCCAGGTACCATAACCGACATCTGCACGGATCGCATGTCAAAACAAGCCCATAGAGCATCAACAACAAGTCAACTCAACGATCCATTCAAAGCCAGGTGGACCTCCAATGCTCCGAAGGCCCAGGCAACGGACAACACACAACCAAGTACACTTGAACAAATAACATCGCCTACATCACAACCACCCAAAAAAATCACAACACGAGGCATGAAAAATAAAACCAGAAGCCAGTCATCTACAGTCGCGCTGTCAAACATGCCTATAAACGAAGAGAACACCCGACCACCCACAAACATGATCACAATCAATAGCGATGCACTAGACAACTTGTCAGGCCTAATGCTATCACAAATACAAACTCTAACAGAAAGTATGAACAAGAACTTTACAGAATCAAGTATCGAACGAAAAGAAATGAAGGACTCATTAGGCGGGAAAGTTGAAAACCTATGTACAAAAAAAACAACTCTGGAAGAGAAACTTGAATCTGCAGAATCTGAATACAAACAGGGGCTAAACGACTTAAAAGATAAGCAAAATAAACTAGAGAAGGACCTGAAGACTGAAAATATTACGATCACAAAAAAACTAGAAGACCTAGAACAGAAAATCGACCAAAAACAAAGTGTAAGTAACCCCCAAACAGACCAACCTAAAGACCAAAATAGATTCCTCTCACCAAGAAGAATGAACATTTATATAGAAGGACACAGAGCATCCCCTAATGAAGACATATATGACACGGTACTTATGATCCTACAAAAAGTAGACCCACGAATTGACCTAAGAGACGTCAATTTCACACAGCGAATAAAACGAAGAAATAACAACCAAGATAACTCCCCGATACTGGTCTGTATGACAAGCATAAGGGCCAGAGACAGCGTTCTAAAAAGTAAACGACACCTGAGAGGCTTAAAAGGGTATGAAAAAATCTTCATCAATGCAGATGAGGACCCTATCACAAGAAAACTACGAATGAGAGCAAGGCTGATCGCAGTACACTGCCGAAAAAATGGCTACAAAACACAACTGAAGGGAGAAGAGTTCATGGTAGGTGATAAATGGTACAACAAAAGAAGAATGGAAGAAATCCCAACAGACTATATACCGAAAACATGGCTTGCAAATAAAGAAGCAGAAAAAGGAAGCACATGGCAACAAACACACCCAATCCCAATACCTAAAAACCGTGATCGTCCCAACACAACACCACAAACACAATCAGCACCCAATAAACCCAGAACAATAGCGTTCGATTGGAGTACAAACACAGACCCTACACAACCGACAAGCACTGGAAATAACTGGGACGAACCAATCGAAGTTGACCCAATCGAGGAACAGGGCGCCTGCGGAGGGACAGAACCACACATAACCCAATCAAAACGAATGACTTCCCACTCCTGACTTCCAACAACCCGACAAAGCAGAACATAACAGATAATATACAACCACCAAAACACCAACCAGGCCAAAAACACACAAAAGCAGGGCTCCTATTCAAAGGATCGCTCTCAATACTAAGTAACTTCTACCCAGTAAACTTGAGTTATAAGGGCGAAATTTACGCATCTAGCGAACAGGCGTTCCAGTGCGAAAGAGTCAAACTATGCGATCGCCAAGACCTGATACCAGAGATCAAACTCACCAAGTCCGGATATGCAGCAAAGAAAATAGCTGAACATGCTAAGCTCACAGAAAACTGGCTATCCGAAAAGGTAAACATAATGAAGCATATCCTAAACATCAAATATAGACAACATGATGACCTCAAAACCGCTCTGCTGGCCACTCATCCACACAAACTAATTGAAGCCACGAGAGATAACTTCTGGGGTGGAGGGGCAGACATAGACGACAATATCTATGAGTTAGGGAAATTCTACGGTAATAACAATCTCGGCCAAATCCTTATGGATATCCGCACTGAGCTTTGCCGCGAAGTAGCGAGCGCAACGCAGTGCTGAACGCATACAGGTGTGAAAAACCTTTAATCCTTACAAACTGCTAACCATGACCTAGAAGTTTATACATGTAACCTGGCAACACATAACTTCACTTCTACACACACTACCATGGCACATGCACGTTACCTAGTAATAGGAGACTCGAGAATGCGACACATGGGATACCACCTAAATCTATGGCGAAGCAACGACTATAGGGTAGAGTTCTATAGCGGAGCTACAATCCAACGAATAACAAGACATGTAGTTGAGGCCCTGCGCACAAAACGCGAAAATCACCACGCGAAATTGTGGACTTATTAAAAGACGCCAGACTTGCTGTACACGCCATAGCGCCGGGCATACCAGTAGTACTAGGATCAGTGTACGGATTATCCTTATCAAGAGCAAATAACACCAGCAGGATTACAGCAGAACCGCGCAATCTAAACCACCAAATACGACTCATAAACGAAGGCATCGCAAGGCAGAATGAAGACAAAGGAGTGCATACCCCGTACATCGCAAGGGAACTGCACCGGAATAGGCCCGATAGACCCACCATAAATTGCTACTTCCTCCTAACCGACAGAATACACCCAAGTTATCGAGCCCAACGGGGCATAGCTCGCCTCATATCTTTTTGCATGGCAAAAAATATCCACGACGGCTGTCATAACTGACTCCACCTAAACGACCCACAGGTCATATGACCTAGAGTCACATACACCCTGAACGCCAAGAGTCCCAACTAAATGATCTCTCCAACTAAGGTCAAATGACCAACTGAGACAACACAAGTGAAGCATGTGTAGTAAAAGCATAGGTCAAATGACCAATCATCACTACTGTATAATGATGAAGTTGCTTATAATGAACTACTAACATGGATAAGTAGCTGAGTAAGGGTCAAATGACCAAACCATAAGGACCATCGTCAGACATTGTAGGTCAGATGACCACCCCCACTAGGACCATCTCTGACACATATAAAAAGGTCAAATGACCATATAACAACACGAACAACGGTGAAATGACCTTAAAATGTTAGAAATAACGGACAAAACAAGTAAAAGTGGTCAAATGACCCACCATAATGACATATAATCAGGTCAGATGACCGACCTAATATACTAGACACAGAAACTTCTACAGAAACTCAACCGATCAATAAAGCACCTAAAATTCAAAATAGTATATTTATAGAGTTAGTATCATAAAGAACTGAACTATCTGAAATTTATCAAAAATAATGTACTTGAACACTTCTAAAGTTAGCTGCTGCCATTGACCATTAATCAAATTAATTCGCCTATACTGATCTCATCATTGTATTCACTTACTTAATCTCAGACTATTTTTTGCAAGTAAATGACTGAAACTGAATATAATGAAAATGAACTGTGTACATATACAAACCTGTTTCTTCACTTGTAACTATGCTCCTGGACTAGGTTCCAATGGAGCTATAACACCATGGACTGACTCATGTTGTTATTGTACTACACGAATGCACTATATTATTCTGATCACTATATATGTTACTCTGTGGGGCCAGGGATACCCCGTGTTGTATGCTAATAATAAAGTGTTACTTGAAACATATCATCATGTCATATATTAACCCCGAAGAACTATGCAAACTAAACGGCGAAATATTTCTTAACGTAAAAGTCCACAGCCTCTATGCTAAATTAGATCAACTCTACCAAGTATTCCAGAAATGCAAATACATAACACTAACCGAAACATGGCTAAAGAAAAGACATGCTAGCAACCTATTAGCCGTAGAGGGACTATTTTTAACGAGATTAGACCGAAACTATGAATACGAGAACTGGTGGAGGAGTGGCAATGTATACAAAAAATAGCGTAAAACCATATTTCAAAAGAATTGATGAATTTTGTGAATCAACCCCTTATTATGAAGTACTGACATGTACCATTCACGAACCTAATAAGAAAAAGCTATTAATTATCTCAATCTACCGACCCCCGCATAAAAATGTAAAAGCATGCCTAGACTATCTTGAGAAAATAATACAGGCAACACAATTTAAAAATCATGAGATATGGATACAAGGAGATCAAAATATAAATAGTAACACCCGCATGAGTCCCAAATATAGAAGACTAAAAACTTTTCTACAGAAAAATAATCTCACCCAACTAAGCACTCAAGACACCTACATACATAATAAAGGAAAAAGCACTATTGACCATTTTTACACAAACAGTAAACACATAAAGAGCTCAGGTAACATAAACATGTACATCTCAGACCATATAGCCATATATGCGCAACGTAAATGTACAAATGAAAAAAAGATAACAAAAAAGATAAAAGGCAGAAATTTCAACAATCTACGACATGAAATGATAAGAGAACACATGAACAACTATAAATTCCCAGTAAGTCATAACGACACAGATTTGAATGAACACCTCGAAAATTACATATACGAATTGCTTAATGAGAAATGCCCAATAAGAGAATACTCAATAACACTAAAGGGAGGAATTGAACTACCAAGAGGGATCAAAGAAATGATAAAACAGAGGGAAAATCTACTAAAAGAAATAAATAATCAAAGAGAAATAAATAGAATACAACTAACAGAGATAAGGAGTATGAGAAGAAGAATACAAAAGGAAATAGGAGAACATAAAGCAACACTTATCGAAAAACAAATAACCGAGAATAAAAGAAACCCTAAACGTCTATGGAGGGTATTGAACAGCGTATGGGATCCCCCTGATGAAACAAGTGATCTATATTTAAGGTGCAACCAAAATAACATCCAACCCAAAGAGGCAATCGACATAGCCAACGAAATGAATATGTTCTTTGCGAATATAGGACCCACCATCCTGAAAGGGCAGGGAGACATAAACATAGAAGATATACATGAACCAGTAAACCAAAATATAACGAATATGTCCTTTCATAACACAAACGATTCAGAAACTACTAGGATAATCAAAAACTTAGACTCGGACAAAACAACCGGCATAGAACACCTGAGCTCAGATCAGTTGAAGATTTTTCTACTAATCAAACCATCAATAGTGACTACTATGATCAACAAAGTTATTGAAAATTCGGATTTCCCACACTTTTTACTACATGGAACAGTTACCCCGCTGCCAAAGCAAGGAGATCTGTCTGAATATGCAAACTGGCGCCCAATAACAGTTATACCCTCAATATAAAAAATTATCGAAAAAGTATTACAAACACAGTTAGTAGAACATTTTTTAGAAAACAAACTAATACACCCAAATCAGTTTGGGTTCATGCTGGGCCGCTCTACAAGTCAAGCAATCTTCAATCTGACAGACGAATTGAACCGGTCTATGAACAGAGGTCAGATGACCCTATGCACATTCGTAGACCTAAGAAAAGCGTTTGATAGCGTCAGCCACACAATACCTTTCGAAAAAGTGAGACAAATACACCTAGACACAAAAACAATAACTCTGATTAAAACATATCTAAACAACAGAACACAAAGAGTCAAGCTCGAAAAAACACTCTCCACTAGAATACCGATGCCCTGCGGGGTACCGCAAGGCTCGGTATTAGGCCCCACCCTCTTCATAATTTTTGTAAATAGTATCTTCCATGAAATAAAAAACAGCCTAGCATTAATGTATGCGGACGACCTAGTGTTAACAGTAAGTGGTAATAATCCTGAGTTAATCATCAACGAGAAACAACATGACCTAAACCGCATGATGGTATGGTTAAAAAAGAACAAGCTACAAATTAACACTCGGAAGATAGTGCAACTATGGGTAGGTCGCAGGCTAGAAAATCGACACTTGGAAAGTAACGTAGTAGACAAACAGAAACTACAACGTGTGATAAAGTTCAACTATCTGGGAATAACAATTGACAGTAAACTGACCTTTAAGGCCCAAATCATCAAAACAATAGGTAAAAACTCAAAAATTACGGACTTTAAGAGCGTTGCTACCAGAAAGGACCCGTATAACACTCCTGAAACAAATGATATTACCAATTTTCGATTATGTGGACTACGTCTCCTTGGGGGCATCCAAATCGGATAGAAAACTGTTGGATACAACATTTTATCAAAGTATGCGAACAGCCCTTTACATCAAAAAGGCAAGAGAACACCCAGTGGTTGAACTATATACAAAATACCGTATTCGCCATCTAAACTACAGAAGAACCTTACACTTGATGATGAATCTATGGTGGTGGTCACATGACCCAACTCACATAGCAGAAAGCAACCTTAACACAAGAAATAAAGAAAAAGTAAAAATAAAGAGAGACTTCCCAAAAACTGAAAAATACAAACAAAGCCCTTTATACATGGGAGTGGATATCTGGAACAAATTACCGGAGAGTGTGCAAAAAATAAAGAACAGAGAATATTTCAAAGTTTGCATAAAAACATTCCTGCTAGAGAACATTGACATGATCGACTAAACGCAACGACTTTACGGATAAATCCCTGGCCAACACGACTTAATACTTAACTTCATTCCTCCATGTACTGTCCTGTGTGTGTTTTCTTCTCTTGAAGCATTCTACTGTTTTCAATGTATCATGCCTTCTGTACCCGTCACTAAATGTTGTTGAAGACATGTTTTTCTTTTAAATGCCAACTTTCCAAAAATTATGAGATCTCTCGAGTAAAAACTTGTCTCATTCAGATCTATCCCTCCTAAACAAAGGCCTAAATTTTTGCCCGACGGAACTAAGAATCGAGGAAGGTGAGGTTAAATCAGAACTAGACAACTTCCATAGAAATCTAAGAATCAAACAGTTCTTCACTAGATCAAAGGATAATGACTCATGACTACAAAGTGAGTTGGAGTATTTTAATACGACAAAATAAAATACACTGAAAATTTGTAAGTGTATTTGTTGATGTTGAAGTTTGAAACATGAAAGATTATACATTGAAATAGTAACGTATACGAGAAATATAAAATACAATGAAATATGTAAGTGTATTTGTTGAACGTTGAAATTTGAAGACATGAGAATTATAGTACGGATAAACGCAGCTCTGTTCTGTATGCTAACACGACCACATGTGTCGGAGGGAAGGCTGCACGCGTTTGGTGTTGCGTGTGTGACCCCTGGTGTCGGTTTTTCGCTCTCCCTATTGGTGTTGCTTTCTCATTAATATTCATGTGGGTCTCTGTGTACCCATGTCGGTTGTCTGCAGTGTGTACTGCTGTGTGTGTGTGCCTGCCTGCCGCCTACTCTATGGTGGGTAGGTGGTGCAGGTGCTGCTACCTGTGGGTATTGATTTGCATTTTTTCAGTAGCAGCTGATGTTGCTGCCATCTAGAGGCTAGTGGCGGTGACTTTGCTTTTATAGATAGAGCATGTTTTTAGGGGGAGAGAAAGGTCTTTGTGACATGTGGTTTCGACAAATTTTTCGTTGTCTCGTCAGGTGTGGTGCGTATTTGTCTGCTTCTGTGGTAATCCAGGTGTTTGGATCATTTGTGGACTCACTTTTGGGTGGTGAGTGTTGGTTTTGGGGTTTTTCTGTTTTTGGGGGGGATTGTCCCCAAGTGTATGTTTGCCTTTGTGGTCTCCGACATATGTTGTCGTGTAGGGCACGCCATAATATTTGACAGTTTTGATTCTGTATTTTTTCGTTCACGTGTAAATTCACATGAGAATCATACATTGAAATACAAAAATTATCTGGTTGATGAACTCTGAGTTGAGTTATCAGATAGTATTTTGAGTTATTTGAAACCTGACAGGTTATCAAATGCATGAGTTAAATTCAAACTATGTGTCATAAGTTTGAAAAACCTTGTGATTAAATTAGATATAACATGTTTGTAAATTAACCCGAAGGTTTGTTGAAGAGTTTGTTAACAACAATTTAAGAAATTAAAATTACCTGTCTGGTAATTTAAATTGTTGTTTTGAAAATAAATATATATACCAGTCGGTCTGAGATATAAAGACATGTATATGATATTTAGAATAATCATATGAAATATGAAAACAGTCATGAAACATTGAAATCTAAAGGCCAAAGGGCAAACCTTGAAATGTAAGTTCATGGACGAGGTAAGTAGGGGCGCATTGCCTGGAGTGAGGACCAAGTCCCGAGTTGACGGACCTGATCTACCAATTTCCATGAGGCTAGAGCTGAATTCCTCGCAGAAGGAATGAATTGAGTAGTCAGAGGTGTCAGGAACCCCGATTCTCAACAGAAGAAGGCGTAGGACAGCCGTGAACTGGTGTGGCGTCAAGGAGACACCTGAACGAGTAAGGAAAATGGGGTCTAACTCGTTACCGGGGTAACTCGCTATATAAGATCCTCATTCCTTGACAGGGCACCAGGTACCCAGTGTCAGAAGAACAGTAATCACTGTGGGTAAGTCGAGGGAACTCCGAGTCTTTGTGGAGCGAACTTGAATCACGAGGGAACCATTTAAGCGTGTCACGTCCCTCCTCGTCAAGGTATGAAGCGTGGTCGATCCAGTCGTGCAGAACAGGTTCGAGGAACGTAGAAGCGTAGCAAAAGCCAGGAGAGCTGGGGAGCGATTAGTATGCCCTCCGTAAGATGAACCGAGGCATCGCATAATCTGTTAAGAAGATCTTGAGTGATAGGCTTCGCAGGACGAGGCGCGTGTTCTGAGCGGATGGCAGCTCCTTTCGCTACAGCGAGAGCTTGCGGTGATGACAAAGCCAGCGATGAACCTCCGTGATCTGCGATCCAGTCGCGAGCGCCCACCATGTAGTTCTTCACTGCTCCCGGAGAGTTGAGGGAAGCAGATAAAAACTGAACGAATAAACAAGCCTCCAGAATGGAAGGACATGTCGGATCAGTTATGTGAGCGGCTGCGAAAACCACATATTTCTTCGCCTGTACATCCTTATTCCGTCTCGTCGATGTAGCCCGTGCCGCACTCCACGAGCGTATCATTTCTTTGTGCAGGTTTAGGTCCGTCCCTGTAACACAATATATAATCCATGCTCAATAATTGAGCTCAAGGAGGGTATGTAATGTATACAGACTTCGAGAGTTGGAATTGAGAGTCAGACATAATGAAATTAAAATCACAGTCCCTAACAGCTGCTAAGTTCCAAATTTGTCTGGCGCACTGGGATACGTGTGAGTCTGAGTGACTCCGATTTTGCACAAAGTCAGTGGTTTCGGAGAAATCACAATGTACGTTGATGATATATCCAGATATGTCTGTCATCACAAAGGTAGTACTGGCTACCAGGATAGCCAAAGCAAGTCTGCGATCTGGAGACTCCGTAAAGTCTTGTAACTCCAGAGTCCAGAGACAAATAAACACTTGTCCCCGAAATTCAACTGAGAAACTCACCTCTGTCACGTGAACAGAAAACGTGATGTGGCCTCTCTTGTCTCCCATTAAATGCACACCGTTAGTTGCTGAAGCATATGTAACAAACCATGCCAACTCGCCCTTTGTAGCATTGGAGATCCTGACTATAGGATTGTTGTTTGTTGCTCTCAAATTCGTGAATAAATTCGACAAGAATCTATGAGCATGGCGAACACAATGGGCTATGTGTATCAACTTCCCTATGATCGACTGAAAGTCTTTCCGGGAGGCCGTATCACGCGTAATCCGGTCTGAACAAATCTCCACAACTTCATTCAATTTCTCTGACGGAGTTGTGATCGTCATGGTCAAAGAGTTTATGACAAAACCTAACCACACAATATTCGTAGTTGGGGGCTCGCATTTATGAAGGGCCAGATCCAGTCCAAGTTAACCTGCGATGTCAAAGAAAGTTTCGTAGGCCTTAACGGCTGAGGGAAGATCAGCAGTTACTCCTGCAAAATCGTCTAGGTAGGCTAAACATGTATGACCCATTTTTCGGACACTCGTTGACATGCTACAGATGATGTCCGACGTCTGAAAGCTGGGCATAGATCGACAAAATAACGTTCATTGACTTTAAAACACATGAAAGATGTATCTGCTGGATCCAAGCGTAGCTGACGATAAGCTCTGCTTAAATCTATCTTCCACATGTAAGCCCCACATCCAGCTTCTACCACAAGATTCACTAGGTCTTGGATAGTAGGCAAAGTGTAGGAACAGTTCTCCCCGAGATAGTAATGTTCCGGTATCCCGTCATTCACCGACCTTCCTTCAGGGAAAGATAAATCCATGATAACTCTGCGGTCTTCGCTGTCCTTTTTGGGGCGAGCAGCAAAGGTGAGACCTGAGTACCCAAACCAAAAGGCGGGGAGATGAAAGGACCCAATAGAGCGTTATGTGAAATTTCAGTATCCACAAATTTGGCAAGCATTTCTGGATAGTAGCGAGCACTAGTGTGATTCTCGAAAGTTGGCACAGGAGGGACCTCCGATGCGTATCCTATCGGCCAGCCGTATCTAATAAAATCAAGGACTGCAGAGTCATGATAGTCAACAAGTCTTGTTCAGGATACAGTCTCGAAAACTCAAAAGAAGGTCGAGGACATATGAAACTGAATTCTTGGGGGTCATGATGACTCACAGACATAAGCTCGACTCGTTTATCATAGGTATCAAATACACCGAGCCGATAAGGGAGGTCGCTAGATTTGCTTGTTCGTGTCTGTATTGTTGAAGCTGCCTGGTTTACGAAAGGCCTGACCGCTCTCGGCGGGCGCGCTCAGAAACGGCCACACGCCCGCCGAACTACAACAGCTCCCAACACAAGTTTTTTAAGTATTTGAAAATAAAATTTTAAGTTGATAGATTAACTACATTGGCACAGATTACCATTTACAACATAGTTTCACTGGAGCTACAAGATTAACTGCATAGGCATAGGTATTAGGTTCAACGTAATTGCACCAGAACTTGACTTATGACGTTAACTGCATTGGCATAGACTACAATGATATTATTCTAACTGCATTGGCATAGGCAGCATAGATCTTAGAGTGCGAAAAACAAGACGTGGTGTATGTGTGAAGTTTAAGATGGGGCGCATTAAAACTAGTAAGTACCAAAGATCTCCTTATTATCGAGGTAACAAATTATGGGAAAGTTTGGATCACACCACACAACAAATTGTAACAAAAAGGGAGTTCAAAATGGTTGTAAAAAAGAAATTGTCAGTATATGAATGGTAACCACCTGCTCATGAAGTGTGACTATGAAATATGTACAATGTAGTAAAATGAGCTCAATATTCACTCTCATCTCATCCTGTATTCCTGTATAATGCTGTGACACTTCGTGATGTATTGCTTTGATTGAACTTCCAGTGGAAGATCTGTCGCATCAGACAGAACTGGTCGTAATAAACCAAAAAAAACATAAAAAATATCCATTCTATGAATAGATGCTCTAACCACCATGCTCTTAATTGAATAGATGCTTTACCGACCAAGGCTTTCTATCAATAGATGCCCTAGCATATATATATATATATATATATATAAACTGATACTTCCAGTTCTGATAAAGTGATATAAAGATATATTGATTATATAATATATGATAATACTATGTATTCAATGAATACTAACAATAAAACTATGACTTCGTTTTGGCTGATAATATGATTAGCGATTTATTTCATACGATGATTGATATTGTCACTCGGCAAAGATAAATTTTTAAAAAATTTGAAGCGTGGAGGTGCAGGCGGCGACGGATCCCCGGTGAGTGAGGCCGACTGCAGGTGTGGTCCTCCTTTTTATAACCCTTCTGGTCTGCCCTCTGGTGCCGATCCTTGGTAACGCCTAGTCCATGTTCCTCAAAGCAGGTCCTCTGGTGGGATAAAACTGGACTACCATTTATATGTCCATAAGCGCGAGCGCACTTATAGTCCACATAAACTGATACTTCCAGTTCTGATAAAGTGATATAAAGATATATTGATTATATCATATATGATAATACTATGTATTCAATGAATACTAACAATAAAACTTTGACTTCGTTTTGGCTGATAATACAATTAGCGATTTATTTCATACGATGATTGATATTGTCACTCGCCAACCCCTGCCAAAACTGAATTCAAGGGGAAAAAAGATTATTAACAATTTGTTTATCTAATTGTATCTTATTCTCCATTGTCCTTTGCAAATATGAAAGAACACTCCAGCTAGACCAATCTCCAATTTCTTTGATATCACTAAGAGAAACTCCTGCCTGGTGCAACGCTGATGCACCACCTCTGCGTAATGAATGTGAAGTAGCCTTGTCAAGGCCATTTAGAGATAATAGATGAGAAAATTTTTTGGAGAACCAACTATAAGTAGCAGGTTTCAGTTCACCATGTTTGAAAAAGGATATTAAATGAGACTCTGGCTGAAAGGAAGCCATACGTAACATTCTTGATACGAAGTGAAATATACAAAAGGGAGAACCTTTGATCTCTGAAAATGGAATTGTCAAAAACCTGTCATTAAATTGAATTGTCTTTGACCTTGTAATTTTTAGATAAACATGAGTAGTTGTGAAGGTAACATTTTTTACCAAAACTGCAAAACCTTCCTCGAGAATATTCGTCTTCCTCAGAAGTCCACGAAATCCTAAAAGATATGATAACCAAAAGGACACATTTTCCATTTTTGACATATCCAGGGAAAAATATATCATTAGTAATTAAATTTTTTGAATAGGCCTAGCTTGTACTATAGTATAACCAATGGTTCTTTTAATTCCCATTAAAGTCGTTTTAATCTGAAAATGATCCACTGGAACATGTTCAAATCCATTTACCTTATGAAATACCCATAGGGCAGAAAGATAATTAATGATGGAATTATATTTGAAAGATTTCGCCATGTATGAAAGATACATGCAAACAATATAAATCGTAGCAGGTAATGGACAAAATTGAAATTCTTGACAAAATCGAAGATAATGCGTCCACTGGCATTTCCTTGTAGTCGACGTATTGGCTGACATCCAACTGCGTTGATACTCGAACATATCGCCTTCAAGACCTATAACAACAAAATTGATCAACCATGAAAGATGGAATAATTGACTTATTCCTGACATCATAACGACGTGACAAAAAATCGGGCAGGATATTATCCTCCGATTTAATATAACTAGCCGTTATTCAAAATTAAATACTACACTAAGCCAGAAGAGTTCACGTAGCCAATTCATAACCTGTAAATTTCCACTTCGCCCTGTATTAATTGCAGTAATAACTTGAGTATTATCTGAAATTAATTGAACATGATAATTTCTCCACAATTGACCCCATTTTTGTACAGCTGCCATTACTGGCCACAATTCTAACACATTTATATTTTTGTCCACCGACTCCAAGGGACAATGGAACCAATGATGGGACATGGTATGATCATAAGGGACTCTAGGTAAAACATCAGTCCATACACCAATCAAAAATTCATTAGCAAAGGTCACACCAAAGCCTGAAAAAGATGAATCTGTTTGTACTTTGACAAAACCATGATGTTTTGGTATTAACAAATGTTTACTACCATTAAAATTTTCTAAAAAACCTTTCCACCATTGCAAGTCCAACCTTAGCCAATCTGGAATCTTGCAAAGGATCAATTTATCTTTCCTAAACGTGACGAAATTAATCACCCGTCTGGAAAAGGTCCTTCCACCTTTCACAACGGTACTAGCATGGGCTAAATAGCCTGCTAAAACAGCCATCTCATGATAAGATGCTGTGTCTTTTGATAAGTAAATATCAATTAAATTCTTCAATTTAATTAATTTCTCCATAGGTAAACGAACCTGCATATCTACACTAGACAATTCAATTCCTAAAAAAGTAACTTCTTGTGTAGGACTTACCACCTTGGGCCATGCTATACCGAATCCTAACGACCTTAGGAGATTTATCAAAATCATGAGTTTCTCCTGACAATCTGCAAAAGTATCACCGATTATCAAAAAATCGACAAGGTATCCAAACACCCTATCAACCCCTCTACGTTCCATTGATCTCACAATGAACTCGGTTAACTGAGTAAATATAAAAGGAGCACATTTGAGACCGAATACCAAACGGTTTGACTCAAAAAAGACCTTTTCACCTTCGTCTGATTCCCATTGGAATCCCTGAAAACGCCAATGTTCAGGATTAACTGGGATACTACGATACGCGTCTTGAATGTCGAGAACTGCAAAATAACAATTTTTTGAAATATTATCCATAACTGTATCCATATGGAGATACTTAAATTTTGAACAGACATCATCCATAAAATTATTAATACTGTAATTCAGAGGTCGTTTACAATCAGTAATGGGTCTGAGCTTGCCTGATGATTTCTTTACCACTCCTAAAGAGTGTATACATTGAGGAGGATCTGAAACAATTGTAATTTTTCCTTCTATCAATTCTTCTGATATGGTATCGTTCATTTGTTTACGAAATTCATCTGAGTAAATGCTATCGTAATTTTCAGAAAAATACGAACCATCAAATTTGGTGTCAACAATGGAAAACCCATCGCGGACCCCCAAAAATATATAATCAGCATTAATATCAAAAGTTTTTGAATAACATTCATCATAATATCGACAAACATTCAGCTGGTTTCTTCTACCTGCAAGAAAATGCTAAATCATACTCCACAAGGGATTTCCCTGTGTGGGTTGGCTTGCGGTCGATTAGATACGAAATATGATCAGCTAGCCCCTCAGTGTGTTGCCCTTGCGACGATAACGTCCTCAAACATCCCCATGTTTGCACTGAGAACTTGATCAAAAGTAGGATTATCACAACCGGGCGGTAAAAAAGGGGTAAGGGAAAAGAATCTTGACTTACGTTTCACTTTCTCTGTACATGAATGACCACCTGTGCAACTTGAAACATTTCCCTGTACATGTGGAGGAAGAAACATTCTGGTACTAGGATACGTAGGTTTCAAACCATCATGAACATGTGAACCTTTAGGCAAAGTCGGATACGTAGATTTCAAAACATCAGTACTTTGTGGAACCTGAGGCAACGAAGCATGACTGCCTATTTCACGGGTGAATGCGCTTGGCATTGCACCGTCGCCACCACGTGGCACCCCCTCACTCCGGCCGGACCCCTCCCCGGGTGCATTCCTTAATTCAAAATCACAAAAACTTGAACATAAAACCTGTATATCTGACTTAATAGAGGAAACCTCCTTTTTAAGTACAGAATGTTCTAACAAAAGGCTACTAACCCAGGGAGGCTTCTGCCACGGGGATCCATCGCCGCCTTCCGCCTGTCCTCCAACTGCTCCCAAGTTTTCCTCCTCGTTTCGTACTGCTGCTTGCAACTCTTTGAGTTTGCAGGTAGGACAGCCTTCTCTATGTGAGCAGGCGTCATAGTCCAAGCCACAAGTGTCACACTTGCGCATAATAACCAAAAGGTTAGGAAACAACGGACAAAAGTCACTGAAAAGTCGACAAAGTCGAGAAAAAAATTTGAAACGTGGAGGTGCAGGCGGCGACGGATCCCCGGAGAGTGAGGCCGACTGCAGGTGTGGTCCTCCTTTTTATAACCCTTCTGGTCTGCCCTCTGGTGCCGATCCTTGATAACGCCTAGTCCATGTTCCTCAAAGCAGTTCCTCTGGTGGGATAAAACTGGACTACCATTTATATGTCCATAAGCGCGAGCGCACTTATAGTCCACATATATATATATATATATATATATCTACGTAGTGGGTGAGCCGAAGCAAACCGTAGTAGCTTGTGGCGGTATTGTTTATAAACATAAACATATCAAGTAGGTTGAATATCCACAAAAAAACCACATAAATTATGCTAATAAAACATGAATATATATTTATATATGATATGTTTATTTCATGTTTTTCTTTTTTAGAAGCAGTCAACATAGTGGCTGAATCTCCCCGTTCAACTTTGGAGTTGAAGAAAAATATGACCCACTTCGTCTCAGAATCAAAATCACATGTAAGTTCATAAAAGAATTTAGTGTTCATAACATTTAAAATATTTTATATGCATACAGCTATGGCAGTATCAAGCTAACTTGTTATTTAAAAAACAAATATGGTTTAAATGATTAATGTATTTCGCTTTGAAAGTATATATGTAATTTGATATATAATATTTATTCTTTTTACAGTATGGAAAGTTGAAACAACAGTCACTCCAGACTGGAGCGGCAGGAGATGCTAACGATGTCATTGGTCCAATGAATAGTCAGGAACTATTGGCCATTGAATACGCTGGTCAAGAGACTGTTAGTGGTATGTATCTATTTCATAGATATGTATATTTAGCGATTTTTTAGGTGATACACATATATAGATATGCATATTTGTCGAATTTATCGGTCATACACATATATGATTTTACAGCTAGAATAATGTGTACATATTAGCCAGGTATATTATTCATAATACCGCCAGAGGGGAGAACTGGCAAGTCTAGGCCAATATTTCGTAATATTTCATGCAAATCTAATTAATCATTTTCTTCTATCATATTATATCAATTAATTTCAGGTATTTAAGGAGCATTGGCAACATCTACAGAATCAACGGAGGGTAATCCTGTCTTAAACCCTCTGAAAGAGCGTATCCAGGCCCTTGGAACATTGCCTCCCAATACCAACTAAAGGAAATAGACCACCCCACCTCCAGATGCTCCTATCAGTGATGAAGGGACAGGCGTTACCCTTGCCCCAACCACCATCACCAACCCGCCAACCACCATCACCACCCCCTCATGCACCATCACCACCTCCACATGCACCGTCACCACCACCCCAAGTACCGTCACCACCACCCCAAGAACTGTCACAAATTCCCAAGTTAGCACACCATCCTGCACTGTCAGCAGACCACCCCTGTCACCCATCCCCAACACTAAGACTGAAGATTATTGGGTCACAGAGGCTGCAGGTAATTTAAATTTTATTTTATTTATAATTGTTTATAATTCTAAATAGATAACAACTAGGTTAGCTATGTTTGTATGGCTGTATGGTTTATAACTTAGAGGTGGTACATAGGTAGGAAAAAGAGTTATCATGTGAGGCATTATGGCGAACTTGTGAGATTTAATGGCGAGACGTGGACAGGTTGCACAACGCTAACACCGCCTGGCATCAATTTCATAAACTATCTGAAACACAGCCACGCCATCTACCGTGTGTAACACCTACACACATTACAGTGACGTCACTACCAGCTTGTGCACGCGCCGTCACCGAGAACTCTCAACGTGTTTGAACTTTTAAGAGCTGATTTAGTCATCATTTCTGCAAATATATCATACTTACATGTAAGCATGCCTACTACCAGGTCAGCTACACCTAAGAGGGGTTCGACTCCAAAGAAAACGAAACCTAAAGAAGCCAAAAAGACAGTCAAATCGAAGAAGTTTGCCAAACTACAAAAACAGATCTCCGAGATCCAAGACGCCATGGCTTCGTTCTTAGCCGCTCAGTCTCGCAACACACAGACTGATGCAAATGGTAATTCTCAGAGAGTTCTCAAGTTAGACGACACAGATGGCGGCATCAGGGACGCGGTACCAATGACTCAAGTTCGTCGGTCAAATATCAACACAACAACGCTCCCCACCTCTACAGTTTCGGAAGCCGGTCGTCAGGTTACAGCAGCCGACCCACTCATCAGCGCCATGGCTTCATCAGCTACAGCTTGGGATTCAGTCTCGTCTTGCCAATACGGCCCAAGCTTCGATAACGAATCACTCGACAAAAGAGTACAGAGGATCAGACAGTCTTCATCACACGTTCTCCGACCACAGTCGGGTAAGTTTACGCAGCAACATCAATATGTGTACAGAGGGGTAAAAAAAGAGAAGACTACCCTAGGCGCGCTTAACATTCAAGAGCACTTATGGGGGATTATTCGCATGTTCGATGATGTTCGCACAGACACTGACACTCGTCCTTTCCTAATGCAACATCTAAGGGAAGTGATAGAAGATTCTTTAGAGTACGATTTCTCTGCTGTTAGAAGATGGAGCGAAGAGGTTTTCGCTAGAGTTGCGGAAGGCAGATTTAGGCAAGGCTAGCGACAGCTGGAGTAAACAAATCAACTCTATCCGCCAACCAACCCTTTCACCGTCAGGCAGGAGCAGGACCTGCCGACCATGTTAAAAGAGTCTAACTCAACAGTTCTACCGACCCCCGAGCGATGACGGACGTAGCTCAGGGGATTGTTTCTGGTGACCATGATATAGTACGCCCACTACCATCTGTTGAGTTCAGCTTGAAATTTCCCGCACAAGCACAACAGTATTGCAACATCGTGGGTTTTTAGGATTATAACTTCAGCTCTCAATCTCGCACGCTGGGAAACATATCTGACTGATTTCCATGACTCACAGGTCGTGGATTTTCTTACTTTTGGTTGGCCGATAGGTTACGCTTCTACAGTCTCCCCGACTCCCACCTACAAAAACCATGCTAGCGCGACATGTCACCCGGTCGCGCTCGAACAATTCGTACAGACGGAGCTTCGCCATCATGCTGTTCTTGGCCCTTTCATCTCGCTGCCTTTTGGAAAGGCAACATAAGTCTCCCCGCTCATGTCCAGGGTGAAGAAAGATTCCACAGATCGTAGGGTCATCATGGATCTATCTTTTCCGGCAGGAGCGGCAGTAAACGATGGGATTCCAGAATGAATCTTCCTTGGGAGTAATTGCTCATATACTCTTCCTACTATCAGAGATTTCATCAACTTGGTGGTTCAGGCAGGGGTGGGAGCCCTGATGTGGAAAATTGACCTTAGCAGGGCATACCGCCAACTTTGCCTTGACCCAGCCGACACACCATTCATGTGCTTCCAGGTGGATGAACGGTTTTTCGTAGACCTGTGTCCCCCTTTTGGGTGTCGCACCTCCTCAGTGGCATGCCAAAGAACCTCTAATGCACTCATATACATTTTAGGTAAGCTGGGTTTCGTGGCCCTAGCTTATTTGGATGATTTTGCAGGGGTGGCGGCAGAAAGGACACAAGCTGACGACGCTTACGCGAGTTTCATATCTCTCGCTGGGGATCTGGGCCTGGAACTGGCCCTTCATAAGTGTGAGTCACCCACTACCGACATCACCTGGTTGGGTTTCCGCATTAACTCTATCACCATGACTGTCACCATCCCTCCAAGCAAACTCAACGAAATTCTGGAGACCTGCAGCGACTGGCTCGCAAGGACGACAGCTACACGCCACGAGTTGCAATCCATCATCGGGCAACTCATACATCTGGCCCACTGTGTAACTCACATTAAGAAGTTCTTAGCGAGTCTGTTCGCGGCATTGAAAGCTACAAACATTACACGCTTTGTCCGTTTGTCTCTGGGCATGCGTCGTGACCTGGCTTGGTTCATTGCATATGCTACGAGAGCAAATGGCGTACACATCATTGGCACAAAAAAGGATGTTGTGCGACTCCATGTTCGCGTAGATCGAGATGGGGCGATGACCGCGTTGGGACAACAGATGGATATGGATATGGGAACCTACTCGCATAGATGTGGGCATGGACGACAACAAGAAAGCAGCCCTGGCGGTCTTGTTAGCTTGTCATTCGCATTTGACACCTACACATCACGGGGTCCTGGTCAATGTCCTGAGCTCATCTCGCTCAGTCTGCAATTTCCTACAAGACCGGGTTCACAAAAACGCTTTCATAGCTAAATGTGCCCGTCAACTCTGGTACATTGCCGCTTTGTATGATTGTGATGTTGTGTTCAGCACAGGCGACGAGTACAGCCAAGAACAAAGCATCGCAGGCTAAGAAATATTTAGCTTTCGCCACGAAGAACATAGCAACACCCACTCATCCCTCGGTACTGGACGCGTGCTTATACGTCCAGTTCCTCGCAGCTGATCTAGCATCACCAGGAGCGGTTAAAAACTATCTAGCGGGAGCAAGGGCTTGGATTTCGGATTACGGCGGCGATTCATCAGCGTTCCTTTCGCCACAAGCTGTCACAATCACAAAGGGAGCAGCAGTTCGTTCCGGCCACGTCACGAGACAAGCTCAAGCCATGACACGAGATCTACTTGACAGAATCTGCGACCTCTCGAGGCATCTTTCAGAGGGTCTTCTCTTCAGATCGGCCGCGTTACTTGCATTTTTCTCACTGATGAGGTCTTCAAATCTCTTCGTGCCAGTCAAAGTTTCATCGGGAACGAGCCACACAGTCACGAGATCCGACGTCAAGGTCACAACCAATGCCCTCATTATCACCTTACGTTCATCCAAGACGATCAACATCTTGTCACCACCGGTAACGATCAACATCCCGGCCATATCAGGTAGATGGTGTCCAGTCAGAGAATGGGTTTCTTATAGAGCTGCATACGCCGGTAACCAGCTAGATCCCATGTTTCTCACATCATCTGGTGACCCTCTCTCTCCAACACAGTTTACTGCCATACTCCGCTTACTTCTGTCTCGTGCAGAAGTCCCTCATCCGCTTGCTTTCTCCATCCACTCGTTCCGGAGAGGAGGCACTCACTCGGCATTCGAGTCTGGCCACACACTCGACCATGTACGCAAGCTCGGCACATGGTCGTCCACCAAATCGATGGCACCCTACTTGCCATGAACTAACATTCAAGGTTTGGCCCTTTGGCCTGTTAGTTAAATGGTATCTCATGTCTTAATACTTATCATGTTTTATGAGACTCTTAAAACGCCCTTTAAGGGGTTATATTCAAAGTGACTCGCCAGGTGGCAGCCGTATCGCTTCCACCCAGCTCGATCGCTTCCCCTGTGTACCACCAGAGGGACTCACTTCTTCTTCACTACAGACTCCATACATGTCTCGCCTGTACTATTTCCTGATATTTTTATCGGCTTCCATCCTGGTGGGGATGGCCTTTCGTCAAAGGTTTTGCGATAAGTGTAGTTTATCACACTTCAAGCTGACAGGTAAAAAGTGTCCGGGTCCGGAAAAACAATGAAAATACATCGAATTTCCCGAGTGAAAATCGCCAATTATGGCAGAAGGCGGAGACCAGGTACCATTGGAGAAAGGCAATACCTCGGACCTTTGGAAGGACCTTGACGAGGATTGTGATGCGAACAAAGTCCACAAACAGTGTCGAACGGAGTTTACCGCAGTTGGCACGCGTTTGGAGGGTATCGAAAGTTCTCTCAATGTTTTAGTACAAAAGTTGGGTGGAATGACGATACAAGGCAGTGGTGCGCGACCAAAATCCAGAGGCGTGATGTCAGACCGCAGCGGCGTGACCAGGCGTGACGACCAACAACAAAAGACAGCTGATCGACCCAGTGAAGAGCAGCGATCGATTTCTACAGGGAACATCAGATCTGCGATCGATAAGATGTCCAAGAAAAAGACTACAGCGCCAAGTACCACGGAGGAGTCGTCGTAGTCATCTGTATCGGAGTCACTTTCCGACACTTCTACAACTTCAACAAGTTCATCAGATACGGACGATTCAGGATCAACCAGACATCGCCACCGACGCAACTAGAAAAAGACCAAGACGACTAAGCCCCCAAAATCGTCTGATTCCTCAAAAAAGTCTTCAAAAAGTCCAAACGTCGGCAGGAAAAGAAATGACTGCGTAAGTTAAGTCTCAAGCGATTTATGGAAAAGTCAGATAGGGGTAAAACCCCCAGTTTCGAACTTTTGATGTATACTTCCTTGTCTTGTTGTGTTGAGTTGTATGAGGAAGGGGAAGATATTGAGGCTATGTTGTGACACATCAATAGTAGAGGAGCAAATGGCCTAAAAATGGGTAAAATTGACCCCCGAAAGTCTACTGGCTGAAACTTGCCATATTAGTCAATTATGACCTCAGGAATCTGAATCTGATACTCGTTTGTTCCAAAAAGTGTAGCATCATACTCGTTTCCATGGTTATAGAAGGAAAACAAAATTTAATACATACTGACACATAATACATACTTTTATAAGAAAAGGTGAATAAATGCATTTTTTCTGTCGGTAAAATTTATCATTCTTTGGCCAAAAGTGTACAGTATGGAAATATGCCCTCCTCTGTTTTCTTGGAAGAACTGTTGCCATGGTAACATTCCAATTTGTGGGGGAACCCCCATTTTGGGTTTTCTCATGGTTATTAAAGTTGGATAAAAAGAATAATTTCATGAATGACACATACAAATTGATAAATTTAGCAATAACACACAGCATTGATAGGTACCACCATTTTTTGAAGCCATTCAATTGTTCCCATGGCAACCATAACAAGGTTTTTTCTATGACCAAAGCAGCCAGATAATGATACACTAACTGGACATTTGTATGGCAAATCTGCATGACATGGCAACTAGTAGAAGAGTATAGTCTCAAAAAAGCCATTAGAGAGTCTACTGCATGAAATGTGCCATGTTGGTCAATCATTACATGGGGAATCTGATTCTGCCACTCTTTTGACCAAAAGAATGTAGCATCACTTTTGTTTCCATGACAACCTTAATGCATAATAATCTACTTAGAAACCACCAATTTCCTGCAAATTTGAATAATAGATGTAAGAAATAGGAGTTAAACACGTACTCATGAGATTTCATGTTCATGATGCATACATTTGGGACATAATGTGGAGTTGTTCTCTTCATTCCCTTAGAATTTGATTGCCATGGCAACCAGTTTAGCACAAAACAGACACTGCAGTAGCCAGCTCTGATTGTCGTCAAAGCAAATTATTAGCTTTTTTAGCCATTGATGATAGAGACTTAATGTAAGTATTTATCCTAGTACTTGGAGAGTCTACTGCATGAAATGTGCCATGTTGGTCAATCATTACATGGGGAATATGATTCTGCCACTATTTTGACCAAAAGAATGTAGCATCACTTTCGTTTCCATGACAACCTCAATGCATAATAATCTACTTAGAAACGACAATTTCCTGCAAATATGAATAATAGGTGTAAGAATAGGAGCTAAACACCTACTCATGAGATTCATTTTTATGATGTATGCACTTGGGACATAATGTGGAGGTGTTCTTTTTGTTCCCTTAGCATTTGATTGCCATGGCAACCAGTTAAGCACAAAACAGGCACTGCAGAAGCCAGCTCTGATTGTCATCAAAGCAAATTACTAGCTTTTTTAGCCATTGATGATAGAGACTTAATATAAGTATTTATCCTAGTACTTGGAGAGTCTACTGCATGAAATGTGCCATGTTGGTCAATCATTACATGGGGAATTTGATTCTGCCACTATTTTGACCAAAAGAATGTAGCAACACTTCCATTGCCATGACAACCTAAATGCATAATAATCTACCTAGAAACATTTGAAGCGCAAGTCCCAGAAAAACAAGAAAACTCATAGGGTTTCAAACTCATTAATTGTTTTTATATGTTAACATTTCAGATGTAATGGGTAACTCTTGTTTCTATGTCTTTAGAATCTTGTTACCATGGCAACCAATGCAGATAGAAAATAATCAGTGCAGTTACCCCCTTTGATTTTCATATAAACAAATTGCAATAAGTTCTTGGGGGCATGCCCAGAATACTCCAGGTTTCTTTCCTCTGGCTCCCTCAAGACAAAGCTGGACACTTATCCTAGCTATTGTTACCAGCAAAACCTAGTTTTAGTTGATGCATATTTTGCCATATGGAACCCTGTTCCATACAGTATTTATACCTCCTGCTTGTATGTATCTGTCACATACTTGTGTCATGCTCTACCTGTTACTATTAACTATAGCTAACATATAAAAAGGTTTAGAAGGTTAAGGTATGGATCAGAGCTGACCATTGCATGTCAGAATCTCAGACCATTGTGGGGCATGCCATGGAGGAAAAATGTGACACCACTTGGTTTCAATTCCTGGCTCACTCTTGCTGGTTTTCTCTCCCCATATTGTGAAGGTTATATGGCCTTGTTGTTGGTGCCCATAGTGCCCTTGAGCCCGATACCTTTCCCAGGATGTCACAGTTTTAGTGTTGCACCTGCTACTCCTCAGGAAGTAAGGCAGGCTAGCAAGGAGGAGGAGAGGTAGCCAGAGGAGAGGTAGCCTGAAGGGCAGGATAAGGAGACCACCTCTGAACTAGAGGAGCAAGAAGGGGAGGAGACATGGGAGGGAGAGACCCTAAAGTGTCCTTCTGAGTAGAAAAGTCAACTAAAGGGGCCTTGCATCACTCATCCTGCCTCAGAGGGCCATAGAGGAAATATATTAGAGATCATATTAGAAAGAAAACACAGGGGATACCTGAATGTTTTGCTGCAATGCTGCCTCTGTTTAATCCACTTCTCGATGCCTCTCCAAGAAAGGAATATTCTGTCTTTGAGCCTTTAAGACACTAGTATGTCTGTCCTGAGAAAGCCATGTTCCCCTCATAACTCTGAAAGGAGGGGCCTTATCATTATTGCCTCTTCTGTTAGTAGCTCCATATCTCCCTGTGCCCAATACAGGAGAAAATGGGAGGTAACTCTCTGGCTTGATAATGGTGCATTTCATATGTTATGGGGCTAGCATTGGTAGAAAACAGTCCAGGACTGGCCCCAGAAATTAGCAAAACACTAGATGAAGGTTGGGAGAGGTCATAATGGAGGGGAGAGTGGGTTTCAGTGACTTATATTGCTAGCATATGCCCTGATGGTCAGACTGTATTGGGCATCCTATTCTTCTATGCATGAGAATAACCAAGGACCAGCAGAGGCCAGAACAGAATGGAGGGTGCCAGAATAGTGGCGGATGTCAGTGGTTTAGACAATTAGACTACAAAAGGTGGAATCAGCAGGAAAATTCTGGCTTCTCTGTCTAGTCAGGATATCATCAAATAAGTAAGGACATTTATAATTATGTGTATAGAAATTAAAGTAATACAGTGTTTCCACCTGCCACTTCCGGCCCGCAATTCTGTCTTTTGGCACCACTGCTGACTATTTGCCTTTTTAGGGTACATAATTGTCAGGTGGTAATGGGGATAACATGTTACAGATCAACAATCTTTATCTCCACATTATGCAATATGGCACCAGCTGACAATTATTTGCCTCCCCGATAAATTGAAAGCAGTTATGTACATATAATTGGTTTGTGGCAAGCTTTTTACATTAACCATCTCTGCACAGTGTATCCATTGGAAGCACACATTCAGCTGCAATGTCAGGAGTGTTAATCATCAGGCTAGTAAACATGTATCAGCATCAGTATTTTCTCAGTTACTTCCAATACAAAGGTAGGAAAACCATCTGTCAGGTTGTTTTTGTTGATAATTATAATTAAATCTCAAGTGACACCACCCAATGACTGATTTTTAATGAATACATAATTGGTGATCATTTAGTTGTTAGGTGGAAATGCATAAGTTGATCAAAATGAATAATAACATTAAGGATGACATGCTATACCATGTGATTGAGTAACAGAATGATCTTGACACATCCTGCCCCCAGCTGTGTACATTGACACTAATAGCCATTAATGAGAGTGGCTCTGCCATAGATTCCCATCAATAAAGGGTTAATAAGAGGACTTTGAAGTGCTGTGGGGGGGAAGCACTGAGGACAAAAGCACTGACATGGTGGCAGTGCCTCAGGGCCCCATTGCTCCACTTTTTGTGGTATCGCTAGCTATAATTGTATCACAATTTTATTTTACGATAACTTTAACGATCTGACTAAAAATCGTTGGTCCCATGATATTGTATCGTATCCCTATATTCATGCAGTATTGCTAATTTCTATGATGCGCTAGCTATACAACAATTCAGGGGTACATATTGAATGAGACAGGGGAAGATACATCCAGGGATGGCCGGGTGATACCTTGAGGCATCATTTACAAAATATTCGTTTTTGTGAATAAAATTGGAAATATTTGCTCAATCAACCTGAAATGTTCACAGTATGTATGTATAACATCATATTTGATATTTTTAGGTGAAATAAATCATAGCATTTAGTATCATATGAGATGCCATGTGATGTTAAGATAAAAGTATCACAATTAGGGTTATATGTCCGGCCTCTAGCGGTATTCACTGGCACTAGTACCTGGCTCCATACCTGTACTACTATGGTGAGTACCCAGTGAAATAGGGTTTAATACAGATGGTACAATAGTTAAAACTGATCTGACACCTGGTTATGTGGATCTCTATCTCCTATAGGTAGATGAACAATGGGGGTGGTAGTGCCACCATGGATCATTATTGAGAATATCAGACAAGGCCATTTTTAACCAAAGTAATGCAATATGCAGACATCTGCCCTGATGTGAGGGTCTGCATAAAAAGTATCGCTGAAAGGCATATTTTAGGTGGTGATGCAATTCCAACTCAATCCACTAATTTTCTGGAGTAACATTTACGCCCTTGGATCACTATTCTATGATCTGCAAAGGCATCGTAAACATGAAGCAATTCCCCTCCCCTGGGGGTTCTGGTGGGCATACACCAGATAGTGTATGGTGCCAGATGACACCATATAGAGGGTAACATAACACCATGTGGTGCCTTTTTTCTCCTTTGTTAGGGTATGCATCACCCATTCTGACATTCTGATTTGCCATGGTCAACTCTGATCCTAGACATGCCCCACTCAACCTTTTGTGGATATGTTACCCTCTAATTCTGTTGATGACTGTCATTTCAAGAATATACAGACTATATATTCTTAATTTGGCACCTTGCTTATGCCTTTCCTGCCAGGTACCTGCAGCATCAGGACAGGTAGCAGTGTCAGTATAAATGCCCACTGGGGCAAGTTCTTAAAGGCCAATTGCAGAAATGTCATGTAACACATTTCATAGCGTCATGTAATACATGATCCTTGATATTATGTTTCTTTTTGTCTAAAATTCCAAAATATATCATACCTTCATTCTAAGGAAATTTCACCTTTCTTGATCTATCATAAACTAAATTGTTTCATAAAACAAGTATTCCATGAATAATAATAACTCAAGGCATCACCCAGTCATGCATGGTGATGCATCCAAGCATCATCCAGCCACGCTTGATCTCTCTAGTCATCACCCAGTGTGACTCGGTAATTCTTTGTGTCATGTGTTTACATTGCCTAAACTATAAATCATGCACAACTGGATCATGTCACAGATATTTTGATGACATCTTACTCTTGTATAAAATGCATCATATAGACCATGTACCAAATAGTGTTATATGCTAAATGTCACATCTTCATCAATTTCAAGGTATTAAGATCCAATATGAGAGCCCAAATATTGCATTCTGGGATTGCAGATGCATCCCATTGGATTCTGCATACTAAAATGTCCAAGAACAAATACTTACTTTATGTCTCTATCTTTAATGGCTAAAAGATTATAGCAGTTTGTTTAGATAACAATCACAGTTGGTTCCTGTAATGGATGCTCTCTGCTGCATTGGTTGCCATGACAACCAAATTCTTAGGGAATATCAATGACCCATGATATCCTAAATGTATACAAAAAAAGCTCATGAAACCTCATGAAAAGATGTTTTATGGCTATTTTTCAGACACTTACTATTCATGTGTAAGAAAATGGTAATTTCTAAGTAAATCACTATACAACCATGTTGTCATGGAAACAAAAGTGATGCTACATTCTTTTGGTCAAAAGAGTGGCAGAATCATATTCCCCATGTAATGATTGACCAACATGGCACATTTCATGCAGTAGACTCTCCAAGTACTAGGATAAATACTTACATTAAGTCTCTATCATCAATGGCTAAAAAAGCTAGTAATTTGCTTTGACGACAATCAGAGCTGGCTACTGCAGTGTCTGTTTTGTGCTAAACTGGTTGCCATGGCAATCAAATTCTAAGGGAATGAAGAGAACAACTCCACATTATGTCCCAAATGTATGCATCATGAACATGAAATCTCATGAGTAGGTGTTTAGCTCCTATTTCTTACATCTATTATTCATATTTGCAGGAAATTGGTGGTTTCTAAGTAGATTATTATGCATTAAGGTTGTCATGGAAACAAAAGTGATGCCACATTCTTTTGGTCAAAAGAGTGGCAGAATCAGATTCCCCATGTAATGATTGACCAACATGGCACATTTCATGCAGTAGACTCTCTAATGGCTTTTTTGAGACTATACTCTTCTACTAGTTGCCATGTCATGCAGATTTGCCATACAAATGTCCAGTTAGTGTATCATTATCTGGCTGCTTTGGTCATAGAAAAAACCTTGTTATGGTTGCCATGGGAACAATTGAATGGCTTCAAAAAATGGTGGTACCTATCAATGCTGTGTGTTATTGCTAAATTTATCAATTTGTATGTGTCATTCATGAAATTATTCTTTTTATCCAACTTTAATAACCATGAGAAAACCCAAAATGGGGGTTCCCCCACAAATTGGAATGTTACCATGGCAACAGTTCTTCCAAGAAAACAGAGGAGGGCATATTTCCATACTGTACACTTTTGGCCAAAGAATGATAAATTTTACCGACAGAAAAAATGCATTTATTCACCTTTTCTTATAAAAGTATGTATTATGTGTCAGTATGTATTAAATTTTGTTTTCCTTCTATTACCATGGAAACGAGTATGATGCTACACTTTTTGGAACAAACGAGTATCAGATTCAGATTCCTGAGGTCATAATTGACTAATATGGCAAGTTTCAGCCAGTAGACTTTCGGGGGTCAATTTTACCCATTTTTAGGCCATTTGCTCCTCTACTACAAGTATCTCGCAGAAAAAGCTGATACTAGAGCTTATACAAACCAAGCTCTGTATCGCTATGACGACGCTTGCAGATCCAAGATGGCAAAGGAAAAATCAGACTTCACAGGTATCGACTCTGAATTATCTACCCGGTTCTTAGGAGTCGATGTTACTAGAGGTATCGAAAAACAAAAAACAAAGACCCCTCAAAGAGTAAAGTCTACTAAGTCTAGAGGTAAAGATATCAAACAATTCTGTATCACTTACCAAGATGGCAATTGTGTCATGCCTAACTGTAGATTCGATCATAAATGTGTAGTATGTGAGGGAGACCACCCCCGAAACGATTGCGATCTCTTGAGAAAGGTCAAACCAAGTAAATAGGATGAGGCAGAGGATCGGATTCACAAGAGTGAACCGATCCATGATGGTATGTCTTTCGAAGCCAAACATAGGCCAGTAAATGATGATTCAATGGATTGTATAAACTCAACCGATACAACTGTGAGCGATTTTTGTACTCTTCTGTGTAATAACAAAGATGTCTTAGATAATGCTTCTGATCAAAAGGTTACAGGTAACTCTGGAAATAACAATAGTATTGTTGATCATCCTATAGTTGAAAATGATGTAGTTTCCTTCACAAGTAGTGAACCTTTTGTAAGTATCGGTGTTACCAATGATAATTATCATTCCCATGTAGGGGGCCAAACAACTTCGAGTTGTACTGTGAGTAAAAATGACAACGATAATGTATATACTATCACTTATCCAGACTGGAGCGATTTTCAGTTTGATTCTGATACAGCAAAAAACTGTATTGATTCATACCGGTTTTTGTATTGTTGTAGACAAGGATACACATATTCCTGTATCAGAAAACTGTAGAGACGACTGTAATTGTTCATACTACATTAATACGGTACCAATACAATTGAAACCCTGTGTATGGGCTCATCTAGTGTATGAGATGAACGTATTCTCCAAAGATGATTTGTATTGTTTGACTGGAGTGTGTAGAGGTTTCTCTATAATAGATCATGGTTTCAATAATAGTTATGATATTAGTAACTACCGTTCTATTAAGAAAGAACCATACAGTACAGAAATGAGTAGTACTTTAAAAGAGGAATCGAACTCTGGCAAAGTATCACAAGTGACTTATACTCCTCAATGTATACACTCATTAGGTGCTATCGAAAAAAGAGACGGAACTTTAAGACCTATTACTGACTGTCGCCGACCTATAGGCCAGAGTATCAATACACATATGACCTTATCGGCACCAAAGTTCTCTTACAATAGCATCGACGATGCCACGAAAGTAATGACAAGAAATGGTTATGGAGCAGTGACCGATATAAAATCCGCCTATCGCACAGTACATATATTTCCACAACATAGGCGATATCAAGGATTCAGGTGGTCTGTTGACGATACAGATGAGCATCTCTTCGTAGATAATCGCCTATGCTTTGGTGGTAAATCGAGTCCTTTCATTTTCAACTCATTGTCTGACTTTATCGTACGAGTTCTGATCCACAGAGGTATAAGATCATGTATCAATTACCTTGATGACTTTTTCATATGTAGCGATACTCTTGAGAGTTGTTCTGTTTATCAATCAACATTGATATCGCTATTGGAAATCTGTGGTTTTGTGGTTAACCACAAGAAAACTTCTACACCAGCACAGAAAACAAAATTTCTGGGAATCGACATAGACTTTCAGACTATGAAATTGTCCTTACCTATGGAGAAAGTGATCCAAGCAAGGACATCTGTATCGGAATCTTTATCGAAGACTTGGTTATCGTACAAAAAGTTTGAAAGTATGGTGGGCTATCTCGCTCATTGTGCTATTGTTGTTGCCGGTGGACGCACCTTCATGCGTCGGTTATACGATCACCTTAAATCGCAAAAAGGGAATCGTAAAGTGAAATTAACTGATAATGTGCGAGCAGACCTCCACTGGTGGAATTGCTTCGTATCAGTTTTTAATGGCATGTCTGCCATTCCCAATACAGACTTTGACAATGTTACAGTATACACTGACTCTCTAAAAGGATTCGGTGCACATACCGATACGGACTATTTTTTCGGTACGTGGTCAGGTGCGATTTCAGACTGTTCCCACTCAGAAACTGGGCCTATCTTCGAGGACTACGATAGAAATATTAATGTCATGGAACTTTGGCCAGTTTTGAAATCGTTAAATCGCTGGGTTCATTTATTCAGAAATAAAATCGTCCATGTATTTTCTGATAACACCCAAGTGAACTATATGGTTAATACAGGTCGTAGCAGTAGCCAGTCAGCTATGTGCTGGATACATGAAATTTTCTGGATTGTATCGCTTAATAACATCCGTATCAGGTCTCACTACGTATCTTCAGCTGACAATATCTTTGCAGACGCTCTTTCGAGGATATTGGACAGCGATTATCACGCGATTCTGGATAACATTATTGACCCCAGGCAATTGTGTTGTCCTTTCAGGAGAGCTGGACGACCTCAGGACCCAGTGTCAGGAGTGTCAGATACCAGGATGGTCCGATAACACATGGAATACGAGGAAATCGCAGTGGAAGCGATTTCTTAGCTTCTGCAAACTATACAGTTTCACTCCACTTCCTGCATCTACAGAGACAGTCTGTTTGTATTTGACTTACCTAGCTCAATCGATCAAGTATGTTTCCATCATAAACTACCTGAGCTCAGTATGGGCCCTGCATGGGTTTTTTTATGTCCCTCACGTCGAAAAATCCAGTTTTAAGATAACGATGACCTTAGTTGGTATCAAAAGGTTACTAGGAAACCATTCTAATCCAGCCGAGACTATCCTCCCTGTGGATCTGTTGAAGATTTTTCATTTGTTGGATTTATCTAAATCGACAGACTTGGTATTTTGGGCCTCTACCACCCTATGTTTCAGGGCCTTGTTACGTAAATCACACGTGACGAACTCCCCCCACATGCTTGAAAAAAGATCTATAGACTTTGGAGTGAGGATTTCCATAGACTCGTCAAAAACCATACAGTTTAAGGAAAGATCCCTTATCCTACCTCTTGTGCGATCTGACACACCTCTGTGTCCGATCCAATGGATAGAGAAGATAATCGAGCGATTTTCCCTGTGCGACATGGATCCTTTATTTCCAGACCCAGCTTCAAGGCCAGGAAATATAAAGCCTTATCGTTATGTAGTATTTGCTGCAAAACTCAAGCAACTGTGCCAAGCCATTGGCTTGGTAGGCCGGTACTCACCACACAGCTTACGTCGAGGTGGTGCCCATTTTTGGCATCCATTGGGGTGCCCCTTCAAGATGTAAAATGCATCGGCGATTGGAAATCGTGGTCCATATTACTATACCTATCAGATAATCAGGAGAACAAACTGGCGAAAGAACGCAGTATCTCTCGAGCCTTTGAGGACCTTTTTTGAACTTGGGACTTGGGGGTCGGCATACCGAGTTCCCTGCTATTCGCCAATTATTGTTGAGGAATTCATTGAATATGAGGTTATATTCAAAGTGACTCGCCAGGTGGTAGCCGTATCGCTTCCACCCAGCTTGATTGCTTCCCCTGTGTACCACCAGAGGGACTCACTACTTCTTCACTACAGACTCCATACATGTCTCGCCTGTACTATTTCCTGATATTTTTCTTTTTAATTACAATTATTGTTAATTGTTATGTAATAAATTCAGGGGTCGGCATACCGAGTTCCCTGCTATTCGCCAATTATTGTTGAGGAATTCATTGAATATAAGTATAACGTATACTCATAATTTCCTTACCAATATGGTATTTTAATATTTACCTATCACAAACAAAGGTATTTGGTTTTCATTTTACCAACATGGTATTTTAATACATACGTATTACAAACACTATTCACATCTATGTTAACAAGGTTTCAAATTTTAACTTTCAAGTTAATTCAACCTCATATTACAAACTACACATATTTTCATAAATTTATATGTGTAACTTCGTTATGTAATCTGTAACACAAGACTTGACTTACAATGCAGGGCCCTGTTTTTTAGTCACGACATTCGTATCTTCCGACACGCATTTGCTGTCAGTGTGCTATAGAGATATGATGGTAGAGTGGTTGCGACAGTTTGTGAAGATACGGCACGTAGGGAGGTTAAAGGTGTGCTATAGTCACGACAGTCGGTGGCCTATACAGGTGTTGCCGTTCAGCGCCGCCTAATGGCCCACTGTCTAGTTACGCGGCCGCTCGGACAAACACGGCTGAGGCCAGCCACATGCCCATAGAGCCACACAGTATCACACCTAAAGTGTGAACGGTGGTTGTGATTACATAAGTGTTGTTTTTCGACAGATTGAATTGTTAGGGCAAACTAGGGTATTGTATCAACGAGTCTGAACTGTCTAAACTTTATAGTTTATAATTATCTTGGTTTTAACTTGGAAAAAGATAAGCACATTATAGCTAGGCCTGCCCATGTATTAGTGTGTATGCAGTTTTGGTATCCCTGTGTTATCTAAGGTGTATCTATGGTATCATTGAGGTGATATGCATGTATGAGACATCAAACTGGAGCTGGAATACCATAGAATACATTGCAATCGCTGTTATTTCTATAGAAATAATCTGCAGGGGTATTATAAACGCATTACGCTTATATACTCAGTGTATACAATGCTAAAGTATATGTCGCCAAGGCTATGTTTGGCTTCAGGCATGGCGTAACTAAGCAGATAACTTGCGACACCAGCCAGTGGAAAAAGGCCTATTGAGCGGAAATAGTGGCCATAAGTGTCATATGTCTAAGACCACTCTGGACATGTCGTAACAAACGCGGAACTTAACTTCCCGTAAGAATTAATCAATGAAATTTTAACACGAGTAAGGCATACATATAACTTATAATTGTACCAAATATGAAGAAAATCGGCCGGACCGTTATGAAGTTATCGACGTTTGAATTTCGTCATAGCAAATAGTGCTCTGGTGGCCAGTGTAACCCTACAATCACGTGATCTAATTTATGCGGCGACCTTGACATCGACTGCGCTTACTTCACTCTCCATGCAGAGATTTGGCGTGCTATACCGCGAAAGATCTGCTTGGAGAGTGCGTGTACGATATCCGATCGATAGCCCAATGTTTCAAATTCAATCGCCGATAACTTCAGAACGGTGTGGCCGTTCTTCTTCATATTTGAAACGATTATAGGTTATATGTAGCCCTTACTCGTGTTAAAGTTTCATTGCTTAATTCGTATGGAAAGCATAGGAAATCCACAGTGACGTTTTATAGAACATAAGACAGTTCCATACTTGTCGTAACTTCAGACACGTATCCCCGCGATTTTACTTTTCGTCCTATGACACTGTCTATAGGACGCCGGCCATCTTTTGTCGGTGAAAATGCCGTAAATTCTAGATATGATCTAAGCGCATCGTAGACTTCTGATGTCGTGACTAAAAAACAGGGCCCAGGTTTTAATTACATGTACTCGTATTGATATATAAATACTCTCCAACTCACATGGACTCGTAGTTCGTCATTATGTGGTATCAGATTTTTAATAGCTAATTAATGATGTGTTGTGGGTAATTCCATAATGGTGGTATAAATATTCAAACAGTTCTTAACTTGTACTAAATTGTATATTTGTAGAAGAGGTTCTACCGTCCCTAAGCTTTCCAAAGAAGCCGAAGACATCCACAAATGAAACACCAACCGTCATCTCCTATGACAGCGGGATCAGCGTTATAGGTATATATCATCTTTATTATTTTATAAAATTTCATAAGATTCAGGTATTTTGCAACGAGATATGAATCACCATAACAGAAAGAATCTGATCCCAGTAGTTCTGCTTTTCTCGACAGGCTGTATCGTAATCTATCAGAGATTGGCCTGTCATATGTGGTCTTCGGTCCGATAAAAAGGCCAAATGGTCAGCATAAGGAGCCACATTAATGCCTTGGCTTATCATAGATCTCATCAAGGACATACTACCGCTAAGTACATTATCCAAAGTCGGTTTTGTCAAATCAGCCGGCAAATGATTTTCCAGTGAGAAAACCTCGCACTTACGTTTTCGTTTTGTCTCTGATGTACAAGTGTGGGAGTACTCCACAGGGATGCCTTGTGCTGCAGTCCAATTCGAAGACGAAGAAGAGTATACGGGTAGGAATCTTGCGTGCCCAGAAGGTGGTGGATGAGTTGTAGTCGTCTGAGTCGATTGGCCGTATTCTCTGGGGCGGTCAGCTGTGGAGAATGCCGGGGGTATAACACCTCTGGTCGTTGTTGGCACATAAGACGTCTGCTTCGCTGCTGGTTGAATATTCCGTGGGGTAGAGGTATTAACCTGTGGAATGTGGAACCCCTCACCGCGTCTGCCATATTGGATGCCGGTAGATTCAGTGCGTTCCTGGCCGCCATCTAGATTGTCTTGAGAAGATCGAAGACCCATAACCATAAGTCTCATTTCAGCCATCATACTCGTCAGCGTCGATAATTCGCTCCGTAGAGAAGTAACATCATGTCAACATTTTGCATTGTCCGACTGAAGCGTAGCAATTGCCTCTCTGGGCAATTGCTCAGAAAGTGGAGGATTCGACTCAAAGCCCCCGATGGCGCCTTCTTCGGTGCCTTCGCTCCTTTCTAGGCCTTGTAAGCTTCTTTCCAAGTCCTGTAAGCGCTTTTCACCTGATTCTGGACATTTTTGACATCCTTTCCTGTACGTTCTCCGGTCGTACGTAAAGCCACAAGTCGTACATACCGCCATGAGGAGTAGTAGTACCCACCGCACTAAGGCGGACCAACGCAACATTGCGAGTGTATAGGGTACGTCCGATCAGAAACAATTCTGGCAGGTGAGTGACGCTTCTAGGCTAGCACTACTCGCACCTGACTGGGTTGGCGCTTGGTGGCGCTAATAGGAGAGGGCCGTCAGTGGCGCCATCTCTATTTTATAGTAAGATATACCCCTGTAATCCCTGTAATCCCCAAACTGGCCGTTTTCACCCTTAAGATACATTTCCGAACTCTTGAATATGTGCCTATCATGGCTGCAACAGGGAAAACAAGAATTTACTGCTATGATAAAGCGATTTGCATCAGCAACCATCTGAAATATAACAAATTTTGATATGAATTATAATATGTATAAATACAAGATATTTGGTCAACATATTCGCTTGGTAGTGAGTATGTAGAAACGACTGTTCCCCATGGTTACTGGGCGTTAGGGGCATGTCTATTAATATATGATACTTAAAATATATTCACATACCATCACATTTACACTTGCATATCCTTTACGGTTGATATAGTCTGCTTGCATCTGTGGGGGGCATTTGACAGCGATGTGTGTACCATCTATGGCACCAATACATAAAGGTTTGGCACCAAATTTATGGTAGAATCGGTAGCATTTTGTCTCTTTTCTTCTGGGCTATTGGGCCAACAGATGAAATCGTTTCTCTGTGCATATAAAAATTCCACTACTTCTTTCACTGTCCTACATACAGTGCCTTTAGTGACCCCCTGGGAATCACCCACGACACTATAATTTGCCCCCGTTGCCAGGTATCTTATGGCTAAGCAGAACTGGGAAAAAATGTGTGAAAAAACATAGGAGAAAATGTGTAGGTTTATACATAGAATACAAAATCTTTAAATCTAAATATATACTGATTTTTTTATTATTCAATAGCGTTTTCATAATAAATCTTACGTATTGATATAAATAATACTGCCTGAAGAAGTCTCATTAACTGAGACAAAACGTTGCGACCAAGTATTGAATTTGCCCCCCTATTTTGATGTACAACAACCCCCAATAAACTGTCCTATCTTTAAGAACAACTCGTCTGGTTTTTTGTGGATTTACCTTAAACCTGATATAAATAATGATTAAGTATTGATATTGGTGAACTAATATACATACCCGTTCTTTGGCATTGAGACCACCTGCTCTTTGGTCACACTTGGTTGTACAGTAGATGGAATTTTCATACGATTCTGCCAGAATGCGAATTGTGTCCTTATCCAAGCGATATCTTTGTGTTAATCATGTATTCTCATAGGTCTTTGTCGGATCAATTCGATCATTAAAGTGCTTAACTTCATTTTGCACAAAAAGCCCTGCACCCGCCATTGTTGTTTACACCATTCCCAGTAGGCCCTATGACAGCTAAAACGTGGTCGTCCGCAAGGAGACTTGAACGATATATACACAACATTTTAAAAACGGGCCACCTGTGGGACCAGGCCGGGGACGTCGAGTGCTCTTATGACGAGCTTGAAGATATGTAGTGGGACTGGCGCCGCCGGCATAGGTTGCTGTGTAGACAGGCGCTGTGCACCTCTAAGAGCGCGCGTGATGAGGAGAGGGTCAAAGACTCCGGTGTAGGCGCCACGTGCGCATAGAAAAGTGCGGGCGCTGGAGATGTAATTCCGGACAGAGGCTGGACTTTTGAGACTGTTCGCCAAAAGTTGTGTAAAGAGGGCGAGTTGAGTGGCCGTTGGCGCGAGGAAATCAAAGTCGTGAATCACCATGAAGCACACGTAAGGCTTGGATTTGTCGGTGTAGGTTCTCAGCTGTGCCTACAGAGGCCGCCGCCATCCACGAGCTCTGGAGGTGTGAGATGGGGCGTGGATTCGCTGCATCTGGAAATAAATAGACATTGAGCTACGAGGGTGAAAGAACATAGGATAACGATGCAGGATCTCGACGCGATAATTTACGATCCCGGACTAATTCCAGAGCAAGTTTTGCCTTCTGGTTATCGAAGTTAGCTCGAGACAGGGTGTCCACCAGGACGAGTTGGTCACCAGGCTTGTGGACAACTCGGAGGACAACGTCGTGTAGGGCTTCTATTAGGGCGATCTCACAGGCTCAAGCCGCGAGGACAGGATCACGGGTTTTCCAGAGTTAAGCGCATACATAGCAGCGGAGTTGACTGTTGTTACGCATATCAGGTGCCCGTGAGTGGCACCGGGCATCAGGGACTTGACCGAGAGGAGACAATTAATAGCCTCTATCTGGCTTATGTGGTAGGCTTCGCGGTAAGCCTCCCGAAGGTATTCCTCCAGTGAGGACTCGACACCATGTCCCAGCCATGGCTTAAATCCCTCCAGCTGGTGGAGTTGGGGTGGGTCCCGTTTGGGGCGGCTCGGCATGGAGGGGGCCGCTGGTCCAGTATTGGTCACAGATACATTTTCACAGGTACATACGGTGCATGAGGGTCGATACAAGAGGCAGACCAATATTTACTCACACTGTCTTTCTGTCTCTGACTGTTGTAGAAGACACAAGTGCCAGGGAAGGTGTTAGAGAAATTGATGTATACTGTGATGTATGATGAGGTAGATAATAAAGGGGTACTTACAGGAAGTCAGTATGGATTTAGGAAGTCGTCAGGTACTTATATAGAACGTCCTGATCATGCTGTACAAGTCACAGAACGAGATCCTAATTTATGGTTTGTACGGACCGAGGTGTTTACGCCGAGTTCCGTACAAACCATAAATTATCATCGAGTTCTGTGACTTGTACAAGCATGGTTGGACGTTATATATCTACTATATACCCGAAATTTTTTTTTTTTAATTAGAGCAAGCTCGTTCTTTATTTCACTTCAAGTCTTATCTTCTAACATGAACGGTTAGTTGAAGTATGAACGGTAAATTGAAATATGAGTTTGTTTCACCAAATAACATTCTTTGATTTAAGATTCTAACATTTATAATCCGTTGGAATGTTCAATGACCCATAAATCTTGCCAGTTATACATTTCAGCGTAAAGTCATATTATTCTTACTCAATGACATTTTTACATCTATATCGCCAGCGTTGTTGTCGGAAGTACCTTTGACATTAATGATGTCTTGCTCTTTTTTTTTCTTTCTTTTTTTTTTCTTTTTTTTAATATCAATTATGACCAAATTTTATACTCGAACGTTTCTTCACTCAAATGGCGGAGAACATATTGATTTCAACCAATCAGATTCTTACTCTTTCAGTCCTGTATGTAACCTGAACTTCTATCAGATAAAATCTTGGTTATCCGATGATGGGGATTTCCAATTATTTACAGTTTAATCTCTAGCTTTGTGTTCAGTTTGAATGAAATCCGTCATCCGGAATGTCTGATAAAAAATGTAGATTGGATCCTGTGATCCGAATTTTAATTCTTAACCTCAATAAGACAAGAATTAAGAAAAATTGGAGACAGTAATAGATTTACAGGACAAAACCAAGACAGGACATTGATGTGGTATGAGGATAAGAACCCTTTACGAGGAGAGATTGGATATGATGAGGCTATCTGGACGGTCTGAAGAACAGACCAGATGTAGGAGAGGAGTCAAGCAATATTGAGGGCCACACTTTCCCATTTCTTGAACTTGTGCGGAGAATTTTCGATGTAACACAAATATTTTTCCATGGACAGTTTTTTATAAATTCAAGTGACCAAGCATATAGGGATAACTTACTTTCATGAAACAGTTTTTGTCTATAGATATAAAACCTAAGCTGGATACCAATATAGTTTAGCTTCTGAACCTCAACTCCTGGACCAGAAAAACCTAATAAGATATTGGTCCTAGTCCAGACACCCTTTACACCTGCAACTTCCTTTACCCAACGGATGGATTGAGACCAGAAAACCCTTACTTTGGGACAGTCTAGAAAGAAGTGCTCCAACGTGTCTTTTTCCTTGCAGAAGGAACACATATCTGAGTTAGTTATTTTTCTTTCATATAGATATGAATTTGTAGGTATCAACCTGTTAATAATTCTATATTGGAGTGACTGCAATTTCGTTTCTCTAGTAGTCTTAAAGATTTGAGTAAAGATATTTGTCCATAAGTATCCATCCGTTAGTGGCAGTTGATATTCGATGCACCAATATTTTTGACTAACCGGTGGTCTGGCTCTGTAAGAATTGAAAACATAATAGATCTTTCTGTTGTTACTAGCCCTGATATTGATGGCTACACGTACTGAGTCGTTAATAAATATTGGATTACATTCAGTTTTAACTTTTTGAAAGGACATCTTTGGCAACCAAGGGATACTTCTTCTTAATTGCAACATGTGAAGGAAGGTACATGGTATTTTATATTTTTCTCTGATTTCGATATCTGACATGAGCATTCCATTATTAATAATATCATGAAGGCACAAAATACCTGCCGAGCTCCAGGAGCGAGGCATATTTTCTTGCTTATAAATATTTATAAATTTGTTGTGTCACAAGTATTCATGCTGACGATCGTCCTCCTGTATAGGAAACCTGAGATAAATTTTATTCCAAATGTCCGCTAGGTTTTTATAGAATTTTGATTCACTATGTAATACCTGAACCAGCCTCTTAGCTCTGAAAAAATCTAAAATCATTCTAAACATGCTTTTATTGTCATTCTGGAAGAACACCGATAGTATATAGTTCCAACATGAACGAGATTCATTACAAATACGAACAATCCACTTAATTCTAGATACTTCATACATTGTTTCCAAGTTTAACATATTAAGGCCTCCTTCTTTGACACATTTGACATATCGTATTGTATGCAACCTTATTTACCTTACTATTCCAGAGAAACTGACATATAATCTTTTTAAACACCAAGAACACCGGCGAAGGAGTATACATAACTGATACCGTATACAACAAAATAGGTATAACTGTAGAGTTAATAATAGTGACCTTTCCTTTCAGTGACACTCTCTTCGCTGACCACATTGAACAAATGCGTCTACATTTATCCAGCTTGTCCTCAAAACTCACCTTGAAGTATTCTTCCTCCGTCCAATTTTTTTTTAAATATATACCTAAAATTTTAACCATTTGTCTTTCCTTTATTGAAAGAGAAGAGGGAAGGGGACCGAAATTAGACCCGCTCCCTATTCTCATAACAAATGATTTGTCAAAATTGATCTTAAGGCCTGCGTACCTATGAAACCTCTCCAGAAGGTCCAGAAGCCTGTGCATTGATTGAATATCCCCCAACAAGCAAGTGAAGTCATCCACAAACATTGAAAGCTTTACAGCTCTGTTTTCCATTTCAATACCCTTGATATTTTTATCATCCCGAATTGCAATAGCTGCAATTTCAACTAGAACAACAAATAAATAGGGCGAGATACAGCATCCCTGACGGGTACCCCATGTAGGAGAGAACCAGTAAGTATGGAATCCGGCATTGGCAACACAGGATGATATATCCTTATATATCAGCTTAATCCAGCTTAAAAATTCATCTCCGCAACCAAAAAGTGTGTGAGAATCTAAAATAGCTTCCCAGGAAACCGAATCAAAAGCTTTCTCAAAGTCAAGAGCTAATAAAATCCCTGATCGTTTATTCATGTTCAAATAATCAATAACATCTTGAATTATCCTAATATTCGCACCTATATATCGGCCTTTTAAAAAACCAGATTGATCCTCATGAATAAACCCCCAAAGGGGTGACTGAAGACGTAAAGCTAAAGCTTTGGTTAATATTTTGTAATCCGTATTTAGTAGCGTGATAGGCCTCCAGTTTTTTAAATCCATCCTAGTTAACCCTTTCTTAGGAATCAATGAGATAATACCTCTTCGTTGTTCTATTCCTAACCTACCCGCTCTCTTAGAGTCCATGAATGAATCCATAAGAAGATCCTTAACTTCCTCCCAGAAATAACGATAGAATTCAGGAGTGAACCCATCTGAACCAGGGGATTTATTAGAGTTGAGTTTTTTGAGGGCATAAAGAAGCTAAATTTTCCTTTTCTGCTCTTGACATTTTCGGTATTATACTAGGGTCTATAAACTCCTTAATGTTGTCTAAGAGAGATCCCGATGTGTTTCTCATATAAATCTTCTTATAAAATTCTTCAATTGTATGCAGAATCTTAGATGGGTCAGAAGTATCATACTGTCTGCCCTTTTCTTCTATGGTCAGTTGTGATATACATTTGTTCATACTGTTTTTCTTAATTAGGTTAAAAGAATACTTGTTAGGCTTCTCTCCCTTCAATGCCCAATTGGTCTTAGCTCGAAAGATAAGGGCAAGAGTGGCATTACGGTCATGGAATTCAATATCTTTCCGCAAACCATCAATCTTGTATTGTCTCTCTTCATTATCAGAATCCGACTGGTCAGCTATCCTAACTAATTTTTCAAGTTCTTCCTGCATGTTTTTCAGTTGAGATTTTTCCTCTCTTTTTTTATCCTTAGCAAAATGGATAGAAAGATCCTTCAACTTGAATTTTATATATTCCCATTTCTGAGCAGGTTCTGATATTTGTGTACTTCCAGCTAACTCCAACAATCTTTTTTTCACTAATACTTCTTGTCAGCTAATAGCAGATTATTGAATTTCCAAAAGAAAGGCCCTCTAACCTGCTGCTGTCTTTTTAGCTCAAATGAAAGTAATGAATGATCTGTACGTGAAGTAGTCTTAATGTCCATTTTAAAAATTCTATTTTTCAGACATTCAGATATGAACCAATAGTCTATACGAGAAGCAGAGTGAGCCCTGTGAAAAGTGAAACGTTTGGTTTTGGGATTCCTTTCTCTCCATAGATCTACCAGGTCATTATCAATTAAAAAATCAGATAACTGAAGTCTGTAATGACGAGATATGGGGGGGAGGAAGTATTCTTCCTATCCAAGTTAGGATCTAAAGGGATTTTAAAATCTCCACCCATGACCATGGGTAATTCCTCAAGCTGATATAACTCATTTTCCAAGCGACCGAGATTAGTCAATTGTTCTTGAGGGGAGCCCTGGACTGGGCAGTATGCGTTAACTAAGATAAACGTTTCTTTCTCCATTGAGACCTCTACAATCAAAAATCTGCCGTGGACATCTCTGATCACCTTCTCAATTTGATAATCAAGTCTCGTAGCAAATAAAATGGCTACCCCCCTTGAATTCGAAAGCCCATTAGAAAAGCTCATTTCCCCCCCCATTCTGTCTTCCACAGGTCATTGGTATGACTCGTACTATGAGTTTCTTGGAGAAAAATAATATCAAATTCCTTCCTTAGTTTATAATAAAAGGAACGCCGTTTGGTTGCTTCTCCTAGCCCATTGACATTAATACAAGCAAATCTTATATTATCCATTAAGAATGCTTATAAAGCTCTTATACCACTTTTCAACAACTGGGGTCCACTGTTGACCCCTCTCATTAAAAATTCCTCTGAACCCCCCATACCAACAGTGATGAAGAAGCACTTCCAGGGGAGAGTTACACATAAGCACACACGGGTTACATATTGAACATATAATACACAAATAACGAAACAGATATCTAACAGTATACAGGAAGGCTGGAAAGATTACATCAGAGTTTCCTTTCCCAATGAAATCGTGGACCTCGGCTAGGGCCAGGATACATTACCATATGTATTTAAAAGGTGTCATAGTTCCTAAGCTGTGTTCTGCTACTTATTGTACGGTATCCATACACATACTTGACTTCTACCTTGAGCAATGTTCAGGACTTGACCCGGACGAATCTGTGTAGTGCACTTGGATCCAGAAGAACTTGGATTCGTAGGAACAGAGAGTTGGTGTCGATGACCTTGGGTTGTGTCCCTCAGAATGTCTATCGAACGTCAGGACCTGGGTGGGCGGAGTTATAGCCTTCTGTCCTATCAACCTATGACTTGAGACAACAAACTCTAGAACATCCGTAGGTCTCACAGAATAACATATAGACGATCACATTCTATACATAGATGTAATTATGTCTTATCTCCTATGATTCATCAAACTTTACCTTAATATTACCATGAGTATAACCTGTAATTACTGCCCCTTTGTTTTTATGAGGTATAACCTTAATTACCGAAATCTTACTTCTATCAGATATACCAAACCTGAGCTGGCATAAACTACTTTCCTTAACAAAACCGTTCTTAACAACACTATAGCCCCTAACTGAAATGTTGATAATTATCATAGTTCCAGTTCGTAATTCATGATATTATGGTCGGCGTTTGAACACCTTAACTCTAAATTGTTTCTATCAAATTAGTTTGAACCCTGGTTGGGCCCTCCCCCATACATGTTAATTTTAAAAAAAATCAATTTCATTTTTCTTAACAACCAAAATTTTAATAAATGTGTATGACAAGGTGGTCCGTATTTTAGTGTACGGACCGCTGGTCCGTACAGTATTTTTACGTCATTTGCCGAAACGGTGCGTATATACAGTATATATGGCATGGGTATATAGTAAAGCAGCTGCTGTATTTGCATATACGAGGGACCTATACGATAGGCGAGATGATGGCCTTGCTGTAGCATCGTGCTACGTTGATCTACGCAAGGCTTTTGATGTTGTATCCCATCCGTTGCTGATAGCAGAATTGAGAGCGGTGTTTGGCTTATCAGATATACTTGTAAATTGGATTATAGATTATCTGCAGGAGAGATACCAATTAGTATATATCAATGGCAAAAGATCAGCTCTTGCTAGAATCTGTTACGGTTTGCCTCAAGGCTCAGTGTTCGGGCTGCTTCATTATGTTTGTTAATGATATGTGTGCGAATGTTGTTGACTGCAAGCACATCCAATGACAATCAACTCTGATAAAACAAAGACTGTTTGGTACACTACAGAGCGGAAATTAACCTACCTGCCAAATTAGGATATAACGTGTGGTGACCGATCCCAGATGATGGTCAATAAATACAGGTATCTCGGTGTTCTGATTGACTCGGCTTTGACCTTTAAATCCCATCTAAAGGAAACTGTGAAGAATGTGAATTCTCGATTATTCAAATTATACAAATTGAGGTGAATTCTCTATAATTCTGATGAAGCAGACTGACGCTTACCCCACCTATCATCAAGTGCGGCAACACAGGCAGCAAATCGGAGAACCAGACTGCTGTATCATGGGTAAAGACAAGACAAGGAAGGCCGAAAAGGCTAAGAAAACGAGCTCGACAGTCCAGGAAACGAATGAGACATTTATCGACAGGCGCCTAGACGCTCTGGACGAGAAATTTGAGGAGATCCACCGGGCACTTGCCTCGATAACCGAAGCATCAAAGAGGGCGGCGGCAGATCAAAGCGCGGGCTCCCAGGGTGGCCCGCCCGCAGACGCAAAACAAGGTCTTGCAAAGTCCATTCAAGGCTCGGTGAGCGAAGCCCCAGAAGCTCAAGGCTTCCAACAGGCGTCGGACGATGGCGATATTATTCAGAATATCACGTCGGCAGCCCCCCAGGCAAGCACAAGTACTCCAACGGCTTTGGCGGGCTACGCTGGTCTCAGCACGGCTAGCGCCCCTGCCTACGTGATGTCCAGCGACGCGAAGTCACCACAAGCGCATGACCATGTGACTGCCGCTATCCAGGCACTCCTGGCAGGGCACCAACTACCCCGCGAATGTGAGGCTGGCACCTACGGATCAGGAGATAGAAAGGACAGTCTGCCAGATATTGGAGTCAACAACAGCTCACGTGGTGGATGCAGGTACACGTCCCTTTTTCGCACATAAATATGTCTTCAGGGGTCCGGATCGGGTAAAAACCAAACTTAACGAGTTGAATCTAGTAATAAAACGATGTTGCTGTAAACGTAAAAATTTTGATCCGAACTCGGGACCTGGGACGTTTACAACAAGGTGTTTACACCGAGTTGTAAACGTGCTAGGGGCTCCAGTGAGGATCGAAATTTTTACGTTTACAGGTACAACGTTTTATCTTTACTATATGCCTCCAAAACATTCATATTCTTACCTTATTTAAGTTGTAAGAGCCATTTTAAATCGAATTTTGGAACAGAACGATCAATGTGAACCCTAGCTTTTGCTTCGTCCGTGGAATGCGGCTGTGACGTTATCGCATAGCAACGCACATAGCAACCAGCATAGAAACCATCAGGAAGAAAACAAAGTGGTTGCCCTCTCATTGCACATTTTTAAGGTCCTTACCATGTTTATTCAGGTTTTTATTACTGTACTTCGAAGTTTTTCTGTAATTCATTCATGTATTTTTGATTTCACAGTATTTCAATAAGTCTTCTTTATGTACTCTAACGTTAACGTTACCGATGTCGAACCGATAAACGTCAGCCATTTTTAAATATCGACATCGTAATCATATCCGTTACGACCGTGAAATGAACCCTGATATACTGCACAGATGTGCAGTACATCATAGGGAGCAGCCTGTAGTAATCACGTTAGTTACGGCAGTAGGTATATAGTTAAGCAGAATACTCATGGGGTATACTTCGCATGTTGGAGGACCCAGCCTTCCCCCCTGCCTTCATTCCCCCCTCTTTAGGCATTTCAATGAAATTATTGAAGATGCTCGTGACTTTGATTTTTCTCAAGTAAGAAGATGGTCTGAGCAAGTGTTCGCGGCAATTGCGGAGGGCTGCTTGCGCCAGGCATGGTTAGATGAATCGAAAATACAATTAATGAGGGTTGCTGTTTCCCAAGTTTATGTAGGCCGCCTCACGGCTCCCAACAGTCATGACCGCTCTAGGTCAAAGAGGAAAGATAATGATGTAAGCCTAGCATCGGGTACTCCATGCCTGGCCTACAATAGGTCGGCTGGCTGCGGTCACCCTAATGGCCATGTTGAAGGCAATACAAAAATGCTCCATGTTTGTGCTTATTGGGCGGCCTATGTAGGCTCGGCATATCTGCACCCTGAGTGTGCCTGCCGCACGAAACACAGGAACGAGTCTGGGGACCCAGTAGGCCTACAGAAGGCCAGCCGCCAGGCCCTTCCTGCTCAGGCCCAGTTCTTTCACCAGTAGGCTGGTTGATCCTGGCCGTGCTCGCTCACTCTCCCCCCCCCCCCCCCCCCCGGCTTCCCGTCTTGGGCCTGGGACCGTTTCTTGCTCCGAAGGCCCTTTGGCCGGTTGCCCGTTGGCACGTTGGAGCCGTTCTAGAAGCATCGGACGCCTGTTGGCGGACAGCTTCATCCCCTTTTTCCCTTCTCGCCCGTTGGCGATCCACACATGTATTCCTGATGATTCTTATGGAGTTGCGGGCCCCAGCGCTTCGGCCGGCCATGCTGCCGCTGTCTCTCGCAGCGTTGCTGTACTCGAAACCTGCTGTATGCAACAGTCGTGAGGGAGATCTGGATGGTCGTGGCTCTCATGGGCACAGATGTCCAGTTCACCAAGTCACCCTCGACCCTGCCTCAGACGACTTTCGCCAAATCAATACCTTTTTGATCTTAAGGGGCCCTCCCACCTACTACGATGGGCTATGATGGCCTACGATTAAGTCCCCGACAGCGCCGGTTGTCGCCGACGGCGTCTGCGACACGAGGAGAAGTCGGGGACTTAACCCTTTAAGGATGGCTGCCTGGGCCCTAGCTACTGCCATAAGGACAGGTGCTGGTGGCAGTCTGTTTGGCTAGAGGATGGCCACATAATAGTTAAAACTGATATGCAAGTTTGCAATCATGCAATATGATACATAATCATAAATATTTTATTTCTTTTTAACAGAAATACTAAATATGATGTTATATCTATACATTTTCTGAAGATTTCATGAATATTGCTCTATCATTTCTTTGTTAAAACATTTTTGTTAATATTAGGACAATGATGCCTCAAGGAATCATGCGTCTTTAGTGCGGTGATGCCTCCAGGCATCATGCGTCTTTAGTGAGGTGATGCCTCCAGGCATCATGCGTCCTTAAAGGGTTAATCGTAGGCCGTTGTAGTAGGTGGGAGGCCTTATTGCAGGGACAACCTGCCGACAACCCGCTACAAAATTCAAACATGTTTGATTACCGTTGTTTTGTTGTAGCCCGTTGTAGCCTGTCGGGGCGCAGTGAGTTCGTGGGCGACAAAACCTGACTAATTGACGGGTTCGTTGGCGCCACCTCCACGACTTTTTTAGTTTGTCGCTGACGAGGCCAAAGGGTTAATCGTAGACTTAATCGTAGAAGGTGGGAGGGGCCCCTGAATGTATCTATATGTATGCCCAACTTAATTTGTATCGTTACCAGAACTGTGTCTGAAAAACTCGGCTAAGACCGAGAGATACTTTTGCTATTAAATAAAAAAAATCATAAGACCGTTCAGGCCATTCTAATATTGTTATCTTGAAGTTACGGGTCATATATTTCCTAACAATCGCTGGTACCAACAGGAATCCTCATATATTTACTCCTTTTACCCAAGCAACGTTAAACAAATTTAATTAGATGTTCGCCTCTGTCTTTTTTTAGTAAAAATGTATGGGAGAAGATTTTTTTCTTGATACGACCAAGGAAATTGTTTCTGGATTGATAGACCCAGGAATTAACAAGAATAAGGTGAAACTGATGAATTACATTCTTCTTTATGGCAAAGCCTTTGTACACAGAAGGAGACTTTTCTACGATAATGTGTTTGACATAACCCTGTTTTTACAAGAACAAAACCAAAAATGCAGGTTGAAAAATATGTGTGTGCAATGGAAAACTGTAAGAGGAAGTTTGCGTTCTTGGGAAAAATCTGGAAGGCTTTATAACTCTTTAGCCATTTCTCTAACACCTGCCCTGTAAGAAGCAGGGTCATGCTGCACTGGAAGCTATAATTTATATTTTATGCACTGCACAAAACTAACCGCTTTATATATGAATGCACCCGGCGTATATAGGCATGCTTCTGCATATACAAGGTCGTCCTATTCCCCGTGTGTATACGCCACATCTGTAGGCGCCTGACTCATGTATACACCTGATTCATGTATACGCCTAATTCTTATATACACCACTATCAAATAGTTCCGATCCACTTGGGGACACTACTTGTACCATATTTCATTTGCCATTAACCATCCCCGTCTGTATCATATGAAAATTGCAATCTTATTTTACCAATTTATTTCATAAAAACCTTTAAAAAAACCTAATTGAGTATAAATTGATTAATTACACATAGTAAACCCTGGATTATGGGATTTTTTTTTATTGTTTTTCTAATAGATCTTAATTTCAAACACCATTTCAATGTGTGGACAGTCAGGCTTACTATATAATGACCCTCTCCAGCCTAGTAGTTGAATCCTGGAATCACTTACCCAAGCCTACCCCGACCGCCCCACTGCGCTTTGATGCCGCTTTGATGCCGGCAACGATAGGCGTGGGGCAGGCAGCCAAGCGGCCGGTAATCCGTCTACTCACACTGCAGGTAGGCAGGGGTCGTGTACTAGGGCTTCAATGTTGGTTGAGTGAGTGTAGGGTATATATATCGCGCAAAGCATATTTCCTCTTGTATACGCCAGGTGTGAAATACAGCCAGGTCGTGTCCGTACTCAAAAGGAAACAGTCTTGTATACGCCTCATATGTAGGCGTGAAATATAGGCGTATACATGTGGTTTTCGTGCAGTGATGTGTTCTGTCTCAGTCTGAGTATTGTCTTGTCATGTGCATAAATTTGTATGGATTGCTGTCACTCCATTTCAATCGATCAACTAGAACAATACCCTTTGGTGCTCAAAACACCTCTATGTTTTTGGAACTTATTAAAAAAAAGAAGCCATTGTTACATTAGAATATCCTGCTCAGTAAAGAAGACCATGTAAATACCTGTATTGGCTCTAGACAGTTACCCTGGTTCTTGATTTTTTGTTACTGGGTATCACCCTGTAAGTTATAACCATACTGAACCCTAAACTATGATGTAAGAATTGTAAAAATCAATGATGATCCAGTCGTTTTCTGCACTTTTATTCTTCCTTTTATTTGTACTCTGGCCTTCTGAACTGTTTAATGGATATTGTATTAAGGATATGAGAGTGGCGATCGCATAAGAACAAATGACAGATTAGTCAGTCAGGCTTTAGCTAGACCAGATTTTTTTTTGCCCTTATAGGGTGATTTATGAAAAAATCATAAAAAAAGGAGCAAAAACATGACTGAGAGAGCACACTTGTCTAACCAAAATTGTTTCATGTCATGGAAAAGTTTGGAAAAATGTAAGCGAAGAAAATATACCATTGCATTTTTGTTATGCTGAATAAAGTTTTGCTGGAAAAAAAGTAAAAAAAGAATCATTGTACAGTAGTAAGTCTTGTCACGTCGATAATTTTCTGTCCGTTGTGTTCTATTCTCGACATTACCAAACTGACAACGAATATATTCTTAATTTTATGTGACACACATGATAAAATTGATATAATTATTAAGCAAAATTATGTGAAAGTCAAATCGTGTCTGTTAGCCTAGAAAAAGACGATTCTCAGTATCTGAAGCAGATTAAAAAAATCTGGAGTTATCATGAAGACAATACTGAATACTTTGATCATGAAAACGATTTATTGACAGTTTTAAGAAAAGGTATTCAATTATCTATTGGCATATTAGAGTGTGTTTTTTGCTATGAAATTCCGGAAATGAATCATGTCGTTAATGTTTTCTCTTTTCAACAAATTGATTTGTAATATTTGATTCACTATTCTGACAGTCGGAATAATGACTTTGGTGTTTTACCAGGCTGTCATTGCGAGGGTATTGTTCCGTGAGCTCTAAAGGTAACATAAAGAAGATCAGACGAATCCATGGCATTTTTTTGAATACACGTTCTAAGCAAACATCCTAATTTAGTTTTGGTATTGTGTAGAGCCAAACAGATGAAACAATGCCCCGCTTCTTCATAATTATCTCTGATGCAGTTGGCGTTGCTTTGTTTCCCGCTTTCCTGGAAAACCGTCTTTTCAATTTAATTCCCAGCGTTGAATTTAATGACTTTACATCTCAATAAGTCAACTCGAGGGATTTTAGAAAGCTTTGGAAAAAGATTTTTAATGGAAAGAATCTATGAAAGTATAGTGAAGTACTTATAAAACAGTATTGCTAAGGTTATGATGGACGATTTTTGCTAATGAAGGAAAACCAATTCGATAAGGTTTTATATTTGGCGATTTTACCTTTACACCTATCGTTTTCTTAGAAAATATGTTGTTCCTGGAAAATATTTCATGACGATCTCCGATATCGAATATAAAAGTAGCTGCCAACATGCTAGAACCTGGTCATAGAAATACTCAGATTTTATATCAAAATTATGATATCATCAAAATAGCATGTAATTTCTAAATGGTTGAATCTCGATTGATAAAAGGCATGTCTTTACTCTATAAATAGGCCTATTTTACCTCTTGGGTGAGGCCCCCCGGACAAAACCCACGGGTTTTAGATAATCGGTATCAGAATGGGTAGAAATGATCCAGATAAAAAATTGTCAATATATAAATATTGATCATCAGGTGGCGCCATTGTGAAGAGTAGGATATGCCTTAAGTTACATAAGATCATTTGGTGCTAAAATTGCCAGATTGACATCGTTTTGTGTGTGTACCGAGAATTCATTACGCGTTAGCTTAATTTATATACAGCTCCACCCCTCTGACTAAAGGTTTACACAGCTTGGCTGAGGTGGATCTCCACCAGAAGGTCGCCGGGGTTTCCGGTTCGTACACTGCCGTGCTGTAGCGGAGATTGCATCTCTCCCCAGGTCAGATTGTGTAGAATGTAAACTGAACGGTTAGGGAAACTAAGCAGGGACCAGGGATACAGGAAGGGGGCAGCAAACAAGGTGTGCTGCTCTAAGACGTGGTGCCTGTGATGTGAACTATTTACTCAGTCAATGTAAACTTCATTAGTGAAGCCTTAATTGTATGATCAGTGCTTTAGCTAAGCTTGGATGTTTAATTGTGGTACTGGGCATAACTGTGAAAGGTAGATTAAAATCCTTTTGTCTTTGACACCTCTAGTTGACATTGTTACCACTCCCACAAACAATTTCAGGTATGTTAGTTGTAGATCTTTAGAATCATAACAAAAGAAAGAGCGTTTGTAATATGTGCTTAGTACCAATCTCTCTTCGCCTCTGTTTGTTCAGATATAAAAGGATTGATATATTATCGGGTACTGATTTGTTCCATAAGGCTCATTTCCATCTGCAGGAGAAATAATCTGTTACACAATCGAATATGGAAATACGCGGGTGATGGTGGGAGCGCCGAAATTCGAGGGTAGAATATAACCGATATTGTTTTTCGAAGTCTGTTTCCACCTGCCGACTGAATTTTGCCCACTCTTGTAGAATTTACAGTCCAAGCCAAATCAACCCGTGCTGAATTGATCAGAATAGGTTTATTGACATAGTTCTTTTTATTCATCTATTGATACATAATTGCATACACAGCAGTGACGTCTCAGATATATGATTTGCTGGACCTCATTGACAACTGATATTGATGTCTTACACCATGGATAGATGGCGCCACTTGTAAGACTATGTGTCCCAACAAAGAACAGAGTTCTCCATCAGTATTTATCGATCGTTCAAGTAATGAAACAATATTTAAAATAGCACAGAGGTGAAACAGTTATGCAGAGTCACGATCTGATACAGCTTTGTAAAATTTTGATTTACCCACCTTATACAAAAAGGTGTTTTGACAACAGAATCCGTCCACAGCTCCACCCACACAAGGAGACATACGTAACAGGACCTAAGTTTAAGTACTGAAAATTCCCAAAAATCTTCGTGGCCATGTGGTCACTTGCCCTTAAGTAAGGAAGATATTCGGGTAGTAGCCTCTGTCTGCCGGAGGAGAGATATAGACTGCTGACCGGTCTGAGTGGCCGCTTGTCATGGTCCCACTCTCATCCATCTGTGGCTGCTCAATCACCTTCTCCCAGCTGGCTGCCACGTCTATGAGTGCCGCGTTGGTGTTGTCCCCTTGTTTGTCCTCACCTGTGTCAGCTGGTTTTTCTTCTTCATCATTCTCTGAGGCAAAGCTTTCCTCCTCGAGAAATTCTGTAAATCTCTGGTTTCAGAGGGTGGCCAGGGCTTGCTCGAGCCTTCTAGCCTGTCCCCGAGGGGGAATCCATACCCCCACTCCGACAGTTACCTTTTCTCCCATCTAAACTTATGTATATACCATACATCTCCAAATCTGTTTACACATAATGAGACATAGTGTCACGATCCAAAATATCGGTATGTGAAACATACAGATTATATCTCTTTGCCTAACGGACCAAGCTGGCTGCATGGCATACCATGGGAGGTGATCCCCCTTGGTTACGATCAACAGGGTCCCCCCCCACACAGTAAACACAGATCCAGAATATAATGCTGATCTCGATGTACTCTAGTCAGTCCAGTAAAACCATCTACAATAAAGCTTGTAATGGGATGAAGCCTTGGAGTCATTCGTTCAGCTTACTATTCACAACAGATAGTAACACTGGTGGAGAACTCTTAAGATTTCCGGTAAATATCATTAGCACCCATCTATACTGGGAAAAGATGGAGGGCCCATTTTGAACTGTCAGTAGCACAAATAAGTGAAATTCAAACTTTTTTTTTCAGGTCATACTTTATTTCTTGTACTTTTGCAATCTGGTTTTTGCTTTTTTTTCTCCTTTCTAAGTCTGTCGTGGATATAAGGGTGCTGGAACGGGCGAAATTGTCCGTGGAGGAACATCCGAAACATCCGTATGGTTGTGCAGACTGGGCAAACAGAGTTATTTAATTGCTTATGAAGGTGGAATTCAGTTAAGTTATAATGCATATTTGGACATGTCCTAGTTCATTTTTCAATTTATCCTTTGCATTTTTCACTTGTCTCTTACTCTAGAAAGTTATGATTTGTGATTTTTAAATTGATTATTCCAAGGATGCAACCTTTTTTCCATAAAATGTTCAATTTTTAGAGCTAGGTACCTATGTACAGAGGTACATATGGATGTTTCCTAGTAGAGTAACAAGGTTTGTGCCCCAGGCACTGGGTAATGTGTAGGGGAAAGACCCACCTCTTAGTGTGGAATGCCCAAAACTTTTTTTACAGTTTTGGTTGGGGGATGGGTGTTCATGCCAAAGACTTTTGGTATTTCTAAAACCATTTGTTTGGTATAGTAGAGACGTTGGGGCATCTGTTGGTGGGTTTCACTGGTGGTTCTCAGCAATCTAACCTAGTCCTTTGCTCTTTTGAAATTTCATTTTGTCTTTTTTTACATAGTGTTTCCGCCTACCACAACCCAACAGGCTCCCTTATTTTAAATTATGTATCTCTTGAACATTGAAAACACTTCTGGAGTATATGTATACATGTTTGCTACAAATGTGGCAGGTTCGGTGCCTCTGCATGCAATATTTGTTTGGTATAGTAAAGACGTTGGGGCCTAGTCCTTTGCTCTTTTGAAATTTCAACTTGTCTGAAACTATCATTTTCAGACCTTTAGACTTAGGAAAATAATATCATATTTACACCGATCTTGTATCTATATTGCGACCTCTACGATTGGCGTTTTCAATTGCAGCCTATCGTGGAGTATAGTAGAGTGAATCGCAGAAACCTGTTCGTTGGGCCTACCAGGACCAGAATCGTGGAAGGTGGGGGCTGGCCTTTACTATCATCATCACCATCATCACCATCATGATACTACTGGTGTCAAGCTGCTTGAGAGACGTAGACTAGAATTGATGCTCTCCTATATGAGGAAAGTACATAGGCTTTAATGGTAAATTCAGCACTGTTGAACTTAGCTCGGATCATGATATCAATGTGACCACACAGGACACAAATAAAAGTAGACATTTGCGATCTGAATTAAGTCATAATTTTAAACCTAGGAGACCACGCACTGAATTTTACAAGAAGTCACCAGAGTATAGGGGCTATGTTCTGTGGAACTCACAAGACAATGAGACTAAAGAGTTATCAAACAAACTTATGTTTAAAAATAGAGTGAAAAAATTGTCACATGTAAGGAATAACTGGCCACTAAGAGACTAGATAAATTATGAGATTAAGTATGTCTTTGAGGTTTGCCTCCTGACAACTCCAAGTTGCATTGTAACACTATACCTTTTTCTAATTCTGTGTCTATTAATTGATTAATGAATCATTTATTCCCATCTGCATACTGCATACTGGTTGTATGATAAACTTGCATTTTTCATAGTATTATCATGTATCTCATCATTTATTAATCATTCCTATCACTGTTGTTATAATATCTAGTACATAACATGCTGAATTTGATTGTAACATTTTTAAATGTCATAACCAGACACCATCTGGCCTAGATTGAAAACCAAATGTAATGTTTGAATCTATGACCAATAAACAAATAAAAAAAAAATCATAATCATTATCATGAATATTCAGCATTACGGTACAATTCAATTTCTAAATACATTGCCAGCAGAGTCAATCCATTCTGTTAATAACCACGAAACGAAAACCAATGCGTAGTCATCGAAATCATAGTCAAAACTGGATGAGTTATCAGGCCGACCTTTGCTCTGGGTCAGCTGATAATGTCAGCAGTTAGATTTAGATAACGCCTTCTGTACCAGTCACAGAGGCCCTGGTGCTTGGTGTTCGTGGGCTCACCTCAAGGTACAGCTTATCTATAGTGGTCAATGCCCCAATGAAGAAACATAGGTATCAAACATTCACAGACTATTAACTGCCCAATGGAGTACCTGGGGAGGAGGTAGACTACAGGTACTAAGTCAACAGCATTATATACAAAAGCAGAGACAAATCGTTTCATAATCTGCCAGGATGAAGTGGAGAGAACAATTACGGATTTTATTGTGGAAGAACTGGACTTTAAAGAAAAGGAACATCGTAAGTGGTGAAGTTATCATAATAGGCAGTGGCTTAACGATATCGTTATGTTCTACTGAAACTTGTACTGTCTATTTCTGGTGTTGGAGCGAGAGAGAGATTGGTAACCTATACCTAACAATTAATGACCACCTGTTCCTATGAATGGTCACCTTTACCTAATTAAGAATTATCTATGCCTAAGAATGGTCACGCATATACCAAATACTAATCACCTTTGTCTAGAAATGGTCATCTATACCTAATTATTATCACACATACTTTACAATGGGCATATATGCCTATCAATATAAAAGTAGATTTTCAATTAGACAAGTTTTTTTCAATTGACAACTACTTCGCACTTTTGTCCCAAAGTGGTGTATTTAGAATTGATAAAAAAAAAAGAGGTACGCCAATTGATCTGTGTGCCGATAAGTTTTATTATATTTTTTTATATGATTGGGCACCACTGACAAACTAATTTATGTACCAATTCGTCAACAAGAATATTCTGTCATTGCTCAACTGAATTATTGGTGCAAAGATCCTTGATGACAAGGAACCCAAGGACCATGTACATATTGTAGTTTAGTTTGCGAAACGTTTTCTTGTTTTTGTGTGCACGCATTTTCATACCACCAACGACCAATTTTGCATAGGTCGGAACTAATAGCAACTAAGAATGGTATCTCCCAATAGGAAACCCACAATAGCTAACAATATAAAGCTATCTATTATTCATCATATACAAAAATCTCATTGAAAATGTATTGGGCATCAGTAAACCACGATCCATTATATAACACCTGTAAGATACCATAACTGTGGTAAACTGATTCAAATCTGTGGTATACAGCCTTAAAACCATGGTTTGTGTGAAGAATAGTCCCTTTGTGGGAGAGAGCAAAGAAACAGTACCTAATGTTATACCCTTTAAAATGGTAATTACTGGGTTTAATTCATTCGAAAAGATCGATAATAAATGCAACAAACGATGGTTATGTGGTCAGGCGGCTCTGCAAACCACTCAAGGTTGACGTCGTAAGCGCTAGCGCTCGTGTATATCGAGGCGTCAACCTCTCGTGGTTTACCGCCGCCGTCTACAAAACCATCGGTTGTTGTGTATTTAAATTACATACATTTATGGAGAGGTGAGTTATTTCTCAAGTATTGATGTTGGTATTCTCCCGGTCTATGGTATGCTTTTTCTTTACTATTATGACATTAACTAATAGGAATATTACCTGGGGCTGATGTCACAAAATACAGGGCAGTATAGTTTTCGGAAAAAGGGTATTTCTCCCGGGCTATCCTATTCCTTTCCCTTACTTTCATATACCTGGATAGTTCACAGAAAAGCGTACTGAATAACCATCATTTATGGTTCTGTATTGGAAATTAATGCACTTTAGTCTTTGGACAAGGAGCATAGTGTTGTTTTGAGGTTTCATTCACTGCTCACATGGCCCTTGTAGCCTCCACAGTGTGGACATAGATAAGAAGCACTCACCGGTCGGCTGTGCTCGGTACGCCAGGTATCGTGCACCGGGCAGCCAGGTACGAATGTACCGACACTACGTGTCTCTTGAACTTAAGTACACTAGAGAGCACCGTGATACTATTTACAAAGATGCTATAAAGGACATTCTGTAAGGATAGCTGTTTTAGGGACTAAACCAAGAATGGTTATATTAGATTCCCACGTCAACTCAGATGAGGTGACACTATAGTTATTAATCATGTATATAGATATACATATATATACTTCATACTCAATAATTTCAACTGATATGAGTGTTTTCGATAACATATGAGACCATAATTTTACATGATGGATTGTAGATTCTTACTTCGTTATCCATCCATTGAAAATGTGGCCACAGTACACCACTATCCATTGATTCTTCGTTGTCAGCATTGATTACGGATTTAATTTATTCGAGGAGATGGATAATAAATACAACAAACGAAGGTTCTGTGGTCAGGCAGCTCTGTAAACCACTCAAAGTTGATTTCCTGTTACTACGCTCGTGTATTATTACGTGTCAACACTTTCGTGGTTCACGGCCAACTATCCACAAAACAATTGATTATATATACATATATTTTTTTTTAAAACTTTTATTTATACTGGAAGCGGCATCAGCCTTATGATTGGTATCAATGGCCGTCCAGTTTACATTCGTATGGTATCCTTTGTTTTTTGCATGATTATGAAGCAACATATATACAGGTTCTTAAGTAAAGTAAGATATGTAAATTACAAAGTATGGTTTGTCAAAAACAGGACCCTGGAGAGAGAACAATTTCGTTACACCCTTGGTTTTGATTATGGATATTCAGTTGCATGGTAGAGTTTCTAGTGTACAATTAGACTTTTTCTTGTGATCACAGGAAAGAAAAAAGCAATAGCATAATTTCTTTCGAAAAATATAGGTATTTATGGTACCCTTGTCTTCTGCACTCTCTTGAACTCGTTCAGATTGTCAATTTTTCTTATGGTCGCCGGTAGATTGTTCCAGTGTCTTGCTCCATAGTACATTATATTTCTTTTGAAACTATTTACTCGAGGTGTATTGTCTACCAATCTAATGATTGAATGTCCTGTGGATTATGAGGCATCATGGAATTTATGTATAAGATAGGTACAGTGCATGTCGCCCAATCAAATATAAATGTTTATGTGGTAGTCTCTTATTGCGTAGTAACTAATCTTAGTAATGTACATGCTTCCTTGTTGATTAGTTATGTGTATGATGATTGACCGAGGGTAAATTCATATAATTAAGGATATGGTAGATTCCTTATTGATAAATTACATTTTGGAATTTAGATTATAATGATGTTCTAATGGGACGGAAAAGATGGTCGTCATATTGGCATTCTGATAGTCTCAACATATATCTCTTTCTTTATAATACTATAGTACACAGGATCTACGACCTTTCTGGGGATTTGAGCACTATAGGTGCCTACGATAGTGTGAAAGAGTACCCACAGACTCAGACACATGCACTGGCCATTGATTCAGAAATCTTGTACTAAGTACGCAGTTCTCCTGATAGTCCGCACGTTCTCCGTTATCTTGTGTTTACATCCCCATAAATAAAACTTGCTTTTCATCCCTTTTTTTTTTTTTTTTTTGGTTCAAGCAGTTTTTATTTCCATGGAAATCGTCTATTAATTTACAGTAGGTATACATCCAGACTTCCTCTACAGGAAGTATTCAAAGTACAGGAAAGTATAACATGAGATATAAGAGAAAAAGGCTCTTCTTAAGATGCAGGTCTTTCCATTTAACTCAGACATTTCGAGATATCATGTAGAATTTCAAGCACTCAGGACCACTCAGGTCCATATATCTTACACAGAAATAAATGAAGACAAACATAACACAGCTCATTGAGCATACATGAGACCTACTACATGTAGCACATTACATAAGACATCCCTACATGACACTAGTACAAAGAAAAGGAAGACACATACAAAACAAAAACAAAAGGACTTCACAGTAACATTAAAATATGTAATGGTGAGACGGGTGAGACATGCTTCCTACTAGTACACCCCCAGGACGGTCCCTCTAACTTACCAGTTATCCAAACCATGCTGCGCTTAATCGTTTACGTCGTCCTTCTGTATAATAGTCCACAGGACTCCATTCAAAAATACCATTTAACATTCTGGGTCACATCATTGCCGCCACAATCCCCTCCCATTTCGCAAACCTTTCCTTTCTACCCAGGACCCCACATATGTGTCTCTCTATACTCAAGCTGTTGCGGAATTCCCTACTCCAATCATAAACTGACAAGTGGTTACCATGGAACAGTCTTTGCTGATATATAAAGAATTTTGCATGGAGACAGATATAATGAAATATGTCGCCTTGTTTGCCTTTGTTATGAGTGCCCAGTCTATTGGATCCAGGTGTAGCTTTGTTTTTCACTCTTCATCTATAGTGCATAGGAGGGTAGACTTGTGGTCGAAACTTTTTTTTATGTACGTTATTAGTATTGCTATTATATATATATATATGAGATAATCTGATATCGCTGAAATAGTGGAATGGTTTTCTCTGAAGCCGTGTTGTGCCAAGTTAATTAGGTTACATGATTCTAAGTAGCCTTGTGATTAATGGTGTGGCTTCCTTGGGAATTAGTTTTCTTATGCCATGCCAAAACTTCTTAGGATTTTCTTTGTTTTTGTTTAACATATTGCGGATGCTTTTACCTTTGGTTCTTATTACCAGCGACTTGTTTTTATTGCGGTAATGCCTTGTTTTTCATTGTTTAATCTCTGTTTTTCATTTCTTTCAAAATTTCTTTTGTTAGCCAGTGTGGTTTATTGTCAGATACACGAAATCTTTTTATCAGGGCAGTATGGTTCAGGGCTTCTTTAATGTTATGTAACAGCCTTTGCTCCCATGTCTTCAGTCACAATCACTATGTTTGAGCGCTTTGTAATACTGTCCCAGAGGAGAGAGGCCGCAATTACTACAGCTAGGGCACCCTTTCGTAGACTTGAAGTCACCACATGGTCATCTAGGTCAGACCAAGGCCACGTGACCACTCTGGCGCCGACTCGTGCATGGGCGGCTGCTTTTGATACAATGAGCGTCATGAAAACAAGCGCTTGCGGTGAGCTTATCAAATGAATACTGCTGGCGCGTGCCGCATATTGGATGAACCAATTGACATCTCCCATCAAGGCATGGCTTATTCGAATGACGTCACAAAAACGAGCAGCCCTCAGTGCAGCGAAGATACGTGTCATAAAGCGCCTAGCGTGCCTAACGCAGGCTGCTATATGGATGAGGCGTCCCGCTAATGACTGGAGTTGGCGTAGGTTGGTGTGGGTCCTGTCCTGCCAAGCATGGCATGTTGCTAATATCTCCTCCAGCTTGTTCTTGGGGATAGAGACGACCATGGCGATGGAGTCCACATGGAAGCCTGACCAAGTTAGACTCGTCGTGGGTGAAGAACATTTCTGGATCGCGAGTTGAAGACCGAGGTCTTGGGCAAGACCGGCGAAAGCCTTGTAATCAAGTGTAGCTTTTTCCCGGGTGGTGGCGACACCGGCGTAGTCGTCCAGAAAGGCTAGAGCCTAAATATCTCATGAGCGTAGTATATATAAGACCGTGTTTGCTACTCGTTGGCAGGCAATGGAGGAAGTTCAACATCCAAAGGCCGGGCAAAGGTCGATGTAGAACCTTTCGGCGACCATAAAACAGGTGAGGGGGGTATAGGCAGGATCCAGTCTGAGTTGGCGATAGGCCCTGCTGAGATCTGCAGCCCAGAGCCACGCCTTTGGCCCAGAGCCGACGTTGGTATGACGCACTTAGCAAGACCCACGTGATCAGTACTCGGGTTGTCCACCCCGTGACCACAAACGCAGTGTAGGTCGTCCAAGTCCCCCCGGGGGGGCACTCGGGCAGCATTGTTGGTTGAGGTGGCAGGCCCATGGCCTGCCACAAGCCTAAAGGGTGCTGCAGGTGCTGTTGTGGTCTTATGGCATTGCTTGATGCGACACTCTTTCATCACATGGGGTTGGTTGAGGCTGAGGACTGAGTAACAGTACTCACAGATGTGACTCACCATCAACCCCCCTCGCTGGTGTGCGGGGGGGGGGGTGTGGTGGTTGTGTAGCCCTTTGACAAATTAAAATCCTGGCAGGGGAGTGGTTGAATGCTTGCTTGGACTTCTGACGTTTAGTGGACTCCGTGTCCGACTTGTGGAGTTGAGGGTTTTCTGAGCGAGAAATGGCAGTGTGTAGGTGTTGGATATTGCTGTCACTAGCCCAACCGTCAGGAAAACGCCCTTCCTCAACTCTTGCGAAGACCTCTTCGCTCCACCTCCTCACTGAGTTGAAGTCGTAGTGCGACGAATCTTCCACAACCTCATGGAGGTGCTGTAGGATATATTAACTTGCACATCGATACCATTTGTATTAACATTATTATATAGATTGAGATTCATCGCAGGCCGTGTCAAAGACATTGGCACAAACATGGTCAATAACAGAATCAAAAACAGTGTCAAATGGTCGGACAAGTAAGAATCAACATCTAGTTCAACACCAGAAGAGCATGAGTCTATATCGTGAAAAAAGCGGACGACAGGCGAAGACTGGTCAGAGGGTATACTACTTCTTGCTCCTCCTCCGCAATGGCCGCGGCTCGCGTGTGCGGAAGGAAAGTCCGAATCCTATATTGAAACTTTCACACAGTCAGAGATCTTGTGTTGTTCCCCACATGTACAGACATGTTTGAGAGGACACAAAGTACCCTTCTGACACACCTTGCCTTCATGGAATGCCCAACAATACCTGAACGGGCTGTTGGGGTGATTTGCAGGTGCCGACAATTTCTTCTCCGGCTTGTGGGATTGCTGGGCACTGATACTATCGATGCCAAGGTGACGCTGCACATATTCATTAACGCCATAGCGAACACTAAACAGTCCTAAGGCTTCTGCCCGTTCACAAACAGACATGTCATATTTAACCTGTGAAGTTAAAGTATGGACCTTCTGCTTGTCACAGAGGAACTGCACATGCTTGATATAAGACTGAACTTGCGTTTCAACCTTCGCCAACATGGATTCAATGAGCAGTAATGGAGTCAGTCGCTGCAGTGGCGGGAACAGCGCCCAAAGATGGGTTGAGAGGAAATCGTCGAGGATGCTGCCGCAGACGATTTCAGGGAGGTCTGAAACCAAGCTGGAGGATTTTCCATAGTACCAGTAGTGGCCGGAGACTTGTCAGCAAGAGTTGGGGTTGCGATCAGCGGATTCACAATCGCAGGCGATCCAACTTTCATGGCGTCCATACGTGCCATCAGGACATCGAATTGTCTTTGTTGGCGATCCAACTGCTGCTGCTGTCGGTCATTGGACTGGACAATACTCTGGAGTAATTCTGGCGATATGGTGATACCATCGGAGCACCGGGAGACTGATCTGAGATGGAATCACCCTCCGCACCTTCGTTGATGTAGTATGGAGGATAAGTGTGAAGTGACACGGTGATGCCGGTGCATTGCCACGATGCCGGTTGTCCATGCATCCAAGGGTCTTTACTCGGATAACTTCCTGTGTCCGGCAGTTTTCCCGCCAAGAAAGTACCTGTATGCTAGGATATATCAACTTGCAGGTTGATACCATTTGTATTAACATTTTTATATGGATTGAGATTCTCTCTGAATGGTAAATTTACATGAGAATAATCAAGGAAACATTTTATTTGTTGCAGTGTCTTGACATTGATGGACGTAATAATAGGAATCTGCTATAAATATGATGAAATTATTAATATTGAATCAATATTTTGGTACCTCTCTCAAATATTGTGTTCAGCTGATTGAGGCCTGGTGTCCAGCTACTACAATAAAAATTCCGTCTAGAAAGACTTCCCGACATACTGCGATGCAAGATATTTAAAATCATAGACAATCGGGCACCTATCTACTTTACACAAACGTTTAGACCAGGAACATCAGTGTGCATTGTAATCAGTTTTTAGATACCTCGTAAGGCCTATTCTAGACAGGTTCAGTGTCGCCGGGCTTAGCTAAATGGAGCAACTGCCGCCTTTTCTATTGCTCACAACTCTTCATGTAGATGGTCTTCCCCTATGGCTTTCCAGCTTTATCTAGATCCCACTACCACCAAAAACACAAAAAGTATTACATTCCATTTCTCAATATTAGAATAGAAAATAAATGTTGATTTAAATCAATTTTATGCTAATGAAAAATTAGAAGAAAAAACCGATCTTTCTGCCCTGTTTTCCTTGTATTTCATTCATCCTCAATAATGCATTTCCCATTGTGCATTCAATATGCCTTAGCCGCCATTTGTTTATACCAGGGCATAAGTCACTACGTCTATCCCTAGCTAATGTAAAAATAAGGAGTCCGCCCACAGGGTTGATAAAATATATTTATTAAATATATTGATAAAAGAAGTATCTAAATGATACTGTACCCCTACTCACAATGATTTATAGTTGTGTGGAGTTATGATGAATAATTAATTAAAATGAAGATGTGGGTGGGATGGGGAAAAGGTTTGTGTTGCTTTGTTGAAGAATGGCAAATGAACTGGTGAAGACGTAAATGACGTGTGTGGTGCCGTGTGTGTGCGGCGGTGATTTTGTACTGCTATTGTGTGAGGTGGTACATGTGGTTTATGCTAGGTGGGGGTAGTGAGACAGTCTTGGACCACAAGGGCACGGTGCTTACCCTTATCCCTAGCTAATGAAAAGATAAGGATTCAGTCCACTGGGTTGATAAAATGTATTTATTAAATATATTCTATATGAGATATAGTATTACATATATACAAAGTAATTATAAGAGTATATATGTATTAAAATATGATAATATTGATAAATTAGGTATGTTAATTATAAGATACCCAAGCTGGCCAAAATGGATTTTGGAAGTGTTGATGGTAAATTGTGATGGTGAGTTGTGGGTGGGGAGAAGTAAGGATGAATGAGATTTGAGAATAATATGTGTTGAATGAAATGGATTATAAACTTTGATTTGATATTTGAGTCCATTTAACACAGGTGTCTGAATTGATTGCATGATAGCCTCTGTCATAGTCCGTGCTGGTGTCATGATGTACTGTTTGTATGCATTTGACCGGCGCCCCCCGTATTGCTTTATCTGGTGTTTGGGGACGCCAGCCTTGAATGCGGCAGTCGCTGCTCCCTTGCATAGCAAGTGGAGGGAGAACTCCAATTTCCTTCAATCTCCATTCCCATGTTTTCTTGCCGAGCAATGCAGGAAGGGACTAACGATTCTTGAACATGAGGAGAGGGTCGGCCGCATCCATGGTGGGGACGAGGTCGATCACAGCCCTGGTGGCCCGTACGAGAAACATCTCTGTGGCTCTAGCGATGGGGATGAATATAGACTTGGTCTGGTCGAAACATTGCATGTCCAGGGGCATTGGGAGCTTGACATTGTGGGTCTGGAATGTTCAATCTTGACAGCACTGGGATAGTGCCCCTAAGGAATTAGGAACCCCAGAGTTGTAGACTGCTACCACGTCCTGACTCTCAATGTTATTATCAATATTAGGCAATAAAGTTCTGCGATAGTTTTGAAATGCATACGGTGACATGTCACAGTTGAGGTTCACAATGTCAGTTTTGCACATCAAGCGTATGTTGTCAAAATCTGGCCTACCTTCAACCTGCGTCGGTTCTGGGGTGTTCGCTGATGTTTGCGGTATGGAGACTGGTGCCTCAGGGTTTGGGGCCCAAGTTGAAGGTGCACATCGTGTCGATGAGGGGCCAGGCTGAGTAGTACCATTGCATTTATGCTGTTTCTGCTCGAAAGAGACACCGAGTGTCTACTTGTTTTATTGTTGTCCGCCATTTTCCTTCTGGCGACTGAAGCTGGTGCTTGGACTGCTGTGGCCGGATGTGTGCAGAGCGGGTGTACTGCAGGCCAGTGGTTCCTGGCTCAGTGGGGAGATTTCTATGTTGCCTTCGTTGTTCCCTCGTAGGTTAGTTGAAGGCGCCTCAGTCCCTGGGGCCCGCCTACACATTTTCTGCCGGCAGTGGGACTTGCTGTTTTGCTTGTGCGAGCCATTGCTGGACTGTATTTCCAGCAGCGTTGTCCTTTGCCTTGCGTCTGCATGCTGCCATACTGTTACGGCCAATGGTGGATACGCAGTATGAGCAGGAGTGATACCGTTGGTATGAGCCGTCAGTATTGTGTGACCTGTGTTGACATCCCCTTATTGAGTTAAAATGTTTACATGTATCAGCAAGAGCGACAGTGGACAAACCGGCTAGTTCATGAGTCTGCTGCGATGCCCTCGCCTGTGATGATAGAGCGATCGCAAACATTACACTGTAATTTTGGATCCTTTGCTTATCTGCCCACGTTATCTGCTTTTTTCTCCATCTTATCCCACATCATATTGGACCATCGACATACTCCTTCCCATGCCCTATCCATGGCGTCGTTGGAGACATCATATAGTTGTGAAATAATAGTATTAAGGTCCCTAGGGTTGTACGCTCATTTGTCCATTAGGTGGGCAAGTGTTGCATTTACATACTCCATAGGGCCCATCTGAGACCTGACATTGAGTTTTGCCTTAAGAATATGGCATGTTTCATGATTCACATACATAGACGGTTTTGGTAACAATCTATTGGAGAAAAAGTCATAAGCCAGAGCGACTTTACCATCTGTATGTTGGACTTGTGGAGGTATTCGTGTTGAAGGTGCTGATCTATGAAATTTGCTTGACGCATTTCGCGGCTCACAGGAGTGCTGTATGTGGGTATTGGGTAAAATGGCTGTTTGTCCCGGGGCACCGTCTGTGGTGCTGACTGAGGTACCTTGCTCAGGCTGGCTTCAATAAGCAGATCGATCTTGGAGTCTAAACGATCCACCTTGTGGCGAACGTCCTGCATCCCATCCTCAGGCGTACCGACCCTTTCCCTTAGCTGGAGTCACTAGCTGTCACCTGTGAAGACCCCCAAGTTGTAGAGGAGTCTGCCACAACGAGGAAGGAAATCTCCCGATACACAGTATTTGTAGCTGGGATTTGGGGCAGTGAAGTGTGAAGCGGGGGTCAACCCATTGGCCCTTGACACTCCCCCGATTAGCTGGTCCTAGTCGTCACTGGCCTTGGCTGCCGCGTGTGTAGGAGGAGGCGTTTCTGTATTTTACAGTGTTATGTTGTGAGGTAGTGCATATGGTTTACGCTTAGTGGGGGTAGTGAGATGGCCGAGGACCATAAGGGCCCGATGACGACTCAATTGCTGTGTTACTACATATGTTATAGTATTGGGTAATTGTCGGTCTCCTGACATTCAGAAAATCTTTCTTTTCATATTTTAGACCTATGTACATGCATGCAGAGACTCACATAAGTCTGAATCACTATTGGTATAGACACTCCTAGTAGGGTCATCAGTGCAGGGCGTTATGCGGTTCACTAACAACCTCCGATTTAGTTTTTACAGGGAGATTATCCTGGCATGGGATAAGCCTTATAACACATTCCCAATCACAGAGAGGGAAAGACCGAATGAAATGTTAAGGGAAAACATGTTCATCATCCCTAATAATTACCTCCAAAGGCTTTTAAACTCCTCATGGAGAAAAGCAGGTACATACTCCAAATGAAAGATCTCATCAAAGGCGTATGGCTAATATAGATATAACTTTCGGGTGGAGTGTTCACAAGACCAATGGATAGTTCCCCAGGATAATACATTTTGGTTAGAAGAGATGACATTTGAAAACCTGAATGACCCAAACAGATGCTTACTTATGAATGTAGGTGAAAAAAAATCAATAGACATATAATTCAATCACCTAAATCTTCCTAATGTGATGAGAATGATATGGTAGAGCACTTTTCCCTGGTTTACCCAGAGGTGGCACAATTTTGGAAGCACACAGCCACCTACCTGAAAGTAGTCAAAGGATGGCATTTGGACATAAACCCAAAGTGTTTGTTGCTGGGCACCGAGGATAGGGATAGAGATGCAGACTGTTTTAATATATTTGTATGCATGCTAAATTCTATATTTATAAGCAATGACTCTTTGGAAACAACTTCCTGGTAATATATGACTGGAGTAATGAACTTGCTTGAAGGTGGAGAAATTCACATGTAAGAAAATAAATTCCAAAAAGTGGGAAAACTTCCTGGAAGCCACATTGTAGGCCTATACAGATAACAACATTCAGGATGGGGAAATTTGGATAGGGGAAGGAGAGAGACAGACATGGAAAGGCAACATGAGTTCTCTAGACCATAAGCATCAACCACTGTCAATATAATACTTGATTGTTGTGTGATATCTGTGAATTTAGGTGGGTAGGACATACAAACCACTTTCTGTTGTTAACCATGACCTTAAGGTTCATAAGGTCATGGCTCAACGAACTTCAAAGGATACAAGAACAAGTACAAGGTGCCAACCTAAGTGTGCACAAGTATAGTAACAGTGTGGTGTGGCAGAAACATAGCATAGCATAGTGATTAGGTTGGTAGAGTCGTTGAGGCCTAGAACAAAAATCTATCATTTACCAATTAAAGAACTTGTCTGTGTCACAAAATAGTTCTGGTGTAATGTCCTGTCTTGTATGTACCTGTGAATGTTTACTGTCCTTTGTTACATATTGTCCTAAAAGAACCTGCCACAGCAGTTCTGGAAACCCCTTGGGTTTATGACTGCCAGGGTTCACCTCAAGACGACAGGGCTTCTACCACAGACCTCAGCTCGCCTTAAGTCGAGGGGATCTTTGATTATAATTCTCAACAACACATATGTAGTTTGCACAAAATAAAACATCACTTTTTATTTAGCCATCTTAGACAATACCGCATATACAATAGTGATAACATTTTACAAATAGTAAAAATACATGTGAAAAGGGTTGGTGGGTGGGTAACTCAATGTCTCTGATTGTGTGTCTTACAGGTAAGTGACGAGTGGCGGGAAAACCGGCCTATATATATCCTCAGTGCCTCGCATGTCCTCTGAATTACCATTAAATAATTATTTACTCACAATTCTCAACAACACATATGTTGTTTGCACAAAATAAAACATCACTTTTGATTTAGCCATCTTAGACACCGCATACTGGCTAATAAAACGTCCTATGTTTTCTGACACTCCTGTGTATAGCTTTTTGGGAACGTAAGTCCTCACAGCTGTGGACTTCCACAGTCCATGTGTTGCTATGTCAGTCTCTGAGGACCCGTGCCTCGCGGCTAAGGGAGCACCGGTCCGACGTAGTGAGTGTACTGTTATCGTTGTGGTGTCAGCATGACCTGCCAACAACAAAGCAAGTCGTAGCACCGTGGTGACCCACTTGACCTTGATTGCCTGGTTCGTTCCAGGCGTGACAAACACCGGGGAGTTCTCACCCGGTGGTGCCTGACGTAATGCCTCCTTGACTGCGTCGACCGGACAATAATGTGACCCCGGTTGCGCCTGTACCCAGAGTTCATTTGCCATAGTGGTGGTTTTTTAAGTGACCACCTTAACCCATATTCCATCATGCTCGAAAGTCAAATCTTTTCGGGTGAGTAAGTGTCTCACCCCAGAATCCGTTGTACATATGTGACATTGGCGTAACAGGGTGTGGACGGAGAACAATACCAATGATCTAACTATTATACCTTCTGTCCCGAGTTGATATAACTTATCACAATATTGTTGTAGCTCTGCGACTGATAGTTCTTGTGCTTGGCGAGGATTGTGAGTCGAAGCTTTTGACATACATTTTGAAAACCTTAATACTAATGGGTGAGTAAAATTCATGATCATACCTCGATTTTCTAGAACAAAGTTTTTTGCTCCTGACACATAATTTCTCACCGAAACGGGTGAGTCAAACGAATTATATAAACATTGAATATACATGCATAGATCATCTACTTGTGGGTTCAGTGGATCCTTCTTATAATGTAACATAAAAGCAACATACGTGCGGTGTTGATTGACACGGTTTTTAGCTGTACCGATGGCACACAGATTCTCAAGGTTCGCGTGTACACCTGAAATTACCATTCATCCCTTGTAAGAATTTTTCAGCTGTCGACCGCCTTTACCTCCTTGAGGTTTCGTTCTTGTACGATTCGTAAGGCTAGAGCCCTGTGTCTAGCGGAGATTCCCCGTCTCGACAGAGCGTCTGCCAGTATCAGGGTTTCCCCACTTTCATGTTTCAGGGTTATGTAGATCTGACGCAATCCGCAGTACATCGCCAGCCGACGGCCACAACGGGCGATGACCGGATCTCGTGCCCAACCTGAATTAAGAGAGTGTACACTTGACATATTGTCACTGACCACCACGAGGTCAATGCACTCAGTGTTTCGAGGGACGAGTGTCTCCATTGCTACAACTGCGTTCATTGCCTCGAGTTGTGTAATATGGTATTTTCAGCCGTAGTCGGGCGGGTAGACTGTAGCATAGAAATTGCCCATGCCCCCTCCGCCTTCCAGGCACGCATCACATTCTACCACTATTTTGGTTCTGACCGGACGGATGAGGAGAGTGCCATTGAACTGGTTGGCAAAGCTCTCGAACCAGTCGATGTCCCATTTGAGACCCTCCCCTACCATTATGTGTGTTGTTTTGTGGGCGGCTCTAAGACTGTCTAACACTCTACACATAAATTTGCGTGCGTGGACGATACATTGTGATACATGAGCTAACTTGCCAGCTAAGCTTTGTAGTTCACGTTCTGTGGCTGTGATTTTTTCTTTCCATTTTTTGCATTCTTGTACAACTTCGTTTTCGATACAACCATGTCGTCAGTATCTATTTGGTATCCTAACCATTCAATATTTTTACAGGGGGGAACCGATTTGCTTGGAGCGATCTTAACTCCCAATTTGTTGCATACCTTGTGAAAACACTCATACGCTGCTCTGGCTTTCGTGGGTGTCTCAGAAACTCCACCAAAGTCATCCACGTAAGCCAAAACGTGATGTCCCTCTTTTCTTACCAAATGACATATGCTTTCCGAGACTCTTTGCCGTATTGCGCCGGATGCCCTGCACCCCCATGCAATACAGATATCGACATAATACTGTCCGTCATGGCATATGCCGGTCAACGGGTACGCCAGAGGGTCAGTGGGCAACTGCCTATAGGCACGTTCGAGATCACATTTCCAGATCAATGCGCCCTGACCCACCTGGCGCACCTCCTTGACCATGTCCAATATGCTAGGGAGGGTGTACTCTTGTTTTTCCCCTTCATATATGTTTTTGGGTATGCCATCGTTTACCGACCGGCCTTTTGGGAAAGAAAAGTCTATTATTATCCTTCTCTCACCTGCGTTCTTTTTGGGTCTCGACATTAACGGGCTCACTTGTGTCCATGGGGCGAAAGGAGGCTCCGTAAACGGGCCCACCATCGCCCCCCTGTCACACTCTTTCTCTATGAACTCGGTTACCTGTGCTTTGTAGTTTACTGCTGATGCGTGGCTGACCTCCGAGATAACGGGTATGTATTCGGCCGTGTAGGCAATAGGCCAACCGTACCATATATACTTCGTTATCTCCTCGTCTTTGTAACCTTTTAACATTTCGTCCCATGTGTCACATTTCATTGCTGATGGAACTACACTCTTTGCTCCCATATAGTTTGGAACATTGTAAGTGCGTACCTTGTTGTACCTGTTCATTGTGTCTGGTGCCGTGCGCTCTGCGTCAACAGTCGGACTAGGCCAATTGTCGCTCACAAAAGCCGCGTATTGTTCCGGCGTAACCCCTTGTATCTCGCCACCTTTGGTTTTACCACCTTGATTTTCACAGTGTACCGACACTCTTTCACCTGTTTGGTGTTGTGTGTGTGTGACCTTGCCGCTTTGGCAGTGCTTTGTTACCATACTCGTACCTTGTGCCATTGTTTCATGTGCGTGTGGGCTTTCTGCTTTTTCACCTTGACCGTTGCCCTGTGCAATTTCGTGCTTATTTACATTCATGCATTTTTCTGGTAAAAACTCTACTGAAAATCCTTTTTCTCTTCCTTATCTTGCCCTTTCTTTTTGTCCTGTCTGCCCCTCTTTAACCTACAGTCTTTCTCACTGTGTTTCATTGGAGCGCATTTCGCCCATATACAATGGTTGCATATGTGGAGATGTCTGTACCCCGAGCTCACGTGATCCCCCTGATAAGTGCAAGTCCCATTATTGAACTGCCTGCATGGAGGTGCGGGTTTTGCGTTCGCTAATTCTGATGTTAGTTGAAAACTATCCTGCCCCTCTTCTTTCTTACTCTGACTCTTAACCTCACCTCTCTGTGATATTCTTAATCTAAGTTTGTCGATCTCGTACGTGTCTGACCATGTTATTCTTCCCTCTTGAATCTGCATGCATACTTCCTCTGAAAATTTGCGAACATTTTCAAAATCATAATATCTGGCATCTTCTACCACATCCTCTATGTGTTGTTCAATTGCTTTGTGTGCTAATTTATCATCTCTATTGAGTTTCTTTACCTGGGCTAAGCCCCATACAGTCTCCGCTAGTGTTAACTCGCCACATTTTACCTTCTTAGAACCTCTTTTGATATGTGCATATGCAAAAATTCTCTTGTTACCTTGTTCTCCTCCTGTTACTTTAATTTCAGCAAGAAACTTAGCCACCCTGTCAGTCAAGTCCATGTCACCGTTCATTGTATGTACATCCGTGTATTTCCTCTTTTCTTTGTGTGCACATTCCGATTGGGTCCTACCCGGCTGCTTTCCTTTGTACTCTCCTCTGTAGTCTATGGACGCTGATGATGGGCGTCTTTGCCTGCTTTGTTGCCTGTGTCCGCCACCTACCGCTTGGTCTGCGTCGCTTGATGTCTGACTGCTGGCATCCTCGTCCCTCTCGTCCCGCATGGCCCTTCGTTTCTTTTCTCTGCGTTCGTACCTGTCCCTGCTCCTTGAGCGTCTTCCGGCACTTCTGCTCTCGCTTCTTGTTCTGCTTCTCGACTTACTCTGTTTTTCATTTCGGTCGCTTCTCCTTTCTTCCTGTTTTTGTAGGATATCCACCACTCTTTCTATCTGGTCTTTCAGGTCCGCAATCGCCCGCGCATTGCCCGCCATTGTTACCTTGGCTGGTTTCTCTGCCCCGGTTGCAATTATGGGCCTCTCTTCTGCATCGTTTCTTTCTGCTTTCTTCTTGTTTCTGTTGCGGGTAACTGGGTTATCTATGTCCATTTTCCTGTCTGTTCAGAGTCAAATCCGGTATTGATTGCCGAGATTTTCTCTGATTCTGGTGCGTAACTCAATGTCTCTGATTGTGTGTCTTACAGGTAAGTGACGAGTGGCGGGAAAACCGGCATATATATATCCACAGTGCCTCGCATGTCCATATGCTATGTTGCCTCCGAATTATGCTATGTTGCCTCCGAATTACCATAAGATAATTATTTACTCACAATTCAATGGACTTCGGTCGGGGACTTCTCACAGAGGCCAATGACTTCAGGCCTGGCCCGGCAGGAAGCCCAAAAACTTATGGTGTGTCAAGTTTTATGCAGAGATTGAGCGTGCCATAAGGTAGTGAAGCCTGCTGACTTAGGGCGACTTAAGGCAGGGTATGATTCATTTCCGTAGACTTCCAGTTAACGTTTGGTATATAGAAGACAGGATGGCAGACTGGTCTTCATTCCACTTCAAGCAGCTGAATTATACACATCTCACCACTCATAACCTGGTCCACAAAAAGGCCTGCAAAGAAGCCAAAAAGGCTCCTGCTTCTGTTACTATTACTACTGCTGAAATACATGTTTTGCCTGCTGTTGCACCAGATGTTCCAGATGTTCCACCAGGTCCACCAGATACACCTGAGACTCTTGCTGCTGTGGAGTCCATTGTAAGCATGATTCTTAATCTGAAGACGAGGAAGCAGCACCCACTGCAGAGCCAGAGTCATCAGAAGCAGATAAGATGCTACCCCAGCAATGTTCATGTTCAGAAAACCATGCAATAATACTTCTCTGAAGATGAAAAAGAAGAAGTTATCTAGTGTCTCCTGAACTTTATTCGTGCCATCTGGCCGGCTTCTGGGATGACTCCCCTAAAGACGAGCTGTGGATGGAGAAGGCACATACCATAGGCCGGACAGCACAAGAACTTAAAACCTGGTACGACAGCATGCAGACAAAGTTCAGCAAAATCTGCAAGCTGGTGTCCAAGTTGTGGTGTGGAAATGCTGATAGTGAATGAGAGGTGGATCTGGTCCAGATTCCAATTCCTGGTTCCACCCATCATAGTGCTGAGAACTTGCACTGTAGCACCCTTCAAGCTGTCAGCCAGTGCCAGTGGTACGCCATCATCCACTGCCAGTGTCTCAGGCTTGCTGTCTTCTGCCACTTCGGACAACAACCTTCCAATAGCCACATCGCCATCAGTGACGCTGTCTATTTTGGAGGCTGATCCTGCCATACTCATGAATCTGCTCCAGACATTCATGAAGGAAGCCATGAACCCCCAGCAAGTAGTTTATGGTCTGAGTTTTACCTTAACGGGGTACATTGATTACATTGACGAGGCAGAGCAGCATATCATCTATGTTCATGGAAGGGGAACAACAGCCGGGAGCTGGTAGCAGCGAGACTGGTGGGCCCAGTTGATGATGTGGATCCACAATGACCATGCCATGGTTTGGGGGAGGGTAGCAGCAACAGTCTCAGCAGCAGAAGTCTTAGCGGTAGCATGCTCAGCAGCAGTAGTAGTCTCAGCAGTAGCAGTCTAAGCTGTCAGTGGCAACCACCTCCATCAGAGTGGCCTGCACATGTTATGTCCCAACCAGGCATGTGGCACTCACAAGACAGGAGTTTGGTGCAGCAGCAGTTCCCGACTATGGACATCACCTGTCCACCACCACCAACTGCTCCCACATCCTGCCTGCTGTCCATATCCACATCCACATCCACATTCACACAGCAGCAGTCTGCCTCCACTGATCCACAGCCATCAACATCCAAGCAGAAGCAATCATCCTGGGAGGATATATCATTCACCCAGCTGGTTAGATCCTTGTCTTTCTCATCACTATTTGGATCTAGCAGAGTCAAAAGCAATTTGACCAGGCCCTTTGCACTCGCAGTGACATTGGGCACTTCTACCACACCCTCAACTAGAAGGGAGAGTGACGCCACTGATAAATGAACTGTGAAAATGACTATGAAATATTTACTTTTGCATTTTGGATGTGCCTTTGTTGCCTTGTGAAAGTGATATACATTTGATTATTATTTATTGCCACTGATGCTGATGGTACTCACTGATGCTGATGCTACAAAAAAAATTTGTTAATAAATTTCTAAACTGAAGTTCACTCTCATTGTTTTTCCTTATAGAAAGCATAAAGTAACTGTAAAAGTTACTCAAATATTTCAAAACAACTTAACTTAGAATTAAATTGAATTGCAATGAATTGACATGGAATCAAATCAAATAACTTAGTGTTGTTATGAATTAACTTGGAATAGAATAGAATAACTTAGACTCTAACTTGGAATGATATTACTGATGGCCGATTTACTGCATTGAAAGTTTTATGCCAGCAATGGATATTTGTCTCCAGTGACCAGATGGCAGGCTCAATACAGTCCAGTATCTCATCAAAAAGATCAGGTGGCATTCAAAGGTAGTTCTGGAAGCTGTCTTTATCTCCGACCCCCAGCTCCCAAGTCAGCAAAGTGATGAATTGTCCATATGATTGGCGTGTGTATTCACACAACCAATCACACACCAAGATACTGTAATGTTTTTCTGTGGCGCTTCGCAGCCCAGGTTTCCCTGCACCTTAATTCCTTGAGGGACAGCTGAGCTGCTCCTTTTGTAGAAGAGAGGCTAAGAGTTTGTTTGTTTGGGTAGTTTAATGTCCAATTGGTTTAATTGTACGAAGGCTATGAGTGCTGCCACGCGAAGGCCCTAGAAGACACTGAGGAAGCCTCACGGAGTGCACTTTTAAACATGGAGTACACTGTCAGGAAGCTGCCTTGGAGCTTTCGGGGGACGAAAAGGAGAGGACCCCTTTTGGTCATTACTAATCTTAAGTCACCTTGACTCAACCTGTCAATCATAAGTAATTGTAAGTGAACAGGTCCAGAATCGTGACTTTCATAAGTGACCGTAGATCAAGGTGAACTCATTGGCGACCTGTCAGGCTTCAAACGTTAGTCGATGTACTGTTGAGCCACGGTAATGTGCTAACCAGACCGCGATAAGACCATGTAGACCTATGACAGCCTCAACTCAAAGAGGTGCAACTTAAGTCAACAGCTTATTTCAGGCCGAGTAGAGAAAAATCATAAAAATGTCATGAAAGTTCCATGTAGACTTACAGTATGTGCAAAATTCACTGTTGGGACTGTCGGGGTGATGGTGTAAACATAGCATAGCATAGCATTACGATTCCATTTGTACACTTCTCTTAGTCTTCAGTATTAGATTAAACAATCTTGATCTCATAAATGATCTTCTTATGGACCTGTAGTTAGACCACAATTTTCATAGGTTTTCCCTTTACATGTATGTATACATTTGAAATAAAATCTAATCTCGGTAAGTGTTTCTTGGCGTAGTTGGTGCCTAATCTTGGAGTGTATGTAAATTATTCAATGTACATGAATTACTATTTTAAGTAAGAGCTAGTTTGATAAAAACATTCTCAATGATATGAATGATTACATGGATTCAGACGTAAAACATCGTGGATACACCTCCCCTGGTTTACCAAGATAGATATCAACAAATCAATAAATCAACCACCTATAATTCAGCAGTCAGAAAGTCATCTGTTAATAAATCAGCAATTCAGCAGTCAGGAAGTCAGCGGTTAATAAATCAGCAGCAAATAAGTCGACCGTACATTAGGCAGCAGGCAATACATCAGTAGTCATTAAATCAATTGTCTGTTAGTCGGCTTCAATAAGTTTTCTGTTAGTAGCTGATATGTCAGTAAGCCACCTGTTAGTAGGCCCTTCCGTGTGATGGTCAACTTGTAACCATGCGGGCACTATATCAGGCGTTCCTGAGAGTAACAGCAAGTCGGCAACAAGGCAAACTGCTGACAAATCAATCCCATCATCCCGCTAATCCCTATCGCACCACCCAGCCCTATCTCCTTAGTCCTCTCAATGCACTGTCCTGGGTTACGTCGTCCACACCTGCAGGTCCCCTGTCCCTGTGTTTTATCATGAATAATCCCCAGATGTGAGTCAGAGTCATGTGTTGACCTAGTGTCCTTGACGACTAGATAAGTGAGGACTCAAATGACGTACGGTTAGGTTGGGTTAAGTGATGGTTATGTAGCGTTGACACGAGGCGAGGCACCTACTTTCATAACACTTACGCTTGTCTCTGCGCTGTGATATAGTGCGCCATCCCAACTTAGGGTGTAGGCTCTCTCTCCTTGGGTTTTGTATTGTCAACATGACAAATGTGCTCACTTAAAGGGGCAGTCTTATCAACTGTGGATTCGCATAATAAAGAGATGTAGAGCTAAAAAAGAAACAGCTAGATTGTCTATGAAGCCCATCTAACAATTCTTATATTTCACAACTCATAATATATGAGTTTTTTTAGTTTCATAACTTTTGACAGTTGCTTTGTTTTGACTGAAATTTTAGATGGTTCCCATCGTCCTTATCTAGCTACCAGGGAACCAGCTTTGGGTTGGAGCAGAGATTAAGCTAGCGTTAGTGCCGCGAAAGATCTGGGGGGAGAGTGGTGTACGCGAACTCGCGTTGATTTTAACTTATCTCTTTTTCATCTCACTCTTTTCTGCATGCATTCATTACGTTTATGCCAAAGTTCTCCCTTTTGAAGAGAGTACTGAATGTATGAATGACCAGATATAGTCCCTGTCCTGGCCACTGATTGACCAACGTTTCCGATGTCGTTGTACCACACCTTGATTGGGTGCATTTTGCGCTACGCAAAAGGTCCTTAGGTATACGTTCCTGATAGGAGGAAATACCAGGAGTCAGCTGAATTGTAATATGCAACGGAAAATAAGGAGCAAATACCGAAATCTATGTTTTCCGCGAGTTCTCATGTTGAAGATGCGCCGCCAATGTATGCGATTGACATCTTTATAGTACTTGCAAGATGGAACCCAATCTTACACTATAGCACGATCTCCGTTGTTAGCGTCAATGCCGGATGTAGTCCCGTGAATGTGCAAAAACACATGAGCTCGTTTCTCGCCCAAAAGGTGGATTCCATTTGCCACAGAGGCGTATGCGATGAACCTAATCAGCTCTTGGTAACTGACCTTAGAGATTCTGACAATGAGAGCAGCGTTGGTAGCCCTCAGGTTTGCGAATAAATTCGCCGGATATTTGCGAGCGTGTCCGACGCAATGAGCGATGTGTATAAGTTCACCTAAGATGGATTGAAGGTCGTGGCGAGAGGCTGTAGCTTTGTCCAGCCAATCCGTACACTACTTCAGAAAGTTTCTCATTTGGTATGGTGATCGTCATAGCAACTAAATCTAAAGCAAACCCAGCAATACAATGTTCAGTTTTGGGGGTTTGCCTAAATTTCTAGCGAGTTCAGTGAAAGTGCGTTTTGCCGTCTTTGCTGATTCTTCATCGTCTGCAACTCCGTCATAGTCATCACTGCACGAAAACCACTATTTTACATATATATACGCCATCGCGATAACGCACGTATCGGCTGTATCGTGGCTTGTTTATACTTGTATACACCTGTTATACGCGTCTACGTTTCGGGCGTCTACGAGACAGTTTCCATATGTAAACGCGCGCGACTTGGCTGTCTTTCACGCCTGGCGTATTTAAGATAAAATATACTCTGCGCAATATATATACGCCAGGCGTATATATGATACCAAAAAAAAAAAAAAATTGCGACCCACGGCCCGCCCGGGCCTGTGGGTGTTGGTAGAGGATACACCAACACTGACCCGCCACCCGCGACCTCCCAACCCCACCCTCTACTGCCTCAGTGAGAAGCCCCCCGCTGCCCGCCGGCCACCATCCACCGCCCGCTGCCAGCCGCGTTTGTACAGGTTGACTCAGTGAGAAACGTAATTGTCTATAGGCTTGACTGAGGTTTACTTTCCACATATGTGCACCTGTTCCTGCCGCATTCACTAAGTTGACCAAGTCCCGCTTGAATAGGCCTACACTGGCTGGTATGTAGACGTTAGGGCCCACCACCCGAAAGTCGGGACGTTAGGGCCCACTCATCGGGACGCTAGGGCCCGCCTAAAGCCAACCTAAGGTTAGGGTAAAGGTAAGGGTAAGGGTTAGGGATAGGGTTAGGGATAGGGATAGGGATAGGGTTAGGGTTAGGGATAGGGTTACATACTTATACTTACTACTAAATATAGTATTTATTCACAGTTGAGATGCTTGAGTAGGGAAGATTTAAAATGGGTCGACTTTGTTACGGGTCATGTTTTTTACGGGTCAAGTTCTGCAGTATTCAAACATTAACCAATTATGCAAAATTAGGGGGGGCCCTAACGTCTATTTATGCCACATCTCCCTCCCGGCATCATAGGTGTGACTGCGGCATCGTGCTGCGGCCGAGGTGCGACTGTGGCATTCACAACCCCGGTGTAGGGTGGGCCCTAAAGTCCCGACTTTAAGGTGGTGGGCCCTCACGTCCTGCAACCCACTGGCCACCAGAGCAGACGTTTGCTATGACGAAATTCAAACGTGAATATCCGCTGATCGAAGCAGCCGATCTTCTTCATATTTGTAGGGATCATAGGTTTCATGTTTCCCTAACTGGTGATAACGTTTTATATCTTATTTCATAGTGAATTCTGGAGGTATTACCACGGTAGATCGGGTGATGCCTGGAGGCATCATTTTTGAGAAATTTATGAGAACAGACTATATTTACAGAAATAACGGAAGAACAAACATGAAATCTTCATAGAATGTAGGGATGACATGGTTATTAATAAAAATGTATCGAGAATGAGACAAAAATGACCTTTTAATTGAATATATGCGGGAAACATGAACAAGAGAAGACAACCGGCCAGAATCGCCACTCCAACCAGCCAGCATGGAGGGTTCTGACTGTGGGGGGATGATGTTCTTACCTTAATTTCCTATTCTCTACACATCCAAACTGAATAAATTATATACGAGAACAAACCCCAGAGTGTGGGAAATATTCCTGTATAAGTCACTGCTCATATATTAAATCTTAAAACCTTATGCGAATTGATTTTCTAGATCTGCTGTCATAGTCGGCTGCCCCCCTCCCGCCCAACCACTTAGGGTAGTGGAATGCGCGGTTTGATGACAATTTGCTTATTTCATTTGCTAATACTTCCACACGTTTAAACTGATTAATATTTATACTGGAACAAACCTCAGGGTCTTGGCTTTGCTCCCATCTACCTCCCTATTCGTTTATCTAATGTTAAAAGACGAAATGATTTTGAAAAAGACGTCTTACGCTTGACAACTCCGTGATAATCCCTCTCCACAGTAGACGCCAGGTTGAAGCCAGCCAAAACATTGACTGAGAAAGGCCCATGTTCTGATTAATATATTGCAAATCCTACACGTCCAAACTGGACAATATTATACGGGAAGAAAGCTAGAAGTGTGGGGAATATTTCTGTATAAGCCACTGTTCATATATTGAATGTTACAGCTTCGTGCAATATGATTTCCTAACTCACCTAGATCTGCTTGTGCCCTCCCCTCCCCCTCGACCCCACCACTCAGCGTAGTGCGCCGTTCGATGACAATTTGTTTAATTAATTTACCACTACTTCCACACATTTAAACCTGACAATAAATATATATATATATATATATATATATATGTATATAAAACTGTAATTATATATAAGATGATAGGATAATAAAAGTACAATAATAATAATTGACGAGTGTATATGTTTGGCTTAGTAATTTATTCATGATAACTATGAGGAATTTGAATAAATCCTCCGATAAAAATAAATTTTCTGCTGGTGATATACATCCGATCTGGTTGAGGGTGCGAGGTGAAAGAGGGGTTGGGACTCGTCTAGGTTCAGCAGGTCGACTCCCTCACGTGTCTTGACTTTAGCGCCTCCGTGGATCCAACGCGAACCTCAGGAGAACCTCATAGGACCTCTGGTGGGATGTAGCAGACTCTCTTCGTTTTATACTCATATAAAACCCGGTGGCTTTATATTCCTTATAAAACTGTAATTATATATAAGATGATAGGATAATAAAAGTACAATAATAATAATTGATGAGTGTATATGTTTGGCTTAGTAATTTATTCATGATAACTATGAGGAATTTGAATAAATCCCCCAAAAACTGCCAAAAATACACACAGAAAAAAGTTTAGATATTATTAAGTTATCTAGTTCTTTCTTTCTATCCATGGATCGTGTTAGATAAAGGAGTACGGACCAGCTGGCCCAATCTCCTAGTTCTTTGATATCTCCTAGAGAGATTCCTGCTTGAAAAAGTGCTGACGCACCTCCACGTCGAAAAGAGTGGGAGGTGCAACGATTCAGTTTCAGATCATGTAACAAATTAAAGAGTTTTTTGTGAAACCAAGTATACGAAGCTCGTACTATAATATCTCTTTTGAGAAAACTCATCAACTGAGAGTCTGGGGGGTGAGAGACTCTGGCTTTCAGTTTGGAGACGAAAGTAAAAAGACAAAAGGGTGAATCAGGAATCTTCTTGAATGGGATTGTTAGAATTCGGTCAAAAGATGTTTGACATCATTAATTTTGTGAAAAGACCAGACTGCGGATAGATAATTCACAATTGATGAGTATTTAAAATCTCTAGCCATGAAAGAAACGTAGAGACAAATACAATTAACGGTAGCAGGTAAAGGAATTTGATCAAATGACCTGCAAAAACGAAGGTAATGGTTCCACTGGCAGCAGTGAGTGTTGGTTGTATTTGTAGACATCCATCTGGATTGATACATCTTGACTTCAACTTGAAGACCTAGAACAACAAAATCCAGACATTAACCTGCGAGCATAATGATTTTTTAATTTGGGATCGTATATTCTCGATAAATAATCGGGAACAAGATTGTTTCTGCCGGGTAAATATTCCGCACAGATAACAAAGTTAAATACAGCTGCAACCCAAAAAAGTTCTCGTAGCCACTGCATTGTTTGGAGGTTACGACTTCTGCCGCTATTTATAGCGAAAACAACTTGGGTGTTGTCGCTTTTGACAATCACTTGATGGTTGCGCCATACTTCACACCATCGGTGTGCCGCGACAACAATAGGCCATAGTTCTAGCAAATTGATGTTTTTGTCGATAGTTTCTGTAAGGGCTAAAGCCCAATGGTGGCTATGAACATCGTTGACTTCAGGGCGTGATACATTAGAATCCCAAACCCCAAACATCCAGTCGCTGCCGCATGTTCCTCCGAATCCAGATTGAGATGCATCTGTCTCTAGGGAATAAGAAAACACATGTTTGGGTATCATTATTTTTTGGGCACCGTTGAACATTGGTAGAAAACTTTTCCACCAGCGTAAGTCCGAAAAAAGCCATTCAGGGATTTTGCAATAGTGAATTTTGTCTTTCATAAAATTAACAAAATTAACGATCCGACGTGAGAAAGTCCTACCGCCCCGGACAACGGTGGAAGCATGTGAGAGATACCCGGCAAGGGAGGCCATTTCTTTATAACTGGCGGTTTCTTTTTCCAAGAAACAAGAAACGAGCGATATAACTTTTTCAAGTTTATCTTGTGGTAAGGACACTGTCATTTGATCGCTATCTATTTCAAAACCTAAATAAATAACCTTTTTTGTAGGATAAATTAACTTTTTCTCGTTGATCTCGAACCCCAGGGAAGACAAAAATTTTGTTAGGACATTCAAATGATTGTCACATTCTTCTATGGAATTACCCAAAACAACAAAATCATCGAGATACCCGAAAATCATTTGAATACCTCTTCTGTGCATTGAACGGACGATAAATTCAGTAATTTGGGTGAAAATGTAGGGTGCACATCGTAACCCAAACACTAAACGGTTTGATTCAAAATATAAATCTTTTTGGTTCACATTCCAAATAAAACCTTGGTATTTTCTGTCTTCTGGTGCCACTGGAACTGATCGATATGCATCTTTGATGTCTGCTACTGAAAAATAGGTATTGGGGGATACGTTAGACAAAACTTCGTCTAAAGAAAGATACGAAAACTTTTTGCAAGTCGTAGACATATGATTATTAATGCTGGAAAACAAGGGACGTTTGCAGTCGGTGATTGGTCGGAGTTTCCCTGATTTTTTCCGAACTGCTCCCATGGCGTGGACACAGTCCGGTGGACGATCAGAGGGGGAAACCTTTTCCCAGTATAACTCTTCCTTTAACGTATTATCCATTTGTTCTTTAAACTCTGGTATGTAGATACTGTTATAATTTTTTGATGAATAGACACCTGCAAAATTCTTATCTACGATTTTAAAACCAGAATTGACTCCTGAAAAAATGTAAGCTGCATTTTTGTCGGGTCCAGAATAATGAGAGAAACATTCGTCAAAAAATATGCAAGGGTTAAGCTGATTCTTTCTACCACCTACCGTGTGTTCACCAACACAACTACCACCACACAGACGATAATAATAGGATAGATCTGCGTCTGGCTCATTGACCTGAAAAACATTTGAATCATTCACTAATTCATTGTTTTCCGGAACAGGATCAATTGTTATCCATACATTATTGTTCGAATTTTTACACAAACCATTATCATTTTCAACATCGATTTGAGGTTGGGGACTATGAATTCCACTGAACTCGCAGTAGAATTCGTCAAAACATCAACCGTTGACTGAGAGGAATGAGATTCAATATCTGATATCGCTCCCATAGAAGATATTTGATACTCTTGATTAGAGTTAACCGGGGCAACAGGTATCGCTTGATCATTGCTATGTATAGAGTCTATACGGGTGAAACAACAAACATTATCTAACATTTTTCTAGCAACATCGTTAGTACCAGAAAGGTTAGAAATAGAATTGAAAGAACCTGGGCAATTGTGCGGAACGACCTCTGCGCTGGACATGGTTTGTGGTCCCAACGTGCCAATTGGCCCGCCCACACAAATGTTAGGAGAATTACATTCTTTATCCTGACTACCATCATATACATCGAGATCACAACAATTCCGGCGATAAAAACGATACCTCCGGTAGACCTTACTTCATTTAGAAGTTTTTGTTTCACCCGTACTCTTTTTACACACCAGAACTGAGTGATTAGAACCGCATTGAGTGCATTCATGGCGATACAAGCAGTTGGTATATGAACAACCCTCTTTTGAATTGTACTTCCAGCAAATTCCCTTAGGGCATAGAACAGTATCATCCGTGTTTGACCAACTGTTATGGCCACCTCGTGTTTTTCGTTCTCCCAATTCCTTGAGTTTTTTATTCAAGGAAACATACGAAAAAGTAGTTTCAAAATTTAAGTATTTTTCCGAAAGGAAGCTGTCACCGTACGAAAAATACTCAAGGCCAAGTTTATCACATTTTAAGCGTACAGCTTCATCGTAATCGACCAAACTTTTCCCGGTGTGAGTTGAACGCCTATCAACCAAATAAGATACATGGTCAGAATACGTGGAGCTATCTAACCCCTGTTCGTTGATTGACCGTAGCAAACCCAATGAGGCGCTGAGCATTTGGTCGTATGTGGGCGTATCTATTCCCGGAGGGAAAAAAGGTTGAAGAGAGAAATATTTGCACTTACGCTTTGTCTTAGAGCTGTAATGTACTACTTCGGTTTGTTTTTCCGGACCCTGAGTTTCCGGGGCACAAAAAGTTCCACGAATTGCCGGGGAAACTGGTTTAAAACCACATTCGGAAGGAGTGGAGTAGCACTTCCCATTTTGAAGCGGTCAGGGGTGTTCCTGGAAGAACTTTCTTCCGCTAAACCTGTCGCTCCATCCTCGGGCAATTTAATGCCTTTTATCAAATTAACGAGCGAACTGACTTCACTTCTTAAATCGTTAACCTCTTTTCGTAGTTTTTCATTATCTTCGGTCATAGGTTGAAGCCAACCTGGGGCCGCAGAAATTTTGCATTCAATTCTAATCGTTCTACCCTTATCTTCCACCTCTTCCTCTGGATAACTTTCTTTAAGTTCTTGTTCTATTTCGTCAACTCGACAAAACGGGCACCCGTCCCTATGGGAACGGGCATCGAATTCCCGGTGGCAGTTATCACACCGTCTCATTTCAACAGTAACATTTAACAGTACTGAAAACAGTAGAACATTGCTTAAAAGCAAAACGAAGCTGAAGGCAGCAAGAGGGTTGAAACAATTGAAACCATTGAGACCAGAACGACCAACCTGTGGTACCACGCAGTGAAAAAATTTTCTGCTGGTGATATACATCCGATCTGGTTGAGGGTGCGAGGTGAAAGAGGGGTTGGGACTCGTCTAGGTTCAGCAGGTCGACTCCCTCACGTGTCTTGACTTTAGCGCCTCCGTGGATCCAACGCGAACCTCAGGAGAACCTTATAGGACCTCTGGTGGGATGTAGCAGACTCTCTTCGTTTTATACTCATATAAAACCCGGTGGCTTTATATTCCTTATATATATATGTATGTATGTATGTATGTATGTATGTATGTATGTATGTATATATATATATATATATATATATATATATATATATATACTGGAACAGACCTCAGAGTCTTTGCTTTGCTCATATCTAATTCCCTGTTCGTTTATATAATGTTAAAAGCCAGTACGAAATGATTTGAACAAAAAGACACATTACCCAACTCCATGTTGAAGCAAGTCAAAATAGCACAAACGTTGAAATTTGATCATCAAGTTAATACTCGTTTAAACTGTACAATATTATACGGGAACAAACCTTATAGTGTGGGGAATATCCTCATATAAGTCAATGCTCAAATATCTTATGTTAAAACCTTGTGCGAAATGATTTTCTAACTCGCCTACATCTGCCGTCATGGTCTGTATCTCTTCCCACCACTGAGTCAAGTTTAAACTGCTTAATATTTATACTGGAACAAACTTTAGAACCTTGGGTTTGCTCCCATCTACCTCCCTGTTCGTATATCTAATGTTAAAAGCCCATATAAAATGATTTTGAAAATAACATCTTATGCTTGACAACTTTTTGATAACCCCTCTCCACAGAAGACTCCATTCTGAAGCAAGTCAAAATATTCACCACGTTAGGCCTATATTCTGGTTAATATATTGCATATGCTACTTGTCCAAACTGGACAGTATTATACGGGGAGAAAGCTAGGCCGTGTGGGGAATGTTCCCGTATTCACTGTTCATGTTTCCCATGTCAAGATCTTGTGCAAAACGATTTTCTAAATCGCCTACATTTGCTTGTCATGGTAAGTGTCTCCCCCCACCACTGAGTCTAATGCGCAGTTCGATGACAATTAGTTTAATTAATCTAATAATACATCCACATGTTTAAACTGCTTAATATATGAACTAGAACAAACATCAAAGTGTTGACTTTGCTCCTATGTAAGTCCCCGTTTGTTTATATAATGATAAAAGCCTATACGAAATGATTTGGTAAATGACAAAAAGTTTACAAGTCCGTGATATTAACCCAACTTGCTAACTCGACTCACTGAAGCAAGCCAAAATATGAATGGCCCCTTGGTTGAATTGGTTCACACAGATCCACAATTAATATTATCATATAGATATCACACAGGAAAAACTCACCAGGCTTCACAGTTTCTTCCAGTATGATCCAATGGAGATGTCATAACATCTTGTAGTGGTAAACCGACCAAAGCCTGAGTGAGGTGATGTGTAAATTGTATTATCGGCTCCATAGCCGCAACACTGAGTTGAATGTCAATAGGTTCTGAGCGTAGGTAAATGTAAATTTTCTTCCATTATCTGGCGTCTATATGAATAAACCAGACACTGCCAGAATCGTGAAGACTTGTAGAATATTCTCTGGGTGATGATTAATGAGGTCAAGGCTTTTTCTATGGATATCTATGGATAAAACTCTGCAAAACCGGAACTTCGCAGCCTGCGTTCGACAGTGTAAAAGGGGTCTCCCACTATCACGATTTGCGCCTCCGACACACTACGATAGCCTTACGACAAGCGTTCCGATGAAAAAATGAAATATTTGTCGGAAGGAACAGGTCTATCGTGGAAGTGGGTTTTCTCTTACGATCAGTACTACGACACACTCCGACACACTCCGATAGTGCTACGATAGAAATGCTGTGTCGCAGGCCTTCCGACAAAATCTAACATGTTCGATTTGTCGGAGTGTGTCGGAGTGTGTCGGAGTGTGTCGGAAGCATTCACTATTAGTGTAGACTATGCACCCCCCCCCCCCCCCTCCGTTGTGCATTATTACCTACCATATCTAAAAAACTATGATTCTGGTAGCATCCGCTTGGAGATTCACCCGCACATAGAGACAGAGTGAACCAGACTTAGGCCTGGAGACTGAAGACCCACGAGAGTGAGAATCTCATGGAGGGAAAAACTAGAATCTCTTCTTCTTTTTTATTGATATATAGGCAGAAGAACCTTTTCTCTTATGATTCATTTCGAGCCATGCCGAAATCAAAGTTTAGTAATGTAGTTTTTTTTATCTGCTAGTCTCGAGAGAATGCAATGAGACCACAACCTTCCACTGGTGTCAATCTATATAGTTCTGATCGCCGATGATCAGCTCAAGTACCTGTGTCATACGAAATAATAACCACGAGTTTACGATGGTCTCCCGTTCACCCGCTAGAGGCCACAACGTCAGTCAGGAATTGTAGGGGGAAGAGGGGAGGGTGTAGGTGGTAGGCGAAGTCGACGAAGTCACTAGTACTGGTATAATAATAATTTAATTCCAGCCCCCCCCCCCCGTTCTACGCCCCCCCCCGCCCCGGCCCGCGAATTAGCAATTACCTCGGGAGCGTCCCTAGACAATTGCTCAGTTACCGCATTTCAGTCGATTCGGTAGGTCTATTTATATTATTATATATCTAGATATATAAATATAAATACCGAATGAAATGTATTTTATTATTCACCTCGGAGATTAATTTCTTCCGTTGTCTGGGTAGTCGCTCTTGTAAATGCAGTAACTACGGCGATAGTTCCTAACGCGTAGAGTGAGCAGCTCATAACGGTTTCTCTCACTCTTCATCTGCTCCTTGACCAACTCACTGGTGTTTTTCCACTCGGTTGGGAAAATTTTAAATTTCAAATTTTTGGATTTAGCCCAATTTTATCCTATTGAAGCAGGTTTATGAGTTTTATACTCGTTGTATATCAAATTGAATAAAGCCTGTTATTTGTCAATTACTATGTAATTAATTACCGCCAACTCCTGTGTCACTTCTTTTGTTTTGTAATGAGGTCAATATTATATATGTATATATATATATATATATATTTATATATATAACCCGCTTATAAGCCGACCCCGGTGAGAAGCTGACTCCCTAATGGACCCTCAGCTGAATCTTGCAGATAAATATCACTATCTACCCGCATAGCCGACAAATCAAGGAATTTCTCAAAATTCTGCTCACCTTCACCTGCATTCCTGCACTTTTCTCTGGCTGCCTCCGCAAACTTGCACGGAGATGGGCCGCGTGGCCTATGTGTGTGCCCGCAGTCTGAGCACTTGACTAACTTCCTCCCCATGTTGAAGCATGCGAGGCGTTGAAGAAAAAAATTTTCAGAGTTGAAGCGGTGAAGGTGTGGTTTGGTCAAAGACGCAGCGGTGAGTGAGGCCTGGGTATCGATCCTAGCTCCGCTCCTCGGCTCCTAGCTCCCGATCCGCGCTCCCTCTGTTGGTTCCGTTGCGCCTTTATAGGAATACCCCCTCTAGTGGTATTCTGCATATATATATATATATATATAACCCGCTTATAAGCCGACCCCGGTGAGAAGCTGACCCCCTCCCCACACACACACAGAATTTCCGGTATTATAGAGGAAACCTCGTATCCCATCGAGTTTTAATCACGTAGTAATTTACAAGGTGAAGCCACGTGAATTACTAGGTGATTCAAAGAGATGGGATCGGGCTCTGACACTAAACTCGAATGGGTTTCTGAATTTATCTCACCCATAACATTGACTAATAGGCTATCATTTGTGACATAAACCCCCATTGGATATTTTTCTTCTTTTCAACCCATTCATACGTACTACGACACACTCCGACACACTCCGACACACTCTGACAACACTGTCCCGATAGCTCTACGATTTGAAAATTTCTTATGGTAGACAAATCGCAGCACTTTTCGTAGTGTGTCGGGACAGTGGGAGCCTGGTTTAAAGCACTGTCACAATTATTTTCAACTTGGTTCTGTCCGTACGCATTGATCTGCCACATATTTCGCTATAATAACCACCTACAGACATAGGGAATCTTTCGCAGTTTCTTCCATGAAATTATAAATACTACTGCCCTCAGGTCTCTTTGCATCTGTGATTGGACGTAATGAGCCATCTTTTTTCACGACCGCACCCATAGCGTGCACACACCTGGGTTGGTCTGAAACAATCATTACTTTACCTTCTAGTAGTTCTTTGTCTAGAATATCTGTCATTTGGGTAAAAAACTGACTTTGCATTACCGAGTCATAATTTTCACGAAAATAATTCCCTTGGTAATTATGATCGACTATAGAGAAACCATTTATTAACCCATCCAGGATATACTCACAATCACATTTCCCTTTGAGATCCTCACACACATCAAGAAAGGCACACGGGTTTAACTGAAGCAAACATCCCTGAAGATAATGCTCACCTGTACATGGGCCTTGGCAAGGCCTATCAAAAGCCTTGGTTTGCCCTTCCCAACTCAACCTGGTTGGTATTTTACCTACACACTCAAATACAACCTGATCTAAGTGATTCCTCTGTAGGTCCATAGTAGGCGCCACCGTTGAGCGCCCTGCCCCGCACGCATTGTCTGTAGGCTCTTGTTCACAACGAGAACTGCAAACATAAAACTCAGAATATCCATGAAATTCATTTCAGCTTCATGTGAACATCTCAGAAGATTTTCTTCAGAGTTTAAACCTCTTTCCTTAAATGCCATGCCTTTAACCGGTGTGCATTTTTGTCCCACTCCGTACCTTTGGAGTCTCGAACCACGATTTCATCAGGAATTGTTTCAGATTCAGTTCTATTTTTACCACTTGAGATCATGTTTGCAGACAGAAAATCCACACTTTTCCCTGAATCCATCTCTAAGTCCCAGGTCACACACAGTTCTAACGGATTGTCACCGGAGATTGGACCTTCCTCCGGAAACATACAACCACCGGAAAAAAACTGAAAGATTTTCCAAACTACTATGTTCAGAAAACATCCCCTGGGCTGGACTAGGTCCCTCCAATTCGGGCTCCGAGCTAATCAAAGGTATGTCCAAACCCTGCCTATCGTGTGTGTCTGGTTGTGGATCTCGATTGGAACCCCGGTGCTGCCTATGTTTATACCGCCCAGGGTACCCTGTATCCTATTTTTGCTCTTTGCCAAGTGGACAAGAGAATGCGGGGTGTGTACCCGTGCACTCTGCGCACTCGTGGCGAAATCTACACCAGTTTAAAAAGCAGCCCTTTTTCTCGTTGAATGCCCAACAGGCACCTGCCCGTTTACCAGCCTTTTGCTCGTTCTTTCTCTGAGAGTTATCCTTTTCTTTTTCTTTCTGTGAGCTTTTCAAGTTTTCGTGTCCCAGACAACAAAAGAAACTTTCATGGTCTCCATACGTGAAGGCAGCCAGACCCATTACTTCCCCCTTTTCTCTTACCATTTGGTCATATTTCACGACCGCTTGACTGGTATAAAATTTCGCCTTATCAACAAGGAATTGTATATGTCGTACGTAGCCTGCCACTTCTACCCCTCTTTCTGCCATAGAGGCCACCATACTGGTGCTTGCAGAAATAACCTCCTCTATACTGGCGCTAGTGACTGACTTACCGAACGGTAAGTGCAAGTCCAAGTCAAAGACCGTGCATTTTCTTTTACGCTTTTTCTCTTCCCCATGACAACACATTACGTTTTGGCCTGCCTGACTTGTTCTCTCTAAGATGCCTGGTTTTAAGAACCCAGGGGAAAAGTTTGTCCTATCTTCACTTAACTTCCCTTAACGAACTACATTCTCACCTGTTATCTTTGTATTTTCCCCTCTCTGTGTATCTGAGTCCACGCCAGCTTGAGAAGATGAATAAAAACTCCTCGACATATCCAAGAAAGTTTCACTACTTCTGAAAGGGTTTGTGTCTTTTGGTCTTCCTCCCGTGCCATATTGCAACCCTGTAGCCCCTTGCGATACTGTATCGTCTTCCTTGGATAAAACATCATGCTTTCTGCGTGAAGTCGCCTGGTCTGTTCCAGAAATATCCAGCCTATCTAAGACTCGGTTTAGACTTCCCAATACGTCGTCTAATTTTCTGGAATTACTCTCAACCTTAGAAGAGAGCGTATCTATATCACCTTCAGTGCGTGCCAATCTCTCACTAACATCCTGTTCAGTTCCTAATGGATCCTCAGCTGAATCTTGCAGATAAATATCACTATCTACCTGCATAGCCGACAAATCAAGGAATTTCTCAAAATTCTGCTCACCTTCACCTGCATTCCTGCACTTTTCTCTGGCTGCCTTTGAAACTTGCACTGAGATGGGCCGCGTGGCCTATGTGTGTGCCTGCAGTCTGAGCACTTGACTAACTTCCTCCCCATGTCGAAGCATGTGAGGCGTTGAAGAAAATTTTTTTCAGAGTTGAAGCGGTGAAGGTGTGGTTTGGTCAAAGACGCAGCGGTGAGTGAGGCCTGGGTATCGATCCTAGCTCCGCTCCTCGGCTCCTAGCTCCCGATCCGCGCTCCCTCTGTTGGTTCCGTTGCGCCTATATAGGAATACCCCCTCTAGTGGTATTCTGCATATATATATATATATAACCCGCTTATAAGCCGACCCCGGTGAGAAGCTGACCCCCTCCCCACACACACAGAGAATTTCCGGTATTATAGAGGAAACCTCGTATCCCATCGAGTTTTAATCACGTAGTAATTTACAAGGTGAAGCCACGTGAATTACTAGGTGATTCAAAGAGATGGGATCGGGCTCTGACACTAAACTCGAATGGGTTTCTGAATTTATCTCACCCATAACATTGACTAATAGGCTATCATTTGTGACATAAACCCCCATTGGATATTTTTCTTCTTTTCAACCCATTCATACGTACTACGACACACTCCGACACACTCCGACACACTCTGACAACACTGTCCCGATAGCTCTACGATTTGAAAATTTCTTATGTTAGACAAATCGCAGCACTTTTCGTAGTGTGTCGGGACAGTGGGAGCCCGGTTTAAAGCACTGTCACAATTATTTTCAACTTGGTTCTGTCCGTACGCATTGATCTGCCACATATTTCGCTATAATAACCACCTACAGACATAGGGAATACATATATTATAATTATCCTCAGCTGGTAGACTGATATTCGAATAATCCAATAGATAAATCCAGGTTCTAACACATAAGATATTCGCCAATGTCTGTACACTTGCGGGCACCATTTGTTTTTTTTTCTAATGTTATCCAGTAACTCAGATTATTTTCAGGATTTTCTATATTATTCTTAATATATACTATACCAAATTCTCAGAGGAGAAATATTCAAAGGAAGATAACCCAGTCAACGCCTTTTACTGTTATTTAGCATCAATTTGATAAAACAGATATTTCCAACCCTACAACATTATGCCGTCCCAAATTTAGGCCGGAAGTTCATATAGTGTAGGTAGACGGGGCTTATCTTCTCTCACGTCTCCCACCACTTGCAGTAGGTATACACAATGTAGGTAAACGGGGCTTATCTTCTCTCACGTCTCCCACCACTTGCAGTAGGTATACACAATGTAGGTAGACGGGGCTTATCTTCTCTCACGTCTGTCTTCCACCACTTGCAGTAGGTATACACAATGTAGGTAAACGGGGCTTATCTTCTCTCACGTCTCCCACCACTTGCAGTAGGTATACACAATGTAGGTAAACGGGGCTTATCTTCTCTCACGTCTCCCACCACTTGCGGTAGGTATACACAATGTAGGTAAACGGGGCTTATCTTCTCTCACGTCGTGACGTCACATAATTGTGAGGGGTGTTCCAAGATCTGCTAGGTGGCGTGGGCATTTATGAATTATGGCATGTTCACGTTGATACGCAAGGGGCATATGTAGAGGCGTGAAACCTCATTCTGTCATCAAGCCATTATTGTTCACTTGTTCGCCACAATGCCCATACAGTATGCTATATAGATTAGAAAACAATTATCCCGATTCCACCTAGCTTAAGGACCCTCTTAGAAATAGCACATTATGATTGGTACATACTGTTTGCAGACTTATATAACATTCTCACAATTCTAGTGTTCGTTAAACAACCATAAATCATTGATTTCTTCAAAAAATTTAAATCTAATTGTCATATATCAACTGCGCCATTGTACTATTTTTTATAACCACACGATAGTAGGTGCTATCAGTATTCAATATATGATAATCTTGATATGTTTTGGACAACAAGGCTTATCTTGAGAGTGACCTTGTTCCACCGCTATGCAACCATGAATAGAGAGAACCGGAAACGGGTCGGCAGAAGTTGCCGCGACCTCATCTGCATACTCCGAATAAGCGAAGGTGATTGGCCAAGGCTTCATGTGACCCTCTTGCTGGTTTGTTTTTGTTTTGCAGGCCATGTGCGTTTGATAGCTGCGTGTCACCCTACTTGTTTGATGTTTTGGGGCGCTATGTGTCATTCCACACAGTTCCTAAGTAGTAAAACCTGGTAAGTACTTAATAGGGGCGAAACTAAGTTCCCCCAGCCCAGTCTAGTCTAGACAGGGAGGATGCCCATGTATTCTGTGGTGGGAGCAGACACTTGTTGAACCAAGTCAACCTCTAAATTACCCTCTAAATTCACTCGTGGTTTCAACAGTCATGCAGTCTCATCAGGAACAGTGTGGTAGGTACTCTTCTGTGGTCTTTCCTCCTGAATACTAGTTCGGGAGGAGGATATGGCAGCCCCACTACAATTTTGTAGGTGGAATTCGTAGCGTTTACATTCTCTCTATGTTATGTAGTCCTAACTGTCACTAGTCTACCGTATACTCTCCCCATATGTGTACAGTGAGTTTTTGTAATTTTTTCATTCCAATGGACTCAACCTACGAATCCGTGATTGGGAAAAAGTTTTGACATGGCATTTCATGGGTTGAGACATTGGTGGCATATTTGACAGTTAGCCGTACCTGTTGTCGAGAGTGTTCAAGCCATTGGGAGCATTTGTCTTCAGCCAATATATCTAGTTGAATTCTATTTTGTTGCGTAGTCTTGCTGCCTCTTTTGATTCTGGGTCTCTGTATATGTAGTCCAGTTTAGGTGTTCGTGTATCTGTTCTTTTAGTTTTCGTTTGGTTTTCCCCACATATTGTACGCCACAGGTGCTGTATTCAATGCATTAGATTACATTGGAGCTGTTGCAAGTGACGTTCCATTTTATCTGGTATTCTTTTCCAGTCGTTTTCCATCAGATGGTTCCATCCATGCAAATTTTGTCACAATATTTGCAATCTGATTTGGTGCACTTGTTGCTGTTGTAGATTTCTTGTCGTGCCCTAGTCGGTTTTTCCTTTTTTCTTGTGTTTCACTGGTCTTGGTTTCCTTGTAGCTTGTTCTGGCTTTCACCGTAGTCTTTCACATTTTTGGGTCTTTATTTTTTTCTTGTGAAGGTCCTTGGTTGTTATGGAGCGTGCCAGGATGTCCCATTGTCCTGGACGATGCTGTTGACGGCATTGTTGTTGGGGTTGTATGTGGTCACAAGGACCACATTGTCATCCTTGTTTTCCCTATTTGGTTTCTTGTTGTAGAGTAGAATTTTTCCATTTTGGTTGTTCACTCTTTCATTGCAGGCCGCTATGAGTTCAATATGATAATCCTGATAGGTTGTTGAATAGAATTTACAGCTACCTTGGAGTTGAGAATGAACTCTATTAGACCGGTATGCGTAGGATTCAGGTGTCAGAGTCTATATCAGAATGCAATCTGCTCGAGTATAGCCAGTTCAGGAATTAATAGATATTAAACTACTGAAGCTAATTATAATCAACCTTCGGGACCTGGAGGTCACAGGTGCCTTGGTAGACAGTCGCCTGTGGGACAGTTCAGTGATTCAATTTTCCACATGACTTACTCGGCAGACCCAGGAACCATGTCACCTCCAAAGGCCAAGGGTTGTTTATGATTAAACTTTATTTCAATCGTTCAATTTTTAATCCTACCCACCTGACCCTCTGAGGTTAGCTGGGCGCCCCGGGTTCAATTAATATTCATAGGTTGTGAATATTTCAACAGAGAAAGACCTCCATTGGTTGGTTTGATCACGTGCTCATAAGCGAGGACACTTATTGGCTGAAAAAAAACAGACAAAGAGCGGCGAGAAAGCCTCTCTGCCAATGGTTGCCATTGTACCTAGCTTGGTTGGATCTGTGTGGAGGCGGTGGCGCCATTCCATATCAGAAAGCCCTACCGGATTTGTCCTGGTGGAGAAACCTGGAACTAAGATAGTGGCTATGTATTCGCCCTCTGGTGTGTGTGAGGGGGATTGCTCCTTATATTCACTATGAAGAAACGTATTTTTCGTACCTTTCCTTTGATGCTCAGTAGTTTCGACTGTCTAGTCCCATCAGGCGATTGTAGCTACCCTTGTAGGTCTTTGTCTATATCATGAGATTTTTCTTTTTCCCTTGAGTCCGGTTTTTTCAATTTTATATCGGATTTGTTGAATAAACTTCCCTGTGTGGCCAGTCACTCGTGTTCGTCTCTGGGTAAAAGGACTGAGATGAATACTGGTTAAAAAATTCTTTTCTCACTGAGTGATCTATGTGTCGGTCTCCTGTGGGTTCTTAGATTTGAGTTTAGTTGTGTATGAGATAGTGTCAGTACCCCACACCATGACTGTAGTCTTCAATGCAAGCAGAGCCTGTAACCTTTGGTCCATTGGCATTAGGAAATAGGATTCATAATGTTTTGGTCAGTTTCTCAAAATCCAAGTGCTTAACCGATCCCGACTTCTCCAAAGTAACTAACACGGATCTAGATCCCGAGTGTATACTTATTAGGACTAACATTGCCAAGGCCTTTCATAAGCCATTTAACAAGCTTATTTTCCTCTACAGGTATACCATTAATACTACACGACCGAATAAGGATAAGCACAACAGTGCGGCATATACATATCCATGACTAAGCTTCGTCTTGACAAGTGACAATAGGCAAATCATGAACAGATGGTTGCAAAAGATCTCATTGTTGGTTGTAAATGATATCCACTTCTTTAGGATTGTTGACTACATTTTCCTGATCAAGCCAGACAACGATGCTGACATAATATCCTCAGGAATGCTCTCTACACATCATCTAGAGACTCACCAACTCCAGCTAACATTTCCCCTCCAGTAGGATGGTCCTGCCAGCCTGTACAGGCCTCACAAGCATTCCCTTTGTCACTGGCACACTGGGCCTCCTTTTACATGACACGACATCCCCCAGCAGAGGAAACCAAGACTGTGATCACCCACTCGGTACCACTTAGAATCCCTGCTGGTATATCCTCTAGTATCTTCTGCAATGTCCAGTCAATGATAGAGAATAGGGGAAAGAATAGTCCGTTCATATTTGTACATGATGAATGTGTCCACAGCCTGACCGTCATAGTACAAAGACACATAATTCTCATTCTGCATTATACACAGATACGAACATATCTACAAGCTGCCACTTCCATCGATTCTTCACCTCTTCTACTAGGCTCTCACCCAGAGACCACTCAGCTGATGCCTCAAAGCACCTTGATGCTTCATCTGCATCATCATCCTCGAAGTTGTTCAGCCTCAGCCACTCATCATAGAGCTCAAAGACATTCTTCTCCTATAAGGGATACTTCCATATTGTTATGAGAGTCAAGACGTAGCTATGTAGTGCTGACGCTACCACAAGTGTTCTCTTATTTCATTTCACCTCATGAAGTCGGCTCTCGCCGTATAGTGGAATGTAATCCCTGCTCCTATTGGTTGAACTTGACATGGTTGCGACCTAAGGAGTGTTTTTATTGGAGAATACCATAAACAATACTTGGTGTCCATAGTGATGACCCGGTTCCGTCCCCTGCTGGGTTTTTCCAGCAGGGGCTGACCATTTTAAGTATGAAGCGGGAGGGGGTGATTCTCATCAATTTATTAGAGTGCGACTCTTCTTTGATCAGGGATGTTGAGACTTGTGGTTTCAGAACTTACTGTTCATCATCAGGCGTGACACTCAGTGGAGTAATTTTGTGTGACAAATTTAATTCTACAGGCCTGATTTTAGATATTGTCAGGATATAAAGTTTTTTTCGGGTTGACTGCCGTCGTAGCCGTATATCCAGTTTTTTGTGAGGCGAACCCTAGGAGTCCAGGTAGGGTCTGGCTTCCAAAGATGCATATTCGAAGTGTTCTTTCAAAAATGATTCCGTTGGTGAAAGCATGTGAGCACTTTCATCCTATGAAAAAAAAATTCATCCTTCTAAATCTCGTTTGTTGAAAAAGTTCCACATAAAACCAGACAAGCTAATATGAAGTATAAATGATTTTTTGGGGATAAAGATACATCAAGATAGGGGACGATTGGGTTGGATATTTGCAACGTTTCATCTTATTTAATAAGACTTTATCAGGCAGTGTTGTGGTTTCCCTCTGGTTTCTCCTTCTTAGGTACTGTTTTTGGATTGTCTTTGTTGATGGATACTTGTTGCTATGGTTGGGTTGCTTGGTGACTTCTTAATTTTGGCGGTAAATTTGAATCATCATTTTTACCCAATTATTTGTTGTGATTAGTCTATATACATGATGATTTTCTGGATTTATAATGGTGGGGTAAATACATTTTGTATACATGTGTGCTAACAAGATAACTGTGATAATAAATAGTTAACAAGTGTAAAATTTCACAGTATAATTTCATATATACGATAATTAAGTGGTAGAAAATAAAGGTTATGCATCAAGCATAAAGTCTTCTAGTAATGAGCATATCTGTAGTGTTGGAGTGTCTCGAAAAAGTCGTTGGCAACCCTGGTGTCGAGATCTTGAAGCATTTTATAGATATTAAACATGGTTGCTTTCTTTAAATCATATTCTTGGGAATATCTCCTGTTGTCTAGATGGTACTGGTTCTTAGTGTCATGTTGATGGCTTGGGTCACGTCTTGGCAATTGATGGTTTTGTCTGTGTGTAGTAGATGGGTGCCCGGTGGTGTAGATGCGTCTGGTATCGGAGTGGGTGTGTCTATTCTTCTCGACTTCAGTGGGCTATAGGCGTCGGTATATATGGTTCGGTGTAGTCGGGTGAATTGCGAATCTCATCTATTTTTTGTCTCATTTTGGTTGATGTTGTTGAAATCTTCGGTTGTTTTATTGCAGGTCGAGTTTCATTGTCACTACTTGATTTTTCATCAGAGGATGTGTCGGAGCTGTTGTTGCTGCTGTATGATGTTTCTAGGTCTTTTGCAAGTTCTTGTTGTTCAAAAAGTTCTCCTGTTTTCTGGGGTCGATTTGGATTTCTGCGATGTCGAAATTTTATCAGTGTTTATTTTATCCGGTCGAGTTAGGTCAATGAATGGATGGGCTGCCTTCTCTGGCTTGTTACGGCCTGAATTAAAAGGAGCTCCTTTATATACTATCCTAATATAAAAAAAACGGTAAAAAAGACAAGACAAGCTGTGTTTATTATATGTAATTAATAATATGATACTTATTAGGGTTTTAGAACAATTCTATAATCAAAATTGATAATACAACATTGGATTTTCCGGAATCCAAGGAATTAATGACTAATGGCAGTGGTGTTTCCAAGTGGCAGAGATCGGAAATATTGGATAGTGGTGTAGATACAACAGAATCAGGCGTATATGAATCAGGCGTATATATGAATCAGGTGCCTACACATGAGGCGTATACACACAGGGAATAGGACAACCTTGTATATGTAAAAGCATACCTAAATACGCTGGGCGCATTCATATGTAAAATGGTGGTTTTCGTGAAGTGACAGCATTGCAGAGGATAAACTCATAAATCACTCAGGTCATACTAACAACCCTTGCTCGTATCAATTAGCTCCCTTCTGTAGGAATAATTCAATATGGGGGGCATTCGTAAAGTATGTGCGCAAAATATCTTACATTTTTTTACCAAGCCCCACACTCCCCGCAAAATTTTCAATTTTTTGTTTTTGATTTGATAAACAAAAATGACGACATACAATTCGCCGCATTAAGCAGCGTTTTTCCATTGCATACCCATTACATCACAGGCACAATCACATTAGGGCTAACTGGATGAGTTGGCGGTAATGCGGAGCTGAAGACAGTTGCTACCCACGCTACTCAAGTGGTTCCGCTTACGCGGTTCCGGTCATGTGACCACCCTACTCCGCAACCCTGCAGCTCCCACTTCAACCAGCTTGGACGCCAGCTGAAAGGAACCACCCACCCACCCTACAAAAACTCTCCACTCCCCTATCTTCAACTCTCCCTACTCCGTAGGACTTCTCAATAGCTTGTGACATTTATCTTATCTTTAATTACGGTTATCTCTGATTACTATATATAGATTTATGTCATCTTGAGTAATTCGATAAATTCTATATATCCAACTGTGCTTCTGTGTTAGTCATTACCATACATACACACAATCATCCTGCCCCATCTAATCTTTCTATGAATACCCCCTTCCTTAATACCATCCCCCTAAACACATATATTTACACTCCCAATCATTACACTAGTTTAACAATCATAGTCCTCTTACCCGCTATTGATAAACTATTAAATCACAGATGATAATAACTTATCCATAGTATACAGGATATGTACGTACAGTCCTTTATGGGATACTAACCGGTCTTCTGATCGAGTTTGGTTTCCCATCCCAGTTCATAACAAACCGATTTAATGATCGAGTTTGTTGTTGCTGTACATATTATTATATAAAATACTATTATTCCAAACAACTACTAAATTTACTTTTTCCTTTTAACTAAAAACTCAAATTTCTTTAATTTTCATCTTGAAGAGTTCATCCGAGTCTATATGATGTACTTCACTTGGAAGTTCTTCCCACAATTTTGTACCTGTATTCAGAGGCGAATTCTCGTATTTTACAATGTTTATACTTTTCATTTTCAATTTAATGCAATTGTTACTTCTTAACCCAATTGGCCTATTTTCAAAAATATTCTTCGGATCTTTTATCCACCATTTAATTAAGATAAGAAGCTGTATGTCCTTTCTTCTATCCAAAGTTCGTATTTTACAGTTGCTTAACAATTCATTTATGCTCATGTCTCTTATTTTCCTTACCTTACAAATAATCCTCAAAGCTTTATTCAAAAGAATTTGTAATTTATCTCGCTTTGCTTGGGTAGGACAGTTAAGAATCACACCTGCATACTCCAAAAACGGTAGTAACATATGCTTCATGATCAAAATACTTTGGTCCTTATTTAACTTATACCGTATTTTCTTTAGTTTAAACAATTTCATACTGAAATCACAGCATATTTTCTCATAATGTTTCTCAAATTTTAGGTTATAGTCAAGAATAACACCCAAATATTTATAACTGTTTACACACATCAGTGAATGATCGCCAATCTCTACGGGCAGATCCCTATTTATATTTCCTTAATTACCGAACCATGTAACTTTTTTTTTCTATAGTTCAATAATATCAAGTTGTTTTTCGCCCATTTATCTATCGTTTTCAGATCATCATTTACTCTTTCTAGTATTTCATGTTGTGAAGAACCAGCAGCTGTGAATCCTCACTGTGAACGTATATTATCGATGGCCCCATGCGTTATTGTTTCGATAGGTTTATATTGGTGGTCTGTTGCTTTGCAGGCGATGACACTGATGGAGACCTTCATCCCTCTCATCCTGGTCGCCATCATGCTCATTCTTCGCCTACAAGTGGCCGTAGAACCCAAAGATTCGTGTAAGTACAAATCTGCTATTATCATTTAGCCCCCCCCCCCACCCCCCTTGGATCTGGTTGCATATACATAAATAGATAGATAACAAAAAAAAAGAATATACCTATATGACCCGCTACCACAAAATCCTGTTTTCAGGTTCACCATGTTGTAACTCATTCAATTTTGGAGTTAGCCACCCATTTCTTTTTTCATTATGTAGATCTCACTAAGAACTACAACGTCATGCATAGTTTTTACTGTGGTCAATGCATTAGAGGAGACAATATGGTTGAAAAACTACCCATTTTTCACTGTTTATTTGTTGCCATAAACATGTACACACACAAAATATAAATATAAACCATATTTTCCCCTCTAAAATTGCTCTCTAGTAAGCTGTCTCATGGCAAACAATGTTTCAAGTGGAAATTAAAAAAAAAAAATTCCCCTTGAGGAATTATTCTTATGCACTTTGATCTTGGCTAAAATGTCCTTCATCTTTTCAATGCCATTTTTCTCTATGACATTGAATAATGCAAAAAATGGTTGACCACTGTTTTTTTGGCATACATTGTAACCCTTATGGTGTATTTTATGGGGAAAATCATAAGAAAAGAACTATGGACTCCAGAAATGCCAATATCCTGTAAAGTCCTTATAGCTAAAACATGCTCATCATTACGTCGCCGCCTTCAGAAATGTCGGAAGCAAAGAAAACATTTATTGATATTATAAAAAACCTATAGAAAATTAGAAAATAAGTTCTCCTTCACTTTTCCCTACATGTTCCGTACATGTTATTTTGTAAAGATGGGATTTAGTTCCTCTTTAAATCACCAGTAGGCAGCATTAGTTTTTCGATCTCACCACTAGAGGACTTGAGCTACTTCCGATGTAATTGCAAGCACACCATCATGTGGTTTTCCTTCACCGACGCGGGACAATCGACAGGTGAGTTTTTCAGATTCTCTCTTGAAACTGATAAATATGTCAATAAACATGATTAGTTTGATCAAATTAGTCCTGTAAGTAAGTCAACAAGATATGTGTTCGCATTGTGCATGCATTTAGAATGTATTCAAACCTCCAATTGAACTTTGTTAATAATTACCGGCACCCGATTGGTGATAGTATCTAGATTGTGTCCATTTTGCACTGAGCTATGTAAAGACAAAATGGCAACTTAAATATACATGTTCTTAATCAGCTCTTTTCATGGTGAAGGAAACAATTCTTGTATGGAGAAACAATGGGAATTATTAGATCTTTAATGTCTTTGTATAGTTTGGTGTATTTGTTGGCTTATTTTGTGAAATTAAAGTTAGGATTAATGACATCAATGTAAAGATTTTTTTCCCAGCGATGTAAAGATGTTTACAGTGTTTACAATTCATTCTGATATGATGGAAACATGTAATCAATGTCTATGGCAATGTTCGTCAGTGTGCTCACTTATTTTCATGTGATTTCATCTAGTGAAATTATGAATATGCTATTTTTTCCTGTTAAACATGGTGTGATGTAGACGCAAAAATGGACGACGTAAGATGTATTTGGTATGTTTGCCTAATCTGGTGTTCCATGAACTTATATATATAGAACCAAACTATACAAAATAACAGATGTGGTACAAGTATATATAGTTGAATAGAATATATTCCTAATTTCTCATTTTTTCCAGTATTTCTGTTGCAGTCCCTTAATGGTGTGAGGAGATTTCTTTTTTTAAGTAAGTCTTATTTAATCTTTTTTAGAGTGGTAACAATTTACAATAATATAATCAGATACCCAACTTATTTTTAAACTAGATAGGCCTCAAACCAAGTTTTTCAAGAAATCGGCAGGCTTTCGTGGCAAAAAATTGTCGAATCAGCTAAAAATGGAGGTTAAGTTGGCCCCTAGTAAAAAAGACTTCAAGACCAGACTTCAGAAACTTGACACCATATTGACATAAGAAAATTAGATATTAGCTTGGTCAAATGTTATGTGGCTAGGCCGTCTCAGGTAAAATCATGCTATACTGCACATGTCTTTGTTCATGTAAGTACAGTATCACCTGCCCAACCTAAATCATTTTGTATGTGTCTGAACACAGGGTAATTCACCTGTATAATACTACGCTGTGAGCTCTACCTTTAACCACTTTCATCCGTCACCGCCTTTCTGATCTGTCAAGCTTTTGTATTATCTCTATATGGTGGTGGGTTCCCATTTCCTTTTCCGGGCCTTTGACCCAAAATATATCGTTAGCTAATGTTTTGTGTATTCTGTAACGGCGGAAGTCTTCCCCAAAACATATGTACTGAGAAGAAAATTGTAATTGCTTTGAGAAACCACAAGCCCCGAGCCGTGGTTAAAACTAACTTAATTTTCATGTTTTCTTAGTCTCCCTGAGGAAGCAAATTCCACATTAAGAATATTTCCACATTCTTGCTGCACCCAACCTGGCATCCCTTTTCCAATTTTTCTAGTAATACATTTGTCATGTAATGATAAGAGATATGCAATATGTGTTTGTTACTTTTAACCTATTTATGTTGCAGTACCTGGCGATGTAAAGAGCCTTTCCTTTGCACCTGGTGATGTAAAGAGCCTTTCTTTGGCACCTGGCAACGTAAAGAGCCTTTCATTGGCACTTGGCAATGTAGAGAGCTTTTCCTCTGCACCTGGCGATGTAAAGACCCTTTCCTCAGCACCTGGTGGTGTACTATTTAGGAAACCGATGAAAGTTTATGGTCAGGGTTCGTATCCCATCGATTTTGAATCTGCTCCGTAATTCAAATTCGATGGGATACGAACCCTGACCCTAAACTTGAATCGGTTTCAGAATTTATCTCATACCATAAACGATTTATATGTATTCTCCATTATCAAAACAATAAAAGAAATCAACTTGTCAATAGAGATCGTGTTACGCACTACATACCCATCCGCCGCCATGGTAGATTATACGAGTCAATTCTCAAGGTGTACTCAAGGGGAAACGTTGATATTTTGCGAATTACTCGCACCAACGTGATAATGCACATTGATATGGACATCGCTGGAATATTTGCGTTTTGCAACATGCTGTACGCCCTGGATATAGCTGATTCATCGCAAACTTTTGCAACTTTCGCTGAACTTGGTCCCGGAATCGCGATCGCCATGCTGTCAATATCGGAGGATTGGATTGTACGGGGACCTGCTTCAATCGCTAGAGGAGTCTTCCTTGAAGAGGTTAGCATATCTGACCTTTGTTTTTGTTGATTAGTGATTGCTTCGGCGTATCTGTTTGCAAGGAGAGTCTGACAGGTCGTTTTCCTGAGCGAATGATTAGTGAAGCGCCCAGTCAGACCCGCTTGTTTCGCAAGATTTGTGACAACTTTGCCAAAGGTAATTCAAACCCATTTCAGAAGTGATATATGCTATGTCGTCAGTTAATGTCTCTTTCTGTTTTGGTGTTAAAAAGAACCCGAATCCAGGGCCTTGTTTTTTAGTCACGATATCCTCTTTGTAAGACATCTTACAGCTGTTAGTGTATTATAGATAAGACATCTTTGGGGATCGGCCAACGATTGTCCCTCAAGGGCACTTACGCTGCAGTAAGGTGTACTATAGATAAGACATCTTCAGGGTCACGTGGTTCCAAATGTCTTCCAAAGTGTCTTAGACCTAAGACATCTATGGACATGTCGTACAGAATGCGCAACTTCACTTCCCGTAGGAATTAAGCAATGGAATTTTAAGACGAGTAAGGTATACATATAACCTATAATCGTACCAAATATGAAGAAAATCGGCCGCACCGTTCCCAAGATATCGGCGTTTGAAGTTCGTCATAGCAATCTCTGCTCTGGTGGCCAGTGTACCCCTACGCTCACGTGACCCTAAATTATGCAGTGACCTCGAGTTCACTGGAGGTGGGAGGGTGCAATGGCCAGAGCAGACGTTTGCTATGACGAAGTTCAAACGCCGATATCTTCGAAACGGTGTGGCCCATCTTCTTCATATTTGGTACGATTATAAGTTATATGTCTCCCTTACTCGTGTTAAAATTTCATTCCTGGATTCGTATGGGAAGCACGGGAAATCCTCTATATACACACAGTGAGCTTTGATAGAGCCTGAGACAGTTCTATACTTGAGACACTTTTAGCGGCGATCGAGCATGCCGCACTGAGACCGTGTCTATAGCACAGCCGCCATTTTGTGTCTTCCAAACAGTCTTCCAATCGCAGATATGTCTTAAGGAATCGTTGGCCGATTATGTCGTGACTGAAAAACAGGGCCCAGGGCCCTGTTTTTTAGTCAAGACAGGTTTGGGCTGTGATCTGCAGAGATATCCTAGAGAATCTAAGACATTTTTTCAAGACAAAAGATGGCCGCTGTCCTATAGACACGGTCTTGGTGCACCACTGTAGATCTTGAGACAAATATAGAACTATCTTAGGTTCTATAATTCTACTCTTGCCGGATACCAGCTCCAGCACTGGCGCAGCCATATCAACATTTAATGGGGTCTCAGGAGTGTATTGCATCACCTAATTCTGTGGAGAGATAGGTAAGGCATACGGCAATAGTGCTGGAGGTAGGGTGTTCAAACCCCGGTGCTGGCACATCATTTTAACCAAGAAATGGTGAAAAGATTTGTTGTGGTGTGGTTGTGGGTGTGGGTGTGGGGGTTGGTGCAGGGGTGGGTGTGCCCACAGATAAAGAGGCAGGCCTAAACTCCTTCAGACCAATAACAAATTTCAATTTTCCCACAGATAATGAGGCAGGCCTATGTTAAAATTTGAATTAAATTGTTTTTGGCTTTGTCTAATAATGCAGAAGTACTATACCCCAGCCAAAGAAAAGGAGCCCGACGAGCTTCAGGAGTACAACCATTCTCCATGGATGTACCAGCATAAGTGGTCTACAAAAAAGGAGAAGGTGGCGCAAAAGATGGCAGCTGTAAAAGAAGATCAGTGGGTGGGAGTGTGGTGCTCAGCTTATTTGTTGGAGGCCCAGCAGCCCGAGGAGCATAAGGAGGATGAGGAGGATGAGATGTCCCAGCAGCTACCCTCCAAATCCTCAACATCAACTCCTGGTAAGCCTTGCTTATTTTTGTTTATGATTTTCATCCTCAGAGTACAAGTTCAGTGAGATGAAGTACAACAATTCGTTGACAATGTACAGGTAGTAGATGTGACATATTTGTCCTTCCTTTGCACAGAAAGAAGTCAGTCTTGCCCTCAGGCAAGCACCAGTGGTGGTGATATTGCTAAGTGAGTTTAAAATATGTTGAAGAACATTTGTTGTGTTTCTTTTGTTGCTCTCGAATACAAATAATTTCTAATAACATGCATTATTTCCACCTGAACACATCCATTTAGCAGCTATATAAATAAAGTAAACACTGCATATGTTTCCTGTTGCTTATTGCATAACCTTTTATAACAATTCCTTCTACTTAATGTTTTAATTTTCAGAAGTTGTCAATTGTTTCTTTGCACATGTCCTCAGTTCAGTATGTTTCAATTTTAATTTACAGAACCCGAAGCCAGACCTCAGCCCACATGTCCCCAAGAAGGGACCCCCTCAACATCTGCCTCTTTGGGGGAAAGACTTGATTTAAAGTCTTTTAATCTTTTAATATTTTCTAACTTTGTCAGCACACTTTCATAGACAAATGTTTGTCATATTTTCTTCTCAGTTCTACAACACATCCCTTATATAACAAGATTTGAACCCTCAAGCGGCAACTTGATTCTGCTCAAAAAGATTTATACAACCTCCAGAAAGCAAAGAGCCAGCATTGTCTATCATCTGGCCATTCATCTGGTGCAGATTCTGATTGTGATGATGATATTTATACCCCTGTCAAAAATGCAAAAGTGTTGATGCATACTAGTAACTTACAGCCAAAAAGATAACTGGTGATTTATAAGGCTCTTAGCACATTTCATTTGAAAAGTAAGTGATCATACACAGATATGTGTGACAAAATCAAGCAGTTCCTGGACAAACCAGAGAACAGCTGTGAGCCTCCAACAAAATGTGACAGTGGCAGAAGGTCACTAAATGAGACATTTAAGAATCTGTATTCCAAATTCATCGAGGAAAACCCAGACATACATATTTCTTTTTCCTCTTTCTGAAGAAAGAAATCACATGGCTACAAGAGTATAAAGTACCCTGCAATGAGACAGTGCCTGTGCATAAAGCACCTTAATGGCAAGGTTCAGATTGATGCCATAAGAGATCCTGGTGACCCCACATCTTTGGAGGACTTTATGCATATGACCAAGGATGAAATAACCAAAAGAGTTATGTCTCCAGAAGTAGATGAGTTCAGTTACCAAGAGTGGAAGCTGACAGATGTTAAAACCAGGAATGGTTACATCAAACAGATATAGCTCCTTCCTCTTGTGTTAGACAAAGAGGACTTTCTTTTAGAAGTCTTGTATGAGTTTGAGACCTGTCACGATCCAAAATATCGGTATGTTAAACATACAGATTATATCCCTCGGCCTTATGGATCAAGCCGGCTGCGTGTCACGCCGCGTGAGGTAATCCCCCTTGGTTACGATCAATACGGGTTGCCCCCACGCGGCTGAGGCGCAGCATATAATCCTGATCTCGACATACTCGAGTCAGTCCGGTCAGAGAGCAATGTTTGCTTTACCAGCGATGAATTTGACCGTCATGTTAAATGACATGACTGTGTCAAGCCATCGCGCTCTACACATGTTCAGAGTCGCTTCCTTACGGGAGAATAGAGTTATAAGTGCTGCGTGGTCTGTGAAAAGCGTGAAGTTCGCATCTACCAGGTAGTGTTTGAATTTTTTGACGGCGTAAATGATGCCGAGGCATTCTCTGTCCGTTGTATGGTACCTGGTTTCCGTCGCCGTGAATGCTCGACCGGCGAATTCTATCGGACGATAAAATCCTGCTACGTCTTCTTGTGTCAGCACACGACCACAGCCGGTCAGGCTTGCGTCTGTGAAGATGGTGAAGGGTTTATCGTAATTTGGGAATTTTAGCGTTGCTTCTTCACAAATTGCTTTTCTGATGGTATCGAACGCGAGCTGATGTGTAGCGGTCCATTTGAATTTGACCGAGGATTTGGTTAGGTCGTATAGGGGGCGCATGATGATAGAGAAGTTTTTGATGAAACGTTTATAAAAGTTAGCGAGGCCATTAAATGCTCTAACCTGGGATACAGTTGTCGGTGCTGGGTAGGTGGCTATTGGGGCTACCTTCTCTGGTGAGGGTGACAGGCCCTCCCTAGATATTCTGAATCCGAGAAAGTCTATTTCAGAAGCTCCAAATTCGCATTTTTCGCTTCTAAGTTTGACGTTTCCTTTGATGAAGAGTTTCAATACTTCATCCAGGTCTTTGAGGTGTTGTGACCAAGTTGAAGAGTAGACTGCTATGTCGTCAACGTAAGCTACGGCGCAGCGGAATTTTACGGTGCGCAACAGCTGGTCTACACAATTTTGAAAGAATTTTGCCGAAATAGACAGTCCCATCGGTAGAACTTTGAATCTCCAACGTTTACCAAAACTGTAGAACATGGTGAGATGCCTAGATGAGGCGTCTAGTGGTATTTGATGGTAAGCACTGTAAATGTCTAATTTGGAGAAGAATTTTGATTGAGAGTTTCCGACTGTTTCCGTAATATCATCTGCGTGTGGGAAAGAATAGGAGTGGGTGGTAATTTGAGAATTGAGTTCTCTCAGGTCGACCACTATGCGGTACTTCTCCGCGCCTTTTTTATCTTGCGAATTAGGCTTTTGCACCAAAAAGACAGGAGAATTCCATTCGGATGGGTCGTGAACTTCCTCTATTTTCTAAATTATCAAGACCGCATCAAGATTTAATGAATAATTGTATCACCTCTTTGCGCCAGCCAAGCATCTTACTCTCTCTACCAGAGCACACTAGTTTGTAATCCTATTTATTCGGTAACTACAAATTATGTCATCATAACTTACATTTTTTCAATAACTCATCGAAGTAAGTTTTCCGTTTCGCCCGGGGATAGTGTCACGATCCAAAATATTGGTATGTTAAACATACAGATTATATCCCTCGGCCTTATGGATCAAGCCGGCTGCGTGTCACGCCGTGAGGTAATCCCCCTTGGTTACGATCAATACGGGTTGCCCCCACGCGGCTGAGGCGCAGCATATAATCCTGATCTCGACATACTCGAGTCAGTCCGGTCAGAGAGCGCATTGTAACACCATCTGCAATAAAGCTTGTAACGGGACGAAGCCTTGGAGTCACTCATTTAGTTTACTAGTCACACAGATAGTAACAGACCTTGTGTAAGCATGTACATGAAAGAACAGTTTTTGCAGATGGATGCCCTCAAGGAGAGGATGGGCGAAGATGAGGTTGCTGTCCAAAACAATCTTGAATGTTGTTATCAAGATAAACCTTCTGCCTTGTACTATGACTGCCATCAAATCACAATCCACCCAGTGGTGGCATACTTCAAAACAGCTGGCATACTCCAACATCAGAGCTTCATTGGGGTGACTAATGAGACCAGTCATGCAGCTTCCACCACTTATGGTTTTTTAAAGAAACTTGTTCCATCTGTTAAAGCTATCCGACCTGGCCTAAAATGATTAACTTCAGTACAGATTCACCCAGTACAGGAACAAGAGTGCTGTCCAAATTATTTCTCAAGGTCAGAAAGAGTTTGGTATACAGATTGGGTGGAACTTCCTTGAAGCAGGACATGGGACGGGCCCTTGTGATTGGGTGGGGGTACCCAACAGTTAGCAGACATAGCTGTAAAGAGAAGGGTACAGATTTCCTGTGCCAAAGAATTCTTTTAATTGGAGTAGAGAAGCAAAGCCTGCTCTCATGTTCCTTTTCTTTGTGTCACACCATACAGGGGTTCCAAAGCTCTGTCTACATCAGAAAGACATCTTGTCATGAGGACTGCTGTTTAGTTCAGCTAGTTTGTCACAGATGGATAAAAACAAGTTCAAAATGTACAGGAAACTACTACTATTGTCCCAGATGCACAAGATGAAAATGAAAAATACGAAGCCTTCATCATAAAGGCTGATGATGATAAGAGTAATGACAACATTGATGACACAGGGATAGAACAGGAGATGGGGATAGAGCAGGAGACAGGGATAGAACAGGAAACAGAGTTGGTAGAACAGCAGACAGGGGTAGACAGCGACCAGGGAGACAAAGGACTGGAGAGGGACAGAGACAAAGAAGCAGACCAAGAGAGAATAATACAGTGACAGAGGTGGGAACCTTTGTGGCAGCAATGTACTAAATAAGTGGTATGTAGGCAAAGTTCTAAAATTCTTTCACACAAAGTGGTCTGAAGAAGTGTTACCAGGGTGAAATTAACATCAGAGACATTTTATTAGTATTCCATGTTGTTTAACGTGTTTAAGCATTCTCAAAGTGAATGAAAAATGTCAAAGCTGTGACCCGATACAACGTCATCTGTGAGGATACATTTCTGCACTGGTCACAGGGGCTTAAAAGGAGAAAATATCATTTTAGAGAATCTCTATATCGCAGGGTATTTTAACATGGTCCATTTTCTGGTTCTGGGTGTATGAGTAACGTAAATTTTCATTGGTTTAGCTTAATTCATTGCTGCATCATGTCAGTAGTTCATGTAAATGTCATACGGAAGTTCATTGGAGTGATTTATTATAGTGCCCTGGGATATTTTAAATATACTCCAGTGTTAATTCTGTGTCTGAACTATTTGAATTGTATTTGTAAATTATTTCATGTACTTGAACATGCCTCTGTGTTCACAGAGTGAATACCAAATGTCAATGCTGTAAAAACACAAAGTTTCATCTAGTTACTACTAGACTACAGGGCAGTTTGTAGTTTGAAATGCTAGTTATGTCACCAAGTTACTTTACGTCGCCCAAGTTCTTACATGTTTTTCTAAAGAAAAAAACCAGAATATTCTATCTTTTAAAACACTTTTGTACTGCAGCATGTACAAGGTTTGGTTAGCGTGGTTTAAAACCAAGAAATCTAGCCTGTGTTCTCCTCCTGTATGTGCTTAGAATTGTATCTAGGGTGAAAATGGTTTTTGACACATGTTTCAAAATTTCTTCATGTGGTTGAACATGCTTCTGCATTCACAGAGTGAATCAACAAGGTGAAAGCTGTAAAAGTTGTCTAGTTACTATTAATATTTCCTAGTCTCAGTGCAAGCTGAGAATATTGTACTTTGAAAGCCTCTTTAGGTCGCCAGGTTATCTTTATGTCGCCATGTAATGCTAGCCTCTGTTCAGATATGGTTGGAACTTATGCAATTAAATTGTTGAAAACCTATAGTACATGGATGTTTTTCATTGTTAATAAAAGAAAACCACATTTTCATTATACTTGAAAAAATATTTGTCTCTCTGTTGTTTGTTGTAGCACTATTGCTATCTAAATGAAGAGACGTCATTGGAATATAAAGGTTAACCAACACAGATATGATTATTAGTCCGTATGAAGCATAAGTCTCCCAAAGTCCTATGTAGGTAGTAGTAGTGTAGAGTCACAGGCAAAACTGCTTAGAAGTGCGCAAGGCTGCCACCATTTGAGTGGTTAACTGGGCCAGCACCAGTGGGGGGGGGGGGGGGGGGGTTATGGTGTAAAGAGTTGAGGCATTGGACGCCCAATCTCCCTGGTCCCTAATGCAAGCTTCCAGCACCCTTGCCCCCCACAGGAAACTGGCTCCCCTCTTCTGAAGCTGTGGGAGCCAAAAGGGGAGGTATTGACACCTTTCTCACGAAGCGGTGAGAAGACAGCTGGGGGCTGTGTATCATTAATGACCAACACCAGGCAATCAGGAGGGACATCTGGCATGAGGCAGAGAGTTCAGATAAGTCTTGGTGGGGCCCGGGCGGTGGCCCTTGATAACTGGGAGGGGAAGTATATGTGTCCTTGTCTGGAACTGGTCTGTCTTTGACCACCTGATTGTGATTGATAGGCCTTCTGGTGTTGCGGTGCAAGTGGCGGGATGGGTCAAAGGACTTCTCTGATGTTGGGAGCAAATTTGACCGTCTCAGGAGGCCAAAGAACATCATTAGGGCTGCTGCCCTGATGACCACCATTTGCGGTGATGTGATGTCCAGGCCATTTGATAGGGTTAATAGGAAGTCCGGGGTCATTGGCTCCTTGTGGTATACCCTCTGTCCCATCTTCCTCCTTGCCCCTCTCAGTATGAGGTGAAGTTGATAATTGTCTTTGAGAGGGTAGTACAAAAGCGTCTCTTTGTGTAAGTGGGAGACTGCCTCCAAATATTGCTTTAGGGAGTAGAACTTAAGACAAGTGGACAAATAGGCAACACACCTAATTAAAGTCTGATTAGTCGCTGGAAAAGGCATGAGAGCGTAGTCTAGGTACAGAAGTCTAGGTACTTTTTCCTATGAGATGCATAGGCCCTGTTGGTATTGTGGGCAAGGGCATTGTTGGCCAGGGTTTTCACCCTATGGTCTAACTGGTTAATATCCATATTAACGATAAAGCACTAGCCATGGCCATGTAAAGTAGTTCTAGTCCATCCTCCTCGATACGGCTGGCCACATCAGCTAAGATATTATAGCACCCAGGGTAGTAACTGGCCTTCAGCCTGATATCGTAAACTTTCCCAGAAAATTTCCCCACCAGGGACTCCAACACCTTGTGGGAAACCATTCTGTTACTGAACATATCATTTACACTAATTTGCATTGCCTCCACTTCCTCCCTTTGATGCTGTAGGGTGTCTAATTCCACTCACAGGAAGGTGAGGCTCGTGGTCGGCATCACCCCCTTATTTTTAGTTGACTGCAAAGCCTAAGAAATCTGTGGAGTGTGTTGAGCGCATCAAGACACTCCTTCTTTATCTTGCCTCATACCATGCTGGCATTTCTAGCCACAGGCATTGGTTTGGCTTGTGGTACGGACTGTTTCCTTGGGACTAGGGTGAGGGCCTCAATGGAGAACACCTTGTCTCCCCACCTGTACCCATTTTGGACCTGGAGCTCTTCGTAGCATGTATCGAGCCCTAGCAAGGATGTCCACATGAATTTAGATGCCAGCTCAAAGATGTACACCATGTACGCCAGGTAGTCCTCCAGGTTGGCTCTGCTAGGTCACCATCTCTCATCAGTTGGTTTCATCTGGACTGAGCACCGTTGTCCTGTCCTCTGCTTCTGTGAATCTGACTGTGTCTTTTTTCCTTTTTGCTATACGTAGTTTCACATGCTCAGGCACAAAGTCTGACACCTTGAGGGGCTTCTTTCCACCAGCCTTGATCATCAGGAGCACTGTGGGGTCATGTTTAACTTGCTGCTGGTCAGTGCTCTACTCGCTTACCTTCAGAGCTTCTATGACCTTCTCCCACCCAGAGGCTGCATTAAGTAAGGCCATGTTATTGTTGGCCTTATCCATCACTGAGGGCATGTCATTGTGTCCTCGCTGTCCTCTGACTTGCTTCTCCTCCTCTCAGGCGTCTTCGTAAAGTTTGGGTTACCAAGATTGGCCAGACCTTGCTTTAACCGCCTGGCCTGGCAGCATTGTATCCCTAGCTCCCTGACATCATCTGCTGTTATAATGATTAGGACGTTGAAGTTTTCATACTACTCAGCAGATAAAACTTCTGTGGTCTTCCTTTTGAGGCCCACCAATTTTGCCCATGCCATGAACTCAAAATCTGCCCCGGTCTTATGGGTTTCTTCACTATTTTTGTCAGCCAAGATGATTTGTGACTGGTAAAACCATGTGCTACATGTGGGCCCCCTGCAGGGAAGTGTCTGGTCTCCCTGGTCAGTGCACGTTGGGGGAAGGGGGTTGACCATGGGAGGTCAACCAACCCACTGCCATGCCCTCTCCCATCTTTCATTTAACCTTTATATCTACTATATACCTCCTAAAATTTCCTCAAAAATTATTTTTCATTGACATTTTGCACGGTATTTTCACTAAGAAAAGATATATGAGTAAGTACAAATTAATTCTCAAGAAATTATAAATATATCTTTATAATGACAGAATTTGAGAAATAAAAATGCATTTTAGATGTAAAATGACACATCTTTACGTTGCCACTTTTGCATAGAGTAATGCCACTAAATTATATAATTTAGGAGAAATTAACCTTCACTTTTGTAATAATGGGGTGTTTAACAGTAGCATCAGATGGATATTGGTCACACATTTGTAATTTCCTTGACAGGGTAGCTGTTGACACAAAGCATTATACAAAATTTGAGGGTTTTTTAATCCAATTTACGGTGGGTGATGCCTCCAGGCATCACCGCAGTATATCAGGTGATGCCTCTCGGCATCACCACGGTAGATCGGGTGATGCCTGGAGGCATCATTTTCACGAAAACAGACTATATATACAGAAATAATGGAAAAACAATCATGAAATTTTCACAGAATGTACGGATGACATGGTTATTAATAAATATGTATCGAAAATTAGACAAAAAGTTGGTCACATGAACTTTTAATCGAATAAATGTGGGAAATACGAACAAGAGAAGACAACCAGGCAGAATCACCACTCCCACCTGCCAACATGGAGGATTTGGACTGTCGGGGTCTATTCCCGATTGATATTTCGAATTCTCTATTCATCCAAACTGAACATAATAGATATGGGAACAAACCTCAGAGTGTGGAGAATATTCCCGTATAAGTCACTGCTCATATTTTGAATCTTAAAACCTTGTGTGATATGATTTTCTAAGTCGCCTAGGTCCGCTGTCATAGTTAGCCCACTAAGCGTAGTGGGCGATCCGATGATCACATTCATCTATTTTCTAATCTTCCCCTCTCCCAAACCAATTGATATATATACTGGAATAACCCTCAGAGTGTCTGGTTTACTCCTATGTACCTCCCTGTTCATTTTTGTACTGTTAAAGCCCCTACGAAATGATTTAGAAAATGACATCTTACGCTTGGCAACTCTGTGATAACCCCGCTCCACAGTAGACGCCATGTTGAAGCAATATAGAGTAGAATGTCTATAGGTTCTGAGCGTAGGTAAATGTCCATTTTCTTCCTTTATCTGGCGTCTATATGAATACGCCAGACACAGCCAGAATCGTGAAGACTTGTAGATTATTCCCAGGGTGATGATTAATGATGTCATTGCATTTTGTATGGATAGCACACCAGCAGTTATAACTTGTAAGTTATAAGTTGTAACTCTGCAGAACTGCGACTTCGCAGCCTGCGGTTGCTAGTGTACGCCACGGACACACTTTTTGTGTGATCGATGTCTCAACTTGATCCTGTCCATATGCATTGATCTGCCGGCTATTTCTCCATAATAACCACCCACAAACGTAGGGAATATGCTTGTCCTCGGCTGGTAGATTGATATTCAAATAATCCAATAGATAAATCCAGGTTCTAACACATAAGATACTTGCCAGTGTCTGTAGACTTGCGGGTGTCATTTGTTTTTTTGTTAAACGTTATCCAGTTACACAGATTTGTTTCTGGATTTTCTAAATTATTCTTAATATATACCATACAAAATTCTGAGAGGAGTTCGGGAATATTCACAAGGAGACAGCCCTGCCAATGCCTTTTACTGTTATTTAGCATCAATTCGATAAAACAAATATTTTCAACCCTACAACTTTACAACAGATCTAGTCCGGAAGTTCAAGTTGTCTTTAGGCGAGGGGTGTAAAATAACAAGTTTTCTGGAGTGTTGTCAACATGACATAGAGGGAAACAACTTTAACAAGCAATTCCTACCTTACCTAATAAATATACTTGTACACATCAATAGATAAAAAGGTCTATGCTACTGGAACCACTAAGTGTATCAATAACATGGTGGGGGATAGCTCATAGATCCAGATATCCTTAAATAGCACATCAAGATTTTGTCACTTTTCACAGATTTAAAGTGTTTGTCTCTTTACTTTGGCAGACATCATTCAATATTTTTGTCAAGTATATATTGTCTTTTGCTAACCTTGTTTTCCAGCCTATAATATGTCCAGCAGGCCTCATGCCAGTATTGAAGCCTGTATCCATCTAGCAACTCTGGAATGTGTCGTTATTTTCTATATTATAAGAGACACGAGAGTAGTTTGCCCAAACACGCCAGCCAAATTGAGTGATGACTGCGATAATTTATTGAGTATATAATAACAATTACATAAGTGACAAATTTTTTTGGAATGATCAGGACGTCTAGTTCGGTGTGGGGTAGACGGTGAACACGTAAGGTGTCATGAGTGGGCGACTGGTGTCGCTTGCAGTGGGTTGAAGTCTACCCACACCCCCTCTAGTGGTACTCTGAGAATATACCCGACTAAAGGCTATATATACCCTTAGTCTACACATATTATAAGAGACACGATAGTAGTTTGCCCAAACACGCCAGCCAAATTGAGTGATGACTGCGGCAAGCCAAACTAATTACTTGAAAACATCTAAACAATTTGCAATTGTGTGGTCTAGTGACAGTTTGCTATCAAACATGTCCGGAAGATAAAAGAGCACACTCCAAGACTTCCAGTCTCCGATACGCTTAATCTGGTGTATCGGAATACCAATACTTACCAAGAAACTTGCACCGCTTCGTCTCAGGCTGTGGGGGGTGTACAACCTTTTAAGACCTACTCGTTCACATACCATTTTCAATCGAATACGCAAATTTTCATAAGAATACGGCTTATAGGCCCTAGAATAGATTGAAGATAACATGCCCACAACTTAACTGGGCACAAACAAGATTCGGACCGTACAACCGGGATCTCCAGCGTCCTTTCCCAGTATTGAATCGTTTTTGACTATTTAATAATCAAGTTAAAGCCATAATCTGTGGTTTTTACACTTGACTTAGACAGTGTATGATTAGACTCTGTAATATGGCCCTTCCTTAGAAGGCAACGAAAACAAAGACATACTGCAAACCAAAAACATAAATCCTCAGGATCTGCGATATTCAAGTTGCGATAAATTTCTACCAACTTTGATGGTGAAATAACTTTTGACCTGATCGGATTATCTCCTAATAATCGTTTACCTCCTCTGAGTGTCATTTTAATTTTAAATGAACCTTTATCCACGTGAGGTATGTCCAAAAAGTTGTGTAGGGACCATACCGCACTTAAATAATTACAAATTGATGAATATACGAGACTTATAGTCAAAAAGGTTATGTACAAGCAAATGGTGTCAACCTATGCTGGTAATGGAGATAATTCAAAATTCAGTACAGAAATTAAAATATCTTGTCCATTGAGATTTCTTAGACTTCCAGGTACTGTCCACCCAGCCAGATACTTTTAAATTTCTGCACCGTTCTCGAAGGTCCTCATTTTTTCCTGAAACAACAACATGGCGGAGTTGTTTTATTTATACAAGCAATAGCTGTTTGGACATGGTTATTACTGTTTAACCTAGACAGTGTGTCAACGAACACATTCTCAGCCGTGGGAATATAATGTGGGACTACCCGGATGTTATGGATAGCTAAAACCCAGAAAAGCTCTCTTAGCCAGAACATGGCCGATTCATTTTTGCTTTTTCCCAATTTTAACATAGCACAGACCTGAGTGTTGTCACTATAGACATGGACAACTCGATTTGAGAAACGCTGGACCCAGCAGACTATACCTCTCAGTACCGGCCACAACTCCATAACCGCCATAATGCTGTCATAAGAATCCTCCAATGGTCCCATTTCTAGATGGGTGCAATCTGGTAATTGATTTGTCCAAGCACCAAAAAAAAAGTCATCTGACAAAACCTCCAAAACCAAAATTTGATGAATCTGTGACCAAATAGTCACAATTTTTGGGTTTAAAAAAAAAAAAATTTTATTGGAAATGATTCGCCTGTATCAATACAATGCGGTCTACCATCATCACCATTTTAATTATGATAAAGAATACACATTAATATGAACATGTGAAGTCTAATGGCTTGAAGCAGCTGTCATATTTTTTTTTTTATTTTCTTTTTATTGAAATCAAAATTCACCAGTCATGGTGGTCTTACATTTTGTTGGCAACTTCCAGTTTCAACTTCCGTATGTACATATTGATCGCCATTCTCTCATAATAAACATATATACAATCATGATGATGAGATAGTATAAGATTTAGGTGAGACTGCCTTGTAGGCCTTGTAGGCCGAGCTAAACTTAGTGGAAGGCACAGGGGAACGCCTCAGTTTGGTCACAAGTATTACTCAAGCGTGTGGGTAGGGTCACGTCAGTGTACTCTACGACAAGGATCGGGTAGGTTTTCTTTACTTTTCATTATCAACTTAAAAGTTCTTTTTGTTGGGGCCGCTTTTAAAGTTTCATCCTGGGCATTCCACAAAGAATATCCTCGATACATGGGGGAAAGCTTATAGTGTTCAGTTTTTGGTTTTGGTAATTTAAACAAACTTTTTTTACTAGAGCGCAAGGATCGGACCTGGTTGCTAGGTAATTCTGCATTAGCCTGAGTGGTATATGTTTTCCTCATGTACGTCAACGCCAACTCCTCGCGTCTACACTGTAGGTTCTTAACTTTCGTTAGACAGTGTAGCTCTTCGACAGTGTGCACCCTTGCCCAATCTCCCACGGTTTTGTAATCTTTGTAACTTTGTGAGCAAGCGCACTGTGCTCCCCTCAAAAATAATAGAGCAATACTCGAATAATGGAGCTATGGTCTGTTTATATACTTTACAGGCTACTCCTCTTGACATAATTTTTCTGGATTTGCTGAAGTTGAACAAGCGATAATTTTTTATTACAGATTTTAGGTGTTTCTCAAAATTGAGAGTGCTATCAATTTCACAGCCCAAGTAGGTGTAGGAAGACACATTGGTAAGCGCCGACAGGCCAGCAAAAAGCTTGTATGTTTCTGTTGATTTAAGCTTGTTTTGTGGTGCAAACCAACAGTATTTCGTTTTTCCAATATTCAGGGTTAGTTGATTTACCTCAGCCCATTCCATAAAATTATCTAGAGCTTTCTGTACCCTTCGTACTGTCGGTCCTGGGTCCCCCCCTGAGGACCATAAAACTAAATCATCCACATACAAGAGGCACTTGACATTGCCTAGTACCTTTACAACATCATCAATGTAATATATAAATAGGAGAGGACCCAGAACCGAACCCTGAGGAACACCAAAGTCAACATCGCTCCAAGACGAGACACTGTCTCCAAAGCGTGTGCGCTGATGTCTATTGTTTAGATAAGACTCTATCCAAGATAAATGATTGGCTAGCAAATCTAGTCTAGTTAATTTCTTAAGTAAAAGGCCGTGGTGCACACTGTCAAAGGCCTTCTTCAAGTCGATAAATATTGCACATGTATAAAGCTTATCTTCTCTTGCGAGGTACAGATTGTTAACTAATTGATAAACAGCATCGATGGTGCCTTGGCCTTTCGATACCCGTATTGCTCATTGCATAGTAAGATATTTTCCTCTAGAGTTAGCATAAGGTACTGGTGGAAAAGTTTTTCGCATATTTTTCCCAGTACAGGCAATAGGGAGATGGGTCGCCAGTTCCATGGGTTCTTTAAGTCCCCTTGTTTTGGTAGGGACGTGACAGTCGCAGATTTCCAACTTGAGGGGAAAATGCCTTTATCGTAACAGTTTTGGTATAACTCAGCGAACTGTGGGATAGTCCTTTGCATATATGATTTAAAAACTGAAGTTCAGACTCCTTCGATACCAGACGACTTTCCTACAGCTATCTCATTCACAAGCCGTATTAAGCATGGCAACGCAGCAAGAGACATCTAACAGACGTTTTAAGAACTCATACTGACGCGACGTGTCACATCACGTGTCAGTCTCTTCAAATTCGTTCAAAGACTCAAAACGTTTCTTTATCAGACCTTATCAAAGTGTCCCATGGATTACGTTTTTTGGACAAGAATTTTCTCAAATTATGCCGCCGAAAAAGGGAAACATCTCATCCAAGACCACAAAGGTCTCTGCTCCGGGCGAAGGCCGCGTCACCAGAGGTGAAAAAAGGATGGACCTCATACAGGCTCAGATTGAGGGCCTTAGGGAGGCCATTTTGGCGGCGGCATCTGCATTGGCCCATGGGAGCGATGCCGACCAAGAGAGGCAGAAAAGAAGCGATATGCATCCTCCACTGCCTACCAAGAACTTTTTGGCGCCTCAGGGGACGGATCAAGCGGTCGTCCCTTGCACGGGAAATCAAGTCAACGGGACGGATTCTGCAGCCATTGCCACAGGGACGGCAATGGCATCCAGGGCTCCGGTTTTGGCGCCGAGTTGTTCTCTCGGCTCACGGAGGGCCGGTTGGCCCAGGGTTGGAGCTCGGTCAGCGAAATCCAGCACCTCCGGACGGCAATCTCTCGGGCCGAGGGCAGCAGGCTCGCTAAGGAACAGGACCCCCAGAGTGCCGCAGGGAAGGCCAAAAACAAGGTTCGTCAGGGTGGAGGGAGCCACGCCCCCTGCCCGGCCTACAATACAGAGAAGGGGTGCGCTCTCCAAGCACCGCACATCGCAGCAGCAGGAACAGTCGACCACGTCTGCGATTACTGCTATGATATCCTCAGTCTCCACCACCCTCACGCGGCCAAGGATTGCCGCATCAAAGTCAAACATGTGAATGCGGCAGCCTCCAGGAGTATCAACCGGCCCTTTGGAGGTAGGGCAGGTACGCCTGCCGGCCTCGACTGATTTGGATCGACCGCACGCTTCCAGCCGGCACGCAAGGACTTGCCGCTCGGAGAGCACTTGCGAAGACCTGGGCGGGGAGGTGGACAACTCCTCGTCCAATCACGTGCCGTCCCGGTAGGCGGGAGCGGTCAGTGGTTTTTGGCACCCTAAACCCTCTGCGGAGTTAGGAGAGAGGTGCCCAGGGTTTACCCCGGATTATGAGTCTATTATTAACCATTACCCTTATCCCCGGATGAAAGTAGAGAAGCAGTAGCTGGGAGTATAAAATTTTATTTAATTTTATGTAGTAAAATGCAGTATAATATTTATGGCGACCTTACTGGACGGCATATTAAAATGTAATGTGGATATGAAGGTAAGTAAAAGTAGATAAATGATAATTGACGGTAGAATGGATGTCAATTATTAAAATATTGAAGTAAGATATACAATGGAGTTGTATAGATAATACAATGTAATTGTATAAGATAATGAAAAAGTGGCCTACGTGAGTAGGTGAAGAAGAGAGGTTGTGGGTGGGTGGGACGAAAATTGGTACTGTAGTACGTGCGTACTGCAGGGCGGGTGAAGGAGAAGTGAGGCCGGGGTCTGGACCGGGCTGTACCACGTGACTGCGTAGTAAGTGTGAAAGCCGCGAGGGGGCAGGAGGGGCGCCCGTGAGGCGCGGTAGAGGGGGACACCGGGGGAAGCAATGACTACCCCTGAGCAAAGCCCATGAGTAACCCATTACCCTTATCCCCGGATGAAAGTAGAGAAGCAGTAGCTGGGAGTATAAAATTTTATTTAATTTTATGTAGTAAAATGCAGTAAAATATTTATGGCGACCTTACTGGACGGCATATTAAAATGTAATGTGGATATGAAGGTAAGTAAAAGTAGATAAATGATAATTGACGGTAGAATGGATGTCAATTATTAAAATATTGAAGTAAGATATACAATGGAGTTGTATAGATAATACAATGTAATTGGATAAGATAATGAAAAAGTGCCAAAAAGGCCAGTAAAAGGTGAGGGGGGGTGGGAAAAAATTATGAATGTTTGTTTAGGGACCGGATTAGAGCAAGGTTAACGGCCTTTGCATCAGTGTCCTTGATGTAATGTCGGTGGGAATTGGACCTCCAGCCGCCATAGCGCTGGATGGATAGCTCAGGCATACCCGCCTGGTATGCCTGAGTGGCGGCAGCCTTCCGGAGGCTGTGGAGGGTGTAATCGGTAGGCTGATTAGCGGTGAGTAGCAGCGCTTTCCACTCCTTGCTCAGAGTCCTGGTCGTTATTACTTGGCCGTCTGCCAGGAGTAAGAACGGGTCCTCGGGGCTGGCCGTGGGGGCGGCCGCGATCATTTCCCTGACCGCCCGTACCGGACACGAGGACGGTTCGGCGGACGCCTGCAGGGTGACTGTCTTTTCCTCGCCCACCATCTGCATGTTCTTTGCCGCCTTCACGCGTATCGACACCTGTCTCGGCGTGACCACGACGTCTCGGCGTGACAGGTGTCGCGTCGAGTCGAACTTCGTCGCAGATGGTGGGGCGACCTCGCTCTGCCGCAGGGCCGCGTAGAATATCACCAGGATAGCTGCCCGCAGAGCGATGTGTAGGGGTGACTCGTCGAGGGCCTCGAGGGCTGCCCTGAGGACGTCCATCGGCACCGCCGGCTTGACGTTCGGTTGGTAGGTTTTGTTGCGCCTCATAGCCTCGAGTGCACGTCTCACCCTGAAATCCTCCGTCGGCGCGACGTCGCCCCCCGTCAGCCGTAGGTGCGACCGCACGTGTGATAGCTGGTTCGCGACCGTCGCCGGCGAGGGGGCGTGGTCCGCGACGTATTCGAGGAACGCCGTGGTAAAGCTGACGGTAGGTTTCTGGGGGTCGGCGCCCATCCGGCGGCAGAATGCGAGGTAGGTCGCGACGGCGGAGCGCTGGTTCGCGACCGTTCAGGGGGCACGCGCCTCGCATTGCCGAGCAGATGCCCTCGTCTGGAGCGATCGTAGCGCCGGATCTGCAGGTGAGACGTAACACAGGGTTGAACGAAACATGAGTACAAGGCATGACCTCGACTAGGGAGTGGAATTTTATGTACCTAGAGGCCGTATCAAAGTCCCTCGAGGTTAGGTGTGCCCGGCTGAGCGCGTCGGCCACGGTATTGAGGGCACCCGGGACGTGTGTGTACACGAAGTCTACTTGTAGTCTAGCCTGCACCATCCAGGCTTGACGGGCACACTCGGCCAGGACGGGGTTCCGGGCGCGTCCCGACCGGAGTGCCTGGACGGTGCCCATATTATCACAGTAGACTTCCACCCGGGTGCCGCGGTCACGGTCGGTTAAGAACGTGCACATCGCGTATACCGTGTTGAGGGCCTCGAGCTCCGCGATGCAGGTAACAGGGTCGTTCACTGGACAGACGCGGCCGGAGTACGAGTAGGTCCCGTCTGTACCCCCGACGCCGGACAAGCACGCGTCCACGATCAGGCACTTGGTCGGGGGGCCTCGGGGGATGAGGGCGTGGCCGTTCCAACCGTCGGCAAAGCGCAGGAACCATTCGAAGTCCTGCCGCATCTCGGAGTTGATGTTAATGTAGTACCCGCCCATCCCCCGGAGGGCCTCGAGCAGTTTACTCACAAAGGGGCGCGCAGGCCGGATACACTTGGCTACATGTAACACGCGCCCCAGTATTGATTGCAGCTGGCGTTTCGTCAGCGACCGCTTCTGTGCGACCGCCCTGACATGCTCTCGGACCTCGTGTAGTTTGTCCTCGGGGACGGAGAGCGACATGTCTATGGAATTGATCACGATACCGAGCCACGTGACCACCTGGCTGGGGGGCTGAGCCTTTTCCCGGGCCTCGGGGAGGCCCAGCTCCTCGAAGAGGGCTCGGGCGATGGCGAAGTCCGAGGCCGCCTTTTCCTCGTCGGGCGAGAGGATGATAAGGTCGTCCAGATACATGGCGGCCTCGACCCCTTTCTGGCTGAGGATCTTAACTATTGCTTCTGCCACACACTGCATGTGGTAGGAGGAGGCACGGGCACCAAAGGGCATCGCCGTATCACAGTAGAATGCCTCCCCCCACGCAAAACAGAGCAACGGCCAGTCAAGGGGGTCGCAGCGGAAGTTCTTGTACGCCCGGGATATATCGATGGTCGACATGAAACTCCCGGGCCCCGAGGCCACCAGGCGGCCGACGAACCCATCCACGGTCGGGAGGCCATGCTCCCGTTCCTCGCCGTAAACCGAGTTCTTGACGATATAGCCGTTGACGCTGTCTTCCTTGGGGTACGTCATATCGGTTATCACTCGGCGATCGGTAGTACCTCTCTTCTCACGTGTCATTAGAGGCGACACGTGACACCAGGGTAGGAAAGGGAGGGCCTCGAACGGCCCCATGAGGTTGCTGTACCCCTTCTCCTTCCTGATGAACTTATCCACCTGCTCCGGGTACCCTGTAGCACTGGGGTGGTTGGGTACCCCGCGGGTATCGCTTATCGGCCCGGCGTAACCCAGTGGGAAGCCGAACCTGATGAAATCGCTCAGTTCCTTGCTGCCGGGGATCCCGGAGAGATATCGGATCCAGACCGGGATGTTGAGGTCCGTGGGGATCTCGATACGGGCCCCGAGGGCGTTGGGTAGGCCCGTGCGCCTCACAATATCGTAGATGTGGGCGTGGTCCGGCGGCCCGTGTGCCGCGAACTGCGGCCAGTTGGTTCTCCTGTGTCCGGCGAACGCCTCGGGGTCGGTCCGGACTCCGGCGACAGGTATCCCGGTCTCACAGAACTTTCTGACGGCAGCGAAGTCGATGGGACTGAGTTCGCGGCCGTCCTCCCGGGGCAATTGCCGAGCCAATTGCTCCGCTTCCCCGCTAACACTACCACAGGCGGGAGTGTATTCCTCGGTGGGCGGGGCTGCACGCTCCGTGCTTCCCCCCACGTGCGCGGCACGCGCTGTTGTTGTCACGTGGGGGGTGACGTCATCACTCCTGCACTCTTTGATCGGGTCCCCCTCGCCGAGTGCACTCGTACCGAGGCCGAGGGGTGCGTCTCGCGCCACGCTCACTCGCGGGGCGCGTCCGGTCCGTTTTTTGAAGCCGTGCCGTGTTGTTTCTGCACTCCTAGTTCGGTGGGGCGGACCGTGTGTCCGGCGTGCGGCGTCCTTCGTGGGGCGGGTGCGGATGTTGGTGCAGCGTTGTCATAACCCGCACCATACACGAGTTTCCTGTTGCACGCGTGTATAGAGTGCGTGCACATCCGCCCCACCGAGTCGCAGAACGAACAAACATGAACCCATTTGATCTGCCCGTCCTGATGTCCGTTGCGTAGGCGACAACCTCGCTCCGAGTTGTACGCCCGGCAGGGGAGCTCTCGGGCTCCGTCCCTTCCTCCGTCTTGACCGTTAGGGGCGCTGGTGGCGGCCGTCATAGCTATGCGTACGCGTTCGTCTTGAATGCGCACGTGGTCCGACCAGTACACACGGCCGGCCTCTACCTGATCGAATATGTAGTTAGACCACCTCCTAACCGCGGGCCACGGCCGTGTCTGGGCGTCCACCGTTACCTGCGAGAGGTGCCTGTACATGTCTCGACGGTCGCCCTCGGGTATCGCCCGCTCGTCCTCCATCATCAGTAAGAATGCGCTCACATACTCCATGGGGGCCAGGCTTCCCCTAACCTCGAGCTTTTGTGACATGGTATACAGGCCCTCACGTTCGACATACATATACGGCTTAGAAATTAGTTTATGTACGGTCAAGTCAGATGAAAACCTACCGGCCGTGCGCTCATGCCGAATGCCCTCGCGGTCGATCTCTCGCTGGAGCAGTTCCTCGCTCAGGTAGCGTTCCCTGAGTTGTCTGGGTGCGGGCAGCCTCGACGTCTGGTCCTGGGCCCAGTCTCTTGTCCGGTCCTCGGCCGTAGAGCGTGCCTCTCGGACCGTCGGTTGTGTAGCCCTGGTCGGCGACCGTTGTCGTGCCATCGCCTGCATCGTCTGAAACATGCTATCCATCGTCCTTCCCATCTTTTCCATGTTGGACTCGAGCTTCGAGATCCTAGCCGTTTTTACCGTGCGCCCGCTGTCCGAGACCGACTCGATGTTCTCGTTGGACTCGGCCGTTTCCAGGAGAGTGGCCTCCGATTCCGCCGTGGATTCCGTCGGCTTCGATGTGCTGGGGTATTCCTCGTCGTAGGACCCATTTCTCCTTTCGCTGTACCGTATCGCGTGTATGGGGGTGCTAGCCTGTACTCGGGGAGTATGAGGCGAAGCACGTGGCCAAGAGACGAAAATTGGTACTGTAGTACGTGCGTACTGCAGGGCGGGTGAAGGAGAAGTGAGGCCGGGGTCTGGACCGGGCTGTACCACGTGACTGCGTAGTAAGTGTGAAAGCCGCGAGGGGGCAGGAGGGGCGCCCGTGAGGCGCGGTAGAGGGGGACACCGGGGGAAGCAATGACTACCCCTGAGCAAAGCCCATGAGTAACCATTGAGGCTTACAATTTTGAAGGGGCTCGCGTGCACGTTCCTTCAGACCTCCTTGTGGACGAGTGGTGGGCTCGTTTAGCCAATTATCATGATAAGAGTTTATGTGATTTTCTCGATTTCGGTTGACCTATTGGGTATGCCCGGGAGCAATGCCCGCTCCCCACCTATGTAAACCACGCCTCAGCTAAGGCCTATCTTGCTGATTTGCAGCATTTTGTCAACAAGGAAATACGCTTAGGCGGACTATTGGGGCCTTTCGAGGCTCTCCCTTTTGGGTTTGATACCCAGGTATCCCCTTTGCTAACTCATCCCAAAAAGGATTCTAGGGACAGGAGAGTGATTCTCGATTTGTTTTTCCCGGAGGGTCATGCCATGAATGACGGGATACCAGTAGGCCTTTATCTCGGACGAGGTTGCGCCTACACTCTGCCTATGATAGGCAACTTGACAGGACTAGTTGAGACGTTAGACCAACATTCCTACGTTTGGAAGGCTGATCTCAGTAGGGCTTACAGACAGTTGTGAATTGACCCGGGTGACGCCCCTTTCTTGTGCTTCCATGTGAACGGAGCTTATTACATGGAGAGGTGTCCTCCTTTCAGGTGTAGGTCGTCTTCTGTCGCGTGTCAGAGGACATCTAATGCTGTTGTCTATATCATGGCCCAGGCAGGCTTTAGAGTGTTCGCATACTTGGATGATTTTGCCAGGGCGGCGGCACGTGAGGAGGACGCCTACTGTGCCTACGAGGCTTTCACAAGCCTAGCTTCCACATTGGGACTGAAGCTGGCGGAGGATAAATGCGAGCCTTTATCTTGATAACTAATACACGCAATTAGTTTGCCATCTTTGTTTCGGATTTTTCCACCAGATTTTTTAGCAGTTTCGACATTTTTCCTTTTAGAAATTTCACGTGTGGCTTCGGCACCCAAAAAACGGATAGCCAAACCTTGATCGCCATTACTAAAACAATGAAAATCTTCCTTTGCAACCTTCGCTCTAACTTCAGAATCATATCTGACTATAGAACCGGTAGTAAAGGTCTTTCATTCTGCCTTTTCTGATATAAAGGCCATGTGTTGTACCACTCCTTTGACATCCCTACTGTCCTCACACAGTTCGATAATTAAACAACATAAAAGATAATTCAGTCCTTCAAATGACAAAACTTTTGATTTGTCTTCTTTAGGCAAAAAATTTCTGATGCTGAACTTACGTTTGTGGGCTTTCAACTTTCAACAAGCATTTCTTGCCTTGGTCGATGTCACAGACATTTTCTTCCTATGTCCACTTTTCTTGGTTGACGATACGGAGTCGGTAAATGTGGATATATCACTAGATGAACTTGATGATGAAGTCACTGGGGAGATATTCCGCTGTTGGCGTTTCTTCATCTTTTTCTTTTTACGACGCTTGTCCCGATACCCGGTATATAATCCCTCTGTGTCCGACCCGTCGATGTGTGTTTGTTGATGTTTTCGGTCTTGGTTGACCAACTGCCTGGCGCCTCCACTCGTATCGCTACTGAGGCGCGACGACCCAGTTTCATTGCCCCGGTCCAGTCTAGACCCACCTGGTTGCGGATCTTTTTTGTCATGTTTTGTCTGAGACAACTGGCCGTCCTATCACTGCACGAAAGCCACCATTTTACATATGAATGCACCTAGCGTATATAGCTTTTGCGTATATAAGGTAGTCTTACTTTCCGTCCTGTATATGCCTCATCTGTAGGCGTATATAAACGTCCATGTTGCGGTCATATATACGTCATATATACGCCTGATTCTGTTGTATATACGCCACTATCGAATAGTTCTGCCACTTGGGGACACCACTATAGTACATCTCATTTGCCATTAACCATCCAAGTCTGTATTGTATGAAAAATGCCATCTTATATTACCAATTTATTTTATATAAACCTTTATAAAACCTGATTGGGTATAAATTGATTAATTACAGATAATAAACCCTGCATTATGATGGGTTTTTTTACCGTTTTTCTAACAGATTTTACTTTGAAAATACCACTCTTTCTTGTACTGTTTGTTGAGTTAGGCCCATTGCCCCTATATGCTTCATACCAGTATTATCTTTGATCTGTGTTTTCTTGTAGTGTTTCACGAGGCGAACCCACTGCCCTCTGCCGGCTTCATACCAGTTGTACAGACGTTCTGCAGTAACACGAGTGGCTCAAGGTCTCCTGACAGCTTCAGAGAGCAGTCCGGCTCTGTGTGAGGACTTCATCCTTTGAGAGTAGTCTGATACCAGCTACTCAGCCATGTCATTGATTCATCTAATACAAGTTGTTCTTCCATGTAACTTATCATATCTATACATGATGCTCAGCCATGTAGCTAATTAATGCTATATACGTTGTCACTGATTAATTCTAAACAAGATCTTCAGCCATGTCATTGATATATCTGATACAAGATGCTCAGCCATGTCATTGATTCATTTAATATAAAATGCTCAGCCATGTCATTGTCTAATACTATGTTCGTTGCTCAACCAAGTCACTGATTAATTCTAAACAGGATCCTCAGCCAAGTCATTGATTAATCTGATACAGGATACATTTACACTTGTATTTGAAATGTATACTCATCATTTTCGGTGGTCCTGTGTGATGTTTAACTTTAATCTATATCACGTTTAAATGTCTAGTAAAATACTAACTGTTTACATATATTGAATACTATGAGTATCACCACGAAGACCACAATAAGATTTCTTCCTTCTTTAAAGACGCACCCCTAGATATTTTGGAATAGTTATTCAAGGTTGCAGGGAGGGCAAGTCAGATGTTTTCTTTTCTAATGGTGCTCTTGTGTTGGATGAGTTTCACTCATAAATAACACAAAGTGATCTTTAGAATATATGACCATTGTAAAATGGTTATCAGTATCATGATCATCTCTCCAGTTTGATATATTTACTATGAGCAGAATGTTTGATTAGAAGCTACTGACGCATGTCGCACAAGGTATTACTTGACCCTCCACAGTTATACAATGGAGGTTGATAACTAACTATGCTACTCTGAATGTTACAGAGTGGACATCACCTTATCTGCCCTGGCAACCCTCACAGACTGGCTGTTTCCGGGTCGGCCACCGGGCAGCAAACCGCCCAACGCAGCACTACACAACCTCGTACGGGACCTTCACACAGATCCCTGGGGCTACTACAAGAAGGTTTTCACAGGTGTGGAAGGCATGTTCTTTATATTTCAGGACTTGATGAAGTAAAAGTGGCACTTATAGCTTGAATAACATTATAATATATAAGTTGGTATTGTAAAGTGAGCAAGTAGAGGTAATATCATGTAATCTGCCCTACCAAGTAGAGATTTGGTGACTTTCCATCAATGTGTGGGCTTGGTCTGGGAGCGTCCCATGAGCTTGTGGGGCCCCGATATTGGCGGATTCTTTGATAATCCAACACCTTGCGTAACAGTCAGAGTGGCAAGCAGCCCCTGGGTGATTTGAAAAGTGCAATTACCTACCAATGCTAAATGAATATTTATTAGAGAATATTCAGGTTATTACACAGGGTATCTATCGTCAGAGAGTTGAAAAAATAGCAAAGACATTCTTTCATTTGACACCACACTCTAATTAGTCTAGTATGTAGAGTACATCGTTTATGCATCCTTTGTTCCCATTATCCTGCTTGTGCTGCAGGCCTGTTCAACCTGTCTTGTATCAATTAAATCGTTTTTGTTCGTTTGCAGATGGAAATGTAGATCTGGTATCCCTATGGGATCAACACAAACATGCAATACTTAAGGTTCTAGAGGAGGTATGTACCATTTACCAAATAAAGTTTCTCATCGACAGTAGAATATTTAGCTCAAATGATCTACACTCTAAGAATAACTCATGTTCATTATAGCAATAGCTGCCAACATTGAGGATAATTGATAAGGACAGCACTGTTGCTCAATGTCTACTTGATGTCACCATTCTGATTTTTCTTGATATCCAGGCCGAGGAAGAGGTTGAGCACCATCCACGTTTTGCAAAAAATATTTTAAACCAGGTTAGTAAATTTGCATCAGTTCATACAACTCCGTGAGCCATCCGTCCACATGAATATAACCAAGGAATAAATGCACAGATGTAAAGGAATATAAATACACGTTGGTGCAAAAAGGATATGCGCAGATGCAAATGATATTACAAACACACATGCAAAGTGATATGCAAAGATTCGGCCACAGATGAGAATGGGAACAGAAATATATGTTTGTAGTGACGCGGGTGTTGAGGTGGTGTATCTGTTTGTTATCAGAGGGTACAGCCGTCCTGTCCCTTCTGTTTTGGGGTACGACTATTGTGCTATGGGTTAGCACTGCATTACGTAACCCACCTGGTATACGGTATACATAGTTGGTTCCTCAGCAGGCCTACCAACTATTGCTTCCGTCCTCTCTTACGAGATGGGTCGGCTTGGGTCTCAATGTTACGAACTTCCACATTGGCATGATGGTTGAGACGGCTCGCTAACCTTGGTTGGATGGGCTCCTGGTGTGACTGCTTACTCAACCAGCCCTTAAACGCGACAGCCTTAAGAATCGCTTCTGTTTTGTGGGATAACTTTCCTTGTTAATGTTCCGCAGAGACGAAGTAAAAAAATTTAATCTTAGCTACAGACTTTGTATGTTTGTGAATAGGGGTATCAGCCAATATGAACATATAAATATGTACTTGTTCAGCTTACTAATCTCTTTATCAGAGTTACTATAGGTTTACTATGGACAGTTTGAATTGGGTGAATAATAGATTATCTTCCTATATGACGAATCGTCCCTACGAAACATATTTACAAGTCCTGATGGGAATTTAGTGTGTGCTTTAGAAAGTGTGATAGCCGTATGTATGTTAGCATGTGCTTAATATTTAGGACATATTTTGAAGCTTTCCGGCATTATTCCTACTCAGATTCGTGTAAGTAGTTAACCCGATAACGAGTTTGAATCTTGTGCTTGGCAGGTGGACCGCCTCACGCAGCTGGTGAAGGAGAGACAAAGAGACCACCCTGTACCACTGGCAGATAAGCGACCTCTCCCTGATGTGTGTTATCAGTATATTAACCAGACCCGGCCTCCAAGTTTCTACCAGGTGAATACCTATTACCAATCTAATTATGACAGATGATCTGATCATGAGCCGGATAATATGACATTAGTGTGAAGATCTGTATAAATAAAGGTCTGAAGATGAATGACATTCAGATCTGGTGGGTGCTATATAGTTGAAAAATTGTATTATACCAATAGCAACAAATTCACCGTAAGATTTTTATTAAGTTTTGCCATATATCCAGATTTAGAGCAATTCATGTTGACCAAAAAGATGATTACATTATTTATAATGGAACAGAAAAAATGGCCCTTTTTATGTCGTTCCTTTCTCCGATTTGCGATATATCTATATCGTATATTCTTTATCAGGAAATATTCGTTTTTTATATATTTTATAATATCATGTGCTATTCATTCTACTAGGTACATGTATAAGGTCAGCTAAGCGACACAGAGGGCCCGTTTCTATGGCAACATACATCAAAAGTATATTTATATGCGTATTTTGTCTTAAATGTATTAAAATCTAAACTAAAATATCTAAATTGTAGTATCAATAAAGGGTTTCTTAGGGTGGATGTACATTAACCAAATTTAGAAGGCAAACTATGCAATTTACGTAGGTAACTGAAAAAAATCATGATAAAAATGTCCTCCTTTATTTGAAAGTCAAACCCGTATTTCAAGCCTTTGGCTCATAGACTAAATGTTCACGTGCTGCATACATCAGGGCGGCCTGTACATGGAGGACACTGTGAACGGCACTGACGGGAATAACGGCACCTCTAACAGCACTACGGACTGGCTTAAGGAGTTACAAGAGATCTGGAGAGTCACTGAGGCCGTAGTGTGCTCGACGCCCTCCGCAACTTCACCAGGCCAGTTCAGCTTCGGTAAGGAACCAATACTGCAGAACTCCGCTTAAGGGGTCACCTTCTGTTCGTTCCCTAATTCCTTGATTGGCTGTTTGGGGGCACATTGAGAATTTCAGTGTCCAAGCAGATCCTTTGTCACACTTACAACACTAGGAGCATACGTTATTTCCATTCATAATGAAAGACCGCGGTATACCGAAATATCATAGAATAAAAGTAAGAGAATATCAATACCTTGGTATATTTCTTTTGAGATGTTTGTCATTTTCTGGCTAACGTTTTTGATTTCGACTTGTGCCTGGTCTAGCATACCACAGATCACATTCACCTAGTCGTGGTTGTGACTGAATTCGTCATTTAGGGTCTTGGTCAACTGCCCTACTTTTCTGGCTAATAGGTCAGCTATGCCACTCAGTTTGCTCTTTGATAACCCCTTAGTGCTTGATGCACTCAAGTTTGTTTTGCTTGAAGGTACTTCATTTGGAGTACTAGTGCCCTTGGTAATCCTCTTACTAATATATTTGTCATCTGTTTTCCTTCTACTTCTAAGAGTTCTTTTGACATCTTCAGATGGGGTATCATCTGGAACATTCATATATTTGGCATAATTATCATAGTCCATTGATATGTGATTTCTGTTGATTTGCTACACCACAATGCACACACGTTCACATGGTCACTCAGCCATGAAAGTTCTATTTTAAGGAACCAAGTCAGTAGTGAGGCAGAGATACGGGACACAGGGATACTGGGCACCTGCCCATTTCACCAGGTCTTTATAATTGGTGAATGGATAGTGAAGGGTTAGATTCTCTGCAGTAAGCTGAAAGCCTGTGTGAGCATTCTAAACTCTAGATGACGTATATGAGCGTGATTTCCCGCGCTCAACAAGCAGTAACAAGGTTCTGCCAGGAGTTGCTGTTTTTCATTGCGACCCATGAAAATGACGCCATTGGTCAGAGAATAGAGTCCGTTACCAGGGTCCACTGATAATCGCACCTACCAACTTGTGAATTGTTTAAGATCGAGGGCAAGATGGCAGCTTGAAAGTGTTGATCGGTATGTGCCCTATGTGAATCCTTGTGTTAAATATTGTACGTGATATTGATAGCATTGCTAGAACTATGTATTACTTCTGGTTCCGTGACCTATATACCGTGTCCTTAAACCCCATCCAGGTAACTTCGAGGGTTCTATAGACGACATCCCTATTGCCGACCTCATCCTGAAAACCCTGTCCAGCAATCCCAAGATTCTTTACGGCCCCACCGAGACAGAGGCGGACAGGATAGTCGAAAATGTGAGAACGGTGTCTTTGTTGTTGTTGTTGTTTTATGGGAATATCTAAGGGCATAATAGCATTGTAGTATGAGTAATTAGTATAATGTAATATGTATAATATGTATAATGGATTATGTATAATGTATAATATGTATAATGTAATACCAGACGTAGTGCTCCCTGTGTACATTTTAGGTCATCACTTCTTTGGAATACCTGTATATAGTATTTATTGTGTATTATAGTCATTTGCATGTATTTTATATTACCAGATGTTAGGCACGCTGGGAATATTAGAAGATATCACAGGTTTGTCGTACGAGTGGCTACGCCTCTCAGAACGGATCAAAGGTGAATGGAATGACACACAGGTAGGTACCCTTTTAGATAAAGTATTTTTCCCATAGTACGGTCTATGTACATCGTCATTATATGGATGTATGTCCTAAACTTAATCAAGCCAGTCCGACAGCTAAGGCTGTTTGTAAACACCTTATCTCTGATTGTTTTCCGCCCAAAACTTGAACTTGTAATATGTCCTGGTGGAAATAGCAATCACTCTGTGCCTTTAGGTTTTAGTTTCCTAAACATCTCTAGGGTAGCATTTGCAAAAGCTTGGGGCTCCTGCAGATGTAAGGTCGCCAAGCACCAAATACCTTCTTTCCATTTTCATATTGTGTTATTTGCATATCAAAGACGTGGAGCATACATCATGACGTCATGTCGGCAGTCCCAACTCGTCCACAAACGACAGACAGTCGAACGACGAAGCCACAACCAACTAGAAATACTTTCCCTTCACTAGCTACAGCCAGCACCACAACCACCTTAGAGACCAGCTATAAATACACTATGCTAACCCGTCCCTTTACAAACAAGGCGACTGCAACATCCAGTTTACCGACACGAAACACATCCCCCGGTTCTAGGACCGATAGAACAACGGCTTTCACGCAGAAACCAGTTACGACTTCCACGCGATCACGACCGACGCGGCCACGACCCACGGAGCCACGGCCCAGGGATATCATCAGGGGGATTATCAGGAGGCTCATCACAGTAAGTATGCAGATTCCCCGAACCTCTTTTTAATTTGATTGATTAGCAAGTTGATATGACAATTGTTTTAGTAACTGTATAAAAGATGAATTCGTTTAAATTAGAATAACCTGCAAGATAATCGTAACCGTGAAATCAACTTGGTATTTGGGTATGATATAATGGCTGCAGAAAGATATATGTAAGAGGAATTGTGATAAACTTTGACTCATTGATGAGGGACAAGAATATCAGTTTAAGACCAAAAGAACAGAATTGTATACATAAAAACTGTTGTCCAGATTCATCGAATAATTTGTGATTACTTGTCAATTTGCATATATGTTGTGAGTGTCACACAGCTATTCTACAACAAAGAACTGTATGTTAGGTAAATGTTACTGTAAGCCCACGGAAACCAGCCCCAAGGAGTGGATCAACAGTATAAATAAGTGTCTTGAATAAACAAACTATGAGTCCTTCTGAAATGCATATCTCTATCAACAATATGAAACTTGTATTAGTGTAATTAGTGTAGCAAATGGTCACGTCACAATGACATATTCTCGTTTGCAGACCTTGGACTGGGTGTCCTGCAGGTGGCTTTACGTCTCCGGTGAAGACCTCAGTCTGAAAAGCCTCTTCATGGGTTTCCGAACAGAGGATGAAATCGTCGACTACTTCCTAAACAAAGCTAAAGACGAAGGTGTCGCCGTACTTTCAAGTAAAGTCATCGTTGTCTGTTTCGCCTTAGAAGAATTAGGATGAAATTGTTAACAAAGACTGTGATTAATTCTTTCTCTCAGCCTTTATCGAAAGGCCAGGATGAGGCCACAATGCCTTAAGGTAGTATAACAGTGGGGGTAAAAGAATGTTTATTGTTTCCTTTGTCTGTCTATCTGTCTAACATCAGGTTGAGATTACCAGGGGTGTACCAGAGAGGATGTATCTTTAGGCAGTATGTCAGCATAAATGCTGTTTGGAAATGAAAATAATGTATGGGAGTCAAAATGTTTAAAACCATTCTGACCATGATGATACAAATTATGTCAATTGACGATGGTACCTGATAGAGAGTACCTAAAAGCGTTTTCGCACACAGAAAGCCCTTGTCTGAAGGCATGCTTAGCACTCGAGCTACTTCTGCCCAACAACTATTTTAAAATGGGCATTTGTCTCGAAATTAGTTACTTATATTTTTGTTTTCAGATCTTATATCGGATGCCTGTTACAAAAGATCCATATCACCCTGTCTTATAGCTAATTATCATTAGTATTCTTTATACGTTTGTGTAGGTATATTCTTCCAAGTGAATGAGGACGGGACTCTACCAGAACACATGGTGTATAAGATCCGCCAAAATGCAACCATCAGCCAGTCCACGAAATTCGTCAAAGATTTGATTTACGAGCCCGGAGGCCGATCATGGAAAGCCAGTATGTACTATCTCAACGGCTTCGTCTGGCTCCAGGTAAGATGTAAATTTACTCGTATCTACCCTGTTACGGACATTATGTTACGTAAAAACATCCAAGGTCATGTCAATGGGCCCACCAATTTTGAAGTTCTTAAAGGAAAATGTAACCATCAACCCAACCCAAAAGTTGCATTTCTTAATTTCATAAAAGTCTAAAATATATGGTGAATGAGTGCACTTGGTGGGCACCTTTATCCAATTTCCTGTGTTAAATAAATCGTCATTGAAAAAAGTCATAATTATTACGTTTTGTAGGTTTAAGTTACAAATTTCAATAGAAGGGAAGCTTCTTTAAGGGAGAAATTCATGGAATAGTGAGCCTATTGATTTTTGAAGCGATCGTGCAATGAGGAAATAATACTAAAGTATCAATTTGACATACACCACATTTTCTGGGCCCAATGTTTGATAGAATATATGTCTTTTGGGATGATCTCATAAGAAAAGGCGAGACATCCAAGATTAATCTGGTAGTCTTGGAGAAAGAGGTCACTCTTGATGAACATTTTTAAAGATCCTGCCAAAAGGGTGTTTTGTGGGGCCAAGACTTCTACTTGTTTTTGTGCATTAAGGAGGTAAACTCACGCAACAAACAGTCTCGACATTGATGTAATTTCGAATACATGGTTTAAAGAATCATTTTGAATATTGATTCTCTTAGGACATGGCGGACCGCGCCATCATTAACATCTACACAAAAGGGAAGAACGACACTGTGTCAGAGCCTGGGGTGTATGTGGAGGAGCAAGGCACACCCTGCTACATAAAGGACGAGTGAGTGACGACGTGCTTATGCACTCTAATCATGACAGGCCGCCTTACTCGCTGTTCGCACCAGATGATTGAAGACGCACCGATATCTTTTTGGGATAAAAACAAGTTGTGATGTAGTATACTATAGTTACCAATAGTAACTGAGCCAAGAATTATTTGAAGCGTTTACACCTATGACCTTGCTTGTCGACAGAATCCTTTAGGTTAAACAAGTTCTTGTCCACAATCATTTCAATCCGCTATGAAAAATCTTGAAGTATTAGCATATTGTGTAATATCGGGGAGATAAATCGTGGGCCGATTTATTCTGTCTAGACCTGACAATATTCTAGCGAGGGCGTCAAACAGTCATGCAGTGGTGGGCAAATTCGTCTGGTGTAAAAGGAGATGGTTGTCTAGATTAGATGAATAATATCTCTTTAACAAACTTTTTTCAAGTAGGATGTCTCTGTTCAGTATATTTTCTTTGTCGTTCTATCGGTCTCTCTCAAAGTGCATATATGAGGTTCATCTGAGCAGTAAATGGTTCTACTTTTATAACTGTAAGCTCTCTCTGCCAATAGAACACTCGGAAAGCGGGTGATTGGGTTTCAGGAACGAGGGTATGATATGATGGAAGAACTTATAATTCTATTATTACCCTATGTAATTGTTAATGCTATTCTATTGCCCGCCTAATATGTTCTTTAATTGTTATTTTGATATAGGATTTATTGGATACTTTTTCAGGATAGCCATGGTGTTGATCCAACACATGTTGCCAGTAGTCATGATGATGTCCTGGGTGTTTCCGGTCGCCATGTTGGCTCGAGGTATTGTCTACGAAAAGGAACTGAGGCTCAAAGAGGTGTGTAGTTTGATTTTGTACTTACCAACTTCTATTCTCAAATGAAATTTACAATATGGGGTAGACGCTTCTAAAGACTGAATTCACTAATAGTCCAGCAGAATCGTGCAAGATGACTTCATTTTGGTATAGAAGCATGAAACTTGGCTCAATGGTAGAACTTGATGTACCAATCAAAATCAGAGTAGGGGCCAAGCTCAATTTTTCCAATATGACCGTCAAATTCTATATGGCTGTCAAAGTTGATAGTAACTGCACTTTTCCTTGAGTGGACAGTAAAATATTCATCAGGCATACTATTAATTTCATATCTAGAAGAAAGGAGATATCAACCTATCACTTAGAGGCATTTCTAATCTGTCAGCCATCTTGAAATCCAAAATGGCTGCCTATGGCAGCCCCGAAACCTATTAGTCTAGTCAATCTATGACATTTTTGGGCCTAACCCACCACAAATTGCAATACAATTTTTTTCTTCACAATACATCTCAGGAAGGTCCCCAGAACACCATATTAAAAATCCGCCAAAATCCACCTTGAGGAAATATGTCTAATCTGCATAAATCCAACATGCCCATTAGAATCACTCAAATTTGAAATTGAGACATATTTTATCATTTCTCCAAGATTATTAAGTTGATTTCTTAGATATTTGGAAAATTCATTGAGGCATCATAAAGTCATCAGCTTTTGTCACCATCTTGATTTTGATCAAGGTCAAGGTCACCAAATGGAATGTTTCCACCCAGAATTTCCCCCTATTGCCTATAAGGACTTAGAATAGTTTCTATAACTTGTTCTAATATGCCTGTATTTCAACTTGAATGATATATTTAGATACCTGACACCATACCCTGTAAAGCCCTAAAGATAAAATACCCATCAAGCACCATTAAGCCACAGTGGGGTCAAAAGTCAACATATATGTTCATATAAAAGACCGACATAGGCCACTGAAATTGAGACATATTTTTTCTTTTCTCAAGAGGTATTTGATGGATTACTTAGATATTTGGCAAAACTATTTGGATGCCATAGAGCCATCGGCCTGTGTCACCATCTTGAATTTTTCCAATCACAAGATCACTAAATGGAATGTTTCCTTCCAAAATTTCACAATATTTCCTATAAGGATTTACAATAGTTTCTATAACTTGTTCTAGTATAGCTGTATTTCAACTTTATTAATATATGTGGATACCCAGCACCATACCCTAGCAATGTCATAAAGCAAGTCTTCCCATCATGCACCAATAAGCCACAGTGAGGTCAAAGGTCATGGTATCTGTTCATACATAGGCCACTGATATTGAAACATATTTTGTCATATCTTTAAGAATATTACACCGATCTCTTAGATATTTGAGACGAAGATTAATATTTCATGATACTCTAAGATTCTACAACAGTCAAACATTTTTCCAAGGGCAAGGTCACTAAATGGAATGTTTTTCTCAAAATTTGACCAAATATCCAATTACAAATTGTAGTAGTTTCTGTAAATTGACTAAAAATACCTGTAATTTAACTTGCATTACATATTTCTAAAAATGATATCAGGACCTCAGAATGTTGTGAAATTGTTTTTGCATCATGCATCATTAAGTGAGAACATGGTCAAAGGTCAAGATAAGATTTCATAGAAAATCAAAAATACACCAAATCTGATAGGAAATGAAATTGAAATTGAGAACGTCCTAAGATATCTTCAATAATATATGATGTTGAACCCTTCCATATTTGACCAAAAGCCTGTACAGTAGTGTCTGTCTATGCCTGTGTCTAGGAATGTACCTGTCTGTCTATCTGTCTATCTGTCTATCTATCTGTCTATCTGTCTGTCAGACACAGCCTCTATTTTTCACAGTTGGCTTTTCTATCACACCTCCTCAGGCATAACATCTGAGAGGAGAGTCTTGACATCTGGGACAAGGTGTGAAAACACTGCACCCAGGCACATTATAGCTGCTATAGCCTTGAGCATTTAATGGGACAAAAACTAGTTTTTTATTCTAACTTGAAAAAGGAAATTGTCAGGGAAAACTGGAATATCTAGATATAATCATAAAGAAATCTCCATCTTTGATACTATTGAGAGTTGTGTATATTCAAGAAAATTAGGTAGATCTGACTTGTTGTTTAAAAACATGTTTGCTGTAAAATATATTTCAAATTTTCTGTAATTACCTTAGGAAATACTCATCACAGCCTAGCAATATGGGTATCATTTTAGTCATCTTGAAGTACTTCAGAAGATAGGATGGTTATTTCTATAGGTCATCACAATATATTTTTCACTAAATCACTGTAAAAACAGGAAGGTAACATGTTTTAGTATTTTTTACCTAACAATTTCCTATGTTCATGGGATATTTTAGCCAAGGCATAGATATATGATATATGTATATCAATAAATGGAGCAGAGACTTAGCTTTCTAACAATTCTTTGTTCATAAAGATCAACCTGGTATTCACAATGCAACAGCAATTAGCAGTTTCCAAGTTAGAAAAAAGTAGTATTTTTCAATATCAAATGGTCAGGAGTGAGGTCACATGCCTTGTTTTTGTGTGCCATAATTTAGCGGCCATTACAAGATGGCGCTAGTGTGCAAGTCCTGAATTGACCTTTACCAAGGTCAAGGTCACTAAATGGAATGTTTTAGTTCAAATCTCAATGAATTGCATGCATTGTAATTCATATTTATCAATCTTGTATCTTATATTATTTCAAAAAAATTTCATAAAGCTTTGAATTATAAGTTCAGACAACTATGTGACCATTTGCCCTGGGCAGGTTGATGCCTCTAGGCATAATTTGCTCTGGGTTGGTTGATGCCTCAAGGTATCATTCACCCTTAAAGGGTTAATATGACTATGTTCATTATGACTGCACCTCATTGTAAAGGGATCTATAGAAGTGTAGAGGACTACACATACTGGTTATATTTAATGAGCTAAAATGAATATCAAGTACAGTTGATATATTTATAGATACAAGATGGCTGATAGGTCATGATATTTTAGCTACACCATAACATCTAATAAGTTGAAGCAATGACAATGTTTGAAATTAAAATCATCCCCTGTGGTTTTTCTTAAAACTGTTTGAAGGGAGGTATTGATGCATCGCCAAAATCACATTTCTTTATTACGGTGCTCCTCGCCAATTAAGATATTCAGTTGAAGATTCATATGAGATCACAGATACAAGAATACTTTTAAAAACCATTTTTGAATATTGATTGAAAATGTAATGTGATAGCCTGCACTAGATATAAGAAAAGAAGATTGAAACTATAATACATCGGGAACAGCCTATTAGAAAATAGTTGATAACTACCTAGTATGTTAATTTGGGGACCTGTCTAAAATGCATTGTGAAGAAAAAAATTGTATTGCAATTTGTGGTGGGTCAAACCCTAAATTGACTAGACTATATGTGAAATAGCAACTCTGCAATTCATTATCATATCTTTTAGTGTGACACCTTCAGTTTAGGGTTTTGGGGGTCACAAATCCAATGCAGAAATCAGAATTTGTGTATAATCAATATTTGATGAGTTAGGAAGGTCTATTGAGGATGGAATCTAGCTAGACATGATGAAAAATCCCTACTTTTGCACATAATCACATTATATTGAATGACATGATGATCAATTCTATTGGCAACTTCTTTTCTACAGAGGGCATAGACAATGTGTTCTGATTATGGTGCTGCCACCTAATAGTTTTCATATTGATCTCACATTTATAAATCCAAAATGCAATATCAGTCTGAAAACCTGAAAAAATGTACAGTAATGACTCAGCTGTTTATCATCACAACTTTAAGTGAGACACCTTTATATTAGAGTTTCTGAGGGTCACAAGTCCAATGCAATAATCAGAAATTGAATATGATTAGTATTATAGTTACTCACCATACAAGTCTATTTGAACAAATTGGACGTTAAACTACCCAAGCAAACAAACTCACCATAATGAGAGTTTTTTATTGTTCACCATGAATCTGACAGTATGAATTTGCCAAATGATTTATAGTCATGGAGAGTTAAAGGATAAGTGTGTATCTGTGCAATAAGTTTAATTGCCAAGAACAACTTCCAGATGTAGCTGCTAAGTTTAAAAAAGGCAGCTTTGTGATGAAAGTCTTCTCATAGCTTCTTATCCTTTGTTATACACCATGCCTTTGAGCAACAAAGTGGTATTGCAAAACACAACTAACTCATTTAATGGTTGGAGGACCAGAAATGGATGGGTAGTTCATGAGTTTGAAGAAGCACCAAGAGGAGACATTATCTGGACCAAGTTCAAATTAGATAGCCTTACAGCATCTGCTAGACAGGAAAGAGGGAAAGGCCTAAGAAGCTGAGCTAAAAACCCCACAAAGATACCTCCTAAATGGAAGGAAGTTTTTAAGAGTAATGAAAATGAGGAAGAGCTCTACAAGTTCCCATCAAATGAGGCTTCAGCTATTGTAGACCAGTAGGTAAGTGAGGTAATGTCTGGAAAAGTAAACCTAATGTTCAAATAATTCCAATATCAATATCTTTGCTATCAGCTGGCAAACAAGAGGAAACTGATACAGAGTCCTGCTTCATTTGGTAAATCTTGGCCATGCTGAATGTAAATGGGATCTGGTTTACACAGCATATTCTAATGCAGTTGTGCTATGTGTGGCTTTGTTCCACCAGTTTTCATTTAATCTGTGGTTTCATCTGGAACAGGCAAAAACCACAGAAGCATCCCAACACACTTAATGACCCAATTGTCTCTATAGATGCTATATGCATTCACTTGATGTGACTTCAGCATTCTTAAACAAAGAGAAAAAGACTTCTTTGGAAACAATTTAGAAATGTGTTGCCGTCATGTATAAACATACCTCAAATGGTGATAGAGTTGAAAATACCCAAAGAGATAGAGAAAGGCAGATGAATCGACTATATACCACCATCGTTAGTTGCCTTTTATCAAAATACACTTAGGCCAGCTTACAACATGGGATATGACCGGGTCATATTCCTGACCTTTCAGAACATGTTGACTGGGGCTGGAAGACAGATACATCTCAAAAGTTGATTCTTGTGTGGACAGCACCACCTAAACCTTGTGGAAGGGCATGCATGCTGTGCACAACATTCTGTAAATGCCATTGAAAATGTGAATGCCAATGAAGTAGCAGCAGATAATTTCAAATCATATATTCCTTTTGAGTCATCAACAAGAGCTAAGTGTGCATAGTCAAATAGAATCATTGGCCTTTAAAAGGCCAAATCAGCATGTTGGACGCATTTAAAACTACAAGTAGCTTAATACATGTTTAAAATTGTTGAATGAAAACAATTTGATATCTTAATTCTAATGAATGAATGAATGGAGAGAGGGAGGGAGGGAGGGCATCCATGAATAGGGAAGGGCCTGCATTGATTGGATATTTAAAGCCCTACTCCTCTGTGAACTCAGCAGGTCATGGCTCAATGCACACATATATTTAGCTACCTGAGGGCAATTTCAATTACCAATTAGAAATTCTCTGAGTACATAGGAAACGTTTTCAGATAGCTTCAATGGTGATAGCTTCATGGATGAGTGCACACAGACCTGTCTGCATGCTTCCTAGCCATGTGGGGGACAAAACTTTGTTTCTATGTACACCAATAAAGTAGGTCAAGCCAATATCTGGTGGTAAATGATATTGCAAATAATTTTACAAACCAATATCATTTGACTGGGTCATGACTGATTCCTAGAACAAAGTTATGAACCATTTTGACTTCTATTTGTGTATAAATATCCTGAATAAACCATCCACTCATACACCTGCTGCCTCCCCCCCCCCCCTCACATTATGAGATTTAGAAAAAATACATGAATCTTATATGTATTTTACCTAAATAATTACACTTCCTAGGGTGTAAGCAATTGTCAGTGCCACTTATGGAGATGGTAAATGTTACACTTATGCTCAGTATAAATCAATATAGAGTAAACATCTGTTTGAGTATGCCAATTTCACCCAAAATCCCCCCCACTTTTAACAAATACTTGAATATCTCAGCAAATATGGAATCTACTTAGAAAATTCCACTTCCTAGCACCTACTGTTTTTTATTCTCTTTCAAAAGAGGCATATTATATTATGATTGAACCAGTTTTACAGGTAGAAATATGTCCATAAAGGAGTTCTTAAAATGGACCTGTGACTCATAAAGTCCCCCCCCCCCCCCAACTGAAATCTCTTTTTTCTGAAAATCCATGTCAAAATACTAAATACTAAAACTGTCAGATATTGCATGGCCATAAAACCTTCTGTCCAAAACAGAAACCATATTCCTATCTCTACTTAGTGAGCTATAAAAAGCAAAAATGTGGTCAGGTCATCTAGTCACTCTACAAGTATGTGTACTACAGTAGACTATAGCCATAACCTAAAGACCAACCCTCCAAAGATACTGCTTATACATTATGCCCAAGTTCTATTCATACTCCTCATAGTTGACGATGTAATATCCTCGCTAATCGCTCGGATATTACTACGCGTCAACTACTCAGAGATTACGGCCACTCGTACACAAAACCAGTCATTATTGTGTATATATAATACCCCCATTATTGCTCAGCTCTAGTTCCCAGTATGTCCACAGGAGGGCAGGGTGCTCTACCAATGACATTTTGAGTTGTTCAGTGTCATGAGCAGCCTTCTGACATGTGCAACAGACTGGAACAGGCTCTCAACTAGAACTGATTTGGTCATCCCCTATTGGTTGTTGGTACAAAAGCCAATGAGAGCGCAGAACTCACAGATGCCAAGCCTGTCATGTCAACCCCCTGCTAATGGTATAAATCAAGGACCCTTTCCTGTCAATAAACAGTTAAGTTAAGTTCTGACTCAAAGTAGTACCTAGTACATCTATGTTTTAGTTCTTACTCTCTTCTCTTAAGGTCTACTCCTTATGCAAGTAGGGCTCAAGACTTTACAACATGTCATACAATTATAACTCAGCAACTATTAGTCATACTCTATTTCTGATTATTGCATTGGACTTGTGACCCTCAGAAACCCTAATAGAAAGGTGTCACACTTAAAGTTGTGATGATAAACAGCCGAGTCGTTACTGCACATAGGTTTTCAGACTGATTTTGGCAGCCATTTTGGATTTTAAAATCTGAGATCAATATGAAATCTATTAGGTGGCAGCACCATAATCAGTCACATTGTCTAAACCCTCTCTAGAACAGAAGTAGCCCATAGAAGTGATCGTCATGGCATTCAATAAAATGTGATCATGTGCAACAGTAGGGATTTTTCAATGTGTCTAGCTAGATTCCATCCTCAATAGACCTTCCTAACTCATCAAATATTGATTATACACAAATTCTGATTTCTGCATTGGATTTGTGACCCCCAAAAGCCCTAAACTGAAGGTGTCACACTAAAAGATATGATAATGAATAGCTGAGTTGCTATTTTACATAGATTTCGGGCCTGCCATTGGCAGCCATTTTGGATTTCAAGATGGCTGACAGGTAAGAAATGCGTATTGATGAGTATTTTACTGTCCACTCAAGGAAAAGTGCAGTTACTATTAACTCTGGCAGCCATATTGAATTTGACGGCCATATTGGAAAAATTGAACTTGGCCCCTACTCTGGTTTTAGTCAGTACATCAAGTTCTACCATTATACCAAGTTTCATTCTTCTATGAAGTGAAACCCCTTTTTTCTGCACTATTCTGCTGGACTATAATGTTTTCATATATATACGTCCATACGTAGACAACATATGTTTGATGTGTATCTATGCACGCGCAATGACTGTATGGCATCTGGGATAGACAGTACACCAATGTGATGTCTACACAGGTGTAGACTCTGGAACAATATAATAGATGAAAAGAATAAGTCCCCTATGTACACATTATCCTCTTCACACAGACTTCACACAGACTCCTTGGAGCTAATTGTAAATTGGCAGTAATTGTGGGGCGGGTGATATTTGTCACACCATCCCGGCAACACCTCTGACACTCAATTTTTCTCTCCGGGCTCTCACCGACGCCCAGGGTCGTTTTGCTCGGCTCCCGAGCTGCACCTTCCGAGGCTCAAACCTCTCCTCGCCCTCCATTACTGGGCGGGAGTTCGCCTCTCAACAAACTATACCATGACCCGGACGTCCAGGTTCACCTCACCTCGGCTCCCAGACGGCATAAGATCTTATTCCACGCCAGAGAAGGACGTCGACCCCTTCCTGGCCTTTTCATTTTGGCATTTTAGCCTTATGCCCGTTGGCATTTTTCATTCTATTCCTTATATATAAATGTTTATATATATAATTTTTTTTTTTTTCGGTTCACTTTGGTTTTTCCAAGTTTTTGAAAACACAAAACCCGCAATGCGTAAGTGCTCACGGTGTTGCCGCGAGTACGATGCGCGATCGAATCGGGACGGATATCCTTTTTGTCAGATTTCCAGCTTGGAAAGAGAAATCTTGGACGAAGAAATGAACCTTTCTCAAAATGCTCAGAGACAAGATGGCGACCGAGGAACACCGGTGCACTCAAGCACTCCAGACTGGTACACTTCGTTAAGAAAAGAAAACGAAACACTTCAGCGGCAAATGGATAATAATGTCTCCACTCAGGAGCAATAGATAATGGTATAATAGAAGTATTATATATATATATATACATAAAGTAGAAGATAATGATGAAGCATACAACGTACTGGGCAAATGGGGCAGAATTATCTTACCCCCTAGTTTATTAAGAAAAAAAGAAAAAGTTGTAGGTGTGTGAGTGTGTGTCGGTGTGTCCCTCTCGGTAAGTCAGCAGGTGTGTGACCAGAGTGCGGGGTGACCGGCACAGAAAGTACGCACACCTGGCCGACGGGGGGTGCCACCTGTATATAAGGTGGCGGTACCTGTGGTGTATTACATGTATTATACTTAACTCTTGTAGCAAGAGTAGTTCAATAATAATGTCTCTACTCAGGAGCAATAGATAATGGTATAATAGAAGTATTATATATATATACATAAAGTAGAAGATAATGATGAAGCATACAACGTATTGGGTAAATGGGGCAGAATTATCTTACCCCAGCCCAACAAAGTTACTTCAAGTTGTGAATCAGTCTTTGTCCATCAAAAATAACAGTTTAACTTTGATGATACGAATGAGTCTTTGTTAAGTCTTGATTCTAGGTCTCCAGACAAGTAGAGTAATACTGCGAGAGATTTCCAATCTCCGTAGATCTTAATGTCTTGAAGGGGTAACCCAATTTTGTTCAAGAAGGTGGCCCCTCCTCTTCGAAGACTATGTGTTGTGAGTTTCCCACGAAGTCTTGATGCCTGGCATTGGTCTTTAAACCAATTAGAAAAGGTGTAGTAGTTCAACGGTTTGGAAGTTGAACCTGGTTGGTGAAAAAGTGGATCATTTCCTTTCTTGGAGTGTCTCTTGAGCAATGATTTGATCCAGACTACTGGACAAATCGGAGTGTTTGTAGATTGAACAATTGGGATCTCAATAATACGGTCTTGAAACTGGATTGTCTTTGATGACCGGATACGAAGAAGGAGACCGTAGTCTTTCAGGGTAATGTCTGAGACACGAATAAAGTGGTCGGAGGATGTGTAGTTCGATTTCCTCAATAGACAACGAAAAGCTAGTGTCATAGCTGTCCAGCAGATGAAGTCTTTTTCCTTGGAGAAATTCAATTTACCAAAAATATTTAGTAAATCGCGGGGTCTGATTGGGGAGGCTTGGGATACATTAACTCCCAATAATCGCTTTAGTCCCTGCATAGTACATTTCAAAAGAAAAGACCCTTTTGCAGGTGAAGTATAACCAAAATACTCATGAAGTGACCAGATCGCACTAAGATAGTTTGTAATAGTTGAATATTTCAGCGATTTAGATAAATGTGTGCAAATAAACAAACTACATCGACAGATGCTAGCATGGGGGTTTGGTCGTATAGTTCACAAAAGTCCAGAAAACGCTTCCATTGCGATTTTCGCGATTGCCATGTCGAATTCGCCCATACCAAGTGCCTGACTTTCACACAATCTTCCTCGAGTTCAGACAGCGATGCTGGGGATACAACAAGATAAAAATTCTTTAGGTATAACAAGATAAGAGGTGCGATTAACATCAAATACTCTAGATAAAGAGTCCGCTATGAAATTATCGTTTGTATTTATATAATGTGGAATTAAGGCAATATTATTTATCGCACAAACCCAAAACAATTCACGTATCCATGACATGGTCATATGATTTTTGCTTCTACCTGAAGCGAGGTTTGAAATAACTTGAGTGTTATCTGTGTAGAGATGAACAATCTTATTTTTAAATTTAGGAATCCAGCGGTGTAAAGAGCTTACCACTGGCCAAAGTTCTAACATATTTATATTAGAATTATCGTAAATATCATAAATTGGAGGAGAACATTGGTGTGGGCATGTAATACGATTTTGAGTCCAAGAACCAAAAAGGAAATCATTTTCATGGATGGCACCAAAACCTTTCAGGCTACTGTCAGTGAATAGTATTTCTGACTCACTGATTGGATCGATTATCTTACGAGATCCGTTAAAGGTTCTTAAGAAAACATTCCACCATGATAAGTCCTGTTTTACAACTGTAGTAATATGTATGAACTTTTTACCTTTTTTTTCTTTTAGGAGGTCATATATCCTACGACAAAAGGTTCTGCCACCTTTAATGACAGTAGCACAATGTGCTAAAAAACCAGCTAACTTATCTAGTTCTGAATATTTAGATTTCTTGGCATTTATGATTTTAGCAACTAGTTTCGTTCCTTTTACCAATTTGTCCTCCGGTAAAGATAATGTCATACTTAAGGTATCTATGATGAAACCTAAATATTTTATCTTTTGACAAGGGACTGAAACCTTTTTGAAATTAATGGAAAAACCTAGGAACCGAAGAATATTTATAAGAAGGTTTTGGTTGGATTTACAACTGACAAAATCTGGGCCAGAAACCAGAAAATCGTCTAGGTAATTCACCACCTGAAGATTGTAGGAGGATGAACATCTAGCAATGAAATCGCTTATGGCGTTGAATATAAAAGGCGCCGAGCGAATGCCGAAGCATAAAACATTATCTAACATATATGTATGTTTACCGTCAATAATCCAACTAATCCCCATGAACTTTCTATGGGGTGGGAAAATATTTATGTGCCGATAAGCACTAGCTATATCAATAACTGCACCAAAATTTCCCGATTCAATAATATCCACAGCATCATCTATGCTTTTAAAGCAGAATTTGAGGGCTGTGGAGTTCATATGATCATTTACCGAGTCTTTAGGTCTCGAGCAATCTGTGATAGGGCGTATTTTAGAATCATTTTTATAAATCGCACCTAGACCGTGAACACATGAAGGCAATTTTTTTATATAGATAATTTGTTTTCTTGAATTTCTCTACGGATGATATTATCCATCTCTTCTGACGGTCTTTGTCCCAAAATAGAATTGTAATTATTAATTTTGTAAGACAAATCACAATCGTCATCAACCACCTTAAAGCCTCTACATAGGCCGGTAAGTATAAACATATCTTCATAAACTTGTTGATTCATGCTATAAATCATAATGGCAAAACGACAGGGTCGTAATTGGACTTTAGTGTTGTCTAGTAGAAAATTACATGAGCAATAACCTAGTCTGCAATTTTCAAAAATGGGAAAATGTTGATCTGCATATACCCGTATTGATACTATATAACCAGTGGTGTTACAACCACTTTTACAATCAGTATGGTTATACGTGAAAAAAGATACAATATTATCGCTAACCACCTCTACAGGAGGGGTAGAAATAGAAACGTATCGATCCTGGAGTTTAGAGTTAGATCCGAGTGACAACGGGTCTTCACCATGTTCTACAACTTCCAGAGTCCTTTGCTCGTGAGAGCTACTGTAGTCTGTATAGTCCTCTAACACAGAGGAAAAAGACCTATTGACCCAGTCCTGGTCCTATATGTTACAGAATAATCAAAACACGAATCCGAATTTAAATCGCGTGATGTAACACAATTTGCAGGTACCACCGTGTTGTCATATGCTTGAGTGGTCGCGGTCGTTGAAGGGGGGACTTGAACTCTACAGGTGTGGACGGAATGGTTTGTTGCAAAGCATCGCGAACATATATGAGGGTAACGACAGTTCTGGAAGTTGCATCCCTCACCATTCCATGCTAAACAAACGGGCCGACTACCTGGGAGGCGATTTTCTTTCTTCTTTATTGTCGGAATCGGTTTTTTCTTGGTATCACGGGCGTATTCGGGACACAAGAACCGCATAGATAAATCCAAATTGCCTCCAGAGTAAGCTTTCATTCCCTCATCGATAACTTTCTCCCGTACTGCGTGGTCATATTTACATAGGCCGGTAGTGAGATATGCCCGTGATGCTGCCTTTTCCGCGATAAAGGCATTATGCGCCAGCATCCCGGTGATATCTTTGCCTTTATCATAACACTCTTGTAGGAGTTTTGCTTGGCAAAACCACAGTTTTTCATTAGATAAAGGTTTATCACGGTCTGTTAGGAATGAATCGTTTAATGTTAAACCTACGTTTCACTTCCTTGCGCGATTTCCTCTTCCCCTATTGCTTGGTACGGCGATGGCGACGTTTGGATGCAGACGATTTGTGACGTCTTGAGCTTCCTTTAGTAGAAGAGGAGGAGCTGGAGGATGACGTTGATGAGGAAGACGATTCCGACGACGAAGACGAGGATGAAGACTCTGACCGCCGGTGTCCTTTTCGGTCTTTAATTTCTTCATCTCTGGTTTTCCGCGATTTCTTGACTTTCCCTCTGGAGCGGGGGAGTTCATTTCCTGCACCGTATCCCTTAATGGCTTGCTTCAATAAAGACTCAATACGGTTCAGACGATTTTCAGACCCGTCTACCTTGGTAGAGAGATCACGCATGGCCTTGTTCATGTCCGCCATCTTGGAATCGGTTGACATTTCCACTTTTCTTGACTGTTCACCTGAGGATTTTGTTCCTGATTTCGATTTACCTCGTCTGCGTTTAGAGAATATCCAGGGGTACTCCTCTATGTCACCGCAATAGTCCTCGAAAGAGTTTTCAGAGTCCCCGTCTGCTTCGCTGGACTCGTCAGACCGGGCCTCGGATTTCGATTCGCAGGACTCATTTTGTTCAGGATTCTTTTTCAGTAATTCCCTCACCTTTCTGCATTTCTTCCCTGTTGGGGCCTCGTGCCTAGAGCAGCAGGTATTACAGAATCGTTTCTGTCCCATACTGGGAGAAGAAAAAGTTGTAGGTGTGTGAGTGTGTGTCGGTGTGTCCCTCTCGGTAAGTCAGCAGGTGTGTGACCGGAGTGCGGGGTGACCGGCACAGAAAGTACGCACACCTGGCCGACGGGGGGTGCCACCTGTATATAAGGTGGCGGTACCTGTGGTGTATTACATGTATTATACTTAACTCTTGTAGCAAGAGTAGTTCAGAGAATTGCAGGTCCAGATGCAATCCTTACTCACAGCTATGGATCGATTATCGACAAGTACGGGAAATACGGCAGCGGCAGAGGGCACCGGGCAGCAAACGAGGTAACACAAAGATTCCCTTGGTTTCACATAATCCCTTGTAACGGTTACGTCACTGTAACATGAGGAAGAAAGGGGGAAAATGGACGTTTCCCCCCCCCCCCCCACAACGTTACTGTTGGCGCTGGCACTGAGGGAGGAAGCTGATTCGTCTGGAAGCAGTTCTTCAAAAGGAGGAAAAACGCTTGAAGGAAGGATGGACGATTTGGAGCAATTGATTTCACCTCGAGTGGAGATGATATCTCTACAAAACGATAGAGGAAGGAGTAAGGAGAAGAAATCCTGCAAGATGCAAGCTTCAAAGAGAGACTCATCTAATGATTCCAGTGTGAGTTCCAGCAGAGATCGCTCATCGTCAAGGGACTCCAGACACAAGAAAAGAAAAGGTAAATACGACCAAGAAAACTTTCTGCAGAAGAAGAAGAGAGTTAACTCATTTGAAAAATTAACTCAAATTGATCCCAAGATGATGAAGGAACTCGTTGAAAAAGGAAAGGCTATCGGTGGCCTATTGGACCACATGGCGTTGCTGACTGAAAGGGCAGATACACAGGTCTTTGCAAATGAGGCTTTAATCGACTATGACATCGCGCTTAAAAAGAGAGCAAGCCAAGAAGGAATTAACGTAAGATCAACCCTGCCTGTAGAGATTGTGAAACATTTAAATTATGACGGTTCGCTTAATGCTAAAATTCACAAACAAAAATCTGTTAAAAATGACTCAACAAGTGGCTATTGTTTCAACTATAACAAAGGGGAGAACTATTGCAAGTATCAGAACTGTAAGTATCGTCATATTTGTAGTACATGTAACTCTCATGCACATGGCGCTTTCCGTTGCACTAAAGCATCTAAAAGTGCGGCACCTAAATGAGGCTTCGCTATCGGTAGTACTGGAAGTGTTTTGAATGTATCAAACTTGGATATCTAGTTGAATGTGGGTCACCTGTTGATATTGATACAATGTTTGTAGATGGCGCTTGTTCTAGTTCTGCCGATTTTCCCGGCAATTGTTCTTATCACATAGCTCCCAAAGTTATTGTTGGTTTTGTTGGGAAAGATACTATTGTTGAAAAACTTGTTCCAGATTTAGAAAATCTGGTTGTTAAACCGATATTTGAAGTTAAAAACAAATGTGATTCTGATATCGCTTTTGGATGCGATGGTGTCTTGGGCGACGTTAATATTTACGGGAAATTTTTTTTAAATGTGTGTGACTGCATTTATTACATTGATAACGCAATAGCTCAAATTAAACCCCGTCGTGCTGCCTTTCACACAATATTGATACGTGCCAACAGTGGCTCAATCATACTACACACGGTTCCAGCCTGCCTAACCGACCGACCCTGGCCCTCTGTACTGAATGACCGCTGCCCTGGCCCCCGTCTATTACATAAATAGCTAGGTATGCGACCAGGGGCGTCCTCATCCTACTTATTACTACCAGCTCTTTCCTTTTCCTTTGGGCAAACAACCACCGCGTGGCCCCCACTGCAATCAACACATTCATGCTTATAGCGGCAGTAGCTTTGCGAGCAACCCTTACGGTCATTGAAAGACCAGCAGACTCCAATCTTTCTACCAACCCGTTTAGTATTTTTCTTACTCATCTTCTCTTGCGTTTCCTTTGCTTTTAAATTCTCATGACCGAGGCATTGATAGAATGCCTCGTGGTCCCCGTATTCGAAAGCATTCAACCCAACGACTTCGGCTTTCTCCTTTACTAATTGGTCATATTTAACCAATGCCTGACTATTATAGAAGCGGGATTTATCGATCATGAACTGGATATGTTTAACATATCCAGCAATATTGATACCACTCTCGGCCATGGCCGCTGACATGCTTGTACTAGCACTGAGTACATCCTCGATACTAGCGTTATTAATAGTCTTCCCATAAGGAAGATGCAAGTCTAAATCAAACAGCAGACACTTACGCTTCCTCTTGCGCTCCTCTGAGTGGCAACACGTGGTGCCCGATGCCTGGCTGGTCCGCTCCAAAATTCCAGGTCTTAAGAAACCTGGAGTATAGCCTCTGTCCTGAACTTTTTCTTGAACCACTACCTTTTTTCTCTCTAGTAGCCGTTACTTTCAGACACAGTCAGTTTTTCAGTCAACCTTGTTAACATACTAAGAGCTCTATCCAATTTGAAGGAATTCCTTTCCACCTGCCTAGTAAGTCTCACATTTTCACTTTCAGCAAAGGCTAAACGTTTGAAAAACTCACCTCCTTCACTCCTCTCACTGGGGGGGGGGGGGGGGGGGGGTCACTCTCCTCTACACACGTCTCTTTTGCAAGATAAAGAGAATTATCTAACTCAATTGCCTTCGACTCAATGAACTCATGCGCCATAGATACGTCTCGTCCTTCCGATATACATTGCTCTTTCGCAGCAGCAAGGATATTACAACAGGACGGGCCCCTTGGCCTATGTACATCTGTGCATTCACTGCACCGCACCAACCGACGCATGATATTCTTGTCCGATGCCATGTGTGGAAGGTCCAACCCCAGTGGTCTGCAGAGGTGAAGTGAGATCGATGGTCCTCCGATCCGCCTGAAGTCCTCCCTCTCGCCGTCAGGTGTCCCCTCCCTCGTTGGTCCACTGGCGTACATCCGACCTGCCACCTTCTGTTCGGCTTATAATTCAATAACCCCGGTGTGGGTTTATTTCCTCATAAATATATATATTATGACTTACAAAATTTAACAAATCATTTTTTAAAGCCAATTACACGCCTCATTATAATTGGAGTTAATTGTAAATTGGCGGTAATTGTGGGGCTGGTAATGTATGTCACGCCATCTGACGGCTTTGGAACGAACGACATACTGAGACGTCTGCTTACCAGAGGGCACCACCAGCGGTTAGCTCAAAGCCCGCTAAGATCTGTACTCACCCGTTCCACACCAATCATATAGACATTGACTGTCAGGGCTTTATTTTTCATTCTATTCCTGATATACATTATCACTTACAAAATGTAATAAATAATTTTTTAAGCCAACTACACGCCTCCCTATAATTACAACGACACCGACCTGACCGCCAGTGCACCTCCTGTGTCTTTAACCAAACACCCCGAACGGCACGTGGGACAGACACAAAGCACACCCACTCACATGATAACTTTCAAAATGACATATCCTTCCGAAAGATTGGGGTCAGGAAGAGGACAATAAAACGGGTCACATATTTGTAACGTGATCACTCTCCCATCTTTGTCATTATCCTTCAACGAACACTCCTACCATTTTCCTTATCCTTTTCACTGCTCCCAAATATTTAACGTCACCGTGGTATATATGATTCAAAGTGTGCTGGTACAAGAGTCATAGGGTGCCCTCTGCTCTTCTAGGTGATGAAGTTGATGGGACTGGAGCGGTCTGTGCACTGGGTAGGCTGGTTCATCGTGTCGTTCCTTCAGATGTTGATCACCATTACCCTGCTGACCATCGCCATCGCTGTGTCTCGTCTCATGGCGTACACTAACTTCGTCCTGCTGTGGCTACTTTACCTCTCCTACGGCCTCAATGCTCTCCTGTTCAGGTAAAGTCCACTCTCCAGCTCCATGCTATCCTTGTCTTTGTGGGTAGGAGGGAGGGGCGAAATGGTGTATTGTAATTACTTGGTTATTAAGTGGCGTTTAATTATACATAGATAATCGAATTACCATATGTCTCAGTTTCTAAGATGTCGATTTTACGGCTGACGAGATATTTGAATCAGATATGAGGATAGTAGTTTGTGCGGACTGTGTTTGGGTGTTTCTGTGCCGTGTTTCTGTGTTTCTGTGCGGGGGAGGGGGCATGAAGAGCGAGTGGCATGTGAGACTACCTATTGTGGTTCGTTTAATCTCTTAGATGAAAAGCACAGATAGATACCAGGCAATTGGAGACATGAATATAGGCACGACCAAAAGCCTACTCTAGCCCCGACCTAATTAATGTGCAACTGAAGTTGTACACCAATGCATAACGCTGTGCGTATTTTCATTCTTTTGAACGCTTATTTCTGTGTCAGCTTATTTCTGTGTCCATATAATTTACATGACTTGAAGCAAATGCTCTCCATATAGATTTAAAACTCGACAGATATGCTTCTAAGATCAAATGAAAAAGTCTGGTAATGTTATTAAAATTGTTACTATCCATGGAGTAGAATACGTTTAAAAGGTATCGGTAGACTGGCGCATTGGCGCATCCTTCAGCTAGGCTGTATCTGGGTTTTTTTAACCCATGTATTATCAGAATGTTTCCATGTTGTATGTTTATATATTTTTCTACTCATGTATTATGAACAATATTCACAGTTTGAGCAATGTTCACTTATTGACAGTATTCTTTTTATTATTTTTTCACAGTTTCCTCATGTCGACGCTGTTCACTAATGCTAAGGTGGCCGCCGCCTGTACGGGCATATTCTGGATGATGACCTACGTCCCCTACATGTTCATCGCCATCTTGGAAAATGGCGGCCAGCCGCAACACTATGCTGTCAAAACCGCATTGGTATTTTCTACTTATTCTAAGTTATGGCATGAAACAAGTTATTTTTTCCTATGTTCCTTTCATAGTCGCTTGACTTATAGCATTTAAACATAATTACAAAAATTACAAAATAGAGAAAGTAGAATAGACACAACAGGGTCTTTACTTTTGGCAATAACCCGAGGCATATTATGAAAAAAAAATTTACTAAGCCTGTAGTTATATTTGTTGTTTTCTGTCTCCTAACTACGGCCCGGATATAAACGAATATCTGACGCGTTGTTTAGATACATTCGGACTGGCTAGCTTTCTTTTCTCTAGTCGCTATTTGCGACCACAGGTCTAGGTTTGAGTGGAAAGTACATCAACTTCTTCGAATCCTCTGGGGTGGGGTTGCAGTTTTACAACGCCAACACGTCGTTGGTCAGCGAGGACAAATACACCGTCGTCGTCACCATCTGCATGTCACTCATCTCGTCAGCCGTCTGCGTCATCCTGACATGGTACATCGACAGCGTCATGCCAGGTACGTCTTGTAAGCCTATAACAGGTTGGCAGGTTATCCTGTAGTCCACCCAGAACCCAACAGCCGCGCTGCTATATGGTAGGTCCGGGACGATGTACTTTGAACATGGCTCCTATCGGCCGGTCACCTTTGGTAGAGGAATTTCGTGATTAGTTGTAGCAACCATTCAAATCTGGGGATACCCAACAACAAGGGAAGCAGGCTGCTGCATCAGTTTCTATTTAGTGCATCTACTTAGTCGGAAACTTGACAATTAACCCGACCCTCATGGTTGTCGAGTTGGATGGGTACAGGGGTTACCCCCTGCCTCCCGTACACGGTGAGACAATATGCTACCACACACAGTTTCAACCTAGGTCGGAGTACTATGGGGTGTTTAGTTCTTTTTCTAGTATAATGCAATTGGAGAAGTTATCTGTAACATTCCTGCAAGGTTGTCATTAGTTTCTTTTGAATTTGAGTCACTTTCTACGTATGGGAACAAGTCATTAAGGGTTTTACTCAACATAGCATAGTGTCCGCCGTTTATATTCCGCCAGAAACGTAATGATTTGCGGCAAATGATGGAAAGACGCTTGTGGTGAATGTTAAAAGAACGCTGGGATTACCTGGTGAATTGTTTGTTATCTTTTTTTGTGCTGATAATGTAGCATAATGTCCAACGAATGTAGGCCACCACTCCGGCGATGGATGTATGGTATATTTTACATTCTAACTGTGTTTGCACAAAAACTACCTATCTAATGGTTGTTATTTAAGGCTCATGGTTGGTAATACTCTTTTGATGTAATCTGACGGAAATTAAAAGGATGCCAACGTGAGCCAGGGCTAGCCTTGGCATGGACACAATTTTTCAATTACAGTCCCATCTATACTGCAAATAAGAACTTCTGTAAACAAGACAGTCATGTGCATTGCCCCCTACTCATTGGGAATAATGTTAGCAGGAGGGGTGTCGGTCTAAGCCTTCTAGCCCCAAGATCACCAGGGCATCAAAAATAAGGAAAGTAAACCCGGAGGAAACTCGCGATACCGGAGTCGAGGAGAGAGTTGCTCACATGGAGGATGCAATGCAGGCCATTCTCCGACATCTAGGCCTGGCCATTGGAGGTCACTCTGGCACCACCGGCCCAGCGGGGTCCTTGAGTGCAGTATCGCACCATGCCAGGACCCCAGCCATGACCCATGCTACTCAACCTACTAACGGGGTCAGAGTCCCAGGGGGTCTAGTAGTAGGCCCACCCGCGCATCATCACCCCTTCACCGCGACCATGCCGGTAACTTGAGTGGACAATAACACAGGCCTCAGTAGCACCTCCCTCGCTGCACCCAGGGAATTGCTGGGATCAACAACCGTGGACCAAGTCTAGCGTCTCCTCTAGTCCCACCCACCTCTACAATTACAAGGTAAATCACATGTTTTTCCTCATGAATACGTGACCAGGGAGAGAAAGCACAAGAAAACATCTCTAGGCTCTCTCTCCATGGGAGAATATTTCCTCAGTTTTCTCTGGTTGCTTGATGATGAGGATACCCCCGCATCTGACCACCCCTACATGAATGTTGTTGACAATCTTTTCCCGATCGGACAACGCCGAGCGCGGCGGAATTTTTCTTTCTTTTTTACATGAATGCACATTTTAGAGGCATCGCGGAGGATGCAAAGGACTTGGGGGTCCGGAGTTTCTCAGAGCAAGTACTCCCACAGATAGCGGACCAGAGCTTATGGTAGCCAGATGAAGTCCGGATCCAGATCATGCGAGTGGGTATGGCACGAGTCGCCACATCCAGCCTGGATTCCAGAAATGCCCACCAGCCTGCTTATCTGCCAGAAACACCATGCCTGGCATACAGCAGGGAAGCTGGTTGCAGTAAGCCAGAGGGCCATACTGTCGCCAGGAAGCCTGTAGGCCACTTCTGCAGGTTTTGCAAGATGGGCCTCGTTCACCAACATGCTGAAGCCGGTTGCAGGATAAAGGTACGGGTGGAGGCGGATCGGGCGTCCTTTCAGAAGTAGCCCTGGCATGTGATCCGAACCAGAAGGATCCTCACCTACCGCTGGAGTAGTGACCAATGAACCGCCCACTGACAACCAAAAACCTGCTCAACCTCTTGCCAACGCTGACGAACACTGGGGCCTTCGCCATACCCATAGAGCCCCATGCGACCTGTCAAACACCCCAAGTAATGACACCGACGGTACCCTCATTGTGGCCCTGCCATGTAAAGAAACCACTCCCCCCCCCCCCCCCCCAGCCCAAACTCCGGAGCATGGAGGGAATGGGATTTTTACCTGCGTGCCTCCCCAACAGACTTGGAGCGAGAGTTCCACTCTCCTCGAGCCTCAATCTCGCTATATGGAGGGAGGCAGCGATGTCGTGATAGTCTGCAAGTATCTCGAGTTTGGCTGTCCCGTTGGCTATCTGGTAGGCAGCCCTCTCACCCTGTCAGCCCCAAACCACCCGTCCGCCCGCGCGGACACCTCCCACATTGATGCATTCTTAGCAACGGACCTATCCCACAGGGCCCTCCTGGGCCTATTCCAGCAGCCCCCGTTTGTTTCATGGACTCATACCTCGCCGCTGCTAACAAGAGAGAAAAAGGCTTCAACAAGGCGGAGGGTGATTTTCGATCTCTTGTACCCTAGGAACGAGAATGTAAACGCTTTCACCCCCCCCCCCCCCCCCCCCTAACATCAGGGAGGGTGTCTTCACAAAATACACCCTCCCATCAAAACAGGATTAAACCCGCCCTCCTCGGGAGAGGCGCATTCATCTGGAAGGCTGATCTCTCAACCTCCCTCTCCTTGGATTCTGGCACCGGAACGAATACTACATCGATATCTGCCCCAGTTTCGCGCCCAGGATGCATGACATATACATCGTCATGGGCGTGGCAGCCTATCCGCCACCGCTGCGCTACCCAACATCCTGCCCGACACCCCACATCGCCCTGACATCCCGATGCGGGACCCGCCAGACATCCGAGCACTCCTAAATAATTGTTTTAACTCTTCCAGACACTCTCCTTGGCCTCCAGGCTGAAGCCTCCCTTCGGGCCCCTCCATCAACAGGAACAGACAGGTGCATCTTTACTTCACCTTCTCCGTGGAAAACGAGGTCCTGCCCCTCTTGCCCTCACCGAACCAGGTAGCATGGTTCTGCCAATTCCTTACGAACTGCCTCCCAGCTCCAGCCTCCAGGAGAAATAACGCCTCTGGAGAGAGGTCCTGGGTCGCCCTCGCAGGGGGGAAACCTCAGCCTTCACCTCCCCGGTAGCTCTCTTCGTAGCGAGGGGCGCAGAGAAACTCGCAATGCATGTACCATCCTGTGCACCTCCGCTCTTCCCCTCAGACATCTTGGGAGTCTCGACGGTGCGAGTTTTGCCGGACTCACGCCGAAAGCTGCAAACCCCATCGGGTATTTCACCCTCCTCAGGGCATCCAACCCATGGCCTACGCATTCACAGACGGGGAGGGAGCCCCTCTCTCATCTCAAGCCCTCACAGCCCTCCTTTGAGCGGCCGTGGCCTCCTTCAGATCTCCTCGGGCGGCCTCAGCCTCTCTTCACTCTCTCCATAGGGGAGGCGCCCAACAGGCTGCCCTCTGGCTTTGGACTCAGCCCTCCTCCACCATGGAACTTAGACTTCGGTCACTTCCATTAGGGCCTACGTTCCGGTTGACCCCTCCAAGGAGGTGGCCCTGGCCTTGACCTCGGCCTTTGGCATTACTTTCAATCAAGGAAACTCTCTGTTGATATGTATATCACGTGACTTCTATAAGTATCAACATTACCAATATGTCAATACTCAATAAACTCTCGTATTCCAAACCCCTCTTTGCTTTAATCATTGTCCCCAACTCGTTGGGAATAATGTAAATGGAAGGGGGTTCACCCTCCCCCGGAATCTCTATAAACCATGTGACCACTGCGTCCCCATGTGACCAAGTCACCCGCCTCCAACGGACTCCACAGGAGAAGTTACCTCCCATCCACTCTGCAAACTTTCTTTACTCACTTCTTCATACTTCATCCGTGGGGCTTACTTTTAATCAAGGAAACTTTCTGTTAATATCTTTATCACGTGACATCAACATTGCCAATATGGCAATACTCAATAAACTCCCATATTCCAAACCCCTCTTTGCTTTAATCATTTTAATGTAGTAAATTAAACATGTGGGGTACTAAAATGACTCGAGCAGTAAGGCTTCTGTGCTGAGTCCATTCACAGTGTCTCACAGTTACTATCCGTCAACTGTTTCTCCCACAGGTGACTACGGCGTACCACAACCCTGGTACTTCCCGGTAACCCGGACCTACTGGAGAGGCCGGCCGAACCCGACGGCTCCTCGGGGCTTGGCTGCCCGCCTGCCGGCCTGGGCCCAGGACACCCTCGTCAAGCTGGGCTTCTTCAGCGTGAGCACTGTGGCTGAGCGCATGGTTCAGCAGATGATGGAGAACAAAGGAGGTATTGATTCAGTGGCGTGATTCTTTAACTCATACTATCATCCATCGTAGTGTTCAACCAAGTACATGTATTCTATCAATACAATCAAGGCAGGTTGAGGAGGAAAAGATCAGGGCCATAGGGTCATAGCGTCATATTGGACCATGACATACAAATCAATAGAAATGTATATGTTTGGGGTGTGGTTCCTTGGCATTTCTAATAGTTGATAATCTTGTGAGGATTTAAGGCCATTGTGTGCTGAGTGTTATATATGTGTGCGTTTTACGTAATACGCTACCCCCTAACAGAGCGTCCTGGAACTACAAGGACTAGGAGGTGCATTGTCGCCCTCTGGTGTCAGGACGAGGTAACCTACACTCTCCAAGGCATAGTTGTGGTCCTAGATGGGCCACCACGAGATTGGCAACCAACCCCTGTCTGCGCTAAGCCACACGTTTTCCCTTCTGTGTTCGCCTCAAACCAAGTAGTTTTGTTCAATTTAGGTTCTAAAAGCAGAAATTCCTCATAAGACATAGTCATAGTTTCACAGATTGATAATGAAGTCGAGATTTATGGTGGTTTTATTCTAAAAATGACACACAAAATGAAATAACAAGATAGTAGGTTTGCTTCGAGGTTACTAAATAAGCAGTACAAAAGGTCTGATAGGAGAGTAACAAACATTTCGTACCCTGTAGTGCGGCCAAGATTCACTAGATGGGGTATTCCTGGCTAAAGGTCTAACTACTACACAGGTGGGAACCAGCCTAGGGCAAGGTGGACTCTGGATTTAACCCGGACAGAACTGACTCTGCAGGGCTGTTTTGCTCTGGTTGCCAGGATAGGCCACCACCCGTCTCCACTCACTCTCCCCCCAGATCTTTCACGGCGCTAGCGCTGGCTTAATCTTAGTCCGTCGACGCACCGCGCCACCTTCGGGTTACGGTACGTAAGAGCAACGAGTATATACTCGTCGGTAAGAGTGTACTGTGCGCATGACCCTCTTCACACTGGCGCCATCTTGTAATGGCCTCTTATGTAAGTCAATCGAAAACGAGACAAGCCCTCTCCACTCAGTCCTGAATATTGATAAAAATACTTGTATTTCTCTAACTTGAAAGATGGCAATCGCTCTCACGTCTTAACTAATAGGCCGATTTGTATAAACAATACATTGTTCGAAAGCTGAGATTTAGGCCTATCTGCTGGTATATATATATGATATACCTGTGTTATGGTTAACATTTCCTTCATAGATTGAACATTGGAATTGTTTTAGGTAAAAAAATAAAACATGTAATCTTCCTGTTTCCAAAGATTTATTGAAAAATCTATCGCGATGACCTACAGAAATAACTATCCTATCTTATTAGGTATTTCATGACAATTAATATGATACCTATATTGTTAATGGCAGATAAATATTTCCTGAGATAATGGAGCATTATCATAGATGACAAGGAGACCAAAAAGAGCACTAGAAAAAATTTGATTTTCTGATATTGCATTTTAGATACTGGCTTTGATACAAAGTTGTCAAAGGTTGCAATATTTTACAAGTGCAATATTTGTTCCCCTGTATATCTTATCTTTTAATTCTTCTACTGTAACAGGTTTATTATTGTATCAGACTTAAAACATTATCAAATATTGTGATAAATTCCCAAATTTCCTGACAATTAACTGATGCATTATTAGTCTATTACCTTAGGAAATATCTATCACAACCTGGTAATATTGGTATCATTTTAATCGTCTTGAAATGCCTAAGAAGGTAGGATGTTTATTTTTATAGGTCATTGCGATAGATTTTTCAGTAAATCACTGTGAAAGCAGGAAGGTAACATGTTTGTGTTTTTTTTACCTAAACAATTCCGAGGTTCAAGCTATGATAGGAAATCATAGCCATAACACAGGTATATCATAAATGCACCAACAGATAGGCCTAATGCCAAGCTTTCTGAAAATGTTTTAATTGTAAAATTCGGCCGTTTATTCATGACAGAAGAGCAACTTAAATTTTCATTATCATAGTGGTATTAGGCACTTGCTGCAGGGTTGGCTTCACTCTAACAGCGCTCGCCTCGTTCTAGAGTGCGGAAATTTCGCTTGTTCGCGGCTGGTAGTTTATCAAGTATAAAGAACCAGCAAAACCCGATCGCAGCGCCACGCTTATGTGCAAGAGGTGAGGCCAAGTCCCCTATGCGCGGAAGGGATATCGTGATTCGTTGTTCTATTTATAGCATCAGTTTTACAAGTAGGAACCTCAGTGGCCGAGCTGTCAGTTTATGTTGTTTCGTGATAAACTGTGCTATCAATCGTGAAATCCTGGGCCTATTCGCGGCCATAATTCATTCTGTAAGCTAAATCAATGTATAGGATATATGCTATACCTATGACATATTTCTTTTCTGTAAATATACAATGATGGCCCAGTCACGTTCGCCAGGCGCTACTCTGTTGTTGGCGGGTGGGTCTGAACAACGTAGCAGCGGCTCCCAATTCGAGTTTCTCTTGTTTGCTACAAACATTTTTTATTTAGAATTTCTACATTGATTTGAAACATATTTAAGATTTGACAGCTACCACTGTCCTGGTTTGTTTATTATTTCGGTTTGACCTATAGGTCAAGACCGAAATATATTAGGGGAGACAGGGAACGGTTTTTGCGGCTTACATTATAATACATTACAGTAATGTATTCTGAATAATTAGAGCTTCGATACCGCCGATACCGGGCGCGGGCGGTGACAGCAGTGTATTTTTATATATTGTATAGGCACCCGTTGTGGTTCAGTGTATTTATGTATATTGCAACAGGCTTCCACCTCCCTCCCTCCCTCCCTCCCTCCCTCCCTCCCTCCCTCCCTCCCTCCCTCCCTCCCTCCCTCCCTCCCTCCCTCCCTAGCGGGTGGGTCCCGCGGGCGCCGATACCAGACACGTTGGATTGAATCAGGGCCCTGTTTCATAATTTTGCATAAAACCCCTAGGTAGTAAGGAAGACTAAATTTGGTGATGAATCAGACATGGTTTTAAAAACAGTGACCAGATGTGCCTGGAAAAAACAATATTAGAGCCTGGAAATGCCTGGAAAAAGCCTGGAATTTTATTGAGCTGTCTATGTACGAACCCTGTACATTATTACAAGCGCTGCTTATGAAACAGGGCCTAGGTCAAATAGGTCACCAGCACACCCGTTGCGGTTCAATGAATACCTACCCGCTAGGGAGGGAGGGAGGGAGGGAGAGAGGTGGAAGTCCCTTGCAATATATAGTCTATTTTTGTATTGGTCAAGACTCTGTTGACCCGTTGCGGTTCAATGATAGCTACTAGCGGGTGGGACCCGCTCTGGTCAGATGTGGTCCGCACCCGGGTCAGTAGTGTATTTTTATATATTGTATAGGCACCCGTTGCGGTTCAGTGTATTTATATATATTGCAACAGGCTTCCACCTCCCCCCCCCCCCTCCCTCCCTCCCTCGCTCGTAGTTATTCATTGAACCGCAGCGGGTGCCGAGACCAGACGTGGAGTGCGTGGAAACCGAAATCATGGCAATGCCATGCCAACTATTAATCCTTGTATGTTATGCGCATGTGCGAGAAACTGATTCCTTGCAATTCAGTATTAGAAGCTGGGACCAGCGAACCACCATTATCGCGCTGTATGCTGGAGCATGAGTACGCTGGTTCCCGGGGTATCCGCTAGGAGGTTCAGCGGAGATTTACCCGCAGGGAGAGGCCGATGAAATTGGTCAGCTTTCTGACTAATTTTGTGACCGCATGCGCGGGCCACAGAATGTAAACAAATAAAATGGCGTGTCTGACCGATGTGTAGAGCAAGGGATGAACTGTGATTATACTTGATATATAGAATAGTGTGAAAACAAGTATGTGGGGTGAAAACGATTAAGTATCACAACGATTTTATTCAGCAAGGTGTTAGAGGTACTGACATCATATTCTTAGACTGTATGCACAGCCTTGTCAAGTGAGCGGAGGGGATGCCACCAGCTTCAAAACAAACAACATGGCGGGTGGGGTGCAAGTGTGATTAGAAATCATAAGTAGTGGAAAATACCCACTACAACTAGATCTATTGTGAAAATATTATAGCGAAATTGAGTTTTATAACCCTGCCTTTGTTTCTGAATATGTTACACATACTGACAGTCGTTCCCTGGGCAATATGCACTGGCATAATTAATTGTCAAGAGCCTGCGGCCCCTATTATCGCTCAAGCAACTGTCAGAGTCATCAAAGTTCGTTTTCGATAAATATTTCAGCTATAATATTGTATAATTAGTCATATTTACTTCATATAATTGTAACTGTATCAGTTTTACATTGGATTAGTGTATATTGCTCGTGATAAACGCATCGCAGCATGTGCGATGTCAGTTAGCATTTGAAATTTGAGCTGGTTTCCTGGTGTGTAGGCCACTTCCACTGATAGACTCCAAAACCAGGGACCCGTTTCAATAGGCTGTACGACGTCCGTTATTGGGTTTAGTGACACAATAGCGGTACTTCGCGTTGCAGTAGTTAAGGGACAAACGTTTGTGGGACATAGGATAATAGACAGGCGCAAATAGCGGCTTGTCCCATTTCATAAGACCGATGTCCAGTCACTATTGGTGTCACTGTTGTGTCCCAAATAGCGAGAGGGTATACCCTCTCGTTTCTATTGTCACAAATGCGTAACTTTACTTCCTGTAGGAATTAAGCTACGGAAGATTTGCAAAGTTAAAGGTCGCTCGTGACCCTGCCATATAGTCTTTAATCATTGAGAAACCTGGGTGGTGTTTTTTAGTCAAGACAGTCTGAGAAGGACACATGCTATAATGAATTGTATTCCGATTTTCTTTAATCATTTAATGAATGTTCATAATCAAAGACTTGAGCAAGTCTAGGTTAGTATGTAATGAGGTTAGAACGGTAATGCGTATCGGGGCTAGTATGGTAATGCATAACGTGGTTAGAACGGTAACACATAACACAGTTAGTATGTAACGTGGGGTTAGTATTTAACGTGGTTAGAACGGTAACATGTAGCGGGGTTAGTATGGTAATGCGGTTAGAATGGTACTGTGTAACGGGGTTGGTAGGGTAATGCGGTTAGAAGTGTAATACTGTAACAAGGTTAGATTGTTAACGCAATAATGGTAACGCGATAACGGGGTTAGGGATTCTTAGATAGCATAACACAGTTGGATGGTAATGGAGAGTAATGCTATGTAACGCAAATGCGGTAACAGGTTTTTTGAATATCATAACATGAACCGAAATCTGACACACTCTAACCCAAAACTAATCCAACCTGGGGCCCGTTTCATATTCTAGGATCGTACATGAAGTCCCCTTTCTGCACCCTCTACAAGAGTCATCATTTAATAATAACTAATCCTGTTCGCTAAGACAGTATTAGTCATCCATAAGGTCGTCCATGAGTGTTGATTTAAACTGACCCACATCGTCCCTGGGTTTCTATGGCTTACAGAAAAGCGTCTACATGTACGATCTTAGATTAAGACACGGGCCCCTGGTTACTTGGCTCTAAGACACTTTAAGCCTATAAGACACCGACCCGACGGCTGTGCCCGATTCTACCTTTCCCCGACGGATCCGTCGGGTCTGTGACAATCTGCATCAATCGGGTCGATGTACGCACTTCACCGACCCGATTTTATTGCTTATCCCGACGCGTCGGCATTACTAGCATGTCAGATATGACCGACTCTCCCCGACCTTAAGATTTCGGTGTACGCACTTTCACCGATTGTTACCGATTCTGCGTTGGCCATTTGAATAGCAATGCTACCTATCCCCTTGTCCGATTTAGAAGTCCCTTATACCGATTTGTAGGGGAGACAGAGGCGATTATAAACCTGAAAACCGTTTCCCGATATCTTAAATGGATCCGAAGTTATTAAACTTTGAATTAATTTCTATGATTCCACACCAGCGGCCCGTGGCTCACCCCGGCTCGGCTCCCGGCGACTCTCTTTGATCTTATCCCGGGTAGTTTACGAGGTTAAAAAAGAGGGAAGTGTGATCGGGGACAGTCATCATGTCGGTGTCTTATAGGTATAAGACATCGACATTTTATTCCCGACTCTCACCGAGCCGATGGTCGGGATGAATCGGGAACAAATTTCGGTGTCTTATAGGCTTTATAGACACTTCTACGACACCTCCAACCTTGTCTTAGGCTGAGACAGTTTTGGAGCCCATTTGAGCTAAGATACCCTAAGGTACCATAAGATAATCTTGACATAAAAGACAGCTCTAACACCCCTAAGGGTCTTAGCCTAAGATCATTCAAAGATCCTCTAAGATATCTTGTCTATAGGAAACTAAGTTCTTAAGACGGTCTTAGCCTAAGATTATCTTGACTAAAAAATAAGGCCCTGGTGTCCACTGAACTATGACGACATCAACTGAAGAAATTCTGTTCATTCATTTTAGAGGCGGGAGAAGGACAAAGTTATTTTGAGGATGAACCATCTGACATAGCCCCTTCTGTAATCATCGACAAGGTCACAAAGGTTAGTTATGCATCAACAATCGTAGATTGGGAAATAGGAAAGTCTTCCTCTATTTCTACTAACTGTTGTTTTTGAATTCTCCTTTGGATTAGTTCTTTTGGATGTATGACCGCTGAGGTCTATTTTTGCGTTAATGTTATGAGTGGAATTAAAGGTATAGTTTAAGTATAACATTACTATAACTAAAGTAGAACAAGTACATGTTCATAACATCAGTAAAATATATAATAGCCATAAGATTTCCTTCAAAACTAATTCCCAGTTATATCACTTTGCAGTGATCAACATTTTTCATTTACTGACCATCATCTCATTTTCCCGCCAGATTTATACAAATGGGAAGCTGGCGGTTAATGACTTGTCCCTGAGACTTTACGAAGGACAAATCCTGTCGTTCCTTGGACATAATGGAGCCGGCAAAACTACTACAATGTAAGAGCACCTCAAATACTCTTTCGTTCACATCACCATTTGAACACAATGGCGGTGGGGTAGCTAAGTTAGCCCACTGGCCTGTGGATGGCGAGGTCCGGGGGACAAGGCTCAGCCGCTATGTTTACTGCTTGTTTTCCATCCCCTCCTTGGATATTCGATCTTGCTGTGATATGAGCCTAAATTTTGAAGTTGCATTAAATATCAACAACAACAAATAATGACAAACTGTATACATGTATATGTAACGCGGCTGCTACTGCGACAATCAAGCAAGTGACCGGCCTAGCGCCCCTCGGGCGCTCCCTGAGAATAATTGATATTAATAAATAGGAATAATTTTACAGAGAATGACCCCCATTGTTACTCTTAATCACGTGTCCATTTTCGAGGTTTCTCATTGGCTGTATATCCAGACAAAGAGCGTCGGGAAAGCCTCTGAACCAAAGGTAACTGGTTTGTTATGTGATAATGGATCCGGGTAGGCCTCTATGGCTCCCCATGTTGTACCATTCCGCAGCAGTGTTACCCACACCCTCTGGTGTGTAGAGTGGGGACTATTCTGTATGTACTCCTTGTATCCTTTTCGTGGAGTTTCTGTGTCCTTGCTCGATAGTTTCGACCTTCTGGTCTCTTCAGGCAATTGTAGCTAGCCTTTTACAGGCATTGTAATTTTTTCTGCACACAAGAAATACACTTCTTGGATTATACTGAGGTATTGTTAGTTACCTAGTACACTCTCAGATGCGTCCCCCCCCCCCACCCTCCAGCCTGCGGACAGTGTGGGGGAGGGCTGTTGCCCCTGGTAACAGCCCCCCTCTCACATTCTACGCGGGCAGCCATGGCTCACGGCAGTTAGCTCTGGTCACTCAACCTCTTCAGACCTTTACAATAAACCGCTGCAGAAGGAATCCAGTCGTCTCTCTCATCAATTAAGGTACTTTCTGATAGTTCACTCAGTCGAGTCAGTATCTGCGATATCAAGGTATAATCACACCGGGAAAAATACCACAAATACTGACAAGTATATACAAATCAGGCCTAGAATTTTAGTCTTTGTGTTCCAACCCCTTGGAGTTAACAATACGCAATATCCTCGCATTCACTCGGATATTGCTACGCACCAGCCCCTCGGAGAATACTGCTACTAGTATCCCAAATCAGTTAATAAAGTACATATATCTGGTCAGAATACACCTCAGGGCCTCCCATCCTTGGCTAGTTTCGCAAAGCAAATAACTTTTTTGATTGGCTGTATTTGAACGCTTGAGTAAAAAACTGTCATCTAATTGGCTGTTTTTGTGCACATGACTAGGTCGATGTTAACAGGAATGATTCCTCCTACCACTGGTTCGGCAACAATCTACGGGATGGACATCAGAACTGAGATGACGAATATCCGGAAAAACCTCGGCATGTGCCCTCAGCACAACGTCCTCTTTGACAGGTATACGTTCTGTAAACTAAATGAAAAATATATAAAATTGGTGTAGTTTTAAATAACCAAGCACAACACGTATCTTTTCTGACAGGTACCTCTTCATTAAACTTTATGATATTAGCAGTATAACTGGAACATTAACTACCTTAGCAAAGCTCCTGATATCTGTAATATCTGAACTGTAGGTGATAACAAATAATTATAGGTTAACGGAAAAAAAGACCTAACGCAATCCAACCCACCAAACGGAAAACGCAATCACAATGTCTACATCACCCACAGTATATCGCTTCTGTATGTCTGACCATGTTATTTAATGCCGAAAACTTTTCTTTCACTTTAGGTTTGCTTAGTCGTTTGCAACTATTTCTGTTATGCCATATTTTCCGACATAGTAGCACACTCATTTATACTTGACTATCATCTCACATGTATACCCCACCGACTTCTACGCTTCGTGATGCGACTCTTTGTATCCTCATGGAAGAACTGTGCTACCTACAGAATGTGGAATAAACATTATCATTAAAAAAATCTCATAAAAGTGGGTTATATAATAATCAGATATGCCCAGAAAAATGCTGACTATGATTTGAATATCCATACCTAACAATAATATGCTTAATGCATCTTCAACCGATAAAAGTAGTACGGTGGATTTTGTAGCGTGCATACATCGCTCCGTTTTATTCTGACACAGTATGACCGTGGATGAACATCTTAAATTCTACTGCCGTATTAAAGGAACACCACGCCATTTAGTAGACCTGGAGGTGGAAGCGTAAGTGTTTTTTGTAAATATTTTGTGGCCTATGGTCATCTATGGAATATATATGCAACAAATAAGGTGGGGATCAACATTTTTGAAAATGTTGCATAATCCCTTCTTCAAACTATTTAAAACAAGATTGAAATGGGGAGAGGTGTTCGGATTTTTCAGAAGTTTTGCGAACATAGTATAGGGGTTTGGTCAGTCTAGCGGTGGTGTGTTCACTCTTCGATAGAGGGCGTGGGATGTCAGTCCCTGCTGCGTAGTGATTCAGGTGAGCCTGTGCACACAGGTTTACGTGGCCTCTCTGAGGAGAGTGAATCCTTAGAGCCTCATTTGCTGGGTTTTCCAAACCCTCCCGGTGGTTAGGTGAGTCTAAGTGCTCCGGTACCTAGATCAGCCTCCCTGGCTTTACTTGGCACTCCAGTATCAAGGTACTGTATGCTTCAGTGATCCGAACCAGATCACTTAGAAGGTAAAACTACTAAACATCCATTGTTTATTAAACTTCAGGAGTCTGGTTTTGTGTGACTAGGTATTTAGAGTCATCTACATACCGAAAACATCTAAACGACCTATGTGATTCCACATAGGGTGGCACAATGATGTCTCCAACGGTGGGTTATCCTCTATAGGCCAAAAGCCAGCGACCGCTACAATAGTTTAATGATTGTCCTCTAGCTATATGCATCATGAACATCGACATTATGGAATGCTAAATAGAATATAAGAATAGATTACCTTTTATGAATTGACCGCCATCAGTGGCACGCTATACATATATAAGGTTTACTTTATATTAAGTTGTACGTTTGTGTATGCTATAATGCACACATATACATGTGTCTATAATGTTCACATAAGGATACAACATGGAAAATAGAGACACGTGTCAATATACACACATACAGGATGCTGTCAGACTCCGGGCTCCGGGAGAAACGTGACAGTAACGTTGAGTCTCTGTCCGGTGGCATGAAGCGGAAGTTGTCGATCGGCGTGGCCTTTATTTCCGGTTCCCGTACAGTGATCTTGGACGAGCCGACGGCGGGCGTCGATCCGTGGTCGCGTCGCGAGATCTGGGACCTCATCCTCAAGTATAAGCACGGTACGTACTCCAGGCAGGTCTTACCTGATGCAATACCACAGGTCGTCCTGAGATTAGGCAACATACCAGGTAGATCTTACTAATTATGCAATACCCAAGGTATGCCTTACCTTATGCAACCCCAGGTAGTCCTATATTAGGCAATGCTCCAGGTAGGCCTGAGATTAGCAATACTACAAGCATGCCTTAGTTTAGGGAATACCCTAGTCAGACTTTACCTTAGGCAATAAACCAGACAGACTCATATAAAGCAATATCCCAGAGAGACCTGAGGTTAAATAGTACCCGGGTGAGAACAGAAGGGCAGACAAGTTTGTAATGCATATTCGGAATGTGTTCGTTATGCATGAATTTTAAAGGGTGCACATCATGTAGAATGTGTTACGCAATGCCTATAGCATGTATCCCAGACTTTGTGTATCAGAGAGGACCTCCATGTCCGCCCACAGTTCTTGCTCAGAATCTGTGCATCATATAGGGTCTCTTTTACAATGCCTGTAACACTAAGCCAAACTCACCTTGTGTATCTTAGAGCTAAATAAGATATGGAATTAGACAGGCATCTGAAGCCTCTTCGCTATCTACTAAGGTCAGCACGAGATATCAATACTCGACATAAACTTGCAACATAAACCGTCACCGCAATTATATAGCCACGAGGCGGGGTTCAGATTTATGATACACATTAAGACTAACCTTTTGAATATGGATACTTATATAGAACTAGATCGAGAATCGTATAGATAAATGATACTCCACGAGTTTGGATGCGCCACAATCGTAATCGAGGCAGTGCCAAGTGATGATTACGGTGCATCCAGCGAGTGGAATATTGTTTATTTTATGATTAAAGTGCAGTTCTGGATTTATCTCACCCCTTTCTCGGACATTAGAATAGCATCCATATATCGGAATAATTCAAATTCAGTAAGGAACGAATTCAAATCCCCATCTTGATATCTTGTCTGCTCTCTAAAATCTTGGTCGCTGATTGGCCAGTCAATTATGACATCATCTCGCATCACTCAGCCTCGACCATGTTGCAGTATCGTCACTTTATGTCGATGACCTTATTGTGTATATTTTTCCAATGTTATTAAACTTGTATGAGGGGTGAGATAAAGCCTTAATATTGCCTAGCTGTATCGGAGTAACATGTATGACATTAATCACAACAGTCTGATCCTAGCCCATCTTGTATCTCAGAGAGGACCATCATGCTGTCTACCCACCACATGGACGAGGCAGACATTCTTGGCGACCGGATCGCCATCATTTCTCACGGTCAGCTTAACGCGACCGGCTCCTCACTTTTCATGAAGGGCATGTTTGGTGACGGCTATCACCTCGTGGTGGCCAAGAAGATGCTGCGAGCAGCTGACCAGCGTGAGTCTGTTTTAACAGTATTTGATTTGACTTTAAAATCGATGTTTTTACATCATCTTTCAACCCCTGAATCACACATCTTTCTCCCTGAGTCACACATCTTTCTCCTTATTGCCAGTGGGAGGGTTCGTATCCAGGATTAGCGTAGTATACTTCATGATTCATCGGCCACACATTTATCAGTGCGTTATGGGTGGGTAGGTGAGTCAGGTTAACTTTCTAACCCCACTGGTCATACATTTTCCGCGTTATCAGTAGGGAGGCTGGTGCCCAGGATGTGCATGGTATGCTATCTAATCCGTTGGTCATCTGTTGTTTGTATCAGCAGTGGGTGAATCTGCGCCCGGGATGAGCGTGGTAGAACCAGAGAGTGCAGCTGAGTTAAAAGATACATCCACCATCTTGACGCGATGCTCCGAGGCCAAGGTCACGCGCGTGATACAAATGCACGTGTCGTCTGCATACCTGCGTGCCGAGACCCCTCGCGAACTGCACTACATCCTCCCGTTTGCTGAAATCAGGTGGGCAATAGTTTTGACTTATTCCGTTACACCTACTGACAATAATGATTTATCAAGTTGTTTTGGTATATCCACAAAACACCAAGCTGATAATGTTTTGTAATTTCATTGGGGGTTGTAGGACATCGAGGGAAAAAAACGGGTTTCTTATGCGTAACATTTCGTCTAACTTTATTAGACTTCTTCAGGCGGTTGATAGTCAATAATTATTTAGTATTTAATAAACAATCATGGGAAATGATTAAGACACATAATCGTATTTCAAATTGTATAGACCCTAATTGAGTAACAATGATGTTACTTGGGTTGAATATCATAAAGGAAATGTTTTCCGGGGGGGAAATGTCAGAGCATACTTGGTAACTTATCGTATCACATTTTGTCTGATATTTAGCATTGACTAATAGATATTTCAATTGAATGTTTGTTTGATATAATGTAGCTGTTATTTTCACTGCGCGAAGACCAGCAGTTTATTGAGCGCGATTTCATCTAGAAGGGTTAGAATGCTCACACAGGCTTTCAGCTTACTGCAAAGAATCTAACCCTTCACTATCAATGCACCAGCTAGAAAGGCCTAGCGAAATGGGCAGGTGTACAGTATCACAGTCTGACCATACCCCTGCCCCACTACTGACTTGGTTCCTAAAAATAGTTCAAAACTGATGGGACACACCTAAATACATTGTATTCAAAGAGTCACATATGATTGGACACACTTGAGCGTGTCATAATCAGACCCACTTTGCAGACAGGTGTTGCACCTAGTTGTGTTTGCCTTGGTCTTTATTTAGCCTGAGCATACTGGTTTCTGATGGGACACACTCCCTACATGCAGGGCCAGCAAACCAGTTTGACCAGTTATTCACCCATGTGCTCTTCTGTAAAGATAGAATTATGTACTATAAACGTCCCATGCATTGGAATCGCCTGTCAGCTGATTATAGGTCAATACCTACCTATCCCTAGACTTGCTCAAGTCTTTTATTATGAACATTTAAATAAAACAAAAGATAATAAGCATATTATCACCTATTATATAGTTAAACCATGAAATTTTCATGGTTGTATTAGTGATAAGAAATTTGACATTTAGGTATTGGAGTGGTCTATCAGCGAGGTAGTCATATTAGCAAGTTTATCATATCATGATATGATACCCAGCGCTCATCCATTGTAAATGGAAATATCATTAGCTCCTAGTTCCTATATACGCCATCGCGGAAGTGGATGTATCAGCTGTAAATTGACTTGTTTTCATATGTATACGCCGATATTTCACGCCAACGTATGAGGCGTATACAAGACTGTTTCCTCTTGTTTATGGACGCGTCTTGGCTGTATTTCACACCAGGCTATAAGCCGTGCGATACATCAGAACGGGGCGGCGGAGGTTAGAGAATGCTGGGTTTATTGTATGTAATCAATGAAATGATACCTACTAGGGTTTTAGAAAGATCTTATTATCAAAATTGATAATATAACATTGTTTCTTTTATATACCATAGACTTTGATAACTAATGGTAAATGAAATAAACAACAGTGGTGTCCCCTAGGTGCAGAGATCGGAATTATTGCGTATATATGACGTATATAATATTACTGCAACATGGACACTTATATACAGCTAATAGATAAGGCATATACACGAAGGAAAAAAGGTCAACCTTGTTTACGCAAAAGCATACCTATTTACGCCGGGCGTATACATATGTAAAATGGTGGTTTCGTGTTTGTCAATGTTTATTGGACTCTAAATGCTCAATTATGATTTATACTATTTTGGTATAAATGCTCAGTAGGATTTATCAATTATTTTCATTGGATACTGACGTAAGCTGTTATTCGGGCTCATTTTTATCTTTCCAGTTTGCCTGTCACTAAAACTCGTAGAGACTAATATACCTTAGACTGGTGGACCTCACACATTACCCCTAGTCCCAGATAATTCTGCTTTTGGTACAAGATTCTCATACCAAGGTGCTTTTACCAGTCTCAAGAAAAATGGTGAATATTATCAACATGGAAGGACACACCTGATGCATAGTTTCAGACATAGTCACAATAAACAGTCGCCCTGGAATTAACAGGGCGACAACATGTTACCCTACTTGCTCGATTCATACGATGGGATACATGTATCTCACAGGATGTTTGTCTGACACAAAATCCTGCTGAGATCATGTACTCGATCAAAATCTCTTAGTCTGAATTGTAGGGTTCCATTTCCCTGAGACATAATTTTCCCCTGCAATTGCGAAATTTAACCCTAATAAGGAACAGAATTTCACGAGATTTTGAACCCTGTGAGGTATATCAATCCCACAGAGTGAATTCCACTTCAAAATCTCTTGGGATTCTGTATCTTGCTATGGGAAATTGTAAACCCTACAATTCAGGTGATGAGTTCGTATTCCAGTACAGAATTTCAGCAGAAATTGTTTCAGACAAACACCCTGTGAGGTAAAATAATCCCATTGTGTGAATTCCACTTTACATAGACAAACTGTCAGTTGTATAGTTATATGCATTCATGATGGTCAGTGTGGGCCAATCATTGGATACATGGATCTGGTGTCTGATATACATGCTGTACATATAAGAGAAACCTGCTAGATATGTATAGTTGTATATATTCAGGGATGGTCGGTGTGGACCACTATTTGACTACATGGATAAGGCACACCACCGCCTGGACATCGACAGTTATGGCGTCTCCGATACCTCCCTGGAGGAGGTGTTTCTCAAGGTTACCATGGATGCCAAGGTCAAGAAGGGAGAAGGTAATATTCAGTAGTCATTTTACTGGGATACACCAAAACTATGTTACACATGCACGATCTATGAATTAAGGCATTCAGGACATTCTATACTCTACGTTTGTCTCATAGAAATTGCTATGGAAATTGGGCCGGGATTTGTCCAATTCTAATTTTCATGACTTCATTAGAAATTGATATATGAAATTGATAACTGATATATGTGAACGAAGCAAAAACACCTCTACTGCGGCCGATGCTACCTTGAATTTGACCAGAATTCGATCTGATACCAACCAATTGCCAAGTTATATACATAGCAACCATTGTGAAAAGAATCAACATAATGTTGGGAAGCACTGGAAATGGTGATGACCGTCTCCACAGCCTCCAAACAGAGGTTTTGTTTGGTGAGAGAGTGTATCTATAGACTCTACCATGTCTATTCTTTAGATATGGGTTGTAGAAAATAGTATTTCCTAAGGGCTAAAACTCAAAGTTTCATCGGAAATAAGTAGATGGGTGTATCTATTAGATTGAAACCAAAAGGGATTTGGGTCTGTAATTTGTAAATCCTGTTGGTTTTTTTTCAATCCGGTTCCGCAACTGATGTGCAGTGTTGGAGTCAGGTGGGGCATGTATGAAATCTACAATTGTGATTTTCACATCATTCCTATATCTGTGTCTACTTCCCTGTACTGGATCCAGTAGAAATGGCTTTGAAAGCAGTCCATACGTCATCGCTTTGTCTGGCCTACATATTGAATGCCGCATGTTTTACCGGTAATACAGTAAATAATGTTGGAGCTCTGGCATGTAATCTCGTATTTGGCTGAGAACTCTTGGCCCGAGGAGAAAGACTTAATTAATGCAGCTGGTTTCATTCAATCTAGGGCAGTACCTGCACATACAATTTGTGCAGTCCCTAAGGATCTTGCTGCTGGTGGCGGCATGTGACTTGGACTCAGAGCCTGAATGGTACTTCACTTTGCCTCGGCGGTCCGGGGGCTTCATAAGCCCCACTATGTATCCCGTATTTTTTAGATTTGTGGTCTTACTGGACTGTGCCAGGAGATACCAGTTTGAATCTATTACCTTTCTAGTGTTGTTAAAGGTGGGATGATAGGTGGTCACCAGCATGGGCTTCAGTGCCTTATGGGGGCCCGATAACAAAACAAATCATTAGAAACACTGCATATCAGAATACTTTGGAAAATATCTAATGATTCAGTTTTCTTTTAACCCACTCTATAAAAAATGGAACAGATGCAATGGTTGGGAATGAAGTATATATCAATATCATGGAGTTAGATATACGATCAATTTATATATCGCGGATATGTAGTGGATTAGGAGGATCATATAGAATCCAAATGAAAATGGTATATTATTTTGCAGCGACGTTGGACACCATAAATGGGGACTCAGAACAAGGCACCTTTGACCAAGAATACACCCAGTTCGACCAGATCGAGAAAGATGGTCGCCGCTCGTCCTCCGCCAGCATGACGTCACTTCCGACGCGCCTGCGCAGATCGCTGCGCGGCTCCCGGAAGCGGAAACAGCAGGTGTATGAGGAGCACGAGGAGCCGCAGTCGTTCACCGTGGAGGACAGCCACGGGCGGGTGTACACGCCGGACCCCATCCGCCGGGAACAGGCGCGTAGGCGTAGCGGACGTAGGCGCAGTAACAGCGCCACAAAGCCGGAAGGGGGCAAAGTGAACGCCGCCTTCCAGAGGTCTGTATCTGACGACGGGGCGTACGGCAAGCAGTTTGACGCCAGCGGGCAGCACACTCCACATGTCCTAGAAGGGGAAGGTGAGTGCTTCCTCCTGGAATGGAATACTTATACATATTTTTATCCACCTAAAACGGAGTCTGCATACTTGGGGAAGTTGAAGAAGTATCCTTTAATGTGACTACCGAAGTTAAATCCCTGCGGTCTAGAGGTAAATGTTTAAGTTGAGGCGTCCAAATACAGAGTTTTACTAAAAGAATCGCCAAAATATAGAGGAGAAAGTTTATGGGATCGGTTACGAATAGATATAAAGAATCTTCCTTCGAAAAACGCCTAAAAATGCTATACGCAAGCTGCCTACGCTTTGTGTGGATAATGTGTGAAACTACTAAAACTGACTGATGTGATTAGATAGGTAAACAGAAGTGTTGCAGTTTATGGTTACATCATCCCTTCATCAGTTCCATATTCTTACATTATCTTTCTTTTCTTCTCTTTCTGTTTGATGTCGAAATTAGGTCATATTGTAGACATGGTGCTGTGTCTGGTAGCATTTAATGATATAATGTTCCAAGATGTGACCTTCTTATGACAAAAAGCAAAACTGGTCTACTTTATATATCTAACTGTTATCTAACTCAATTGCAGCGATGGAAGACCGCCCATGTAGGCGAATTGTTGTCCATAAGATCTTTTTTTAAATATTACACTTAAATAGGGAGTGTATAATTCTCCAGGCGGAAATTACAGTGACTTGCATCTGAAACCGGTTAATAGTGTGTAAATTATACCAATTCATTTCAGATACTCGATAATAAAAGATTGTATTTGCTTTTAGTGCGTGTGCTCCACGAAGTTGGCCGAATCGATTAAAGTTTTAGGCAAATGCAACTGGTCCTTGGTTGAAGTATGATGGATAATACACAACTTCAAGGGCCAAGTATGATACAGAATTCACAACCCAGCTGCTGCTCCTCGCTCTACTCACAGTGTGTAGCCGTACTTAGTGGGTTTTCTTGCTTTAGACCTTAACTGATCAGACCCATGCTCGTTCGTTTATTACCATATACCTATTGGTGTCGGAAGCTTACGGTTATAATTTATGCAACGTTTACAGTGTGAGTGAACGGAAAATGGCAGACCAAGTGTTACCGTGACATTATCACAGCAGTATTAAACAGCCAGCCTCTCTATGAGGAGTGAGAGCAGCACAGCCTGAAAAACCTTGATTTACATATGTATACGTAAGGCGTATATATATCCATCATTTTGCGTAAATAAGTAAGTCCTTCTTGCCATTGTGTATACACTTTATCTCTACATGTATACGTGTGCCCATGTTGCAGTCACATATATATCATATATACGCTTGATTTTGTTACATTTATAGCACTGTTCAATAATTCCGATTTTTGCATCTCGGTGACACCCCTGTTATTCTATTTCATTTGCAATTAGCCATCAAAGTCCATTGTATATAAATCCAATATAGATCCAATGCTATATTATCAATTTTGATTATAAAATCTTTCTAAAACCCTGAATGAGTATCATTCCATTAACTACATATAAAAACCCAGCAATCTTTTGTTTTTTCTATTGTTTTTTTATGATTATACTTTCAAAACACCATCACTCTGTACGGTTCAGCATGAGTGTGTATATAATGACCAATAACTCGTCGAAGGCATTTGGTAAATTTTATTACCTAGTGATGAGGTATGACAGAACGGTATCACACAGTATAAAATACAAACCCAGAATGAACGAAGGTCTCAAACTGGTATAAACAGTATAATGTCAGAAGATTTGATACTCCCGAAAAGAACCTGTGGGGTGGGTGGGATGTAAAATGTTCAAAGGAGTCATTGAAGCTCGTGCGGCGTGACGTCACTAACGGCCGCGATACGCTAGATGGCGCTGTTTCCGGGAAGCGCGAGGTGTCTCTGGGAAGCGCCAGGCGGCGCCACTCTGTTCTCCTCGTATGTCCATTATACCTCCTCAGTCGGTCACAATGCACACCATATAGGATCGTAGTTATAGACTCGGGTTGCAGTCAGGGTCAGGCTCAGAGCCGCCACCACTGCCGTCAACACCTCAGATGCCTTTCACAACCGTCGGTACACAGGCCTGCACCCGCCGACCCATGGACAATACTCTGATAAAGTGTGTAGCCAGAGGACTTTGTTCATCCGTCCACACACACTGGAGGGGGGGGGGCAGTGGGAAGCCTGGGGGGGAGGGGGGCCTCTACCAAGTGGTCAGTGGTCAGAAATTGAAGGTTTGAAGAGAGGGTGGCGGGGGCAGGGCAGTTAGGTGTGAAACTTTTTCTTAATTTTTTTATCAGTATACATACATGTATATAGGCCAAACGTATATGATACATACACGACCTGGTATATATATATATATCACGCACAGTATATTTCTCTTCATATATGCTTGGTGGCAAATACAGCCATTACCCTTCAGTATAGACAGACAAACTGTATTGTATACACCACATACGTTGGTGTGAAATGTTGATGCATGTATAGAAAAACATGCCAAAGTACTTCGTATACATGCAGTTATGCGTTGGTGTATATATGAATAAGTGTGGAGAGGTTGATGGTGGAGGGGGCAAAACCCTCACCACGCTATGACCATTGTGTGGCCAAATTAAATTGAAATGTCTCCTCCCACTTGATTATGGTCAATATCTTAATGTTTTTTAGGTATATGGTAATAGGATAACAGCATACCTGTGTTCGTAATCTTCCGATACTGCACCCAAGTTACTCTACAGGAACACAGTTTCCACATGATGCTAGACCAACATGGTCTCAGACTGAAGAGAGCTGAGTATTGAGTGTACAGTACGAGTTATGATGTCTACCTCGGAAAAACCACGACTCACCTCAGCTAATATCATATTGATAACTTAGGGGCCATCCATAAACTATGTATGCAAAATTCATTATACCGGGGACACACCAAGCGAGTGAAGGCAGCGGTCTCTGGAATCGCCAACACAAATTGGCGTGTATGTGAGATATTATTTCAAAGGTTTATCTCCTACCTATAATTTAGCATCTTGGGAGCAATAATCAGGTGGAATATGAAATAATAGCTCACATATAGGCTATTTTGTGTAGGCGATTACGGATCTCACTGAGTTTCTCGCTTGGTGTGTCTCTGGCTTTAACATCTTGACCACCTCCTCTCAATTCTTTGTGTTCTTGATGCCAGAGACACACCAAGCGAGAAACGTTGGCGATATTTGTAAATCGCCTACATAGTCATGGCGATTACGTGAGCGTTATAATTTATCGCTTGGTGTGTCCTCTACTCGCCAGGATATGAGAGCGACTTGGATGTAGGCAAGTTCAAAAATCGCCAGCACATCCCATGAGCGATAATATCAGACATGTTTGATATTCTGGCCAAGAGGACACCAAATTCGCCCACATGATCGCCAACACAAAATCGTTATAGCCGAAAACCGGGACACACTGAGATTTCTGTCTATTGTGAGCCATATGTGGGCAAGCCCTACTAGTGACAACCAGTGAACCAATGAGATTGACGTTCAAAGTCACATGATCACCGTACAAAACTCACACTTACAGTGGCTTACTTGCCAATGCAGTGATCGCCCACTATCAAACATCGCTCATACTTGGCAAGTTTTCCAGTAATCACCCAGTCCAGTTTATCGCTGGCGTTTTCTGCCGCCTCAGCTCGCTCGGTGTGTCCTAAAGTCGTCAGCAAGTCAACAAAACCCTCTACCATCTCGTAGGTGAGAAATCTTGAGCATTTATCGCTGATTCAACATCGCCAAGGATTCCACTCGCTTGGTGTGTCCCCAGCATTAAGCCGGAGACACACCAAGCGAGAAACTAGCGATTTCCGGAATCGCCAACACAAAATGGCGTGTATGTGAGCTATTATTTCATATTTCACCTGATTATTACTCCCGGGGCGTTAAATTATTATTAGGAGATATTACTAAGAAATAATATCTCACATATATGCCATTTTGTGTTGGCGATTCCAGAGATCGCCGCCTTGACTCGCTTGGTGTGTCCCCGGTATCACCTATACTGTAGGGACCTCGGCTTCAGGGCCGGTATGACTTGCCCCATAAGCCGGAGACACACCAAGCGAGAAACACAGCGAGTTCCGTAAAGCCGGAGACACACCAAGCGAGAAACGCAGCGAGTTCCGTAATCACCAACATAAAATAGCCTATATGTGAGCTATTATTTCATATTCCACCTGATTATTGCTCCCAAGATGCTAAATTATAGGTAGGAGATATTCCTATGAAATAATAGCTCACATACACGCCAATTTGTGTTGGCGATTCCAGAGATCGCTACCTTCACTCGCTTGGTGTGTCCCCGGTATAACCGCCAACACAAAATGGCCTATATGTGAGCTATCATTTCATATTTCACCTGATTATTGCTTCCAAGATGCTAAATTATAGGCGGGAGATTCCTAAATAATGGCTTAAGCCGGAGACACACCGAGCGAGAAAGGCAGCGATTTATAGAATTGCCAACACAAAATGGCGTTTTGTGAGCTATCATTTCATATTTCACCTGATCATTGCTTCTGATACGCTAAATTATCGGTGGTAGATATGACTATGAAAAAATATCTCAGATGTATGCTTTTTTGTATTGGTGATTCCAGAAATCGCCACTTTGACTCGCTTGGTGTGTTTTCGGCTTAAGGTTGTACACAACAGAACAAAGAAAGTCGATACGCACAATTTCCAAATTTGCTATCCCCACATACCCACCCTCATGCTGGGGACAGACCAAACGAGCGAAACCCTCGGCGATCTTGGACCAGCAAGAAATGGAATCGCTCACTATTTCTCGCCTACACGGTGGGAGGGGGTTTTGGCCACTCGCCCACGATTTTCGGACACACTAGGCGAGTCAAGGCAGCGAGAAAACGGCAGCGATGAACTCTCCTGAGTGATTACTGAAAAACTTGCCAAGCATGAGCGATGTTTGATGTATGGCAATCTCTAAATTGGCGAGTAAGTTTGGGTTTTGTATGGCCAGAAAGGTGATCATGTGATTACAAGACTCAATCTGATTGGTTGACTCATTGTTACTAGTCGGGCTCGCTCACATATCGCTAACAATGGATAGAAAACTCGGTGTGTCCCTCTTTTTATCACTATCATAGCGATTCTGTCTTGGCAATTATGTGGGCGAATTTGGTCTTGCATTGGCGAGAATATCAAACATGTTTGATATTATCGCTCATGGGAACGCTCATGTGTGTGCTGGCGAATTTTGAACTTGCCTATGACTTTGTTGGCAAGTAACATTATCACCAACGTTTCTCACTTGGTGTGTCTCCAGCATCAGTGCGCACATACTTCATGCCGGAGACATACCAAGCGAGAAACGTTGGCAATAATTTTACTACATACAGTGAACCAATCAGTCATTTCCTTGCTGAACACCCTCTGTAAACAAATTTTCCCACGTGTAAGCACCAGCAGAACGTGACCAACCACAAATAAGTAGCTAATGCTGGGGACACACCAAGCGAGTCAAGGCGGCGATCTCTGGAATCGCCAACACAAATTGGCGTGTATGTGAGATATTATTTCATAGGAGTATCTCCTGCCTACAATTTAATATTTTGGAAGCAATAATCAGGTGAAATATGAAATAATAGCTCACATATAGACCATTTTGTGTTGGCGATTACGGAACTAGCTGCGTTTCTCGCTCGGTGTGTCTCCGGCTTAAAGCTGGAGACACACCAAGCGAGTAATGCAGCGATTTCCGAAATCGCCAACACAAAATGGCAGTTATGTGAGTTATTATTCTATATTTCACCTGATTATTGCTTTCCAGATGCTAGATTATCGGTGGGAGATATTGCTTTGAAGAAATATCTGACATACATGATATATTGTATTGGCGATTTCAGAGATCGCCGCCTTGACTCGCTTGGTGTGTCCTCGGCATAATGCTGGAGACACACCAAGCGAGAAACGTTGGCGATAATTTCACTTGTCAACGAAGTTTTGGAGATTATATCAGCGATAAAATTTATCGCTTGGTGTGTCCTCTACTCGCTGGGATATGAGAGCGACTTTGATGTAGGCAAGTTCAAAAATCCCCAGCACATCCCATGAGCGATGATATCAAACATGTTTGGTATTCTCGCCAAGAGAATACAAAATTTGACCACATAATCGCCAACATGAAATCGCTATAGTACTGCAAAGAAAAAGGGTCACACCAAGTTTTCTGTCATTGTCAGCGATATGTGAGCGAGTCCAAATAGGGGCAACCAGTGAACCAATCACATTGAGTTTTATAGTAACATGATCACCTTACAGAACCCAAACTTACAGTGGTTTATGCCGGGGACACACCAAGCGAGTGGAACCCTCGGCGATCATGGACCAACAAGTAATGGAATCGCTCAGCATTTCTCGCCCACAAGGTAGGAGGGGGGGTTGCCCACTCGCTCACGTTGTTGCCTTGACTCGCCTAGTGTGTCCGAAAATACAGGTGTTGCCGTTCAGCGCCGCCTAACGGCCTATTGTGTAGTAACGCGGCCGCTCAGACAAACACGGCCGAGTCCGGCCACTTGCCCGTAGAACCACACAGTACTCACACCTAATGTGTGAACGGTGAGTGTGATTACAGGAGTGTTGTTTTTTGACAGATTAAATTGTTGGAGCAAACTAGGGTATTGTATCAACGAGTCTGAGCTGTCTAAACTTTATAGTTGATGATCGTTTGGGTTTTAATTTAGAGAAAGATAAGCATATGAGAGCTAGGCCTGCCAATGTATTGGCCCACAATCGCCGAGGGTTCCGTTCGCTTGGTGTGTCCCCGGCATAACATCCGTCCCATAAAGTGCTCTCCTCGTACTGGACTTCTCAGTTTTACTCTTTAGGGCACAGAGTGGGTGTTTATAGTTCCATCGTCCTTTGCGAGGATATTGGCTTAGTTCAGGAGCGGCATGTGAAGATGGGGCCACTTGTGTAGAAGGTTTAGACGGGGCCAACATTTTATACTATAGACATAACGGCCCTGAAGTTTTGGCGTCGAGGGCATAAATATTTGCCCATGTCATAGATCTCATGTACAGTAACAAAGGCCTTATAGACTCGCTAACGCAGTGACATGAAAAGAGAATTTGGAATATCTTCCATACTAAATAAAGAAGACAGATAACGATACAGAGATATGTGTCTATAAAACATATCATAACAAACTATACAGTAACATAACAATTCTCATCAACACATAATCACATTCACTACTGTAGATTTCATATGATACAAGTCGCCTTGGTTATAGCTGTACTCACAGTCTATCAGTGTTGCTGATAGTCCTTTCAGTTATAGTCCAATGTCTCCTTGACTTGTGGATATAGATGATCCAAAGCAGTGGGGTATGGTGGTAGCAGTCAACAATCTCTGTTCCCCCAGTGCTGGGTTGATAGTAGCTTTGAGAGAAGGCCTATCCTCAGCAAAGTTCTCTGTAGCCTGGTGTCCTATGGTGTCCCAGCCTCCTCACTGTAATGAAGGTAATGCTCCGCAGCCTGGAGATGTTGATGCCTTGGTGTCTGGGTGAGAAGTGAGTCCTCTATGGACATCTGCTGCTTATATACCCTCTAGTCTAAATGAAGACAGGGGACGGTTCAAATGCTTGGCCTTAACCACTATCTGGAACCCCGATTATCGCTTATGTCTTGGATGTCTGTACACGTAAACAAGACGTGAACAAAGGCTTGTTAATTGCAGGAAACGTTGTTAATTCCCGGAATATATATGTATCATCTTTACTTAACATAAATAATTGCGAAAAGCTTTTTATAAATCTTTACAAAAACATCGGGCCGTGATTACGGGCGGGCGGGCCGTTTTTACTCGCAGACCGGGCCGAAACTACCGGGCCGTGATTACTCCGGACCGTTTCTACCTGCTACCTCTGGAACGAGGACCTGTTAGAAAGGACCCTGTATTACTATATACCTATGAGCGAACTTCGGAACAGGCACATTCCTATGTGTTGCTTCCGGGTATATTTCGCCTCGACTCAAGCGTTGTACGTTACAAAGAAGTATGCAATAGCCAAACATTAAGGCATATAACGTGTGGCGTTCGTGTAAGACCGTTTAAATAGCTTATATCTGCAAGACTGATCGATGATAACAAATCCACTCGCCTACTGACAACAGGTCTGGCCTCACACTGCAACGCTCGGGTGACCTTCGGGAAACTTTGCGGAAGAGTAGAACGGAGTGGTGCAGTGTAGTTACGAGCAGTTTGGAATAGTCCATTATACGGCGAAACTCTATTTTGAGGTCTGGCCGCTAATGAACAGTCCAAGGGCCGTAAAAGAAAGGGATGATAGGTTGGTTGGAGACAGCGGGCCGTAGTGAATGGTAGTGGTTTTGTACGGGAACAGGGGGTTGAATCATGGACTAGAGAAGTGAGTAAAATGGCGTTTTAAACGAGTAGGAGGTGTAAAGTAATACGAAAACTTAGTGACTGAGCCCGTACGGTGTCCGTTCTCGGTCATTTGATGAAAAAATACGGCCCTCTCGCCTACGACGTCGGGCCGTATTTTTTTCATCAAATGACCGAGAACAGACACGTTTTCTGATATTACTCTCAATACATTGATCACATGGAGTACTGGCCCTTGATTGGCTGAGAGAGCAGCGGTCAACATTCCATGAACTACTAATCGCTGAAACTATTTAACAGATGCTCACTAATCAATGATAAACAAAACATATGTTCATCGTTTTATTGATTTTTTTTAGGTGGATAACGAGAAAAATTCATTGTTGTTGCAGATATAATCCCTCCTACGGACCGCGTGAACGAGGGAGCGGGCAGCTACTCTGTAACTGGAGCGTATTTCTTGTTGTACCAGTTCCAGACGTGTTTCTACAAGAAGGCGATCCTGACGGTCCGCAACTGGAAGGCGGTGGTGTCGCAGGTCATCCTGCCGGTGATCTTCGTCACCACGGCCATGTTCGTGGGGCTGATCGGCGGGCCGCGCGTGGAGGACGAGCCGGCGCTCGACCTCAGCACGGCGCAGTACTTCAACGTTAGTAAGGGATCCGGACACCACTACGTTCCCTACGGAACCAGAAACCCATCGTACGTACTGGTGTCATTCGCCTGTAGATCTGCGATTGGTTTAAAGGCTTATCTTACAAGGCACAGTAGCGCCATCTGTTAATATTCGGATACTTTTAATTTAAACTGGTTCCTTGTGACCTATCAAAATGCCAAATGAGTAAAATCAAACGTTTTGTCTCGTCTCTCTCCACTTCTTTGGTGTAGTTTGACCTAACCCAATTCATGCTAGAGGCTTATAGATTTATATGTTTGATTTATGTAGAAAGTGTTCTGAGAAATATGGTGTTCTTCCATTAATTCAATGTTAAGGACAATCACAACATAATTTGCACAGTTTTAGACATGTAGATATGTATATTTTTAGACATTCAATACACATTAAACATCATCATGACCCTGGTGTCTCTTCCAGATATAACTGGTCGTATGACGCCATGCCGTGGGACATGATGAAGACGTTTACCTTCAAGTCGGGTGTGGGGGCTACGTGCGTGCTACACTCTAAAGAGTGGGCGGACATGAACAATGATACGTATGGACCCATGTGTGACTCAGTGAGACCCGGCCAGAGATCAGTCGCAGATGACCTGGATGACTTACTTGACCTGATTGACATTGACCTTGACGTGGACCTTCTCATTGACCCACGTAAATCAATACCATTATCTATAAGGAAAATGTCCGCCCCCCTCAGACTCCCCACGGGGGTTGAGCAGGGCTGATGTCTGATGGCTCTTTATTTGGGGTGTGTTGGGGCGGGGGTGTTGGGAGTGCGCTGGAGGAAAAACATCTTAAAAAGTCTCATGTAATCATAAAATCATTTACCGTTAATCCTACAATTAAATGTTGTATGTACTCATACTTTTGAGGATAATATTCCCAGATGAGTTTTGTTAGTGTGTTGCCCTTAGGCCGGTATCATTACGCGATGTACACATATATATGGGAATTTACCAAAGTCCATATGTATAGTCCAGGGTTGTCTTAGATATTTGTCCAGCGGCAGGTTGTCGTCTTTAACCTGTTCAGCGGTATCCTGTTAATTAGTATGGAAGATATTACTTACACACACATATATACACAGGGTTGCCATCCGTATAAATATATAGAGCAGACAGTTATCATATTATGGAGGCAGTTATTTTGCCCCTAAAGCCAATGCAGCTATCATTGGATTATATTGGGTTTTATTCAGCGGTATTTTGACCTTATCTCAAGAGTTTCACTGGATTGTAACAATTTATGACAGGCGACTACAGTGGCGCTATCTTACAATTTCCTGGTTGGTGATGGCGAAACTAACGATCACTCTGTGCCCTACACTTATGCTTTGTTACTCTCAGGCCGGCGGTACTACCCAAGCTGTCAGTGCTACGCAGACCGGCGCGGCATGAACTGTGAGAAGGGCGGCTTCTCCCAGCCTCCAGAACACACCGTGGTCACCTCAGACATCATGCAGAACATCACTGGTGACAACATGACGGAATTCCTCTTCTACACCAACGATATCTACCGGCAGAGCAGGTCTGTGGCCCACACATCCTACACTTTTCCTGTTTTAAGGGGACACTTTCGCTCAGAATAGAATTTATTTTCCCTCCATTAATTTTATCCCACTTATGGCAACATCCGTCCTAATAGTCCAGTCAAACTAAGGTTTGACCGAGAACAAATTGCAAGAAAACGTTTTGTTGCTGGATCATGTTAGAATGGTCAAGGACTATTGCCAAAAAATTGTCCCCAGCCCAACCCCTGCGCATAAGGTAGCCATCTTGAAAAAATAGCAAAAATCAATGATTATTGCTTGTACCAGCTACCAGCTCTAGAATATTCAGCTTAGAGTCTTCAATATGCATGATTTTGAAGGACCATTATCCTATCAAGACATCTGTGTACCCAATTAACCAAATTGGGCCATAAATCCAAGATGGCCACCACCTAACTGCACAATTTTTGGCCAAATTCAAGTGGAAACAGGCGTGTATTAATCCATTAATGATATCTATGGTGACAAATCACCAATGAAAATCCTCAAAGGAATTGAGACATCTAAAGAAAACAGTTTATTGCATGAAAATAAATAGATATTAGGTTTCATTCAGGGTTTGCTGATGGTCAGTTAGTATCAAAATCACCAATAGGCTATAAAAATCAAATGTTGCAGAAGCAAATTATTAAAGCAATGGTGAAATGCTTTGTTTTCAGAGATTTACCTTTGAGTTATAACATAGATATATTTTTGTCCCTGGCTATTGAAACAAGTGGTGGCCATTTTGGATTTTATGCTAATCATTGGAAATTGACTAATAACCTTTATTTCATGCAAACTAGAAATTACAGAAATTAGAAAAAAAGGTCCTCATATGTCTAAACTTCCCAGACTGCCTTTTGAGAAAACTATCTAAAACTCTGCCTTTCCTACCACCTAGTGGCAAAAGATGTAATGATAAATGATCTGGAACCAGCACATAGAACAGATGATGCAACTTTCACCTTTTTCAACAAACACTCCAAACCACTTCCTGCCCTTGTGGAGCTGCTATTGCTGATATTCAGCTCATACTTTTTGTATATTTCATGCAAGGTTGGTTGAAATACAGTATTCATATTAATCATTACAAGTGAATGACTATGTAAATGATCATAATTCATGCACAATAGATGGTCGCAACGCCTTTCATGGAATGAGAATGATTTACATTCTCACACCTGGCACCATGAACCCAACATTCAAAAACCCTTGTGAATTTGTAACATCTAAAGATGTAAAAGATGCAGGTGCAGTCAAGATGCATAAGTGGAACAGAGAAAATAAAAAACATAGACATCTAAAGTATGAACCAATTCAACCTTTGATTGCAGCTGCATAGAGGACTCATCTCAGGGAAATATGGAATCTTTCCTTCATTTTGAAGATTGATCAGTCCAACTGGTCTGGCACAATGTAAATGTTGTCAAAGGGAGCACATCCAAGAAAGTCTACAATCAGTCTCCTACCCATGGTGAACCTGAACCCAAATGACATGTGTAAAGTCTACACTGCATTTCATCGCTGACATTGCTGATCTAGATTAAATATTCTGGAACTTGTAGTTGGTACAGTTGAAAAAGGTTTATTTTTGCCTTTTCCCACTAAAAATTAAAGGTGGCCACCTTATGTGTGGGAGTTGGGCTCACGAAAATTTTTTGGTAATGGCGCATCACCACCCCAACATGATCCAGCACTAAAACCTTTTCTTGCAATTTGTTCTCGGTTGGACTAAAATTTCACTTAGTTTAACTGGACTATTCAGGACTTGCACACTCACGCCATCTTTTAATGGCCGCCTAAGTAGGTCAAACGAAAATGAGGCAAGCACTCTTCACTCAGCTCTGGTATGTAGCAGCCACACTGTAGCAAACGTCTAACACTCTGATAATGAAAATATAAATGGCTCCTGTGTCATTAATAACCTGTCGAATTTTATAAACAAAATGTTCCTAGAAACCTGAGACTTGGGTCCATGTGTTGGCACATATATGATATAGCTGTGCTATGGCCAAGATTTCCTGTCATAGATGGAACATCGGAATTGTTTTAGGTAAAAAAAAAAAACCTAAAGCATGTAATCTTCCTGTTTTCAGAGTGATTTTTTTAGAAACCTATCGCGATGACCTGTAGAAATAACCATCCTATCTTCTTAAGTATTTCATGACAATTAATATGATACCTATATTGTCAAGCTATGATAGATATTTCTTGATGTAACATAGTACTATGACAGATGACAAAAAGTGGTTTTTTTTAAACACACTGAAAATGTGGATTCTTTCCTGCTGCTACCCAAATTGCATATTACCATGCTCTATATGCCACATAGTTTTACCTATCAAAATATATTTGTAAAGATAAAAACCAATATCACTTGTCTTAGAGAATATGCAATTTCTGATGACTTATAGCAGAGTTATGTCAGCTTAAATGTTGACTTTTATGAGAAGAATTACTGTCTACTTAATTATAAATATGCATATGTTGGTCTACACAGGTATTCATGATAAAGTATACCCTGTGATAGTCTATGAGATGTGCTAGCCTGTCTGCTAATAGTGTACTGCTAGAATCACACCTACAGCCATAATCTGCTATTTTCACAGCTTGTACCACTACAACACCTCATGAGTCCAGGCAGTGGAGATAATTCTACAGTGATTATCATGTCTGTGTACAAAATAGGTTTATTATCACGCCATACTATAGTATAGTATTAGAATTCATCACAAAGAATCAATTTGAAGGGATACATGTCAATATTCAAAGATTCCCTTGAATGGTTCTAACAGCTATAATATGGCCGAATGCATTGTTTTCACACCTTGTCCCAGATGTTACGACTCGCCACTCAGGTATTATGCCTCAGGAGGTGTGATAGAAAAGCAGACTGTTAAAATACAGGCTGTGTCTGTGAATGTAAGGCTTACACATAGGCGCCCACTGCACACTGAAACCACATCAGGTATCACGCCTCGATTAGAACAGACAAGCTGGTTTTCGGCGAGTGGGGCAGTGTTACATAGGACCAGCGGAACCCGTTATCACCGCAACCGACGCGCTACGCTTATGTGCAAGTGGTGAATAAGGGGGTTAGTCATAGGGACAAAGCTAAATGTATGTATGACATATGGTGAAACACACATGCATGTATGAAATAACATTTTAGGATATTTTATGAATAACCATACTAAGATCGAACACAAAGTAAGAATGTCTTGTCATCCTCTTTGATAAAAAAAAAATTAAAAAGAAGAATTCTTCTTCATAAAAGGAACCTGCGAATACTAGAGCTAAAACCGACATGTGACTGCAGATGGCCTTGGCTGTGTCTGAACAATACTTTAGTACATAATGTCTGTTCACGGGTGGTTGAGATTAAGCAGGTATGATTTTCACACAGGTTTGGAGCTCTGTCGTTCGGTTTCGACAGACCGAACGTCCCATACTGGATGGTGAATCTACCGCTGTCTCTGTCACACCTCCACGTCCGACAGGCTGCCAAGGTAAGCCAGTCTCAGAAAGGGGTTAAGTATCAGAGAGGCCACATCTGATGAAGTCAGATATATTAAAGTGCAAAGCTGTATGAAATATACTATATGGATGGCCCTTCAAAATGCATATACCATAGATTGTTATTGAGGGTCTTGAGAACTGTTTTAAGTAAAGTACAAAAGTAGATTTTTTTTTATGCCCCGGCCTTCCTTCCAATTTTGTCTGCAATAGAACAAAAAAAGGAGCATATGCAAAATTTCCAAAATTCTTGACCCTCAACCCCCACTCAGTGTCCATGCACTTTATGGATGGCCTCTATAGTCAGGGGGCAGTTCCTTGAAATCCTGTTATTTAAGGAGTTTTGTTCCATGGAAGTATAGCAGCTATTTTATTGTATCAGATGAAAGCTATGACTTTGGCTCAGAATTTCACCAACATTTCCCATTAGGACATACACTAGTTTTAATAGCTTGTTCTAATATGCCTGTATTTCAACTTGAATGATATATTTAGATACCTGACACCACATTCAAGTAGAGTCCTAAAGATAAAATTCTCATCATGCACTATTGAGCCACAGCGAGGTAAAAAGTCAGGGTATTTTGTCATACCAATGACCAACATAGATTACTGAAATTGGGACATATTTTTTCCTTTCTTCAAAAGTATTTGGTGAATTCCTTAGATATTTGGCAAAACTATTGGTACACCATAGAGCTATTGGTATGTGTCACCATCTTGGTTTTTTTCAAGGTCAAGGTCACCAAATGGATTGTTTCCTTCCAAAATTTCACAATATTTCCCATAGAGGACTTATAATAGTTTCTGTAACTTGTTCTAATATACCTGTATTTCAACTTGAATGATATATTTGGATACCTGACATCATACTCTAGTGATGTTAGTCTTCCCATCATGCACCAATAAGCCACAGTGAGTTCAAAGGTCAAGGTATCTGTTCATACAAATGACCAACATAAGCCATGGATATTGAAATATATTTTGTCATATCTTAAGGAATATTGCACCGATCCCTTGGATATTGGACTCAAAGATTGATATCCTATGGTATTCTAAGATACTATGACAGCCAAACATTTTTCCAAGGTCAAGATCACTACATGGAATGTTTTCTCAAAATCTAACAAAATATCTAATTACAAATTGTCATAATTCTATAAATTTACTCAAAATACCTGTAATTTGATATATTTCTAAATGTGATATTAGGACCTCACAATGTTGTGAAATTGTCTTTCCATCATACATCATTAAGTGACAATGAAGTCAAAGGTCAAAGTAAGATTCCATAGAAGGTCAAGGTAAGATTCCTTAGAAAATCACTAATATATCAAATTTGACAGGAATTTGAAATTAACAATATAGTAAGATATCTTGAATGATATGTTGTTGAAAACTTCCATATTTGACCAAAACATTAACATTTTACAGTACTTTTGACCTTTACCAAGGTCACTAAATGGAATGTTGTAGCCTGAACTACCCCAGTAATCAAATAATTTAGAGATCTGACCTGTTTTTAAAGTTATTCCTGAAACGTTTGGTATATAACCTCATTTACCAAGTATTTAACCCTTTACAGGTGGGGACCTTTGACAAACCCCTGTTATTTGGGATGGGTACAAGGGACAGGTGCTATGCTAGGTGGCGAGCCTTTCAATGTCTAAAACCAGATTTGGTTATTTGGTCATGTGATATGACACTTTAACCTTAATATGATCATTTGTTTTACCTAATATATTAAAATATTATATTATAAGTATGTGGTGGTCACGGCCTAGTCTTACGTCGGAAGGTTTACCTCCGAAACACTAGTTCCCCGCAATACCCCACCCTACATGCTATTACGTAGGTCTGTTTGGTTTTCAGAAAGTATGAGCTTACCTCGTAGCACACAACACAACTCCATGTCTTTAATAAACTGGAATATTTATTCAATTACTTCCCAAAGTGATCCCGGAAGATTACTTCCACAAGTACAGTACCTTGGCATGACGTGCCAGGTAACACTGGAGAGGCTTATCTGAAAGACTTGCCTAACCACCAGGAAGGTTCAGAGAACCCACCTGCTAATGTGAGGGCCCAAGGGTCTGCTCCTGTAGAGAGATGCATGAGGACAGCCTGTCGACCTGCTGCAAAAGCAGAGTACATATACTCTGCGTTACGTAATCCCGGCGCCCACCATGCCACTCTTGTGGACTGCATTGTCTGGAACCACTATGCAGCGGGGATTGACTCTCCGTGCCACCTTTGGAGGAACAGACAAAACACTGCTGGATCTCCGTCCCACTACAAGTATATTCTCTGCAAGTTTCAGGTTTATTGATTCATTATTTCTTGATAAAAAAATTATATTGTAATTATTGTAAATAATGCCTCAAGGCATCATTCACCCTACTCTGGGGAATGCCTCTGGGCATCATCAGCCCTACGCTGGGGAATGCCTCAAGGCATCACTCGCCCTGAATGGGTTAATAGGATACAGCATATAGCTATGGATTTCATAAGGTCCATATTGTGGATTAACCTATTTAGGCCTTTATTTAGACTCCAATGTTTTTGGCTTACTAACCTCTATATTTATACTGATTAAGTTCCAACCGTGCTAATAACAAGAGTGAACCATTGGCATATAATTTGCTGTCAATAGAGATATTGGAAAACACATTCTACTAATGTTCAAGAATAGATGTAATGGAGACTGGCTCAACCATGCCATATGCATCACTAGATCTCATGACAAGATTAACTATAAAACTGATGCCACCAAATATAGTTTGGTAGTCAACTTGCCCTATTATGTGGTGGACTCCTGCACTAGTTCAAATGGTACTGACTAAAGGCTTGATTCGATATAGCTGATTTAAATCCCAATGTGGTCAAGATGTACTCCATTTTAGGTTCTGGCAACAAAACTGGCCTATGTCTAGTCTCCATCTGGAACCCATAGTTGCAATAGAATAGGGCAGGTTGGTGTCAGAACCCTAACTGGAGTAAATCTTGACCGCATCAGGAGTGAAACCGGCTAAATGGAATCAAGCCTTTAACTAGATTTCAGCAAAACTATCCAATCCTTCTTAAAGATTGTATTTGATACCAACCAGAAATGATCTGAACTGATCTCCTCTTCCATACATACACTTTGATCTTAACCCTTTCTAGGTGAGCAGGTTGGAGGGTACCAGTAGCTGCAGGGGGTAGGATGCTCCTGGGCTGTATGTCTCTGGGGGCGAAAATGCCTTGAGGCATTCAGTAAAGTTTCACTTGTTATGCGACTTTTTTAAACATTATTCAAAATGTATTGATTTCCACACATATTTTTCCATATAGGCATTTTTTGCCCAAAAAGGGTTAACGTACCATAACAAATGTCCTTTTTGTATTATCAAAACTGATAGCAACAGGTATCTGAAAAACTCAGTTTACTTAGAGATGCTTCTTCCCTAAATAAAAGGGAAAAAGAATCACAAAAAAACCTGAATAGATATGACCATAGTTGATAACAAAGATATCTGAGATTTCTTAGTTCATACATATATTCAGAACTGGGAGCTGTTTCAAAAGTCGGGAGGGTGCTAAACGAGAGTACTCATCGCCAGTGCGAGAAGCTAACAATGGAACTTGAGGCGTCGCTGTCGAGATGGAGGTGAAACAGCTCCCTGTTTTTAAACCTGGACATTAAAGACTGAATCAATCATTAACATAAATCATGTAGTATGATCCTCTGAACGAACTCTGAGTTTTTCTAGAAAGGCCTCTGCGAATCAGTCCAGAGGGTAAGGTGGAACATGTGCCCTAAGGCTTGACCTTGACTACCAGGTACCATGCCATTATGGGGCTTTTGTGGAAATTCCACAGCATCTTGAGCTGCCCCTCGGCCCAGACTGTGTAAAATATAGTGGTTGGGTGCCAGAACGCCAGAATAGGCAAGCTTAAACCATGTGAATTCTTGCATAAGGAAAGCAGTGCTCCTGTATGATACACGAAGATGGTATCCCAGTGAGTAGCAGGGCTCTACTTCCTGGCATAGCTCCACACATCAAAGACCTTCCCCTAGATATAGTTGCAGCTTTGTAATGGGGTGAAAGTTGGACTTTAACTTAACAGACAGCAAAGTGGATTTAGATGGTGGCTCGCTGGAGTTTTTTGGTGCAGGTAAAGGTCAAGGTTCCGGCACGATATTAGGCCTTTATCTATGTGTAGATTGGAAATGGATCTGAAATTACTAAGCTCTTGAACATAAGAGTGAAGATATCATGTTCAATTTGGAGGCCAGGCTCCTGAAATATACTTAGAGGTTAAGGTCAGCCTGTTTTGCCAGGAGGAGGTTGAGGTCAATGTCGCGGCCTACCAGAACCAGTCAGATTTCTTCACTGACTTCTTTGTTAGGCCAGTAAATATTTCTTCTACAGTGGGTTTAAGCTTGAGGCTGACAGTCAGGTATGCCCCTGGGTTACAGATTGGTTCAATGGTATTGCAGATGATTAGGAGTTATTGCCTGAAGATGATCTTTCTTGATAAGGTTTTTGACTATGGGGTTGCTTTTGGATATGACAAATGCCTGATTATCATGGGTTGCCAGGCCCCCTTTCTATTGGGTGGTGGAAACCTACTGGGTGCAAGGTTGTTGATGATCACATAGGGGTCGGATTTTTTAAACCTGCTAAATTGCCAAAATAAGGTTATTCAAGGTTCATGTTGTATGAATGTATCTCATCGATGTAAAAATGAAATTATTTTGTGTATCTTTTGATAATCTTTCTTTCCAACCTCGGGTTTTGTAGAGCTCTGAGGAATTTTTCCTTCCGGAAATCAACAAAAACTGTGATTTTCTAGTGATTTTCACTTTGTTCAAAATCTGGGAGACACAATTTTGAGCCAATTGTATTTACTGACATGTTTAAAGCATACGTCATGAGAAGTGTAGACAATATAATTTTGAAAATTGGTAAAATATTGAAAAAATATTAAAATGGTGAAATATATCTAGGACCTTCAAATTTTCCAACATAGAGACCCATAGAGTATGTTGTTCAACACCCCGACTTTCAGTGGACAATACTAATGAAATATATTGAGAGAATTTAATTTTCCTTTATTGTACAATGCTGACAAGAATCCTGGCTGTGATACCTGAAAGTTTCAACACAATCAGATTTTCCATTCTGATATCAGAACATTATGAATCCATGATGATATTTTTCCAAAAAATGGTGTGTTGGACCACACATCTCTAAAGGATGTATAAAAGAACTAATAATCATAATGGAATAACACATATCTCTGATTATGTTAATAACCCCTACCACTCATGAATACCCAGGTTGTTTTTTTCCTAATAAAAAAAACAAACTTTTTATAGGTTCAAAAACTGAAAACGTGTTGTCCGACACCCCGGGGTGTCGGACAACATGCTGTGATATAAGTTATGATTTTGGGGTTGTTTTTTATCAGTAATTGAGTGGTGGGCTTTGTTAAATATAGCTTATTATCACATCATTAAAAATATAAAGGATTATAGCCTCAAATTTTATTTTTCTCATTGTTCTGAGCAATTCTATTAACGTGTTGTCCGACACCCCTCGTGTTGTCCGACACCCCTGTGTTGCCCAACACCCCAAATATGGTTCAGAGCTTTTCTTTTAAATCTAATATATGATAAAGGTATTCTGGGTAAAATGTAATGTGTGTCACCATATAATATTAGTCTTTCTTAAGTTATAAGCATTTATAACATTTCTTGAAATTTCAAATATTTAGGGGGCTGGACAAACTGCAGTATTATACACAACTTCAAAAGGCTCTTAAATCTAAACCATTCATCTGATTTTGTTGGAATAATGTTTTCCTGGAAGGTACTTAGTAGGTGGATAACATAAAATAAAAAAAGAAGTATTATTCTAAAAAAATAATTAGCATGTTTTATCCAATGATCAAAGCGGAATTTAGCAGGTTTAAAAAATCCGACCCATATATGGTGTTAGTATCCCATGTCATATCCTCATGTAATCCCGCCTACCTGGGCCCTGCTGACCAGTGTGGGGGAGGACTGTTGCCCCTGGCAACAGTCCCCCTCCCCCACACACTGCTCCCACACACACGGTGTGGGTCAGTATGCTCTGGTCAGCTGGCTGATATAGACATACAATAAAGCTACAAAGGAATCCAGTCGTCTCTCTTCATTTAAGGTACTTTCCGTTAGATCACTCTATCGGAACGTGTCACTGTTGGACAACCCGAAAGATACCGCGTATCTCAAAATCACAGCCGAGAAAACAGCTCTACAACATCTACAACTCATGAAGATGTAGACGACCGTACCTACAACACACAGGCGGCCGGAGTCAGGTCACGCAGAAACACCGCACTGACGGACTCCGACCAATGCCTCCACCCGTGGCCGTAAACGACGTGCGAAAAACGGCAAAAACACCCCTGCGATGTCGGCACCTTAATATCGCCGCACTCGACGCGCTGGCGGTAACACCTCCACCGTTTTTGCAGCCGCAAAACGGCCGACTCCACCTGCGAATGACGCGAAAAACGGCAACAACACCTCTACGATGCCGACCTCTCTCCACACGCCCAGACCCGCGGCCGACTCCCAAGCCATCGCCGCTGGCAGCTCCACAAGCCACCCGGACAAGTTGTGAAGAGCCTATGATGATATCTACGATGCCGACTTCGCTCCACGCCCACCAACAACGCATTCTCCACTTCTCTCAATACCTCATAGCAGAGACAATTCAGAACACTCACCAACGTGAGCATGAAGCTCCTGCCAGCCTTCCTACAGTAAAATTCCAAATTAAGACCAAGTTCTCTAATTCATAGAGAGCCACAGGTAAGTCTGAACACTTAACTTTCCTGTGACCAAAATCATGTATTTCCTCTGTATTATTTGTATAGCATTTAACGTTTCACCTAATACTCTGAAAACCTCTCACACAACAAATACTCCCCCCCCCCCACCTCTCAGCGTGGCTTGATACCCACGCCATCCAATGCATACATTAAAACGGACGCTATCCGCGGCAATAGCCCGCGTCCCTATTACATAACTATACACAAAGAGTCCAGCCTGTACACGCTGCTTCACTGAGCAAAGTACAGCTGGCCACACACCCCCTTCCCACCTCACACACTGAGCCCAGCTACATGTACCCATTATACTCTGTCCATGCCTTTCTGGGCACTTATTCCTACCAAACCAAAATTTATCACAACCGACTTATTTACTCCAGAATCTCACATATACTAATCCAAACCTTTTCATTCACAAAATTAAAAACACAGAAACAAATATATACACAATTTAAAATACATAAAATACACATATAAAACAAATATCAATATCAATTAGAAAATCCCAATCCACAATTAACCACCCCACCTCCCCCTCCCCCCCACATACATTTCACACGACATGGCACACACCACGCCATCACTAATCAACATGTTACACAACCTGGCACACAACCGCCACCCGCCACCCAATCGATACACATAGAGATCGCGATGGATCATCGTCGCTTGGTTACCGTCACGTGTTTGCGCCACAATATGGCGTCAAACAGCCGGGATTGCGTAAGGTGACGGATTACTGCCGATCAGCCTCGGGATTTAGGCAAATCCTCGTAATGAGGTGCACACAAGTTGTGTAACGAGTCAAGGTACAGGCGATTCCGTGGCCAGCTGCCCTAGTGAACCAGGATTCATTGCCACCGGCGTCTATGGTTACGAGATCCTCTTCGGACTAGCAGGTTGTAGCGTCAGATCCCCTCCGTGAACGCGTGTCACAACGCGTCACCACGGATGCTTGCCAGGCAGACAGGCTTACTTAGACTAGGTACCTAGCCAATACTCTGTCTCCTGTTTAATCGGTTAAGTACCCTGACGACACTATGCAATGATCATAGAATCTACGCATGCCGACTCGATGGCATTCCTGGGTTTAGCGGCGAATCTATAGTTGGTCATATGCCCACCCCATGGCCTTGACTCTGCCCGACGAGGCATGTCCCAGTACGTCTGTGGACACAGATTCCGCGGGTGTCACGTAGCCTTACAATATATCCATGGCAGCGTAAAAGTTTCCTATGACTTTGGTCAAAACCGCATCTCCATCACACCACAGCTCACAAAACACACACTCACAGACGTTCTTCACCCATGAATGAAGCGATCCGTCATGCCTATGCATGCAGAGCACGAATGGTGCACGTTTTGACCTGTGCCGGGCGTGTCGGGGGGCCCTGGATACCCCCCCCTCTCACTTGGCCCATTGTCTCATCGTCCGCAGGCACGATTTAATAATCAATGTAACCTGCGCCGGGTGTGTCGAGGGACATCTCGCGTCTACTCTCCCCCTTCTCTTTCTCTCTCTTTGAGTGACTGGTTAAACTCCCCCCCTCGCACTCGGCCCATTGTTTCATCGCCTGTCGACGATCGGTGCACAGCCCGTGCTGGTGCGCATGAGGGATATGGTGTCTTTCCCTTCCCGCACCTAGCCCACTGTTTCACTGGTCGTTGCTTCGTCACTCTGTCGCTTCATCGGGTCAGAACACTGTTAAAACCCATCGCTCACACAAAACAACTCATACTCGCATCCACTCCACATCGCACAATACAAATTACACTCACATTCATTCAACCTCACCCGCACCACTACCACAACTCCCCCCCCCCTCCCACTCCAGTACTTTATCACTAATATCATATAACTTGCGATTGGTCACGGGTCGATAAAAGTGTCAATAGGGTAAACCAAGGGAGGTCTGTTTTTGCATCCTAAAAAAAGATTATCAGGCTTTTGTCCCTCACTGCCCTGAGGGATTGGACAAGCCAGATAACAGATTTTTCTGTATCCTGGACCATGGAACCTAGTTATATGTATGATTTTTTCACAGCCATTTTGCAGCTGGTCCCTCAAAATTGCCACAGTATAAGTGTCTTAGCCAGTTTGCACATTGAAATTGTGACCACCCCCCTTTAAGCATCAATGTTGTGTCTGATCCAATTGATGGACCTCTCTTGGAGAGCTGACATGAAGACGTGTGACTTAATGTGTTAGGACAAGAAAAGCAGCTTTCCGCCAAATAGGCCAGGGTATGTTATCTGAGGCCTGCCATGGCACATTTAGACTTCTTCAAAGGTCCCCTTTCCCTAGCTCTGAAGGGGGACAGAGGTTGATATATATATCCTGTTAGTATCTGCAACTGTGAAGAGCAGATAGGCGAGGGAGTATAAACAGAGCTGCCAACATGCACTGGTGAGCTCAGCCTTTAACAGGGAGGGTATATTTGAAGAAGATGCCCTTGAAATTCTCAGGGTACCCATTGTTTAATAGCTTTTGCAAGCATAGGCATGAAAAGGCTAAGAGGCAGGTTCCTTCCAGGCCTTTTTTTCCTTAAATTTCTTTATACCTCAGGGACAGTTGTGCTTATGAGGTGGATGGCTAAATATCTCTGTTTTATGCCTCACTCACGGCAAGTGTCTTGTGATATGAGTAAAGTTTAAGGGGGAGTATGAACAAATGTGGAGATATTAAGGCCCATTTTTATGCATCTGCATATTGGCCTCCCTCATGTCCTCTTTATCCAATTATCCATCTTGATTTTTGAACATAGCAGAGGCTGAGGCCTAACTAAGGGAAGGCAACTTGCCAAGTGGGGAGTGAGAGAGTGATATTGATAGCAACTGCATATGGTGGACATCTGCCTAACCAATAGACAGCTGAAATTGCGATGAGGCTGTTAACCACCTCAGAACAACCTTAAACCTATTTAAAGTTGTACCCTTGAGCCTTCTTGGGGTTCCTTAATGTAAAGTACCATGATAGGTATCCAGACCCAGTGGTAGGAGGGTGCTCTACCACTCAAAACAAACCCCAGAGAAACCAGGTTTCTGATATTTAAGCCGTAGCTCGACTCAGAATACAGAGTTGTAAGGAAATGACTTCGGGGTCTCACTTATAGAAAATACATTATGAGTCATAGTTATAAGGATCCTCCTGTCTAGGCCTTTGATGTCCTCATTGTGGGGAGAGGCAGCAGGCCAGTTGGTCTTTGGGAAGTGCCTGAGCAATGACAGGATGGCAGTTGATTCAAGATTTAATGACTTCTTTCTGATATTTCTGATTCTTTAATTAAAAAAGAGAATCAATCTGGGTGAATTTGCCATTGACATAGGATGAATATTTATCTGAAGAGGCTAGTTTCTCCTTCAGGTATTACGTTTTAGGCAACCTGATAGTTTACGTAGTGGGAGGACCAAGGCCAGTTTGGAACCAGAAGAAAAGGTCCTTTATGCATGGGAATGGGGCTGCCCACATGGGGCACAAAGGCATAACATCTGCAGTAGCTATATATAATATACCAGATAATCAGGAGAGTGCATCACTTTCTCTGATAACTGGTGAATACTGGGCCCTGTTTTTCAGTCACGACAAGTTTTATGGAAGACATCTTTGAGGCATTAGTGTCCTATAGACGTGATATCTTAGAGGATATGCCTAGGATCTTAGGTCTAAGACACTTAGGGAGGTCTGAGGTATGCTATAGTCACGACAATAGGGTCACATGGTTGAAAATGTCTTGGAAAGTGTCTTAGACCCAAGACAATTATGGACATGTCGTACGGAATTCGGAAATTCACTTCCCGTAAGAATAAAGCGATGAAATTTTAACACGAGTAAGGTATACATATAACCTATAATTGTACCAAATATAAAGAAGATCGGCTGCACCGATCCACCGATATTCACGTTTGAATTTTGTTGTAGCAAGCGCAGCTCTGGTGGCCAGTGTACTCTCCCATTTCCCAGAGCATGCGAGCATGCCTATATGTCCGACCTTGACCCTCGGCAGCTGTCACGTGACAAACATAGCTGGTTCTCAGGTCCAGGGTTGTACCAGGATTGGAATTGAGATTTCACTCACTTCCCATGGGAATTAAGCCATGAAGCTTTAATACGAGTAAGGGATACCTATAGCCTATAATCGCCACAAATATGAAGCAGACCGGTCGCCCCAATCAGGCGTTATTTGCATTTGAATTCAAAATATTGAGTTACACTGGTACTGTCCAAGTTCGATAGAACCCAAGACAATTCTATACTTGAGACACTTTTAGCGGCGATCTCACGTGGCGCACTACGATACTGTATATAGCACACCAGCCATCTTTTGTCTTGCAAAATATCTTACAATTGCTGAGATATCTCAGCTTACAAGACTAAGATCATGTTGTAACTGAAAAACAGGGCCCTGGTGTCAGTGTATACTTAATGCATATGGGCACATAGTTGTATAAACATATAATGACCAACAACTCATCGAAGGCATTTGGTAAATTTTATTAGCCAGAGATGAGGTATGAAACAACGGTATCATACAGTATAAAATACAAGCCCAGAATGAACGAAGGTCTCAAACTGGTATAAACAGTATGTCAGAAAATTTGATACTCCCGAACAGAACCTGTGGGGTGGGTGGGAGGTAAAATGATCAAAGGACTCTTTGAAGAGCGTGCGGCGTGACGTCACTAACGGCTGCGATACGCTAGATGGCGCTATTTCCGGGAAGCGCGGGGTGTCTCTGGGAAGCGCCAGGTGGCACCACTCTGTTCTCCTCATATGTCCATTATACCTCCTCAGTCGGTCACAATGACCAACAACTCATCGAAGGCATTTGGTAAATTTTATTACCCAGAGATGAGGTATGAAACAACGATATCATACAGTATGAAATACAAGCCCAGAATGAACGAAGGTCTCAAACTGGTATAAACAGTATAATGTCAGAAAATTTGATACCAAACTGGAAGTCTGAAACATTATAAGAGATACGGTGCCATGGCTGCTGAAGATAACCAGGTGCCACGACGTTGTAAGTCTGCGGCCGGCATGCCATGAGCGTGGAAATACTGGGCATTCCCTGGGGCGGCCATTATATAAGATCTCCATGCCCTGACGGGGCACAAAGCCAGATCCTCGGAGGGGTCCAACGTGACAACGGCCGCAGGACGGCTGGGGCCGATGGTTTTAGCCGAGCAAACTGTGAGAAACAAGCGGCCGTCCTGAAGAACCGCGTCGGCGCGCGTGTGAAGACTGACGCCTCCCCGGGGCCGAAGCGAAGAGATTTGAAGCGTGGAGGAAGAAAGTGACGAGCGCCACGGCCCTGACCAGAACCCCAGTCGTGAGAGATGGCGCCAGAGAGGCGATCGAGATCAGCATATCCAAGGTGATCGGAGGGGCGCGGCGGAGGACGTGAGCTGATTGAAGTCCTGTGCAGCGCAACGCGGCCGCCAGCTGTCGAGAGTCGAAAGCGCTGGCGTCCCCTCCATGGTCTGATATCCAAGCGCGGGCTCCGGAGATGGCGTTCCTCAGGGCCCCGGGCGAAGACAGGGAGTCCGCCAACTGTTGGATGTATAAACACGCCTCCAGAACCGTGGGGCGGACGTGGTCCACTGCGTGTCTGAGAGCAAAGCGGATGTACCGCCGCGCTTGAACCTCCTTGTTCCTGCGTGTGGAGGGGGCAAGCGCGGCATCGAAGGAAGCTCTCATCCTGGCGTGGAGGTCAAGAGGCGTGCCTGCAATTTACAAATCGACACTGAACATATCTGCGGCAGCAGGTAAAACGACGTGACTCGAGGGGGGGAGACCCCCCCCCGGCAGCACATCGGTGTCTCTGAGGGCAGCGTTTAGCCAAATTTGCCGCGCGCATGCGGCGACCTGGCCGTTCTTGATACTCCCCGAGGTGAGGGGGGCGAGGACGCCTGCATGAGAGGCGTGGACCCGGATGCCGGTGCCCGGGGGGCGTGAAGGGCGAGGAAATGAAGCGCCACCACCAAGGCGTAAGCATGCCGCGACTGGTTGTCCAAGGGGGCGTTGCAGTCATTGGTACTCCACTCCCACCTGACGACCGTACTCCCCAGGGAAGCCGCTGCTCCTCCAGCAGCTATTTCGATGTGAAGGTGGGTGGAGGCCTCGGGGAGGGGGGGGGGCCGAAGTAGTGGCGGCCGTTCGAGGTTGCGCGGAAGCACGGAACCAGGCGATGTCCGCGTGCATTTCCCGGCCGACGGAGATGACTGTGGCTCCCTGAGCCGCCCGCAGAGCCGCAAAGAACCGGGTCATAAACCGGTGGGCATAGCGGACGCAGTGACCGACGTTGATGAGACGGCCGACAAGGGACTGAAGCTGAGGGGCTGGGGGGCTGGCTAGCTTCTCTAGATTAAAAAATCTATGTCTTTTGTGAATACATAAGATATATATATTATTGATAAATACAAACAACAAATTATTACAAGTCTAAAAATGCAATTCATTAAGATTTCAGCATAAAAAAGCCTTAAAGAGTACTGTAAAATGTTAATCTTCTGTCAAATATGGAAGGGTTCAACAAAATATATTATTGATGATATCTTACGACATTGTCAATTTCAAATTCCTGTATATCAGTGATTTTCCAAGGAATCTTACTTTGACTTTCTATGGAATCTTACTTTGACCTCTGACTTCATTGTCACTTTATGATGTGTGATGGAAAGACAATTTCACCACATTGTGAGGTCCTAATATCATTTTTAGAAATATATGACGCAAGTTGAATTACAGGTATTTTGAGTAAATTTATAGAATTATGACAATTTGTAATTAGATATTTTGTCAGATTTTGAGAAAAACATTCCATGTAGTGATCTTGACTTTGGAAAAATGTTTGGTTGTCATAGTATCTTAGAGTACCATGGGATATCAATCTTTGAGACCAATATCTAGGAGATCAGTGCAATATTCCTAGAGATATGACAAAATATATTTCAATATCCATGGCTTATGTTGGTCATTTGTATGAACAGATACCTTGACCTTTGAACTCACTGTGGCTTATTGGTGCAATTGAACAAATTGGACGTTAAACTACCTTAACAAACAAAGAAACAATAGTCCAGTCAAAATAAGCAAAAAAAGGGCCAAACCGGCCACAAAAAGCAATAGATTCAATTCCAGTGGCAATCACCTCAGAATACCTTACTTATTACCAGAGTGAAAATCGAAATTAATCCAAGTAGTGGAAGTAGGTCAAATTAGCAAAAATCCAATATGGCCACCCCAATTATATGAAACTCCATAATTCTGGTTTGAATTGAGGTAGAAACATGATTTAAAATGCTCAACATATGTTTTCTGGGGTGGGGAATCCATACAAATCACAAGTGAAACCATATCTCTTGAATAAATTAGCATAAATTCAATATGGTGGCTGAATTCTATGAAATACCATAATTTGGGCTTGAATAAGGATATAAACATGATTTAAAATGCTAAACAAATGTTTTCTGGGGTGGGGAATTCATATAAATAACCAAAAAGACCTATCCACAAAGTACATTAGTGTAAATCCAATATGGCTGCTTGAGTTCTACAAAATACCCTAATCTGAGTTTGAATAAAGATATAAACATGATTTAAATTGTAAAATATATGTTTTCTTAGGTGGGGTATATCATAGTGGCCTTTAAAAAATGATACAGCAGTACATAATGGCAGACATAGACTTTCCAGCCACGGGAACATTATGTAGAACGATTGGCCTTTGATATATTTGTAAAGTCACCACTGCTGGAGGTGAAAGAGAAGAGTGGCTGTAGTGGGACTTGAACCCCAACAGTCCTCCAACCTTGGCTATTACCACCCCCTCATCATACCATATAGCTGCAATCAAATTGGAAGCAGGTTTGGAGACAATTTCAAATTCATCGATGTGAATAATATCATGGATGATAATCTTTACAAGTTGAACATGATAATCCTTGCAGCATGGGGCATAAGGCATCTTATGAATTTTCACTTGTCCTTCTTTAAACATTAAGTAGTAGTGTGGGTGGGTGGGTTAAAACTCTAAAGGTTGCTTCTAGCTAGTTGTGGTGCTCAAATATTGCCAGAGATGTCCAGATGGCATCACATAATTCCAGTGTTCATTGATAGGTGGTGCCTCTGTGAATTATTGTCAGTTGCTCCGATTAACTCCCAATTATGGCACAATGATATTTAGAGGTTTTTCATGTTTTCATCTCAGCTTAAATACCATATTCACTGCACTGCATAAACATTAATATAATTCCCCTGATATAGATGTTAGTCTATATTATCATAAAAGGTTTTTCAGAATCCTTGTGAGTCCCTTCTGCCTGTCCAAGTCCTGTATGCCATGTATCCTATATGTCCGTGTATCCCACACCCAATTTAACCTCTTCTACTCCCTCTATACAAACCCTATAAGGATTCTGGTTATATATTTATATATGTGGCCTAAATTAAGTTCAGAGAAAGTTGTTATTCTCCCTATAATGACAAAAAAGACAGTGATGGCCCCTATGTCCAAAACCACAATAGAACTCAATCAGAACTACTAGAATTTGTTGACCTGGGCTTACGGGGAGACTTGCAGAGAGTGGGTGAAATATGAGAGTATAATATCAATTTCATTGTATCATGAACACTTCAGCTATAGCTTTGAAAGCATTGTTCTCCTTGATCAACATTAGGGCAGTTGGTTTACCAATGATTTACACATCAAAGATATCATCATAATAGTGTTGCATTGATAAACATTATGTTATTGAACTATCAATATTTTCATTTCACTTGCAACCAGTAAAACTTGTTTTGCCATGTTGATATCAGAACAGACTGTAGAAGACAAGTTTTCTATTATAATTTTACCCCTGGTTGGGACATCTATTGTATAATTATTATGCCCATTGCTAATGCCCAGTGTCTTCAAATCTAACAAGCCCAAAAGAGTATATTTACCATATCCAGGTAATGGAACCAGAGCTTTTCAGTGATTTCCCTTTTCAAATAAAATTTAGGAATAACAACAAATTACATTAGCTCAGTTGCAATTCAGTGTCTTCAAGATCCGCTATGGTTGATCCTGAAATAAGTGTATCAAGCTGTTCTAGGACACCTTGAAGTAATTCTGTAACATTTTCTGTTAGGTCTTTTTCAATCACCTGAATACTCTGGACCAAATGAGCTGAATATTTTGTTTAGTTTTTTTAGCGATTAACCTCTCATGTATAAAACAATTTTAAAGCAATTTTACAGCTATTTTCAGTATTATTTCAACATAACCATTGTGAAATCACAACATAGTTTTTTGATGATATGAATCAATGTATTGTTTTTGATAATTTTAGAAAATGTCATTAAAATATTTGCCTAATTTCTTTAAAAAATGGCAAATTTACTGAAATTTCCAAGAAGGATGCCCCAAGTCCTGAATCATAGCATACTAGGCCTGGGAATGCCTCAAGGCATCATAGCATACTAGCCCTGGGAATGCATCCAAGCATCATGGCATAGCAAATGGGTTAAAATACAGGAGGGTCTGCATCACTGTTTTCTTTGTAAGAACCATAACCATTGAATGTTATTTTCAGTTATTGTAACACAAAAAAAGGAAACAAAGTTTTTGGTTGCAGTTTTCTCTCAATTCAGAAGAAAAATTGAAAACCAATTAATCGCTTGCAGATATGATTATCTCTAATAGTACAACTTATATTTTGGATTTGATTGTCCTCTTGCTTCTGAAAAATCAAATGTATCCTGTTCCTTAGCAAGTGTTGGCATTGTTTTTGTGGCATCGCCATGAAAATCATTGGATACAAAGCAGCCATATTGGACATTTCATTGTTCCACCTGTTTACTAGAAAGATAGGACTTCCCTGGTGTGATATATATGTGTTTCTTAGCTAGGAAAACAGCTGTTTAGCTTTTTTAAACATCTTTTTCAAACTTAAATTAGGGTATTTCGTGGAACTCAATCAGCCATATTCGATTTACACTGATGTACTCTGTTTTTAGGTCTTCTCTCGTTATTTATCTGAATTCCCCACCCCAGAAAACATATGTTTAGCATTTTAAATAATGTTTATATCTTCATTCAAACCCAAACTATAGTATTTCATAGAATTCAGGCAGCCATATTGAATTTACGCTAATCTATTCAAGAGATATGATTTCACTTGTGATTTGTATGGATTCCCCACCCCAGAAAACATATCGAGCATTTTAAATCATGTTTCTATCTCAATTCAAACCAAAATTATGGAGTTTCATATATTTGGGGTGGCTATATTGGATTTATGCTAATTTGACCTACTTCCACTACTTGGATTAATTTCGATTTTCATTCTGGTAATATGTAAGGTATTCTGAGATGAATGGCCCTGGAATTAAATCTATTGCTTTTTGTGGCTGGTCAAACCTTATTTTGAGTGGACTACAATGCATGATGGGGAGACTAATTTTAGAACATTGCTAGAGTATGATGTTAGGTATCCAAATATATCTTTCAAGTTGAAATACAGGTATATTAAAACAAGTTATAGAAACTATTATAAGTGGTTCAATTATAAATATTGTGAAATTTTGGAAGGAAACATTCCATTTGGTGACCTTGACCTTGAAAAAAACCAAGATGGTGACACATACTGATTGCTCTTTGGTGTACCAATAGTTTTCCCAAATATCTGAGAAATTCACCAAATACTTTTGAAGAAATGAAAAAATATGTTCCAATTTCAGTAATTTATGTTGGTCATTTGTATGAGAAAATACCCTGACCTTTTACCTTACTGTGGCTTCATTACCCCTAACCCTGGAGAAAAAGAAAGTGAAGCCGAAGTGGGCGAATAAAACTGACTGAGTTGATCCGTGCATGGTCGTCGGGCCCCACAGCCCTGAAGTCAGGCCACTCGGCTTTTCTGTGGTCAGCGATAAATTCCAGTCTCGCATATCCGCCTAATGTTGTCAAAATCCGTTTTTTTAAGTCGTCGCCGTTTGAAGTGGGTGGCCAGCGGCTTCTGTGTTTGCAGAGTATATCCGGCTGGGGGCATCCTTCGCGGGACTGGAGTGGGTGCAGGGACCACCGCTGAGTGTTCATATCTGTGTCCATACGTGTGCTTCCTGTTGCAGGCGTGTACGGAGTGCCCCCAGTGCCTGCCCACCGAATCACAGAAACTACATGGCCGTTACGGTGGCAGCACCCCTTCTCTGTGTTAAAGTCCTGGCACGGGACCTCCCTGCCCCGGGACCGACCACCGTCCTGCTTCTCATGGTGTGTCACGGGGGTTGTCATGGCAAGCCGGACACGCTCGTCCGTAGTCGCCCCAGTATATCTGGCCAGCTTCAACCTTGTCAAAGATGTAGTACGACCATCTCCTAACTCTGGCCCACGGCCTCCTCTGAGCATCCATGGACACCTGGTGGAGGTGCCTGAACTCTAGGGGGCCCAGATTACTCCTAAGCTCCAGCTTCTGGTTGAGGGTATAGACCCCATCCCGGTCTACAAACATGTACGGCTTAGATATAAGTTTACGAGTGTTTAGGTCAGACAGTAGGGTGGCCTTACCGGTCGCACAGTCGTGCCTGATGGCCTTATGGTCGCTCTCCCGTTGGACCTATTCCTCTGTGGTGTAGGCTTCCCGTAGTTGCCGTGGGGGAGGGAGACGTCACTTGGCCTGGTCCCATGTGCGTGCAGCTGCACTCGCCCGGGAGGCATGGGGCCTGGAGTCCCTCTTGGGGGAGCGGTCCCTCTTGGTGAGCTGCCATAGGGCGTCCAGTACAGCGTCCATTTTCTTGTTCATTTTACCCACGTTGTCCTTCATGTCCCCAAGGCCTGTCTCAAGGGCCGTGATTCTGGAGGAGCAGATGGTCGACTCCTGGTCCGAGACCGAGTCCACGTCGTCGTCCATGAGGCATTCGTGCTTCTCGTCTTCGGTGGCATTATCCAGTTGCTTCACTATTCGTTATCCTATCCCCTTTTGTATCCCTGTACTTAGTGAGAAGAAAAATTGTATGTGCGTACAGTGTGAGCGTGAAGCTAGAAGTGAGGGAGAGAAGCGTGCTGTGAGAGCGCACGTGGATGAGAGGTGCATAGGAGACGCTCTAGGGGGTACACCAGGGGCACATGTAGTGAGAGGGACAGTCACCAGGGGGTGCAATGACCACCCCTGACCAAATGCCATGGGTCACCAATGGTGCATGATGGGAATTTTATCTTTAGGACTCTACTAGAGTATGATGTCAGGTATCTAAATATATCATTCAAGTTGAAATACAGGCATATTAGAACAAGTTATTAAAACTATTGTAAGACCTAATAGGAAATTTGTTATAATTATAAGTGGAAACATTGTATTTGGTGATCTTGACCTTGATGAAAATCATGATGGTGACAAAGGCTGATGACTCTATGGTGTCTCAGTATATCTAAGAAATCAATTTCAAAACCTTCTGATAAAAGGTCAAATGGACACACTTACAGAAAAATGGCTACTTTATCTGGAATGGCCAAAGTCTTAGCTATAATTTGATACAATAAAATTGCTGGTATACTTCCATGGAACACAAGGCCACTTTTCTAGGGGCTGGCCATCTGACTACTAGGAGATTTTCAAATTATGCAATAGTGAATATTTTATGATGGTTACCATCATACATTCCCTAACAGCATATTGGCTTATCATTACCATTGATAATTATTATCAATGATATTTTAAAATCTAAGTTTTTCAACTCTAAGGTTAGCAATGGAGACTATATTGCAGGAATACTCATCAGAATCTGACAGTTCAATGCTGCATTTGATATGGTAGGATGAAGTCAATCCTACTTATGTTTTAGAAATGTCCCTATAAAAGTGGTGTTTAATCCTCTGAACAATATTAACATCATGAGAACATGAGAATGGATGTGGTTGAAATAGCAGAAACCTTGCAGGGGATTAATTTATATTTATTACACATTTTGATGAACTCCTGCAATGTATTCACTACTTTGATTTGTTGCTGATATTGGAGTTATTCTACATGTATCTACTATATCCATATTTACAGTTTCATGCTGTAGACTGATTGTACATTGGGTGGATCACAGTCCGGAATATGTTTACATTTAAATACCCTTTTTTCTCTCCAATTTAACGGTATGGAACAGTAGATAAGATAACAGTGACACACGGTCCATGTTTACAGTAGTATCTTGTTTATTTTACTGAAATTTCTTACAGAGAAGGGAGTGTAGTAACTACAATAACCTATGTCTGACAACTTCTTACAAGGCCTTTACAATATGCTATAATCTATGATTAGAAGTACATGCTTCGTGAACGTTCCATCCACAACAGTAAAGTAACCAGGCCACCTACGACACCAAAGGGTCGTACGCCGTACTGTACCCTGGATTTTACAGTGTATGTCTCATTTATATAATACCAGGACATCTACAACAACAAAGGGTCGTACGCTATTCAATATCTTAGATTTTACAGTGTATGCCTAATTAACGGGCCATCTACAACAGAAAAGCTGGCCCGCCATGCTACATCCTACATCCTAAAGTGTATGTTCGATTAACAGGCCATCTATAACAGTAAAGGCTGGCACGCTATGCCCACCTACGTTAACGCCATCAACAACGCTATCTTAAGGGCCAACATGCCAAAGCAACGCGGAAATCCAGCGGCATACGGCATCTCTGTCATCAACCACCCGATGAAAGGGACAAGTGCGACTGCCAACAGCTTGTGAGTGTTATGTGTATTCATTTCCACTGCAAAGACCTAGTTCTTATTCCAAATACTCTAGTATTTTCCCACACCGTGCCTGATAGAGAAAATATATTGGTGCTGCGAAGACTGTGAGGTTAATATCTGTGAAGGATAAATTAATGTGAGTATTATACAGAAACAGTGTTACTGAGGGCGTACCTTAAAATATGTATACAACCAATAGGTCTTAAGGAGGAGCGAGCGGTAAGCGTGGCTTATACTTTCACTAAGAAATATTAGTATCAACGAGAAACAACATAACTATAGTTCGGCAGTAAGATCCTTCCTGAAGGACCAGCCCACGTTATTTTAATGAAAACTTTTCTTGAAAGAAGTGGTATGGATTATAGTCCAGCAGAATCGTGTGAGATGACTTCAATTTGGTATAGAAGCATAAAACTTGGCACAATTGTTAAACTAGATGTACCAATCAAAATCAGAGTAGGGCCAAAGCTCAAGTTTTTCAATATGGCCGTCAAATTCAATATGGCTGCCAAAGTTAAAAGTAACTGACCTTTTCCTTGAGTGGACAGTAAAATATTCATCAAGTATGCCATCAATTTTATATTTAGAAGACAGGAGATATCAACCTACCACTGAGAGGCATTTTTTATCTATCAGCCATCTTGAATTCCAAAATGACTGGCAATGTCAGCCCCACAACACATGTTAACTGGCAACTCAACTATTCATTATCATATCTTTTAATGTGACACCTTCAGTTTAGGGTTTTTGGGGGCCACAAATCAAATGCAGTTATCAGAATTTTTTTATAATCAATAATATAATCAATAATCCATATTTGAAGGTCTATTAAACGATAGATTATCCCTAAATGGGATGACAAATCGCTGCTGTTGCACATGATCACATTATCTTGAATAACATGACGATCAAATCTAGCTGCAGCTTCTGCTCTACAGATGCTTTAGACCTGATTATGGTGCTGCCACCTGATGTTTGTTTGTTTGGGTAGTTTAACGCCCAATTTGTTCAATTAGACTTACTTTGGGTTTGACCAAATCTTTAAGATGAATGTAGGTAGAAATCTCACCCCTACACATTTACCGAGGTGAGAGTTCTTTTACTTCCGACACCACATAGACATGGTATGAGAAGGATTGGCCTTTGATATAGCAGTAAATCTACCACTGCTGGTGGTGAAGGAGAGAAGTGGCTGAAGTGGGACTCAAATCATCAAAGTCTGACAATCTTGGGATTACCAGTCCAGTGCTATTTACCACTGAGCTAACTCTCCACCCGGTCGCTTTCACTATGCTTGCGTTCAAGCATATCCGGTATGCACCACTAGGAGGCAAGGTGACCAAGACGGTGAACAGATTGGTAATTACTGTCCACCCAAGCAGACCCACTTGATGTATTTCATATTAATCTCAGAATTTGTAATCCAAAATGGCTGCCAAAATCAGTCTGAAAATCTATGTGCAGTAATAATTCAGCTGCTTATCATCACAAATGTAAATGTGACACCTTTATTTTAGGGTTTCTGAGAGTCACAAGTCCAATGCAAAAATCAGAAATTAAGTATGGTATTATTTACCCTAACACACGTTTTTTTAGTTCTTCATCATGATTCTAATATTATGAATTTGCCAAATAATCCATAGCTATGTAGAGCTGAAGCATAAGTGTGCATCTTTGCAATAAGTTTAATTGAAGTAGTTTGGAAAAATTCAACTTTGTGATGAAAGCCCTCTCATGGCTTCATATAATTGGTTATACGCCATGCCTTTGAGCAGCACAATGACCAACACAAGCACGGGTATGGTCATAAAATTTATTAAGTACCCCATGCCAGCACGTGAAGAGGAGACTTGTGCCGCGTGACAGCGCATGGAGAGGAGATGTGCACTGGGTGATGGCACATGAAGAGGAGATGTGTGCCATGTGACGGCACATGAAGAGGAGACTTGTGGCGCTTGACAGCATGTGAAGAGAAGATGTGTGCTGCTTGACGGCACATGAAGAGGAGATGTGTGCCACATGACGGCATGTGAAGAGGAGACATGTACTGCTTGACGGCACATGGAGAGGAGACTTGTGCAGTGTGACGGCAGATGAAGAGGAGACGTGTGCCACATGACGGCACATGAAGAGGAGATGTGGGCTGTGTGATGGCACGTGAAGAGGAGAAGTGTGCCGGATGATGGCACGTGAAGAGGAGACGTGTGTCACATGACGGCAAGTGAAGAGGAGACGTGTGCCGCTTGACGCTATGTAAAGTGGAGGAGTATGCTGCTTGACGGCACGTGAAGAGGAGACATGTGCCACATGACGACGCATGAAGATGAGACGTGAGCTGTGTGATGGCAGATGAAGAGGAGACGTGTGTCGCGTGACGGCATGTGAAGATGAGACATGTGCCGCTTAACAGCGCATGGAGTGGAGACATGTGCCGGGTGATGGCACATGAAGAGAAGATGTGTGCCAGTAACAGCATGTGAAGAGGAGACGTGTGCCGCTTGACGGCACATGAAGAGGAGGCTTGTGCACCTGATGTGCACCTGTTGGATTTCGCAGCCATTTAGAAAAAAATTGAGCTTGGTCCCTACTCTAATTTTGATCAGTACATCAAGTTCTACCATTGTACCAAGTCTCATGCTTCTATACCAAAATGAAGTGAACCCCCCTTTTTCTGCACGATTCTGCTGGACTAATAGACCGAGTATATTGTCATTATACATTTGAAGAAATATATACCAGACATTTTGAAAATAGGCTTGATCACCCCTATCCCAAAGGAAGGAGATCTACAGGTTTATAGTAATTGGAGGCCCATAACTGTACTGTTATATTTCCAAAATCTATGAGAAAGTAATTCATAAAAGCATATTTAATCGGTTAAATACCGCGTATTCAAGAGTTAAAATTATCATAAAAAATCTGACTGGGTGCAATGCTAGCAATCATCTTGGTGCAGTATCTCTTTATAGGTCACCACTCATCCATCATTTAATTATAAGCATTGTGTAAGCATTGTTAACCTATTCATGTATCACAGTGGATTGTACAATTGCAGTGAAAGATCTGCCTCTGGCAGAACTGCTCTTATCGTTTTATAAATGAACAATATGGTTTTAGACCAAAGAGATGAACAGCACAAGCCATTTTTTGCCTGCTAAATGAAATAATCATGCATCTAAATTTCAAACATGTATCCCTAGTAACCTTGATAGATTTTAGTAAAGCATTTGATTCGGTTAATCATTTTAAATTAATAGCAAAGTTAAAAATTACTAATCTAGACCAATACCTTATATCAATAAATAAGACGAGAGGCGCGACAGCAGTTTAGACAATTTATTCAATGTGAAACTTGAGGTTAGTATAACAGGGTATACAAAACACGTAGTATAACAGGGTATACTTTATACCTAAATACAAGGAGGTAAAACGTGTCCAGATATTAGGCTGGAGGAACGACAGTCATTAAAATTTTTGGTGTGGGTGGGCGGGTCAAAGTTCCTTTCAAGTCCAGCGGCGCGCATGGTGGTGTGACGTCAGAGGCACACGTCATAGATGTTAGTTTGTGGTCGCGCCAAGAGGTGGCGCCGCCTGCATTACCCGGTTTTGCCACCGCACCCTCGCTGACTTATAATTGTATACTTGTCCTAAATAAGACAAGAGGCTCGACGGCAGTTTAGACAATTTATTCAATGTGAAACTTGAGTGTAGTATAACAGGGTATACAAAACACGTAGTATAACAGGGTATACTCTATACCTAAATACAAGGAGGTAAACGTGTCCAGATATTAGCCAAACGCCGAAGAGAGGGCGTCTGGGATGTGTGTCGAGACTGGGAGTGGTAGATACGGGGCGGCCGACGACGGGGAGGCCCAGGTGCCATGAGCACAGATCTGATCAATGGGAACTCCGAGATGCGTGGCCGTGTGAGCCCCGCCGCAGGGGAAGGAATGCATCGTGAAAAGAGCTCATCCGGGAGACTTGCCGAAGAGAGAGCCGCACGAATGTGCCCGACCAGATCAGGTGGGGTGAGAGCATGGCCCGAAGGGTCAACGAGGGCCGGAGCATGAAGAGGAGCCGGGACTGCGGCCGTGTAGGCATTCCAGGCCAACACAGGGCAGTACGGTGAGCCGGGGATCGCCAGGACGAGAAGAGAGACGGTTCCCACCGGATCTCGGATAGTCTTTGAGGAGGCGATGTGTAGAAGGAGACCGCCAGACATGTGGAGGATGTCCCCTCTCCGAAGCATGTGGGGCCCCGTCCAGGTGTGAGTCGAGGTAGCGAGGAGATTGGATGTGCAGAGGTAGGAGAAGAAACCCAACAGCGTCGCGGCGGGGAGAAGTAGGTGGCAGGGTTAGGGTGGAGGCGGGTGGCTCCGCGAAGGACTGCGGCGAGGTGGGGTGTGGAGAACGATGCAGCGTTGCCGGAATTGTCGTGGAGCCAGGAGCAAGCCCCGGAAATGGAGTTGCGTGACGCCGCTGGAGGCAGAGACTAAGCCAGAGCCTGTACGTACAAGCAGGCCTGCCTTGGGGTCACGCTGAGAGGATTTATCTTTGCCTCTCGGCAAAAGTTGATGAACCTCATGGCTTGTCGCGCCTTGTTGAAGATAGATATATGTTGAGCGCGTGATCTTTGTCGATGATTTCCCGGTTCTGGGGGGTTCCCTCAAGGGCGGCCAAAGCAGCTTCAGCGACATCCTGCGTGGCGATGCACTCGGCGCCGTCGGCCATTATAGAGAGACCGCAGTCCATGATGGCCGTGCCTAACCACTTGCTCCTAGCAGCAGCCGCAACCCACTCGTCGCGTGTTTTGCCCAAATTTAGCTCGAGCGCAGTTCTCCCATCCCCGACATAGATTGTGATGGCTCTATGACGATGAGACGCGTCAACCAAAAGAGCCACTGCGAGAGCCGCATTCACAGCCATGTGCTGAAATGTCTTGGTTGGGAGACCGTCAAGGGCAGAGATGGGGATTGCGTAGGCTTCCGATGGCCCACGGCCACGAAGGTAGATAAGTCAATCTCACACGCGATGACATCAGATTCCGTGTGGTCGTTGTAGAAGTGAACACCATTGGTTCAGGCCACATACTGCTTAAACCAAGCGATGTCGGCCAGAAGACGAGGGCCCACCCTGATGACTTTTGCTTTGACCGAAGCACACAAAGCGGCCATAATATGAACAGTGAACTTCCTGGCATGGATGACGCAATGGGAAAGATGTATGAGTTTCCCTGCTAGAGACTGAATCTGCGTCCTTGTTGCGTATTTCTTATTTGACCACGCAATCGCCTCCGTGAGAGTTTCGCGTAGTTTCTCTTCGGGAATGCTAAGGAGCATTTTGCGTGTGTCAATCCTAAAACCGAGCCAGTCCATTTCGTGGGAGGTGGGGGCCGATTTTTCCTGCGCGAAGTCGAGGCTGAGTTTGTTCCCCAGACATAGAATCTCATAGAATCCCGCGTAGGCTGCTGCCTCGGAAGCCGCTACTCCGGCGAAATTGTCGAGGTACGCGAGGACTGAGTGACCCCTGAGTTTGAGGATATAGACGACGGCCGCCGTTGTCCTGTGGCAGGCTACCGACAATGTGCGGCAGACGAAGGGGGGTGAGTTCTCGACATAGATCCCTTCGTTAGTCCTGAAGCATAAGAATGGCATGTCTGCCGGGTCTATGCACAGCTGTCTATAAGCACGGCTGAGGTCTGCTTTCCAGACATAAACACGGGTCCCGACTGACGGGCCAACTCCACCAGATCATTGATGGAGGGAAGCGGGTAGTTGCTGCCCTGGCCGAGATGTATCCCACCCGGGATTCCGTCGTTAACTGATTAAGGATAACTCTGATCCCCCCCGGGGGAGATGATCGTTATAGGTACAGTTAAGTCAAAAGAAATGAGTGAAACTGCATGAAATCTGCAAGCTACGTCCCTTAAATCACAAGGCATATCCACTTATTAGTACTTATAAAATGGTGGACTGAGGATGACTCACATATTTATGATATAGAAAATAAACGCAAAAGGAAGGATACCAAAATAAACTTAAAGATCCCAAGAGAAACAATAAAAAAGTATAGACAATCGCCCATCTGTATAGGAAAAAATTATTGGGATAAATTGCCAACAGATGTACAAGCACTGCCATCAAGCGATAGATTTAAAATGAAAATAAAAGAGATTTTGCCTACTTTTCTGGATCAAGATGATTATTTATAACCTCAAGCTGTGCGGCTAACATGATTAAAAGATGAAAAAGCTAATTTGTATATGAGAAGATCAGAAGATCAAGATTACTTAATGTATATGCTTGTCTTGTCTGTCTGACTGTACTTGTCTTTGTAAACTGTTACCTATTTTGTTTATGTGACTTCATCATGGAAGATCGCTACTTATGTGCTAATAATGTTTGACGTAAAACTTTGTTTCTTGAATAAAAAAAAGGAAAAACACCCTACCATAGTTGTACATTACACAAGACGAGATGAAGGTTAACGTTTATTTACGGGGTGAGGTCGTTAGACTGCGTTCGCTGAATAGACAACCCCATCGAGTCTTATAAAATGAACGATCGTGACATGTTGTCCCATATTTATACCCGAAATTGATAGAATTCTTCCATACATTGGTGTATAAACCATCTGAAAGTCCAAAGCCAGCCGACGTCTCAACGTGTTCTGTATAACAGTTTAACTTATCCTGGTATATACGTCTATAAGCTGAACAGTAGGAACTCATACTCAACAGGCTTGCGAGTATGGTAACTCATACTCAATGGGCGATAAACAGATACATATTTCCAGGCTACAATTAAATCAGAAACAAGTTCGTGTTTGGTCTAAGTCCCCATTCACCATCTTCTTTGGAGCATTTCGGATTATTCGATTGTCTATTGCCTAGTTCATATTACTGCGTGCTCCAAACTCGATGGCGAACGGGGTCAGTACAAAAACCTATCGATTTCGTTCTTAGTTCGATATGGGATGGAGCGATATGTAACAAATAATAGAACATGCACGGATGTATATCAAAATGGTCGACCTCTATATAGAGATGAAATTGTTGACTCTTAACTCCCGTCTGCGTGCAGAATCTTTGGGGCGGAGTTGATCATCGCCATGCTGATGTCGGCAGGCCTGGCCTTCATCCCCGCCGGTTTCGTCGTCTACCACGTTCAGGAGCGCGCCGTCAAAGCAAAGCATCTCCAGTTTGTGTCGGGTCTCAACCCGCTCGTGTACTGGGTCTCCAACATCCTCTGGGACATGGTGAGTGTGCGGTGAGCTGCTCGGGAAATGGTTTCATTGCACTAAAAGTAGTATCATCGTTTTTGTCACTATGTATGTTTCCCCCACCAATAACCTTACTGTAAATTGTGAAAAGGATAATCATTTAAATGGTGAATGGTGTGTAACTCTGGCTTTGTACGATAGCACAACCGACGAATTTTATATTTGAATTGATACAAAATGAGAAAATCTAAGACCATAATGGTTTTAGGCTGTTCATACGGTGGAAAATCCCCATTCTTTTGATCTTACATATCTCCAGCAAGAAAGAAATCGGGATATAAAATAAACAAGTAGAATAGCCAATATGGATGATTGTTAGTACTTGTTTGGCCCTTACATGCCAGCCCCCCTCCCCCCCCCCCCCCCCCCCCACAAAAAAAAGAAAAAATGAAATGATAGTGTGAAATGAGAGTAGGCACGATTGTTGAAATGTGATTGAGGTCAAATTAGTTATATTAGGTAATATTTAGTATTGATAAGAAAGTTTTGAGTTTAAAGAAATTGATGAGATCGTTGGGTAAGATGGAATGATAAGTGGAAATATAAACTTGTAATGTGTGTTTTATAGATGGTGAAGGCAAAGTAAGTGTTGTGTTTGGATATGATGGTTAGTAAGTGGAGTAGTATCAAAGGGCGCCACGAGTTTGAGTATGAGTTTACTTATGTCATGCATTTTGTTGGCTTGAAGCCAACAAAATGCGTTACACAAACTACTACTCAAACGAGTGGCGTCTTGATTTAATCCTACCCCGTTTCCACGATTTTTGAATATTAGAAAGTAGTGACATTAACAACACACCCGTGACATAAACAAATCCAATTCTAAGCCTATGGCGTTTTTTATCAGGGGTAGGATAATGTGGTATATGAGGTGTGGCGTTTCTTCACCAGGAAGAGACAGTGACCTTAACCCCATAAAGGGATATAGCAACACTTCTATACTGCACTCATTTGCGACTGGTTTCGTCTGAAAAACAGCACGACGTAAGAATGTACCTTGGTCCGCGACAAATTGGCAACACTATTTGGAAATTAATCACAAGACATTCAGGAAGATTTCATCTCAGGCAAATGCCCTCTTCATGTGTGGCTGAGACTAGTGGCTGAGAGACAAAAGACCCAGGGTGCCATGCCTACTGATACCACTCCCGGTACTTTGTCTAAGACCTATGTCTGCATTTCAGGTCTGCTGCCTATTGCTACCACAGCTATGATTCCCCGATGAATGTATTTTGATTCATGAGCAACATGCCAGATGCTTGCTGCTCCTTGTAGTAATATTCTAATATTTCTATTTCAGATCGTGCACTTTACTGTCCACTGCTTGCATCTACCGGTATTGATTCTCTGATATTTCTATTCCAGACTATGTACCTTCTGCCCGCTGCGTGCTGCTGTATAATCATCAAGGCTTTTGGAGTGAAGGCCTTCTCATCCGACCAAAACTACCCAGCAGTTGTTGTCCTTCTTCTTGTGTTTGGGTGAGTGATAGAACGAATCTTACTGTTTTTAAGCCATTCTATTGAAGGGATGACAACTTACAAAGAATCCAAAATAATGCTGCAATTGCTGGTTTTGTAACAAGCATAGTATGTTATTGCTGAGAGAAGTCTTCAGATGTTAGACACTCTAAAGACTAAAAGATAATAAACGTGCCGACTCTGACGAATTCATGGTAAAGATGACAATCAGTGACGTTCTTTCTAATGTACATACCTTACCGATCTTATTGCCCATCCAACTGCAATCTGTTATTACTCAGAATTTGGTTATAACTACCTCTCCTAATCTCTGCCCATGGCCCTTGGTCCAATACCCAACATGCACCGCCGGGCTTCTCAGTCGGGTCGCTGTATGAGGGTATCATCACTGCGCGAAACTAATTACTTTACTTATATATGTGAACGGCGTACACAGGTATGACTTTGCATATACATGTTGACCTTTTTTCTGTCGTGTATACGCCTTATCTATTGGCGTATTTATATAGAACTGCATCGAGAATCGTATAAATAGACAATACTCCACGAGTTTGGCTGGACCACAATCGTCATCGAGGCGGAGCCGAGTGACGATTATGGCCCAGCAAAACGAGTGGAGTATTGTCTATTTATACGATTCGAGTGTGGTTCTGGATTTATCTCACCCCTTTCTATCGTTTAAATAACATCACAACTCCAGAATAATCGGAATATACTTAGCAAATCCACTACGCCACGGCCGTGGCGTAGTATCGTAACTTTACCAGGGTGATCGTTGAGTATATTTTTCTAATGTTATTCCTATGGCTAAACTTGTATGAGGGGTGAGATAAATATATATATATATATGTGTTTATCCTACCCCTAATATAAAATCCCATAGGCTTAACATTGGGTTTCCGTATGCCACGCTGACTGGCATACGGAGTTTTATATGCCACTAGTGGCATACAGCATTATCATCACGTAATATTCCAAAATCGAGGAGATAGGGTAGGATAAAATCAAAACCTGATTCGTTTTAATCTTGGCCACTGCATTCCACTCCTGAAGTTTTGGCTCCGGACTTCACTCGGCTTCGCCTCATGAAGTCACTTTGCCAAACTCCAGTCGTGGAATACGGTGGACAAGACTAAACCTCATCCAGTTTTACCATAGTGTGTGTGTCCATGTTGCGGTAATACATGCGTCATATATACGCCTGATTCTGTTGTATTTACGCCACTATCCAATAGTTCCAATCTCTACCACTTGGGGACACCACTGTAATATATCTGAATTACCATTAATCATCCAAGTCAGTATTATATGAAAAATGCAATATTATATTACCAATTTATTTTATAAAACCTTCATAAAACCTGATCGAGTATAAATGATTAATTACACATAATAAACACTCAAATTTCTCTCGCTTAACAATCTACTCATATCAATTAATCTCAAATTTGATATCTTCATCAAACAGAGTTTCTTCTCTTGATACCGGATAACGTTCCCATTGTGACTTGTTACTTATAATTATGACGATGAGGCTTTGCTGGAGTTGAAAATTTATTATTTGACATTGTCAAACGACAGTTAGTATTATAACTTTATATGTGGTATAAATTTTCAAATTGAACGTTGAGAGTTTATACAGTGGTTACAGTGTCTCTGTAATAAAAGTTCAATTGTTGAGAAACAACATGAGAGTTATTATATATCTGATTACAGTGTTCCTGTAATAAAAGTTAGTTTTTGAGAAACAACATGATATCAATCTGAATTCCAAAGGGAATTGAGGCATGTGAGGCATGACAGCTCTTATGCCTAACAGTTCATGACGGTTGTGGGTGGGCGGGTTTCAGAGTCTTTGAACGTTGAGCGGCAGACTGGTTCTTCTGTTTGCCGCCAGATGGATGGTGAGGGTGCCGCTTGTCGCTAGGTGGCATCCGAGCGCGCCTCCGCAGAATTACCTTGGCATTTTCAATCCACCTCAATTATGACGATGAGGCTTTGCTGGAGTTGAAAATTTATTATTTGACATTGTCAAATGACAGTTGGTATTATAACTTTATACGTGGTATAAATTTTCAAATTGAACGTTGAGAGTTTATACAGTGGTTACAGTGTCTCTGTAATAAAAGTTCAATTGTTGAGAAACAACATGAGAGTTATTATATATCTGATTACAGTGTTCCTGTAATAAAAGTTAGTTTTTGAGAAACAACATGATATTAATCTGAATTCCAAAGGGAATTGAGGCATGTGAGGCATGACAGCTCTTATGCCAGACTTATATTCCGAGAGGGGGACGACGTCCCTCTCGGATGGGGAATATATGGCATCATGCCAGAAGGGGTCGACCATGAGCCGTGTCGTTGGACCTCCCCAGAGGGGTCCCCATAGCTAGTGCGTCATGCACAGCGCCCCGCCTGACCCCATGAAGGGTCGCCCTGCAGCCCTCGGATCCGTGAGGGGCTAGGGCTAGGCGCATCGCAGAAGTGATGGCCCTGGCTGAGAGGGGGAGGCTGTTCCGTAGGCGAAAAGCTGGCACCGAGGAGAGATACGGCCGTGTTGCCGCGTATCTTGATCTGGGGGAGCCGTATCGGAGGAGCCGGCGACGGGACATGGGTCGAGAGCCGGCGGACACCTCTGAGGACCTCCAGGACCTCCGGAGCTGAGAGAGAAGACGGGTCCCCGCCGTGATGAGTGATCCATGTGCGAGCTCCCGCAACGTAGTTTGCAACCGTCGCTGGGCTAGCGAACAAATTCGCTAAACACTGAAGATACAATGCCGCATGAGCGACCGAGGGCTGTAGATACGTGATTGATGACTTGACGCAAAAGCGTATATATGCTGCAGCCTGGATGTCGTGGTTCCTTCTGGTGGAGGGGGCCTCAGCTGCCGCTAGAGATGCCATCATCTTGCCGTGTAGGGGCGTCCCCGCCCCTGCAATGAATTGCGACGAAGTTGTTAAAATCAACCACGGGAGGGACAGTGTCGCTAGAAGCACTATAGGCCTTGAACACGACGCCGGGAGCTGCCGTAGTGAATTTGACGTCTGCGCCGGCGACAGCTGCGATCATCCATATCTCGCGTGCGACTGCCCGTAGAAGGGGTTCCGGGTCCTGCCCGTAGCGATATCCGATGCGGGCCCCGGGCGATCCGACCAGACTAGAATGCGCGCTCCCGTGGTAGCCACGGGGCCGAGCCTCGCTATGGCTTGGAGGATTGCTGCCGCCTGGCGGCAGCAAGGACTGCGTAGCAGGTACGGTACCTCAGTCAGATCCAGAATGTAGGCCCCTGACGAGGCGCAGCCTACAATGTCATGGCCCTCGAAGCCACAGTGTACCTCGAATAGAGCTCTGGGGGGGTCAATGAGTACAACCCCATTCGCCGCCTCCGCGTATCTGGCAAACCACCCAAAATCCTCGAGGACAGCTGGAGGTATTCTGGCGGCCCCAGTTTCGGGGCTGGCAGCCAGGAAGGCGAGGGGCCATGAGAGGAAGCGGCGGCTCTGCGATACACATCGCGTGACATATAAGAGGCGGCCAATTAACGAGCTGAGGCGGGCGCGGTCGATCGCCCCTCGAGCGATGCTGTCCCGGCACGCGACGACCACGTCCCGTAAGCGGTCCTCTGGGATGCGGAGGGTGAGAGCGTCGCAGTCGAACACGATGCCAAGCCATTCCATGGATTTCGTTGGAGGCTGGCATTTTTCTGGGGCGAGGTCGAGGCCCAGAGCTGCCGCCGTGCTATTAAACTCGGCGTAGGCCTCTGCTGCCACCTCGTAGGAGCTCTCCACACCGCAAAATCATCAATGTATGCTAGGGCCCGGAAGCCCTTGGCCTCGAGGAGGTAGGCGACCGCTGAGGTAGCACGTTGGCAGGCCGAGGCCGATAGGCGTGCCCCAAACGGGCAACATACGTCGAGGTAGTAGAGACCTCTAGCCTGTATGGACTGGAGGGGAAGGTCCCGAGGGTCTACCCTTAGCTGCCGATAGGCTCTGGCGAGGTCGGCTTTCCATAGCCAGGCCGCCGCGCCGACGCCCCTGATGTAGGCCGCGAGGTCCGTGACTGTAGGGAGGACACAGTGGCGAGCGTAGTCCAGATGTGGGCCGAGGCTGACCCTGTCGTTGATGCTTTCTCCTTTTGGGAACGACATATCGACGATAACGCATCTTTGGACTGTGCCGCGCTTAGGGCGACTCATGAGTGGGGCAGTGGCGCACCAAGGTTGGAAGGCTGGGCCGGCAAAGGGGCCTATGAGGGCGCCTGCGGCAAGCTCTTTATCGACATATGCGTCCACGTGCTCCATGTAGGCCGCGGCCGACGGGTGGTTTGTCCTGGTGGCGACCGGGGGATCGAGAGCAGTATAACCCGTAGGCCAGCCATCCTCGAGAAAATCTACGAGGCCCTCATCATGGTAGCCGACGATGCGGTGGCGCCATTCCTGTATGACCAGGCCGGAGGGGACTGCGATACGTGCGCTACGATAATTTGGTAGGCCCGTACGTGTGATAGCCGTGTAGGCCTCTCTATAAAAACTGTATTTGGCCCAGGTGGGGCCTACCGGAGTCGGCCAAAGGGCGCGAACTACCAGGCTGTAGGCGTCCGGGGAGAAGCGGAGGGCGCCGGAACTCTTGATATGATGCGCGCCTGCGGTGAGGGCAACAGCGGCGGTGGCGCTGGATGAGGCGAGGCCTGCTGGGGCATCGGGAGAGGCGGTGGTGGCGCCCTCGCGAGCTTGCAGGGTCAAAAAGGACACTCTTTATACTAACAACGTTAAATTCGCTATCCACGACGCCCCTAGCGAGATTGTCGCTACCGCAGAGGGGGGGGTGGATGAGCAAGGGCGCCGGCGGCGCTTTCCCCGGCCCCCGAGTCCCTACGGCGACTGCAGGCCGAAGCCAGCGAGGCAGCGCCCGCTGTGGCTTCGCGGGTGCTTACACGCAGGTCCGCGCTTGGGGCGACACTTGTGGCACCACCTTGCGTAGAAGACGTCGGACCACTCTGGCATGCAGCGTGGCCGGGATGGCGGCTGGGTGCACAGCCGTCCCTTGTAACTTGAACATTGATACATACAGCATTCGCCAAAGGGCGAAAATCGTCAACATAAGCGTTCTCGTCTGCCAACGGGCGTCCTACGCTACAACTACGGCTCCAGCTCCGTTGTGCCAACGGGCAACCGGCCAAAGGGCCTTCAGAGCAAACATCATTCCCAATTCCTACGCGAGAATTCGGGAGAGTGAGCGAGCGCGGCCGAGTGGGACCGGCCTACTGCCGAAAAAACTGAGCCCTTGCAGGTAGAGCCTGATGGTCGGCCTTCTGTAGGCCTGTCGGGCCCCTGTCCTCATTCCTCTGCTTTGTACGACAGACGGTCTCAGGGTGAGGATAGGCGGAGCCTACATAAGCGGCGCAGTAAGCGCAAACATGAATGAATGTTTTCAAGCCATCCCCATGGCCCGTAGGCCGGTCACATCCTGACGGCCTATTGTAGGCCGGGCATGGTACGCCTGATGCTAGACTAATATCCTTATCCCTTTTCTTGCCACGGGAGCGGTCCTGGCCATTGTCGGCCTACATAGACCTGGGATATGGCCACTCTCATTAACTGGATTTTCGTTTCATCGAGCCAGGCCTTAGCTAGGCGGCCCTCGGCGATGGCACCGAACACTTGCTTGGACCACCTGCGTACCTGGACAAACTCGAAATCTTTAGAATCCTCTACAACTTCTTTAAAGTGTTTAAAGAGGGGGGAATAAAGGCCGCAGGAAAGGCCGGGTCCTCAAGCATTCTGAACAAGCCCCAACAATACTCGGCATGGTTTAGTTCGTTTAACTTTGACTTTACCCGCTCTGGGCCTTTAAACACATACTTATGGGGATAGAAAGGAGGCGTACCTGAGTCCGCAACGCGAGCCGTAGTAGACTCAAGTATCTGGCGGACGGCTGTTTCTATCTCCACGTCAGAGGTAGGCCTGATGTTGTCGGGGAATGCGGCATTCCTACCGGGCGCCCTGAGTGCCTGGATGGCAGCGGTAACGTGGTCTGTTGCTTGTGTGGACCCCGCGTCGCTGGACATCGCGTAGTTGGCGGGAGGTGCCGCGCTGAGACCAGTGTATCCCGCGAGCGCCTGGGGCGTTGTAGAAGCATTTGATGGTGCAGCGGTCGCTATAATCCTCAGTAAATCACTTTCCCGAGAGGCCTGCGGACTGCCTCCATCGCTTCCCGTAGCCTTTGCTGAGCCTTCGATAGACTTTTCGAGACCTTGAGGCGCATCCATCGCTGCGGTGCCCTGGGACGCCGCCCTTTGATGTGAGGCCACCATCTTTGAAGCTTGGGTGATTGCTGCTAGAGCGGCATGAATTTCCTCAAGTTTCTCGTCCATGGCATCGAGTCGCTTATCGACCACTGTCTCAGTCGTTTCTCTAGCAACACCCACGGTCTTCTTCGTTTTTTCCGCTGCTCTGGCTTTGTCTTTACCCATTTTTTCGTTAGATTTGGACGGAGCCCGTAATCCAGTCTTTCAGAGTCTTTGAACATTGAGCGGCAGACTGGTTCTTCTGTTTGCCGCCAGATGGATGGTGAGGGTGCCGCTTGTCGCTAGGTGGCATCCGAGCGTGCCTCCGCAGAATTACCTTGGCATTTTCAATCCACCTCAATGACCAATGGCCACTGCCCCCGGTATAACCTCGTAAAATACCTGTTCAATTCAAAACCAGGAGCTTACCCTGTAGAAGCTGGACCCCCAAATGATCCTGGCTGATTGTTACCTATAATCGGCCAGCTATCAAAACGGCACCCAGTCTTATACTTTCGTAGCTCTTCTCTTCAAGGTCATCATTCTTGTAAATGTTTGACTATAAATATTTCTTTGTTCAGAGTAGGGGTCAACTAGATCCCACCTGCTCTTACTTGTTTGACCGCTGACTTCAGTAACAGCCAGTGGTCTCTTTGAATCACATTCTGATGGTGCTAGATGCCGAGATCAGCTTGTGTGTTTATTCTTGTTATTATTTGAATATGTTACTAGTTCATTATACATATACACATGTACATCAACCTTCGCCAAAAGCCTACTTCATTCACATCAATAGCTTGACTTACCTGAAATCCTGGCATGTAACCTACTGTATGACGTATACCAGCAGAGAAATTGATAAATGCATGTAAACGAGTGGAACAGGACCCATAACATATGTAAAGTATCTAAAACCAAGGGCTTCAAAATTGTCCACTCGAACTAAGAAGGTTTTACATGTATGGGTCAGGCCAAGTGACGAAAACCAGCCTATTACACTACACTCACACTACACTCACTCAACTTACACTGAACTTCTCTCCCTATACACGTGTGAATGCGGTTGCCTGCCGCAACTTCTACCAACACCCACAAGTGCGGCGGGGGGCTGTGACGGTGGCTGTGAGAGTGGCTGTGAGGGTAGCTGGGGGGGCAGCAGAAGCGAGGGTTTTGCACTTAGACCACCTATACCGGGAGGGTGGGACTGGGTTAGGGTCGGAGTAGTGAGGGAGGCCACCACATTCACACATCATGACACATTGCAACCCTGGACTTAAGTGTTGTGGTGGGGGCCAGGTGGACAAGGAACAGGGCTTCGCTGAGAGTGTAGGGAGAGACGGTGGCGGGGGAGGCGGGGCCAGGGGTTTCCACTGAGACAACCACAAAAGGGCAGGAGGCAGCAGGAGAGTAGTATAGAAGGGATCTTTTAGCGTGTATGATACAAGGAAGGGTCATGGTTTGACCTAGTTGCAGAACGGAAGTGGTGTGACGTCACAGGAATGGAGTGGAGATGCATACATTATGTCATGTCATGCATACATTAACCTACTTAAGTTACATTGTATATATGTTTTAAAATATCTAGGTCATGACCTACTTTCATGGAAGTATTTCATGACCTACTTTAGTTGGACACTAGGAGGGAGTTCGCACCGTTATCCGGTTTGATATACTTTTTTAAAAGAAACTTTGTAAATTCATTTGAATTTAAGATGGTTGAATTCAAGGAAGACACAACAAGGAATTTTTTCTTTTTTTACAATTTTATTGTAGCCATCTAGTATTTTACATTAAATCATTTTGTTTCAGTTAAAATGGTATAATGTTAGGACAACGTATAGAGCTATGTGCTATGTATATGAAACAGGTGTACTGTTTTTTTTAATCTTTTCATTCAGTTCATTCTTTGACAGTTTTTGTGAATTTTTTGGGGGAAAGTCTTGCTTCAGTGAGCACTCTGTATCCTTCCACCAATCCAGAATTGATGGAGTCCATTCTGAGAGTGGCAGCATAGGCGTTGTTGGTGTACTGGTTGACGCTGGTTGGCAATGATGGTGGTGTGATTGGACCTCCAGATAAGGATGATAATGCTTCTGGTTCAGTCTGCATCATCTCTACAGTACAGGCTGGGAGAAACGATACTCCATTCGTCACACAAGCACGGTTGCATGCCTTTGGGTGGTTGACAGGAACAGATGTTTGTGTGTTTTTAGCACATTGTATAAGGTATTTAAGAGAATACATTTACGCCATTTACATTTGAAGAAAGTGCGTTCGTCCCTCACGTCGTGTTTGGTGGACGAGATGTAGCCCCAGCAGTGTCTACATGTTATCCGGGTTGACATGTTGAGGTTGGAGTAGTAGCAGTAGCAGCAGCAGCAGCAGCAGCAGTAGCAGCAAGTGATGGTCATTTGTGTAGGACGAGCTCTTATAACGTTTGAAAGCGTTGAGTCAACGTATAGAGCTACGTGCTATGTACATAAAACAGATGTGTGGTTTTTTTAACCTCGCTTCACAAACACACACATTGTGGTTAGAGGCAGACGCTGTTGTTACTACATGAAAAACCACAACTCAAGTTGGTTTACTCGGTGGGACAGGTTGTAGGCGAGCCAATGAATTTCGTCTAAGGTGGTTAATATCTTATTTACGCTTTCCACTGTGTACTTATGTAGTTGCATGAATTTGCTATGAGGCGTGGAACGTCTTCTGAAATTTTTGTTGTGAGAGTTTCGTTTTTTGGAAGGCGTTTCATTCTCCTCGTCAGTGTCAACAGTGTCAACGTTTCCTTCAGTTCGTCTTCTCCCTTGATGTCCATTGTTACATCTGATGAGTCCATTTCTACCTCACCTTGCCCCTGTTTAGAATCCTGTCTGTGAAGTTGGGATTTGGTCCCTGCATGTTCTCCACTGCTTGTATTGGGGATTGGGTTCGACATGATTCAATGATGAAGCGAATACAGTGACTTCCACAGGTGGTTGTGTAAAGCGATTGTAGTTCTTGGTTGTCATAATGCCCACGACTGTTTGAAGCCTTGCGTCAGAAGCGTGCATGATATATATTAGTGGGTGGCAGATTGTATAGATTGAAGAAATAAATGGCTCCTTCCTTTTCTATGTAGAATGCCATCCAATGTTCACCTGAAATGTAATGAGGGTGAGTGTTACTGATGAAGAATATCATGCGTTTGGGGCGTCTAGGTATTTTGTTACATGGGGAGGTACCTAAAAAATACCATCTGGTATGAGGATGACATCTCAAAATTTGATTGATCTGAGAGGTCATCATGGTGATCAGGTCATGCGGTAGTCAGTGATTGGGAGTTGGTCTGCGGTTGGCTAAAAAAGGTTGTCGTAGAACGAGCACATCACCATGGAGATCTTGTGGGTGGTTGGATCAACAAAATTCAGTGAGATGTTCAGTTTCCCTTGACGCAGCAAGTTGATGCATGCATCTTCCAGAGCTCTGTATGGGGTCAAGTTGAAGGCAAGCAGAGTGTAGCCACCCATGAACTCCTCCATGGAAATGTCGCAGCCTTGTTTCACACTAGGCAGCCCCATGTTTTTTAAGAATTGATGGTACGCCTTGATCACTTTTTTCTCAGTGAAGTCTGTTTTTATTTCGAACTTTTGATCGTCAAACTAGGGCCTTGTTTTTCAGTCATGACAATAGTTTTGGGTGACGTGTTTTTGCCGTCAGTGTTCGATAGACACGACACCTTAGTGAACAGGCGATATGTCGTGAGTCTAAGAGGCATAGGGCGTCCAGACGTGTTTTTCAGGCACGACAATCGTGGGGTCACGTGATTGAAAATGTCGCCCAAATTGTCGTTGGTTCATGACACCTATGGACATGTCGTACAGAATGCGCAACTTCACTTCCCGTTGGAATTAAGCAATGAAATTTTAACATGAGTAAGGTATACATAACCTATAATCGTACCAAATATGAAGAAAATCAGATTCACCGTCCCGAAGATATCGACGTTTGAATTTCGTCATAGCAAACGCTGCTCTGGTGGCCAGTGTAGCTCTACCCTCACTCTGCGATTACGTCACTCTCCCAGCAGAGATTCAGCGCTCTTTACCGTGAAAGATCTGCTAGGAGAGTGGTTGTATGATATCCGATCGATAGCCCAATGTTTCAAATTCAAACGTCGATATCTTCGGGACGGTGGGTCTGATTGTCTTCATATTTTGTACAATTATAGGTCATATGTACCCCTTACTCGTGTTAATATTTCATTGCTTAATTCCGTCGGGAAGTGGAAAAATCCTCTATACACACACAGTGATGTGTTATAGAACCTAAGACAGTTCTATACTTGTTGTAGCAGCCGACATTTTTCGCGGCGATCGTGAGTGGTGCACTACGATCATGTCTATAGAACAGCGGCCATTTTGTGTCTTCCAGAATGTCGTGGAATTGCTGGACGATCGTGGGGTATCGCTGCCCGACGATGTCGTTACTGAAAAACAGGGCCTTGATTTCAGCTTCAGTGAGTCTGAAATGTTGGAAGTTGAATGGATTCTGGCTGATGTTGCCAGAAGAGGCTGACTCCCTCACCAGTCCTAAGACAATGAGTGAGGGAATCTGTGTGGTGTTGGTCTGGGTCCAACCGTAGTCTTGTGACCCAGCAGCTAGAATATGCTTTGTGACTCTACTCCTGTTGATGGGGTAGTTGAATGGACCTAATTTTGGGTTCATCTCTGTTTTATTGTGAACCTCAGCAACCTCATCTCTCACTTGCACCTGTCGCAAGCACATTTCCACTTTGGTGATTTTGATGAGATAGCCAGTGTTGGCATCGCTCATCATGTAGAAAGCTGCAGGTGCCCGTTCGAAGACAAACTTGACTTTGCAATGAGACGGGAGAAGTTTACATTGAGACACTTGATCTAGCATGGGTCGCATTATACAAGACTGTGTGGTGGTAGCAACAGCTAGATTTCTCCTGATTCTCCAGCCTTAATTTCCACCAGCCCCTCATGAGTGTCAAGTCAGTAGGTATGACTTGTATGGGTATTCCTCACTGTTGCCAGTGACCTTTCCCCATTGATCAAGAGTTGTACGCTGGAGAAAAGGGAGTGAGCAATGTTGTTCACCGGGGCTGCGTCACTGTCCGATGCCAGTGCGATGCCATCATTTTTCACTACTTTGTATTCTAGGTATAGCAAGGCATCGCTCAGGTCAGTGAGCGTTGAAGAAGTGGTGATATCTGTGATAGCGCTGTTTGGATTTTTCACCACTGTCTGACTTTTGAGCACATCTTTTTGTGTAATAGGTAGAGTGTGTAAATCCAGCTCACCTATGACACAGGTGTTGGCGTGTGGGTGAATGATGGTTTAGAATAGAGTATCTTTTCTACGTTTTCCTGTAGTCTTTTCCTTCTTTTTCCTAGCAGGTCTTGCTCCTTTGACGGATGCCCATCTTTTGGCAGGAGAAGGGCCATTATCGGCATTTAAGTACTTTCCTAGTGTGGACGCAGTGTGTTTTATTAGCTCTTTTCCAGCTATTTTACCGTGTCTTATGCAGTTGCTTTCAAGTTTTTCTCCGATGCAACATATTTGACTATAGCCATTCCATGCTTCAGGGCTTTTTTGCCTAGTGTTTTTCCTGCTATTTTGAGTAAGGGTACTGCTCCTCTTATGAGACCACCTATGAAACCCCCTAGACCGTGTCCCTTTTGATGTTTTGATCCAGAATATGCTGGTTGTAGGCCTTGACCAAACTGGGAATGTGTATAGTACTCATTGTATTCACCAGGTGGTGCCACATAAGGAGTGGAGTAGAAAGGGTGACTGTAAGGAAGCATTTTTCCATCTCTCAACACGACAGTACTGGTCTGAAGCCAAGTACCACATACACTTCCCCGTGCTCAAATGGTATGGGTTGACCTGTGGCATCTCTTAAATACACAGTTACCTCTCTGAAGGTGGAGTGCTTCAGTGGGTGATATTGAAGAGGATGAAAGGTTACTGTTTGTTGTGAGGGGAACTCAGAGTTATGATCGACCTTGATGAATCTCAATGAGGGCCCTTGAGCATCCCCTACTGCCCTGTTGTTCACGCTGTCTGTGTAGACGGTGTGACCATTGTGGTTGATGTCTGTGGCTCTTTACTGTTTCCTAGATGAGTTTCCCCTTCTAAACCCAGTTGGAAAGACAGAAGTTCTGGTATAGAGAGCAGTGTATCTTTGGGTAGTTGATAGGATGTTCTTAGTCAAATTGTCATTGTCAAATTTGAAGATGGTGTTGGTAGGGTTCTTATTCTCATTGCATAAGGCCAGGAGGGTGGGTGCAGCCTCCCAGGCTATGAGGCGATTCACATAGTTGATTAGTTTTTTCCATTTCTAAAGAATCCACCAGGTGAGGAAATGATGTATGTTCTACCACCAGGAAGAAATCGCTTAATTGTTCGATCTAAGGTTTGCATGTGGTTCAAATCCTCTCCCATCAGTGGGATGTGGTTCACATGGATGAATTCAGAACTTCTGATGACTCTATGACAACGATTACTTTTCCCTGGTCTTGCTGAGAGTCCCCCCCTCCTCCTTCCCTCCTTCTTCCTCCTCTTTCCCCCAGGGGAAGGGGGTGTGGGGGTGGTGCGCATGGGGGTGGGGGGTCCCTTCGTCTCCATCTTCTCACCCTGTGCCTCCTCCTTCTGCAGAAGAGGGGGTGGAGATGGAGGGGGGCTCTCCTCCTTCCGCTCCCCCCCCTCCTGCAGAGGAGGAGGTTTCAGTTGGATGAGGGTCGTCGTCGTCGTCCACTACTTCAAAGATTTTTATCTTTCCTTACGTGGCCGTTTCGTCTTCTGTTTCTTCGTTATTAGTTTCTGTATTGTGTGAGCTTGTGTCAGGTTTACTCCCTCTTGTATTTTTTTGTATTTTTTTTTATTTGCACAAAAAATAGTACAATATGGCCTCTGCCATGGCAGGTATTCTGGCCATTTTAACTAGCATGAGTAACATCTCGTAGGTAACAAGGGATCTGTCTGTAGATTTACAAGATATGTACATAATTGATGAAGTAATAATGAATGAATGGGTCGGCGGAAGTAGGTATATACTCATACTTAGATATATCATGAGTAGATAATCTATCAAGTGGTTCTGTTTGCAACATCCCCATTGCCACTTAATACCTTCTGTTTGATATACTTTTTGTATCTGTAAAGCGACCCATCTTGAATAGCTATAGGGAGTTCATTCCAATTATCTTTACCTCTAAAGAGTGGACTCCTTTTAAAGAATGATGTACGAGGCTTAATTAACTTAATGGTTCTCTTTCTCTGTCCCCTTGTCTTGGGGCTTTCCACCGACTCAATCTTAACAGCATATATTCGCATATATAACAGGTTCAAATACCTTCTTCTCTTTTACTTGTATGGGTACATTTCATGTAACTTATCAGTAGAGTGTTCCAAGACATTTGACCTGGTGCAGCTACATAAACCCCTATTTTGTGTTTTTTGCAGCTTATTTAAAATCTTCTTGTTTGTGCCATCTACAAAATAACCAGGATAGTCAAAAATTGGTGAAACTATAGTTCTATAAATCTTTATACAAGTGTCCTGACATATATACTTCCTTATCTTTGCCATTTTGAATAATTTATGATTCACCTTTTTTAATGTAATATTAACACATTTCCCAATTTAGCGATTCGTCTAGTATGATGGATTAGGAACGTTCGCATTTCCACTCACTTTCTTCTTATTCAAGACTTTTTGAAGGCGTTTTATTGTTTGGTGAGGGTTTGAGGATGGATTTCTACCTTTGATGGAGTACAGTGTGGAGGGGTGAAGATTGTGCCAGGTGGTGGGAAACGATATCTCACATAATGCCACTTCATACTCTTCTACCAAGTTCACGGCATCTAATAGGAGTGTTTTGTATGTCGTGAGAGGTTGTTTGGAAAAATTCCCATAGAGGCATTGCTAGGAAGGGTCATGAAGAACGTCATATTGCTTATATGTTTTTGACAGGTTCCCAACTGTTGAATTTGTCGCCATATCCATGCCACTTGACGAAAGCTACTTTTCTACGACCTTTTCCTCTATATTTTAGAACTTTCTCTACTACATACTGCTTCCTTGGAGTGACAGTCACCTTTTGCAGTTCCTGAGGGTAGAATTTTATCTCCTCCTCAAACTCGTTTTTGACGATGTGACTGTGTCTGTCTTGTTGGGATAAGGTGAAAATCTCTTCTCCCCAGTTAGGCTTGTACCCTCTGTTGAATGTTTTTATGGTCTTTAAGAGTCTGACTTTATATCCTGCTTTTAATTTTTTTTTTTTTTCATTCAGCGGGTATCGATCGTATAATCTGTAGAAGAGACTCTCCATGTTGTTTCTATTGACTTGTGCAGGTGGTATACCTAAAGCCTTATGTACAGTGTGGTTATAGGAATGTACCAAGTCCTTCAAAATATCCACATAGCGATAGGTGTTGTTGTGAGTGAAGTAGCGCCAAAGTTTACCTTGCATTGTTCCATTGAACCTTTCTACTGAGGCGCATTTGATGTCGTCGTTTGCTGTGCAAAGGAGAACAAACAAACTCATATAATCACATGCTATTTTAATTAGTAAGATAAAAGAATAATTTTCAAATTATCTATGACATAATCGCAAAAACACACACTTTTTACCCAAGAAGGACTCATACTCAACAACATGGAATAAAGATAGGACTCATGTAGTAGTAATAGTGGGAGATATATGTATATAACAGTATAACAGTAGTTACTTTCATATTATTTTCGCTACAAAATCATATTATCACAAACACACACTATTTACTCGAAAAAGGACTCAACTACATGGACTAATAGACCTAGAGGACTTGTATAGCGCTGTTCATAAAGTCGTGTAGCTTCAGTTATACTTCATATAATCTACAAGACCTTCATCAAGTTTAATTAAGTACTCTCATTTACTCAATTATATTGTCACCTTTTTTGATATAACCACAATTAATTTTGTGTCCACATTCTAACAGTTTTGAACGGCTTGTAATATTATATAAACATGCCGTGGAGAAAAAACACTGTTGCTTGTCCTTATTGTAACCACTTTAGACCGCCTAAGTACATAGCACCTAGTACGGGAGTCTTATGTAGCTCACCGTCATGTAAACAAGAAAAATTCACTGATGAAACTGTTATCCCAGCCGCTATAACTGAGGATGCAAAATATTACGGAACATATGCAATTTCAGGTCCATTGCCACAGGGTAAGCTGTTTTAGGTGGAATTCAGTCTATATACAACAAAAGACTAATGCTAACATCTGGTGAGGCAGATGAAGTGATAGATACTCTGAGTAATTCATGCCAATCAAATAGCTACTTATAAAGTTGCAGTTTCTTTCGGGAGGATAGTATCATGTGTAGAAGATGGGGAAGAAGGCGTTATGTATTTCCATGCTACTGCAAACAATGCTTCAATATTTGGCGGTTCAGATCATCCATCTCCTTACATGCAGATATAATGCAGATGCTACTGCAAACAATGCTTCAATATTTGGCGGTTCAGATCATCCATCTCCTTACATGCAGATATAAAACAATAACAATTTCCAAGAGTGTCTTTCTCTGGTTCAAGTTTTGGCGCTAGAGGACACAAAAAGAGTAAACACCAAGTAGACCATTGTAGCAAACATAAACGTTAACATCACCTTAATCCGACCCAAGGAACCGCTTCTTATAGCATGCATGGTACATGTCCCTTTTTTCATGAGAAAAAGAGGAATGCTTCACTTTCACTGACACCCTACAACAAAGGCTGTATATAATGACAACCTATGCTTGATCAGGGACCTGTTTCACTAGTCAGTGACATGTCTAGATGGCGTCTAGATGGTGTGTATGGTTTCATAAGAACTAGACATTAGACTTCGTTTTTCCCGTTCTTGCTTGCACTGTTGGTGCCGCTTTTCATATCTGTCTAACACTTTTGTCACAAAGCTAATGAAACAGGTCCATGATGTGTCTAGTTTTGTCTAATTCATATGTTTGGGTTCTGTATTTCCTAAAGGCAGCTACTTGTGGTGTCACGAAACTAGACAAACCCAATGTCTATATGGTGTCACAGACATGTCACAAAACTAGTGAAACAGGTCCCTGATGTCTGTCTCAACATTTCTATGGTACACCAAAGCGCACGTTACAGCTAATGAAAATGGTGTATCTCAGAAAAAATTAGCATCCCTTCGAGGGTGTCCCACTTCAAGATGTTGATAAAATAGGAAAGGAATTTGATATCAACATCCACATGTATAGACTAGCCACTCTCAAAAACAAGGGAGGATTAGTATTAGAGTTGTAAAAATAACCCACATTGAATCAGAATCTATAGTGAACATCAACCTCTACAAAGGACATGCCAGTCTCATGGTAGACAACAAATAGTATGGCCAAATATTGAGATGTAAAAAATGTAACCGCCTCTTTGTTAACCATTCAGGCCTTAAAAGACACATGTCGATTAAAAAGGATTGTACTAAAGTTGTTTTTGTCTACCAAGGTGGTGTTTACCAAAATCCTAAATCAGTCTTCGCTGAACTGTTAGGTTCCAAAAGAATTACAAATTTACCCCCATAGAATAGTGAATAGCAATTTTGAAACCTACTTCAGTAGACCAAACCCAGATGAAATGTCCTTAGGTCATAACACCCTAGTAGACGCACACCATATCCCACTCTCAGCAAGTGTTGCAAGTAACTTCCCCGGTTTTGAAAAACCTGTTTGCTTTGTATGTGAAAGTAATGGGGAAAAAGACCCCCTTATAGAAAACGTACTTACCCACAAAAACTCCCTTGGCTAAACCATAGGGAACTCTGTTTTGGAACTCTACAGCTGTGTTCTGACCGAGTTAGACCATCTGACGAAAGAGGCCATGGAATTGGGAAAAAAAAGCTTGTAAATTGAGTGGATATAAAGACAAGTGGGGAAAACCACATCCACTTCAAATGCTTCAGCAACGGCTCCTCACCCACTTAATCCTCACTATAAAAAGAAACAACCAGTACATAGGCATATATACATAAAACACACCATCTTCTTAGACATGTTCAACTATCTTGCACCGGGGTACTCTTACGCTACCCATCTGAAAGCCTTCTTGAAAAACAAGTATAAAGGGTTTTTCCCATACGAGTGAATGGACAGTGTGCGAAAACTGACAAACACAAAACTTCCATCATGTTCAGCTTTCTATAGTAGTATCACCAAATCTTCCATTAGTAAGGAAGACCTGTCATGTCAGAAAGTGTGGAAAGAGCAGAATATGAAAACAATGAAAGACTACCTAATTTACTATAATAACAAAGACATACTCCCCTTTATAAAAGCCATAAAAGAACATTCCAAATTTTTCATAGAACGAAACATAGACATGTTCAAGATGTTGACACTACCAGGTTTAACAATGAAATTCCTTTTCCATAATCAGTGTGGTGATACACTGTTTGTCCTTCTTGGGGAAAAAGATAAAGACATACACAAACTGGTAAGAAAAAACCTCACCGGTGGCCCATCTACTATATTTCACCGACATCACAAATCTGGATTTACCAAAATATGTGAGAAACTTTATGGCAAAGAAAGTAAAACATGTCGCCATATAATAGGTGTAGATGCAAATAGTCTATATCTGAAATGTATGGGAGAAAACCACTTTACAGGGTACTACATCGTATATGATGACTGAGATGATTTCACACCTAGACTCTCACAGAACATAAGCTATTCAGCTGGTGAGTGGTTGAAATTCAGAAAACTTGAAGACAATGTTAAAATTTTACATACTTTCAACCATGGTGAAATAAAAGTGGGACAATCCCTGTAGATGAATTAGTTCCAGAAACAAAAACCATATACCAGTTTCAGGGCTGTTACTGGCATGGACATCAATGTCAACTCAACAAACACAACCTCACCTCCACCCGCTGCCGCGAGATAGCTCGAGAGAGGGCTAAATAATGGTGAGAGTTAACACTTACCTGAAAACACTGGGATATACTGTAATAGAAACATATGAATGTGATTGCGTAAAAGAAAAAAATTGCTGCATTGTCTAGCATATGTAAATAAATGGCATGTAAAAAAGCCTATGATGAAAAGGAAAATGACTGCAGAAGAGCTTCTGGATGGAATCAAAATGGGAGTATATGTGGAATGGTTCAAGTAGATATTCACACTCCTGAAAAATTAAAAGAAAGCTTTTCAGAAATGACACCCATATTCAAAAATGTGAAAGTATCTATGGAAGATGTAGGAGATCACATGCGCGAATATCTCATAGAAACTCAATCTCTCTCTCAACCACAAAAACAACTCATCGGAGAAGGTATACTTCTGGGAACGCCTCTTCTACAATGGTATCTAAACAAAGGACTCATCGTTAAACGGCTCTATCTGGTCGTAGAGTATACACCTGAAAAACCTTTTCGAACACTTCATGAATGAAGAAACAAAAGCATGATGTAACGGTGATAAAAACTCAGGTGGTAAAATCCTATCTGACCTGTACAAACTACTAGGAAACAGCTCTTACAGTAAAACCATATGTAACAAACAAAACTTCACCAATACGAGATATGTCTCCTGCAAGAAAGCCAGAGATCTATCTTCCCATTGGAGCTTACAAAACATGTCTGAAATCAATGACAACACACTGGAAATCACATGCTATCCAAAAAGAGTGAAATATGATCTACCCATCCAGATAGGTTTCATGGTGTACCAGTATGCTAAGCTAAAGATGCTCACCTTTTACTACGACTTCCTCTTGCATTTTATAGACACTAAAGACTTTCAAGTGTGTGAAATGGACACAGACAGTTTATATTTTGCTCTCAGCAGTGACAAATTAGAAGACATAATCAAACCAGAACTCAGACAAGCCTACTTCACAGAGCGACATCTATGGTTACCATCAGAATTGTATGACATGACCTAGATAATTCTACATCCGGTCTCTCCACCAATCAGAATGCTCCATTCCTGTGACATCACACCACTTCCGTTCTGCAACTAGGTCAAACCATGATCCTTCCTTGTATCATACGCACTAAGAGAACCCTTCTTTACTTCTCAGGAGTGAACAATTTTTATTTTCTATCGGTACACAAATACGCACTGCATATACATATCACGCAGATGATATTTCCTCTCGTATATGCCAGGGTAAAAATCAATAGGCCCGTGAACCGTGACTTCCGAACCTCCATATCTCACCTTGGTTGTCTAGAGGGGGCCATTTTGATAAAATTTAGCTCCTATGTCCCTCTGAGTAGGTGGGGGAAGACTCTGAAATAACACGTTTAAAAAAATTCACCCGAGGACAGCGCTGACGGCCAAAAACGGTCACCCACATAGATCTAGATGAGGTAGAGAGGCAAATAAGGTGTCATTTCCCACAAAACCTAACATGGGGAATTCAATGAAATTCATTTCAAATTGATGTGATATGTTCTACATCACGAAATTCAGTAAAAAGCAGTATTATAACACTTCACAGAGCCCTTATATAGCAGTTTATCATATGACTACTTTTGTACATATACAACCATAACATACATTAGTATCACACATAGTTCTCATTACTTTGCACCATTTCAATAGTCATCATCAGAGGATTCAGCCTCAGAGTCAGAAGATTCATTGTCATTATTGTCATTGTCATTATTGTCTTGTGGTGCAGGCCATAGACCGCTTTAGTATTGAAGTCATACACTTGATTCCCCCTTCACTATGTGTGTTCTTGGGGACAAGCAAACTCCAGGCCCCAGCCTATCTCTATGGGAGTTCTGCCCTACTTCAGAATTCTGATATATTTCTTGGTAAAATTTAAATACCTAAAGTATCTTAAGGGAATCTAAAGATATTTCTCGAGGTTATTTCCACTTTCCTTCCTTTAATGGACCGATTCCAACCACTCCAGACCAGATTCAATATGAGTGTGTCACCCCAATACTGAGTGGGTATGCAGTGAGTAGGTCACCGCACCAAGGGCCGTGTCACCCGACTGTTAAGCAAGTGCGGGAGGCACTCGGCACACACCCAACTCACCAATACAAATAGCTGTCTACAGTGAGTATCAAAAGAAATACAATATGACAGCTCTAACAGATACTATCAGTATGAAGTATACATATCATTCTAGGGTCGCATATAGCTCATTTTATTTTACAATTTACTAAAGTAAGATAAACTCTAAGTTATTCACCATCATCTCATGCCTAGTGGGTGAGCTGACAGTGGTTTGTTTGTCCCCACAGTACGGGGAAAGACAAGCTTAAGCGGGTAGAATGACATCACACTAATGCGGTCTATGGAAGCTAAAGTGATGTAAGGATGTAGGGATTGAGGGCAGAGTAAATCGAACTGGCATATACAGTCCATCTTGGAGCTTCCATCCATTACCAAAAGGTGAGAGAAGGCTCCTGTATACATTTGTAGAGAGGCAACATAGTTCACCCCCTGCAGCTGACAATCCAAAGTGTCCTTGTTGGGTGGAAGGTACATGGTCTTTTTCTTCTGTCCTCTCCATTTTCTGACTCTTGCTTCTCCCAAGCTTGCACTTTTAGTGTCAAGAGAGACAAACTTAAGAACAAACTTCTCAAGCTCAGTAATAGTGTTTAGCATGATAGGAAGGTGCTGCCCCTAGTTTGAGAGTAACTTGTAAACTCCCAAGGACTTTCTAACCTTTTCAAACATCAGCTGGACTGGAATGGAATGGATGAAATTACTCATGTCTATGATAGGATCCCTTGGGAAAAGGGGTCAACTGGGTATTATATGCATCCTTCCTGCTATACTACTTTATCTAATCGTAAGAAACTTGCATAAGCTGAAACATGCATAGCAAAACTTGAAGCAGAGCAGAAAGATGAGACTGTTGAGGAAAGTCTTCATTTGGTACCATAGAGGTTGTTGGCTAGAGTATATTAATCATACAACTGAACTCACCAAGGAAAACCAGATGCACTTGCAAAATGTAACCATTAGGGAGGCAAAGGCCATCTTCTTTCACCATGTGGAACAGACTGTCATGGAAGATCATGAGATTTGCACTTTACAGAGTCTTGGCCAATACTACAAGAGGAGTCTCCCTAACTTTGGTCATGGATCTACAGCTAAATCCAGCTTCATAAAGGAACTTCTCATACAGGAATTTGGTAACTATTGGGTTCCATCCTCATCCTCAAAGGAACATGAGTGAAGTGGTGTATAATGCAACATCAGCTGGGATTTATGGGGAAGCTGCTCTGCCCTCACTTGGTATTCCTACTGACTAGCTTGACAAGAACTGTGCTATCAGCCTGAGAGAAGCAGTGTTGATCTGAAAAGACTATCCCCTTGCCCCCATACATTTGTGGATTGGAAGGTGATAAAAACCTAAATGTTAGTCTACTGATCATCCTTAACTGGCCAAATAATCCAAATAGTTGATGACAATCCTGCTATTCAGTCTGTTGCATCTACACTTACCTACTGCATAACAACATTCAGGAACTGTAACTAATCTGACTGCCATGCTGTATGGCCTTAGTAAAAGAAGAGAGACTGTTGACATTCTACATAGCCCCATACAAGACACAAAAAAGGGTGAACCACCACATAGGAAATACACCCATGCAGACCCTGGTGACAAAAAAGCTCAGCGCATGCAAAGTGTCATACATGTATTGGCTAAAAGAATCCAGCACCAGAAGATTGTTTGTTTGTTAGGGTAGTATAACGTCCAATATGTTCAATTAGGCTTACTTTGGTTACTTTACTCATATTTGCATATCCTGTAGGAATAACAAGGTATGCTGCCTGGTTGATCCAGGCATCTTACTATTCTCGATTATATCTTATCGAAAATCTTACAAACTGTTGTGGATTTTCTGGTTTTCAAGCCAACAAGTTCATGCCAGATGAAATGAGCAAGGCAATACATTACATGACATTTGCCAAGCTATAAAGCAAAATAATCTTATATGATATCATTTGCAAGCTCAAAATGGCAATTGAAGAAAAAGGAATGCTATTTGGATTGGCAGTTGGTGATTATCCTGTTTATTTGCTTCTTTTAGAACTAAAGATCATACCTTTTATTGGTACATTCCACATCCAAATGAGCTACATGCACATACTAAATAAAAGATTCAAAGGCTGAGGCTTGGATGAAGTCATAGTGGAAGCAGGAGTAATTGTAGATGGTTTAAATGATCAAGCCTTGCAAGGCAAACACTTTAAATGTGGTGTTCATTGTCTATGACTTTTCTATGAGGCACTTCTGCAAAGGGTGCTAGACATGAGAATTGAGAATACACCTCTTTCTGAGAAAGTGCAGAATACTCTAAAGAGATTACCCCATCCCAGCAGCATTCAAGATGCAAATGTAGCACATTCTGAAATTACTACTATGTCTACTAAAATCAGTGCCCTAGTGGATAAGGTCTTCTGTGGGTACAGCAACGGACCACAGGCTCAGTCCTGGCTGTCCTTTATGGAGATTACCGAAGTACTCTTCCTAAATATTTATGCCCTAAGGAAAGGAAATTTGGAGTAATTCAAGGTTTTCATGGCTACAAATATTTGACAATAACAGGTATGGATGTCAGGCACTTTCCACCCAACAAGGATACTTTGTATAGGGTGAACTATGTTGCTTATCTGAAAATACATACAAATGACCTACCCTTTCTCACCCTTTGATAATGAGGTAAAGGTGAGCTGGGAAAGCTGAGATGGCAGCTTCAAGAGTCTGTGCATGCCAGTTCAATCTACTCTGCTCTCAATCCCTACATCACTTCAGCTACTTCAGCTACCACTGCCTGCACTACATGACAATGACTCTTCTGACTCTGAGACTGAATCATCTGATGATAACTATTGAAATGGTGCAAAGTAATGAGAACTATGTGTGATACTGATGTATGTTATGGCTGTATGTGTACAAAAGTAGTCATATGATAAACTGCTATATAAGGGCTCTGTGAAGTGTTATAATACTGTATCACATTTTATTGAATTCCTCATGTTAGGTTTAGTGGGAAATGACACCTTATTTCCTTTCAACCTCATCTAGATCTATGTGGGTGACCGTTTTTGGCCGTCAGCGCCGTCCTCGGGTGAATTTTTTTAAACACGTTATTTCAGAGTCTTCCCCCACCTACTCAGAGGGATATAGGAGCTAAATATTATCAAAATGGTCCCCTCTAGACAACCAAGGTGAGATATGGAGGTTCGGAAGTCACGGTCACGGGACTATTGATTTTTACCCAACTGCAGGTGTGAAATACAGCCAAGACATCTGTATACAAAAGGAAACAGTCTTGTTTACACCTCATACAGCGTCTGTATACAAAAGGAAACAGTCTTGTTTACACTTCATACGCTGGTATGAAATATGGGCATACAGCTGATACATGCATTGCCTCGATGGCGTATGTAGGAACTAGGAGCTAATGATATTTCCATTTTCAATGGATGAGCGCGGTACTTCTAAAGTACAATAAATTCTAGGCTATGGCATATTGTACTTAAATTTGATGATATTGAACTATAAAATGTTCCATCCTCCAAATACCTTGGAGTTATTCTAGACCCTTCCTTAACTTATAAATATTATATTTACAATACGATTAAAAAAGTAACTTATTGGAATTACCAATTAACAAAAATGAGACCTGTTGCAAGACTGTTGCAAGACTGTTGCAAGACTGTTGTAAGAGTGTTGTAAGAGTGTTGTAAGAGTGTTGTCAGATTGTTGAAAGACTGTTGTAAGACTGTTATAAGACTCTTTTAAGACTGTTGCCGGACTTGTAAGACTGTTGCAAAACTGCTGCAAGATTGTTGTATGACTGTTGTAAGATTGTTGCCAGACTGCTGTAAGATTGTTGTAAGACTGTTGCAAGACTGTTGTAAGACTCTTGTAAGATTGATGTAAGACTATTGAAAGGCTGATACAAGACTGTTGTAAGACTGATACAAGACTGTTGTAAGGTTGTTGTAATTTTGATACAAGACTGTTGTAAGCCTCTTGTAAGGCTGTTGTAAGACTGTTGTAAGGCATATATGAGAATTGTTTCATATCAGGCTTACAATAGTCTTGTATCAGCCTTACAACAATCTTACAATAGTCTTGTATCAGCCTTACAACTATCTTACAACAGTCTTGTATCAGTCTTACGACAGTCTTGTATAAGTCTTACAACAGTCTTACAACAGTTTTGCAACCATCTTGCAACAATCTTGCATCAGTCTTACAACAATCTTGTATCAGTCTTGCAACAGTCTTGTATTGGCCTTATGCAACAGTCTTACAATTCTTGTTTCAGTCTTACTACAGTCTTACAACAGAGATACAACAGTTTTGAACAGTCTTGCAACAGACTTGCAACAGTCTTACAACAGTCTTGCAACAGTTTTACAACAGTCTTGCAACAGTCTTACAACAGCCTAACAAGTCTTGCAACAGTCTTACAACAGTCTTGCAACAGTCTTACAACGGTCATACTACAGTCTTGCAACAGTCATACAACAGTCTTGCAACAGTCTTGCCACTGTCTTGCAACAGTCTTGTAGCAGCCTGACAACAGTCTTACAACAATCTTGTAACAGTCTTGCAACAGACTTGCAACAGGCTCACAACAGTCTCACAACAGTCTTACAAGTCTTGTATCAGTCTTACAACAGTCTTGAATCAGCCTGTGGTCACTAAAAGCACAAGGGTGAATAACTGGGAGCTGTTTCAAAAGTCGGGAGGGTGCTTAACGAGAGTACTCACCGCCAAAGCGAGAGCTATACAACTGCACTTGAAGTGTCGCTGTCGAGGTGGAGGTGCCGCTCGCTATTGGGTATTGGTTCCGATTTTGCTGCTGCTTTGATTCCAAGTGCCGCTTGCTGTTGCCGGCCTCTCGCTTTGAAAATGCGACGTGCCGCTGGCGAGACCTCACTCGACTTTTGAAACAGCTCCCTGGTTTGCTGCCTCTCTGCCATGTAGGGAATCTGTCCCAGCAGTTTCTGATTGTTAGTAGAAGAAGTCAGTGAGTAGGTGTGGGGGTGGGGGTGGGAGTGGGCAGGGGGAGGGGGTTGGTCTGTAGTCACTAAAAGGACAAGGGTGAAAAACTGGTCAAACAGGTTTGCTGCCTCTGTGCCATGTAGGGAATCTGTCCCAGGAGTTTCTGATTGTTAGTAGAAGAAGTCAGTGAGTAGGCGTGGGGGTGGGGGTGTTAGGGGGCAGGGGGAGGGGGTTTGTCTGTAGTCACTAAAAGGACAAGGGTGAATAACTGGTCAAACAGGTTTGCTGCCTCTGTGCCATGTAGGGAATCTGTCCCAGCAGTTTCTGATTGTTAGTAGAAGAAGTCAGTGAGTAGGCGTGGGGGTGGGGGTGTTAGGGGGCAGGGGGAGGGGGTTTGTCTGTAGTCACTAAAAGCACAAGGGTGAATAACTGGTCAAACAGGTTTGCTGCCTCTGTGCCATGTAGGGAATCTGTCCCAGCAGTTTCTGATTGTTAGTAGAAGAAGTCAGTGAGTAGGCGTGGGGTTGGGGGTGGGAGAGGGCAGGGGGAGGGGGTTGGTCTGTAGTCACTAAAAGCACAAGGGTGAATAGCTGGTCAAACAGGTTTGCTGCCACTGTGCCATGTAGGGAATCTGTCCCATCAGTTTCTCAAGTTCTCAAGTGTGTCCCATCAGATGTGACACTTTGAAAACAGTGTCTTAAGGTGTGTCCCATCAGATTTGAACATATATATACCATATTTAGTCATTTTTATCATCTATTAGTTTCCTTTTCTAGTAGCAGAAGACATAATCCATAACTAAGTGCCTGTTATTTAATGACAGGATTGATATAGTGAATATTTTGTCCCCAAAAAGACTATAAAATAAAAATTCAATTTTTAGGAACCAAGTCAGTAGTTGGGCAGGGGTATGGTCAAACTGGGATACAGGGCCCTGTTGAATAAAAAATTGTCGTCCATGAGGCTGGACGATAAGACGAGATATAAGCGACAATTTATTTTCAGTGTAGCATAAAACTGCTCGCCCATGTGAGCACTGTCGTCCGTGACTAATATCGTTCACTTATCGTAGAATGATCGTATAATTCACCTATATCCATGGGGCCACAAAACATGTATAATTCTGTGCGCAAAGAGGTTAGGTGTTGGTCTCTCAACCTGTAGGTTGAGAGTTCTAACCCCATCCAAGGCAAACTTTTTTTTCCCAGTAATTTTCAAACATTTCACAAAAAAATGATTCAATCGTTAATAAATGTTGAAATTTGGTATACATGTATCAAATATGAATAGAAATCTCTGTTGAAAATATCTTTTAATTTTTAATGGATTTAGTGCATGAAAAACGAGTTTGACATTGGCTACGACACCGAAAACGTGGTCGTCCGCAAGGAGACTTGAACGATAAATAAACAATATTTTCAAAATGAATGATTTTTTATTCAACACCAGTCACGATCGTTCATTTCATCCTCTCGTCCAATGCTCACCCACCTCCACGATAGTTTTTTATACTACAGTTTGCCACAGACGAGACTTGTAAGATACTTTTTTTATCGCTCATTTTTTTATTCAACGGGGCCCTGGACCCCTGCTCATTTAACCAGGCCTTTATAGTTGGGACATTGATAGCGAAGTGTTAGATTCTCTGCAGTAAGCTGAAAGCCTGTGTCTAACCTCTAGATGACGTATATGAGCGCGATTTCCCGCGCTCAATAAAGTCGTTAGTTTCGCGCAGTGCATGAAGGTTGTCACAAATTATGGCTAAATATAATTGACCATTATATTGATGAGAATCATGGATAAGTGTTTAAACATGGTTGTTGTTTCAGCTGCTAGGTTATTATGTACACCATTGCTCTGCCCCGCCACTTACCAATCTGAACATGTCTTAGAGACTTGAAATGAAGCGTGCCTCCTGTTTCTCACATGAGGTGGTCATGCACACTTCTACTCTAATCTGCCACTTGCCTGTTTAAAGATGTCTTTAAGGTTTGCATGGTTTGCGTGGTTCCTTTATCTGTCGCTGGGTGCCAATGCACACCACTTCTCTTTTCCACCCGTACTTGCATGTCTTTTAGGCTTGAGACTAAGCGTGCCTCCTTTTTCTCTTACTAGGTGGTCATGCACACCGCTGCTCTACCCTGCCACGTACCTGTTTAAAGATGCCAGTGCCGCCTATGTGTTCTTGGCCGTCTTCAACATCCTCCTCGGCACTGGCTGCCTCTTCGTAACCTTCCTGCTGGACTACTTCCGGAAAGAGGTGAGAATTAAATCTTTCCTCAAGTTTTATCATGTTATATTCCCCTCTCCTCAAAGATCTAAACAGCCTTATCTAACATTTCGTTTTCGTTTCGCAGGATAGATATAGAGAAAGGATGATCGGTTACCAAATCTTTATACAAAAAAAACAGGTTGTAATTATTCCAGGTCGGGGGAACCATTGCATTTTCGCTTTTCTATCAAATCGTAGATTGAGGTTTGTAGGTGTGAGGTTTCAGTGATGCAGTAGATGTAGTGAGTTTGGAAAAAACAAACTAGTTACCTTAGTTGTTAAATTTTGAGCATAAACAGTTCCCACGAACTACGGATGTTGTGCAGATGAAATCCCACTGCTCTATGACAACACAGCGTCACACCGGAGGGTCTAACGAACACTGACTTGATTCGCAGGCGCTGACGCGTGTGAGTGAAACCCTGAAGAGCATCTTTATCATTTTCCCCACGTTCTCTCTTGGACGCGGCCTAATGGACATTGTCCTCACGACGACGGCCAACGACGTCAACGAGCTTGTCGGTAAGTGTGCTGTCAGCTTGTGATCAGTTAAGTATGTTTAATCACTGCTACTTGTGTGGGCGTCGATTAGTACAATTCTTTGCCTTATGACCATGCTGCCAGATTTCAGTGGGGTTTTTTCAAATTATTTTTGTCACAAACTTTAGTGACATACTCTGTAAATAGAGGTTTAACATTATAGGTGCTTTGCCTTTATCAGTTAGACCCTAAAAAAACTAAACCTAAGGTCCCGGTTCTTTATAGTGAGCAGAATATTCACCCATTCATTAGAGATGAATAGCCGAGGTAAGCGGAATTAAGAAATTGTTTGGTCCCTTTTTTTCTTTACCTCCCTGGTATATATGGTTACTTGCCTTTAAAGTTGTGTTCAAAAATCAAATAATTTCTGTTTATTTTATTAGCAAGAGCAAGTAAATCAAAGTTCCCTTTTGCTCATACAGGAAGACCTGAGAGGTTCCACCCATTTGACTGGAAGGTAACAGGCCGCAACAATGTGGCACTGATAGCTATGGGCTGTCTGGCATACATCCTAACCATTCTCATTGAGTACAACTTCTTTGTCAAACCCAGGTAGGAATATTTGGTGTAACTTACTTTGTCACTGGTCCATGTAGACATGAAGTACACTTTATGATTCTCTTGAAGCTCAAATTAAACCCACTTCTAAAACGGTATATAGTTTTATGTATTACCTAAAAACATGCGTGGCATTGTTGTGGGTATTATCCATAAACATGTACGTTATTTCTAAATGTTTTCACTTTTTTCTCGTAAAGGATCGTGCCACAATTCTTTAAACACCTCCTTGTCTTTATTGAGCATGGGCCGCACGCTCATATATGCTGCCTAAAGTTAGAGTGGTCACATAGATTTTGAGCTTGCTGCAAAAACCTAACCCTTCACCATATGCGTGCTGGCACTGTCACATGTGGAAAGCCGTAGAGTGTCTTAGAGGCATGCCAAACTGCAAGTGACTATCTACTAGAAAACGATACCTTATTGATCCACTAGTGCTTGATGCATTTGGATCCTAGACAGGCTGTTGTAGAAGCAAGGTGATTGGGTGCAGGAGGGTTAGGCCCGGCGTCCACCTACTACGATATGGCACCGATATGCCCTACGATGCACCTCCCGATACAAAATCAAAATCGCGTCGGGAGGTCACCTAATATCGTCTAGGCTTGTCTAGACGTATGCCTACGATTTTGCACCTTCCCGATATGGCACCAATTTTGAGATTTTGTATCGGTGCCATATCGGGAGGTCTACGATTCTATCGTAGTAGGTGGACGCCGGGCCTTACAGAAAATCACTCATAGACTGAATATAACCCAAACCTTTAGCTGTAAATTATCTATCATTCCACGCTCATTCATCAATGACGAACATATCATTTCCCCCTCTTTATATATGATCACACATAGTTTTACGTATTGTTCTCGTCTGTTTCGTAAAGGGTGGTGCCGCTACAGTCTATCGCGCCCGTGGAGGGGGAGGACGCCGACGTGGCGGCAGAGCGGCAGCGTCTTATCACCTCCCCAAACTCCAATGACATGGTGCGCCTGGAGAACCTGACCAAGATCTACCGCGGGGGCACGGGCCTGCAGAGCAAGCACCTGGCCGTACATCGTCTGTGCCTGGGCGTGCCAAAGGGCGAGGTATGTGTGTGCGGAGTGGCAGAAGTGATGATGTGACCAGAAGGGATAGAGTTATGAAAATAGGGGTACTCTTGCCAGGACATATGACTCACTGCTTGCTTGTACGACCCATGTTGTAGATATCTAACCAATCTCGTTTTTCTGAAAATTGCCGTTTTTTGTGACTAACTTTAACTATTTTTAATATATCCTTGTATACACTTTTCTATGATAGATCTGCCTGAATAAATTCCTCTGGTTTAGATTTAAATATTATTTTCATTTTCTATCTTGTTCATCCAAAAGAATGAAATGTTATATGAACATGTATAAGTATATATTGCATTTGTTGCGTATTTTTCGTTGGTACTCAGTTCAGACCCCTGTATGTAACTTCCTCTGACTGTTTTCAGTAGATCTAGGAATAAAGTATAATTTGCCTTTGCAGTGTTTTGGAATGCTGGGTGTTAACGGCGCGGGAAAAACAACGACGTTTAAAATGTTGACAGGAGACCATCCGCCGTCAGGGGGTGACGCCCATATAGCTTCACATAGGTATACAGTTCTATGCAGAACAATCTCCATTGACAGATTTTTGGTGTAAAGTGCGAAAGGGTTAGATAATTCTTTCTAGGAGATTTATTAGTGCCAAGAGTGCACTGATAAAAGATCCACTATAGTTACATACTGGTAAATAATTATATGCAAATAATTTCTATCATCCCCTGTCCGAGCGACACACAGTTACCCAACGAGTTCTACAGATAACTCTTATCACAGCTTTCCTTACAAAATCCTGGGGTTTTTTTTCTATTCAATTAGGATCGGTCTCCATTAATATCGTTCTATTGATATTTACTATCGAAGAAGGCAATTCATAGACTAAGCATACCTGAAATCATACTTTGGTTGTGTATAGATTATTGTAATTATAAAACCAGTAAGAGCGCGTTCAATAAGCTCATAGCATATTCTAACTGAGCAATTGGAAATACATTTTGTTTCAATAATAGTTTCAGTAACACCAGATTATGTATTTTCTTTAGGTTTTCGTGTCATTTAGTTATATTTTACGTTGGTGTTACTAGGTGATTAAAACCCGAATATCTAGCTTACGCAACGTGAGCTAAACGTCTTTATTTTTGGTGCAGTATTCTGAATAATCTCAACAAGGCCCGTCGTCACTTGGGCTACTGTCCTCAGTTCGACGCCCTGTTTGATGAGTTAACGGCGAGACAACATCTCGTCATATACGCCAAACTCAGAGGGGTTCCTGCAGCGGAAGTATCGGCGGTAAGTACAAGTTTCCACAGTCCACATCTCAAAGAAACCATACCTTGTTATCCTGTAAATTGAATATGATGATCTGAAGGTGGGGTAGAATATATATTTATTACCCACCAAATACGTAGTCTCCATAGGAAATGTATAGAGCACCTGGAATCGGCTACTGGGAGATTCTGACTCTTTTTGGGTATGGAGTTGTCACGTACAGTAGCTAAGGCCTAATCCTATAGACTAGCTAACCCAGTGACAAGAAAAGAGAATTCAGAATATCTTCTATACTAAATGAAGAAGACAGATAACCATACACAGATATGTATTAATAACATATATTATAACAAAGTATACAGTTACATAACAATTCTCATCAACATACAGAATCATATACACTTCTGTAGTGTACATATGATATAAGTCCTCTTGGTCTAAGCAGTACTCACAGTCTATCACTTTCAGTTATTGTTCAATGTCTCCTTGACTTGTGGATATAGATGATCCAAAGTAGTGGTAGCAGTCATCAGTCTCTATTCCTCCAGTGCTGGGGTGGTAGAAGATCATGGAGAAACCCAATCCTCAGTCATGGCCTCTGTAGCATAGAGTCCTATGGTGTTTCAAGCCTGACACTGCAGTGGTGGTAATGCTGAGTAGCATGGAGATGTTGACGCCACGGTGTCTGGGTTCCAAGTGAGCTGTGAGTTGAAATCTGCTTCCTTATATACCCTATCGGGGGGTCAGTCCAAACGAAGACAGGGGATGGTTCAAACACTGGGGGTGGCAGTCCAAACAGTTAGGCCTTAACCTCTATCTGGAGCGAGGACCTGTTAGGAAGCACCCTGTGATATTCTTAATACATACATCACACCTCCCTCCTTAAACAAAAAAAAAAATTTTCTTTTTTTCTAACGTCATACATCAAGAAATATGTTATACAATGTGATATATGGCATTCTGCAACATACATTTACCTTTTGTCAAAATTACACTTAGTACCTTTTACCATCTTTGGGTAATAACACTTAAAACAATAGTATGTACATAATTAAAGGAAACATTTAAGAAGCTCGTGACAATGCATCAGCACAGACATTGTCTACACCTCGTACATGAAAAATCTCAAGATTGTATTCTTGCAACAGCAAACTCCAGTTCAACAATCGCCTGTTTTTGTTTTTCATCTTCTGCAAGAATGTCAGGGGGTTGTGATCTGTATACACAAGTACTGGATCTAGAGGGGATGACACATAAACACTGAAGTGTTGTAAGGCCAACACTAATGCCAAAGTTTCCTTTTCAACAGTTGAATAGTTCTTTTGGTGACAATTGAACTTCTTTGAAAAGTAGCATACAGGGTGCTGAACACCATTGTCGTTGTTCTGCAGTAGCACTGCACCTACCCCATGGTCACTTGCATCAACATTCAAAATGAACTTCTTACCAAAGTCTGGAGCCGTCAGAACAGGTCCAGAACACAAAATAGATTTCACTTTCCCAAAAGCATCATCACACTCTTTGGACCAGATAAAGTCTTTCTTTTTCTTTAACAGGTTTGTAAGTGGAGCAGTGATGTCAGAGAAATTCTTACAGAACTTCCTGTAATATCCAGCCATGCCAAGAAACCTCATCAAACTTCTCTTGTTTGCTGGAACTGGATATTCAACAGTACTCTTGATTTTGGCTTCAACTGGTGCTACCTGACCTAGACCAACAACATGTCCAAGATAAATCACCTTTGCCTGTCCAAACTCACTTTTAGTCAGGTTTACAGTTAGGTTTGCTTGTTTGAGCCTCTCTAACACAGATTGCAGCCTACACAAATGCTCTTCCCAGGTGTCACTGTAAACCACAATATCGTCAACATACACTTCCACACCTGGCAGACCTTTCAAACACTGATTCATCATTCTTTGAAAAGTTGCTGGAGCATTCTTCATACCAAATGGCATCACTTTGTATTGATACAAACCATCAGGAGTAACAAAAGCAGACACTTGCTTTGCTCTGTCACTCAAAGGAACCGCCCAGTAACCTTTGAGTAAGTCACATTTGGTGATATACTTTGCTTTGCCAATTTTGTCAATGCAGTCATCTATTCTTGGAATAGGATATGAGTCTGTCTTGCTGAGATCATTTACTTTGCGAAAATCAGTGCAAAATCTAACAGAACCATCTGGCTTTGGAACAAGTATACAAGGTGATGACCAGTCACTGTTGCTTGGTTCAATGATGTTATTTTCTAACATGTAAGATACCTCTTTGCTCATTTTCTCAGCCTTGTCTGGGCTAACTCTGTAAGGATGTTGTTTGATAGGGAGAGCTTCTCCCACATCTACATCATGGATAGCAATATTTGTTTGACTAGGAACATCTGGAAAGACATCCTTATACTCTCTGAGCAATGTGCTCAATTCCTCTTTCTGTACAGGAGGCAGGTGCCCTAACTTGGCATCTAGATTTGCAAGAACATTATAGTTGTTCAGTTTTACACTGTAGTCTGTAGGTACAAAATCAGTTGTTTCTTCCTCATCATTCAGTGCATTCATGCAACAGCCAATAGTCTTGACACTGTCAGAACTTTCTCTGTCATAATAAGGCTTCAACATGTTGATGTGACATAACTGGGTAGATCGTCTTCGGTCAGGAGTTTTAACAACATAGTTCACCTCTCCAATTCTTTTGACTACCTCATAAGGACCATGGTAGCGAGCCTTGAGTGTATGCCCAGTAATGGGTAGCAACACCAGGACCTTGTCTCCCACAGAGAATATACGCTCTTGGGATTTCATGTCAAACTGGTCTTTCATCTTTCTTTGAGCTTCTTTCAGATTCTCACGTGCTAACTCACAAACACGAACTAGCCTGGTTCTAACTTTGGAAACATAATCCAAGACATTGTTTTTTTCAGGGTTATCTCCTAACCAATGTTCCTTCAATACCTTCAATGGACCTCGTACACTGTGGCCAAAAACCAGTTCAAAAGGACTGAATCCTAAGGATTCTTGAACAGACTCTCGAGCAGCAAATAACAGCATACCAATACCTTCATCCCAATCTTTCTCATTCTCAAAGCAGTAAGTCCGCATCATGTTCTTGAGAGTGCAGTGGAATCTTTCCAATGCACCTTGAGACTCTGGATGGTAAGCACTGGACTTAACCTGCTTTATACCTAGTTCATGAACTACTTGTTGGAACAAGCCAGACATGAAGTTTGAGCCTTGATCAGACTGAATCTCTTGTGGAAGGCCAACCAGTGAGAAGAAATTAATCAAAGCTTTGACTATCTTTGGAGCTGAGATATTTCTCAGTGGTATAGCCTCAGGAAATCTTGTAGAAGAACACATTATTGTGAGCAAGTACTGATTACCAGATCGAGTTTTGGGCAGAGGACCTACACAGTCAATAATGACATGGCTGAATGCTTCTCCTACTGCAGGAATGGGTCGTAATGGAGCAACAGGGATCTTTTGATTAGGTTTCCCAACCATTTGACATGTGTGACAGGTTCTACAAAATTGGGCAACATCTTGCCTCATCTTAGGCCAATAGAAGTGCCTCATGATCTTTTCAGATGTCTTATTAACACCCAAATGACCACCCATGGGTAGCTCATGTGCTACATTAAGAACCTCAGAGCGATAAGCCCTAGGAAGCACAATTTGGCAAACGATAGACCAGTCCTCTGATGCTGGAACATCTGGTGGTCTCCATTTTCTCATGAGAACACCATCCTTAAAGAAGTACCCTGTGGAGACTTTGTCAAGCTCCTCATCTGAGAGGGCATGGCAGGTAAGCGATAGAATATCAGGATCTTGCCTTTGTTCAGCAATCAACTTACTCCTGCCAAGAGGGACCTCATTATTCAAGTTAGTCTTGTCATCATTTTGACTTGACCCTGGTTGAGAACTGACAAAAGAATGACCTTTACGGTGTTCATCCTTTGAGTTGAGAAATGTCAGAGACAAATCAATGATATCATCCTCAGTCTCAACATCCACAGAATGCTTTTGGCTTAAATCTTTAGCCTGAGCCCTAGTCACAGCACAAGAGGGATAAACTTCACCTATCTCCTCATCAATGACATCTTCTGATGACAAAGTGACTGGCTCAAGAACCATTTTCGGTTCCACAAAGACTTTTCCCCCTGCTAGATCATTTCCTAGCAACATTGATACACCTTCAACTGGCAGATCAGATTTTACTGCAACTTCAACAGACCCTGATACCAAATCAGACTCTAATCTGATTCGGTGAATAGGAACACTAATGAATCCACACTCAACACCACGAATAATGACATATTCACCAGTGGCTGAGCTTGAACTGAAAGGCAAAGCATTTTCTAAAATCATAGATTGAGATGCCCCAGTATCTCTTAAGATACGAATGGGGACAGAATCTGCAGTGTCACTACCTAGAGACACATTACCTTCAAGTATAAATGGTTTGTATTCCTCTCTGACATCAGTCACCTTATCAGCAACAAATGGCACAATGACACACTCTGACTTCTTGGATGATACAAATGCATTGGGCTTTGGTTCAGCTTTCTTCTTTTTCAGTGCCCAACACTCAGACATAATGTGACCCAGTTTGTGACAGTAATGACATTTTAGACCTGAACTCCTTCCTGAGTACTCACCTTTTGGCTTTACACTTGATATGAGATCTTTGCTATCACCATCTTTTGCTCTCTGACTAGAATTGCTCCCTTGGGGTGCACTCTTCTTTTGTTGAACACTAGTCTTATGGGTTATGGCATAATCATCAGCAAGAGTGGACATTTCATGCAAAGATGTTACTTTCTTTTCATCAAGATACGTTTTGAGATCACTGTATGTGCAACGCTTAAATTCCTCCACAAGACACAGTTGCCTGAGTTTATCAAAGCTATCTTCCACTTCCATAGATTTACACCATCTGTCAAAGTACACTTCCTTTTCATGAGCAAACTCTACATAGGTTTGATTATCTTGCTTACGGTAACTCCTAAACTTCTGATGATATGCCTCTGGTACCAGTTCATAAGCCTTGAGAACAGCAGCTTTGACCTTTTCATAATCTAGACTGTCATTCAAAGATAGTGCCGAATAAGCTTCCTGAGCTTTACCCCTCAAAACACTCTGTAACATCAGTGCCCACTTCTCTTTTGGCCATTTCATGCTTTGGGCAACCTTCTCAAAATGTTGAAAGTACTTGGCAACCTCATTTTCATTGAATGATGGCACTAGCCGTACATCTCTACTAACATCACAAATGTTCCGCTGGTTTGTCCTCTCAGAAGCAAGCTGTAGCTCCATTTCTTTAAGCCTAAGTTCTTTGTAAGCCTGAATACGATCATGCTCTCTTTCCTTTTCAGCCTGAATCTGTGCAAGCTCTATTTCTAGTTGTTTGAGTTTGATCTCTCTCTCTGAAACTTCTTTACGACCTGCTTCTGAGGAACCACTAGTATCCAATTCATGTAACACATCTTCTGGCAATAACTCATCATCAACCAATATTTCCACAATAGCTCTTTTCAGTTCAGCTTTTCGACTAGACCTTTTCACATCAAGTTCTAAATCCCTAGCAATTGCTAACAATTCATCCCTTCTGAACTGTTCAAGTTCCTCCACAGAGGGTGACTGTAGAAAAGCTTGGTACTTAGACATTTTGATTTGTTGTACTTATCATCACCAAGAGAACAATTTTTCAAATCCCGGACAAGCCCCCAATTTCTGTCACGTACAGTAGCTAAGGCCTAATCCTATAGACTAGCTAACCCAGTGACAAGAAAAGAGAATTCAGAATATCTTCTATACTAAATGAAGAAGACAGATAACCATACACAGATATGTATTAATAACATATATTATAACAAAGTATACAGTTACATAACAATTCTCATCAACATACAGAATCATATACACTTCTGTAGTGTACATATGATATAAGTCCTCTTGGTCTAAGCAGTACTCACAGTCTATCACTTTCAGTTATTGTTCAATGTCTCCTTGACTTGTGGATATAGATGATCCAAAGTAGTGGTAGCAGTCATCAGTCTCTATTCCTCCAGTGCTGGGGTGGTAGAAGATCATGGAGAAACCCAATCCTCAGTCATGGCCTCTGTAGCATAGAGTCCTATGGTGTTTCAAGCCTGACACTGCAGTGGTGGTAATGCTGAGTAGCATGGAGATGTTGACGCCACGGTGTCTGGGTTCCAAGTGAGCTGTGAGTTGAAATCTGCTTCCTTATATACCCTATCGGGGGGTCAGTCCAAACGAAGACAGGGGATGGTTCAAACACTGGGGGTGGCAGTCCAAACAGTTAGGCCTTAACCTCTATCTGGAGCGAGGACCTGTTAGGAAGCACCCTGTGATATTCTTAATACATACATCACAGGAGTCAGACATTGAGATTGACCTGTCCCATTGGATTTACCATAAATCATCAAAATCTGAGAAAAGTTAGGTCGTTACCTTCATTACATGCGAAAAAGTCAGATTTTGACATTTTTCCTCGGTGAAAAGTCAGGGCTTAGCCATCATTCCACCGTAAAAGGTCAGACTTTGATACTTTCCCATGGTAAAAAGTCAGGGTTTAGCCATCATTTTGCAAGCTAAAGAGTCACACTTTGATGTCTTACTACTGGGAAAAGTCGGGGCTTAGCCTTCATTGCACGCTAATAAGTCAGACTTTGACATTTCCTACTGTGATTAGTGAGGGCTTAGCCATTATTGCATGGTAAAAGGTCAGACTTTGACACTTTTCCATGGTAAAAAGTCAGGGCTTAGCCATCTTTGCATGCTAAAGAGTCAGACTTTGATATTTTACCTGGTGAAAAGTCAGGGCTTAGCCATCATTGCATGGTAAAAGGTCAGACTTTGATATTTTTCCTCGGTGAAAGGTCAGGGCTTAGCCATCATTCCATGCTAAAGAGTCAGACTTCGAATTTTTACTTTGCCCCCCCACTTTCAAAACGTTCTGACACCCCTGTTATTGGTGTAAGTCTACACCGAACTACTACCATGCTTGACAGTGCTGTGGTGTCTTGGACTAAATGTCTTGCAGAAACATTCTTATTGCAATAGATTTGTTATTAATCTTGGGTAATAAATACAATAATGACTGGTTTTGTACACGAGTGGCTGCAATCTCCTTGTAGTTGACGACGTAATATCCTCGCTAATAGCTCAAATATTACCGCACGTCAACTACTCAGAGATTACGGCCACTCGTATACAAAACCAGTCATTATTGTGTATATATCACTACCCACTGCTTCTAAACTGTCATAACACACAACCATAGGGAGCAAAAGTGAACCCGCTGAAACCACAAATACCCGTCTACAAAACACCATTTCCAGATATAGGCGCTCAGTACTTTGACTATGTAGGTTTGAGATTATATGTGTCATTCTCCAATCTTTTAGATCCATATTTTTGATAAACTTAACAACTGTCATCATAGCTTTGAGACAGAGTTATTCAGAGACAATATTAGTAAACTACACTTCAAAAGTAACAAAGGAGACCAAAAGCAAAAGTCTAGCCTCAAAGCCCCATAGGTTTAGCACTAAGCCTCGTTTTTACTGGCCACCGGAAATGGTGTTTTGTAAACGGGTATGTGTGGTTTCAGCAGGTTCACTTTGGCTCCCTATTGATTCTGGATTTTGAATTCACTGATTGTGGGCCTCAAAACCATTACTTACGGGGACTTTTCGGTCCCTTTGTGAATGGATTATAAAAATTCTGCACGCATAGACTATATGACATGGCAAATGTTGGTTTCATATTAGATAGTAAATATAAGATGAGATAGTAGATATAACAAACGAAGGTTTTGTGAACATGAAGTTCTGTAAATCACGCCAGGTTAACGTCGTACACTCGCTGGTGCTCGTGTGTTACTATGTGTCTATCAACTCCTCGTGATTTATAGATGCCTGTCAACAAAACTACCAAAAAGTGTCTATATGAACTACATGTATATTAATTCCTTTACACGGTAGCGGAGTGGGTGACCTTATACTATGTCCATATATTGTATTTTTGTATATTCCCTTGCAGGTGGTGGAATGGGCTCTAGAGAAGTTGGAATTGACAGCGTACGCAGACAAGATGGCCGGCACCTACTCCGGCGGCAACAAACGTAAATTATCCACAGCCATCGCCCTGCTGGGCAACCCGCCTGTCATCTTCCTGGTGAGCGTTTCCTTTGAGAGTCATCCCTATGCAAAAATTACATAATGATTTGACCAAAATTGAAAAGAATCTACACAAGGCGACAATTAGGGATTTTTCTAATTATAACTGAAGTCGAACTGGAAGAGAAAAATTTATTAAACAGTAAATTTTTAATACATATTCCGTGGCGAGGAATTATGCCTAAGGCATGGCATGATTATACAAAGCCCTAGAGTTAGATTGATTATTACTCGGTGTGGGTGGGCGGGTTCAAAACTGTTCAGAGCGTCCGTATGGGCTGTGTAGTTCTTGTATAGACCGCTTGGTGTAAACAGTTCATGGAGTAGTCGCAAGGTGGCGTAGACGTTCTCCTTTGTCTAATTACAAGTAAATTTCCAATTCACCACAATTATAACTGAAGTCGAACTGGAAGAGAAAAATTTATTAAACAGTAAATTTTTAATACATATTCCGTGGCGAGGAATTATGCCTAAGGCATGGCATGATTATACAAATGCCAAACGTATGTCCTGGGGAGATACGGAATCATGCTGGGGTGTAGTAGTTCCGTGTGGAACTGGGAGATGCTTGGGAACCAGAAAGAAGAGGCGGTCGCCGTGTTGATCTCGAAAGCGCGGAGGAATTAAAGCGCATTCCTGCAAGCGCGGGTGTGGACGTGTAGAGATGGACCCAGACGTCTGCGGTGGTACGTTGGAGAGGTGATCCGGAACGTAGACGGCATCGCAGACGCGGCATCGTCGATGTCTTGTCATCTCAGAGGGCGTGCGACCTCCGCCCAGAAGTGGAGGGCGAGGGAGGTCCAGCCTCCAAGGGAAAAAACTGCTCGGGAGGTTCCGAGAGCTCTAGGCGAATTGATACCCAGAGGCACAATTAAGTTGGAGAGGTTACAAATGTCTCAACTGGTTCCGAAATGCCAAGCACCGAGTCGGTGAGGTGGAGTTGGGACAGTTGCAGAGAGGATATGAGGCATGTTGGTGTTATTTCACATTCAGAGAGCCAGTTGGGGGGGGGGGGGGCGGCGTAGGGGCGCAACCCGAGGAACCGCTGCCCCCCCCCCCCTCTCGAGTAGGGAGGTGAGGAGAAAAATCGGCACCTGGTCCCGACTCGGAGACGGATGGTTCTGAGGGAGAGGTAACCGGGATGAATTATTTCACATTATTTCAAATCATTTCACAGTCGGAAAGGCTTGATCTAAGACAAGCCATGTAGGGGGGGGGGGGGCGGCGTAGGGGCGCAACCCGAGGAACCGCCGTCCCCTTGTCATATCAGAGGAGGTGCGACCTCCCCCCAGAAGTTGAGGTCGAGGGAGGAGGAGCCCCGTTTCACATTCACAAAGTCATCATTTTAAATGAGCCACGTCTAGGAGGTAGCATAGGGGGGCAATCTGAGGAACTGCCACCCCTCTGACGTGAACGAAGGAACCAGCTCTATGCCGAGGTGGTGTTGTATCTCAGAAGAGTGAGGCTCCGGGGAGATGTAATCAGAGGAGATTGTGTCACTTCAAAAACATCCAGTGAATTTGTGAACATCCATAGTATTATGATTAAAACGGTGGCTCTTTTAGAGAGCGACAGTTAGGATACATAACGATACCAAGTCCTGTACTCGGGACTTCCCATCCGTCTTCCGAGGTCCCGAGACTCGGGGGGGAGATGGAAGCGTTTCCAAACAATCCAGGGGCCTACCAGCGAGATGCTGGGCCGAAGAAGAGGAGTTATTTACATAGTTTGGAACGAAAATGTGTGTACCTGGATTGCCGATGCAAGTACCGGCCGGTGCAGTAGTCGCCGTTGGGTGCCCTCGACAACTTGTTTCCCATGGCCAGCGTTGCTGATGCCAGGTTGGGGTGCCTGGACAAGCCTTACATAAGTTACAACGTGCCTAGATTGGTGATTCCACTGGCGATGTGGGAGTCGTCGCCTGTGCGTACCGCGTGTGCCGCGATACCGTGCAGATACCTCAGTGCCCAGTTGCAGGGTCCAGCGTAGTCTGGGAGAGTGGGTACCGACATCGTGAATTGATTTTTGTTCCATTTTCCTGCATTGCACCCATACGTTGTACCCAGCTGTCGCCAGCAGATCTTGAGCCTCAGACCTCGAATCTTATCCGACACCTGTGTCGCTGTGAGTCGTATTCCCATTTTTCTTGAGATATTTCGGAGAGCTGGAGACATAGGCTTCAAAACTGTTCAGAGCGTCCGTATGGGCTGTGTAGTTCTTGTATAGACCGCTTGGTGTAAACAGTTCATGGAGTAGTCGCAAGGTGGCGTAGACGTTCTCCTTTGTCTAATTACAAGTAAATTTCCAATTCACCACAAGTCGACCGCTAGTCGTCCAACATTATTGTACAATGGTTATTGACAACCATGAATACCAGTTTTTAAGAAAGGAAAAAAAACAACCTTTTCCAGTATCAACAATAGATTTGATATTTTTTTATTAATACGTAAGGATAAATAAATGACAAGTGGAATGCGGTTCGGGAGTATTTTTCCTGACTCCCCTAGTTTTATTAATAAAAATAAAAGGTAAATGAAAAATAAACCAAAAAGAAAACCAAAAAAGAAAAATTCCCGGCACGTAGGCCAACGTCTGCTCTGGGGGCCCGGTGGCTGCGGAGTGGACAGGCCAGGTGGGGTGCAGCCAGCGACCCCAGCTGGTGTGACAGGTGGCGCCCCCTTACATCAATACAATTAACTGTATCATAGTTCATGTTCATTAATACGTAAGAATAGATAAATGACAAGTGGAATGCGGTTCAGGAGTATTTTTCCTGACTCCAAAACCACCATATATAAATTATAAAGAGGATAAGCATGATGATACCTTGGTATCAGATTTTATACCGAGTGAAAGGGGGATTTGTTAAATAAATAAGAGATTTCCAATCTCCAGTATATTGAATGTCTTCAATAGATAAACCACACAGGTGCATGAAGGCAACACCTGATCTGCATAGAGAGTGAACACCCTTGCGATTTACGCTGATACCACAAAGAGAAAAAGGTTTCTTCAAATAACCTAACAAAGGTAAATAACGTCAGGGCTGATAAATGGTACCCTTCTTTAACATAAATATCGGGGAGGTCTTTGATAAGTGGTACCCTTCTTTAACATAAATATCGGGGAGGTCTTTGATAAGTGAGAGGTATCCGAAAGGCTAACAGATAACAAATGATAAGCATATAAAGCCTTATTGGACGTCTTAGTAACAGGGATACATGTTGGATGGTCTTAGAAGAGGAAATATTTATTTCCACTCCCCACAGACAAAAGGATAAGGATTCTCTTAAATAAACAATGTGGAGAACCTTCATCAAAAACTATTTGGCTTTTACGAAGAAGTGAACGAAAACTCGTGACAATTGCGGCCCACATACATAACTCGTTCTGATTTGATAAATCCACATAAGAAACATTCTCATTAAATCATGAACTGATAATGTAGGGCGATGTGGTTCTGGATTCCTTAGCATTCTTTTTAGGCCCGAAAGTGTACATGAAACCTCAAAATTCTTAAATGATCCACTTCATGACCATAATATCTATTTAAGGATAAGACACCACTGATATAATTATCAATCGATCTATAAGACAAATCAGCGGACAAATGTATCATATAACGACATAACAATTTAGTGCTTGTTGGAAGCGGAGGCGATTCTATAAAACTGCAAAATTTTAAATATCTCCTCCACTGAGACGCTTTGGTTTTCCACGTTGAGGGGGCTCAGGTCATGGAGCGAATTTCAGCACCTTTCCGATCCAATTCCTTCATATATTCGGAATTTCTTGGCACTACAACATAGATACAAAGGCAAAATAGTATCAACAGACATACGTGATAGAGTATCTGCAACCGAATTTTTGCAACCCGGGACACGGTAACATTTCAAATCTAAATTGAGAATTACTGCTAACCAAAAAATCAAATGTAACAAAACCATGGAACATTTGTTTTTGCTTCTACCGGTGGTGATGGCTGATACTACCTGGGTGTTATCAGTGTAGAAAACAATTGTCTTATTTCTCCATGACTCGCCCCATCTAAATATACTCTCTACGATCGGATATAGTTCTTGCACATTGATATTTTCTGGGACAGAGAAAATAGGTGAGGAAACTACATGATTTTTTGGAACGTGTTCCCAGGACCTTTCGTTCCAAGAACCCGCAAACCAGTCTACACTGCAAGTAGCACCATAGCCGGAATTGGAAGCGTCTGAAAATACCATCGGAGAGTTGCATGAAGGAACAATCATTGATCGAGTGCCATTAAACCACTTTGAAAAATGTTCTCACCACTCCAAGTCGAGAAAAATTCCTTGGATAGAGTAATATACCGTTTTCTGTCTCCTGCAATCCATTTAAAACCTTGATAAATTCTGTCCTCTGGTCGGATCATAACCGAATGATAAGCGGCTGTAACGTCTGTAACCGCCAAGTAATCATTACCCCAGATCCCCAATGAAACAAAGTGGAAGCCGTAGTGAGCTTATAAAATTTTATTTAATTTTATGAGTCTTATTGATATGAATAAGAGAAATACATGAATATCAATAATAAGACAAATATTAAAATTGACATAGATATGTGTTTGTCAATTGTGATAAGATTTGTGATAACATAAATGAAGATTATGTAATATTACATAGTTATAAAGAACATGTAATAATAAAATAATAGAAATAGCCAAGAAGCCAATAGTTATGGGAAGAGGAGGGTGGGAAAGTTTGTTATAGTCACTTTTTGAAGGAGAGAGACTCAATGAGGGACTTGTTGACAGTCTCTTTGTCTGTGACTTTGATGTAAGCCCTGTGGGCTTGTGACCTCCACCCTCCATACCTCTGAACGTTCAATTCAGGTATCCCGGCCTCAAAAGCCTGAGTCGCAGCGGCCTTCCTGAGGCTGTGGAGGGTGTAGGTCTTCACAGTTTGGCCTGTAGCCTGTAGAAGGCGGTCCCATTCCTTCGTCATCACCTGTGAAGTGATGGTCGTTCCATCGGGCAGCGTCAGGAACAGGTCCCCCAGTGAAGCCGTAGGGGCCACCCGTAGCAGACCTCGAACCGCGTCCACAGGGCATACTCTGGTATCCTCCGCGGCCTCCAGGCACATCACCTTCTGTTCCCCCACGTGCTGGAGGTTTTTGGCCGCCTTTACGGTGATAGTCACGTGTCGGCGCCCGAGGACCACGTCCCCCCGCGTGAGATGCCATGCCGGATCGAACCTGGGCGCGGATTGGGGCGCCACCTCTCCCTGCCGTAGGGCCGCGTAATACATCAGGAGCAGGCCCGCTCTCATCGCCGTATGGAGGGGCGATGCCCCGAGGCCCTGGAGAACTGCTCGGAATACCTCCATTGGGATAGGGGGCTTCACATTGGCACGTAGTCCTTGTTCCTTCTCATGCCCTCGAGGGCACGTTTCACCCGGTGATCCTCAGTTGGTCGCACGTCCCCTCCCGTCAGTCGGAGATGTGCACGGACGTGCGATAGCTGGTTGGCGACCGTAGCCGGCGAGGGGGCGTGGTCGGCCACGTATTCCAAGAAGCACGTGATCGGGCTCACGGTCGGTGCCCCGGGGTCCACTCTCATCCGATTGCAGAACGCCAGGTAGGTGGTGACTGCGGATCGCTGGTTGGCGAGCGTACCTGGGGCACACGCCTCTGACTGCCTCGCAGATGCCTTCGCCTGGAGTAAGAGAACATCCGATCTGCAGAAGAGACGGAGTACGGGTACAAATGAGGCATGGGTACATGGTACGATAGGGTACAGCTCATGAAGTTGAATGAGGGAGTTGGCCCTATCGTATTCCGTCCTCGACAGATGGGCTCTGCTCAAGGCATCTGCGATCACGTTTTGCACCCCGGGGATATGACTGAAGACGAGTTCTACCTGTAGACGTGCCTGCACCATCCATGCCTGGCGGGCACACTCCGCCAGGACTCGGTTTCGGGCACGCCCACTGTTGAGGGTCTGTACTGTGCCGAGGTTATCACAGAACACCTCAATCCGTGATCCCCGATCCCTGTCTGTGATAAATGTGTGGAGTGCGTATATCGTGCTCAGAGCCTCCAGCTCTGAGATGCACTCCACGGGGTCGAGGACGGGGCACACCTGGCCGGAGTACGAGAAGCGGCCGTCAGTACCTCCCACCCCTGACAGGCAGGCATCCACGGTGATCCTCCTAGTCGGCGGGCCTCGAGGGATGAGGGCGCGGCCATTCCATCCTTCCGCGAACCGCACGAACCAATCCAGATCCTTGCGCATCTCGGAATTGATGTTCATGTAGAAACCTCTCATCCCTCTGAGGGCCTCTAGCAACTTCGAGACGAATGCCAGCGCCAGTCGTATACACCTCGCCACGTGTAATATCCTGCCCAGCACCGACTGGAGCTGCCGTTTCGTCAGCGTCCGGCGCTTCGCTACGGCCGACACGTGACCTCGGATATCCTATAGCTTAGCCGTGGGGATGGAGAGAGTCATGGTACGGGCGTCGATCTCTATCCCCAACCACGTGACGTTCTGGCTCGGCTCCTGAGCCTTATCGTAGGCCTCGGGGAGGCCCAATTCAGCAAACAGATCACGTGCAATCCTGAAGTCCACGGCCGCCTTACCTCGGTCCTCGGAGAGGATGATGAGGTCGTCAAGGTACATCGCGGCCATGACTCCCTTCGATCCCAGGATACCCACGATGGCCTCCGCCACACACTGCATGTGGTAGGAGGAGGCTCGGGCATCGAACGGCATGGCCGTATCGCAGTAGTGCCCGTCCTCCCATGTGAAACATAGCAGAGGCCAGTCGAGGGGATCGCACCTAAAGTTCTTGTAGGCACGTTCGACAAAAGGACCCATTATATTGGAGAAGGCTGCCTCCTTCCTCAGAAACTTCTCCACCTGCACAGGATGAGCGGTTGCGCTGGGGTGGTTGGCCACGCCCCTTGTATCGCTCACCGGAGCTCCTGCGCCCCATCCACGGTCCCCGGGTAATGGTCCCACGCCGCTAAGTTCAGATCAGGAGGAACCTCAATCCTCGCGCCGAGAGCGTTGGGGATGCCCGTGTCGCGCACGTCCCGGTAGATCTCCGCGTGCCTGGCCGGCCCCACGGCTGTGAGGTCCGGCCACGTCTGCCGGCGATGTTCCCGGAAGGCGAACGGGTCTGTCCTCACCCCTTCCCGGTGAACCCCCGTCTCACAGACCTCCTTAAGAGCTTCAAAATCCCGAGTGTTAGATTTCTCCTGTTCCGCCGGCGCAGTAACACTAACACCGGCCGCGCAGATGAGGATGGCCGGCGCTGGGGAAAGGGGGCGTTCCTCCTCCGGGAGTGTATTCCCCACTCCTTTGTTGTTGTTTACCACTACCCTCGGCCACGTGCCGAGGGGGTCACGTGAGCGGTGACGTCACGTGTGGGAGCCGGCTTTGTATCATAACACGCCGTGCCGCCGGCCCCCCTTTCATCCACGTATCGCGCCTCGTCTACTGGCGAGGCGCGGCCTGCCCGTTTTTTTAACTAGGCTTGGGTTGTTACTGGGGTTAGAGGTGTGGGCGGAGGTCATGGCGAGCCGGACACGCTCTTCCTGTATCCGGCCGTGCTCCGACCACCGCATCCTTCCTGATTCGACCTGATCGAAAACGTAGTTTGACCAGCGTCTGACGCCGGCCAACGGCCGTGCCTGAGCATCGACCGTTACCTGGTACAAGTGCTTAAACATGTGGTCCTTATCCTCGGGGTGCAAGGCGCGCTCGTCGCTTAACAGGGCCACAAAACAACTTATATACTCGAGTGGCCCGAGGCTCGACCGTAGGTCCAATTTCTGATGCAGCGTGTACACGCCGTCCCGGTCCATGAACATGTACGGCTTCGCTGTCGGCCTGCGGGCATTAAGATCAGAAAGAAGGGAACTCTTACCCGTCGTGCGGTCGTGACGCATGGCCTCACGGCCGAATTCCCGCTGTAGGTGTTCTTCACTCGTATAGGTTTCTCTGAGTGCCCGAGGCGGGGGAAGCAGACGATCCGTTTGCTCCTGGGCCCAGTCCAGTGTCCGTTCGGCCGCTGACGACGCCCGTGAGCCACTCCTCCGTGATGCCGGTCGGGAGATTTGCATAATCGCGTCCATCATGCCGTCCATCTGTCTTGATATTTTCGTAACATCGGTCCTGACCTCACCGACGTCCGTCTTGACCTCGTTCACGTCCGTCCTTACTCCCCCGAGATTGGTCTCTAGGGCAGTTATACGTGAGGCCCGAGACCGTCCACTGGTACTCGTACCTTGCTGAGAGACCGACTCCACGTGGTCGCTCTCGGCTGTAGGTTGCTGCTGCAGGGTGATTTCGGAATCGGTCTCCGCTGCCGCGGATGCCGCCATCGCACTTCTGGTCAACATGACTTACACAATAAATCGCTAAACACTGTATCGCTTGCTATGCCTGTACTCGTCTGCCGATATCCAGGGGAATATGGAGACCGAGGTACGAAGGGCGATAAGCCAAGGAGCGGTGATAGAAAAATACGTGTAGAGTGTAGGAGACCTGAGAAGCGAATGAGACAGAGGACAGTGTCGACCTCGCGCAATTTGATGTTTAGTGCGGCCGAGAGTGGAGAGGTGGCGCAGGGGTGCGCTAGTGCAGAGTGGTTTCACTAGGGGGGGCAATGACCACCCCTGACCAAAGGCCATGGGCAACCCATTTTTTTCCAGAACCTTAACAAAGTCGTCTAGATTTTTTAAACGAAAATGATTAATCGTTTACCCCATGAAATTGTTTACTGATAGACCCTAGAATTAGACACTGCACAGAGTGCATGGATACACTTAGGTGGGGTATGTACCACCGATAATTTGTCCTGGATTATTTCATCAGAAATCAATTTGTCAATAAACACAAAAGCGTCACCAGAAACTGATGAATAATTCTCAACGCAATAATCAGCAATATTTGAACCTGGATCAACAATCTATCCACCATAGAAAATGATATCAAGAATGAAATTACTGTCTATGTCCATAACGTTAGGCCCATACACCTGCGCGGGACCTCCGGATAACATATCAAACCAGCCCGCAGGTTTCAATTGTGATTTTTACCTAACGACCATAATGGTAAACATTGATTGTAAATACCACAAATGTCCGATAAACACTCAGAAATTGTTAAAAGAGGGATAAAGTCACTCGAACTGCACTCAACATCTCTTCCAGAAGTAGAATTCATGGGCTGTACCCGGCATGTAAAGTCCGATAGTACAGAATAAACTTGAGGAACCAGCTGCGGCGCTGAAGCTGGTTCTGCAGCAGCACAACCTCTATAGGTGCGCTGGTCAGCGCCTGTCTCTGAAACTGGTACATGGTTTGCATGGAATATTCCCTTACGCTGGTTCTTGTGAGGTGGGCGTGGCACTTTCCCTATTGCGAGGTTCAGTGTCCTTTGGATCAGATTTCACGGGATCTTTCTTGCAGGTTCTTGCTTTGTCAAAGCCCCTACAAATCGCACATATATGTGAATGAGAACAATTAGGAACTTCACAATAGGTGAAATTATACCTAGCGCAAACATCGTCCGCGACTTTCACATTTGTCCTTTTTGATGACTTGTTCTTAGATCCAGGGGTAGAATGTATCGCTACCATATTTTCCGCTGATAGATAAGTGTAGAGACTCTCGTGTTCTGCTGCCACAAATAAATCAAAACGACCGTCGACTATCATAGAGGTAACGTTATGTTTATATCAGGCCAGACTTTCTGGCAAAGAGGCCCCCATATTCTCTTCAAGGCCACAAACCTTAAATGCTTGATATAGTCTTTGGGAGAAATCGAGGGCAAATTGGCTTTGATCAGACATTGAAGAACACACACCATACCGAACAACAACTCGGCCAGAGACATTTCATCGAATCTTTTATCAATTTGAATGTGATAATCTGGCCTTAACCAGTGTCTCGACCTTTTTCTCTTGGAAGATTCCGATAAAAGATGTAAATTACCCAGCCAATCTTGATCCTTTCCTTCTCCTTCAGGTGGTTTCGAAACATAGAGAAGTCCTTCTAAGGCCTCTGAGCCCAAAGAACTTGGACCGAGGCCTGCTGCAGCTAGTCCAGTGAGAACTGTTTGTTGTCCAGATGGCGGGTCAGTCAGTGCGGCGCCATGATCCATAGCCGGGCGACTCGTAGAACCAGTCTGGTTGGCCCCGCTGTGAATGGATTCCTCCAAAGCTTCATTCCTGATGGTCAAATCTTTTAATCAGCGTTCAAGGCAGCTAATTTCATCCTCCTCGGATAGCTTTCGAACTAAATCTTCTTCTTGTCAAATTTTCAAAAGCAAACTTTCTTTTCAAGACAACTCCTCCGAGGCTTTCCCCTCCTTCGTCCCACCGGTCTGAGCATGTGGAAGTGCTTTTGGCCACAACCTGAGCAGTTCTGTTGAGTAGAAACATCCTCCTCCTGGTCTGACATTTTCACCTGCGTTTATCACGAAAAACGTGTGAAAAACGTGTAAAAAACAAAAGAAAAATTCCCGGCACATAGGCCAATGTCTGCTCTTGGGGGCCCGGTGGCTGCGGAGTGGACAGGCCAGGTGGCTTGGGGTGCAGGCAGCGACCCCAGCCAGTGTGACAGGTGGCGCCCCCTTACATCAATACAATTAACTATATCATAGTACTCTACAACTATTTCCTCAATAAACGTTTTATTTCCAAATCCCTCTTTGCGTCATCATTAACTATATCATAGTTCATGACATTCTACAAACATACAATGTTTTACATACAAATAAATTATTTTTCAGTTCTGTCTTGCCAATTTGGCTATACGACTTTAGTTAAATGGTTATCATGAAATATGGTCTGTGACCTTTATGTTGGACACATGGTTCCTTTTATAGCACCCCCTCCTTCTTTTGGTTCCTTTTAGTGGCCCTCTCCCCTTTTTGTACACACCTCCTCCTAGGGGATTTGGGTGCAATCCCGGTTGTTGTTTACAGCAAATGAGATGGTGCACTAAACGCTTGTCCGAAGTTATGTTGGTATTTTATAGTAAATATCTTATTAGCCATTATAATAATGTAATAGCATGTTTACCATGAGTCTTTACCATGAAGTGAGACAGCGATGATTGAAGGTTAACTTTAGAGTAGACATTCTGTATAAGAAAGGGAATGATCATGTGAGGTGCTGACGTAGCAGCATAGGGGTATACCTCTGCGGTTCTTGCTCTGAGCAGAAATGACTATGAGGTTAAGATCTATTATTATTATTATGGTTATAGTCATTATCATCGTTAAATCATTACATGGCCTAGCTCATACGAGCGCCCATACATAATGCTGCGGGTTGAAAATAAAATCCTGTTGCTGATATGGATATCTGAATCATGTGTCTAACTCATTTATTCATTAAGTACCATCTCATGACATTTGATTGTATTATTACTATTATAAATATCACTATAATTAAATATATTTGTAATCTCTAAGTATTTATGATAGAAAATGGTTGATATGACAACACCCGGATATGTAAAAGGCCGGTTGAAAACCAAATGTATATTTTGTCACGATCCAAAATATTGGTATGTTAAACATACAGATTATGTCCCTCGGCCTTATGGATCAAGCCGGCTGCGTGTCACGCCGCGTGAGGTAATACCCCTTGGTTACGATCAATACGGGTTGCCCCCACGTGGCTGAGGCGCAGCATATAATCCTGATCTCGACATACTCGAGTCAGTCCGGTCAGAGAGCGCATTGTAACACCATCTGCAATAAAGCTTGTAACGGGACGAAGCCTTGGAGTCACTCATTTAGTTTACTAGTCACACAGATAGTAACACTGGTGGAGAACTCCTAAGACTTCCGGTACAAACATCTCCCGCAGGCGCGCAAAATATTGCTAAAACACCATCATTTAGCACCCATGTCGGACACGCCAAACCTGCGACGGTCAGTCAGAAAAGAAAGACCAAGCACGTCTTCACAACAGCCGCCAGCCACCAACGAAGACGATACCAAGCCGTCAGAGGCAACCAACACCTTCGCAGCAGAATCCCGGCAGCCTGAAACTACCACCACTGAGGTAATATATCTGAAACTGCCGCCGCTCCACGGAGACGACACCGTGATTCTGCTGGACGAAACCCGGCCGGAAACCCCGACTGACCAACCAATACTCAGCTCTGACGCAGACATGGCAGACACGGACAGCCTCCGTTCCGAAATGGCGGATCAAAAGAGACTAATCGAGAGACTGTCTACATAAAACGCCAAGCTGATGGCAGACCTCCGAAACGCCAGGTTTGTGAGTCAGACTATTCCTGCAACATTGGCCTCTAACATGAACATTCCGGCTCCACATATAGAGTCACCACACCCCCGGCCCGCACCCTATCATGGTGGACAAACGCACACCATGTACAAAGCACCAGAGCCGTTCTCTGGCCCAACCGCGTACAGATCGGCGCAGTCATTTGTGCGTGACTTCAGATTCTATTCTGATCACGCATATGCACACGCCTCGCCATCGGACCAGGCCTGCGCTATGTACGGCTATCTGCGTGGGAAGGCCGCGCATTGGTACTCTGCAAACGTGATCGGGACCAGCTTAATCACCACCCCCGACGCCGTGTTTCACCAGTTCTGCGAATACTTCGCAGAAGACGACAGCGAGACGGCACAGGAGGCGTACAGGGAGAGACGCCAACAGGATGACGAGCCAGTGGCCAAATATATCGACGACATGGCTCTCCTCCTCACCACCTCCACCCTGTGCGAAACTGCTAAGCTTGACGTGATAATAAACGGATTGTCACCCTCTCTTGCTGGCATTGTGCGTCTGCACAAACCCAAGACTCTGCGCCAACTCACGGAGACGGCGCGCATCCAGCAGGAAATCATGATATGCAACACGGCTGACATCTCAGCAGAGCTCAAACAGCTCACACTGAACTATGTCGGCAAACAGCCAGGCCAGCGGGACCGATCAGCTAGCAGAGACCGCTCGTACCAACGCAGTCAACAAAACCACCGAAGCCGTCAAGACTCGAGGGGCAGGGATTCCTCCAGGCAGCCGTACCTGCCACGCAGTCGTGAACAGTCGCGCGACCGCGATCAACAGCGCTATCGCTCCTACAGGGAGTCCTCAAGAGACAGAAGGCCCCCTCTAGAGATCGTCAACGTGACCAACGACCCGCCTTCCGTGACAGAGACGATCGTCAAGCCAGACCGCGATCCCGGGACTACAGTCGGCGCGACTCCAGTCACAGCAGTAGCCGTGACAATCAGCTTGATCGCCGCCCGGCCACACCTGGCGTGAGCTGGCACAACGAAAAATAGGACCGCCGTGGTCACTCTAAAAGCCCTGAGAGTGTCCGAACGACGAACCTTCAATCCATCAACCGCCCCACGACAACGCAGAACATGACCAACAACAATGACGACAAGGACTCCAATAGCCTACATCAAATAATCAAAGACACTAAAAGTGCACACGAGCAACCGCCCGCCATCAACGCCGAGGACTTCGGCACCAACCTCACAAAATCTGACTCACCTTCAAAATCATACCCAACTCTCTCTCTAATAACGAGAGGAAAAGGTAAGTCTGAACGTTTATTGATACGCCTAATTAACGGTTGCATCAACATCGATTTCCCCCCAATAACTGTTCCAGCTCTAGTTGACACAGGAGCAACGGTCTCCTGTAAAAACACTGCCCCCAAAGAACACCCTATCAGATCACTATCAACACTAACCCTCCCTCCTCTCTCGGAAACGATTTGCTCAGCCAAAATCAACGCAGCTCAAAGTTTGAGCCACACTGTCGGCACAACTGAGAGCTACGTGCTGAACCCCAGAGCGCTAACTAAACATGCGTTAGTTGCGCCCGGACCATGCAATCGTGTCCCTGTGATTCTGTTTAATCCCTCCAACAAACACGTCACGCTACCTAGAGGCTCAATGCTGGACCCTGACGAGTTTCAGTCTACTGCACACCGCTCAGTCTCTGAATCAGAGCCCCCAATCAATCTCCCAACACAACCAGACACACCAACACCTAACAAATTAAAATACACTCTTTCAAGTTCGCTTACCGACTCACAAAGGAAAGAGATAGCTTCAGTCCTCGAACAAAATAAGGACGCGTTTGTCTCAACAGACAGCGTGATCGGTTTAAAGACAGACTCAACAGCGACCATCGAGCTGAAGGAACATGCAAAAGTAGTATCCAAACCTCAATACCGCACCACCCCGCAAAAACAAAAGTTCTTAGACGAACTCCTTAGACGCCAAGCAGAACAGGGCGTCATAGAGGAAGTTCACGACCCATCTGAATGGAATTCTCCCGTCTTTTTGGTCCAAAAACTTAATTCGCAAGATAAAAAAGGCGCAGAGAAGTACCGCATAGTGGTCGACCTAAGAGAACTCAATTCTCAAATTACCACCCACTCCTATTCTTTCCCACACGCAGATGATATTACGGAAACAGTCGGAAACTCTCAATCAAAATTTTTCTCCAAATTAGACATTTACAGTGCTTACCATCAAATACCACTAGACGCCTCATCTAGGCACCTCACCACGTTCTCCAGTTTTGGTAAACGTTGGAGATTCAAAGTTCTACCGATGGGACTGTCTATCTCGGCAAAATTCTTTCAAAATTGTGTAGACCAGGTGTTGCGCACCGTAAAATTCTGCTGCGCCGTAGCTTACGTTGACGACATAGCAGTCTACTCGTCAACTTGGTCACAACACCTCAAAGACCTGGATGAAGTATTGAAACTCTTCATCAAAGGAAACGTCAAACTTAGAAGCGAAAAATGCGAATTTGGAGCTTCTGAAATAGACTTTCTCGGATACAGAATATCTAGGGAGGGCCTGTCACCCTCACCAGAGAAGGTAGCCCCAATAGCCACCTACCCAGCACCGAAAACTGTATCCCAGGTTAGAGCATTTAATGGCCTCGCTAGCTTTTATAAACGTTTCATCAAAAACTTCTCTATCATCATGCGCCCCCTATACGACCTAACCAAATCCTTGGTCAAATTCAAATGGACCGCTACACATCAGCTCGCGTTCAATACCATCAGAAAAGCAATTTGTGAAGAAGCAACGCTAAAATTCCCAAATTACGATAAACCCTTCACCATCTTCACAGACGCAAGCCTGACCGGCTGCGGTTGTGTGCTGACACAAGAAGACGCAGCAGGATTTTATCGTCCGATAGAATTCGCCGGTCGAGCATTCCAGCGACGGAAACCAGGTACCATACAACGGACAGAGAATGCCTCGGCATCATTTACGCCGTCAAAAAGTTCAAACACTACCTGGAAGATGCGAACTTCACGCTTTTCACAGATCACGCAGCACTTATAACTCTGTTCTCCCGTAAGGAAGCGACTCTGAACATGCGTAGAGCGCGATGGCTCGACACGTCATGTCATTTAACATGACGGTCAAATTCATCGTTGGTAAAGCAAACATACCCGCAGACATCGTCAGTCGCATACCTTACCCCCCCTCCAATTCAGAACCTTCCCCCTCCATTCCCATAAACAAGGTGATATTACCAGAAAAACGTGTATGTTTCTCCAGCACAAGTATCACCCGTACCTTCAACCATGATCAGCCAACAAGCCATGACCCAATCCTCCTCACAAAACCAATTCCAATTCTAAAGAATGCTCCGCAAACTAAGGGTCATATCACTAGAATTCCGAAACCCAAACCCAGCAAGGAAGATAACTTCCACGTGTTAGCCAGGCAAGGCGCACGCAACGCACCGCCCCCCGCCCCAGCCCCCGCCCCAGCCCCCACTCCAGCCGCGGCACGTGTGAAAGCACCCCGCCTCCGCACCCCCATAGCCCGCGCTAGAGCATCAAAGAGACGAAAACAGATCTACCCTCAGTTCACACCTCTAGCCAACAAGGCACTAACACGTCTCCTCTCTCTCTTCCCCACCGAACCTAGTCACGCCCAGATCAAAGACGCGCAATCCAGAGACAACTTCTGTTGCGCAGTCCACGATTATATAACTAAACACACTCTTCCCGCAAATCAAACTCTAAGCAGGCACATCCTTCTGACGCACGACCAGTTCATCGTTTTCCAAGGTATACTGTTTAGAGCCACTAACTTCAAAAGCAATTCCACACCACCTAGCGTTCAAATAGTAGTCCCTCAAACCTACACCCGAGACGTTATCAAATCCGTTCACGATAGCCCACTCGATGGACATTTGGGACTACCACCCACCTTTCCCTCAATCCCCCTGTTCCTTTTACTGGCCAACTTCATTTTCAGACACAAGAGACTACATAGCCACATGCCATAATTGCCTAACATCAAAACGTATTCCAAAGAAATTCACACCCCCTCTTACACTCAGAGACCCCACACCAACCACGTTTACACGCATCTCGATGGACACCATCGGCCCCCTACACACATCCACATCAGGTTCAAAATGCATACAGGTAGTCGTTTGCTATGCATCCCGCTACGTTATAGCATGGGACACAAACAGCATCAATGCAGCACAAACGACCCAGGAACTTTTCAACAAAGTATTTTGCATACACGGCATACCATCCCACATCTACACTGACAACGGTTCAACCTTCACTTCTAACACCTTCAAAACATTTTGTAATGCACTCGGAATTCATCAAAAACACAGCAGCACATACCACTCACGTACCCAAGGCCTAGTGGAACGCTACAACGCTTCCATACAAGCATGCCTAAGAACGTTTGTGGATTCCTCACAGAACGACTGGCCTTCATTTTTGCAAGCCATTGTTTTCAGTTTAAATAATACTTCTTCAGCTTCTTTAGGTTACAGCCCTAACATGGTAGTTTTCGGAAAAACAGCACCACTTCCAGTTGAAAATCTAAAACATACTCTCATGAAAACCAGCTTTCCAAACGTTAGATCACTTATGCTATCAATGAACCAAAAGAGGCAAAAAGCACTACAGGAAAGCATGGTCACTTTAGCAAAATCACACGCCAAAATGAAAGCCAGGTTCGACAAATCGGCATCTTTGCACAACTTCAAAGAAGGCGACATCGCCTATCTCCAAATTCCTACTCTTTTAGTAAAAAGAACCTCCAAGAAATTACAGAAAACATTCACTGGCCCATACCTAATTACCAAATTCACCACACGAAACACATGCCACCTGAGAAGATTATCAGATGGCAGAACTACCACCAAACCCATTCACATAGAAAGATTAAAAGTCCCTCACCCCCGCGATAAACGCTTTCTGCAACGCCTGAAAACCGGCAGACCCCCTCCCACCATCCAACAGCTACAGAATTTGCGAGCGCGCTAAGCCCAGAAACATCGCTGGCCTAGGCCTCGGCCTTAAGCCATAGCGCCCCCGCATGACTCACCCTGACAACCGTAATCAACAGAACTCAACATAGGACACCAACATAACACATTACGCAACACAGCACACGCCGCACCACTCACCAATCAACATCTTACGTAACAAGGCACGCAACACGCCTCCCAGCATTCACATAACAAACACACGAGATTGTGACCGGTCCACATCGCATGGTTACCGTTACGTGTTTGTGCCAAACAATGGCGTCGAACAGCTTGATATTGCGTAAGGTGACGGATGAACACCACTCAACCTCGGGATTTAGGCAAACCCTCATAATGAGGTGCGCACACGTTGCGTAACGGATCAATGTGTAGGCGATATCGTGACCAGCTGCCCTAATCAACCAGGATTCACTGCCATTGGCATCCATAGTTACGGGATCCTGTCAGGACCCGCAGGTCATTACGTCGGAACCCCCCCTGTGAGCATGCGTCATCAAGGCACGCACTGCCACAGAAACTCGCCGAGTGAACGGGCTTACTCAGTCAGGTGCTTAGCTCCCACTCTGATTCCCGTTCCACGAAAGCCAGTACTCCGACTAGACCGCATAGTCTAAAGACTATCGGCACTGACGACATGGCATTTCTGGCCTTAGCGGCGATTATAAGGTTGGTCACAAGCCCATTCCATAGCTTTGATTCTGCCTGACGAGGCGTGTCTCAGTTTAACACTGTAGACACCAGTCTTTGCTTCATCACTTAGCCTTACAATATATTTCTAAGCAGCATAATGATTTCCTAACGACTATCGACTTCAATCACATCTCAGTTACATCATACACGCACCACAAGCAGTCCCCCACTGTCCAACTTAAGCTATTTTTCCGCTCTCGATGCTGCACCCTACCCCTCCTACCCATACCAATGGAGACAAACATCTTTACCCTGACCAACGCTCCCTCCATATGCTCCACAACACTCTCCCCTTGCCTATGGAGAACGCTCTCCGTCCAGTGGTCTGGCCCCATCACCATCACAGTCCAAGGTCAGTCCCATGAGATCCACCTACCTTCAGACATTCCGGTCCCACTGTCAGCTCGATGGACTGTGTTCCGCGCTACAAGAGGACTCGTCGTCGCAGCTGTCACGGTCATAGACGTGCAAGGATCGGACACGAGCCAGATCCCCTGGGCCGACAAAAACCACCACCGTGTCGCCCTAGCTGGCCTGGCGTCCTACATAATCTCACCAGGATCATCAATGGACGAGGAGCTGAAGCAGCTCAATCCTTGAGTCAGGTAAAGTCAATACGCTCACATCACAACGAACATCGCATACACTCATAACGCACCACAACATTTACCCGTCCTCTGTTGATGCATATCGTTGTTACGTATCATGAACTGTCAGACTGCCGCTTATATACCCCCCCCAGCCCAGTCCAGACTAACTTGTCTCCCATTGTTTGTGTCATGACGCTGCCACAGGCACGCTGTCACACCTGCATGCGCTCAGTTTGGTCAAACCCGCATGCACCTTGTTCGCTCACACCTGATTATTCTCATCCCTGCAGTGACATGTTGGAGCCGAGCGAAACCAACTGACACCGAGCGTCAACACCTACGCTCACACGCGACAACAACACCTTCGCGGCTACCAGCTCCCAGCTGGGAGAACCCGGTCTGTGCCGCTGGTGCGCCCACCGCAGACCGAGCCACGGACCAGCATCGCCAAACTGTGAACGACAACAACATTGTGACACTTATGACAACATGCCATGCCCAGAACTTTAACATCAAGCATGAGCACTTCATTGTCAGATGTCGTTCAGACATGCTAATTAACTTACTTGCATATAACATATAACCTTTATGTTAAGCCTTACTTGTATCACTTCCCGTTACTTGCTACTATACTTAACATCATTATCAGCAGAACCATCAGAGTGGTTCCTCAGTCGTCCTGGGGATGGTTACTAACATTACGTAATACCACATAATGTGCCGTGGTCTATCTCCACGACACCTTATTTTCCAGGTTATCAAGACCGCATCAAGATTTAATGAATAATTGTATCACCTCTTTGTGCCAGCCAAGCATCTTACTCTCTCTATCAGAGCACACTAGTTTGTAATCCTATTTGTTCGGTAACTACAAATTATGTCATCATAACTTACACTTTTCAATAACTCATCGGAGTGAGTTTTCCGTTTCGCCCGGGGATAGTGTCACGATCCAAAATATCGGTATGTTAAACATACAGATTATGTCCCTCGGCCTTATGGATCAAGCCGGCTGCGTGTCACGCCGCGTGAGGTAATCCCCTTTGGTTACGATCAATACGGGTTGCCCCCACGCAGCTGAGGCGCAGCATATAATCCTGATCTCAACATACTCGAGTCAGTCCGGTCAGAGAGCGCATTGTAACACCATCTGCAATAAAGCTTGTAACGGGACGAAGCTTTGGAGTCACTCATTTAGTTTACTAGTCACACAGATAGTAACAATTTGAACTGATGTCTAATAAAAAAAAAAAGAATTCTAGATGAGAAACTAAGGAGAAAAGCTGCTCCTTGCAGGAGAGCGAGCTTATTCTAGTCGCCGAAGGCTTTACTCTACGTGGAGTGGAGTCATCCACTGGTGAAGGTTATTGGGTCGAACTTTCCTGCTCTGTGAGTAACTTACATACTGACGTGTAAGGAACTATCTCTCAATGGAAGAGAACACAGAAAGGATACACTGGACTTGCATTATAGTCCAGTCAAAATAAGGTTTGACCGGCCACAAAAAGCAATAGATTTAATTCCAGGGCCATTCATCTCAGAATACCTTACATATTACCAGAATGAAAATCGAAATTAATCCAAGTAGTGGAAGTAGGTCAAATTAGCATAAATCCAATATGGCCACCCCAAATATATGAAACTCCATAATTTTGGTTTGAATTGAAATAGAAACATGATTTAAAATGCTCAATAAATGTTTTCTGGGGTGGGGAATCCATACAAATCACAAGTGAAATCATATCTCTTGAATTAATTAGCGTAAATTCAATATGGCTGCCTGAATTCTATGAAATACTATAGTTTGGGTTTGAATGAAGATATAAACATTATTTAAAATGCTAAACATATGTTTTCTGGGGTGGGGAATTCAGATAAATAACGAGAGAAGACCTAAAAATAGAGTACATCAGTGTAAATCGAATATGGCTGATTGAGTTCCACGAAATACCCTAATTTAAGTTTGAAAAAGATGTTTAACCCTATCGCGCCGGGTACCCGCGGCAGGGCTAGAGTCGTGGAGCCGGGTACTAGTTCAGGTGAATGCCGCTAGAGGCCGGGTACATAGGCCTATTGTGAAAATTTTGTTTTTGGATCACGTGACATGACACATGATACTTATTATTATTTTTCATTTCACTTAGAGAAATCAAATATGATGTTATATCTACATTCTCCGAAAGTTTCATGTTTATTAAGCCATTATTTTCAATTTTATTAAAAAAAACTAATATTTGGCAAATGATGCCTCAAGACATCACCCGGCCAGCACTGGTTGATGCCTTGAGGCATCACCCGGCCAGCCCTGGTTGATGCCTCAAGGCATCACCTGGCTTGAATGGGTTAAAAAAGCTAAACAGCTGTTTTCCTAGCTGAGAAACACATATATATCACACCAGGGAAGTCCTATCTTTCTAGTAAACAGGTGGAACAATGAAATGTCCAATATGGCTGCTTTGTATCCAATGATTTTCATGGCGATGCCACAAAAACAATGCCAACACTTGCTAAGGAACAGGATACATTTGATTTTTCAGAAGCAAGAGGACAATCAAATCCAAAATATAAGTTGTACTATTAGAGATAATCATATCTGCAAGGGATTAATTGGTTTTCAATTTTTCTTCTGAATTGAGAGAAAACTGCAACCAAAAACTTTGTTTCCTTTTTTTGTTACAATAACTGAAAATAACATTCAATGGTTATGGTTCTTACAAAGAAAACAGTGATGCAGACCCTCCTGTATTTTAACCCATTTGCTATGCCATGATGCTTGGATGCATTCCCAGGGCTAGTATGCTATGATGCCTTGAGGCATTCCCAGGCCTAGTATGCTATGATTCAGGACTTGGGGCATCCTTCTTGGAAATTTCAGTAAATTTGCCATTTTTTAAAGAAATTAGGCAAATATTTTAATGACATTTTCTAAAATTATCAAAAACAATACATTGATTCATATCATCAAAAAACTATGTTGTGATTTCACAATGGTTATGTTGAAATAATACTGAAAATAGCTGTAAAATCGCTTTAAAATTGTTTTATACATGAGAGGTTAATCGCTAAAAAAAATAAACAAAATATTCAGCTCATTTGGTCCAGAGTATTCAGGTGATTGAAAAAGACCTAACAGAAAATGTTACAGAATTACTTCAAGGTGTCCTAGAACAGCTTGATACACTTATTTCAGGATCAACCATAGCGGATCTTGAAGACACTGAATTGCAACTGAGCTAATGTAATTTGTTGTTATTCCTAAATTTTATTTGAAAAGGGAAATCACTGAAAAGCTCTGGTTCCATTACCTGGATATGGTAAATATACTCTTTTGGGCTTGTTAGATTTGAAGACACTGGGCATTAGCAATGGGCATAATAATTATACAATAGATGTCCCAACCAGGGGTAAAAGAATAATAGAAAACTTGTCTTCTATAGTCTGTTCTGATATCAACATGGCAATACAAGTTTTACTGGTTGCAAGTGAAATGAAAATATTGATAGTTCAATAACATAATGTTTATCAATGCAACACTATTATGATGATATCTTTGATGTGTAAATCATTGGTAAACCAACTGCCCTAATGTTGATCAAGGAGAACAATGCTTTCAAAGCTATAGCTGAAGTGTTCATGATACAATGAAATTGATATTATACTCTCATATTTCACCCACTCTCTGCAAGTCTCCCTGTAAGCCCAGGTCAACAAATTCTAGTAGTTCTGATTGAGTTCTATTGTGGTTTTGGACATAGGGGCCATCACTGTCTTTTTTGTCATTATAGGGAGAATAACAACTTTCTCTGAACTTAATTTAGGCCACATATATAAATATATAACCAGAATCCTTATAGGGTTTGTATAGAGGGAGTAGAAGAGGTTAAATTGGGTGTGGGATACATGGACATATAGGATACATGGCATACAGGACTTGGACAGGCAGGTGGGACTCACAAGGATTCTGAAAAACCTTTTATGATAATATAGACTAACATCTATATCAGGGGAATTATATTAATGTTTATGCAGTGCAGTGAATATGGTATTTAAGCTGAGATGAAAACATGAAAAACCTCTAAATATCATTGTGCCACAATTGGGAGTTAATCGGAGCAACTGACAATAATTCACAGAGGCACCACCTATTGATGAACACTGGAATTATGTGATGCCATCTGGACATCTCTGGCAATATTTGAGCACCACAACTAGCTAGAAGCAACCTTTAGAGTTTTAACCCACCCACCCACACTACTACTTAATGTTTAAAGAAGGACAAGTGAAAATTCATAAGATGCCTTATGCCCCATGCTGCAAGGATTATCATATTCAACTTGTAAAGATTATCATCCATGATATTATTCACATCGATGAATTTGAAATTGTCTCCAAACCTGCTTCCAATTTGATTGCAGCTATATGGTATGATGAGGGGGTGGTAATAGCCAAGGTTGGAGGACTGTTGGGGTTCAAGTCCCACTACAGCCACTCTTCTCTTTCACCTCCAGCAGTGGTGACTTTACAAATATATCAAAGGCCAATCGTTCTACATAATGTTCCCGTAGCTGGAAAGTCTATGTCTGCCATTATGTACTGCTGTATCATTTTTTAAAGGCCACTATGATATACCCCACCTAAGAAAACATATATTTTACAATTTAAATCATGTTTATATCTTTATTCAAACTCAGATTAGGGTATTTTTTAGAACTCAAGCGGCCATATTGGATTTACACTAATCTACTTTGTGGATAGGTCTTTTTGGATATTTATATGAATTCCCCACCCCAGAAAACATTTGTTTAGCATTTTAAATCATGTTTATATCCTTATTCAAGCCCAAATTATGGTATTTCATAGAATTCAGCCACCATATTGAATTTATGCTAATTTATTCAAGAGATATGGTTTCACTTGTGATTTGTATGGATTCCCCACCCCAGAAAACATATATTGAGCATTTTAAATCATGTTTCTATCTCAATTCAAACCAAAATTATGGAGTTTCATATAATTGGGGCGGCCATATTGGATTTTTGCTAATTTGACCTACTTCCACTACTTGGATTAATTTCGATTTTCATTCTGGTAATAAGTAAGGTATTCTGAGGTGATTGCCACTGGAACTGAATCTATTGCTTTTTGTGGCCGGTTTGGCCCTTTTTTTGCTTATTTTGACTGGACTATTATCAGAACGTTTGGATAGGACTAACATCACGGGATGTGTTAGCTAATTATTGTGTGAGGCATGAATCCTATGGATAACATCTGGACATTCATTAAAGACTGATCAGGAACTATGAAGCGATAGTCAAGTGAGCGATTGGACAATCTTTATATTCAGGTGAAGGACTTAAATGACTATACAGGTTTGGACGTTGAGCTTCAGTATACTATTGATATTATGGTAAACTTGACTTGATCTACTTATGAGTGTGAGTTGGTGAGAATATGTGGCGTTGGCTGTCGCGACTACTGAGCAAGTGACCGGGTTTTCGAATCGACGCCGCATCGGCGGTTGCGGACCCACGAAAATACCTTACAAAACCAGTGTCCTTCCTCCTAATTGGTCTTGGACACGTCTCATTATGTATGAGGGTGTCCTGTACCAATTAAAACTTACCTTGCAGGTGAGTTTGGAGGTAAATCCATGTTGGCAGTGTCCCAGTTGGGGAGTGTGCTGCCATCTGGTGTGGGATTTTGGGACTGGTCTCCTGCCACTCTGGGGCAGGGGCCGGTTTTATAAACAAGGCTTTCTATAGGAAAGCTATTAGGGAGCGCTTTTATTTTGTTTCAAGGGCTTCCTATCACTCAGCAGTTTCGATTATGAAAATCTCGTCAGGCGTAGGGCCAAGGCCCCCAGGGGGGGGGCTGTTTTTGTTCATGTGTGATTGGTATTTTTGCTCTATGTGTTTACCGGTCACTGCTGGTCACTGGGATAGGTGGTCAGGGTTGTAATTAATTTTTATAAAAAATATATATCTCTCTAGCACTTCCGTGCATGTGATTGAGATAAAAAAATATTTATCTCAATGACACGCACGGAAGTGCTAGAGATATATATATTTTTTATAAAAATTACTTATGAGTGTAAGTTTGCTGTGAGCCATTGCTATTCAATAGTGTGTTTATGATTAAGACCAGAGTATCTTGCTCCAATGAGATCAAGTGCCAATGGATTGCTTCTCAAAGAATTAATCAACATAACAAGACTTGATTGTTCGTCCTTATTACCTCTGACCACAGTGGTGTGAGGTCACCGTGTCGGTGTGGTCATGCTTCGTGAGTATTTCTACCATAGTGAAAAATCATCTTATAAAAGAGTTTATAGACATATAGAAGCCGAAAGGATTTATCTAGTCCCAGGTCTAGGTAACATCTAATTAGACCCCACAATGGTGCAATAGATGAGGATGCTAGTCTGAGGGAAAGTTCAAGTAGAGGATAAAATCAAGCAATAATTCCTCTTTGCCTTACTCACTGTTTTATTAAACTGTGAAAAGATATTACTGGTAAAGGTTTCACTTTACTGCCTGTTTTATTTATTCGTGTGTGAATTAAGTGTGTTTTATTTAGTTGTGTCTACTATGCCCTGAACCGGTCTGAATTCGTCAAGGATCTACTATTGCGATTGTTTTATTGATTGTCCTGTGTATTTCAATGTGTTGTCAGGATGAACCGACTGCTGGCATGGACCCGTACGCCAAACGCTTCCTGTGGGACCTGGTACTTGGACTTATAGAGGAGGGTCGTTCCATTATCCTCACCTCGCACAGGTAGGTCCTCAACACCCCGCGTCGGGCCACAATGCTTTCTGTATGACCCAGATTTATTGTATTGATAAAGCGTTCCCCATATTATTTATTCACCAGGGGTCTGTTTAATATTGGACGAGCGAGACTTTGAAAGCTCGTACGGCGGTCGTCCAGCCAGGGCCCTGTTTTTCAGTCACGACAATCGTTATGAACGACATGTTTTTGCTCTGAGTGTGCTATAGTCGCGACATTTTAGAGGGTCGGACAATTATCGCAGCCCTACGACACGCACGGCGTTGTGAGGTGTGCTATAGTCACGACAGTCGGTGGCTATTGGAGCGGAAAATGATGCCCAAAGTATCGTAGGTCTAAGACATCTATGGACATGTCGTACCGAATGCGGAACTTCACTTCCCGTGAGAGTTAAGCAATGCAATTTTAACATGAGTAAGGTATACATATAACCTTTAATCGTACCAAATATGAAGAAAATCGGCCGCACTGTTATGAAGTTATCGGTGTTTGAATTTCGTCATACCAAATGCTGCTCTGGTGGCCAGTGTACCCCTACTATCACGTGATCTAATTTATGCGGCGACCTTGACATATCGATAGACTCTAGTACAGCCCGTTTCTGCCAGGGCCAGGGCGCTCAGGCTAGCATACTTGAAGGTAGTCCGTCTAGAACCGAACCCTGCTTTGCGGTTTGAGAGCCTGTGCGCCCTGGCCCTGGCGACAACGGGACGAACTGCGTGTACGATATCCGATCGATAGCTCAATGTTTCATATTCAAACGCGGATAACTTCATAACGGTACGGCCGTTCTTCTCCATATTTGGTACGATTATAGGTTATATGTATCCCTTACTTGTATTAGAATCTCATGCCTTAATTCTGTCGGGAAGTGGAAAAATCATCTATATACGCACAGTGATGTGTTATAGAACCTAAGACAGTTCTATACTTGTCATGACGGCCGACACTTTTAGCGGCGATCGTCCGTGCCGCACTACGACACCGTCTATAAAACAGCGGCCATCTTTTGTCGTCCGAAAAGGTCGTACATCGGCTGTGCGATCGTAGGCCTGCGACACTCACAAACGTTGTGACTAAAAAACAGGGCCCAGTCTCGTTCAAGAAATAGGTCACTCGTCCAGGGACGAGCCCTATACGATACGAGAGAGCTCCCATGAGAAAGTCTCTTTCAACAAGAAACTCGTCCAACGGAGAAATCTCGTCCACACTCTCCTACATCGTCTCAAGGTCTAGCATACGGACGACACCCCAAAGGGGTGTCGTAGCTGAAGCTGAAGCATGTGATAGTGGACCTTCGTGATACCCTCTGCCACACTCTGACACCCCAACATGGCCTGACAGGCTTCCGACATGCTTCACGATAGTGTTCCCGTATAAGGGCAAGATTCGTGGTTATACCCCCTCCTCCCCTCACCAGTCCTCACTCACCAGTTCTCACTCACCAGTCATCACTCACCAGTCCACACTCACCAGTCCACACTCACCAGTCCTCACTCACCAGTCCTCACTCACCAGTCCACACTCACCATTCCACACTCACCAGTCCACACTCACCAGTCCTCACTCACCAGTCCTCACTCACCAGCCATCACTTACCAGTCCACACTCACCAGTCCACACTCACCAGTCCTCACTCACCAGCCATCACTTACCAGTCCACACTCACCAGTTCACACTCACCAGTCCACACTCACCAGTCCTCACTCACCAGCCATCACTTACCAGTCAACACTCACCAGTCCACACTCACCAGTCCTCACTCACCGTGGACGTGTCAAGCTCGAAAAAGTTCCATCTGTTGGCATCCGTAGGCGAAAGTTGAAGGGATGGACTACCCCAGTGCAACGCACCGGAAGAGAAAAAGTTTAGTTGCGGAAGTGTTGCGGAAAACAAACGGAAGAGTTGCGGAAGAGTTACGGACAATTACGGAAGCGTTATAGACGCCAACGGATGTCTACGGAAGTGTTACGGAGGTGTAACGTATAATTGCGGAAGAGTTACGGAAGACTAACAGACGGCTAACGGAAAGGTTGCGGAAACGTTACGAAAGCCATGAGCATATATCCTACATCCCTAGATCCTACATCCCTACATTCATACATCCCTACATCCATACATCCCTACATCCTACGTCCCTACACCACTACATCCTACACCACTACATCAATACATCCTACATCACTACATCACTACATCCCTACATCACTACATCCTACATCACTATATCCTACATCACTATATCCTACATCACTACATCACTACATCCCTACATCACTACATACTACATCCTACATCCCTACATCACTACATCCCTACATCTCTGCATCCCTACATCCCCACATCCCTACATCCTGCATCACAACATCCTACATCACTACATCTCCACATCCCTACATCCCTACATCCTACATCCCTACATCCTACATCACTACATCCCCACATCCCTACATCCTACATCCCTACATCCCTACATCCTACATCACTACATCACTACATCTCTACATCACTACATCACTACATCACTACATCACTACATCCCCACATCCCTACATCCTACATCACTACATCACTACATCACTACATCCTACATCACTACATCACTACATCCCTACATCACTACATCCTACATCACTACATCCTACATCACTACATCCTACATCCTACATCCTACATCCCAACATCCTACATCACTACATCCTACATCCCAACATCCTATATCACTACATCCTACATCCCTACATCCCCACATCCCTACATCCTACATCACTACATCACTACATCCCTACAGCCTACATCACTACATCCTACATCACTACATCCTACATCACTACATCCCAACATCCTACATCACTACATCCTACATCCTACATCCCAACATCCTACATCACTACATCCTACATCCCAACATCCTACATCCCAACATCCTACATCACTACATTCTACATCCCTACATCCCCACATCCCTACATCCTATTGAGTGAAGACTTTTGTGGGCATTTGGGGGAGTCTGTTTTGCAGTTTGTTTTGCCTTTCGAAACGGTCCCGGAAGTTGATATTTGGTGCGGGATGCGTCCACTCACTGGTCTCCTGCCTGTCACGGTCACCTCCATTGGACAACCTCTCTACAGACTCATATAGGTCAAACGTAAGAGATTCTGTATGAGCGATAGGCCCAGCTGTGGACGACATACCTTCTTAAACCACATTGGACGACAATCGCCCAGAACCTTGTCCCTCGCCTTGTATTTCGTATTGTCCAGGTACAGCCCCGCTCGTCCGATGTTAAACAGACCCCAGATACGCAGAGCAAAGAGGCAGCTGTACATAAGTTACAATAGTAACTAACATAGTAGGGACATAGTCATGATTCATATTGACTGGTTGACTGGTTTAGAATCAAAATTGCTAAGTGGGATTCACACGTTGGGATTCATGTGCCTCACACGGTTCAAAGTCTCATGAGATTCTGGGGTCTGTTTAACATCGGACAAGCGGGGCTGTACCTGGACGATACGAGATACCGGGCGAGGGACGAGCTTCTGGAGGATTCTCGTCCAATATGGTTTAAGAAGGCATGTTGTCCAGAGCAGGGTTTTAAGATCACTCTTTTTCTGGAACATGGATCATATCATACATACATGTGTGTTCAGTGGCGTAAGGATAAGGGGGCAGGGGGCTGAAACTGAAATAACTGCTATACTTCTGGTAACATAATTATTACATATAGATATATATATATATATATATATTATATATATATATATATATATATTTGTATATTTATATAACTATGCTGATATCAGGCAGAATCGACCAAAATGCGGTGAGTGAGCAATTGTCTAGGGACTCTCCCGAGGCAATTGCTTTTTTGCGGGCCGCTTGTGCCTTATGCCCGTTTCAATGAATTGTATATACCAATATATGTCTTTAATTGTTTGCATACCTCTTCAATCGTGGCTGGTGTCGTAACAGTGGTCTTCTTTTCAACCCGTTCCGACACACTGCGACACACTCCGATAAAACCATCCTGATGGCTCTACGATTGAAAAATTCCTTATCGTAGCCCGATCGCAGCACTTTTCGCAGTGTGTCGGGACAGTGGGAGCCCGCTTTTACACATAGTAGACACACTACGACACACTCCAATAAATTGAACATGTTCGATTTTGTCGGAAGGCTACGACACGACATTTCTATCGTAGCACTATCGGAGTGTGTCAGAGTGTGTCGGAGTGTGTCGGAGTGTGTCGTAGTACTCATCGGAACACAAAACCCACTTCTACGATAGAGCCATTCCTTCCGACACAAATTTTATTTTTTCATCGGAACGCTTGTCGTAAGGCTATTGTAGTGTGTAGGAGGCGCAAATCGTGACAGTGGGATACCCCCTTAATGGTTAAAACTCATTATTGAAGTTTGTAATCACGTAATGTGATACATGAATATTTTGGTCAATTTAATTGAAATACCAAATCTATCATAAGGGTGGTACCCACTGCTTACGACACACTCCGACAAGGCTTACGACACACTACAACAAAGAAAAACCCTGTCAGAACGGCTCTGTCGGAGTGTGTCGTAATGCATATCCCTATATAACAGAGGATAAAATGTTGGATATATGATGTCATAACAGTTGATAAAGGTGCATGTGTGTGTCGGGGGGGGGGTGGTTCTTAGCTTTTACATAGTACGGAATGCTCCCGACACACTACGACACATGCCGACCTCTACGATTTACTAAACATGTTTAATTTTGTCGGAAGTGCTACGACACGGCTACAACACGGGCGCTGTGTCATAGTCATGTCGGAGTGTGTCGCAGTGTGTCGGAAGCTGTGTCGGTACGGTGTGTCCACCGCTACAACAAAAACCCAAAACGTTTGATTCTGTGTCGTAACGCTTGTCGGAAGGCTTGTCGTAGTGTGTCGGGAGCGCAGTGGGCACCCCCCTTTAAGCCCTGCACCCACTTACTACAATTTCGCTTCCGACATGGCCCGATAGCCCTTCCCACACACTTCCGCCATAAAATCGAATGTTGTGTCGGAAGCGTGTAAATTATCGCAGTAGTGGAGGCCGGCTTCCGACAAGACTTCCGACATGCCCTAACACGCCCTGACATGGCTTACGACACATGCTGACACGGGCGCCTTGTCGTAGGCCTTGCAACACTCTTCCGACATTTCCAACATGTCGGAAGTGTGTCGCAAGGAAATGGAAATGTCGGAAGCGTGTCGCAAGGCGCTTGTGTCGGAGCGTGTTGGGGCGTGTCGGAACGTGTCGGTACGCTATCATAGCGTTCATCAGTAGTGGAGGCAGGCTTCCAACAAGGTTTACGACAGTGTTCTGACACGAGTCACGATATTTAACACTGGCGCGTATGGAAGCAATGGTAAGTCAAAGGGCATTTATATTTTCCTCTATATCTCCGTTAATACTTTGAAAATTTCGACAAAATTTCGGTTACATACTAATCAGGATGTACCCTTTCCGTAACCTAAGAGTTTAAAAATATTTGATAATAGAATATATAAGAATTCTAAAAAGTTCAATGTATAATACTACATATTAAGGCTTTAAAAATCATAGGTTGCTCTCATCATATTTGAAAGAATTGAGGAAAACTGTATCCTGTTGTAGCCCATGTCGTAGCCGTGTCGATTCCGTGGTTTCCTTTTTTTCCGCCAAAAACCGTTACGACACGTTCCGACATGCTCCGACACTCTACGACAAGAGTGCTGCGATTGCGCTATGACAGAGAAATTCTGTGTCGGCCTGCCTTTCTCAGAAATAACATTGCATCGGTCGATGCGTATAGGCGTTTATATAGAAAATGTACTGAACGATAATGCCGATGCTAACGACTACTTTTATGCTACCCTAAATAAAAAAAGGTCGTCCAGTAAATCGTTCATCGTGTGATATATCGTATCGTCCAGCCTCTTGGACAACAAAGTATTATTCAACGGCCCCCTGTTTCTTTTCAGAGGTAAATGTTATCAACAAGCGGTGGAAAAACATGTCTAAGGGAAATTTAACCCTGCAGTTTAGATGAAGAGGTGATAGTCGAGTACAGAACCTCAGCAGGATTTGTCTGAGACAAACACCCTGTGAGGTACATGAATTCAATCATGTGAATCCCGCTTTAGGGGTAAGTGTCGCCGAAAATTGCAGGGAGGGAATATTGTCTCAGGAGAATGGAATCCTACAATTCCGACGAAGAGGTTGTGTTCTAGTAAAAACTCTCTGCAGGATTTGTCTCAGACAAATTCTATATACTCTAGATACATGGATCTCACCATATGAATTCCACTTTAGTGCTGTAGGTCCCTTCAACATGGATTGTAAACCCCAATATGTTGTGACCTTGTTGCTTTTACCTGCTAACCTAGTGACCTTTGACAACGTGACTTTGCAGCATGGAAGAGTGTGAGACGCTGTGCACGCGCCTGGCCATCATGGTGGCCGGCAGATTCCGGTGTCTGGGCAGTGTACAGCACCTCAAGTCTCTGTACGGGGGTGGCTACGGCCTGAAACTCGTCGTTCCAGGTCCCAACTACGACTCCAACATTAAGAAGGCAATTCAGTTCCTCACACTCAACCTGCCACTCGCTACTCTAAAGGTAAGCAAGGTTTACCCATCGATTATCAATACAAATGGTATCTTTCTATAGTGAATGTATGTGTACTTTATGATGAGAGAAATGGTTCATATAATAAATCCTATATTTTACTCGATTTATCATATCATTCCTCAAATGCCTAGACCTGCCAGACTTGAAACACTTACCCTTCAATGATACAAGGATTTGAGAAATTCTGAATGCTAGGAATCTTAAATCCGCCTTCTCATGGATCTTATTGTTTTTGTTATTTTTGTGATCTAGCCAAACGTTCATACTATGATATAAGGTTAATGTTATTGTTTTCTAAAGACACTTACTGCTAGTTCATAGTGCCGACATCCGTGAGGAATATCAGATACATATTGAGTATGTAGATCAAGTTAGTAGGAAAACTTCCAGTTCTCTTCAATAGTGGATAATGATGTAAACACCTTAACTGCTATTAACAGGAGCGGCACCACAACATGATTGAGTACGAGTTCACGCCAACAGACTACAAGCTGTCCTTTGTCTTTGACAAGATGCGAAAAGCCATTAACAGCACTGTTCCCATTGCTGAGTACTCCTTAAGTCAGCACACACTGGACAACGTAAGCCGATATATCATAGGGGGTTTGGCATGATAGATATTTATATATTAATCTCTAATTATTTGGTACATACACATTTTATAGTTATTGTCTCAGAGAAATAGGAAGAAATCGATAATTCACTGTTATAGAATCAGGCGACCAGGTAAGTTTCCTAAACTAGTATATGATTTACTTCCTGCTTTGGGCTATGTATTCTGTCGCTATTCAAGTTTCATAATTAAGATTACATATTCTTTACTATCGATATCCACTAATCTTCATGTATTCCAAAAAAAAGGGAACTTACATCGTAGATATAAAATCCGCTACATAATTCTGACAGTACACTCTAGTAGGGAAATCGTCTTTCTGGCGAATAGATCTTACAAGAACGGATGACGTTGATACTGTCGATAATAGATAAGTCATTTATGCTTTCTTCTAGGTGTTCATTGACTTTGTGAAGGAGCAGGCAGATCTTGGTGACAAAGGGTCACCAGATGAAAATCTCTTGGAAGGCATGACTTCTTCTGGTGTGGTCAACCCCCTCTACAGTAACATGCAGTGGTTAAATGACTTGACCCCCGAGAAGGTAATTCCAAGAAAATCTGACTGTCTTCATGTTTGCTTATGAATATGCCTGTACATGTGACTATACCTGTACGCGAATGCCTCACAATTATGCGCCAGCTGAACGTGCAGACTTTTAGCTCGTGCACTCCGCACCACGTGATTACTTGTAAAATGGCGTTTTTATTCATTTCCAAATGTATGATGATAATGAGACCTAGTGAGTGAGTCCGAATTACATTTGTCCCTTGTTGCTTTGGCGGAAATATTTACCGAATTCGAAGAACGAGGTGAATATTTCCGATGCAAAACAACACCGAACAGATTCCATTCAGCCACACTAACGATGTTTCCGTATATTGCATGTTCATGTATCAAATATCCCTTAAATTACCTCGTGGGTGGTTGGTAATATGAGAGAAATCGGGTTAACTATCGTTCTAGGTCAACCATTTCGGTGATCAACATATCTTTCAGTATACAATATTTTGATATTTTTACAATATTAAAATTTCAAGCGGAAAAACAAACTGGAGGATGTTTTGGTAGCATTGTCGAGAAGACTTGAATCTGAAGGAAGCTCTTTACAAGAGGCAGACACATGGAACACCATCTTAGACATCTTAAAAGGGAACGACCCTGCAGCACACAGTCCCTCACTGACAGACCGCAGACCGCTGTCCGGTGCTGACACTGCTGATCCTGGGGACGTTGTCAGCCCACGAACAATTTCTATATCCCACACGCAAGCGCCACCCGGAACCGGAACTCAAGGCACGTCCGGTTCTGGTGCGCATGCTGAAACGGTCAGTACCGGCGTTACTGGAGAGGAGATAGACGGTATAAGTGTGGTGGAAATAGGTTAGTCTACATACGCTTTGCACTCATAGAACACGCCTTGAAAATATGACTATGCACCACTCCCGACGAGTTGATTCACAAATCTGTCACCAGCGAGCTTTTAAACTGACCTGCCACTAGAACAAATACAATTGACGAAATATAAGCTTATCCGATAATTCAACGCAGTTATCTTTTATCCCATATAGTCTTGAATCCTCCTCACTTATCATATTTGCCTATCATATATCAACTCTGACAAGGCAGATTATATTAAAACATAGTTATAACGCCTATACGATGTTACTTATTCGAAGTGTATGACAGAATTCGTTCCGAACGAGTTCTTAAGTAACATCGTATTGGCGTCATCACTGTGTTTTTTTATTATTATTATATACCTTATTTTGGTTATAATCCTCTGAAAGCGACTCTGTTGACACTATCACTGTCCACCAGCGTGGCAAGTACATCACCATACTCATCAGGAAGTTGATTGCGCCTGTGCGAGTTACATTTGATCTCCGAACAGATCTTTGGTTCGAATAGATAGCGTTAACGAACCTGAACTACGCTTGGAGAATATGAAGTTACCCAGATTCACTTTTTACATCACCAATCGTATCACTACTGATTGTTTATATGATTAAACGGAACGGAATATCGGCTTCGGAGAGTGAAGTTAACGTTTTCTAGTTACCATGGCGCCTTGGTTCGTTGTTTCTGAATTTGTGTGTTGCGATGCGTCTTACACGCGGAACGTAACGTGTTATAACGTTTATTGACCAAATATCGAAGCAACTAAGGTGTAGCTTTAACCTGATACCGTTTAGATCGAGATCGACATGCGAGATCGAACGCTAAAACCACTCGCCGTGAAGTTACGCCGACTGGCAGTGCGGCGGCGATGACGTCATCATCGGGATTTCCTATAGCGTAGGGAAACCCCGATAATGACGTCACACATATACGGCCGAGTCGCCGTAACTTCGCAGCGAGCGTTGTTTTCGATCGAATACGCATATTTCAGCTATTTAAACGATCACAGGTTAAAGCTACACCTTAGTTGCCTCAATATTTGGTTGATACACGTGATAATTCATTGCGTTGCACGTGTAAGACGCACCGCAACACGTGAAGTGAAGGGATCCACCATTTGCAATTCTTCCGCCCAGATTCGTGTTGTCGGCCTCTTGGCCAATCAGAATGCGTTATTTGTTCAAAGCACTCCGTAGTATGGTCAAAGCACTCCGTAGTATGGTTCAAAGCACTCCATAGTATGGTTCAAAGCACGCAATCTGTATGTAAGTACGATGCTACATGGCTTATCGCGCAATATGTAGGTTATGAAGGAACCCCCAGCAGCGGACAGTATGGTGTGTCACTTAGTGCATAGGTATATAATAATAGATAGGAATCTGCCTGGTTTTCAACCCAATTGATGTATTCGCTGTGGCCTATGAATCTAACACTGACTAGTGCGAAACACTCGCGGGAGCGGTTAATAGTTGTATTTTGCAATACCAATATAATGTAAGATTCGTTTCGTTTTACAGAACGACATTTTCGTGCGAGTGATAGCTTCTCATCGTAATAGTATATTAAATCTTACAACTGTGTCCAATTGTAATACATTTGGATATGCATTATAAAAGCTTTATATATACCATGATAACTATATTTCTATGAAATACATAAAGGTTTAATGGAATAGTAATTCGACTATTTTGGTATTGCAAATATTGTTTAAATATTTAATTGTGGATGTGTTTGTATGTACATAAAGCTATCCTTTTTCCAGCCGCTTCAGTTAGTCAATGTTAAGATTCGTCTCGGTAAAACAAGCGATCGTTGCTAGGTAATAAAACGGTAGAGAGTGCGGTCTATCAGTAGCTGTGATAGTTAGTGGATAAGGTTATAGTAAATGCTAAATGGATGATACTACTAGAGATACACAAAACAATCATAATTTTTTTAATTAAGCATGTATATAGGTATGTAAATTAGTGGCGGCTTGCATTGTATGATATATTGTCCCATAACACTTAATGACTTAGTATACTTTTAAGAATTTTGTGGAGGTTAAATACATATTTTTGCGTGTGGAAAACACATATAACTAAGAGGGTTAATAACACACATGATTCTGTAAGTAGTAATGATCACAGTACGGCACTAAGGAATAGGGTTTGCACCCTAAATCGTCAATGTAGATGATTTCTAGATTTACACAAATTCATCTAAACTGATAAACGAAATCATTGAAATGTCTTTCCCTTGTCTCCATCTGTAAATCACAAATTGTCCAGGATGCTTGTAAATCATCATCTGATTTATTTTTATAAATCAAATACATTATGTATCAATATCTTTATGTGATCGATCTACAGTTTTCTTTGTGGACCATTGTTTCTTTTAATTATCATCGAAATTTAGACCATCAAAATATAGACTAAAAGACAGTCTAGTCTTGGGTAATATGCTTATCAATCGCCTGAAGAGATCAGAAGAATGAAACGATGGAGGAGGTCTGGCCACACCAATCAGAAAACCAAATATATGTAGGGTGTAGAGGTTGACGAAAACAACCAGAGGGCGCGGGGATCGACGCTTTTATTAATTTTATAAATATTCCACACACCCCCCCCCCCCCCAAAAAAAAACAAAAAAAAAAAAAAAAAAAAAACAACAACCATAATATCAATGAACAAGGTCACGTACCCCCAAATTATATTTCATGGAGTGTAAATCATAGAGTATATCCTAGAGCTTCAATTAGCTACTCCTCATAATGGTACTAAGTTTCTTTTCGTGCATGATCCACATGCGTCAAATGCTAGATCATGATTGCTATTACAGCCCAATATGTAATGCTCTATAGAAACAATTAAACGTACTAATGATAAAGAATATATGACAGAGGTCTATAAAACCTACATTGTTTAGAAGTATCCGATTCATGGTTCACATATATATGTATGCCCTATTTCGAAACTAGCCAGAACTGTAGATATGTATCATGGTTTCAGAACACACAGGCCTATGTAGTAGGGATCCCATTTGGTCGTACAAAATACGACACATATTTGCTTCAGTCAAGTCCATGTATGACTGGAATTTCTGTCATTGAGCAAACAATAACCGGCGTGACGTTATAACTTACTGGCTTCAAACTCGTTTTCCAGATTGCTGAGTCTCCTGCAGACTATGATGGGACGCCATATGAAGAAGCGCAAACGACTAGTTTTTAAATCTGAGAAATTATTACAATGACTTTTCATATTCTGTTTACATTCCTTCTATTGTGGACGCTTTTTTTCCATTTTGACCTCATTCCGTAATATCTCTTCCTTGGTGTTGACATTATCTTTTCATGATGATATTATGTCATATTAAATACCTCCATATCTAAACTTATTTATGTCACTATTGTGTCCAGGTAATTATCTACTTTACTATCCGAACAAAGTCATGCATACGTAATTGTGTTAAACGCATATTACTTCATTTAAGAGTGGACGTGTGTGCATACTTTTAGCTATTCCGTTATAAAACAAATTTTTTTTAAAAAAACAAATCCATCCATTTTAGGTATGTCACAAGTATTCTTTTGGTCAGTAGTAGCCTAGCTGGTCTAAGCTTGTAACAAGTGGTTTATTATTTGAGAATGTTTAAGAACTGCACCATGACTATCAATGTTATTTCCTGTAGGCCTATGACATACCATTGGGCTGAATGGCGTTCTTCTATCTGAGTTTGTGAGAAGTGATTGTCTGCGTACCAAATAAAAGGAGTTATACTACAAGTGCCTCTCCCCAGATCTTTCTGTGAAGGGCTGATACAGTCAAGGAGTGTTCTACCACTTACAATCTACCTACATCCAGCTGCTGTGACAACTTAATCCAGGATTCCAGTGACTGCTGGTAACCATCCACAATCCAGTAGATATCTCACTGTGATACATCCCAGGACTAATCCAGATACAGCAGGCTGAGGCTAGCTCATCCCCCATTGCTACACATCAGGACTTAATCTAGCCACACACACATACACCAGTGTGTGGGTACTTGGTATTAACATCACACTATACCAAATAAGACACATCCTAAACCCTAAACGACATCCAGCCCATATGAGATTGTTATTCATTTACATTATAAAGATATCATCAAATTATATTCATCTTTCTAATCATGAGGTATGACGTTTCCGCTTTCTCCGATTGTTTAAAGTTGATTTGTATTTGACTTAGTAGAGGACGCTTCTGTATCTATTAAGATATAGATTGGTCAGCACCTCTGTCTACACTCCGTCCCAACTTAGAGGTATGGTTAAACAGTGTTTGTGTACACAAATTCTCACTCTCGAACCAAGGAACTTTCTTTATCAGTGGATTCTGAGAGCTAAAATACTTATCAAGACATATTCATAGCTCACAAAATTGATGATAAAGTCTACCTTTATGGTTATCTTATTCATAAGACACAAAAAAATATGAACATGGAAAAGTAGCTTCCAGAGTGAGAATTGAATCATTCTCCAACCATAAGTCTAGGTCAGTTCATAGATCTGGACTGAGAGTGTCAAACGCTTACAGGTTTATTGGGTCAAGGTGTCACAGATTTAACCCGACCAGAGCTAACGTAGTGTAGCTCTGGTGGCCAGTGTAATGAAGATAATGCCTCTTCAGTTCCTCACAAGGAGTCAGCGTTGTGTTTCGACTACTTGACCTACCAACGTTTGTTTCTTTTATCTATCATAAGGATAATATGACATCAGTTCTGCTTATAGTAGGTCTTCCACTGTTTCATAGTTACAAGATACACACGCGTCCATTGGTATTTACATTATTGAGCACGGGAAATCACGCTCATATATGTCATCTAGAGGTTAGAATGCTCACACAGGCTTTCAGCTTACTGCAAAGAATCTAACACTTCACTATCCATGCACCAACTATAAATGCCTGGTAAAATGGTCAGGTGTCCAGTATCCCAGTCTGACCATACCCCTGCCCCACTACTGACTTGGTTCCTAAAAATAGACATTTTCATTTCTGGTCTTTTTGAAGACAAATGGATTCATTATGTCAATCCTTTCATGAATTTATAAACACTTAGTTATGGCCACTGTAATCTGCTACTAGAAAAGGAAACTATTAGATGATATCATTATCTAAATGTGGTATTTACATTTAAAACCTGATGGGACACATCTAAATACACTGTATTCAGGCCCACTTTGTACAGACCTGACAAACCAGTTTTACTCCCTTCAACCCTGTCATCAAGCCCTGCACCTGAGACTTGACCATAGACTTGCTGAAATCCTTGATCATTGGTTTTCATGAAGACCAGGAGGGAGACACAGAGAGTGTGCGGTCCATAACTATCAAAAATGTCCATAACTATCAAAAATGACTACGTTTGAGACTTATGGATATTCGTCATGTCCATAACTATCAAAATATCCATAACTGTCATAAAATGTCCATAACTATCAAAACCTGGTTAAAAAATGTGTTACTGCATTTGCGTTACATAGCGTTACTTCCCATTACCATTCAACCACGTTACGCTACCTAAGAAAACATTACTGATCAAATCGCGTTACATTCTAATTGCGTTACGCTACCTAAGAATGCGTTATATTCATAACCACATTACATCCTAACCCCGTTATCGCGTTATCGTTACCACGTTACCGTTACTGCATTACCAATCTAACCTCGTTGCAGTATTACACTTCTGACCATGTTAGCATCCTAACCCTGTTACGCGTTGCCATCATAACCGCGTTACGCGTTACCGTTCTAACCACGTTACCATACTAACCGCGTTACGCGTTACCATTCTAACCGCGTTACATTCTAACCGCGTTACGCGTTACCGTTCTAACCGCGTTTCATTCTAACCGCGTTACGCGTTACCGTTCTAACCGCGTTACATTCTAACTGCGTTACGCATTACCGTTCTAACCACGTTACATTCTAACCGCGTTACGCGTAACCGTTCTAACCGCGTTACATTCTAACTGCGTTACGCGTTACCGTTCTAACTGCGTTACATACTAACCGCTTTACGCGTTACCTTTCGAACCGCGTCACATAGGTCCCAATGGTACCAGACACATTTCGGACGATTACTACGTTAATCATTGTCGTAGAAACACGAAATAAAAAACAAAGGATTGGTTTCAATCCCCCACCCACATCTGAGATTCTTTATTTTTAATTTTTCAAGATTTCAATTTTTTTAACTATACATAATATACCGGTACGGTATAGACTTGCATAGGCCTACATATTACACTTGTACACATATTACATATTCAGTACCTACTCAGCTGATAACCCTTCTCATAACTTATCGATGTCAATATAAGGAACAATAATAACTACAAATCACACTTACAACTATGATTAAAAATGATTCAATTATATTTGTTGGAATTTCCTCCACCATACTGCCCCTCTACCATACTGCCCCTCTACTACACTGCCCCTACTACACTGCCCCTCCACCATACTGGCCCTCTCCCATACTGCCCCTCTACTACACTGCCCCTCTACTACACTGCCCCTCCACCATACTGGCCCTCTCCCATATTGCCCCTCTACTACACTGCCCCTCTACTACACTGCCCCTCCACCATACTGCCCCTCTCCAATACTGCCCCTCTACTACACTGCCCCTCCACCATACTGGTAACGGAGTAAACAGGTTAGAACGTTGATGCTGTAACTAGGTTAGAATGGTAATGCAGTAACACGGTTAGAATGGTAACTCTACTGGGGTAATGAAGTTAAAGGATTCGGAGGTAATGTGGTTAGAACAGTAATGTTACAGGATTAAGATGTAACGCGGTTAGAACAGTAACACGGTAACACAGTTAGAAATGGTGATGCAGTAACAGGGTTAGAATGGTTACTCTAGCGGGGTAATGAGGTTAAAGAACTAGGAGGTAATGCGTTTAGAAGAGTAATTCAGTAACAGGTTAGAACAGTAACCTGGTCTACAGGATTAAGATGTAACGCAGTTAGAGAGGTAACGCGGTAGCGGGATTAGAATGGTAATGCAGTAACAGGGTTAGAATAGTAACTCTAACGAGGTAAAGAGGTTACAAGATTAGGAGGTAATGCAGTTAGAGAGGTAACGCTGTAACAGGGTTAGAATTGTCACTCTAACTGGCTAATGAGGTTACAGGATAAAAATGTAACGCAGTTACGGGGTTAGAAAAAAAACGTGGTTTACAGGATTATAATATAATACGGTTAGAACTGTAATGCAGTAATGGGGTTAGAATGGTAATGCAGTTAGAAATGGTAATGCAGTAACGCGGTTAGAATGGTAACTCTAACGGGGTAATGAGGTTAAAGGATTAGGAGGTAACGTGGTTAGAACAGTAACGCAGTTACAGGGTTAGAATAAAAACCTGGGTTACAGGATTAAGATGTAACGCGGTTAGAACAGTAACGCGGTAACGGGGTAAGAATGGTAACCCAGTTAGAAACGGTAACACAGTACCGGGGTTAGAATAGTAACTCTAACGGGGTAATGAGGTTAAAGGATTAGGAGGTAACGTGGTTAGAACAGTAATGAGGTTACAGGGTTAGAATAAAAACCTGGGTTACAGGATTAAGATGTAACGTGGTTAGAACAGTAACGCGGTAACGGGGTTAGAATGGTTACCCAGTTAGAAATGGTAACACAGTAACGGGGTTAGAATAGTAACTCTAACGGGGTAATGAGGTTAAATGGTTAGGAGGTAACGTGGTTAGAACAGTAATGCGGTTATGGGGTTAGAATAAAAACCTGGGTTACAGGATTAAGATGTAACACGCTTAGAACAGTAACGCGGTAACGGGGTTAGAATGGTTAGCCAGTTAGAAACGGTAATGCAGTAACGGGGTTAGAATGGTAACTCTAACGGGGTAATGAGGTTAAAGGATTAGGAGGTAACGTGGTTAGAACAGTAATGCGGTTACAGGGTTAGAATAAAAACCTGGGTTACAGGATTAAGATGTAACGTGGTTAGAACAGTAACGCGGTAACGGGGTTAGAATGGTAACACAGTAACAGGGTTAGAACAGTGACTCTAACGTGGTAGTGAGGTTACAAGATAAGGATGTAACGCGGTTAGAGCGCCAACGCGGTAACTGGGTTAGAATGGTAACGGTATGCTGTTAGGGGGTTAGAATGGTAACCCGGTTAGAACAGTAATGCGGTAACGGTAACATGATAACAGGGTTGGAATCGTGACCAGATCAGTAACGTTTTCTTAGGTAGCGTGATGCGGATTGAGTAACGCAAATGGGTAACGCATTTGTTTAAGCAGATTTTGATAGTTATGGACATTTTTTGATACTTATGGACATTTTGATAGTTATGGACATGACGAATGTCCAAAAGTCTCAAACCAAGTCATTTTTGATAGTTATGGACATTTTTGATAGTTATGGACCGCACATAATGTTCTGTCTCTGTTATCATAATGCAGATGATAACAGAGACAGAAGGGAGACTCACACAGGGACAGATAAACGGACAAAGACAGACATATAGATAGGGATAGAGAAAATGAGGCAGATGCAGAAACACAAAGATATATTATTATATACCTATGAGCAAACTTCTATGAAATACTACCCGCTGCTAGGGGTATCGTATAAATAACGTTCGGGCGCTGTGTCAACCATCTACGTCGCACTGTTACCAACGTTTGGCGTACTAACGTATGATAACGTTATAACGCAAGAACCGCATTTGCGTGTCAACGTTAGGGAAAACAAAATGGCGACCCCCATAGGCCGCTTCGCTGGTTGTTTAGTGAAACGTCGGCTTCAGAGGATTTAAATGGATATAAAAAAAAGGTCAATCCGAATAAATAACAATGCATGATTAAATGTGCCACAAATAACATATACGGGAACAATATTTATGGGTAAAATAGGTACTCACTAGTGACCGTAACGATGAGTAGAAGTAAACCGGAAGTTGTGCCTAAAGAAATATAAACAAAGACAATTGATGACGATTTTTGTACATTAACGGTAGAAATGAATAAATACAGACAATGAACCATTAAATATATATTATAAACAAATAAATAAATACACATTTGTTATAAAAATGAAAAGATAATGAAAATACGAAAATTATTGTTGCTATACTACGTAATCGTGCGCTATAAACTACGGCAACTACAATAACGTTCGTGCGGAACGTTCTGCTATCACTAGATGGCGGAATGATAACAAGTATGGATGTAAGTGACATAATTACGGTTGAAGAAGGAGAAAAACCTGAAGAAATTACCGTAAATACTGGATTAACAGAAAAAAACTCTGCAGGAATACATCAATAATAGAAAAAGCGCAGAAACTAGAAAAAAAACCAAGCAGAGATGTTGCCGCATTTAAATTGTACTGCCAAGAAAATGGCGAATATATAAATATCGAAGAGATCGAGCCTGTTCATCTGAATGTACTTCTAGGTGATTACTTCATTAGTGTTCATCGCAAAGACAGGACCAACTTTGAACCAGGGCCTTGTTTTTTAGTCACGATATCCTCTTTGTAAGACATCTTACAGCTGTCAGTGTACTATAGATAAGACATCTTTGAGGATCGGCCAACAATTGTCCCTCAAGGGCACTTAGGCTGCAGCCAGGTGTACTATAGATAAGACATCTTTAGGGTCACGTGGTTCCAAATGTCTTCCAAAGTGTCTTAGACCTAAGACATTTATGGACATGTCGTACAGAATGCGCAACTTCATTTCCCGTGAGAATTAAGCAATGAAATTTTAACAAAAGTAAGGGACACATATAACCTATAATCGTCCCAAATATGAAGAAGATCCGTCAAACCGTTCAGACGTTATTCATGTTTGAACTTCGTCATAGCAATTGTCTGCTCTGGTGGCCAGTGTCTATCAGAGAGCATCAGAGCACACCTTGCTAATTTATGCGGTGACCTAGACATTGTCCCCAGGGAAATTCAATTCACTTAGTACATTATACCAGACTTTAGACTCTACATTACACCTGATGAAGGCCAAACCATCAAGGCCAAAACGTTGTGTCTTTTCAAACTACAAAACTAATGTAAACAAAAGTATTAATAAACATATCTAGAAATGGTTTGTTGGGTATGTGAAATTTTCAAATTGAAATTAAAAGAAAAAAAGTTACACATAGACAGGTATCGAACCCACTTCCTTCAGATTCTGAGGCAGGTGCTCTAACCACATCACCACAAGCTTTCCACTCCTAGGTGTAAGCTACCCTGAAGCTGGTACTGGGCAGTCTTTGCAGTATAGAACCTGAGACAGTTCTATACTTGTCTTAGGCAAGGACAATTTTCGCTGCGATCGAAGGTGCCATGCTGAGACACTGTCTATAGTATACCCGCCATTTTGTGTCTCACAAATTGTCTTCCAATCGTGGAGACATCTTAGGGTATCGTTGGGCGATTATGTCTTGACTGAAAAACAGGGCCCAGATTCCCTTAGTGGTATATACGGCAGTGTGAAACGATATTTGGATTTAAATAACTACAAATGTAATATCACAACCTCGGACATATTTCGTTCGGCACGCGAAGTATTATCAAGGTAAAAAAAAGAACTCAAAGCAGAAGGACATGGGAATCACCCTAACAAGGTATGTAAAAAATAAATGTATATTAAATAATTAACAAATTAAAATCAATATTATGTGGAGGGGACGTTGCGGCTTCGCGACTATCGAGCAAGTCTAAAATTAGGAGAAATACTACAATTAAAATCAATATTATATTACATTGACTTTAATCGCAATTATAAATAAATATTATAAAACATATTCTTTTTTTTTCAGTGCGATCCCTTGACGGAAGAGGATGAGGCTGCTTTATGGGAATGTGGGGCCTTCGATAGTTCAACCCTACCGGATTGTGTAATGCTATCTGGGCCCTGTTTTTCAGTTGAGATCGTCTCAGCTTGAGATCCGCTGAGATCGATCTGCGATCTTGAGACCAACTTTGAGATCAATGGCGGAAAGTGTTTTTCAGACGTTGTCTCAAGTCTACACAGCCGATCTTAGGGGATCTCAACTCCAAGGATCTCAAGTTGAGATCTCTAGCCCTCAGTGTAGAGCTATCTCAAGTTCTATAGTGATCTTCCTGTGGTTTAAGTAAACCCGAGCCTCTAAATTGCCTATTGTCGCCCCAAACTGTTATGTCAAGTCCCTTGCGATACCTTTTGTGAACCAATATCAAGTTGAGACCGATCTCAAGTTGAGATCGATCTCAAGTTGAGACCAATCTCAAGTTGAAACTGACTTTGAGCATTACAGTAGGTTCAGCACAAACTAGCTGAGTGGTGCAGTGCCTTGTTTTTATGTTGCTTATCAATTGTCTCTCATGGTCATAATAACCACAATAAAACTATGAAATTTTGAAAATATGTTTGCTAGGTTATCAATACACTTTGCTCTAAATATCTTTTAATTTTGAGTTAAGTTTTAGCACCAGATAAAAAAGTTGAGACAAGTATCAACTGGTCTCAAGTTGAGACCGAAGTTGAGATCCTTTCACTTGAGATCCCTGAGATCATCTTAACTGAAAAATACCCAAAGCACCCCAAACGGTCTTATCTTAGTCTTAACTTGAGATCACCTCAAATGATCTCAACTGAAAAACACTTTCGATCTCAGCGGATCTCAAGTGGACATGATCTCAACTGAAAAACAGGCCCCTGGTTCATAACTACAAAAAGTTTAGGCATGAGGGGGCGGCAAGAGGCAAAGCAGTTATGCTGGGGAGATTTAATATTGATATGGATAGCACTGGTAACGAGTACGTAACTTACAAAGAAAGAACAACGAAAACTCGCCAAGGGGATGGAGGAAACTCACGAGTGTTTGTCCCTAAGTTGTGGCCAAACGTTGATAACCCTGATAGATGCCCAATAAATTTGCTAAGAAAATATGCTAGCCACAGACCAGCGAATACCATGACTGCGAGCTATCCGTTTTACCTATCCGTTAACCACAAACGTTCAGCCTATTCACAAATGTGGTATTCCAGACAGAGTATGGGGAAAAATGAACTATCCAAAATAATGACAAATGCAGCAATACAGGCAGGGATCGTGGACAAAAAAATAACAAACCACTCTGTTTGCAAAACCTCTTGCACATGCAGCTTATACATGCAGGAGTCCCTCCCAATATTGTCGCACAATTATCGGGGCACAAGAACGTGCAGTCGCTTCAGAGCTACGCGACTGCAAGTATACATCAACAACAGTGCATGTTTGATATATTAAACAAGGGGAAAAAACATTTCAATTCCCTACCTGTAGGTTATCAGATGCGGCAAGCCTTAAAACCAAGTGACGCACCTCAGGTAAAAAAAAAATCCAACACAGTGCGGTCCATATTTGTTTCAGAAATTCCAAATATAAAGGAATATTGAAATTTATGAAATTCACTTCATGAATTTATTGCTTTTGTATTATATTGACATATTTTCCCCGTTTTATAAAATAATCCAGGTTATAGCAGCTCTCCCGTCGTCCGCAAATGTAATATCCAGCCCTAGTAGCAGGCCTGTGTCAGCGTCAACGAGAGATGGATCAAACGCCGAGGTAAATATATTTTTTCTTTGCTTTATTCTGCATTCCTTTCTTCGATTATTAATACAGCTGATTAACGGAAGAAATCCAGTAAATTTCTAATATTTTCTTTCTTTTCTGTATATTTTCTGTAGCTTGACTTGGACCGTAGTTTGGAGACCAGACCTTGTAAACGCCCAGTACCAGCAGCCTTGGGTTCGGATCCTTGCATCGATGTGTCGAAACGTGTCTGTGCGACTAGAGAGTTGATTCCGATGGTCGCCTCAACTCGTCCTACCGCTCAGCCTTCCGTTAGTGTAGCGATGACAGAACCTGAAAATATGAGTTAAAAACAATGTTAGTTTAACATATATACATATATCATTCATATAAAATAGAAATATGGATTTCGACAATTTTCTAAATATTGCGAAATATTTTTGTCTTCCACAGGATGTTCAGCTTACTCAAGAATTCCTGGCGAACTTAGAGGATGAAGAGATGCCTATGACAACTGTCACTAAACAAAATATTTGCGAAAAGAGATCGGTTGAAGTACACAAGACATCAGAAATGATATCAAATCAGGAATTGATAAAGGGATTGCTATCTGGTGCAACATTTAATGCGACGAATATAAGTATAAACATTAAAATGTAGGTCGCCACGATGTCCGTTGAAAAAAAACGTGTGTAAATATTGTAAAATAAAACTTGAAAATATGTTGAATATGGTTGTTCTCTTTACTAAATTCGCAGTAATATGTGATCTATAGATGTTTATAGTTAAAATGGCCGAATAATGGTTCAAATAGAGAAATATTACTTAACTTATTATTCGTCGGATCCAACGTAAAAAATATCCATCTTCAGTCTTAGGCCGCTATGGCATAGTGTGGTTTCCCGTTAAACCGCTGTCCGCTGACCGCGGGTTGACCCGCTTAAAAACTGAATTTCAATCTCCAGCGGAGGCTTTGATCGTAACATTAGTTAGGAATACGTAAGGAGAGCATATGATGCAATCAAAGCCAAGACTTTGTCTATATATATATATAGTTAGAATCAAAGGATACGTTGGAGAGTGAAAACCGCATAAACTTGAAAGAGGTGATTTGATTGGTTGAAAGTTTGAACATTAGCCGTTATTGACGAATCAGAACGACTCTTATATAAAGATATGATAGGTTTGAATTGGCTTTATGTAGGGACATACAGATGGATTGCTATTGTGTGATGGTGATGTTATGTGATAATGGCAGAACATAAGTATTCAAAATGGCTGCTTTAAAGATTAATTAGGTATATAATAATAAGAAAACGTGTTGACAGAGCCCGTACAGTGTCCTTTCTCGGTCATTTTACGGAAAAATATGGCCCTCTCGCCTTCGGCATCGGGCCATATTTTTCCGTAAAATGACCTCGAACGGCCACATGTACGGGCTCAGTAACCATGTTTTCTCTTAGTTCGACATACATATGGACAGACAGGGACAGATACAAAGATATAAACAGAGAGAGTTATATATGGTCAATTCTCCCAGATCGTGATCCCAGATCGTGACCAATTATTCAAAGGGTCGTTTTCTTATCTAAACATTGTTTTATAGTATCAGAAACGATATTAGAGTATGGAGAAATGAAAGATCTGTCAGGGGAACCCCACTTTCATGTACCTCTATCGTGAAAGAAAATTGATAAATCCCTAAAATAGGCATTTTTAGCTCAAATTCATAGACAAAACCTCAATAACCAGATTTTGAAGACCTCTTATAAATTTGTGACTATAGATATTTATCAGTTCTGAATGTTTCATACCCACAAATGTGTTGTAGAACTTATAAAACCTAATAAATGTTTAAATGGAGAAATTTATATGTAATCTAGGTGTAAAAAACCAGTGGTGAAGTGGTGAATCACCGTACATGGGCAAGCCACATTAAAAGGTACACAATTTATAGAAAACTACTTTTTGGGGTACTTTTTCATCCTCCAAATAAAGGAGGTACGTGTACAGGTTTCATCAGATCTGGAGTGTATAAAGTAATCCTTCCATCAAATATACCACAGCTAAATGAACATGGGTGGTGAACTTTATTTGGTCACCGTACATGGGCAGAAATTATTAGGTTTTGCTTATGTAAGGAAGAAGATTTACAATATTATTGAATAATATTTTATACATAAATAGAGTATTATGGAACCATTAACACCTGCAATTTACAAATACTTCAGGCATGTTAATGCCATGAAATATACATGTATTTTTAGGTATGTCACCGTACATGGGCCCATCACCGTACGTGGACATTATATTCTGAATAGTAATAATCAACTCTGATTTATTCAATATAATTAGAGTTTCATTTTCTGAAAATGAAAATCGGATTCTGCTAATAAATAACAATCAATATTTCCCCTAAGGCCTTGTTACACACACATGACCACGTACGGTGACATAGGGATTATAAGGTTAACTTCATTCGGCTAAAAAATAATTTCCAATAAAGATTAGTGTTCCCAACTTTTACCCCTGAAAGGTATTGTCTTATACTATATATTTTCCCTTCTTTTATCAAGATATAACCAGTTTGAATTTTTGGTCACCATACGTGGGCATCGATCATGATCTGGGAGAACTAACCATATACAGTATATAGACAAGGATAGTTCCAGGGAGACAGACAGAGAAACAGACAGTTGGAGACAGAAAACAGACGTAAACAAAGAGAAATAGACATATTTACTAATAGACAGGGACAGATGAAGATTTAGGTATAACACACTGGACCTGAAGCCACTCTACAGTCATGCCAGAATAGCCCTCACCCCCTCTCCCCCCCCCCCCCCCCCCACAACCGCTCCATCTACTTTACTGACCAACTAGCTACACTCAAGACCCTGTTTTTTCTGGCTCACTGCTCTCCTACCACTTTACAATACAGCTACATTTCCAATCTGATGGGACACACTTGACTGTATAACATTGGAACTGGAACTTCCATATCTGAAGGGACAGACCATTCACTATGCTCTTCAAAGAAACACAGACCCAGTAAGGAGGTATGAGGTTGGTGGAAGGGTAGGCATATGACTATCTAAACCCAGCCACTCCATATTATCACCTCTCCTCTACTCTAATACACACACTCCTTACCTTCATCCACTGACCAGGTTATTGAACCTGTTATACCCAGACCCATACAGAGACATTTTTAATGCTTTAGGATGTATACATTGATTTTAATACCAGAAATTAGTTTCATTAAGTAATCCTGTTCATGACACTTGAGAACGACTATCAAATTAATTATCTAGGTTTATTGAAACATTCTTGATACTTTATTTTCAATCAAATACAGATTGCTCAAATAAATAATTTCTTATGATATTCTGTTGCTTTTATTTAATGAAGTAATTTAGGTATACCGCGCTCTTCCATTGTAAATGGAAATAACATTAGCTCCTAATATACACATGAGTGATGATGATGATGTTGTTCTGTAATACACGCTAGTTCATTTCCCCGGTCAACGGTCATCCTGCCCGGCGACCCAGCTCAAATTTCTCAACACCCCACCCGGGACCAGGCAGAGGTCAGTCACCACTACACACATGCCGGAGCCTGCACCCCTCTCTCCTGCCTCCTCACTTAACTCTGAGACCACACAATGTGGTGGGACCTGCTCACCCCGGAGCGCGTGCACAACCCACCAGCGATAAACTCGCCTCATTCAACTAAAACATCTTTAACTCGGCAACAACTCAACCTATCCAGCGACTCCATCACCAGCAGGACCAAAACCGTGAATTCCATCCACGTTTCATCGTTAAACTCGCCCCACATATTTCCTTTGCAAGTGGCCTCATCGACCAGCAGTAATCCTCACCATGGCACCATCCGACCCGGGTCAAGTTTCACAACAACACTCGCCCGTCTACGTGTGTCTACATCATCTCACCTCCTCACCACTTCCCAGCTCTACCCTTGGGTAACATGACTCAATTTGTCGTTTTCAATTGCCTCGGCAATTGCCCCAGGAAAGAAACCTGATAGCAGGAACCCTCCCTTCAATTCGGAACTCTGGCGCTCCCAAGCATCTCCCATCTCACGGGTCTGCACAAGGCGACCCTCTGCTGCCCCCGAATCTGGGCCCTGTTTTATTTTCAACTCTCCTGGGCGAGGAGAATCCCCACGAGGGATAGCTCCATTGAGGATATTTTTGAGGAGATCTCCTCAATCTCGTTCGATTTACCCTGTCCTCGGGAGGAAGAGAAACCCTCGGCCGTAGTCTCCTTTGAGAGAGCCTCAGGACGAAATAAACCTGTAGGACACTTTTGAGGAGACTTGAAAGAGAGGCTGTGTATACTGCAGGTGGTGGCACATAGTGGTATTTTTGGGAACTAATTTCATCATTTATGAATGTGTGTAAATCTAAGTAAAAAGCACAGTAGTTCTCCATCTGCACAGATAGCACAGTAGTTCTCCAGTTTTAATTAAAATCATAATAAATATATTTCCGATAGTTCAAATGGTCCCCAGGCCATCCACCACCTCAAGCCAGGCAGCGTTCTCTCCACGTGCCTCCACGTCGACCTCTTTGGTTGGCTGGGTTCCGCCTGTGTACGTAGTCCGTTCACGCACCGCGCCGCCTCCGGGTTACGGTGCGTGAAGGTCTAACCTTTAGTGAGTGGAATTTTATGGTTGGCTGTCCTATTTATAGGATCAGTTTGACAAGTAGGATACTGTATCATATTGCTGGTTACTGGGTCGCAATACACACGAGGTTAGAACCAGCGATCCGCCATTTTCCAGGTGCATGTTGGGAAAAAGGTAGGAATTCCCACCTTAAAATGGCAGCGCAAAACAGTCCCAGTATGAGAGCCTGTGTGCCCTGGCCTTGGCGACAACTGGCTGTACTAGAGTCTACTGTGTACGCCGCTGGCTACCTAACAGGCAGGTAGTACCGTGCGGGTGGACAACTGGCAGTGGTTGAACGCTGGTTTTTGATTGCATCATAGGAAGCGGTAGACAGACTGGGGAACCAGCTCAATTTTCGAATACCAACGGACATTGCAATAGTTGTGATGTGATTATCACAAGCAATAAACTTAAACGTTGGTATTAAACTGATACAATTCAATAAGAGGATGTAAATACAACTGATGATATAGTGTTATAACTGAGACATTTGTCAAAAACGAACTTTGGTGACTTTGACAGGTGCTTGAGTGATAATAGGGGCCGCAGTCACTTGACAATTATAATTATGATAGTGTTTCCTGCTCAGAGATCGACTGTCAGTATGTGTAACATATTCAGAAACAAAGGCAGGGTTATAAAACTCAATTTCCCAATAATATTTTCACAATCGATCTAGTTGTAGTGGGTATTTTCCATTACCTATGGTTTCGAATCACAGTTGTCCCCCACTCGCCATGTTGTTTGTTTTGAAACTGGTGGCTTCCACTCCCTTCACTTGAGACAGCAGTGCATATGGACCTGTAATCGTCTGTCACTGTAGATTGAATACTCAAAACCAATGACAATATATCGATGTATCGTTTCATAACTTCATAGGTCTCTTACTATCAATTCTACATATTGTGACTATGATCGCAGTTCAATCATGCCTTCAAATCGGTCAAGCACGCCATCTTGTTTATTTACTGTCTGAAGCCCGCGCATGCGCTCTCAGCGTTAACACAATCTGAACGAGCTCATCGGGCTCTCCCTGCGGGTATATCTCCGCCGTGCCCCCTAGCGGATACCCCGGGAACCAGCGTACCTCTTTGGGGGCCCGGCTCTCGCCACCTCTTCACGCAGCACACGTCCACAGCTCCTCCAGCTTCAACCAACAACGTAGGCCACAACACATGTCTCCGTCATAGCAGGGGCCCGTTTAATAACGTAAGATCGTACATGTCGACCCTTTTCTGAATGCCATAGAGACCCAGGGACGATGTGGGTCAATTTTATTCAATACTTATGGACGACCTTATTGATGGCTAAGACAGTCTTAGCGAACAGGCACAACTATTATCAAACAATAACTCTTGTACGAGGTACAGAAAAGGGTCTACAAGTACGATCCTAGTTTATTCAACAGGCCCTGCCGCCAGGCAGCCCCCTTCCCGTCATGTGTCTCCTCGCCAGCCCTCTCAGGGACCCTGCTCTAGCACACGGGACGGGACGGGGCACGCTGTATCCCGGGCCCGGGCACCTCACATGTCTCACACGTCTGCTAGACCCCGGCACCATGCCGACCCTCCCCGGGCCGCCCACCACTTCAAGCCGGGCAGCGTTGTCTCCATATGTCTCCACATTGGCCTCCACGGGGGCCCGGCTCTCGTCCGTCGTCACTACACCTCCTGGCTGTCGTCAACCCATCTGGCCTCCTCTTCACGCTGGCTGCCACTCTGCAGCCACCAACGTGACAGCTTGATGAGATCCCCTCCTGGTATAGCCTGCTCGTGGCTCCCTCTCAAGCCGCTCAGGGCTCAAGGTCCCTGGAGCCATCCGCGACCATCCTGAACCCAAACATTCCCTCGGTACAGAACAATTGCCTCGGCAATTGCCCCAGGGAAGTATTCGACACCACTCCTCTCTCGCTATGGCCTTTGTCCACAGATTACTCCACCATCCAGACTCTGGCTTCTCAATAGCTGGTGATAAAATGTCCATAACTATCAAAACCTGGTTAAACAAATGTGTTACCACATTTGTGTTACTTACTGTTATTTTTCAACTGCGTTACCCATCAAAAGGCGTTTTATTTTATTTGCGTTATGCTACCTAAGTACACATTATATTACATCCTAGCCACGTTATTGCATTACTCTTCTAACCATCCTAATCCTGTTACTGTGTCACAGTTACCACATTACCATTCTAGCCCTTGTCATACTGTTACCGTTCTAACCATTTTACTCTCCTAACCCTGTTACCATGTTACTGTTCTAACTGCATTACATTCCAACCCTGTTGACCTTGTTACTGCATTCCAACGTTACCATTACATACTAGTACTTACCAGTCCTCACTCACCAGTACCTAGTCACTCAGATCACTAAGTATGGACACACAAACAGGGGTCACTCAGTATGTGTCATTCTGAGTGACACATACTGAGTGACCCATTCTGAGTTACACATACTGAGTGATCCATTGTGAGTTATACATACTTAGTGGCCCTTTCCGAGTGACCCATACTGAGTGACCCATTCTTGGTGACACAAACTTAGTGACCCTTTCTGAGTGACACCTAAATAGTGACACACACTGAATGACCATTTTGAGTGACCCATATTGAATGACCTTTTCTGAGTGATCCATACTGAGTGATACCCTATGTGTCAATGTTAGAATGGTAACAGAGTTAGAACAATGGTAATGTGGTAATGTTCACCTGGTAACAGGATTGTGATGTAAGTGGTTAGAATGGTAATGCTGTAGCAATAACATGGTAACCAGGGTTAGAATGGTGATCTGGTTACGAGGTTAGAATGGTAAGCAGTAACATTACAATGGTAATGGTGATGTGGTAACACAGGTTTAGAAATGATAGCAGTCACATAATAATGGGAAATGTGGTTGAAATGGTAATGCAGTGATGGGATTAGAATGGTAACATGGTGATAGTAACATGGTAAAGCAGTAAGAATGGTAACGCGGTAGCGGTACCATTGTAATTGGGGGTAGAATGGTAACAGGGTAAAAATGGTAAGGTGGTAACAGGAATATGGGAACATGGATTTATGGATGTAACATGGTTAGAATGGTAATGCAAGGTTATGGTAATGGGGTAATGAAAAAAGAGGATTAGTATGCAACATAATTAGAACAGTAAAGGGGTAATAATGTCTTAATGTGGTAAGAACAATAATGTGGTAACTTAACTATTGTGGTACCTTCACTGCACGAAAACCACTATTTTACATATATATATACGCCATTGCGATAACACACGTATCGGCTGTATCGTGGCCTGTTTATATTTGTATACACCTCTTATGTATACGCATATATGTTTCGGGCGTCTACAAGACAGTTTCCATATGTAGACGAGCGCGACTTGGCTATCTTTCATGCCTGGCGTATTTAAGATAAAATATACTCTGCGCAATATATATACGCCACCCGCGACCTCCCAACCCCACCCCCTAGCGCCCCCCCCCCCCCCCCCACCATCCCACGCCACCCCCAGCCAGCCTCAGTGAGAAGCCCCCCGCTGCCTGCCGCCCACCGCCCACCGCCCGCCATCAGCCGCGTTTGTATATACAGGTTTGTACAGGTTGACTCAGTGGGAAACCCTCAGCGGCCGCTCAGCGTGTGTAAGATGTTTTCAGTCCTGAGCGGATGGCTGAGCGGGTGGCTGTGAGGGTGGCGGCCGCGTTCGAGTCGGAGTCGGGGTCAGGAGTCGGACTTCAGGTTCACAGAGACATGGGGGGAGGCGATTATATAGTAAGCCTGACTGTCCACACATTGAAATGGTGTTTGAAAGTAAGATCTATTAGAAAAACAATTTTAAAAAAAACATAATGCAACATAATGCAACATAATCAAGTTTTCATAAAATAAATTGGTAATATAAGATTGTATTTTTCATACAATACAGACTTGGATGGTTAATGGAAAATTAAATATGTTACCAGTAGTGTCCCCAAGTTGCAAAGATTGGAACTATTGGATGGTGGCGTATATAAACAGAATCAGGCGTATATATGACGTATATAAGACCGCACCATGGACACGTATATATACGCCACTAGATAAGGCGTCTACGAGACATCTAATAGGTCGAACTTCTAGATGCAAAATCCTACTGTTAGACGCGTTTCGTATACATATGTAAAATAGTGGTTTTCGTGCAGTGCTTAGAATGGTGATGTGGTAGCTGGGATAGAACCGTAACAAGGTTACAACAGTGACATGGTAACCTGGATAGAATGTTAATGTGGTAATGGTACCACAGTAATGGTAAAGTGGTAACAGGGTTAGAATGGTAATGTGGTAATGGTATGCTGTAATGGGGTTAGAAAGGTACTGTGGTTAGAAAGGTAATGCAGGAACTGTAACGTGAAAGTAGGGTTTGAATCCAGTGACCCATACTGAGTTACCCTTCCTGAGTGACACATTTTGAGTGACGAAGTACTGGTGAGTGAAAGCTGGTGAGTACTGTTAAGAGAAGTCCGTTGAGTAAGGACTGTTTAGCGCAGACTGATGAGTGAGGACTGTTGATAGAGGATTGTTGAGTGCTGACTGGTGAGTGCTGACTGGTGAGTGAGGACTGGTGAGTGAAGACTGGTGAGCGAGGACTGGTGAGTGAGGACTGGTGAGTGAGGACTGGTGAGTGAGTACCAGTGAGTGAGGACTGGTGACTGAGGACTGTTGAGTGAAAATTGTTGAGTGAGCACTGGTGAGTGACGAATGGTGAGTGACGAATAGTGAGTGAGCACTGGTGAATGAGGACTGGTGAGTGAGGACTGGTGAATGAGGACTGGTGAGTGAGGACTGGTGAGTGAGGACTGGTGAGTGAGGAATGGTGGGTGTATTGTCTTGTTTGTTACATATGTTTAGGATGTCTCAGGAAAGGATGCAGTCGGAAAACAGTGAGTGTCAAAAGTGTCCTCGCGCATGCTTTATTTTCCATAGTTTGGTTTGTGTCCTTGACCTTTACGACATTTAGCGAATCATAACAAAGGGAGCAGATGGTACATACCCCGTTTTAAGCACATGAGTATATGCATACAAGTATATCAAGGCAAAATGTAGTACACACTTTAAAATGTAATGCTACAAATAAAATGTTCAATATGGGTTTTTTCTAGTGTCTTCTGAAAATAAAAATGTCTTTGTCATTGTTCTTTGGCAATAAATGACTATACTTTGGCAAGCAATCAGCTGTCACATGCTGGACTAGTAATACACAATTGAAGAGAGAGGCTGGTTTCCTTCTGTAGCTTTATTACACTTCTGTTACTGTTGGCTGACCAGAGAGTACTGACCCACCTGTGTGTGTGGGAGCAGCATGTGGGGGAGGGGGGACTGTTGCCAGGGGCAAAATGCCCTCCCCCACACTGGTCAGCAGGGCCCAGGAAGGTGGGTTTATATAAGGATATCTGATGGATATGATTGATATGATAAATTGGATACTAACAATACATCAAATTCTTTTGATCATGGCTCAGTGTCTCTTTAGCACTTCGTGTAAAGTCCTTAATCTGAAAGGAAATGGCTTTGTTAACTTTAAACACAATACAAGAACATATTAATGTTCAGTGTCATAGCACCACAGATAAGTCTGATAGTTAGAATGATGGTATTAGTCTGTATATCTGGATGGCATCTTAACCACCCTACCCAATCTAGTAGTACGCGGAGGCGTAGCTGGCTTTGGGCTGGGGTATGGCATGCTGGTTGTACTTCTGTGCCTGATTTGGTCGCACCCGGACAGATGTAGTTGGTTCCTTGGTGGGACAGCCCAGCCTTGTACAGAGCTTTTGCAACATACAAAGCTCTGCAGTGGATAGGCCACCATCTAGGGGTGGGGCCCTGTAATTGAGAAGTGCTAAGTATGGGTCTTCTCCTTCCTCCATTGATTTTTTTTAGCAGTCTTTTGATGATTTGCACACCTTCCTCTGCCAGGCAGTTGGACTGAGGGTATCCGGGGCTCGATGTGAGATGTTCAAACCCATATTTCTCAGCCATATCCTTGAACTTTTAGCAGTCATATTGCCTGGGATTGTCAGACATAACAATTTTGGGGAGTCCATGCATAGCAAACACAGACTTCATGTGAGCTACTGTTCTGGTAGCTATGGGTTTAATATGGTGTTATGTATGGTTAATAATTACTTAAATACGTAAGATGGGGAGGAAGGTATGAAGTCTATACGTATACACCTAGAAGTACTACGTGGGACGTAGTGACGTCTGGTGAAAGACTAGCTTAACTTAATTAAACCTTATGTATCTCCTGGCGCCACCTAGCGGTGACTTCAGGAACTACTGAAATATTCCTATATCATAATTACGGCACGTAGTGTCCAAGAAGAGAAGTACGGAATTGACTTAATTAAACTATATCAACAGTGGCGACACCTGACAAATGACCGCAACATGACTATCATGGACGAGGACAAGGATTGAAGTATGTTTGATAAGTCTTTTAATAATTCAAACGTTTCACACTTAAATAGGCATGGCAAATGGTATCAAAGATGTATCATAAACTCAGTATGATATGACAATGTTCATACGTATTGCAACATTAAGAAGTCCGATGATTTGTCAGACACCAGAGTCATAGTGGAACAGGACTTCACTGGGTGTCTGAATAAACCACGTAATTCTGTGGAGAATGTTCAAACTATTGATCTTATAACTTCTTAATACAATGTTCGTTGTATGATTTAAAGAGTGTAGAACATCACACAAGGTGATACGAGATGATCAGTCCATACTAATAACCAACATAAGCAATACTATGTAATTGCAGCATAACTCACCAGATATGAATGTCCGAAGTGAACTCCCAAAATTCCTATATCTCAAATAGATCACGAATCCAATTCGTGGAGAAGTTGGAGGAAATGCTAACGAAGTCCAATCACTTAATTAAGTGATAATGTTCAAGTCAGAACATTGTAAGTTTGAAAGATTCCTATGTAAGTCCAATTCAATATGTGTGTACTTGGAGAGTCCCGATCCAAGACCTTTCACAATCCAAAGGCCGCTAAGTAAGTTGCCTTAGCTGATCCTATCTGATATAATTTCAATGCTGCATCCGCGCACTTCTGCCGGTATCCGGAGCCAAACAGAACGCGTCCGGACTGCAGACGATGGTGATGGAGACTGACGATACAGTCAGCTCGGGAGCAGATCAAAAATGAGCTTTTTCTAAAGGATCATGGGAAATTTGGAATGAATCTCGTTTTGAGTTCACGTAGGTTCGAGACACACCAGGTTATGTTAATGCTGCAGGGAATCCGGGAATACCCTGAGATGGGCTTCCCCAGGGAACTCCAGAGGCGACCCTCAGTCGTCATAGTGACGTCAGAGGGTCTATTCCCAGAAGCGCGGTGTTCCCCAAAGACCAGCTAGTAGTACTAGGCAACATCGCTTCTCTCATGGCTATCTACCTTAAAGTATACTCTGCCTATAATGTGTCTTGGTAGACAGTCATGATTAATACTTTCTCATATCATGTTTAACACTAACACTCGATGTAATGTCAGCACCTAACACTAACACTTTATCATGACACTAGATATCATATACACATACGTAATATCAATGTGTCATCGTATACAACAAACCATACGTATACTTCAATATTCATACGTATATTACATTTTACATTATATTTTCAATATTTGATAAATCATCATTTTAATACATTTCAACAATCTTTCATTTCCAAAATAACTATATATTGCGTATAACTTTGGTTATAGCACACTACCACAGTTTCAGCCTTGGTGTTTCCCAGCAGTGCAACCTCTGGGTAGTTACTGGGATAGATGTTTGAGAGACGAATGCGTCTGTGGTGCGTGTCAACACGACCACAAGTAATCCTAAGTATGTTTTTCCCTCTGCATTACAACTCGTGATGTATGCAGGAATCACAAAATTTTTTAGACTTTCCAAACGGAAAAAACCTGAAAAATTGCGCATATAGTTACTGGGATAGTCTATGACAAGTAGATAGTCTTGTCCTTTCAGATGGAACAGATCAGTACCAATTTTACCCAACGGCTTAGTTGGTTTCTCAAGTTCAATGATTCGTTCCTTTTGCTGTTGGTAGCGGTACTTCTGGCACACTGCGCATTCCCCAACTTAAGCTTCAATGTCATGTCAATGTCATGGTGGGCCAGAACAGGATTTCCCGGGCCCTCCTCTTGCACTTCACAATACCCAAGTGTCCTACATGTATCAGCTTGAGCATTTCAGGGCGCATTGCTAGCAGTACAATGATGCATTCCCCTTTTTGGATTACTCCTCTTATCTCCGTGATTTCATCTCTGAATGGGAAGTAGGGATCCTTCTTTTATGTAGCGACCCATCCATTGCGGACATTTTGCAGCAGTCGGCACATGTTGTCGTCTTTAAGAGTCTCTTGTGCAAACTGCATCCACATCTTGTCACTTACTGGTAGACCGGTCAGTACACCTTCAGCCTGTTCCTTTAGGAGTTTCTTGATCCTAGGTGATGCATCTCCAATTGGCTTCTTCTGGATAGATATGAGAGGCTTGTGGTCAGTTTCTAAGGTGATATGCCTTCCAGAGACATACTTGTCGAACCCCTCGCATCCAAACACCAGACCCAGCGACTCCTTTTCAATAGCTGCATGCCTCTGTTCTGCTTCAGTCAGTGATTTTGAGGCATATGCCACTTGGTGCCACTCATCATCATATGCTTGTAATAGCACTGCACCTTAGATGCGTCTATTGCTACCTTTGTGGCGCACTTCATGTTGTAGTGCTTTAACACTGGTGCCATAACTAATAGCTTCTTCAGTTCATCGAATTCCTTCTGGTGTTCAAGTCCCCAGCTCCAGGTGCTCTTTTCTTCAAGCAGACTGCGCAGTGACTTTGTTCTGCTTGACAGGTGAGGGATTAACTTTCCCATGTAGTTTATCATCCTGAGGAATCATTGGATATCTGTTTTGCAGGTCGGCATCGGCATGTTGGTCACTGCCCTGACCTTTTCGGGGTCAGGCTGTACTCCATATGCAGACAGAATTTCTCTGAGATATGAGATTTTCTGCCCCCTGAATTCACATTTTCCGAGGTTCAACTTTAGGTTGTGTTGATGAGCTCTGTCTAGAACTTGGCATAGCCTTCCATCATGTTCTTCAACCGATGACCCCCATACATTCAGGTCGTCGATGTACACACTGACGCTGTCGAGATCGTCAGAGAGTTGGCTTACTGTGCGATGGAATACTTCTGAAGCTGAAGTGATTCCATATGGCAGTCTCTTGTAAGCATATCTGCAAAACAGAGTATTGAATGTGCATAGTTTTTTACTTTCCTCCTCAAGTTCTATCTGCCAGAAAACCATTTTGGCATCTAGCTTCGAGAAGTACTTGGCATTGGCCATCACACTGGTGAGCTCCACTTTAACTGGGATAGGGTAGTGTTCCCTCATGATGTTCTTGTTTAGAGTGTGGGGATCCAAATACACCCTGACTTCTTGCAGGCCACCACACTACTGCTTACCCACTCAGTTGGCTCTTCCATTTTCTTGATCAAGTTCAACTCCTCCATTTTCTGTAGCTCTTTTTTCAAGTCCTCTTTTATAGCAACTGCAACTCTGTGGTTTGCGTGATCATGGGGATGGCTCCCTCCTTCAGCCTGATTGTGTGTTTCATGGGGAGGCATCCGATTCCTGTGAAGACATTGCATACTGCTCCTGTATGACTTTATCCAAGTCCTCATCAAATTGCATGCTGTTTAAACCTTGCACACATTTCACAAGCCCAGGTTCCTCACTGGTTACGAGACCAATCATCGGCTGGAGATTCACAACAATGAATGACGTGTTCAAAGTTTTGTCCTTGTATTTCAGCTCCACAGTGCATGTACCCCTGTTTTCTACTGTAGATCCATTATAGGCTCTAAGTTGCACTTTGCTCTTCATGAGCTTGAGATGGTTGTTGATTTTGTTGTAGTGTTCTACCGGTATCAGGTTGACCTGGGCACCAGCACAATTTTAAACCATACCTCATGTCGGTTCTTTCCTCCTCCTGCTACATCACTGATCTCCATATCTATGGTACCATCAAAGAGTTGTTCTTCATCCGAGACTTCAGGCTCCTCTACTGCGTGTACATTCTGTCTGCCTGATGGACGCCAGTCCACACAGCCTCCATTGGTTGGCGTCTTACATACGGGAGAGAAGTCTTCCCATATGCCGGACACTTCTTTGGCGGGTGGCTTGTACCACAGAACATGCATTTCTTCTTGTTTGCACCTGACTGGTTCTGCTGTTGGCCTTTTTAGTTTGTCTTTTTGTTGCTGTTCCTTTTACTCACTGCATGGACCGCTGTTCCTGTGAGTCCACAATCTGTGTACACTGACAGCTGTTTATGGGACACTTTACCAGCTTTACATATGTCAATGGCCTTCTCGTAGCATCCTCCCTCTCACATTGGCATCCTTCACGCCATACACTATCTGATCTCAGATTATGGTGTCTTTTAGATCTCCATAGCTACATGACTTTGCTTTCAGGCGAAGGTCTGTTACAAATGAGTCGAGAGCAATATTTGTCAAACTCTGCCATTACTAGGTCATACTGTAGGTTACACGGAATGGGCTGATGTTGTCCATCACCGCCGCTGCCAGTGCCACCATTCCCTTCACTGTCAGCATTCACGTTAGCATTAGCTGGCGGTGCAGCATCACCAGGTTGAGGCTCAGAAAATTCAAATGGCTTCCTGACCTGCCACAGATAACAGCATGGCAGTCTTTCTATTTGTAACTAGAGTGTCATGGCCATTGGCAAATATATTTAGGATGTCTCAGGAAAGGATGCAGTCGGAAAACAGCATGGTGTCAAAAGTGTCCTCGCGCATGCTTTATTTTCCATAGTTCGGTTTGTGTCCTTGACCTTTACAACATTTAGCGAATCATAACAATGGGAGCAGATGGTACAGTGGGTACTAATAAGTCAGGACTGGTGAGTGAGGACTGGAGAGTAAGAACTGGTGGGCACTAGCTGCATGGAGTTGTCCCCCTGCATTAACTACCATATAAGGAATAGAGTAGACCCAGTAGCCAATGACTGCATTCGGAGCAAACCATGACCTTCCCCCTGACCTCCTAAGATAATGTTTAATAATGCCTTGGGACTGTTGTACAGTCTAAAGTTGACTTAGGGAGTGTTCATTAATTATGGCTGGGGGGGCACAGTTTTTAGGGGAGTCAACTTTTTGGGGGGCATTCCAAGGGGGGGGGGGGCAACATTTTTTGGCATACTTGACCACTTAGCCACAAAGCTTTTTGTCAAAATTTTGACAAATGACTGAATGTAACTGGGTAAAGAAGGTAAGCCTTATGATAAAAAAAGGCCACATCAGTTTAGCCTCCCCTGTGCTTTTGCCGTATTCCGATGGGGGGGAACTTTGATTGCAATCTTGAGGTGGATCTGCCTGCTGGTCTGACACTCCCATAACCCTAATGTCCCGTTTCCAACACTCAAACTACCCTCCCCAGAGTATTTGATATAATTCTGAGCTGTTTAGACTACTCACTGCGGCCTGATCCTCTAACCTTCTATCCCTACACCTACTGGAGGCTCTAGACATTACAAGTGATGCTAGCTAATTGAGAATTGCAATTACATTTCAGTCTAGGTTTTCTTTTTTTTTGCTGTATCAAAGACATCATCACAGTGTGATTACAGTCAAGTTGAATACCTGAGAATAGAATTAAAGATTTATTTCCAGTTTTCAGAAAATAAGGACCCTGATGATTTCTTTTAAAAAAAACTTCAATGTGTAGGAATTAATTATATTAGGCAACAAATCAGTGTTTATGAACAATTTAATAGATAGTAAACACTTAAATTAACATGCAACACTTATGCGATTCTTCGCCTAAGCTATATAATAGGACAGTTTCTTCTGACTTTCACGAACTGTGCACTGGAAGGGGCTAATACCGTTAACCTGTTATGCTTGTACCGTCTGGATCAGCCTGTGATCGTTTGACTCCATGGCAGCAGGATGTCTTGAGGCGATTTCCTATGAAATCACATTAAGTCCCGCGAGAGTGTTGCACTACAAGGGACCAGGGTGCTGTTTAAGAACTTACGAGGGAAAATTGGTCTGGACGATAGGAGAACAGCCGCGAGGGAGGACATTGGGGAGGATCCGGTGTGAATATCGTTTAATAAGGGAGGTCCTGCGTGGACTCTCCCCTCCTTGGTGTAAATTTATCAATATTTATAATATGTTTTCATAATATAATTTTCTTTTATAGGTAGTACAACATATTAGACCTTTTGTGAACATTTGTCACATCTAAAATATAATGTTTTAGTTGAAATACATAATTGAATCGACCACCTCCCCGGTTATCGCTCACTCTTGTCATTGAGCCCAATGTCAGACACACTGTCACTATAGTAAGAGGCCGCACCCACCTACTACGATAAGGTCCCCGATATACCCCAATATGTGCATTGAAATGTGCTCTTGCTACGTGGATAATTCACCAAAATAAAGAAAATCCCCCCAAAAAAGATAATTCTATGTTCCTGTTATAAATAAAAGTTAAATATCACGAAACGTAAGTAGTAGCCTATAATTGATAGTCTTTCACAGCACTAAATTATAATCGTAACTTTTTATAAGCCGAAAATAAAAATGCCCTATAATGAAAACCCTGTATTTTTTAATTGGAGGAAAGCACAAACTTTGCTCTTACAGAAAAAATAATTAGATTAAGTCAAATACAGCTGATGTTAGTGTAACATCTCTACTTTCAAGTGAATGATCGATCCAATGTGTAAAAAATTCCTATATATCCCCCCCCCCCCCTCCCAAATTTTCGGTACCAATATATCTTGTTAATTATTGGCCTGAGATTTACATTGGCTCAGTCACCACATTTTGGTCGATTACACCTGATACCAGCCTATTTATATGAATATATATATATCCCTCCAGGACTCATAGTGTAGCCAAAAGGTTAACAAATATTGTTAATTGTTTGCCTGAAATTTGCATTGGCGCATCTCTTGAATTGTAGCCTGTGTCGGTACTGTGGTCTTCTTTTTATTGCCGCTAAACCCATTCCGACACACTGCGACACACTCTTACAGATAGTTCTATGATTAGAAAATTTAACCTATTTTACTCATGATTATATATCATATTTTACCAGGGACAGAGTACAAGCTCCCTGTACGACACCCCCTGTAGGTGTCGTTTAATTGTCCGTTTTTGGACGACGTAGGACCATGTGGAGGACAATCGTCCACTGGGGGATAAATTTGTTAAACGATATCTCATGCCTCACTATTGATTCTCTCCCTCGTTTGTCCTTCACGAATTCTCCTAACCCTTATTAAACGATATAGGGCCAAGGAGAATCGAACGACCATTTATTTTCTCTCTCGTAAGTTCTTAAACAGCACCCAGCTCCCCAAAGAGTTATGGTATGTATTCAATAACATATTATCATCAAAATAAAATTGATATTTCAAATATGTTGCTTTACACAGCACTTAGTTTTCTGATTTTATCTCTGACACGAAGACATGGAAATGATATCATGTTTATAATAGGTAACTATGTATTTTGTGCAATTCTTAATCTGATAATACCGCTTTTGTTGTATAGAGATTTAAATCAATTTTTCAATTATTTCATTAGTTAGTATTTATGATATCGTTACATGTTGAGTCCAACGAACAGGTAGATAGATTTTAATTTTTTTTATAGAATATATCTGAGAAAAAGTTAAATTCAAATTCTATTATTACAGACAAAAGCCACTGCAGAGGCTCTCCGAGCCCAGAAGAGGGAATCTGGGCAAGCTGTTGATGACACGAGCAACGACAATTTGGACTGGCCCGTACCCCTCACACAGTACAAAGAGGCAAAGAAAAATAGTGACTCAGAGGAAGAGCCTGCAGCATGCGATGACAAATCATTTATGAATGGTGAAGTTGAATCTACGTCCAAAGTCAAGTCGACTACGGTTAAATCAACCAACAGTGGCATGTCCGTTTCAAAATAAACATGTCTGGTCACTGTTGCTGCCACTGTTGTGTCTGAGTATGCGAGAGGGTATACCCTCTCACTTCCATGGTCATAGTGTGTCCACAGAGTAAAAATAGATATCTCTCTACTCTGTGGTGAGTCACAGAGGTGAGAGCTGTGGTCACAGTCTAACTCACTGTGCATATGTAGAAGATTTTCATCCACTTTCCGTAAGAATTAAGCAATGAAACTTTAACACGAGTAAGGGATACAGATGACCTATGATCCATTCAAATCTGAAGTAGATCGGCTGATAACAGCGTTTGAATTTGAAGCATCGGGCTAATCGATCGAAAACGGACTAATTCCTCAGACATCTTTATTTCCCCACCACAATTATTGTAAAGATTTATAATAAGATTTTCGATAATGGATGTGTTTGTGGATGAGCTATAATATGGGTTCCACTGGCATTTGAGGCAAAATGTGTGTCAGAAATATAAACTTATTCATCGTTTTCCTCATGTCCTTAGCATTTTATTAGTCTTAAACCTGGCGCTGCTATGTTAATTATTAGCTCGGGCAAACCTCTGAGGCGGGCCGATATTACTCGTATTCTGCAGTCTGCGCTTGGCTGTGGGGGATATGAGGGAGGGAGGTGGAAGTAGAGCGCAGGATCTCTGCTGGGAGAGTGGAACCACTGCAAACTCACACGGTAAACCTCGATAAATGTCGTGAGTTAGTGTATTCTGGGACAGACAGGGGCCAGCATAGCGAGACTTGTCCTGTCTTTTTCCGCTATGCTGTCCCAAACTAGGGACACTTCCACAACAGTGAACTGACACACCACCCCAACAGTGACATGCCTTATGAAAAGAGACTTAAATTTTTCTGCTATTCCTGCCACTATTGGTGTCACTATTCATGTCACTAATGGGCTAGTGACGGCCTTCTATTGTAACGGGCCCCAGGAAGGTGCTATATAGTAATGACGATCGTCAATAGTGACCGTTTCTGTTGCATAGTCGAATTATCATACCTGCGCATGCATGGCACGCCAACGATGGCGAGTGTAATCACGGACAATTAAACGACACGTACAGGGGGTGTCGTACAGGGAGCTTGTACCTCTGTCTCTGGTAAAATATGTTTACCGGAAGAGAAACGTAAGACTTGCGGAGACCAGCGGATATAAGCGGATATAAACGGAAAAATTACGGTAAAGGAACGGAGGTATTTCTTGTGTTACGGTTGTGTTACGGTTGTGTTACGGAAGCATTACGGAGAGCTTTCTCACTAGATATACAGGTAGGGATGTGCTACATCCTACATCCTACATCATTACATCCTACTTCCCTACATCCTACATCACTACATCCTACATCACTACATCCTACATACCCACATCCTACATCCTACATCCCACATCCCCACATCCTACATTCCTACATCCCTACATCTTACATCCCCAGATCCTACATCACTAAATCCTACGTCACTACATCCTACATCACTACATCACTGCATCCTACATCACTACATCCTACATCCTACATCCTACATCCTACATCACTACATCCTACATCCCTACATCACTACATCCTACATCACAACATCACTACATTCTACATCACTACATCACTACATCCCTACATCCTACATCCTACATCACTACATCACTACATCACTACATCCTACATCACTACATCCTACATCCTACATCCCTACATTCTACATCACTACATCCTACATCCCTACATCCTTACATCCCTACATCCTATATCCCTACATTATCTCACCCCGGTATTTTTCTCCATAGGTTTAACATTAGGAACTCCACGGCCGTGAGGTTCGTGTACCCAATACTCAATGGCTAATTTGGTGATCCATTTTATCAATAAATAATGTTATACGGGGTGAGATAAAATCAGAAACCCACTCGAAGAAAATAACTTGGTCTGCACTCCGCCTCGTTTGACCACAGAGTAATTCACTCAGCTTCGCTTCGTGAATTACTCTGCAGTCAAACTCGGTGGAGTACGGACCAAGCTATTTTCATCTCGTGGGTTTCCTTTTAATTCCCACATCCTACATCCCCACATCCTACATCCCCACATCCTACATCCCTACATCCTATATCCCTACATCCTACATCACTTCATCCTACATCCTACATCCCTACATCCCTACATCCCCACATCCTACATCAATACATCACTACATCACAACATCCTACATCACTACATCCACATATCCACATATCCCCACATCCCCACATCCTACATCACTACATCACTACATCCACATAGTGATGTAGGATGAAGGATGTGTGGATGTGTGGATTTTGGATGTAGTGATGCAGTGATGTAATGATGTAGGATGTAGTGATGTAGGATGTAGTTATGTAGGGATGTAGGATGTAGTGATGTAGTGGTGTAGGATGTGTGGATTTTGGATGTAGTGATGCAGTGATGTAATGAGGTAGGATGTAGTGATGTAGGATGTAAAATGTAGTGATGTAGGGATGTAGGATGTAGTGATGTAGTGATGTAGGATGTGTGGATTTTGGATGTAGTGATGCAATGATGTAGGATGTAGTGATGTAGGATGTAGTTATGTAGGGATGTAGGATGTAGTGATGTAGTGGTGTAGGATGTGTGGATTTTGGATGTAGTGATGCAGTGATGTAATGAGGTAGGATGTAGTGATGTAGTTATGTAGGGATGTAGGATGTAGTGATGTAGTGGTGTAGGATGTGTGGATTTTGGATGTAGTGATGCAATGATGTAATGATGTAGGATGTAGTGATGTAGGATGTTGGGATGTAGTGGTGTAGGATGTTGGGATGTAGGATGTCGTGATGTAGGGGTGTAGGATATAGGGATATATGGATGTAGGGATCTATGGATATATGGATGTAGGGATGTAGGATGTAGGGATGTAGGATATATGCTTCCGTAAAGTTTCCGCAAGCTTTCCGTTACTCTTCCGTAAATATCCGTAACTCTTCCACAATTTAACGTTAATCTTCCGTTTGCGTCCGTAACTCTTCCATACGGGGTGTGCGCTTACACAGGGTGTCCGCATACACCGGGTTAAATAAAACATCTAACAGAGGAGGAAATTTCCATTCCGAGCAAAAGTGTCCGCTTACGTGGGGTGTCCGTTAGGCTGGGTTCTACAGTATAGATATATATATGTATATGCTTCCGTAAAGTATATATATATATATATTCATTGGGTCTATGGGGAACATTTCTTGTCGGGTTCCTATCGGGGTATATTGGGGACCTTATTGTAGTAGGTGGGTGCGGCCTCTCACTATAGTGACAGTGTGTCTGACATTGAGCTCAATGACAAGAGTGAGCGATAACCAGGGAGATGGTCGATTCGATTATTTATTTTGATTAAAACATATTTGAGATGTGACAACTGTCCAGGAAAGGTCTAATATCTTGTACTACCTAGAAAAGATAATTCTGAAAATATATCATAAATATTAATAAATCTTATCGAAAAGTTGATTTTATATTCTCCTATATATCACAGAAGTATCCACGGAAGTAGCCGCAGGACTGAATACACTGGTGCCCTGCCATGTCCGACGCTGATCTCCTTCCACAGACGATCTGGGTCAAAGTTAGGAGAATTTACAGCAAGGAGAGGAGAGTGCACGCAGGATCTCCCTTATTAAACGATACTCACACCGGATCCTCCCCAGTGTCCTCCCTCGCGGCTGGTCTCCTATCATCCAGACCAATTTTCCCTCGTAACTTCTTAAACAGCACCCTGGATCTGCAGAAAAAATCGCGAAAAATCTGTGGCATGCGGTTTGTCTGAATACCTCACCAATCGACCACACTCAGAATTATGTCCGTTCCCGCCTGCTGGATTCTACACAGGTTCCTGTGCATCATCCGCGTCAGGGCATCACCACGCATCTTCGATGCCACAGGCAGCCACCTAGGCTTCACGCTCCGTGTTCCAGGCCCGCGAGGCCTGTGCGGTCCATAACTATCAAAAATGTCCATAACTATCAAAAATGACTTGGTTTGAGACTTATGGACATTCGTCATGTCCATAACTATCAAAATGTCCATAAGTATAAAAAAATGTCCATAACTATCAAAACCTGCTTAAACAAATGCGATACCCATTTGCGTTACATTGAGTTACTCAAACCACATTACGCTACCTAAGAAAACGTTACTGATCTGGTATCATTACAGTTATCGCGTTACCGTCACGATTCTAACCCCGTTATCATGTTACCATTACTGCATTACTGTTCTAACCGGGTTACCATTCTCACCCCATAACAGCATACCGTTACCATTCTAACCCAGTTACCGTGTTACCATACTAACCACATTATGCGTTACCGCTCTAACCGCGCTACATTCTAACCGCGTAACGCGTTACCATTCTAACCGCGTTACATTCTAACCGCGTTACGCGTTACCGTTCTAACCGCGTTACATACTAACCGCGTTACGCGTTACCGTTCTAACCGCCTTACATTCTAACCGCGTTATGCGTTACCATTCTAACCACTTTACATACTAACCCCTTTACGCGTTACCGTGCTAATCATAGAAACGTGGTCAACTGCAATGGTACCAGAGACGGACGATTACTACGTTAATAATGGTCGTAGAAACACGAAATAAAAAACAGAGGATAGGTTTCAACCCCCCACACACATCGGAGATTTTTTTATTTTTTATTTTTCAAGATTGCAATTTTTTAACTATACATAATAAACCGGTACGGTATAGACTTGCATAGGCTTACATATTACACTTGTACACATAATACATATTCAATACCTACCAGCTCATAACCCTTCTCATAACTTATCGATGTCAATATAAGGAACAATTATAACTACAAATCACACTTACAACTATGATTAAAAATGATTCAATTATATTTGTTGGAATTTCCTCCACCATACTGCCCCTCCACCATACTGCCCCTCGACTATACTGTCCCTCCACCATACTGCCTCTCCACCATACTGCCCTTTTACTACACTGCCCCTCCACAATACTGCCCCTCTATCATACTGCCCCTCCACCATGCTGCCCCTCTCCCATACTGCCCCTCTACTATACTGCCCCTCCACCATACTGCCCCTCCACCATACTGTCCCTCCGCCATACTGCCCCTCTACTTTATTTCCCCTCCACCATACAGCCCCTCCACCATACTGCCCCTCCACCAAACTGTCCCTCTACCATACTTTCCCTTAACCATACTGCCCCTCTACCATACCTTCCTTTAACCATACTGCCCCTCCACCATGCTGCCCCTCCACCATACTGCCCCTTTCCCACACTGCCCCTCCACCATACTGCCCCTCTACTACACTGCCCCTCCACCATACTGCCCCTCTCCCATACTGCCCCTCTACTACACTGCTCCTCCACCATACTGCCCCTCCACCATACTGTCCCTCCACCATACTGCCCCTCTCCAATACTGCCCCTCTACTACACTGCCCCTCCACCATACTGTCCCTCAACCATACTGCCTCTTTCCCACACTGCCCCTCCACCATACTGCCCCTTCACCATGCTGCCCCTCCACCATACTGCCCCTCCACCATACTGTCCCTCAACCATACTGCCCCTCCACCATACTGCCCCTTTCCCATACTGCCCCTCTACTACACTGCCCCTCCACCAAACTGTCCCTCCACCATACTGCCCCTCCATCATACGACCCCTCCACCATACTGCCCCTCCACCATACTGCCCCTCCACCATACTGTCCCTCCGCCATACTGCCCCTCCACTATATTGCCCCTCCACCATACTGCCCCTCCACCATACTCCCCCTCCACTATATTACCCCTCCACCATACTGCCCCTCCACCATACTGCCCCTCTCCAATACTGCCCCTCTACTACACTGCCCCTCCACCATACTGTCCCTCAACCATACTGCCTCTTTCCCACACTGCCCCTCCACCATACTGCCCCTTCACCATGCTGCCCCTCCACCATACTGCCCCTCCACCATACTGTCCCTCAACCATACTGTCCCTCCACCATACTGCCCCTTTCCCATACTGCCCCTCTACTACACTGCCCCTCCACCAAACTGTCCCTCCACCATACTGCCCCTCCATCATACGACCCCTCCACTATACTGCCCCTTTTCCACACTACCCCTCCACCATACTGCCCCTCTACTACACTGCCCCTCCACCATACTGACCCTCTCCCATACTGCCCCTCTACTACACTGCCCCTTCACTATACTGCCCCTCCACTATACTGTCCCTCCACCATACTGACCCTCTCCAATACTGCCCCTCTACTACACTGCCCCTCCACCATACTGTCCCTCAACCATACTGTCCCTCAACCATACTGCCCCTCCACCATACTGTCCCTCAACCATACTGCCCCTCCACCATACTGCCCCTTTCCCATACTGCCCCTCTACTACACTGCCCCTTCACCGTACTGCCCCTCCACCATACTGTCCCTCCAACATACTGCCCCTCTCCAATACTGCCCCTCTACTACACTGCCCCTCCAGAATACTGTCCCTCAACCATACTGCCCCTTTCCAAAACTGCCCCTCCATCATACTGCCCCTCCACTGTACTGTCCCTCCACCATACTGTCTCGACACCATACTAACCCTCTACCAAACAACCCCTCCACCATACTGCCCCTCCACCATACTGTCCCTCAACCATACTGCCCATCCACCATACTGTCTCTTAACCATTCTGCCCCTCCACCATACTGTCCCTCAACCATACTGTCCTCTACCATACTGCCCCTCTACTATACTGCCCCTCTACTACATTGCCCCTCCACCATACTGCCCCTCCACCATGCAACCCCTCAATCATACTGCCCCTCCACCAAGCTCCCCCTCCACCATGCTGCCCTTCCACCATGCTGCCCCTCCATCATACTGCCCCTCCACCATACTGACCATCTATCATACTGCCCCTCCACCATACTGTCACACCACCATACTCCACCATACTCCACCATGCTATCATACTGCCCTCAACCATACTACCCCTTTCCCATACTGCCCCTCTACTACACCGCTCCTCAACTATACTGCCGCTCCACCATACTGCTCCTCTCCCATACTGCCCCTCCACCATACTGCCCCTTTCCCATACTGCCCCTCCACTTTACTGCCCCTTCGCCATACTGCCCCTCTACCATACTGCCCCTACATTATACTTCCCTACATCCTACATCCCTACATCCTACATCCCCACATATCCACATCTATACATCCTACATCCCTACAGCCTACATCCCCACATCTCCACATCCAATTATCCTACATCCCTACAGCTTACATCCCCACATCTCCACATCCCCACATGTAGGGATATTCACACATCCTACTTCCCCACATCCTAACATCCCTACATCATTACATCTATACATCCCCACATTCTACTTCCCAACATCCCACATCCCCAGATTTCCACATCTATACATCCTACATCCCCACATCTCCACATCCATACATCCCCACATTACGTGGGGATGTATGGATATATGCATGTGGGGATGTAGGATTTAGGAATGTAGGATGTATGCATATGGAGATGTGGGGATGTAGGATGTATAGATGTGGAGATGAAGGGATGTATGATGTAGGGATGTGGGAATGTAGGATGTGGGAAGTAGGATGTAGGGATGTAATGATGTGGGGATGTATGGATGTAGTGATGTATGGATGTGGAGATGTGGGGATGTAGGATGTATAGATGTGGAGATGTAGGGATGTGGGGATGTGGGCAGTAGGATGTGGGGATGTATGGATGTACTGATGTAGGGATGTTGGGATGTAGTGATTTAGGGATGTGCAGATGTAGGGATGTGGGAAAGTAGGATATAGGATACATGGATGTGGAGATGTAGGATGTGGGGATGTAGGATGTAGGGATGTGGGGATGTAGGATGTAGGATGTAGGGATATGGGGATGTAGCATGTGGGGATGTAGGCATGTAGGGATGTGGGGATGTAGGCATGTAGGGATGTGGGAAAGTAGGATGTAGGGATGTAGGATGTATGGATGTGGAGATGTAGGATGTAGGGTAGCATAGTGGAGGGGCAGTATGGTAGAGGGGCAGTATGGTGGAGGGGCAGTATAGTGGAGGGGCAGTCTAGTAGAGGGGCAGTATAGGAAAGGGGCAGTATGGTGGAGGGACAGTATGATAAAGGGGCAGTATGGTAGAGGGACAGTATGGTGGAGGGGCATTATGATTGAGGGGCAGTATGGTGGAGGGCCGGTTTGATGGAGGGGCAGCATGGTGGAGGGGCAGTATGGGACAGGGGCAGTATGGTCGAGGGGCAGTATAGTGGAGGGGCAGTGTAGTACTTAGAGGGGCAATAAGGGAAAGGGGCAGTATTGTGTAGTACTTAGAGGGCCAATATGGGAAAGGGGCAGTATTGTGTAGTACTTAGAAGGGCAATATGGGAAAGGGGCAGTATTGTGTAGGGGCAGTATGGGAGAGGGGAAGTATAGTGGAGGGACAATATGGTGGAGGGGCAGTATGATAGAGGGGCAGTATGTTGGAGGGACAATATGGTGGAGGGGCAGTATGATAGACGGGCAGTATGGTGGAGGGACAGTATGGTGGAGGGGCAGCATGGTGGAGGGGCAGTATGGTGGAGGGGCAGCATGGTGTCCAGAGGGGCAGTATGGTGGAGGGGCAGCATGGTCTCCAGAGGGGCAGTATGGTGGAGAGCAATATAGTAGAGGGGCAGTATGGCGGAGGGACAGTATGATGGAGGGGCAGTATGGGAGAGGGGCAGTATAGTGAGGGGCAGTATGGGAGAGGGGCAGTATGGTGGAGGGACAGTATAGTCGAGGGGCAGTATGGTGGAGGGGCAGTGTAGTAGAGGGGCATTATAGTAGAGTGGCAGTATGGTTAAGGGACAGTATGGTTGAGGGACAGTATGGTGGAGGGGCACTATGGTTAAGGGACAGTATGGTGGAGGGGCAGTATGGTTGAGGAACAGTATGGTGGAGGGGCAGTATGGTTGAGGGACAGTATGGTGGAGGGGCAGTATGGTGGCGGGGTTGTTTGGTAGAGGGTTAGTATGGTGGAGAGACAGTATGGTGGAGGGACAGTATGGTGGAGGGTAAGTATAGTGGAGGGGCAGTATGGTTGAGGGACAGTATGGTGGAGGGGCAGTATGGTGGAGGGACAGCATAGGTGGCAGATGGGCCGCACAGTGGTAACGATAACGCGATAACGCGATATGACCTTAACAAGTTAGAATGGTAATGTGGTAATGTAGTAATGGTAACAAGATTAAGATGTAATGCAGATAGATAACACGGTAATGGGCTTTACCATGGTAACATGGTAAGGCCTGGCGTCCACCTACTACGATATGGCACCGATATGGTCTACGATTCACCTCCTGATAGAAATAAAAAATTGACCACGTTTCCACGATTAGCACGGTAACGCGTAAGGGGGTTAGTATGTAACGCGGTTAGAACGGTAACGCGTAACGCAGTTAGAATGTAACGCGGTTAGAACGGTAACGCGTAACGCGGTTAGTATGTAACGCGGTTAGAACGGTAACGCGTAACGCGGTTAGAATGCAGCGCGGTTAGAACGGTAACGCGTAACGCGGTTAGTATGGTAACGCGGTTAGAACGGTAACGCATAACGGGGTTAGTATGGTAAAGCGTAACAGGGTTAGTATGGTAATGCGGTAACTGTGATGCAGTAACAGGGTTTGGATGCTAACACGGTTAGAAGTGTAATACTGTAACGAGGTTAGATTGGTAATGCAGTAACGGTAACGTGGTAACGATAACGCGATAACGGGGTTAGGATGTAATGTGGTCATAAATATAACGCATTCTTAGGTAGCGTAACGCAATTATAGAATGTAACGCGATTTGATCGGTAATGTTTTCTTAGGTAGCGTAACGCGGTTGAATGGTAACGGGAAGTAACGCTATGTAACGCAAATGCGGTAACACATTTTTCAACCAGGTTTTGATAGTTATGGACATTTTTTGATACTTATGGACATTTTGATAGTTATGGACATGACGAATGTCCATAAGTCTCAAACCAAGTCATTTTTGATAGTTATGGACATTTTTGATAGTTATGGACCGCACAAGGCCCGCCAACATGCTGCAGGCCTCCTCAGCATGCCTCAGGCCTACTCACTAGCCTATTTATAGAATTCGGGTTGGGGTCTCAATTCAAGCGCTGCTGCCAGGCTTAGGAGAAGCTGGTAAGCGCTACTGTTTGTTTTCTCCGATAATTGTAAATAATGTGTACCCTGGTACATAGAAGACTGGATCATACCATAACTGTACCGACACATCCAGCTGCCACATCGGGTTACTAAACCTCAATCCCCAGCTGTCACCCCTATATTTAGACACTTCGGCTCCATAATTGCCTTGTGCTCTAGGTTGAGGTTGTTGGTGCCACCCCAACATACGTCCAAAACCGCTACCTCCACGTCACAGAGCAAGCAAGCACCACCCCCTGGTCACCTCCAAGGGGAGGAACTGCCCACGCAACTTCTACGATACTCGGATCACCTCTTCCATACTCGGATCACCTCTCCGAAGCCCCTGGATTAGGGACCACGGGGGGGGGGGGGACCCTTCTTGGTCGGATTTTGGAAACCTGCTAAATTCAGTTTTGAACCTGGGATAAAACACGCAAAAAAAAATTTCCGAATAATACTTCTTTGTATATTTTATGTTACTCACCTACTAAGTACGTTCCAGAAAAATATTATTCCAACAAAATCAGATCAATGGTTTAGATTTGAGAGCCTTTTGAAGTTGTGTATAATACTGCATGTTGTCCAACCCCCTAAATTTCAAGAAATGTTATAAATGCTTATAACTTAAGAATGACTACTATTATACGGTGACACACATTATATTTTATCAAAAATACCTTTTTCATATACAGTAAAACCCCTCTTAAGGGGACACCCTCCGTTCCGGGCCAACTGGCCCCTTAAGCGGGGTGTCCCCTTAAGCGGGGTTTTCAAGATGCCAGTGGTTATACAATAGAGAATACCTACATAAATGAAGGAAATGATGGTTATTAGGTTAAAAGGTTTATTAATAGATAAGCAAATAAATATAAATTATACAATATAAATGAATAAAAAATTAATATAAATGTACAAAAAATAAAAATAAATAGATAAAAGAGGTTGAAGATGGATATGCATTCTTTGTGAAATTTGCTCCTTTTTACACCCCCGGTCAATGCCCCCCCCCCCCCCCTGTAACTTCTGAGAGAATTCAGCAGCCCTATAAGAGACTCACCGTGAGCCGCCCAGAGCCGCAACGGCTCACTGAATACCGTACCTTCAAAGCCCCCAGCCTTCCCTGTGTCGCCCACCGCTAACCTGTAAGCGGACCTCTTATCTGGCACCTTCAGCAGGCGTGAAAATCGGCCATACTAATATCCGCTCACAGTCCACTCACAGTCTGTTCCGTACAAACTGGCACCATAAACTTGGATTTTCAGTGTTTTTGATATGATGTCCCTCGAAACTGTCCCCTTAAGCGGGGTTTTTAAGCATTTCTGTACCGAAAAACTGTCCCCTAAAGCGGGGTGTCCCCTTAAGCGGGGTGTCCCCTTAAGCGGGGTTAAAATAAACTCTTAATAGAGGGGAAAATTTTCGTTCCGAGCAAATTGTCCCCTAAAGCGGGGTGTCCCCTTAAGAGGGGTGTCCCGGAAGAGGGGTTTTACTGTATTAGATTTAAAAGAAAAGCTCTAAACCATATTTGGGGTGTTGGGCAACACAGGGGTGTCGGACAACACAAGGGGTGTCGGACAAAACGTTAATAGAATTACTCAGAACAATGAGAAAAATAATATTTGAGGCTATAATACTTTATATTTTTAATGAAATGATAATAAGCTATATTTCACAAAGCAAACCACTCAATTACTGATAAAAAAACAACCCCAAAATCATAACTTGTAAAACAGCGTGTTGTCCGACACCCCGGGGTGTCGGACAACACGTGTTAAGTTTTTGAACAATAAAAAGTATATTTTCTTATTTAGAAAAAAACCAACCTGGGTATTCATGAGTGGTAGGGGTACTTAACATAACCAATGATATTTATTATTCTATTATGATTATTTTTTCTTTTACACATCCTTTAGAAGTGTGTTGTCCAACAACCCATGTTTTTGAAAAAATATCATCATGGGATCATAATGTTCTGATATCAGGATGGATAATCCGATTGTGTTGAAACTTTCAGGTATCACAGTCAGGATTCTGGTCAACATTGTACAATAAAGAAAAAATAATTTCTCACTATATATCTCATTAGTATTTTCCTCTGAAAGTCGGTGTCTTGAACAACATACTCTATGGGTCTCTATGTTGGAAAATTTGAAGGTCCTGGATAGTTTTTACCATTTTAATATTTTTTCAATCTTTTACCAATTTTCAAAATTATATTGTCTACACTTCTCATGACATATGCTTTAAACATGTTAATAAATACAATTTGCTCGAAATTGTGTCTCCCAGATTTTGAACAAAGCAAAAATCAATAGAAAAACACAGTTTTTGTTGATTTTCGGAAGGAAAAATTCCTCAGAGCTCTACAAAACCCTATGTTGGAAAGAAAGATTATCAAAAGATACACCAAATAATTTCATTTTTACATTCATGAGATACGTTTATACAACATGAACCTTGAATAAGCTTATTTTGGCAATTTAGCAGGTTTTAAAAAATCCCACCCTTCTACCCTCGCCTCCCCACAAGTCTCCAGTGTCCTCCTCAGTGCTGTGCTTAACACTGCACACGTCACTAGATGGGCTCCACACTCTCCTTTTTCTTCACCACTTAAATGACGTATGTTGTTTGAAAATCGTGTACCTGTATGTGAAACCCTACGTCAATAAACAAATATTAAAAAAAAAAAAAAAAATCACGTGTCATCTCCTTCATCAACTGTGTGCGTTAGCAGACAGGCTCACAGTGGGACTCATCTTCAAATCAGCGGCTCTCATCGCTTTTTATTCGCTATTGCGGGTGGAACGAGGCAACCTATGCATCAGGATTACCTCTCCAATATAAAATACAAACATATCTCTATCTTCACCCCCACAAGTCATCAGGGTGGCTCCTCAAAGCGACTCTTCTCTGTGTCCGGTTTCGGTCTGGGGATCTTATATAGCGGCGGCTCCTGCGGCTCCGCTATAGACCCCTTGTTCGTTCTTAAACCGGGAGTTCCCATGTCGGCGACTCAATTCACAAATATACTTCATCTGCTATTGTCACGACTCAGAGTCTGCAACTCGTCCTCCTACACCGCCCACTCATTCCGTCGTGGGGGGGCTCAATCCGCCGTCTCTTCGGGGGTTCCGCTTCAGGACGTTCAGAAGACTGGTATACGTGGTCATCCCCAAGAGCCATGGCTCCTTATCTCGCTATTTGAAGTTTCATAGCTACGCCATGCCCTGCAGACTATTATGAAATTCATAGCCCTGCTTTGGCTATTCATATGAATTTTAATTGTCTGGTTATATTGTATTCACTCATTGTATTACACTATAACTTTGGTCATTGTATAATATGACAATACAATTGATGTAATTACTCATTGTATCAATTTAAATTTCAAGTATAATAACCTCACATTATACTGTTTCAATTAATTAATACCTCCATGCCTTCGGTATTAATAAAATTTAAATCTCCACACTTCCGGCTCTGTTAAGTCATTGTGGAGAATGTTATGAACTATAATGGCGCTGAGAGTCGCTCCAAGCGCGGGAACGACCATCGCACCCTCGGGCATTCTCAGAAACGTTACCCGGTCTGGTCACGTGACCAGTAGCTTCGAGTCGTCTCTCAGCGTTGAAGCATCAAAATGTTTGTTTTTTTTTAGTCTTTATTGCATTCGATCATATACAAAATCGTTCTTCCTTGCAATCTTCGACAATGTTGAGTAAACAATTATGTACAACAAACAATATGATATTTACAATGAATTTCTTGTTATGACATGCTCATCAAGTTACGTTTGATTTAGTTAGAATGGATCGACAGCATTTACAGACTCCCTATAATGGAAATGACATCTATCTTGCTCATACTGTAATCTATAACTATAATACTTCTTATTATTTCTATTGTCGATGTTTTGAGCATAATAAACGTTACATACCGTCATTATACATCTATACTCGGTTGCTACATCTATTATTCTAGTCTGTTAACTTCTTGATAATTTCACGTTTAAAGCCATCTTTAGAGGTTGATCTTTGTATTTCTTTGGTGAGTGAGTTCCATAGCATTATGCCTCTATAAGTGCATGATTTCCTATATTTTTCCTTCTTAGGTCGTGTTAGATGAATTTCGTCTTTTGCAGAGGCTCTGGTATTCGGTCATGTTACTCCAGTTTCTTGATTCTTCAGCTGTACCAGTCCAGTTTTGTGCAATGATCTAATAATGCCCATCAACAGGACCATTGTCCGCTTTCCTTGGCATCTTACTTTGCATTTAGACAACAACTCTTCAGTACTTTTTTTTTTCTTGTAGTGATTTAATTAATTTTCCCCCGTGTTTTTTTTAATCTTAAACTACTATCCACTATGGCCCCCAAATAATTCATCTCTTCACAAGCCTCAATTTTTGCACCCATTACAAATATAATGCTTCTTAGTTCTGTTTTTATCCTGGCTGGCGGGCCATGATAGACCACCTTTGACTTCTTAAGATTCATCGTAAGCCTATTGGCTGTATACCAATTTTTTAACCTACTAATTACTAAGCGTGCCAAATTCTCGACCTCGTGTAAATTCTTATCTCTAACCAATACCACAAGGTCATCAGCATACATTATGTTTGTAAACTCAAGAATACATTCCGGAAGATCATTAATATATACTAAGAATAACACCTCCCACCCACCCCACAAATTTCGGTGGTTGTTTAAAATACTATGTATTTTACTGTGCATTCTATGTCAATTTCCTAAAGTTCATACTACATTCATATGAATTTTAATTGTCTGGTTATATTGTATTCACTCATTGTATTACACTATAACTTTGGTCATTGTATAATATGACAACACAATTGACGTAATTACTCATTGTATCAATTTAAATTTCAAGTATAATAACCTCACATTATACTGTTTCAATTAATTAATTAATACCTCCATGCCTTCGGTATTAATAAAATTTCAATCTCCACACTTCCGACTCTGTTAAGTCATTATACACACCATCGATCAGAAATGTAAACCCGCTTTGTTAAACATGAAATAAATTGATTGTAATTCAGTAGAGAATACCTGAAAATAAGTTGGGTTTATACTTTATACAATTGAAAATGCAACATGATCACCTTGGCCACTGGACCCTACCGAAAATAGGGTCTAATAAGCCTTGTAGATATACTCCAGTATAAATAAAAATCAAAAACGTATGTGCAATGTATTGTTGTAAGGTGAGGACGGACATATATATTGGTATTATCTATACTATAAACTAGTCTTAGGCCACTCAAAAAAAAAAACTTGTTTCTCATCACCGCGCGCATCAGAAAAAACGATTTTAGAAGATTTTTTTTTTTTTTCTTTTTTTTTTGAATAGATGAATCTTGATATATTATGAAAGGTATGTGTATTTAGTATCAAATTAAAGCTCCTGATGTCAGGGATGCATTAAATGTATAGCCAGTAAAAATCTGGAAACCCCGCGTAAGCAGACACCCCGCGTAAGCAGCCACTTTGGCCCGGATCGGAGGGAGTCCGCTTATGCGGGGTTTTACTGTATGTCTGCCATCTTTGATATAGCAAAAAAAAAAAAAAAAAAAAAAAAAAAAAAGCGCCCTCGTCATATTTTTCATGGCTTGGTGATGAGAAACAATTTTTTTTTTTTTAGTGGCCTTATCTATAGTTTATACAGTTATTGATGTTCTTGGTGTTATGCGCATTGTAACATCAATGGCAATCCGCATTGACCTTACTTCTTACCAGAAGGAGCCACTTCACACTAAACAGGTTAATTACTTTGTAGGTGGCAATCCAAATAACATGTGAGGTAGTTGACACAATTAACCTAGCAAACCAACTAAACCAACGACACAATAAACTAATTGAAATTTGTTATCGGACAGTGATATCGACATTATAACGAAGATACTTTTACCAAATATAATTCCATGAATGTTATGGACAAATGCTATCCTTTTTGGTTAATATGGTTAAATTCAACAAGGCTCATGTCATATATAACTAATCGAAATGTGTTTGAAAAGGAAATGTGTGAAGGCGAAATCTAAACATTTATTCTGTTTCGAAATAGAACCTACAAGTAGCTGAATTCGAAATCCAAGGTATGGTTACGTCTTCTTTCATAGTTAGCTTTATTTTTAGCAATCACCTCATCCGGCTTGATCCGGTTCCTGCCTTTCACCGTTCGATTATCGTAGATAGTAATTCGAACATTTTGAAGCCATATCTGCTCATTCCAATACCCAAAGTTATTATATTTAAGAAATATATTACAAGTAAAATTGTATGTATTGTGTATTCAACTTTTCTTATTAAAACTCAACCCTATGCATTAAGAATGTTGAGCAAGAACGAGTAGCACTCAGGCGAATAATCAAACGCAAGGAATCAAGACCACCAGCTAATAAGATCACAGGGAAAGTTGTAGATTTCAGAGCGCCCAGCGGGAATTGAAACGGGTATAAAACTCACTAGCACTGTGGCTCAAGCAGAGACTAGCTTTTTGGCACACAAGGCAAGACATCTCTTCAGTAGCAGCGGAGGCGGCAAGGACGGGCAAGGACGGGAAAGGACGAGCAAACGAGTCGTGAGAAAAAGGAGACTATACGTCGCAATTCTATCAAGGAACTTGGACGTAACCATTATGGTAAGCATGCTGCTTTCCTGACTTCGGTTTTCTGTACTTATTCCGAACTGAGCTGTGCTGTAAATATAGAATTGCATTTACCGTCGATTTGACTAACACCATATTGGTAATCTGTTCATTGGCATTATATCTACAGGACAGTCTCCTATTAACAAGTGATTGAACATGTACATGTGCTTTGTTTTTACCATGCTGTTTACTGATGAAATATCTTTTTTAGTCTACCATTTTTGTATAACTAGCCATGCCCTCGTTCAAAGCATTGTGAATGATTGTGACCATTTCACCCAGCCTAGGTAGAAACGTAGGACATAAGGCTACCTGGTGGAGTCGGCTTTTACATATTAGATGAAAATGTAGTTACAGTAATATTCAGAATGAATACCAAAGATACTTGCCAGTTCCCGGGGTGTCTGACTGTTGTGGGTTAGTCTCTTGTACAGACACTTGAAGGCGTGCAAGGCAGCCTGACGAGGTTAGCTTGCCCTGTGCGCCTCAAGCGATCGTGAAAGTGACTATATAAGTGTGGGTGGTCAAACCAGTAAGCGGGAATAGGGAGTGGCGCTCTCTGCCATTGATATTTTGAACTAAGCTGTGCCCTTCCATTTGTGACAATAACCCGTTTATCCACACTAAACCCCTCCTTGTGTCTTAAGTCTCTGTGGCACGTGCATATACTTTTATTTGTAGGCTTTGTGGTACGTGCCTGCCCTTCTGACGCTACTGTTCTGTGCCGTCCACGCTGCAGACTACGAGGAGTTCATCGACCCATATGACATTGACGATACCTGTGAGTGATTCTTTTTCACATGATACCTCGTGCAAACTTCAAAATTAGTTCCAACAAAGTATAAACTTGTCATTGGATAATATTGTTATTTACCAGCAGTTGAATATCAACCATTATCACACACAAGATCACTACATCTCACAAGAGGTGTTATAAAAGGACTGGCATGAAATCTGAAAATGAAGGCGCCACACTTTGAATTTTTAAACTGAGATTGATACCCACGCTGTCGTATGTTCTGATAGGTTGTATTTCATAGTTAGCTTCAGGTCATATTTTAAAACTTTGAGAGAATATAGTACATGGTGTCCTGTATGTTACTGTCCTTGTCATTTTATCTACCTCGCTATATTGTGTTCTTTCAGTCCACGTTCAGTGTAACAACATTTCCTCCATGGTAATGAGAATCGTGTTCCGTGGAAACGCACACAAGGTGTTCGCGCCGGACAATCCTGGATGTGAAGCTGTTGAGGTCGAACCTGGTCACTTCGAGATTTCCGATGCTATGACAATCACAGAATGCACCCCAAGTGTGAGTGTTTTGTTTGTGTTTTTTTATTTCCATGTTCAATTAGCGTCTACTCGTAAATAGCAGTTATTACAACGGGCTAGTAAGAGGCCAGGTACTGGTTCGACTATTTTGTTTTGTCTGAAAACATTGTCTGTGAGAGTTCCACTATTTTTCAGTTTCTCTTTTTGTTGTGAATATACTGGTTCAGTTCACTCATTGATAGAAGATCTGCATGTTAATTGACAAATCTGATAATATAGAAAGTGTAAATGGGAAAGATATAGTAATTTGCTTAATGAAAATCATGGCTTGTTTTACTCAATTTTCAGAAAGCAAGTAGCCTCGCAGTTTACTCACTAGAGTTGGTCATTCAAAAGGGAAATGTGCGCATGTTCGATGACCCTATTCATCTGGTCACGTGCAACTACGAATTGGCGGGCCGCGGCCTATCCGGCAAACAGAAAGTCTCTCACAGGTTCGTATTTACTTTGACTGCTTTACTCATCGTATCTCTCGCAGGGGAGAGTTTTTCAGATACTGGAACTGTACATGATTTCTCGTCAGCAACACGTTCGTAAATCTCAGGACTTTCCAAAAAGGCAACACAAAGAAAGAACAGTACAAGAATGAAGATGAGATTTTGACGACGTGGCTATGACACCTCTAACAGAAGCCGGTGATACTTTGAAAGTGGCAGTTTCCAGTCTGTTTGAACCACAGTTCTCCAAAGACTTGATTGTTTTGTTCGACAACGAGCATACCAACCTTAGTAATGGATAATCTGGGCTGCCACACCTCTCCAAGCACATAGCAGGGCGTGAGAATGTAAACTTCAAGTTTATTTCTTTTATGTAACCAAAGGTATCAAGGGGAGTTGGGAAGTCATGTTTTCAATGGTTGACTCTTCAGGCATCTTTAATATGGCTAATTCAAGGCGTGTGACTTTGTCACCGTTTTAGGCCACCCAAGTATTTACTTGGGCCTCTCCAAATTAACTGAATTGACGAAAAGGATTTGTGGAGACTTGTACAACGAACACCAATGTGTAATTTTCAATCTTGGAAGTTGTGATGCTTCCATTAAGTTAATCGTGATTAAGTAAACCGGGTCCACCCTAGGATTCATAGGGTGGGCCGAGTTTTGTCTATGACCTGGTAATTAAATCTAATAAAATGAAGATGGGAGAATGTGGATGATATGAAAGTAACTTTGATATGCTTAGACTTAAGACGTAAATTTACAGGAATCTTTTAAAATGCTATGATTTAGTCGGATTAGTAAATGTCTGATTTATATGAGTATTTGTTTAATAAACATCCCGAAAGTACGATCTTCCAAAATAAAGACGGTGAACTACTATAATGGTAACTATCTCATCAAATTTTCTTAAATCAAAATTGGCTTACCAAAACATGAGCACATTATAAAAAACTAAAGTGGAGGCCGGGACAACCCATGTTGTAAAAGTAGCTCCAAGTATTGGTGTCTTGAACTGTTGCACATATTATTCAGTAAATTAAACGACAAGGAACTCCTCATTCAGGGGAACAACAGTCCAAAAGGTTTTATGCGATTTACATTACCTTCACTCATACTTTCACTCTTACTTTTATCCTTTCACAGTGAGTTGGCACGGACACCAGAATTTATAAGCGCGGGCAATGGGACAGCAGATAGTATTGTCTCTTTAACTGTACGCGATGTGCACAACAAAGAAATCACAACTGCCAAAGTGGGATCTTACATCCAGCTCGTAGCATTCATGACCCCAGGTGAGTAACATTTCTCAAAGATCCTATAATCCCCCCCTCCCCCACCCATGTGGCCCCTGTAAGGCAATGAGAACATGGCATGTGAAATAATAACTGGGTTAGGGGAGCGGTTTCCCTGGTTAAAATATGAAGGTTCCGCCGACAAATGCGTATAGGAGATGTCATGAAAGTTTCCTGTATGGGAATAGCATAGAGATGATTTCAGTACTCTCCCCACCGATCTGAATCTACGGGCGTGGGAGGCTTACCTCATGGCCATGGAGGGGAAGGCGGAACTGCTTGGGTTCGTGCGGTACGGATTCCCTCTCGGCTACCTAGGGCCGGCCAGCGACACTCGGGGGATACCGAACCACCCAAGCGCCACCCAATCCCAGATCTCCTTGGGCCGTTCTCGGAGGCCCCGTTTGGCCCGTGGTGCCATGTTTCTCCGCTCATGTCCCGAGAGAAGCGGGGCTCCGAGGCCCGGCGCGTTATTACGAACATGACGTTTCCCCGGGATCGGAGTGTGAACGCCTACACAATGAGAACGCCGTGTACGGGGAGGAACAGGAGCACAGCCTCCCCATGGTTTCGTATCCCGCCTGGTGGACTCGGGGGCTGGAAACTACATGGCGACCATCGTCATCTCAGGGCTTACAAAAATTTCCGGTACGGCGGGTACTACTGCGACACGGCTATGCCGTTCAGTGCCCGCGCGTCGTCGTACCACATGCAGTGCGTCACTGACACGCTCATGAAGATACTGGGGGCGAAGTGTGTTGAGGCCGCCATGTACCTCGACGATTTGATCATACTGTCGCCCACCAAGAAAAGGCTGCCTCTGATTTCGCGACGGCGCGACAACTCTTCCGCGAGCTGGGTCTCCCCGAGGCACGCGACAAAGCACAGGAGCCGTCGCAGACCGTGCGCTGGCTGGGCATCCACATCGATACCGCCAACATGATGCTCTCCATCCCCTAGAACAACGTGAGGCAGCACGTCTCCGCTGTGGCCCGAAAACGGTCCCTCACCAAAAGGCAACTCCAGTCGGTCCTCGGGAAGATCCTGCACGTCTCCAAGTGCGTCTCCAAGTGCTCATGTCTAATCGGTTCATAAGAATAAAATAAATTTTATTTATCCCATTCTAGACTCTCCTTGCTTTTGTGTTCAGGGTTAGGGGTAATGTTTCCACATGAGTATCTCTCTCTATCCATTCTGTTAATTGCATTTTCGTGAATTATTTGCAGCTCCTGGTGAAGTTAGTTTCCGCATCTGGAACTGCCGAGCCTTCAGTAACGACACAGGTTTCGCTGCGGAACATCACATACTTGTTGAAGGGTAAGTCGCTAATTTTGAGTTCTTTTAACATATCTCGTCTTTCTATATAATGTTGAATATCATTTCTACGGACGTACTAGCTAACTTGCCTTTTGACGATCTGAACAAAATATCTCTTGCTTTAAGAGCACCAGGGTTCTGTATCGGCTTTGTTTTACCAAAGGTGTGCCCCTATATTCATACGGGAGGGGGTCTTGATCATACATATATGGATTTACATTTGTTTTTTTTTGCACTGTAAGAGGGTACAATAGTCTGCCTCTGCATAGCAGATATTCTGGCCAACTTTCACTTACAATTGTATGTCATTACTGGGTAAAAGATGAGCTGTTAAGCTAAGGGGATAGTAAGGGAAGCGAGCCTCTAACAAAGATCATAGTGAAACAACCCAGACTTTGAAAATCTTGAGGTATCTCAACCTAAAATGTTTTATAAAACTAAAATGTTTTATAAAACTATCACTGCACGTGGTTTTACATATATATGCTCCGGCCATATATAGGTATGCTTTTGCGTATACAAGATTGATCTATTGGTGTATATACGTGTCAATGTTGCGGTCATATATACGGCTGATTCTGTTGTATTTACGCCACTATCCAATAATTCCGGACTCTGGCACTTGGATGGTTAATGGGAAATTAGATTGTCCACAAGTCCGTATTATATGAAAAAAATCAACTGATTAAATACAAAAAATAAACCCAGCTTTTTTTTCTTTTGTCGTTTTTTATTTTCTATCGGTACACCTATACAGCCGGCGTATATATATCGCACAGTCTTGTATAAGCTGGTGTGCAATATAGGTGTGTATATGGAGCGTTCCATCCTGAATTTCCATAGGAAGATTATTCCAAGCGCTGCATTGCACGAAACTTACTACTTTATTTATACATGCATCATCGCGGCAGCGCATTTATCGGCTGTATATTACCTTGTTTTCATTTATATGTACCTCTAATGCACCTCTAATGCACACCAGCGTCTTGGCTGTATTTCACACCTGGCGTATACGAGAGGAAATATACTCTGCGCAATATATATACGCCGGCCTGTACATGACAAAAAAAAGTTTCAGTGTTGGTGAGTGTAGGGTGTCGGGAGGCGGGTCAGTGATAGTGCAACCTCAGGGGAAGGGGTCGGCCGGTCAGCGGCACCTGAGCGACCACTTCAGTGTTAGTACAGGCAGATCTGAGGGCAGGGGGTAGGTGGGGCCCCCGGCCCTGTGTCTGTCAAGTCTCACCCTACACTCTCAGTGAAGCCCTGTAGCCAACCTCACAGCCGCCCTCCCAGCCCTCTGTGCCTCGCCTATCTTCTCGCCCCCGACTTCAATGTTGATGTCTGATCAGACCTTGTGTTATATATATACAGTTCCCAAAGTATGGATAGAAAAGGCAGTTTAAAAACTGTTTTTAATATTTGTCTGTCAAGAAATCGGTTATTACTTGATTTGATCTAGCCTAGTTCGTCTAATAGTCTCAAGGTGAAATTTGTAAAGCCATGAGAAGCCCTTCCGTGCTGCCCACGCCCCCGCCCGCTGCCCGTTTGTACAAGTGGCGTATACATGACACAAACTCTGCTGGCCTATATACGCTAATAAATAAGGCGTATACACACGGAATAAGACTACCTAGTATGCGCAAAAGCGTACCTATATGTAAAATGGTGGTTCTCGTGCAGTGCTGATATTGATATATACAGGACTGTTTTATCACTTTTTTTTTCTGTGCACGAGTTTTTGGTTCGCTGAAGTGGGATTCACATGATGGGATGTACCTCACAGAGCGTTTGTCTGAGACTAATCTTGTTGAGATTTGGTACTGGAACACAATCTCCTCGTCTGAATTGTATGGTTCCATTTTGCTGAGACAAGTTTTTTTCCTTGGAATTGTCGGCTACAATCACCTCTAACAAGGAATAGAATCTCATGAGATTTTGACTTTAAACAGGTTTAAAATTTAGAGGGGCATTTTAGTGAGACAGATGTATTTCACACATTCTCTCCCATCTGTGAATCCCAGTGGTCCCAAATTACACCTATTCACATGGGGAAGTGCCCTGAATCCCCGAATGGCACCCTGTGTACCCTGTGTACCCTGTGTACCATGTGTAGGGGTGTTGGGGTGAGACTACCTGGTAAGTCTTCCCATGTGAATTGAATCCACCATGTTTACCTGAGACTGTAGAACACTCCAATCTGTGAAAACTTGTACCAGGCAGGAAATAGTCGGCGACTGGTGAAAAGGTGTGAAGTACACCAGTCTCAGGTCCATTTGTCCCATCGTGTGAATCCCACTTTACCCCTTCAACATTTGATGCAAACTTCTTCATTAAAATCTTGTTTCTGAACATTGCACCTTTAGTGCAAATTGTCCGTAGAAATTTCCCCGTACTATCGATTTTTTACATTTAAGTAGGCCTCTGTTTTGTGTTTTCTGCAATTTTATCTAAGTAATTTAGTAGCACCCTCCATATAGTAACTAAAATAATCAAAAAGCTATTAGACTATTGAATGTTAACACTGGTATTTCTTTGTTATTCTTTCCAGTTACCAAATCATCTTATTCATTCCAGTTACCAAATCATCTGAGACCGAACCCTCGTATGCGTTTCGCATCGACTGTTGTTTCGTTAGCAAGCGTGAATAGGATTAACTAGCTGTGTGGAATGAGAATAAGAGAACATCGTGCAAGGTTACTTGATAAGGTTGCAACTAGTCTTCAAGTACTATCGAAGTTGAGGAGAATAATAATAGGTAATTTCGAAGTTACCATTCAGCTGTAAAATATGTTGTGTTCTGGTTTCAGGTGCGGAGATGACAAAGTCATCAAGAATAACCGAGGTTTCAAGACCTACCCGATGACTATCAATTCCGGGGAGATCCGTGTCGCTCGGAGCGTATTCTTCAGGACGTTCACCCTGATGAGCAACCCCAAGATCCAGTTTGAGTGTGACTACATCGTGCGTACCGATAATAGTGCAGACGGGGTGAGTGAACAGATGCACAAGTTATTACGACCCATACCGTTTTGTGAAATGGAAAACAGTTTCCAAAGTGTTAGCATTATAATATACGCTTCGCTGCTTGCATTGTTTTTCCACAGCTGCAGGTCGTCAGGAAAACACTACCCCTCTAACAATCGTATAGGTGGCCCCTCTAATGAGGAGAGAAGCCAATTAATATAGATCTAGACAGAATCTCCAACAAACATTAGGGTTGAGCTTTTTACGCCTTAAGAATCATCTAGGATTAAAAACCACCGTGCTTCATATTCTACTGATCTGGCCCCGCAGTTCCAAACTGGAGTGACAGTTTTTGAAACTGTTCTCTACATGCTTAGACCAGTCTTTGGTAATGACATATCAATGAAATTCAGTTGACCAAACTTATCGAAACTGGCGGACTTGTGGTATCTTCGTGTTTAAAGTATTCATTCAGATAATGTCATCAATATTTTGTTCGGCTTACCAAAGAGGGGTTTAAGCCTCATCTAGTGGTCTTCAATGGGTTATAACAACTGATATCTGGCTGAACTAGTATCATTCTGCGTATCAACTGAACTTTGGTTCCAAATTACACATGAGCAAAGATATTCTCTTCACTACTGACCCGCACGTTCTTTATTTAACAAATTTCTGTACTTGCAATTGTTAACTTATCTGCAGCCATCCTGCAAGCGATCCCCAGCGGCACAGAGGAAGAAGCGATCTGCCGATGACGTTTCAATCGTGCGTCGTTCCGTGCAAGGTTCGGTGGACTTCGACTTTGACCTGCCATTTGCACAGACTGACGAGATTACCATTACTCCCAGTGACCTGCCAGCTGAAGTTAATGGTAATAACAAATTTCAATTTCGGCTCTCAGTAGCCTATAGTGGCGCCATAGTGCCGGCCGTGTGGGGCGGGGGGGGGGGGGGCGACCTCAATCTCCTGCCATGCTCCATACCGGAGATGGATAGCCGCTCCATTGGGGTCTGGTCGCCGAAGTGGAACAGCGGCGCCGATTGAGGTAAGATCAAAGAAGAATCAAGGGGCAAGAACTATCGGAGAACGGAATGTGATAGGGTCGGTCAGCGACCATCAATCTCCAGTGGATCGGCGCAATGGAGCAAGGCCTTTACAATTTCCTTATCGTAATATATACTAGGGCATATTGCATGATATAGGCTCTTACTTGAGGACCCTCGTTCGAGATCTCCTTGAACACTGTCCATTCGCAGGTACAAGTTTTTCAAGAGACACCTGGTCGTTTTTAACATCGGTACCTTTTGCATCATTAGGACCAAATTTCATGAAGTCCATATTGATAATGATGAAGTTGAACTTCGACAGACCCTTTAAATCTGATAACTGAATACTCAACAATGAATCTTTTCTGATTGCAGTCATCAGTTACACGGTGAATGAGAAACTTTCTGAACCGGAACTCTCCTCCCGGAAGTACGTCAAAGCTGAGAACGCGCCGGAGGCGCCCTCTACGAACAATTGCCCGGACAACACCGACCAGATATCGCTGCTGCGCCAGCCGCTGGTAGTAGGCCTGCTGTCTACGTGCGCACTGCTGATCACCGTCCCCGTCCTAATCGTCCTCACTCTTATCACCATGAAGAAGAAGTGGACTGGCACACGTTACCACAAGGCTCATTACGTGCAGTCTCCGGTGTACGTCGCTTCACCAAGCCCCAAGATGGACACGATTAATCTTGTACATCAGTAATGTTTCTTTGTTAAAGAGGCGGAGCTAAAGAGAATTTGATTCACACAGGAATGAACTTTGCTTGTCGGTCATACTGACTCTGTTGTCAAATACACATGAATTCCTGTTATCCGTCTGGAATAAACCTCGTGAAATGCCAGTCTGTTGATGATATCTTTATTTGCACAGGCGTATTATCACTAAAATGCCAGATTTAGATGCTATGAAGACTTCGGAATATTTCAGCTCAATGTCTAAATGTACACAACTCTTATCTATCACAACTATGAATATAAAAGTCTGATACAAAGTTATTTGTTCTGCCGCTTACTCTACAAATTTAGATTTACCAGCACCAAGGTATACATGTGTAAACCGGTCCTTCCTTTACCATATGGCCGTGACACGACAATCTTTACCCTTCTACATGCTAAGTGTTAGTCTCCAGTTCAAACGGATGCATTCGTTTTATAACAATTCACTGTCTGGCATCAAATGTACAGTAGAACCCCGCGTAAGCTGACACCCCGCGTCAACGGACACCTTTATTCGGAACGGGTCCCTCTATTAGATGTTTATTTTAACCCCGCGTAAGCTAACTTTTACCCGGAACGGAGGGTGACCGCTTACGCGGGGTTCTACTGTATTTACATGGATATTATTAAGTGACATTTGTCAGGGAAGTTGACCCCACAATGACCTATACAAAGCCTCCATCTCGCATACTCCAACCTTGACTCGAAACGGTCTCATCTTTGAATATTTGATAGTACATTTAATGATTAAAATTCCGCGGTCAGAGGAATATTCTCTGATCGGAGAATGACCCTCAGGTGGGAATGAACCCAACTATAAGCTTGTAGCTAGCGCCACCCTGCCTTTATAGAGGATCTCTCCATGCCTTTTCCTATAGAGCATCGGCCATGCAAAGTAATCTATTTGTGCCCCTATGGTGGGTTTGCGATCAGCCTGCACGGGCAGCACCGTGTGGTACCGCTCATCGAAACGCACGGAAGGGTCGGCTGTAACGTAACAGGGCGGCGATGTAGTGTTAAGCTGCCACGCAAGGAGGCAGCACTCGTGTAGGAAGTCGCTGTAGCTTGCGTGATTGAGGACGCCTGTTGTGGCACAATTCGGCCACCGCTCACGTAGACTGTTAGCCACGGTCTGAAAAACATGTATATAGTTAAAAGTACCTCGAATCGCAGAATAAGAACTTATCTAATTGCATTTCCCAAAAATAACCATTACCTAGACCACCATTGACACGGGAAACTCTTCACAAACTCTAACCTGAATGAATTAAAAGGGATATTTCCCTGAGTTTTTACAGAATACATGTTTGAACAGTCCATACTTCTCAAGAGGCGGTTGAGAAGTGTGGCGACCCTGTCGATGATCGGGAGACCTGTGTGGTCCATAACTATCAAAAATGTCCATAACTATCAAAAATGACTAGGTTTGAGACTTATGGACATTCGTCATGTCCATAACTATCAAAATGTCCATAAGTATAAAAAAATGTCCATAACTATCAAATCCTGCTTAAACAAATGCGTTACCCATTCGCGTTACATTGAGTTACTCACACCACATTACGCTACCTAAGAAAACGTTACTGATCTGGTATCATTACAGTTACCGCGTTACCGTCACGATTCTAACCCCGTTATCATGTTACCGTTACTGCATTACTGTTCTAACCGGGTTACCATTCTAACCCAGTTACTGCGTTGGCGTTATGCGTTACCGTTCAGGGGCGTCAGAACATTTTGAAAGTGGGGGGGGAGAACTGAAAAATTGCTGACTTTTTTCTTGGTATTGAGTCTGACTTTGAGATTGACCTGTCCCATTGGATTTACCGTAAGTCATCGAAAAATCTGAGAAAAGTCAGGTCATTACAGTTAGGTCAAGTCAGACTTTGACACTTTCCCACAGTGAAAAGTCAGGGCTTAGCCATTATTGGTAATTGCTGTCCACCCTAGTGTCGCCTCGCCTCCTCGTGGTGCAGACTGGATAAGCTTGCATGCAAGCATAACAAAAGCGACCTGGGTAGGGAGTTAGCTCAGTGGTAAAGAGGTTGTCAGACTTTGTTGATTCGGGTACCACTGCAGCCACTTTTCTCCTTCGCCCCCAGCAGTGGTAGATTTACTGCTATATCAAAGGCCAATCCTTCTCATACCATGTCTATGTGGTGTGGGAAGTAAAAGAACTCTCACCTCGGTAAATGTGTAGGGGTGAGGTTTCCACCTAAATTCATTTCATACATTTGATCACCACCCTTGTGGTGTAAAAGAACCTTGAGAAAGTCTGGTAAGAACCTGCAATGGTTAACTGGACTTAAATCAAACCAACCAACCAACCAACCATAGCCATTATTGCACGCTAAAGAGTCACACTTTGATATCTTACCACGGGAAAAAACCAGGGCTTAGCCGTAATTGCATGCTAAAGGATCAGACTTTGATATTTTACCACGGTGAAAAGTCGGGGCTTAGCCACCATTGCACAGTAAAAGGTCAGACTCTGACATATTTCCATGGTGAAAAGTCAGGGCTTAGCCATCATTGCAAGCTAAAGAGTCATACTTTGATCACTTTCCACTGTGGAAAGTCAGGGCTTAGCCATCTTTGCACTGTAAAAGGTCAGACTTTGATATTTTACCATGGTGAAAAGTCATGTCTTAGCCATCATTGCACACTAAAGAGTCAGACTTTGATATTTTACCACGGTGAAAAGTCAGGGTTTAGCCATCACTGCACAGTAAAAGGTCAGACTCTGACATATTTCCATGGTGAAAAGTCAGGGCTTAGCCATCATTGCATGCTAAAGAGTCAGACTTTGACACTTTTCCATGGTGAAAAGTCAGGGATTAGTCTCACTTTGATATTTGACCATGGTGAAAAGTCAGGGTTTAGCCCTAATTGAAAGCTAAAGAGTCAGACTTTGACACTTTTCCATGGTGAAAAGTCAGGGATTAGCCATCATTGAACACTAAAGAGTCAGACTTTGATATTTTACCACAGTGAAAAGTCAGGGCTTAGCCATCTTTGCATGCTAAAGAGTCAGATTTTGATATTTTACCATGGTGAAAAGTCAGAATTTAGCCCTAATTGCACACTAAATAGTCAGACTTTGATACTTTTCCATGGTGAAAAGTCAGGGATTAGCCATCATTGAAAACTAAAGAGTCAGACTTTGATATTTTATCACGGTGAAAAGTCAGGGTTTAGCCCTCATTACATGCTAAAGAGTCAGACTTTGAGACTTTTCCATGGTGAAAAGTCATGACTTATCCATCATTGCATAGTGTTACTATCTGTGTGACTAGTAAACTAAATGAGTGACTCCAAGGCTTCGTCCCGTTACAAGCCTTATTGCAGATGGTGTTACAATGCGCTCTCTGACCGGACTGACTCGAGTATGTCGAGATCAGGATTATATGCTGCGCCTCAGCCGCGTGGGGGCAACCCGTATTGATCGTAACCAAGGGGGATTACCTCACGCGGCGTGACACGCAGCCGGCTTGATCCATAAGGCCGAGGGATATAATCTGTATGTTTAACATACCGATATTTTGGATCGTGACAATAGTAAAAGGTCAGACTGTGACATATTTCCATGGTGAAAAGTCAGGGCTTAGCCATCTTTGCATGCTAAAGAGTCAGATTTTGATAATTTACCACAGTGAAAAGTCAGGGTTTAGCCATCATTGTACACTAAAGAGTCAGACTTTGACACTTTTCCATGTTGAAAAGTCAGAGTTTAGCCCTAATTGCATGCTAAATAGTTAGACTGATATTTTACCACAGTGAAAAGTCAGGGTTTAGCCATCATTGTACGCTAAAGAGTCAGACTTTGACACTTTTCCATGGTGAAAAATTACAACAGTTTTTACACTTGATTCAGTTAAATTTGAAGGTGCTGACTTTTTTTGGGTGACAAAAAAGTGGGGGGGCGGCCGCCCCCCCTGCCCCCCCTATTCTGACGCCACTGCCGTTCTAACCGCGCTACATTCTAACCGCGTTACGCGTTACCGTTCTAACCGCATTACATACTAACCGGGTTATGCGTTACCGTTCTAACCGCCTTACATTCTAACCGCGTTATGCGTTACCGTTCTAACCGCGTTACATACTAACCCCGTTACGCGTTACCGTGCTAATCATAGAAACGTGGTCAACTGCAATGGTACCAGAGACGGACGATTACTACGTTAATAATGGTCGTAGAAACACGAAATAAAAAACAGAGGATAGGTTTCAACCCCCCACACACATCGGAGATTTTTTTATTTTAAATTTTTCAAGATTTCAATTGTTAAACTATACATAATATACCGGTACGGTATAGACTTGCATAGGCCTACATATTACACTTGTACACATATTACATATTCAATACCTACCAGCTCATAACCCTTTTTATAACTTATCGATGTCAATATAAGCAACAATAATAACTACAAATCACACTTACAACTATGATTAAAAATGATTCAATTATATTTGTTGGAATTTCCTCCACCATACTGCCCATCTACCATACTTTCCCTCAACCATACTGCCCCTCCACCATACTACCCTCCACTATACTGCCCCTTTCCCACACTGCCCCTCCACCATACTGCCCCTCTACTACACTGCCCCTCCACCATACTGGCCCTCTCCCATACTGCCCCTCTACTACACTGCCCCTCCACCATACTGCCCCTCTCCCATACTGCCCCTCTACTACACTGCCCCTCCACCATACTGTCCCTCCACCATACTGTCCCTCCACCATACTGCCCCTCTCCAATACTGCCCCTCTACTACACTGCCCCTCTCCCATACTGCCCGTGAACCATACTGCCCCTCCACCGTACTGTCCCTCTGCCATACTGCCCCTCTACTATATTGCCCCTCCACCATACTGCCCTTCCACCATGCTGCCCCTCCACCATACTGCCCCTCCACCAAGCTGCCCCTCTACCATACTTTCCCTCAACCATACTGCCCCTCTACCATACCTTCCTTTAACCATACTGCCCCTCCACCATGCTGCCCCTCCACTATACTGCCCCTTTCCCACACTGCCCCTCCACCATACTGCCCCTCCACCAAGCTGCCCCTCTACCATACTTTCCCTCAACCATACTGCCCCTCTACCATACCTTCCTTTAACCATACTGCCCCTCCACCATGCTGCCCCTCCACTATACTGCCCCTTTCCCACACTGCCCCTCCACCATACTGCCTCTCTACTACACTGCCCCTCCACCATACTGCCCCTCTCCCATACTGCCCCTCTACTACACTGCCCCTCCACCATACTGCCCCTCCACCATACTGTCCCTCCACCATACTGCCCCTCTCCAATACTGCCCCTCTATTACACTGCCCCTCCACCATACTGTCCCTCAACCATACTGCCTCTTTCCTACACTGCCCCTCCCCCATACTGCCCCTCGACTATACTGTCCCTCCACCATACTGCCTCTCCACAATACTGCCTTTCTACTACACTGCCACTCCACCATGCTGCCCCTCTCCCATACTGCCCCTCTACTATACTGCCCCTCCACCATACTGCCCCTCTACCATACTGTCCCTCCGCCATATTGCCCCTCTACTATTTTGCTCTTCCTCCATACTGCCCCTCCACCATGCTGCCCCTCCACCATACTGCCCCTCCACCAAGCTGCCCCTCCACCATGCTGCGCCTCAACCATGCTGCCCCTCCATCATACTGCCCCTCCATCATACTGCCCCTCTATCATACTGCCCCTCCACCATACTATCCCTCCACAATACTGCCCCTCTATCATACTATCCCTCCACCATACTGCCGTTTTCCCATGCTGCCCCTCTACTAGACTGCCCCTCCACCATACTGCCCCTCCACCATACTGTCCCTCCACTATACTGCCCCTCCACAATACTGCCCCTTTCCCATATTGCCCCTCTAAGTACTACACTGCCCCTCCACTATACTGCCCCTTCACCATACTGCCCCTCTACCATACTGCCCCTCCACTATACTACCCTACATCCTACATCTCCACACCCATACATCCTACATCCCTACATCCTACATTCCCACATCTCCACATCCATTTTTCCTACATCCCTACATCCTACTTTCGCACATCCCTACATCCCTACATCCCCACATCCCTACATCCCTACATCCCCACATCCTACATCCCGACATCCCTACATCCCCACATCCCTACATCCTACATCCCCACATCCTACATCTCCACATCCATATATCCATCATCAATACATCCTACTTTACCACATCCCTACATCTGCACATCCCTAAATCACTACATCCCAACATCCCTACATCATTACATCCATACATCCCCACATCCTACTTTCCACATCCCCACATCCCTACATCCCTACATCCCTATATCTCCACATCCATACATCCTATATCCCTACATCCTACATCTCCACATCCATATATCCATACATCCCCACATCCTACTTCCCCACATCCCAACATCATTACATCCATATACCCCACATCCTACTTCCCAACATCCCACATCCCTACATCCCTACATCCCCACATCTCCACATCTATACATTCTACATCCCCACATCTGCACATCCGTACATCCTATATCCCTACATCCTACATCTCCACATCCATATATCCATACATCCCCACATCCTACTTCCCCACATCCCAACATCCCTACATCATTACATCTATACATCCCCACATCCTACTTCCCAACATCCCACATCCCCACATCTCAACATCTATACATCCTACATCCCCACATCTCCACATCCATACATCCCCACATTACATGGGGATGTATGGATATATGCATGTGAAGATGTAGGATGTAGGGTGTATGCATGTGGAGATGTGGGAATGTAGGATGTATAGATGTGGAGATGAGGGGATGTATGATGTAGGGATGTGGGGATGTGGGGATGTAGGATGTGGGAAGTAGGATGTAGGGATGTAATGATGTAGGATGTGGGGAAGTAGGATGTGGGGATGTATGGATATATGGATGTGGATATATGGATGTGGAGATGTAGGATGTAGGATATATGGAGGTGGAGATGTGGGGATGTAGGATGTGGGGATATAGGATGTGGGGATGTATGGATGTAGTATGGTGGAGGGGCAGTATGATAGAGGGGCAGCATGGTGGAAGGGCAGCAGGGTGGAGGGGGAGCTTGGTGGAGGGGCAGTATGGTGGAGGGGTAGCATGGTGGAGGGGCAGTATGGTGGAGGGGCAGTGTAGTAGAGGGGCAGTATGGTGAAGGGGCAGTGTAGTAGAGGGGCAGTATGGGAGAGGGGCAGTATGGTGGAGGGGCAGTATGGTTGAGGGACAGTTTGGTGGAGGGGCAGTATGGTTGAGGGACAGTATTGTTGAGGTACAGTATGGTGGAGGGACAGCATAGCTGGCGATTGGGCCGCACAGCGGTAACGATAACGCGATAACTTAGTCAATTTGCAAACCCTATGAGACCTACATGGGTTATCGTTAGGACGGTAACGCATAACAGGGTTAGTATGGTAACGCGTAACAGGGTTAGTATGGTAATGCGGTAACTGTGATGCAGTAACAGGGTTAGGATGCTAACACGGTTAGAAGTGTAATACTGTAACGAGGTTAGATTGGTAATGCAGGAACGGTAACGTGGTAACGATAACGCGATAACGGGGTTAGGATTAATGTGGTCATAAATATTATGCATTCTTAGGTAGCGTAACGCAATTAGAATGTAACACGATTTGATCGGTAATGTTTTCTTAGGTAGCGTAACGCGGTTGAATGGTAACGGGAAGTAACGCTATGTAACGCAAATGCGGTAACACATTTTTTAACCAGGTTTTGATAGTTATGGACATTTTTTTATACTTATGGACATTTTGATAGTTATGGACATGACGAATGTCCATAAGTCTCAAACCAAGTCATTTTTGATAGTTTGCTGTCATTCAAAACAGTAATCATTAAATTAAACTTTCACACAAAATCAGTTATATAATAGGAAGACGCGATGGGGCTGGCAGAATGAATCCGTTCCTTATAGATTTTATAATTTAGACGAACCCCGTTCCTCGAACTCAGCATGTCCAAATCATCAAAACATCGCGGAATGGATTTGATTTAGCCACCTTGGTCCTGTTCTCGTACTAAAGAAGAAACCAACAAGTTTTGGTCAAGTCGTCGTTCTCTACGAGTTTGATGCGGTGTGATAGGAACGAGGCGACAGCCGAGTGAATATCACATAGCATTCAAACGAGCTGGAGAATGACTTCTTTGACCAAAACGAGTTGCTTTCTGCATTTATCTCACCCCTGTACACACTAAAAGAATGGGCAACAAATAGGATATAGGCCATGGAGAACGGACTGCAATACTTGCAGGGGCATGCAGAACGAGATCCCAATGTTAAGCCTATGGACATTTATTCCAGGGGTGAGATAAAGTACATGACATACACGAGGGAAGAACTGACCTCTAAGATCTGGTCCACATTGGTGATGTCTGACGTGACGCGAACGAAATCCCGCACCTCCTCCTCAAGGTTGTTCGGCAGGTCATGGTTGGCTAATGTCCTCTTGGCCAGCCGAGATCCTTTCTGTAGATAAATGATAATTATAGAAAACTAACGGACTATGCTGTACAAGCTATAAATCGAGATGATATTTTACGTTTCATACGAAACGAAGGGTTTATACCGAGTTCTGTAAAAACCGTAAATCATGATTGACTTTTGAAGCTTGTACAAGCATGGTAGGTTTATCTATTATGTTCCTAAAATTGATAAAATGATTAGCTTAATTTAGCGTAACTAATGTATTTTTGGGTATATTGTCAAACGTATTCTGTCAAACATCCACTATCCTGTGCTCTGATGTATTATGTGCAGAAAGGTGATACTTACAAGTAGCACCAGATGGCTACATGGACAATAATTCGTTATCATAATATGACTGACTTACTTCCGTTCAGGACACTGGCTAGAAGTAGGGGGTCTTTTAGCACGTATGATACAAAGAAGGAAACTGTTTTGACCTAGTTGCAGAACGGAAGTAGTGTGATGTCACAGCAATGGAGCATTCTGATTGGTCGAGAGACCGGAACTAAAATTATCTAGGTCATGTCATGCATAAATTAACTTACTTTTACTTGGAATACATTAAATCTTGAATACATTGACCTACTTTAGCTCATGCCAAGAGGGAGTTCGTGCCCAGGTTGCATACATTAAATTTTGAATACATTGACCTACTTTAATTCATGCCAAGGAGAAAGTTATCCGGTTAACTTTAAATCATACTAACATTGTACATAGAGGGATGGTTAGTGCATATTCATTGGAACCAATCAGATCTTGTCAAACTGATGCTATAGATAAAACAATGAACCACATTATCCCTTTCACCATCTAGCTAGGAAATCCAGGTCGTCAATATCAGCCATCTTGTCTTTGACCATCACAGACCTATGTCTTTACTCTGTGCCGCACGAACCAGACTATTATAAGCTGCACTGTGATTGGTTCTGTCGAATATGCACTAGTAGTGATTCTTTCGAATTCAATATGATTGCATGTAAAGACGAGACAACAAGGACTATTTTTTTACTTTTTATTGCAGTTATCTGGTTTTACATTGATTAGTTTTCATTGGTTGGTGTTGACATCGGTATCATTGGTCCCCTCAATAGGGGCAGTGCTTGTGGTTTAGTATGCGTCATCTCTGGAGTCACAAACATGTTGGGAGGAACAATACTCCATTTATCACACCAGCATGATTGCATGCCTCAAGGAAGTTGACAGGAACAGATGTGTATGTGTTTCAGTACATTGGCTATGGTGTTTTGGACAACATATTTACACCATCCACATTTGAAGAAAGTGTGTTCATCCTTCAACTGAGGGTCGGTGGACGAGGTGTAGCCGTTGCAGTGTCTGCCTGTTATATGTGACATGTTGAGGTTGTAGTAGCAGCAGGAACAGCAGTTTTATAGACGGTGTCGTAGCACGCCACGGGAGATCGCCGCTAAAAGTGTCGGCCGTCACGACAAGTATAGAACTGTCCTAGATTCTATAACACATCACTATGCGTATATAGAGGATTTTTCCACTTCCCGATGGAATTCAGCGATGGAATTTTAACACAAGTAAGGGATACATATAAACTATAATCGTTCTAAATATGAAGAAGATCGGACTTAGCGTTATGAAGATATCGGCGTTTGAATTTGTCACTCCCTCAGTGCTTAGCGTTGGTCGCTGTTCTTTTTCACTCCCTCCGTATTGAGGCAGGGTTTCGGCTGTTCTTTTTGTCTGCCCCCGTAGGCCGGCGGGAAGTGCTGGGTACACTGGCCACCAGAGCAATATTTGCTATGATAAAATTCAAACGCTGATATCTTCGGAACGCTACGGCCTATTATCTTCATATTTGGTACGATTATAGGTTAGATGTATACCTTACTCGTGTTAAAATTTAATTCTAACGGGAAGTGAAGTTGCACATTCGGAACAACATGTCTAGAGCGGTCTTAGACCTAAGACACTTATGGTGACACTTTCCGGTCCATTGGCCACCGAGTGTCGTGACTATAGCACACCTTTTACCTCCCTATGTGTCGCATCTACAGCAAGTGTCGCAGCCAGTCTAAGATCGTAGCTCTATAGCACACTGACAGCAAATATGTGTCATAAGTTACGAATGTCGTGACTAAAAAACAGGGCCTGGCAGGACACGCAACTTTCTGATCAATTGACCACCACCGGCTGGTCGTGCTAAGTTCCTACCTATATCAGCCTTATCTGTTTCAAACAGGACATCGACCCAAGGGACCAGTGGAGTATTCACACACTTGTTTATCAGAAACCAAGCGAAAACATAAGTTCGAAGTTTTTTCGCCGGACAACCATCTTGCAATTGATGTTACCAAACCTACCTTAGACAATGTCCTTAGTGGTAGCATGTCTTTAATGAGGTCTATGATCAGTCAAGGAATCAATGTTGCCCTGTATGCTGATCATTTGTCTTTTTTATCAGATCGAAGATCAGTCATGACCAGTCAATCGTTAGTGGACTTTGATACGGCTTGTCGTGAAAAAGCGGAACTTCTAGGCTCAGATTCGTTTTGTTATGGAGATTCATATTTAGTCTCTAATAATCTCAACCTAGAAAAGTCCCATTGCCTTTACCAAGTTCCAGGATTCTAAGTCTAAAAACAAGGTTGTAAAGGCCAAGACGTCTCGCCCCTTTGGTTACTGTTGGCGTTATAACGAGAATGGCTGTACAGCTTCGGATTGCAAACACAGGCATGAGTGTATGGAGTGCTCTGGCACTCATCCAAGTGCCCTAGAAAGAAATTGGATGCAAACTGACTGAAAGAACAATCTTCATATGAACTAAAAAATACTCAGTATTTTTCTAAAGTTGATTCTGTTTATTTTTCTGAATGTCAAATTAGGTTAGCTTGTATTGATAATCCTCGGATTGAAAAATCCCTACAAAAGGACGTTAATGAATTGGAATGTGAAGTATCCTCTCATACTGATGTTAACGGTCTTGTCTATAACGAATCATTCAGTTTCATTGTTAGCAGTGGCGATAAGTATATTTATGAATTATTACATAATAATGTGATAATGTAATAAAATAATAGCCAAGCAGCCATTAGTAGAGAATAAAGGGGAGAGGTGGGTGGGAGAAAAGGGAGAGACTAGGGATGAGAGACTGATTAACATTGTTTGAGTCTGAGTTCTTTATATATGCGCGATGGGCATCGCCAGCCTCCATAGCGTTGAATGTCCGATTCCGGCATACCAGCCTGGTATGCCTGTGTGGAGGCAGCCTTACGGAGGCTCTGTAGGGTGTACGACCTCGGGGGCTGGCCCGAGGCCTCGAGAAGTAGCTACCATTCCTTGGATAGGGAACGTGATGTGAGTACGTGCCCGTTGTCCAGCATCAGAAACTGGGCCCTGTTTTTTAGTCACGACATTCGTAACTTACGACACATATCTGCCATCAGTGTGCTAGAGAGCTACGATCGTAGAGCAGGTACGACACTTAGTGAAGATACGACACTTAAGGAGCTAAAAGGTGTGCTATAGTCACGACACTCGGTGGCCAATGGAGCGGAAATAGTGGACATAGGTGTCGTAAGTTTAAGACCACTCTGGACATGTCGTACCGAATGCGCAACTTCACTTCCCGTTGGAATTAAGCAATCAGAGCAGACGATTGCTATAACGAAATTCAAACGCCGATAACTTCGGAACAAAGAGACCGATCTTCTTCATATTTGGTACGATTATAGGTCATATGTATCCCTTACTGGTGTTAAAAGTTCATTGCTTAATTCGTATGGAAAGCATAGGAGATCCACAGTGACGTTTTATAGAACATACGACAATTCTATACTTGTCGTAACTTCAGACACTTATCTCTGCGAGTATACATTTCGTCTTACGACATGGTCTATAGGACGGCGGCCATCTTTTGTCTTGGCAAATGGCGTAAGTTCTAGATACGATTTCATCGCATCTTAGACTTCCGATGTCGTGACTAAAAAACAGGGCCCTGCTCTCGAGGCGCGGCCGTAGGGACCGCCCGTATCATTGCCCTGACCGCGTGCACCGGGCAGTACCTCAAGTCCGCAGCCAGCTGGAGGGTTATCTCCTTCTGCTCCCCTACCCGTTGTAGGTTCTTCGCTGCCTTGATGGTGACGACCAAGTGAGAGCTGGTAACCGTCACGTCTCCACGTGAAGCTTGCTGACGAATGCCCGGGCCGGGCGAATACATTTTGATACGTGCAGCACCTTCCCGAGGACCGACTGGAGCTGTCTTTTGGTCAGGGATCTTTTCTTTGCGACGGACGTCCTCGAGCTTGGCCTCTGGTATCGTCAGCTTCATAGTCCGGGCGTCGATGTCGATGCCCAGCCACGTGACCCTCTGACTGGGTGTCTGCGCCTTGTCGCGGGCCTCGGGGAGGCCCAACTCCGTGAAGAGGGCACGTGCCGCCTCAAAGTCATGGCCGGCCGTAGTTTCGTCCCTGGAAAGAATGATCAGGTCGTCCAGGTACATGGTGGCTGTTATCCCCTTCGATTCTAGGATAGTCACAATGGTGTCCGCGACGCACTGCATATGGTATGAAGAGGCACGGGCACCAAACGGCATGGCCGTATCACCTCCCACATGAAACATAACAGGGGCCAATCCAGCGGATCGCAGTGGAAGTTCTTATATGCACGCGATACATCAATGGAGGACATGAAAGACGTTTTACCTGCCGAGACGAGTTTCCTGACGAATCCGTCCACCGTGGGGAGCCTGTGTTCTCGTTCCAGTCCGTAGACCGAGTTCTTGATCACGAACGAGTTAACACTGTACTCCCAGGGGAATGTCATATCGGTTATCACTCGGCGGGCATCGGTTCCTCTCTTCTCATTTGTCATCAGGGGAGACACGTGACACCAGGGGGTGAATGGAGGGTCCTCGAAGGGTCCCAGCATGTTGGAAAAGGTCCTCTCCTTTTCGATAAATGTCTGGACCTGGTCCGGGTAGTTGGGGGCGCTCGGGTGGTTTGGTATGCCTTGAGTATCGCTGACCGGCCCGAGGTAGCCGAGGGGAAAGCCGTAGCGGATGAATCCGAGGAGCTCCTCCTTCCCCTCCATACTCGACAGATAATGGTCCCACGCATCCAGTTTGAGGTCCGAGGGGAGCTCGAGCAGAGCGCCTAGCGCGTTGGGCAGGCCTGTCTCCCTCACGGCCCGATATATACTGTCGTGAGTCTCGGGCCCCACGGCTGTGAAGTGTGGCCACTCCCTCCTGCGAAGCTTGGCGAAAGCCGCTGGGTCCGTCCGGACGCCAGCCTGCTGTTTTCCGGTTTCGCAAGTCTGTTGAATAGTGTCGAAACCCGGAGTGTTTATTTTGGCATGGACGTTGGTGCCATTAGCAGGCGCACTAACACTAAAACTGTCCATGCCGAGGGTATATGCGGGCGCCCAGTCTACGCTACAGCAAGATGGCGTCCGTGGGCAAGTCATTTAATCCTACACAGTGTGCGGATAATCCAGGGTGACCCACGGCAAGTGAGCAACTGATCGTCCGAGTCTACAGTGTCTCTACACCTTCTTGGACTGGAGTTCAAGGGGTAGCCGTAGAGCAGGTACACCATGCACAAGTGAAATTTATGTGAGAAATATACCAACAAGTGTATTCATATAGTTAAGGGCACCAGTCGCCACCTACCTTTAATTAGTTAATTAAGCCATACGTGGGGCACGTGACCAGGCACAAAGACCAGTGCCTCATCAATTTTTTTCTTTTACGGCAGGTAATGTATAATAAACCATTGTCAAATGCCCAATCAGCTGTTTATTATTATTATCATTACTACTATGTCTATGTATATAAGTTATGTATTACTCACTTCATCCATAGGTTATCCAACTACGCACAAGTGACATTTACCTATCTGTCAGCAAATTCTGGACTTTTATGGCCCAAAAACCATGTAAAACAGCCTTTTTTTCCCAAGAAATTTTCCATTCTTATCATATGATTGTTTACACTTTCAAAAAAATCAACTCAGTTTCATTACTGAACTAGTTTTACAATAAGCTAACATTGCAGAGTAAATAAAAACAGGAATTTAATTAGTTTGGGCAAGAAATTTCCATTATTTTCATTAATATTTGTGTAGGCTTAAATTGAATTCTGCCTCTGTGTGGGTGGGATTTTGAAAACTTGCTAAATTACCAAAAACAGGGTTCTTTAAGGCTGATGTTGTATAAACGTATCTCATCGATGTAAAAGTGGCATTTTTTGGTGCATTTTTTGATGGTCTTTAATTCCAATAAAGTCTATGAGGCACAATGTTGAGCCAATTGTTTTTATTAACGTGTATAACGTGTATACAATATAGTTTTGAAAATTGGTAAAAGTTTGAAAAAATATTAAAATGGTCAAAACTATCCAGGACTTTTAAATTTTCCAACAGAGAGACCCATTGAGCATGTTGGCTGACACCCCAATTTTGAGAGGATAATACTAATGAGATATGAAATGACAAATTAGTTTTACTTTATTGTGAGATGTTGACCAACATCTCCACTGTGATACCTGAAAGTTTCAATACAATGGGATTATCCATTCTGATTTTAAAACATCGTGATTCCATGATGATATTTTTCCAAAAAAGGGGCTGTTGGACAATACAACTGTTAAAAGATGTATAGAAGAAATAATAATCATAATAGAATAACATATACCCCTGTATATGTTAAGTATTCCTACCACTTATAAATAACCAGTTTACTTTTTTCCTAAATAAAATAATGTACTTCTTGTGATTAAAAAACTTTGCTTTGAAAAACGAAGATTTCCATCAAAATATGTGTTGTTCTGAATTACAGACCTAATCTAGACGGTCCAGGAAAAAACAGAAAAATTCCTGTCTATGTCTATGTCAATCGCCACAAACAAATCCAGGGTAACTAATTAAATTCTTATTCACGATTTTGTGAAAGATTTAATCCTAAACTTTTCCCCTGTAGTCCTGCACAGGCTTGTTGGTACATCTCTTACATGTCAGATTTTTTATCACCAGTATCAATAAAAAATTATCTTTCTGCGGTATGGTGGAAGCAGAAAATGTTGGGTTATCGTGATTACTCAGATGACTTCAAATTGAAAATGGTAATCAAGGGTATCCATAGATCTTATACTGCAAGGGATAATTCTCTTTACCCTCTTAATGTTCATGATTTACAAAGTATTTACCATGAATTGTATATGAAAAATTCAGACGATCTGAATTTTTTGTTAGCTGTGGTTTTATATTTTCGTGGATTATTAAGAAAATCACATGTTACTATATCACCTCATAATCTACTTGTAGGGGACATTAGAATTGATTCAATGGTCATTAAAGTCCACATTTATACAAGTAAGACAGACCAATTCGGTCTAGACCCATATGACATTTTTATTCATTCAATTCCAGGGTCTATTTTGTGTGTCTACAAAATCTTATCTCGGTTAACCTACCGTAAAAGTTCATCTTTACCATTAATATGTCTAGGTACGAAACCACCTAAACCAATGTCATATGGTTATTTCAATTCTAGGTTAAAAAGTTTACCAAAACAATGTGGTATATTGGGTACTGTTTCTACTCATTCTCTATGCCATGGTGGAGCCACATTTCTCAAAGACCTGGGTATGCCGATTGAAGTAATTAAATCGAAAGGAAATTGGAAATCGGCCGCAGTGTATAAATATTTACACAACACGGAGTCTCCTTCTGAGGTCTCATTGTTAAACTCGGTTTTGGGTAATTACTCTAAATATTCCTAATTGTGTTTGGTGGTTCTTGGCCTGGTGTTTGTTATTCTCACCAAACTACAATTACTCGTTCGCTATACATTGTACTTTATACTTCGTCTCCATAAATTATATCACTGTATAACTGCCGGCTTATACATATATAATTATTAGACTAGACCTGTAATTTTTTTTTTTTTTTTTTTTATTTTAGGTTTAAGTTTCTCAGTCTGTACATTGTAATACTGAGGTTCCAAGGATTGTACTTCCAGTAATTAAGGTTAGGGCCTGGTGTTTGTTATTCTCACCAAACTACAATTACTCGTTCGTTATACATTGTACTTTACTTCGTCTCCATAAATTATATATATATATGTGTGTGTATATAAAGGAGCGTAGGCGCCACCTGTCGTCTACTTCACCAATTACCACACCACCACTAGCGCCTGCCAGCGCATATACGGGTATCTGACGCATTCTTCACCTGTCAGCCAAACCCTGAAAATTGTCAGCCAAACCCTGAAGACGTGTATGCAGTACTACGGCCACGGCTACGGCTAAACCTTTCCATGTGGCGTTTTTTGTGTCTGCTATTGATCATGGTGGTCTGTGATCTCTGTGGAACTTCTTACGATGGTCGGAGAAGGACTTGTCCAAAATGTGAAGGCCCGGAAGGTCTTGATCAAGAGAACACGACTACCGAGAAAACTTAAGGTCAGCTGAAATCGACAGGCGCTTATGGCGACGCACCAGGCGGTGCAGTGTCCGGTGCTCCGATCGGTGGAGCGATAGGTGAAATGGAAGATCAGGACGATGTTTCTAGACTAAAGAAAGGAAACGCATTCTTTAAGTCTGAAATATTGAATATGCGGTCTGAGATGTCGGCGTTGATGTCTATGATGGCGGAACTGAAGATGTTGGTCATTTCTACAAAAGGGAACCAAGATGGCGGCTCAAAACGGCGGGAAACCCGGGAAGGTGATTATCAACGCCAGTCACCTCCTTTGGGCACTACCGCTCCAATGGACCAATTGCCTCCAGGGGCAATTGCTCAAGAAACCCAGATCAACGTTTTTCCCCAATCTACAAGGGCTCTTGATGCTGTTTTCACGTTGGGAGGAGCTGCACGATCCAAGATGGCAGCCGTACCTTCTACCTGGTCGACAGGAGCTTCTGTTCACGCCGGAGGACAAGCTTCTATCTCTCCAAAACCGCTTCTACCGGTCTACGCGTCATCTTCTCCGGGCTGGTCAGCCGTGACGGGCGTTCCAACCGACCATACTACACACTCGTGCACCGGAAAAACTGAACGCCGGCGTAAGTGTTGTATTTACAATTTGGAAAACCACATGCCTTGTGACGTTTCTAAGCCGAATATTGATAATGTAATATCTGCGAGCATGTCTATGCTTAGGTCTATGTTAGGCCAGGGCATAGATGCCACCGGTTATGCCGACCATATCGCCTTTTTGTCTGATCGCCGCGCTTACATAACCAGCCAGGCGTTGGTCGATTATGATTTGGCGTGCTGGGAGAAGGCAGAGTTACTTGGTTCGTCCAGTTTTGGATATGGGGACCCGTTTCTTTGTACAAAGTACCTAAATGTGGAGAAAACTCTGGCCTTTGCAAAGGTCATGGACAAACTAAAGCCAGCGAAAGGACGCAAGTTTCGTGAGGGTAAACCTCTCGGAACTTGTTGGAAGTTCAATGAGTCCGATGGGTGTAGTCTAAGTGCATGTCGTTACAAACACCAGTGCTCGGACTGCGAAGGAGGACACTCGGCTTTCAAATGCCCCCGGAAAACGAACAAATCGGACAAATGACTTACCGATTGTACGGTTATTCACAAGTCTATTGGCTCTAGTGGATTGTCTACAGATCATTTGGACCAGGAAAGTAATTTTTCCGGTGACTTTTTCCCTTCCTCTGTTGCTTGTGTTACATGTGATATCGACACTCCTCTTGATAATGGCCCTAGTCCTGGTGAAGGAGGTCGAGGAGGTCAAGGAGGTCAAGGAGGTTTGGCTGTTGTTAATGGCCCATGTATGAGTGGTACTCATTTAAATGTAGACGATGTCACTGTGTCTGTAGGTCACGACCCAGATATCGGTGTATATCATGTTGATACAAGTGGTTTCCCGGAACGTCCGTGTTTTTCCGGTTGTAATGAATCTGATCATTGGTTGGGTGGAGTCCGCAATCCTTTGAACCCATGCATTTTTTGGGAATATTGTTATGATGAAGGGAATGTAGATGTTAATGCTAATTATATTTTTGATGGCGTTAACAATGGTTTCAGAATAGTTAACCATGAATTTTCAGGTAACTATGACGCCCAAATCTATGCTAGTATTTACGATAGTGTGTTCAAAGACAATATGGATACCATTGTTGTACAAGAACTTGACCAGGGAAAATTGTCTATAGTTGAAACCCGTCCCCGATGCATACATGCTATTGGTGCGGTGAAAAAAAAGTCAGGCGGTCTTCGCCCCATCACCGACTGTAAACATCCTATCAATAACAGCATCAATAACTTTATGGATGAGACATGTGACTCCTTTTCTTATTTGAAGCTTGAGGAAGTCACCGATGCCATGGTTCTAAATTGTTTTTTTAGCGTTATTGATATTAAGGACGCTTATCGCTCCATCCCTGTTTTTCCGGACCACCGTGTTTTTCAAGGCTTCCGTTGGGAAGTCGATGGTGTTACCAAGTTTCTACAATCTAATTGTTTAGTTTTTGGCCTTAAGTGCGCCCCGTTTATTTTTTCCCAAATTACCGAATTTTTGGTACGATGCATGGCCAAAAAAGGTTTTTTCCGGGTATTTGGGTACCTAGATGATTTTATTATTCTAGGCGATACGTTTGATGAATGTATGAATGGACAGCTGGAACTAATTTCTTTACTCAGAGAATTGGGTTTTTCAATCTCTTGGAAAAAGATTATTAGTCCGGCGACAAAGGTAACCTTCTTGGGGATAGACATTGACAGTGTCACTATGACCTTGAGTCTTCCTCCGGAAAAATTATCCCGTTTGTCCCAAACTTTGTTTGAATTCCAAGGAAAAACCACTGTTGTGTATAAAGATGTACAAAGATTGTGCGGGTTTCTAGCCCATTGTAGTTGTATTGTCCGGGGGGGCCGGACTTTTTCTCGCCGCCTCATAAATTTTGGTACTTACATTCGCGATTGCAAACATCCTCAACCGATTCCGGATTGGATTATCCAGGATTTATCCTGGTGGCGAAAATTAGTTTCTGTTTTCAACGGAACTTCCGCCATTATTTCTCCGGTGGAACTGGATATCGCCACGGACTCCTCAATGTCCGGTTTTGGGGCGTGTTTCGGTTCGGATTGGTTGCTGGGTGCCTGGGTTAAAGATCAAATAACCCCCAATTGGCTAGACAGTCATCATTTAGTGTCTGGGCCGTCTAGCGACACTGACATTTTGGATATAAACGTTTTGGAGTTATGGCCTATAGTTGCCGCTGCCTACAGGTGGGGTCCGATCTGGAAGGGCCGGAAAATTCGTATTTTTTCAGACAACACTCAGGTGGTTGCGGGTGTAAATACGGGCCGGAGTCGGTCCCCCAAAGCTATGTATTGGTTGAGAGAATTGTTTTGGTTATCGTTTATTTTTAATTTTCATGTAGTATGTACACACATCTCCACACATGCCAATGTAGTTCCGGACTATTTCTCCAGAATTTTTTCAAAAGACCGGAAGTGTGATATACCTGTGTCTTATTTGTCCGGTTTTTGTTGTTTCTAGTGATGGCCTTGGAGAAACGAGTGGAATTTTATCAGGCTTCCTGGCTATCGACTAATACGGCCAGAACCCGGAAATGCCAGTGGAGACACTACTACAGATTTTGTTCAAATATCAATTTACCTCCGGTTCCGGCCACCGAGGATCTTATTTGTATGTACATATCTTTCATGGCCGACAATTTTAAATATTCTTCTGTCATTAATTATCTATCGGCAGTGAAAGTCCTTCACGAGCTACATGACACTAAAGTTCCTGAAACTCAAAAAATCAAGAGAGTTTTGCTCGGTATAAAACGCAACCTGGGCGATACTCAGTCACATGTGAGACCAATGACAGTTGCAGATCTAAGATCTATTTATTCAACTTTGAATGTTTCTCAAAATGAGGACCTAGCCTTTTGGGTTGGCTGCCTTTTAGGTTTTAGAGGTCTTCTGAGGAAGTCTAATTTTTTGGAGGAGGAATTGTCCATAAAATTATCTGATGTAAAATTCTCTCCTGAATACGTTTTGATAACGATTGTGAAATCTAAAGCAATTCAGTTTAGGGAGAGTGAATTTTTGTTGCCATTTTCGCCGGTTCCGGGGTCTATATTTTGTCTATTTAGTTATATTTCTAAACTTATTTCTTTGACCGATTACCCGGAAATTTCTTCCCAATTGGTATCTTATAATAAAGGTATGAGTTTCATCCGAGGCTCCTACCAATGGTTTCAAAAGAAACTGAAATTTCATTGCTTATTGTCAGGTACACCTCCATCTTCGTCTCATTCTCTCAGGAGAGGTGGGGCAACATGTTTATATGAAAAAGGATTTTCCTTTCTAGATGTCAAGGCTAGAGGTGACTGGAAGAGTCTTTGTGTTTTGTTGTACTTAGAAAGGTCCTTGTCGTCACAAATCGAATTGGACAAACAAATTGTCTCTTCTCTTTTTATGTAATTGTTTTTTTTTTGTTGTTTTTTTTGTTGTTTTTTCTTTGTTTGGCTAGGTTTTGGCAGATTTTGTTTCTGTCGAAATATATATTACCTAGCCCAAACTATCATCGTCTTATTACTTCATTTCTCCATGTTATTCAGCCGTAGGGGCATTTATGTAAAACATATAACTCACAGGTATATGTGTATATAAAGGAGCGTAGGCACCACCTGTCGTCTACTTCACCAATTACCACACCACCACTAGCGCCTGCGAGCGCATATACGGGTATCTGACACATTCTTCACCTGTCAGCCAAACCCTGAACATTTTTTTTCCTCTTTTATTATTATTGGCAGATTTTGTTTCTATCGAAATAAATATTACCTAGCCCAAACTCTATTTATGTATCATCGTCTTATTACTTCTTTTCTCCATGTTATTCAGCCGTAGGGGCATTTATGTAAAACATATAACTCCCAGGTATATATATATATATATATATATATATGGTCGATATTCAGAATTTGGCAACAATTCAGACAAGGTGGGAAAAAAATGAAAGTTCTAAGATCCTTTTAGGAGTTCTTCCATGGAATCCCAGACAGTTTAGTGGTAATATTTCTAAAATAGCAAACATTTTGGACTAATATTTGGCTTAGTAGATCACATTGAAGTAACAGTCTCTTTGATATTTCTGCTTCTGTGTACATAGGTATTTCAATTTAAAACTATTTTAGGCTTTTATGATATTAAAATAATGAAGTTTCTTTGTTTATGCATAAAGAACATCTTTATCTAGGAGAAAAAAAGTAAAAAAATATTCCCTACCTTACAAAATAAAAATTAAAGAAAGTCCCAGAGTTGGGAGTTTTTTTCATCAATGTGCAACAAATTTGAAGTGACATAAAAAAATGAAAAAAATATGTGCATGTCAATGGGCAGGTCCCTAACAAATGAGGTCAATTTCAGGAATCTGGAATCATACACCTGAGAGATATAAAATATCAAAACGTTGTACACGGAGGCAGAAATGTACATGGCAGCAGAAACAGAATCTTTTAACTTGCCCTGTTTCCTTACTATATGGTGATTTATATATTATTTCTGCAAGGAAACATTTGGAATTATGTATACGGTTTATTTAGAATTTAAAACTGAAAATGACATATTCTAATAATCTGTAATTTGTCTTTGTTATGTACACGGGTCGGATTTTTGAAACCTGCTATATTACGCTTTCTTCCTGGGATCAGACACTAAAAAAATAATTTTAGAATAACACTTCTTTTTATATTTTATATCCTACCAAGTACCTTCAAGTAAAAAGATTATTCCAACAAAATCTGACAAATGGTTCAGATTTGAGAGCCTTTTGAAATTGTATATAATACTGCATGTTGTCCACCCCCCTAAAATATTTGAAATTTCAAGGAACGTTATAAAAGATTATAATTTGAGAAAAACTGATATTATATGGTGACATATGTTACATTTGACCCAAAACATCTCTATCACATAATGGATATGAAGCAAAAGCTATGAGCATATTTAGGTGTTGGGCCACACAGGGGTGTCAGACAACAAGAGGGGTGTCGGACAACACGTTTTTTAAATCACTCATAACAATGGACAAAATAATATTTGTGGCTATAATTCTTTATATTCTTAATCAAATGATGGAAATCTTCGTTTTTCAAAGCAAACCACTCAATTATTGATAAGAAACAACCCCAACTTTTGTTTAAACGATCGAATTCCGGGAAAAAAAGCCTTGTGAACAAAAAGCACAGCCTTTCGGCCTTTTTCTCCTGTCATATGTTTTTCCGCAACCTTCGCAGGTCACCATTTTGAAGCAGGAAAAATTCCAGCAGTGTAAAACCTACACGTCTGTCTGGGGAAAAATTTGATGAGGCACTGGTCTGTGTGCCTGGGCCCTGTTTTTTAGTCACGACATTCGTAAGTTACGACATGTTTAAGTGTCCTATAGACCTACGATCTTAGGCTGGCTGCGACACTTGCTGTAGATATGACACATAGGGAGGTGAAAGGTGTGCTATAGTCACAACTCTCGGTGGCCACTGGACCGGAAAGTGTCACCCTAAGTGTTGTAGGTCTAAGACCATTCTGGACATGTCTTACAGAATGTGCAACTTCACTGGAATGAAATTTTAACAGGGGTAAGGTATACATATAATCGGCCATATAACCAGCCATATTGTTCCGAAGATATCGGTGTTTGAATTTCGTCATAGTAATTGTCTGCTCTGGAAGCCAGTTTACTTTCCCCATGACTGCGCTTATTTCACTCTTCCAGCAGTGATTCCGCGCTCTATACTGTGAAAGATCTGCAAGGAGAGTGCTTGTACGATATCCGATCGATAGCCTGATGTTTCAAATTCAAACGCCGATATCTTCGGAACAGTCAGTCTGTACTTCTTCATATGTAGTACGGTTATAGGTTATATGTATCCCTTACTCGTGTTGAAATTTCATCACTTATTTCTAATGGGAAGCACAGGAAATCTACAGTGATGTTTTATAGAACCTAAGACAGTTTTATACTTGTCTTAACTTCCGACATATTTCACCAAGATTGTTTGATTCAACCTACAATACTGTCTATAGCACACCCGCCATCTTGTGTCATCGAAAATGCCGTAGAATCTTGAACCGATCTGAGGCGATCATAGACTTGCAATATCCTGACTAAAAAACAGGACCCTGGTCATGTGCCCTGCGCGCAGGTGGTATTGCTTAATTAACTAATTAAATGGTAGGTGGCGACTGGTGCCCTTTAAATATAAATATACTTTTTGGTATATTTCTCTATCACACACACATATATGTACCTATATATATATATTTTATATATATGGTCGATATTCAGAATTTGGCGACAATTAAAAAAAGGTTTCCATTTCTATTTTATGATAGTCTACAATTTACAGTAAACCAACTGAGTTTCATTACTGAACTAGTTTTTCAATAAGATAACATTGCAGAGTAAATAAAAACGGGGATTTCAATACTTTTGGAAAGAAATTTTCATCAATTTGCCTCCGTGTACATTACTAAGGGGAGTGAAATAATACTGAAACACTGATTTAGAACCTATTTTTTGGAGTTATCAAATATGGATAAAATGCCTCTCTACCATGCCTAAAATATAATGGATCAGAAATATGTGTACTAGGAGCAATATGTAATTAATTGATATGGTTAAAATATACTTCTGCCTCCGCGTACACACAAAATTGTCAATATTTCCAGAAGATCTGCTTATATAATTTGAAAAAGATATAATATGAGTAGGATTTGACCACATCTGTCCATGTGTGAAATTGAACTAAAGTTCCCCACACACACGATGGAGTTGTACTGCTAGATAATGTACATGGAGGCAGATTCGGGCTACATGTACATACATTTATCTCTTTATCCTACCCCTAATAAAAATCTCCATAGGCTTAACATTAGGTCACTGTATTCGGTCTAGAGTTAAAAAAAAAGAAAAATATTGCTCTAGTGGGATACACTTGACAAATGATGTAATTTGTTAATGTAGAAGTAATTTAGACGGGCGGGGTAGGATAAATTCTAACCCAAACTCGAGTTAGTTGTGTTATTGTTCATCGCACTCTGGCAAGATCACATATTACTGCTCATGGCTTCGCCTCGCGCAGTAATACATGATCTTGTCGTCGTGCGATAAACAACAGCACGACTAACTCTTTTTTGGTTTCTCCATAGTATTCAAACCAAAAGTCAGCCTGCTATGGGTCTTAGTGTTGGTAGGTGTTGCTATTGGCGTTGGTTAATAGGTGTGGGTGTTGATGGGTGTTGATGTTGATGGGTATTGGTGTTGGTGGCAGGAAAAATGGCTAAAATGTGCTTCTACCTCTGTGTACACATATATCTATCAATATTTGCATAAGATCCGCTAATATAATTTCAAAAGGATACAATGTCAGTATGTTATGACCACATAGATCTGTCCCTGTGTGAAATTGCATTAAGATACCTACAACCATGGGATTATAGTTGAAAATTATGTACACGGCCGCAGGTTCTGCCTCCGTGTACACACTTCTGCCTCTGCGTTCATGGGATCATTTCGTTTTTTCAAGCCGAAAATGGGCTTGCTGCCACACTGACACCCACCACCTTTCCAAATAAACTGCACACATGATTCCTAATATTTCCTGACAGAAATGATGTATAAATCACCATATATGAAGGGAACAGGTCAAGTTAAAGGATTTTTTCTGCCTCCGTGTACACTTCTGCCTCCATGCACAACGTGCCGAATGGTTCTTGAAATTAACCACATTGGTTAGGAACATATTCATCAACATGTAGATATTTTTTTCAAATTTTTTATGGCACTTCCACAAAATTGCAGTTTTAAAAGAAAAATGCCCAACTCTGGTGAAAAATATCCTTTATATTTTTGGTAATCAATATCTTAATTATATTAAGATATTGATTTCTATATACACGGAGGCAGAATATTAAAGAGACTATTACTTCAATATGGTCTACTGATCCCAATAATAGCCCAAACTATTAACAATTTCAAGGATGATTACATAAAACTGTCTAGATTGCATGGGCAAACTCCTAAAAGGATCTTAGTGATCATGATTTCTGACCATTCATTTTTTTTTTTCTGCCGTAATATGTCCTTCCACAACTTTCACAGGTAACCATGTTGCAGTTGAGACCAACTTGGAGAGTGAAAACTGCATACGTCTGCTCAAAAAAAATCTTGGCGAGGCACTGACCTGTGCCTTGTGTAAGTCCCCCGCGCAGGCGGTATGATTAAGTAATAATTAGACGGTAGGTGGCGACAGGTGCCCTTTATATATAAATATACTTGTTGGGTATATTTTTTCACATAAACTCTTTTCTTGTGTAAACTATCCCATATGTTCTATGTAAATGACTACGGGGAAGTAATTAAGGTACAACAATATCCTGCTCTCCTTCTTTGTGAATATTACTGGAGATGGGAGACCACTTCTATGTTAAACGGTTCGTTCTATAAATCTCTTAGTCATAGAATAACCTATAACTAAATACATGTCACCAATAATGACAAACAAAGAGTCCATGTGAGTTGGAGAGTATTTATATACTAAATACGAGTACATAAGTTTCATTTAACAATGTAGTTGAGATTTATCAAATAACGTTGATAAATGTTGAGACATAGAAATTGTGATAATGAGAAAAGATTAAGTTGAAATTAAGTTGAATTGAAACCTGTTGAAAGGTAGAATTAAAGTTTGTAATACCGTAGTATTAATTACCGTGTTGGTAATTATGAAAATAAGTACATACATGTTTGTAATAGGTAAGTATTGGTATTTACCATGTTGGTAAATTAGAAAATAGGAGTATATACCTGATATGTTATTGAGATAACATGACATAGGTATGAACATTTAACAAAAGGCCAAAGGGCAAACCTTGAATGTTAGTTCATGGTAAATAGGGGACCATGGATTTGTGAGATGACCAAGTACCCAGTTGGCGTACTTGGTCAAGTGTGCAGCCAGACTCGAGGGCTGAATGTGTACCGCCTCTCCTAAAAGAGTGTATGGAGAAAGAGTGCGGGTTTTGAACTCCTGCTCGAGAGAGCAACAGCCTGAGGATGGCTGTGAATTGTTGTGGTGTGAGATGAGACCCAGAACGTGTGATAAAAATGGGATCTGGCCGGTTAGCTGGGTAAGCGGCTCTATAAGAAATCCTTTCTTTCACGGGACACCACTGGCCCTGCACTGAAGCGACCGTGATGACCGAGGGGTCGGTGAGGGGACTGATGGTCTTAGAAGAACGTAGTTTGATAACCAAAGCGGTAGGATAAGCTTGAATATCAGACCTCACGACTGTGTGTGTTGAACTTCCTGTGGAGCTGTTTGATGCGAATAAGTTCGACGCTCTCATGAGGGAGTGGAACGCCAGTAACGCCGCTGCTCTGAAGAGAAGACCCTCAGAAAGCTGGCTCAACAGGTCGCAGATGGAATGTAGAAGTTCTTGTGTCAGCGGTCGGGCTTGCCTGGTAACATGGCCAGAGCGAACCACAGCCCCCCGAATGACTGCTAGAGCCTGAGGAGACGCGAAAGCTGACGGATCACCAGCATGATCTGAAATCCATGCTCGGGCTCCCACCAGATAATTCTTCACCGCTCCAGGTGACGACAAGGATGATGACAGGAACTGTATATATAAACAAGCCTCCAGGATCAATGGGCTTGTTGGTGATGTCATATTCCCGGATGCAAATTGGAGGTATTTCTTAGCTTGTGATGTCTTATTTTTTGCAGTGCTCGTCGCTTGCGCTGCCTCTAGTGACTTCAACATGTCGGTGTGGAGCGTCATGTTCGTGTCTGGAAACAAGGAGAGCATCCACGGTGAAAAGTTCATCAAGAGTAGGGCAAGGAACTTTACATGGGTCAAAGGTAGGGCAGCACACTTTTTGATCGGAAACAACATCACAGTCATGAATCGCAGCAATATACCAGAGCTGACGTGCACACATAGCGACAAAGTCATCCCTGTGTACCCTGTCCCGTATGAAGACAGGGACTGCCTCAGAATCACTAAGTATCGTGACTTCAGTTCCGCGATGATGTCCAGAGAGGAATAGGTGGCAGGCCAGAAGGACGGCTAAAGCTGCTGCCCTGTGGTCGTTCCCTCCGATCTCTGCGGGGAACTGAACCCAATCCCACTCGACGACGCTAGCTCCGAGAGCGGCTAGCGCGCCATGTTTTTTACGTGGACGTGGATGTGTATGACACGGTGTCCACTGCCTATGATGTGAACTCCGTTTGCCCAGGAGGCGTAAGCCACGAACCACGCTAGGTCGCGGCGTGCGCCGTGAGATATGTGGACGATTGGTACTAGATTTGTGGCTCTCAAGGCTGCAAATAAACTCGCCAGGAATTTCTTTGCGTGTCTAACACAATGAGCTAGATGTATTAGGTGGCCGATGATGGACTGTAAATCGTGGCGATTCGCTGTAGACCTTCCAAGCCAGTCATTGCAGATTTCCACGACTTCTTTGAGTTTGTCGTGGGGTATAGTGACGGTCATCTCCACCGAGTCAATATGGAACCCGAGCCAGGTGATAGTGGTGGTAGGTGACTTGCACTCATGAAGAGCGAGTTGTAGGCCGAGTTCCTTGGCCAGTTCGATGAAACAACTATAAGCCTGATCTGCCGTCGATTTATCCGTCTCCACTCCAGCAAAATCATTTAAATAGGCTAGTGCGAGAAAACCTAGCCTACGAAAGATGTAGATGAGTGCGTTGGATGTCCTCTGACAGGCCACTGATGATGTGCGGCAGCCGAATGCTGGGCAGAGGTCTATGAAGAAACTACCGTCTACCTGGAAACACATGAATGGCGTGTCGGCTGGATCTAAGCGGAGTTGTCGATACGCCCTACTCAAGTCTATCTTCCACATGAGGGCGCCTACACCGGCTTGAGTGACCAAGGTGATGAGGTCAGAGATAGTCGGAAGGGTGTACGAAGCATCACTCCCGAGGTACACTCGCTCCGGAATTCCATCATTGACGGAGGCCCCGTTCGGGAACGAGAGGTCCATGATAACTTTGCGTTCTGTAGAGTCTTTTTTCGCCCTGGACATGAGAGGCGATACTTGAGTGTCAATGCCAAACAGAGGGGAAATAAAAGGTCAGAGCAAGGCGTTATGGTCTATCTCAGTCTGTATGAAACGGGTCAGTGCTTCGGGGTGAAACCTGGCACTGGCGTGGTTGACATGAGTTGGGGTCGGAGAAACCGTGGAGGCATAGCCTATCGGCCAGCCAAAACTAAAGTGATCTACCACAATTTTGTCATGGTAATCGGTCAGGTAAAAGCTCCATTTGTCAACGTTCAACTCTGAGGGTGTCCGCGCTGCCTTAGTTGTAATCAGCGTGACTGATGATGTCGAAGTAGCGTCGGGCTTGTACCGGGTATTTAGTGTTGAATTCAGTTGAGGTCGATGGTCGTATTATGGAGTGTTCGCCTGAAATGATACCTTGGGCCACCGTCCCCGTCGGTGGTACAACAAGAGTGCTCGATATTCTAGGCTTGTTTAGGTAAGTCGGCAGGTCCGTGTCCTGCCTGTCGGTGAAAGGGCTGTGCTGCCGCTGGCGCCGATCTGTTGATGTTTGTGACTGCCTCATGCTTGGCCTTAATGCGACACTCTATGACGGGATGTGGATGGTAGAGGGTGAGTGTCGAGTAGCAATATTCACACACATGTGACACTGTACCTCTGATGTCGGTGACGTGCGGGGCCTGCAAGTTACAACCGCGAGCTGAGTTAAACTGTTTGCACGGAGGATGATGAGGGACTTGTTGTCTCTTCTTAGCATCTTTTCTCGCGAGAGTGTCGCCCTCTGTAGTTCTAATCCGGGCACTCTCTGACCTGGCGATGGCTGTGCGGAGATGTTGAATTTGAGTGTCACTATGCCATCCCGAGCGAAACCGGCCTTTGGCTAGTCTCGTGAACACTTCTTCGCTCCAGCGTCTAACCACTGTGAAATCATACTCTAAAGAGTCTTCGACAACTTCTCGTAGATGTTGCATGAGGAAAGGGCGACAATCACTGTCTGTGCATATGTCATCGAACATGCGTAAGATGCCCCACAAGTGCTCTTGTATATTAAGCGAGCCTAATGTTGTCTTCTCTTTTTTAACGCCTCTAGTGACATAATGATGTGGTTGAGTGAACTTACCCGACTGAGGTCGGAGTACATGAGTTGTAGACTGTATAATCCTCTGTACCCTCTCATCTAAAGACTCGTTGTCAAAGCTTGGGCCGTATTGGCGGTTCGGAGCCGAGTCCCAGGCTGTTGACGATGAAGCCATGGCCGCGACGAGTGGGTCTGATACTGTCACTTGATTCCGAGGGATGGGAACCGGTTGATTGAGACTAGGAGGAAGAGGAGTAGTAGGTTGTGTAATTACTTGGCCCTGTCTAATATTCCCATCGTTGGAGACTGCGCCGTCGGATTCGGGGAGTTGTTGGACAGAGGAAACTGCCTGCTGCTGAGAGATGCGTGACTGGGCTTCCATGAACGAAGCCATAGCGTCCTGCATATCCGAGATCTGTTTTTGCATCTCCGCTTACTTTTTGGATTTAGCGGATTTTTTAGGTGTTTTAGACTTGGTCTTCTTTGGTGTTGCAGCCTTCCTGGCCGTGTTTGACCTGGTGCCAGGCATAATGTGTGTTTATAGACTGTGGATTGTTAAATAAGTCTGTAAAGCAACCTCTGAAAAACTCCGAGATGTTTAAGACTCAACGACGGCACATGCACAGGTTGCTCGTGACATCATGGCTTTGTTTTTTAGTCACGACCATTGTGTGGGCAGGAAGGCCCAAGACCAACCAGCGATCTCACGACAGTTTCCACGACAAAAGATGGCCGGCGTGCTATAGACGGTGTCGTAGTGCGGCACGGACGATCGCCGCTAAAAGTGTCTCAAGTATAGAACTGTCTTAGGTTCTATAAAACCGCACTGTGCGTATATAGGGGATTTCCCGTACTTCCTATACGAATTAAGCGATGAAATTTTAACACGAGTACGGGATACATATAGCCTATAATCGTACCAAATATAAAAAAGAACGGCCATAAAGTTATGAAGTTATCGGCGTTTGAATATGAAACATTGAGCTATCATCGGATATCGTACACGCACTCTCCTAGCAGATCTTCCGCGGTGTAGCGCGCGGAATCTCTGCTGGGAGAGTGAAATAAGCGCAGTCGATGTCAAGGTCGCCGCATAAATTAGATCACGTGATAGTAGTGGTACACTGGCCACCAGAGCAACATTTGGTATGACGAATTTCACACGCCGGTAACTTCATAATGGTGCGGCCGTTTTTCTTCATATTTGGTACGATGATAGGTTGTATGTATACCTTACTCGTGTTAAAATTTCATTGCTTAATTCCAAAGGAAAGTGAAGTTGCGCATTCGGTACGACATGTCCAGAGTGGTCTTAGACATAAGACACTTAGGGTGGCACTTTCCGGTCCAGTGGCCACCGAGTGTCATGACTATAGCACACCTCACACCACCCTACGTGTCCTAGAGCGGCGATAATTGTCCGACCCTCTAAAATGTCGCGACTATAGTACACTGACAGCAGAAACATGTCACCCGTAACGATGGTCGTCACTAAAAAACAAGGCCCATGTTATTATGTGTAATTTTTAGAGTTCTGGTAGATGGCGTAGTTGTGCCCAAAACTCTAGGGGGCGTGGGGTTGATGCACTTGTACTCTCATTGCCATTAACACTCACATGTTCGTCACAATTCGCTCATTTAATAGTGTATACAATAGTGTAGCTTTGCGGGTAAGGCTTGTCAGTATCCATGTGACATCAGCGGCTAACACTTTTTCAAATATGTCGAAGACACAAATGTATCTAATTTCAAAGCCGGCATAGAAATAGACATTACAATAGCGAAAATAACCACGTCAGGAACCTTCCTTACCTTAATGGTCTATGTAGTATGATAACATGCATTTAGCAACAAACACAGTTAATCTCCTATAAGCTGTTTTAATGATAACCCACTGACCTTTTCTTGGTTGAAGCGGGGCAACTGTCCTGGATGTTTCTTATTTTGAGAGTTGCTCAGTTCGTTCCCTGATTGGTTAGAATCTGACGGCGACATGAGTAGTGCATGTAGAGACCCCAGGAAATGCTGGTATTGCTCCGCAGCGTGATCGAACGACAGCTGGGAATAAACGAAGGAGATTTGCATATGGTAGACATTGTGCATTTATTCTTAACCTGGCCCCACTTGTACAAAAAAGGTGGAGCATTCAATAGCCCTAGAAAATTAAAGAAATAACCCTTTTCCTTTTGTTATGGAAAAGGGGGGAATATCTGACTTCACAACATCAAAAGATAAACATACTATATTTTATATTCTATATATCTCTTCAATTTCGCAGATTCAATCCTGAAAGAGAAACTCTTTTATAAATGTTTGGATCCGTGAATAGCCTCAAAATGGCCCCATGTTCTTTGAAATTTCTTTGAAACAATCTTGATTTAAACAATTGTCAATAAATTTTGTATTGTAACGAATTGGTCAGAGGTAATTTTCGCTATGCAGAAGGCCCTGGATACCTCTGTGCCATTTGGCAACCAACCCCTGTTTGTGCTGGTTGGTCAGGTTAAATCCCACATGGTATCTGCGGTATGTGCCTCTAACCAGTATTTTTGTTCTGCGCATACTCTTAAAGCTGAAATACTTAATATGAAACATTCATAGCTAAAAAGATGATAAAGAGACCAAGATTTATGTTCATCATATTTTAAAAAATACACAGGAAAGGAAATACGAAAATGGAAAAAATGGCGTTAAGGACATGACATAACACACTCTCCGAGCAGAATAAAAGATCTAGTAGGAGAGTAACGAAAGTTACCGCTACTGTAGACCCTGCTGATTTGCAATGGCAAGGAGAGCCAGGGAAACCTCTCTCCCTCCGGAGGTTTAACTTACCAGCACTTGTCTGTGATGTACCATGGTATAAAATGAAGTGATATCAACTTTTCAAAAGATAAAAGATAACTTATTAGAATGTTCTTCGCCACACCCTCTGGTGGATAAACCAGCATAAAAATTACGGCTGTCACCTATGATGTACCAGGAAAATGGCGGGCGTTACCTGGACTAGCTTTGTGAGTGAGCACATAGGCCAGCTTCCAGGCAACCGCTACAGGGTCAAAGTGGCTATGCCCTACACTGGCAACCAGAGCCACACAACGTTAGCTCTGGTCGGGTTAGATAATCGGCCGCCTTGACCCAGTAGCGGGACCTGTGCAGGAATGATTGGGGTAACCTGTCGCTAACTGGGTCTATGACTAAGATTTGATAGAGCAAGGCCATATGAACTGGGTCAGTCAACTTCATACAAGTTTATTCTTTCGCTAAAAGAGGCTTCGATTGGTGCTTCCAGAAGAGATAGTGGGATGCGTAATATAGGTCAGGAGGTATTGGCCTTATCCTTATCGGTTCACAATGTCTCTCATTTATTCAACTAGCACCCCGCCTTTCATGATTCTCCAACCATCATATTTCACCTGTCATCTGAAGAGCACTAGGATTTTCACTTCATATCTGTTTCTCCGTGAATCGCATGTTGAGTATTGATCGATGTAGTGGAAGCTCAAACTTTATAACTGCAGAGCAAACCAACCATCTTGGGTTATCTAGAAAGGGGAATATAGTACAACTACCAAAGTTACCGTTATATATGTAGGTGTTTTATTGTATAGAACCGACGTTTCAACTACCACATAGTCTTCTTCAAGGGTTATCTTGAATTAGATATTTGATATGTTTCACAATTTTATGCTTTTTGTTTCTTTTTCCATATCATTAATGCTTTATACACCCAGTACCATTGTTTGTGTGGTGTGACTGGATGTGTGAAGCATCTTCCCTTCTATGCAAAATTGGCGTTTTAGGGGTTTGTATATTTTCCATCTACCTATCATTACCTGTCATCTCTTTCCATTCATTTCATTATGACGACATATTTGAAAACCTATGATGATTTGAAGGGTCTTTGTATTAGTTATCTAAACTGCCAAAGCCTGTGTAAATAAACTGAGGAGGTATTTGAGGTACTGCAGAAATCAGATATAGCAACCTTTAGTGAGACGTGGTATAACCCCAACTACACAGATACGATGGTATCTTGGAAAAAACGTAAAATGTTCCAAATAGACAGAGAGAACAAGATTGGTGGTGGCCTGGCATGCTACATAAAAAATCTAAGTATAGTAAACAGATCTCAAAGTACAGCAAAATTAACACTGATAAGACCAAGGTGTGTTGGTACAATGCAAATCAGAAAAAGTTAAATCAGCAGTCATGTGGGCTTTTTGTGAACCTCAAGAGATTCAGTACAATGCTCTCATACCAATACTTGGGAGTCGATCTAGACTAAAGGTCTAACTCATGACTAGGGAGGTGGCTGCCAAATTTTATAAGCGGGCACTTCTACCAATTCTAGACTCTCCTGCGATTTACATGGATGGTGCCTGTCAGAAGTGGTTAGACAAACTTCAACGTTTGCAAAATAGGGGTTTGAGGACTCATCTCGGGGACTCTTTGATGGTATACATTGTTGAACAATTACTTACTCATACTGCCATGTTGAGACGACGCAGAATTGAACTTTTGCTAGGATATACTAGGGAAGTTTTCACCTCGCTGTACGGTGTCCCAGAACCTCCGGACAACTTGAATGTCACAGATGATAACAGAGTTCTACGTTCTCAATTCCAAGCTAAATTTAAACTTCCAAGGCCTAGAACCAAAAGGTTGAAAAAGAATACCTGGGTACAGGGGCAGAAAAGCATGGAACGATTTGGACGGTAACATCAAATTGTGTCCCAGTAAAGCCTTGTTTAAAAGGAATCGTAAAAACTTACCTGATCACCTGCTACAGTCATAATATGATAAAGACAGATTGGTCTAAAAGGTCTATTGGAATGAAGATCAAGACACTGTTGTTATTTTAAAGTTTTACATGTTCATCTCATTCCATATCATAACTCACATATCATTTGGGTGGGGGGCTTCATTACTATATATTTGTATCAACTAATGATGTACTGATTTGTGCAGCAAATCTTGATTTGTATCTCCGCCAAGAACAAATAATTGAAGACCGCCTATGTGGCGAATTGTTTGGATCAATAAAAAGATATATATACATTTTTACGTTGTTGCACTAAGCTCTCGTTCACTGGATCTTAATATTCCGAAGATAAATATCAAGGTCAATATAATGGCATGATTAAGTGGCACAATGTACCTCTCCAATCGGCATGTGAACAATGGGAATTTTTGTTGGCGGTGTTGACAGAGTATCTAGATCACTACTGCCCTGTAAAAACTTGGCGCATGGCGGATAGGGGAGTAGTTTGGATGTACAATGACATTAGGGGAATGATACTAGAATGATACACCTAAGAGACTTTGAATCTACTGGTCAAAACATATCTCTAGACAAGGCGAGACAGTTGAAACGGGATATACGCAAAACAATCAGGAATGCGAAAGCATCTTGTGTTAGCGATAAACTTGAGCAAAGTGCTGACAACCCCGGGAAGTTCTGGCGTGAAATTAATAATATTTCTAAACCATCTCAAACGTTAGTGCCACTAACCCTAGAAGACCCAGATAGTGGAGAAACGATAGCGTCTGATATGACCCCAGATTTTCTCAACAAATATTTTTCAACAATAGGAAAAGTTCTATCAGATAAAATCGACACTTCACAAACCGAATTAAATTATGATATAGATACAAATATAAACATTACAATCACTGTCGCCCCGGAAACAGTCAGACAATGGATTAACGAGATCCAAATAGGAAAATCGTCAGGCCTAGACGGTATACGAACTTCAGTTCTTCGAACATACATGCAATTGACCGTTGAACACTTTGTCCATATGTACCAAACTAGTTTTAACAAAGGAATATTCCCCCAAAGCTGGAAGTTTGCGACAGTAATTCCCCTACAAAAACAAGGTAATCTGAAAAATCCTTCCAACTGGCGTCCGATATCGCTATTGCCAGTGCCCGGTAAAATCTGTGAAAGATTTTTCATACATACCTTATGTTGTTACTCGAAAGTAATAATATTTTAAGTGAACACCAATATGGGTACCGTAAAGTGAAGAGTTCCAATGACGCAATTTATAAGTTCACCACTGACTTATATGAAGCAAGATATAAAAAAGAGATAACGTGTGCTATTTTCGTGGATCTGAAGAAAGCTTTCGACAGTGTGCATCATGGCCTCATCCTGAAAAAAATAGGGAAACTAGGGTTACCACAAAATCAACTAGCCTGGGTGGAGTCATATTTGGGTAACAGATCTCAAAGAACTAGGTTCGGTAATACGTGGTTAAAAACTTTTTCGTTCCGACAACTGGTGGGTTATCTGTTGGAAAAAAACTTTTTCGTTCCAACAACTGGTGGGTTATCCGTTGGAAAAAAAAATTTCCAACGGATAACCCACCAGTTGTCGGAACGAAAAAGTTTTTAACCACATATTACCTTATTTGGGTTTGGACAGACTTTACAACAAACAATAGAGAGAACCTTTCAGAAATGGGAGATCTAGTCCAGTTACCCTGAAATAGCAGCCAGGGAACAAAGACCACACTAATATAACCGATCCACACTGTGCCTGACGAGACCCCGCATCGAGGGTCGAAACCACGAACAATGTAAAGGGTGCGAAACTTCCCGAACACTAATATAAAAATAAGACACCGTCAAATCGACAAACCCCACAAGAATAATGTCAAACGGCCATCGAGCAAAAGGCAAACTTGAAAAAATCCCAAATAATACAACGCTCAAATCAACAGGGAAATGTAGGCACACCAAGTCCCTATATTAACTCCCAAATCCACTATGGACAAACAGATCAACTTCCAATCATTCGAGTAAGCCTACAGCTCAAAATACAAGTCAAAAACACAAAAGGAGAAAAACCACATAAAAACTAAAAGTGGGGTACACAGAGGAACACCAGTGTCACAAGGTCAACCAATCATGGGCCGCCTTTCACTCACAAAGCCGGTTCGACCAATGGGAAGCATCCTTACAGGGCCAGATTTGGGGGAGCGCGCAAAACGAACTCACCCCGTCCCGTTTCTTTCTATTCCGCGTCGTACAGTGGATTGGTACGGTTCTATAGCCGCGTTGACATAGTAGGTTCGGTAATAAGGTCTCGGACTGGAATACGGTTGAATTTGGTGTGCCTCAGGGCTCAATCCTGGGCCCGCTCCTATTTATCTACTATATAAATGATATAGTCACAAGTATCAAGAATGTACACCATCTGCTTTATGCAGACTACTTAGTGTTATATGTCTCTGGAGCTGGCCCAGGATTGATCCATACACAACTTCAGAGTTGTTTGAATGATCTCGTAGCCTGGACTAATAGTAACAGGTTAACAGTGAATATTAGTAAAACCAAGTACTGTTGGTATACGCTGCAAACAAACTACATCAGACTGTTGGTCTGGGCTACCATGTAAGCTAGACACACCTGATAGGAGTGAATTCATACATGTACCTAGGAGTAGAAATCGATAGTTGCTTAACATTTGAACGACAGATAAAATCAATGATAAAAAAGGTTAACCACAGGCTATTCAGTTTTAGCAGGACTAGACATATGATGAATCAGGAAATAGCAAGTAGAGTCTATAAACAAACAATAGCACCTCTTTTTGAATACTGTTGTATAGTATTGGAAGGAGCTACAGTATGTATGCTCAGAAAGCTCCAAAGACTACAGAATAGAGGTTTGCGCGTTTGTCTGGGAAGAGGACCCGTGGTGCACACTGTCGACGAACTTCATTTATTAACAAGGACAAAGACACTTCAGAGGAGGAGAGAAGAGCTCACTCTAACGTACATGAGAAACGTCTATAGGTGCTACTCAACAACAAAATGTAGATAACAAGGAGGAACCAGAGAATTACAGACTGAATGAAGTCGGAGCACAAAGACACTTGCACTCTCAAAATCAAATGAGGTTTAAATTACCAAAACCAAGGACCGAACATTTTAAGCATTCTCCACACTATAGGGGGGGCCACGTTATGGAACGCTCAAAACTTAGCCTTAAAACAAGCCGCCACAAAATCCACCTTTAAAGCTATACTGAAACGTACGCCCATAATTCCTAACCCAACCAACCGAATTTAGTTAATCATTGTCTTGGACTGAGAGTATCATAGTAAAAGACAAGATTTATTAAGCCATTCCCTGAGGAGTGACAATTCATACTGGAACAACCAATTGTTTGTCATGTGTATTTCCTGTTTATCATTCCTGTATAATTTACATCTATCATTCCTGTGCATAATGTATATCAACACATATTATACTGTTAATAGAACTTACAAGAAATGGAACATAGATATCGTCTGAAGCAAAATATAAGACCACCAGAATTGATGAATTTGTTGATAAATAAAAAAAAAATAATAAAAAAGAAAAAATGTGGGTACAAAATCAACAGATTTTTAAAAAAAATTCCTGTCAGTGGATGTTACTAACATATTATACTCGCAACAATCCGATACGCTCGCGCATTTTCCTGCATCAACAATTCGTTGCTTTTACTTGTAATGCATCTGACTTCATATATTTTGCTAGTGCCTCACGAGACTTGCGTAAGTCTTTGATTATGAACATTTATGAAATGATTGAACGAAATTAGAATAAATTTGATTATAGTATCTATCCTTGTCTGACTGGCCCATAAATCCCAGCGAGGAGGGTAGCCATTGGATGTAGGAACTGGAACCAGTCTAGTGCCTCACCTGCATTGTAGAGCACAGGAACCTGGTGACGTCAGCGTGCGTGACGTGGCTGAGGATCCTGTAGAGTGACGTAACTACCCTGGAGAGGGCCTGGCCCTCCAGGTCGTCGTACTTGATGCGGAGTGTGTCTGGCGTGGGGCCTGGCCCCGACACGTACGTCGACATGCCGCCTTTATTGTCCAGACCTTCAAGCCTGAAATTTAGGTGTATATATTTAACTCGTTTGATGTATGTTATTCTGACCTCAATTGGCATGATGCAGTGTTGCCAGATAGCTTATATGCGAATTATCAATGCGATTTGAATTTTGAATCCTTCAGTTTTGTCGGAAATCATATGACACACAAAAGATGAATTGCAATTATTGTGAGTTAATTGTGGATATTTCGGGAAAAGAATGTACTAAACAAACACTTCATGGCTTCCAGACACTAGAAGGATCTATTTGTATTAGAAAAGAGTTATTTCATCTTCAATACACACTTTTCCCGAGCAAATAAGCAACTTTTGGATCAAACATGTTTGATACTTTTGCTGCGATTCGGGGACGTCTTTTCCGGCCTCCCAATGGGCAGGCCGTCGACCCTTACTTCAACCCTAGGTGTAAGTCGCTGGGTGATCTGTAACACTTGAAAGTTGGCTGTGCCTTGCGACTCTGCCCTTTGAGTTATTCTGCCCCTTTGCCAACCAATAGGAATCGCGCATTCCATCAAGAAAAATTTAAAATTATACTATTTCACATCTCTTCTGCTACAATATGATGTACAAATGTTTCTTTTTTACAGGTTTTTTATTTAAAACATTCATCCCTGATACACATACATAGTTGGCGGTGGACGCGCATCTTTTTTTCTGGTGCTAATATGATTAATCGTGTGGGTATATTCATCAGATAGGATCTCCGTTGATACCTTCCCAAGAGACCAGAAATTATGCGATAAAACCTGGTGGAATTAACACTTTAATTTGTCAGTTTTTGGGGAAAGTTATCCTTTATTTTTTGGAAGGTTGATATTAGTTTATTTAGTATTGCCATTCATTTAAAACTAATATGGATAAGTTATTGGGGGATCTCATGAGAGCCTTGATTTGATCAAGGTTGCTCAGAATATCATTCTACCTGTCTTATGGGCCTATTCCACCAAGGAGGCACAAGCCCAGGCCGGGCCCCTTGTGGTCGCCTATTGGCGATCGGCAGCAATAGCCGGCCCAAACCTCCCGCCGGCGGCGCTTATCTGCTTGGTGGAACAGCTCATGAGAGCTCACAGGCCCCTCACGGCTGGCCCCTCACGGCCACCGTGCCTCCAAAACCCCGTAGCCGGGCAGTATCGGCTGACCTGTTGGTGGCCGCCGGCCACCGGCCGGGGACATTTTGGATAGCCCATTTTGGAGGTGTTCCACCAAAATATAGTGATAACAACAGAGGAGGCCGGCCGGGCGGCCGGGCATTATGAGCGCAACATCCCCCGCAAGCCCTGCCAGAGGAAAACTGATTCACTTGATTTTAAGCCCCCGGCAGGCCGGCCAGGCGTGTTAAAAGCTACACCAAGAGTGACACAGAGAGCACGCCGAGAGCTGTTCCCTGGGCGCGCGTTGACACACACCGTCAATATTGAGCTTCCAGGCCCGGAAGGGATACTCATATGGACTATGACTGAAAATTCGGGTCGAATTCAGAGTCGAATATACACAATCATAACATAAATCCTTATCTTTATTTACCTTCATTGTTCGATTTAATGTGTATTTCTGCGGTTATTTGACGTTTTCTGACCGTTCCCGTACAAATCCCGACACGCTGACACACTGCTCCGCTCGATACGCGACTTTCGCTGGTTCAGAGCATCGAAGTGTATCTCCGCACGCCGCGCCGCCTATTGGATCGATAGAGAACCTCGGGCTTGCGCGTTAGTGCCGCAAATGTCCACCAGACGGCAATAGCAAACCCGCTGCGAGTATTGCCACGCTGGGTCCGGCCGGCTCTATGGGCGCTTGCCGGGCGCCTTATGTATGCCTGTTGGTCGCCTCGGGGTGGCTTTGGTGGAATAGCTCGGAGAATTTAGGGGTCATGGGGCGGCCGGGCGGCCTGCCCCGGCGGCAAATGCTGGCTGGAGGGCAAAAACCCGCCTGCTGAGGGCCTTTTTGGTGGAATAGGCCCATTAAGCCCTGCATCCACCAAAGTTGGATCTGTCCGTCCTATACTCAATCCGTCCGTCACAAATTTTGACGGATTTGCTGAAAGTTTGTCAATGGTTACCCTACGGACGGATAATCCAGCTTCCACCAACCATCCGTCCGTCAAAGTATTGAAGCCAGTCTGTCGTCAGCTACGGAATTGTAAACAGATCTTGATAGTGGCATGTGACAGTCATGTGACATCTGATACTCCATTTGTACTTAACTGGCTAGTTTCGGATGCAAAGACACACAGTTCCAAGATGTCCAAGCACCAGAGACTTCTAACTGATGTATCTGTCAACAGGTTTAAAGTAATCTCCTTGGCAGTAAGCATAGCTGTGGAAGATGCCGAAGACGACCTGTTAATCGTTGGAGGGATTAAACGACCTACACAGCATGCTTTCTGGATGTCCCTGTTCCTCCATGCACAGACAGACCAGTCTCAGCATAACACCATGGCAAAGCTGGAATCAGATTTTGTGCAAGTATGTATCTATTTTTCCTTATTTTAAATCATAAATACATCAAACCTCTTGAGTTTATGTCTTTATGTTCACATCTGTCCATAACCGGCTGGGTCATGTTGAAGCAAGATACAAGCATTATGGCGCTGCGCAATCTACCTCACTTTCTAAAAGTGGATTCCGGCCAGTTTCCTTATTTCACTTTATCCCCTTTTCTTCCTCCAAATGGGGAAAGATCCATACGGGTAAGGCCCTAGTAGACTATGACGAAAGTGTGAGGCAGAAATGTGATAAACTCAGCCTAGAACATATTACATATGGCGATAGTTTCCTCACCAGAAAGTATTTAAATTTCGAGACCACTTTGTCCTATGTGAACATGAACACAAATCTGAAAGAGTTAGAAGGGAAGGAACAAAAGGGAAAGAATTTCCGGACAGGGAATATTTCAAATGATTCAAAGCCGTATGGAGTTTGTTGGAAGTTCAACAGTTGGGAGGGATGTGCCTTTCACCAATGCCAGTACAGGCGCGAGTGTACTACTTGTGCGGCGAATCACTTTGTTCTTTTATGTCAACGGACTACTAAACTGGATTCAGAAAAAAAAATGGGTTAGGGCAGACCAGAATAGACTTGGTGGCTGACCCGGTTCAATAAATCTCGATGTACACAGGAATAGACAGGCACTTTGTAATTCTCCAGTTTTGTGTGGACCACAAAATGATTCCAGCGCAGAGATTGTCCCAAATTCTGGTTTGGGTTCTTTATATTTCTGGTACTAATGAATTTAGAGAAGATAAAAGCAAGAAAGAAAATCTGGTGAAGCAAGGTTCAGAACAGGTTATCCAGTCTGGTGTGGCAGGTAACTTAGATTGTTACCTACTTTATCTAAAAAAACACAATTCTGAGCGAATCGTCATGGAGTTCTTCCCACACATAAGGACAGAGTGAACCAGGGGCCTGTTTTTCAGACAGCGACGTCTTTATTTGTAGTGATCACAAAAGAGTGACCAGTTGGGTGACCAAACCAGTGATCATGACCAAAAAGTGTTCCTCAGACCTGGTCAATGTTCAGCTGTTATGATCACTGTTGGTCCAAGGCCCATTCAAAAACAAAAGCATGTCTCATACGTATATTACTCAACAGAAAATTGTGAAATTTGGGAATTAGATAAAACAGATATAGATAATTCATCGCAGTAAATATTGTTTTATTTGATACAGTGGAAGTGTATAAAATGAAATATGCCACCATTTTGGCTAAATGGTCACCAACTGGTCACAACCCAAAACAGTGACCACAACAGTTTACCCCTCTAAATGGTCGCACATGTTATGACGACCTTCTCTGGAACCCAAAGGTCTCCAAACAGTCACTAAATGGTCACTATAGGAAATGGTCATGACTATAAAAAAGACTGAAGACCCACAAGAGTGGGAATCTCGTGGAAGGTTGAATTCGAACCTGCTCTTCTTTTTTCTAGATCGATAGACAGAAATGTTTTTTCTCATATGATTCATTTCAAGCCATGCTGAAATCAAAGTTTCGTATTGTAGTTTTCTAATCTACTTTTCTCGTGAGAAATCAATGAGATCTCAACTTTCGCTGGTAGCTCTTTCCAAAGTCCGCTGTTTCCCTCCTTCCCCCACCCCACGCTGGAAGCCTGCGCATCTAACGCTCGCCTCGCGTCGCTACGATTAGCGTAGGTACAGTGCTCTGTCAGAACTTAGGGGCGTGAAGGGGGCCGTTGTAATGGTGTGTAGTGGTGTGCGTTTTTCACGTTATTTTCTGCTACGTGGCACCGTTCGCAAACACAGAGAAACATCAAATAACTCTTCTTTCATTGCTGGAAGTAGCTGATACAAGTATTTAGTTAGAATTGTCACATTCTGACAGCAGTTTGTTCCATATAGGTTAGAGTGCAGTTTATTGGTCGGTAATTGTGGGGAAAAAACGCCACGAAAATAGAACGTCAGTGCGTTGCAATGTAAACAGTGTAGGAACATGATAACTACTTTATTTTTGAAGATAAAAACATCAGATTCTTTTATTAAAGAATATAATAAGGCATTAAGAGAGAATTGGTTCCTAACTCCACAGAAATCACCATACGCCTCTGTATTGTCCGCTGCTCTGCCAGTTAATAAGGTGACCTTCACCTGCCACTGGGCAGCGCAGAGTACTGTACCTGCGCCAATCGTAAGGGGTGACTGGAGATGTGCAGGCTACCAGCGTGCCCCCACCCCACCACCAGTAGACTAAGTATTTGGCGCATATGGACAAATGGGCTCTGTGGAGTAATTGGCAAAGTGTTGGCATGGGAATCCGAGTATCGGGAGTTCGAGCCCCGACATTGGAAGTCCAACTTTTCAATTTTTTCTATATTCTTTCCCCTTTGTCTCAGCGAGCTGTATGGTGCATAAATGATTTCTTTTAATTTTGTAATCACTTTCCCTTTCACATACACTAGGACTAAGAGACACAGGTCAACCACGAAGTCGCTAGTATTCTCCGATCCGGCTGGACACTTCCGGTTCAAAATACCCTACAAATTATGCAAATTCACCTGACAACAGATCGATCCGCCATCTTTGTTGGTGAATACAAAGCGCTGTCAGAGATTAAAATGGCGAAAAAATATACTAATCGACCTTCTCCTGTGAATTTTCTAAATGAAATATTTTAAATGGTATTATTTACATTACTCAGACATAATTTAAACGTGCCTGCTCAAAGAAAAACCGTTTGTTTCAACGATTTGTTGACATTGCGTTTATGGTCAAATCTAGGGCTACCACATACTCATTTGATCTGAAATTGCAGGGAAGTCTAATTTTGACCAAGAGAATTCTTCAAAAGTACTTAAAACATCCTCACACATTAAATAGTATGATAAATGGACGTCCGAACGGTTCCATAGGATTAGCATTGCTTAGGGGATCCTCAAAAATGGCCGCCCAGGGGGTTCGTTGCGCCACCTACTTCCTGGCCGGATCGGAGAATAGAGAAAATATTGGCAGGGAGAGAGACTGCTCTCGCTGAAGCTGGTTCCTCGCATGTGCCGGTATGTTGTGATGTTTATACTTTTGCAGAATCTGTTGGAGAGTGGAAGGAATCCCAAGATGGTGGTCGCCACCCTTCGGAGGAGCCGGTCAGTGCAGGTATCAACGAGTTTGAGAACAATTCAGGTCGAGTTGGTGATGAATCATTGTTTTTACTTATTCTAGGGTAAATGTTGGTGGAATTTTAACAATTCTTGACGATGAGCGGGAGCGTGAGGATCTAATCCCCTATTATCGCCCAAGTGGTAATAATTGTTTAGGCAGTCATACTCATACTGTAGGGGGCTGCACTAATCAGTTGAATCCTTGTCATTTTCATGATGAATGTTTTGGTGGTTTTTATGCGGATGAAAATGCGGACTATATCTTTTTCCGGTCAGAAAGATGGTTTTAGTTTTGTCAACTCGGATTATTCTAAGACTTATGTTTTTAAAAACTACAACAGTATTCATAATCATAATGAGACTCATAGTAGATCTCTATAGAATTCCGGTCGCAAATGAATGCTACTATAAGGGGGGAATTATTATCAGAGAAAATTTCTCTCACTGATAGACCACTGGACTGCATTCATTCCATGGGTGCTATAGCCTACAGAAAAAGACATACACAATATTAACTGGTTTCAGATACAAGCGGCAGTAATCTCCGAGGACAAGACGCGTAGTAATCTCCAAACAATTACGAAGTGATTACGAAGAGTCTAGTCCAAGGAGATTACGGCCGGTTTTATCTGAAACGAGTTTATATTGTATTTATTAACCACCGTTCCTTGCTAATAATAAATCACGATGCTCTTCAGAACTTGACCAATGCGCCACCTATCGTTCCTAAATAGCCCGTTAGGTGGCAGTAAGTGTGTATCTCTTCGCTTGGTTTCATGCTGTCATCGGAGGATGGATTTTACACAAAAATAGAGGACAAAACAAGGTAGGAGCTTGTTGACGACTGTAATCGGACCGATTATAGAGTTAAGGAGATGCTGCCACAGATGAATTCACCAAACCTCAATTGTAAACGCTGTTGATTACGATCTAGTGATCGCAATAATATCTGCTGCTGTCGTATTGTGGCGATAGTTCGAGTTTCGCTTGCTAGGGGCCCGATGACGTTTTGAGAACTATTTACTCACACCCAGTGTTATTTCTATGGAGACTCCGTATTAGGTGGTTAATAAAGGGAAATTAACACTTATAAACTGAATAGACTGTAAACGACCTTTGTTTTACAGTATCGATAATACTCCGGACACCACATGTGAAAAGTTTTCCTGTCTAAGCATTGAACAGGTTTTGAATGATGTTTCTGTTCCGGTCACTTCCGAGCATAGGAAAGATCAATATCATTTGCATGGGATCTGGACGGTGATTGGACGAGTGAATCATTTTTCCAGTCAAATCGTTTGGTATTTGGGCTAAAGTGTGCCCCATACATTTTCACCCAGATTTCAGAGTTCATTATTCATTCTATGCCTCGTAGAAATATTTTTTTCATTTATAGATATTTAGATGATTTTATTGTTCTGGGTTCAACTGAAAAAGAGTGTCAATTTAATTTAAATATTTTATTACTCATTTGGGTTTTCTGATTAATGAATCCAAACTGGTTATGCCTACGAAAGAAATTGTTTATCTAGGTTTTCAGATAAAAAGCTCAGAGTTGCTGGTTTGTTTGCCGCCGGAAAAAGTGAAGTCTTTGAATTCGTTGATCTCATCTTTTTTAGAACCTGAAAAGACCACTGCTACTTATAAGGAGATGGCATCTCTTGCAGGTTACCTATCACATACCTCTACAGTTGTCAAAGGTGGACGTACCTTTTAGGGGAGGATAGTTAACTTCGTGAATTATGTGAAAGATAAATTGTGCCATTGCAAAAACCCATAGTGGTTGTTCGAAGACTTGAAATGATGGAGATCATTTCTGTTGATGTTTAATGGATAGGAAAAAATCCTAACTCCCATAAGTTATTTTTCATATACCCTGGATACGGATGCATCTATGTCAGGTTATAGCGCGATCCGTGGGAACGATTGGATCTTCGGAGTATGGAACGAAAGAATATCCTTGCCAATAAAAAATAATGTGGCAAGTCATCCCTGGGGTTTTTCTCCATCTGAAGAAATTAATGACAATATTAATCTTCTAGAACTGTGGCCAATCATTGTCTCTGCTCAACGGTGGGCAGGAGTTTGGTCTGGTTTTCATGTGCTGGTTAAATTTGATAATGTACAGGCTGTTCAAGCGATTCAAGGAAGAAGCAGGAATCTACAAACCATGCAATGGTTAAGAGAACTTTTCTGGTGGAGTGCGAATCACAATTTTTATATATCAGCAGAATATGTTCTGGGGGTGCAAAACATAATTCCGGACTACTTCTCACAATTGTATGGTTCCCGTTTGTCCAACCATAAATCGCGAGAATATATGATAGGATATTATTGTTGTAGAGTTGGAGTCCTGGAACTGCAATCGTGGTGGACGTTGCCAAATACTTCTACAACATGGAGATGTCAATGGAACCAGTTCATGCGATTTTGTTTAGAATACAATTTGACTCCACTTCCAGCATCTATACAAACGATTTGCTTGTATCTTTCATATATGGCGCGACCATTTAAATACTCATAGATAACTAATTATTTATCTGTGGTTTGGGTTTGCCACCGTTTGAACGATGTGCCTCATGTGGATATTGACTCCTTTAGAATCAAACAAACCCTTCAGGGTGTGATAAGAACTATTGGTTCGGCTACAAATCAGGCTAGGCCAATTACTAAATTAGAAATGTTATTTCTTTTTTATCCATTAAATATGAATATATCAGAGGATGTATGTTTTTGGTCCTGTTGTCATCTGGGGTTAAGAGCCCTATTAAGAAAATCTAACATTTTGGAAAAGGGTTATGGAGTCACTCGTCAAGATATTGATATTACGGATGATTATATTACTCTTTCAGTCGTGAAGTCAAAAACGATTCAGTTTCAATATAAGATTGTTCGGATCCCGTTTAGGAGAATTCAGGATTCTCCCTTTTGCATTTGTACATATGTTTTGAAATTGTTGTCGCAAGTTGATATTGGTACAGGAGGCCAGTTGATGGCTTATTCTCACAAAGGTATCACAATTAGAGTGACATATTCTTTGTTTACTAATTAATTGAATTTATCATTATCATCCTTGAAGTTCGAGAAATGTTCTTCCCACTCCTTCAGAAGAGAAGGTACATCAGCCCTGTTTCAAGCAGGTATTCCTCTGGTGGAAGTTAAAGAATTAGGGGATTGGGCCAGTTGTTCAGTCCTCCTTTATTTAAGGCGTTCTATGGGAAAAAATTATTTCTATAATCATCTTCCTTTTTTTATTCCTGATTTGGTGGTTTGGAGTATTATTATTCAATGAATAAAATGAATTAGCCAAATCAGTCACTTATTTATCATCTTTTATGTATTATAGCTTTACTGACTCCTCACGTATCATTCCTACAAAATACAGGCTATACTTGTTATGCTTAGTGCATGAGACAACCCCTAGACTTGCTCAATTCTTTGATTACGAATATGCATTGAATGTTTTAGCCAGTATACCCGGCCCTGTCCCCAAACAGGGCCGGGTGCCGACTCCATACACCCAAACCCTGCCTTGTCATTCACGACTGGCCGCAGTCTGACATATATGAAAAAAAAATTGAATCGATAAATATATACCCATTTGTCTTCGCCAACGTTCAAAATAGCTGTCGCTTACTTTATAACTATGTTTTAGAGGTAGTTTTCCGTTAGATCTTCGCTGGTTCTTATATTCTGCCATTTTGTTCAGTCTTCCTCGCTGGTTCCCTAACTGCAAAGGGCCTCGTCTAGTTACATAGAACAGCTGTTCACCCCTGAATGGAGATCAGGGGTGAATACTTTACCTATGAATGTTTGAAAGGCATTATACATAAATATGACGGCACTGTTCGATCACGAATCCCATCCCTATGTTATTTCCATCCCTATACCAGGGGATTAATATTTTAAAGAACGAACCCCTATACATGTAATCTGTGCACTGACCTTTCTTCAATGCTGAGTCTGCGCCGACGCTCATCCTCCAGTGCATGCTGCATGCTGCGTAACTTCTGATTCAGGTTCTCCACCACTTTGGACATATCCGGGGCCCGCGCGGGGTCGACTGCAGTGCCCCCTTGCACGGCCCCACTCCCGGTCTGCCGTAGACTCTGACTGCGACTCAAGATGGCGCTCCCGAGCCCCCTGACGCCCTCCGCCTGCAGCAGCGGCGTGGCCACGAACATGCCCTTCTTCTTACCCGTGGAGTACGGGTCTTCTTCCTCGATCTCCTGGGGAGTCATCTTGGCTTCCTTGACCGTGCTGGGGGCGTCGTCAATGGGGAGTGTGTCGTAATCGCTGGGCGGCTCCTTGGGCACCTTCCGGCTGCCGCGCTCTAAGAGTCGCGGCTCGATGCCGCGGCGCCGCAGCTCGCCCGTCAGGATCTGCACCTCGTGGTCGAGGCCGTCGATGGTGTTCTGCTTCCGGTGAAGCTCGTCGTCCTGGCGCTGGACGCGGTTCTCCAACCCGCCCACGTAATCCTTCAGCTTTTGTTTCTCTTGTCTCAACGCCTCTGATTCCTGCGTCTCGTCATAGGAGTTTTTAAAGAGCGACTGGAGCGCGTCTACGGCCGCAGGTTTGAGTTTTTTAGTGTTGAGGTCGTTGAGTCCACTCAGTTCTGGCCACACGCCGAGAACAAGCTGCAGGCCCTTTTTGTACATACCCATAATGGCGTCGTTTGCCAACGCGCTGGTTCCCGGCAAAGCGGGAGGAGTTTCCGGTGTCGTCGCCTGTTCCCCGGAACCATCTTGGAAAATGGGGTTTGGGCTGAAGCTCTGTGAGATTGGAAAATAATAGAATGAAAAATGAGAACCGGAAAAGCAAGACGGTATTGTATTTAATCAATATATCCATTGTATACCGACAAAGATTATTCGATGCATATGCCTTAGACGTTCACTCATGGATTTTCTTAGTATATATATATATATATATATTTATATATATATTTATATATTTATATATATATGTATATGTATATATTGGGTTCAATAGACCGTATTGAAGTATAAGTCTCTTTAATATTTCTGCCTCCGGGTACATAGGTATATCAATTTAAAACTATTTTAGGCTTTTATAATATTAAAATGATAAAGTTTCTTTGTTTGTTATGCATACGGAACATGTTCACCTAGGACAAGAAAGTGAAAAGGTTTCCCTGTCTAATATAATAAAAATGTTGATTACCTAATATATAAAGGGTATTTTTCTCAGAGTTGAGAGTATTCCTATGGATACTGCGATATTTTTGAAAATTTGAAAAAAAATATGTACATGTTGTTGAACATTTTTCCTACAAATGTGATTAATTTCAAGAATCTGGTACCATTCAGCTGAGAGATATAAAATATTGAAACGTACTCGGAGGCAGAAATGTACACGGAGGCAGAAAAACCTTTAACTTGGCCTGTTTCCCTTATATATGGTGATTTATGCATTATTTCTGCCAGGAAATATTAGGAATTATGTGTGCAGTTTATTTGGAATGGTTTATATATCATTTCAAACAGTGACACTTTCTAGCAAGTTGTCATTTCTTTATTTTTCTCTTTAATTTTAGACCAAAAATTTTTTTCCCATAGATTTGTTCATCAGATACGATGCCTGTGTGCTTTCCACTGCACGAAAACCACTATTTTACATATATATACGCCATTGCGATAACGCATGTATCGGCAGTATCATGGCTTGTTTATACGCGTCTACGTTTCGGGCGTCTACGAGACAGTTTCCATATGTAGACGTACGCGACTTGGCTGTCTTTCACGCCTGGCGTATTTAAGATAAAATATACTCCGCGCAATAATATATATACGCCAGGCATATATATGATACAAACAAAATTTAAATTGCGACCCGCGGCCAGCCCCATCCTGTGGGTGTTGGTAGAGCATACACCAACACTGACCCGCCACCCACGACCTCCCAACCCCACCCCCTACCGCCCCCCCCCCCCCCCCCCACCACCCCACGCCAACCCTAGCCAGCCTCAGTGAGAAGCCCCCCACTGCCCACCGCCCACGGCCCACCGCCCGCCGTCAGCCGCGTTTGTACAGGTTGACTCAGTGGGAAACCCTCAGCGGCCGCTCGGCGTGTCTAAGATGTTTTCAGTCCTGAGTCGGAGGCGCACAGGGCGGGCGGCTGAGCGGGTGGCTGTGAGGGTGGCGGCCGCTTTCACAAGTCGGAGTCGGGAGTCGGACTTCAGGTGCACAGAGACATGGGGGGAGGCGATTATATAGTAAGCCTGACTGTCCACACATTGAAATGGTGTTTGAAAGTAAGATCTATTAGAAAAACAATTAAAAAAAACAACATAATGCAACATAATGCAACATAATTAAGTTTTTATAAAATAAATTGGTAACATAAGATTGTATTTTTCATATAATACAGACTTGGATGGTTAATGGAAAATTAAATATGCTACCAGTAGTGTCCCCAAGTTGCAAAGATCGGAACTATTGGATGGTGGCGTATATAAACAGAATCAGGCGTATATATGATGTATATAAGACCGCACCATGGACACGTATATACGCCACTAGATAAGGCATCTACGAGACGTCTAATAGGTCGAACTTCTAGACGCAAAATCCTACTGTTAGACGCGTTTTGTATACATATGTAAAATAGTGGTTTTCGTGCAGTGTTTTCCATGATATCTCAGGCCTCCCTTGCATTATATAGACCCATTTATGCTATGAAAAGAGATGTACACCTATGTACTCGGAGGCAGAAATATGTACACGGAGGCAGAATCTGCCTCCATTTACATTATTTGGCTCTATAACTCCATAATATTAGGGGGATTTTAATTCAATTTTATACATTGATAGATGTGGTGCTATCCTACTCATATTAGGTCTTTTTCAAATTATGATAGTAGATCTTATGGAAATATTGATGAATATATGTGTATACGGAGGCAGAAGCACATCTTAGCCATTTTCATGCCACCAACACCAATAACCATCATCAACACCTATCAACACCCACACCTATTTACCAACACCCACAGCAACACCTACCAACGCTAAGACTCGTAGCAGGCAAATCTTTGTTTTGAAAATTAAGATTAAAATAATGTACACGGAGGCAGAATCTGCCTCCATGTACATTACTTATCAGTATAACTCCATAGTGTGTGGGGGGATTTTAATTCAATTTCATACATAGACACATGTGGTCATATCCTAATCATATTATATCTTTTTCAAATTATATTAGCAGATCTCATGGAAATATTAATAATTATGTGAGGCAGGCAAAAGCACATTTTAACCATATGAATTAGTTCCATCCTGCTCCTACGACACATGTTTCTGATCAATCATATTTCAGGCATGGTAAAGATACATTATTTTCATATTTGATAGCAAAAAATATATTGTAAACCAGTGTTTAAGTGCTATTTCGCTCCCCTTAATAATGTATACGGAGGCAGTATTCATTTTTGCCAATAAAAGTCATCAATAGGAATGATTGGAATTTCTTGCAGGAACTATTTGAATTACCAAAAGCACGTTTAAAATAGACTGAACTTTTTTCAGAATTGGTGTAACTCCAAGGAATGGGATCACCTGTGTCTCCTGCCATATCTTGTCTCCAGAGAGACCAAAATACAAGCTTTTCAATATAGGGTAATGAATCGTACCATAACATTTATTATCCATCGTATACAAATCCGCCATTGAAAATGTATGGGGACTCAGTAAACCACTACCCAGTGTATAAAACCTGTCAGATACCATACCTGTGGTATACGGATTCAAACCTGTGGTATACGGCCTCAAAACCATGGTATACGGGAAAAATAGTTCCTTTTGCTATAGACCAAAGAAATAGTTCCTAGTGTTATACCCGGTAACATGGCAATTACTGGGTTTAATTTATTCGAAAAGATGGATAATAAATAGACAATAATCGATGGTTTTGTGGACAGGCGGCCGTAAACCACTCGAGGCTGACGTCGTGATACGCGTCAACCTCTCGTGGTTTACGGCCGCCTGTCCACAAAACCATCGATTATTGTCTATGTAATAAATACCTGGAGAAAAGAAGAATTCTGTATACCTCAGAGTACTACTACTGTACTATTGTACTACTGATGGTACATTAATTCACTTTTTCGCTGAATGTTTTGATGTCAAACAATTCTGGAAATATTTGAGAAATTGGATTTATAGTATGATAAAAAAAGAAATTTTAAATGTAAGCCAGAAAGAAATCATTTTAATAAGAGTTAATGTCAAGAAAGAAGACAAACTAACCAATTATATCTTATTACAGGCCAAATTGTTCATATATAGACAGGATCTTTCATTCAAACAACCTTGATTTAACAATGTTTACGAATGAACTTAGACAGAAAAAAATATCTGAAAAGATCACATGTATATATTTAAATCAATCACAGAACAATAACCCAACTTTTGATGAATGTTAAAGCCAAATGTGGCACCTCTCTTGAGGCTAATTGGAAATTGGACAGTAATTCTAGGGGGCGAATTGGTGGCTTCATCTAGTGGTGCCGCGATCAGCCACTGCGAAACCTCAGCGACATGACAGAGGACGCCACCAGCGGTCTTCTCGCAGGATCCTCAAGTTCAGAAGCGCATTACGAGCACCATGTAAAACCATGATAAAGATGGGTAAAGGCACGCCTAAGCGCAAGACCATGGACCAAAAGAAGGCCAGTGAAAACCCAGGAGTCGCTGAGGTGGATCATAGCGAACGATTCGCTTTATTCGACAGAAGATTCAGCGCTTTAGAATCTGCCCATGCGGATATAGCGGCCAGGCTACCAGATAGAACCAATGGCGCCCGTTGAGATACAGGCACCGTGGTTTTGTTTGTTTGTTTGGGTAGTTTAACGTCCAATTTGTTCAATTAGACTTACTTTGGATTTGACTGAATCTATGAGATGAATGTAAGAAGAAATCCCACCCCTACACATTTACCGAGGTGAGAGTTCTTTTATTTCCCACACCACATAGACATGGTATGAGAAGGATTGGCCTTTGATATAGCTCGGCTTCAGAAGGGCCCCAATTCGCGGACACCACAGTCAGAGTCGCTGAGTCTCAGTCGCCACAAGGGTGACAAGGTGGTCAGGAGGATTTATGCGTTGAGAAGGTCGTGGCGGCGGCATCTGTGACCATTCCAACGGTCCTCTCCTGCGCCCTCGCCTTCCTGCCCCATGTTCCAGACACAGGGGTGGCCATTATTCCGCCAGCGGTGAGGGAAGATCTCCAGTGGTTCGTCCGCTTCACGACGGCCGCAAATGGGGTTGTTTTGGTCGCTCTCACAGGGATCCATATAATCTCCACGTCTCCAGCGCGGGGGTGGTCATCGTGGCTGGAAGCACGGCCCGCTTTCACTTTTCCCTCCTCCAGGGTATCGTGACCCTCGGCTGTTGCGCCCCTCCTGGGTTGGTCATCGTCATCCATACAGACAACATGGATCCGGTTGCTGCCATAGCTACGGGCAGAACCTCGGATCCGATATACTCGGCAGTTGCTCGTGAGGTTTGGCTGGTGGCGGCCCTCTGGGATGTAGATGTCGATTTTGTATACGCGGCTGCCCCGGGTCCAGTTTTTCCCAGCAGCCATGGGCTTGTGACTGTTACACCTGTTTTTGATATTGCTGTTTTTACTTCTCTGCCCTTTAGGCGTCTGCTCTGCCCTGCACGCCCAGATGATGGTGTCGTTGGTGTCGGCTGAGGCCTCTTCTACACGCCGGAACCATCTCATTCACACAGGCTCAGAAACAAGAGGCAACAATTACAATTTTCATTATTAACTGTTTTGAATTGAATAAACAATTTAAGTCCAATTGCGCCTCCTTGTAATTAACGCTTGATAAGTATTTCAAATGTATCTGTCATACACCAACCGTTGTATTGTTATATGTCCTATCATATGTTATGAATTGTATTGTACTATGTCATATTGGTTAAATGTCCCTGTAAAATGTCCATATTCAATGTCTATACACTGTCTTTAGTTTCTAGCACCCAGAGTATATACTAGTGTATAATAGAAGGATTCATGAAACCTGAAAGTAATAACCCTATACAATAGCATAAAGATAACTCAAAATGGCGACAACTTACAGGATACAGAACATGGGTGGCAACTGACGATTATTTAAGAGCAAATGAAAACACAGATATGAACTAATACCTTCTATATATGATACAAGTATAAAGTAAATATTTAATAAATAAAAGAGGAAAATCTTTGCAGCATGAAAAACGACCACAAGAACACGACTTGATATTTGATACTCTGCTTAATTTTGAAGATTGTACATGGTCGAAAATCACGAAATAGCAGCAACTACCCAAAAAAGCAAATCTGAGAGGATCATCAGCTGTGCGGGCTGTTAAGAGGTAAGACACCTCTTAACAGCCCGCACAGCGTGTAAAATCTATAAGCAAACAATAATGCCTATTTCCGACTATGCAAATTCTATCCATCCATGTGCAACGAGAAAACAACTCAACAAAATACAGCGTATACAGAACAGGGGGTTACGCATCTGTCTTCGGACGGGCCCGATGGTGCACACTGTCGAAGAGTTACATACACTCACTGGGATACCATATATGGGAGATAGAAGAGATGAACTCCTGGCATCGTATATGAGGCGAATAGCTTCTAGGGAAGGTATAAGTACCATTAACCCGGTTAACGAGGCCGGGGTCATGCATAACACAAGATCTAAGAATAAATCAATTTTTCCTATGCCAAAACCGAGAACCGAATTCCTTAAAAAATCCCCTCGGTATCGGGGCATGCTCTTATGGAACCGGCTCCCGGCGAATATCAAGGCTGCTGACACAAAATCAAGCTTTAAAAAGCTGCTCAAAAAGTATATAACATAATAACTAATCTGACTAAATCGACAATCAGATTGTGAAGGTGTTTCTTCTTTAACATGATGTAACCAACTGGTTTGGAACTATACTATACTTGTTATATCATTGTATCTTATTCTGTGTTATGTATTATACCGTCATAGAGATTTGTTATTTCGTTAGTTGTTCGTTAATCACTATATTATAAGAGCCTAAATGGGCATTGGATCGATGATACCTGCTTAATAGCAAAATCTCTTATTTTTGAGTTAAAAGCTGCCTGTGAGTAGCAAGCAAACACAAGTCCTGTCTTCTGGTATATCGTCTTACATTGTTAATATGTTTGTTGTATTACTTCATAACAGGAAGGTGGTAGACCGCAACAATACTGTAGCGAACTTGACTGTATAAATAAAATAAAAAAATATAAAAAAATTGGCCAGTAATTGTTTAAATTACTGAATAATTCACGCGGCAAGGGAATTCTTATCCGCCGGCCTTGACCCTCGTGACGTCAGCAGCTCGTGACGTCACCGCCACTCACCCTCTTTTGGCGGCATCGTTTGAACAATCAAGAAGTGTTTTATGAGCGCTTCGACAGTACTTACTATCACAGTATATAAGGACAGAGAAAAAATGCTGAGGGCAGCCGCCAAAACCCCCACGGTAACAAGGGGAGTAAAAAGTAAGGACCTCGAGGCTCGGGTCCTAGCTCTGGACGAAAAATTTGAGTCCTTTGGAGAAAAATTCGGGGAGATGGAGATACTGCTCCGAGCCATAGCAGCAAAGGACCAGGGCACAAAAGAAGTCTCCACGCCTCAGAGGTCCCCGGACAAGGAAGTCGTCACAGGGAAAAAGACCCGAAACAGACCGGCAAGGGCGGATACAAGATTCGCTCCATATAAAACGGTGTCCCCAGCGACGCAACGGATGGCAGAGGCAGCGAGCGCCGCCCGCAACCCTGGATCCCCAGGCACCGCCATTTTGGCGGCATACCCAACGAGCCTAGCAGAGATGGCGGGCGCTGAAGCCTTTAAAGATCAGGTGGCGAAGCTCCTGGAAGCTACACCGCATGCACTGGCGGCAGTAGGTAAGAAACCTTTATTCTTCCCCAATACATATGTTTTCAGGGGTCCAGCCAAAACTAAAACAACTCTCAATGAATTGAATATGGCAGAATACCTCTGGGGCCTATTTCGATTAATGGAGGATTCCGCCTATCCATCAGACTGGGTCGCCCCTACCATTGAACATGTAAAAGAAATACTAGAGGATGCTCGGGACTATAGTTTCGACCAGGTAAGAGGCTGGTCGGAAGAAATTCTCAGCCTAATTTCCGAAGGCCGCCTCTCAAAGGCATGGGAGAGTCAGCCAGTCACTGTAAGAAACAAGAAAAACAACCGGAACAGCGCTACCTCAAGCGACTGGGAGGATTGTGGGGGTGACCCCGGTGCTCTATGAAACGATCCAGTCCCAGAAGATAATCCCCCTCCATATATCTCTCCGGTAGAATACGCACCTACAGTTAGTTCTCTCTGGCCTCGAGCCAGACAAGGCCTGTGGAAAGCAGCTCAACTCCACCTGGTCACTTATGAAAAAGCTAGACTCTCAGGCCTCCCCAACTACGCAGGTGCGAGGGTTCCAATACCTTCGGGACTCCATATACCGGTATGGAGAGAAGCCCTTAGGGATTATCATGACAAAAGACTCCTAGATTACTTAGAGTTTGGCTGGCCCTCGGGCTACACTCGATCCGTCAGACCGACCTCGAATCCGGGCAACCATGCTTCGGCAGTAGCCTTTCCTCACGCCGTGGATAAATATATAGCCACAGAGCTGGGGCACTTCTGGGCCCCTTTCGGGCCCTCCCATTTCATGAATGGACCCAAATCTCCCCTCTCATGACTAGAAATAAAAAGGATGGGGACCGTAGGATCATAGTGGACCTCTCATTTCCCTCGGGGGGTAGCGTTAATGACGGTATCCGCCAGGCAAATTTTGATGGTGACCATTATACCTACACCCTCCCCACAATAAGAGATGCTATCACCCCAGCCCAGATAAAAGGCCCCCAGGCCTACATCTGGAAGGCAGATTTATCTCGGGCATACCATCAGCTCCCTGCTGACCCTCTGGCATACCCCCTCTACGCCATAGCAAATAAAGGAAAAATCTATGTCAACCTCTGCCCCCCCTTCGGAGCGAGGCTCTCCGCTCCGGCCTGTCAATGCATGACATCAGCCGTAGTATATCTAATGGCGACTCGGGGGTTCACCACCTTAGTCTATCTTGACGACTTCCTGGGTGTGGAGGCTACAAACCTCGAGGCCAGACAGGCTTTTGATACTTTTAAAGCCTTAGCCGAGGACCTCGGTCTCGCCCTCGTCCCGGCCAAAAAACAATCTTTATGTGTATATATATATATATATGATATTCGTCCTAGGAGAACTAGAAATATAGTAATATATATTAATTAATAAATAACAACAAGAACAGTGGAATTTGGCAGGAATAAATAATTAAATGCGGCTTTATTGATACATTTGGAACAACCCAGCCTAGACATCTAGATAACAGGTAAACTAAGGTAAGTTTTTTAACACAGCTGACCTACGCGAGATCAAAGGCGGATTAACCGTTTATATTAATAGAAGACTACGTCACGCATCCAACGAACACGCGGTTGCTTAGATATGTGACGACACAAAGGCGTGACGTGGATTAACATAGCTACCGTTACTTGGTGAGTAGCGTAGTGTTGTCTTGCGTCCTAACATATATTAATATATTGAAATATATAGACATATGATATTCGTCCTAGGAGAACTAGAAATATAGTAATAAATATTAATTAATAAATAACAACAAGAACAGTGGAATTTGGCAGGAATAAATAATTAAATACGGCCAACAACCCTGCCAAAGACACAATTACATACTTTTTAGAACTTTTAGGTCCGATTTAACTTGTGATTCCACTGATTGATGGAGATAAGTAAATACTGCGTTGGAGGACCAATTACCCCGCTTCATAATAGTACTTGTTGGGATACCCACAGACTCCAAAAAGGAAGCCCCACCATGCCTTAGGGAGTGAGAACTAACCGAAACTGGGGAAATACCAATCAAACCACAAATATGCTTCAATCTATGGTTGAAAAATGGATAAAGTAAAACTACCAGTGTTGAAGAGGACCTAAATGAGAATAAAAAATCCTCAGAAGTAAGATTATTAGAGGAAATAACCTTCTTAGCCATCGAAAAAACACAGAAAGGTGAACTTTCCAGAATACCCAAATATATAGAGTGAGGTTTCTGACCTAACTGGTCAGTTTTTGAGGAACAAACTCTGATTTCCAAGTGATCACTTGCAAAAACAAAATCCTTGACTCTAAGAGTGTGGTCAGAAAGTGTAAAGTGGCACTTACGAAGAAGTGCCCGAAACCCGGTGATAATGGCCAACCAAAAAACCAAATCCGAATTATCACCTAAAGACAACTTAGAGAAAATCCGAAGTAAATCCCATTGAGACAACGAATGCCTAGGAGATACCTGACAACCTTTAGACTTGGTTATACCTTTTAGAATAAGTTTCAACCTATAATCTGATGAAAAATCCTCAAAACCACAGAGTTTTTGATAAAACCAAACCCCTGACAAATAGTTTTTGACCGAACTAGCAGAAAGAGTTGAGGACAAGTGAACCGAGTAGATTCCAGCTTGATAGGCCGTAGGGGGAAAAGGAACCAGATCAAAACTTGAACAAAACGAAAGATACTTGTTGAGTTGATTTGATCTCGACTTAGCTGTATTTGTTGAAATACCCGACATGAGAAAAACCTCTGACTGGAGTTGAAGGTCTAATAGTCCAGGATCTGGAGATCAACAGAACAACATATACCATTATCCACCAGTACTTTAATACATTTACCTAAATAACTATTATAAGTGATACGGGATAAGTAATCCGCCAAAATATTGTCATCAGATTTAATATAAGAGGCTACCAGTTGAATGTTGAAGACAATACAAAACCAGAATATTTCTCTTAGCCAACCCATACACACCGAATTGTGACTCCTACCAGAATTAATCATGGACATAACTTGGGTGTTATCAGCTATTAAATGAACTTTCCTATTGGAATAAACCTGTCCCCAGCGTTTTAAACCGACCACAATGGGCCACAACTCCAATACATTAATGTTCAAATCTCCAACCTCCTCAGAAGGGCCTTCAACAATATGATCCGAAAGATAATCATTAGAAAAAATATTATCCCAAGTACCGAAAACAAAATCCTTGCCAGCCCATACTCCAAAACCTTTCCCTGAAGAATCTGATACAATGGGTACTTCTGAACAATTAGTCTGAATTATAGCTCGACCATTAAAAATTTTCAAAAATTCTTTCCACCATTCAAGATCTTTCCTTGCTTCCGCATCTATTTTAACACTGACACCTCTACGAGTCCTAGCACTCAAATCAAAGAATCTCCTGCTGAAAGTTCTTCCACCCCTGACTATTTGTGAACAAAAAGAAATTATTCCTCCCAGGATTTCAAAATCTTTTTTAGTCCCTGATCCTTTTTCCAACGCAGCATTAACAGCATTATTGAGTTTTTCAATTTTACTTGAATGGTAATGTCAAGCTCATATCATTACTATCCATAGTGATACCTAAAAAGATGGTTTTAGTTGCTGGAAAAGTTAATTTTTCCCTTGAGACTTCGAAACCAATTGTCTCTACCATTGAAATGAATTTATCACGATACTCTAGGCATTCATCGTAAGTTGGGCCTATTATAAGGAAATCATCCAAATAATTTATAACCACCGGTATGTTTTCTTGATGTGCACAATCTACGATATAATTTGGTAAAAATACTCGGTGCACAGCGAAGGCCAAAACAGAGCCTATTATCGCAAAAAAGTTCAGAACCTTCGCCTAAGTCCCATCTTAGGCCTTGATATTTAGTGTGTTCTGAATATACATTAACGGATCTATAAGCCGACTTTAGATCAACCACCACTGAATAATCTCCAATATTTAAACATTCTGCTGCAGAATAAACTGAGTTATAGGTGATTGCCGTAAATGTACTACACATATTGTCATTGATACTGCCGCTTATAGGCATAGAACAGTCTGTTATAGGCTGTTTTTTAGCACAGCTGATCTACGCAAGATCAAAGGCGGATTAACCGTTTATATTAATAGAAGACTACGTCACACATCCAACGACCGCGCGATTGCTTAGATACGTGACAACACAAAGACGTGACGTGGATTAACATAGCTACCGTTACTTGGTGAGTAGCGTAGTGTTGTCTTGCGTCCTAACATATATTAATATATTGAAATATATAGACATATGATATTCGTCCTAGGAGAACTAGAAATATAGTAATAAATATTAATTAATAAATAACAACAAGAACAGTGGAATTTGGCAGGAATAAATAATTAAATACGGCCAACAACCCTGCCAAAGACACAATTACATACTTTTTAAAACTTTTAGGTCCGATTTAACTTGTGATTCCACTGATTGATGGAGATAAGTAAATACTGCGTTGGAGGACCAATTACCCCGCTTCATAATAGTACTTGTTGGGATACCCACAGACTCCAAAAAGGAAGCCCCACCATGCCTTAGGGAGTGAGAACTAACCGAAACTGGGGAAATACCAATCAAACCACAAATATGCTTCAATCTATGGTTGAAAAATGGATAAAGTAAAACTACCAGTGTTGAAGAGGACCTAAATGAGAATAAAAAATCCTCAGAAGTAAGATTATTAGAGGAAATAACCTTCTTAGCCATCGAAAAAACACAGAAAGGTGAACTTTCCAGAATACCCAAATATATTAATATATTGAAATATATAGACGTCTCTTCTAAGCCGTAGTGGCATTTATGTATAACATATAACTCACAGGTATATGCGAATATAAAGAGAACAGAGGTGCCACCTGTCGTCAACTCCACCTACTATCACACGCACTGCACCTGTGAGTGCACACACACTTTTCACCCGGCAACCCAACCCTAATTCTTTTTATCACTACTATGGCAGGTTTTTGTGTCAAATAAATTATTTCCTAGCCCAAACCGGAGGACCAGAGGCCTCCCACCATCGAGGACTGGAGGACCAGAGGGCCTCTCATAGTTTCCACCCGAGGACCGGAGGATCTCCGCTACAATATATATATAAATGCCACTGCGGCTTATTCCCTGGAATATATGAAGTAGGATAATTGTACATATATCAGGATATAGTTACCAATGAAACAGACAAGAGGAATACATAAATAGTGTTTTGGGCATAAACCTGCCCCATAATAATGATTAAAAAATAAAACAGGGTTGAAACGACAGGTGTGAAGTGTGTGTGAACCCGTGCAGTGCGCTCGCAGGCGCTAGTGTAGGTGGTAGTAGTTGTTCCCTTTATATTCACATATACCTGTGAGTTATATTTTATGCATATGTTATTATATAACTCTGATCATATAAATATAAATTATCAACCAATATTTATCACAGGTTTATTCACTGGGGTATATCACTTGTTGTTTCGCGTCACAAAAACTTTCCAGATTACCCGGTTACCTGAGGTTTCTTGGTGACGCTTGTATGGTTTAAACAACATTCCGCTCTTAACTGCTCACCCGAGCAATCGATTTTTAATCTTGGAGGGGTTAAAAGGCCTTAAGCATGGGTCGATCGAGAAAGAAAGGGCTTTCCATGAAGGCTAATGCTGAATCTTCAGAAATGGATGTTTCTGGGGGAAGTTTGGACGGTTTCCCAAACATTTATGATAATAATGCGGAATTGGTGGCTACAGCGACTTCGCGAGATTCCAAGCCGGCAGGCCGAATCACTCTGGAGCGAGTTCAGGAGATGGATGTTCAAGTTCCTCTACGGCAGCTGCTACTTTCCAGGACGGAGATAATTCGCCTATGGAGAAGAGGATTAACGAGTTGGAATCTTCAATCGCCACGATTCTTCGCTTGATGACTACGGATGAAGAGAAATCGAGGAAGACTCGCTCCAAGTCTCATCATCGCAACAAGCCGCTTCTAGATTCCAGTACGAGTTCGCCAGAAAGTTCAAGATCGAGAAGTACAGATAAAAGAAAAAGTGGTAAATATGATACTTCTAGATACCTTGATAGGGGCGAGAAACATTTGGTTATGAAAGTCTGGTTTTAGTCAATTAAAAATGCAAAAAGATTGTTGGAAAGTGGAAAAGATATCGCGTGATTAACCCATTCACGGCGGGCCATTTTCTGAGCACGCGAAGACAGCCCGGGTAACAGTCAGATTCTACCGCTTGGCATGAAGCATATGCTTCCGGCCTAGATCTGGGACGGCGTAACGTTGTAGGGTTAGAGATGTTTGTTTTATCAAATTGCTGATGAATAACAATAAAAGATATGGACGCTGTTGTCTCCCTATGTCTATTTCCAAACTCCTCTGAAGATTTGGTATTGTATATATTAAGAATAATTGAGAAAATCCAGAAACAAATAAGGGTCACTGGCTAACGCTAAAAAAAACAAATGGCGCCCGCAAACCTACAGACGCTGGCGAGTATCTTATGTCTTAGAACCTGGATTTATCTATTGGATTAATTGAATATCAGTCTACCAGCTTAGGACAAGCATACTCTATATATTCCCTACGTGTGTGGGTGGTTATTATGGAGAAATGACTGGCAGATCAGCGTATATGGACATGACCAAGTTGAGACATCGATCGGAGAAGAAACTTTAGTTTACATTGACAACGCAAGGCTGCGAAATTGTGGTTCTGCAAAATTATAACTTGGCTGGTGTGCTATCCATACAAAATGCTTTGACATTATTAATCATCAACCTGGAAATATTCTACAAGTCTTGACGATTCTGACGGTGTCTGGTCTATTCATATAGACAGCAAATAACAGAAGAAAATGGATATTTGCAAGCACACAGAACCTAGCGCCGTATACTCAGTGTTTTGTCAATGGGGCCGATACTACGAAAGCCAAGGGGGACCAGTCAAAGTACCACCCTGAGTCAAAGTACCACCCAAGTGAGAAGTCTTTTTTTTATTTATTATTATTATTATTATTATTATTATTATTATTATTATTATTATTATTATTATTATCATAAAACATCAGTTCTAACCGAGGTTAGATCTTCCACTGTGTGTTGCAGTAACATTCAAACATCGGTTTTACATCTTGTATTAAGCACCAAATTATAAAAATTAATTGATATAGTGCATAAGTGTGAAATTAGGATGAAATGAGAAATGATGGAGGACATCATCACATTCTTGGTCTTCAATCGTATATTGAGAACATACCCTTTATCTCCTTTTTGAATACCTTATAACTGTCACTGTGTTGAACCGTTGCACTTAGTTTGTTCCACAACAATTGGCCCCGATAGTATGGAGAACACAGGTAGTTATTACAGGTGATACGTCTAGACTTAAATTGCACTTTTTGGTCACTCCTAGTTCTTCGAACAGTGTAATCTATATTAGTAGGAATCTTCGACTGTTTATACATCATATTCAACATTTGCATGTTACGACGATTGTCCAAAAAATCGATCCCACAACTCATGTGCATTAGAACAACATTTTGTCGTCGATTCCAAACTTTGTCAATTATTCTAAGAGCCCTATTCTGGGTAATTTGAAGTGACTTGACCAGTATTTTGTTGCCACTATCAGTGATAAAGGAGCAGTATTCTATAATAGGCCTGACAATAACAGTATAAATAACCTTGGCTGTACCTTTACTAAATGAATTCCTAATTTTGCTCAGTTTAAACAACCTACTATTAGCTACTTTGTTAACCTCTTTTAGATGACTGTTAAAGTTTAACTCATTGTCGATAGTAACACCCAAGTATTTATACTTTACAACTGTATCAAGCAGCTTATCTCCACAGTATGCAGCGGGTTTTTCTAAATATCTTAACTTTGGACCAGAGGCATATCACACTATCTTTGATTTCCTGACATTAACAGACATCCCATTAGCAATACACCAATTACAAACCTCATCAAGAGCATTTTGCAGTTGCTGTATTACTATATGTTCACATTTATTACCATTATACAAAACCAGATCATCCGCGTATTGCACTACATTACAATTTACAATGCTAGAACACATATCGTTAATAAAACTAGTAAACAAAATCGGTCCTAACACAGAACCCTGTGGCACACCGAAATCATTAGAGCACAGATCTGACATTTTCCCGTTTACCCCTACCTTCTGTTGTCTTCCCTGCAAATAAGATCTCAACCATTGAACCACCGAGTATGGTAAACTAACTAACTTTTCTAATTTCAATAATAGCAGATCGTGGGGTACGGAATCGAAGGCCTTGCATAGATCTACATATGCAGAGGCAGTTACCAATCCTAAATTACGATTATCATAAAGATCAGTTACATAATTAGATATGGCATCGGATGTGCCTATACCCCTCCTAAACCCAAATTGGCTCAAATGATTCTCTACTATTGCTGTTACGATTTTCTCCAGAAGTTTAGCTGGAGTCGGATTTAAGGTAATCGGCCGCCAATTATCTATTTTACTATGATTGCCTCCCTTAGGGATTGGAATCACCGTTCCTATCTTCCACTCATCCGGAATCTCTCCGACTGATAGTGATTGAGTATACAGATAAGCAAATTCTTGTTTTAGAATCCTCATAGAGTCTCGGATTACTCTGCTGGAAATCTGGTCTAAACCTGAACTTTTACATATAGAAATCTCACCTGCTAACTTGACCACATCATTCTCGGTAACTTCAATACTTAGATCAACTGGATCAACGTTAATTAATTTTAACTGTGTTACTAGGGAGTCGTAGGGGGTCATGTCTCGATCATGAAACAATGTCTTACCTATATTACAAAAATAATTATTGATGTAATCCGCCGTTTTATCATGGTCAATTCGCCGTCCAGTATCCTGATCTGTAATAGAACACTGGTTTGTATCACCGGTATTGTCCCATACTGATTTGATTTTACGCCAATAATCATGGGGCTTATCTTTACTGAGCTCCACTTGCTCAATACAAAACGCATTACGGGCATCCCTAATACCATATCTAATCTTCCTATTCAGGGTTTTTAGATATGGTATTAGGGATGCCCGTAATGCGTTTTGTCAAAGTACCACCCTAGCTCGACTGAAGGCCGCTTTCAGTTTCACACCTCACGGCGGTGGTGCGGCCAGTGTTGTTAACACCCTGTGATGTTCTACTAAGTGTGAGTGTACAAATGCTGGACGATAAGCTTCAGAGCCTGCACGCCTCGCTTTTCCGCGCATGAGCGACGGACCATACGCTTTTTCTTGACTTCAGCCATTTTTTATTTCGGTAATAACCGCAGATCGGTGAGGCCGATTGTCTTCATATTTGAAAGACTTATAGGTCACATATGTCCCTAACTCGTCTAAAAGTTTCAGTACTTAAATCTTATGGGAAGTGCGGAAAATTCTGTGAACGGTATCTATTCGACTGTGTGTGTCAGTGTGTGTTATCAATCTTTGACAGTACAAGTCTAAAGCCTCTCTGTACATTTCAGGTGATAACTCTGTGAATAATTGGTGTAGAAATACCAGGTAAAGACTAATAGATGTCAAAATACATTCGTGAAACGATGGGTAGGTTTATAGTTGGATTCTCTAAAGGGAACTTATGTGAATTTGCCGTTATTCGTGTGACATTTTCTTCCGATCACTATGTGCACCTATTATCACTCATGTGCGGTCCTGTCAAGGACCGCACATTTTTCGGGTGATTTCACCCACTTCTCATAAGAATTAAGACATGAAACATTAAAATAAAGTAGGGAAATATGTAACCTATATACGTTTCAAATATGAAGAAGATTGGCCACTCTGAACCACTGATATTCGAAAACAAAGCATATCATCGGAGGCGGCCACGGCGCCAACTACCAAAAATGAATCGTATCGTCCAATTCACGAAGCTTATCGTCCCAAGCGTAAAGGCTTCCAAGCGTATTGTCCAAGGACCGAGTGTACCTGGTGTATCTGAATTGGATATTATTTGTCTCAGTAGTATTTATTTACTCACTTAAAATACAATACCAGTAAATCAAACATTAGATATTAGGTTAACATTTCTTTCTAACAAATATATATAGTGTATATTAGCTTTATCAATAATCATACAGCAAATATGGAATAATGGCAGATCAAGTGAAAAGGCATACATCATTAGTTAATTCATTGTAATAACCATATCAAATCACAGCATCATTATAGTTTATCCACATTAGTTTTCAGGATAGTCATGTATGACTGTAGATAGGCTGGCACACAGGCACAGATATTCTTCAGTTGTTATGGTCCTGTTTTTTATCCTACCCCTAATATAAAATCCCATAGGCTTAACACTGAGTTTCCGTATGCCACGCTGACTGGCATACAGAGTTTTATATGCCACTTGTGGCATACAGAATTATTATCACGTAATATTCCAAAATCGAGGAGATAGAGTAGGATAAAATCAAAACATGATTTGTTTTAATCTTGGCCACCGTATGCCACGACTGGAGTTTGGCTTAGTGACTTCATGAGGCGAAGCCGAGTGAAGTCCGGAGCCAAAACTCCAGGAGTGGCATGTGGTGGCCAAGATTAAAACTTATCCAGTTTTATAATAAAATCCCACTGGTATCTGGATGCTATGCTTCGTAGCCAGCATGCCTCAGTTTTCAGTGGGTGACGGACAGACTATGCAGTTTTTTTACATTCATGTTAGAACTTTGTCAACTTGACGTAGGAACTTCGAATAAACATCAATAGATAGCTAAAGCTGTGAGAAAAACAGTCCGTGGGTTTATATTTTGATTCACGATAGGCAATATAGCAACCCACAGGGTGGTACTTTGACTTCGATTTAGGTGGTACTTTGACTCAGGGTGGTACTTTGACTGGTAACCCAGCCAAGTTGTTTACCCATCACCTCACTCGGATTTTGGTTGATTTACCACTACAAGACATTATGACATCGCCATTGGATTATACTGGAAGAAACTGTGAGGCCTGGTGAGTTTTCCCTGTGTGATATCTAAATGATTATATTAAGTGTTGGGTCTGTGCGAAACCAATTCAAGCAAGGTGCCATTCATATTTTGACTTGCTTCAGCATGGCGTCTACTGTGAAGAGGGGTTATCACAGAGTTGTCAAGCATAAGATGTCATTTTCAAAATCATTTTGTACGGGCTTTTAACATTAGATAAACGAACAGGGATGTAGATGGGAGTGAAGCCGAGACTCTGAAGTTTGTTCACATATATATATATTGTCCAGTTTGAATGTGTGAAAGTAATATTAAATGATTTAACGAAGTTGTCATCGAACCGCGCACAGTGGTGTGGGGGGTGGAGACGCTGGCTATGACAGCGGATGTAGGAGAGGTAGAAAATCATATCGGACAAAGTTCTAGCGTTTAATATTCTAGCAGTGACTTATACGAGGATATTCCCCACACTCCTAGCTTTCTTCCCGTATAATATTGTCCAGTTTGGACGAATAGAATTTGTGATATATTAATCAGAACACAGGCCTTACGGAGTGAATATTTTGACTTGCTTCCGCTTCAACTTGGCGTCTACTGTGGAGATGGGTTATCACGGAGTTGTCAAGCGTAATATGTTTTTTTCAAAATCATTTCGTACTGGCTTCTAACATTAGATAAACGAGCAGGGACTTAGATAGGAGCAAAGCTGAGACTCTGAGGTTCATTTCAATATATATATTAAACAGTTTGGAAAAGGGGAAGATTAGAAAATAAATAGATCAATATGATCATCGATCTGCGCACTACGCTGAATGGTGGGGAGGGACTCCGACTATGAGAAGCAAATCTAGTCGAGTTAGAAAATCATATCGCATAAGGTTTAAACATTCAAAATATCAGCAGTGACATATATGAGAATATTCTCCACACTCTGAGGTTTGTTCCATATAATATTGTCCAGTTTGGACGAGTAGAGAATTCGAAATCGATCTCTGTCGGAAATAGACCTCTGTAACGATTTTGTGTAGTGCCACCTTACGTACGGCCGCTACTTCCGGTTTCGCTGTCAATAAAACCTAGCTACAGACTCTCAACATGAAGTGCCTTCTACTGCAAGTATATAACATGGTGTTCAGAAGTGGTCATGTCCAGCTCTTCAAGTAAGTTCTGTAGAAGCTGGGAAAGAAGCCACATGCTGCAGAAAGGAGGTGAAGTAACTTTATTTTAGGGATAAAGTTAGAATAACAACAGCCAGTTTCAATCACATGGTCATCTGCCAGTGTCACTCATAGAGACAGCACCTCTACTGTGAATCTAACATGTCTTTCAGCCCAGTAGTATCAGTTCAGCATTTGAGAACAGTTTCCAAGTGTGTATAAATATAAACTGGAGCAACATATACATTGTTTGTAGACTGCAACTTCAAGTATGGGGGATAAATACAGTGACAATCCCAAGTACAACTGGCAAGCACCTGACCTATATCAAGAGTATCTCAGGTTCAGGTCCCATTGTGACTGTCATTTTGAAGGGCCGCTAAGTGAAAAAACTGACAAGGTCAAGATTGCATATCTCAAAGGCTATGTGGGGGACCAGGGACGTCGTGTGCATTCTGCGTTCCAATTTGATGATCCCACTGGTGAGGGTGCTAACCGGACAGTTCCCGCTGAGGTTCTAGAAACCGTCTGGCAGAAGTTCGAAGCGTACTTCAAACCCAAGAAAAATGAGATCCGTGCAACCGTCAAGTTTAGCAGGCGTAAACAAGGCGAAAACGATAGTTTTGTAACTTACTTAGAGATCCTTGCTCGTGATTGTAACTTCGGTACCGTGTGCGCTCGCATGATCCGGGACACCATTGTCCTCCGTTCCCGCAACCCGCAAGTCATGGAGAAGTGTTTTGACAAAGGCGATGAACTCACCAAGGACAAAGCTATCTCTATCGGTCAAAGCTGTGAGGTGACAAAGGGTTTGATGCAAGTCGTCAATGAAGGTGAGGACAGCAAAATACATGGTATCTCAAGAAAGTTTCACAAGAAGCCTCAGCAGAGCAGCAGCGGTAAGCCTAAAGCAGGGTCAAGTCAGTTTAAGCTGAAAACATCAAGCAACATATGTCATCGCTGTGGCAGCACACCAGGACTTGGAAGATCGTCGTGTCCAGCCAGCAGTGCCATCTGCGCATACTGCAAGAAGGAAGGACACTACATCAAAATGTGTAAAAAACGCAATCAAAAGTCCGCCGCGCATGCAGTAGATGAATCATACACTGAGTCTACAGGGGGCTTTGAGACTGACTCCTCCGATGGTTATGAACCGGCGCACATGGTGCACACAGTCGGAGAGAGCAAGGACTGGTGGGCAACCGTCAACATCGAGGGCAAGGCAACCAACGTCCAGATCGACACGGGCGCTGCTCAGTCAATAATTCCGTATGACGAGTTATTGAAGCTCACATCGCAACCCAACCTGCAAGACTTAGATCGCAAATTCCAGTCCTATACAAAGCACAACATACAAGTTATGGGCAAGACACATCTGCATGTGAGGTATAAGTCCACTGACGTGAAGTTCTACGTAGTAGATATGAAACAGAAAGCGCTGCTCTCAGGCAACGCCAGTCGAGAACTAGGGCTGATAGAGCGGATACATGCTGTTAAGCCTCTCCTACATGAGTTCCCGGACATTCACAAAACCACTGGCACTCTGCCAGGGACGTACACTTTAAAGGTCGATCCAACCGTTACACCAGTTGTTCATGGGCCGAGACGACAGCCCCAGCACTTATACCCAAGATCCAAAAGCAGCTGGATGAAATGGAAGCTGAGGGACATATATGTAAAGTGACCGAGCCCACGGACTGGGTCAGTTCGATGGTCGTGGTGATCAAGGGAGACAAAGTTCGAATTTGCATTGATCCTAAAGATCTTAACAAGGCAATAAGACTAGAGCACTACCCCATACCCACGGTCGAAGAAGTTCTAGCAGACATGCCAGATGCTAAACCCTCGAGGAACATGATGTCATACTCAGGAGGGTCATCAAACGTGCCACTAGCCATAACCTGAAGCTGAACTTCAACAAATGCCAAATTCGCCAGACCACAGTCAAGTACGTCAGTCACCTAGTGACAGACAAAGGACTCCTGCCTGATCCAGCCAAAGTCAGGGCGGTACAAGAGATGCCCGTGCCGAAGTCAAAGGAAGAAATCCAGAGATTCTTAGGATTCATCCAATATCTGGCGAAGTTCATCCCAAATCTAAGCGAGATTGATGAGCCTCTCCGCAAGGTCAACAAGAAGGATGTGCAGTTCCACTGGGATAAGCCTCAACAGGACAGTTTCCAGAAACTCATGACGATGATCACAGAGGCTCCCGTTCTTGGATACTATGATCCGAAGAAGAAGCTTGTGATACAGTTTGATGCCAGCCATTACGCTCTCGGAGCAGTACTGCTGCAGGACGGCCAACCTCTAGCATACACGTCAAGGGCTCTGAGCCCCACAGAGACAAGATATGCGCAAATCGAAAGGGAAATGCTAGCCGTCGTCCATGCCACAAAGAAGTTCCACCACTATGTTTACGGGCGCGAAGCCACAGTAGAGTCTGACCACAAACCGCTGCAGGCAATATACACGAAGCCGCTTCTAGCTGCTCCGATGAGACTGCAGGGTATGCTGCTCCGGCTTCAGCCTTATGATCTCAAGCTAATCTACAAGCCTGGAAAAGACATTCCTGTAGGAGATGCGCTCAGCAGAGCGAATCTGCCAGAGTGTGAAGAAGATAGCGAGACGCTCAGTGTCAACATGGTTGAGCACCTTGCTGTATCACCGGTGCGCTACGAGAAGTTCCAGCGCACAACCGCCACTGAGCTGAATGAGCTGCACTCAATCATTCTCAAAGGATGGCCGGACACTAAATCCGAAGTCCCGCACTCCATCAGGGAGTATTGGTCCATACGTGATGAGCTGTCAGTACACGATGGCATTGTGTACAAGGGCATGCGCATAGTCGTCCCACCATCCAAACGCTCAAACATGCTTGCTCAGATCCACGAATCGCACCTCGGTATTACCAAATGTAAGCAGAGGGCCAGGGAAACGCTATACTGGCCGAACATGACAGGCGAGATCGAGGACATGATCGGTGACTGTGACCTGTGCAACACTCATCAGAGGCAAGCTCCATCGGAACCACTACGTCCCACCAAGACGCCTGACGGGCCTTGGTTGGAAGTCGCTGCCGATCTGTTCCAGTTCGGACATACACACTACATCTGTGTTGTTGACTATTTCTCAAAGTATATTGAGTATGCTGAGTTACAGGACGAGTCCAGTGCCACTACTATCAAGTCGATGAAGGCAATATTTGCTCGACACGGCATACCCAAGCGTGTCAGGACTGACAATGGACCCCAATTTGATGCCATGGAATTCCGGAGGTTCGCGGATTCCTGGGGTTTCCAGCATGTGACATCATCGCCACGATATCCCCAGTCCAATGGTGTGGCTGAGAGAGCCGTACAGACCAGCAAACGCCTCTGGGAAAAGACTGATGAGCACGAACTAGCTCTACTGGACTACAATACCACACCACTAGAGAGCTGCAAACTGTCACCTGCCCAACTTCTCATGTCTTGCAGGCCCAGGAACAAGTTGCCTGCCGTCACCAGTCTCCTTTTGCCATGCTCGTAGGACCTCGACCTAGTCCGTCGACAGCTTTCGGAGGAGAAAGAGAAGCAACGCTATTACCACGATAAAACAGCATCTCAGGACAAGTTTGTACTAAAACCAGGGGACAGTGTTCGCATGACACCACTCACAGGCTCTAAACAGTGGCAGCCTGCGACCGTAATATCACATCACAACACACCGCGCTCCTATGTAGTAGAGTGCAACGGTCGTAAATACCGGCGTAACCGCAAGCATCTGAAGCTCAAGACTGCACCTACCAACAACCAGCAGTACATACCAGCAGCAAACACACCACCACACCAGCCAGTCATTGTCGCACAACGGCATCCGCAAGGACCGCTAGCCACACAGCAGGCAGCACCCAATCCAAGCATGCCACCATCTGCGTGCAAAGAGACTGTACCAACGCCAACTCCATGAAAGTCAGCTGCAAAGCAGACACCAGAGAGTGTCCCATATTCTAGTCCTAAACCGTCCACACCTGCCAGGAAACATGCCACTGCTGCCCCCAAGATGGCGAGCATCCTAAAAGAAACTAGGAGTGGCCGGGTACCAAAGGAAACCAAGAGACTAGATCTATAAACTGTGTTTTGCATTGCTCTTGATCCACTTGAGTGTTCATTATGACATATATTGTGTTTTCCTTAACGTTCATATATTACACATGTTCATTCATAGCAACTAGGCACTTTTCAGTACTTTAAGAGACTCAAAAGACTTTTCATTTACTAGCATACTCATGATCAAGGTTATGATCTTATTTACTCACGTAATAGTTGTGTAGTTGCGTATAACCATATTTTCTACCAAAGACTCTGGCTAAAGCCATAGTTTATAGACATATGACATATATTATCATACCAAAGACTTTCTACCAAAGACTTTTATCGTACACTACATATCTCAAGTTTCTTACTCATATATATCATATATCTTGAAAAGAAAGGAGATGTAATGATTTTGTGTAGTGCCACCTTACGTACGGCCGCTACTTCCGGTTTCGCTATGTCAATAAAACCTAGCTACATACTCTCAACATGAAGTGCCTTCTACTGCAAGTATATAACAACCTCCGCCAGTCTGAACCCTCCATGTTGGCGGGTTGGAGTGGTGATTCTGCCCGGTTGTCTTCTCTTGTTCGTATTTCCCGCATTTATTCGATTAAAAGGTCATGTGACCAACTTTTTGTCTTATTTTCGATACATATTTGTTAATGACCATGTTATCCCTACATTCTGTGAAAATTTCATGTTTGTTCTTCCAGTACTTCTGTATTTATAGTGAGTTTTAGTAAATCTCTCGAAAATGATGCGTCCAGGCATCACCCGATCTGGACTGGTGATGCCTCAAGGCATCACCCGATCTGGACTGGTGATGCCTCCAGGCATCACCCGCCGCAAATGGGTTAATATACCATCTAATTCTATTAGCTGAAAAAGCAAAAACAATAGGCTTTAATCAAATATTACAAATATTAGATCTAGTCTAACATAGTTTGATTAAAAATTCGTTTGGGACGGTTTCGTTCACGGTTTTGCGATCATAGATGACGAGTGTGATGCCAACTATTGTTGTAAAAACTATAATTCCATACTAGAACCCGATATCTGTCGCGAAATGTTAGAAATGATTGAAAATGAACTTTCAACAATTAAAGTAGCCTATTAAAAGGTAACGAATTTATGAGTGTGGTTGACATAAAGTTGGCCTACCGTTCAGTAAATGTTAGGTTAGACCAAACTTGTTTTCAAGGTTTTTCTTGGGACCTAGGTAAAGGGCCTAAATACTTCGAGGATAAAGCCCTATGTTTCGGCCTAAAAAGTGCACCGAATATTTTTACCAGGATTTCTAATCTAGTCGTACATATTGCTTGTCAGAATGACATAACAGGAGTTACCAATTATCTTGATGATTTTTTAGTTATCGGTATAGACCATAACAATTGTTTAAATAAACGCAATGCACTTATTGATATTCTTTGTAATATCAGTTTCGAGGTATCAATGTCTTAAGTGACTGAACCCTCCAGATTAACATTTTTCTGGGAATCTTGATTAATTCTGAGGAGTTAACTCTCTCTTTACCAGAAGATAAAATTGAAAAACTTAAAAAAACTATAGAAACTATTCGGGAAAATAATGTTGTATCTAAAAAGGAATTAGAACAAATAGGCGGATTGGTTTCTTTTTGTTCCCAGGTGGTACGTGGAGGTAGAACATTTGGTCGTAGAATTTTCGACCTATCGGCCTCAAGCCCAAAAAGAGGGAAAGTAAAACTAACACAAAAATTGTTAGAAGATTTGAACTGGTGGTACGACTTTTGTAAAAATTTTAATGGCAAAGAAATCAATCAACGAGAGTGTAATTATTGCCCAATAATATCAGACTCTTCAATGCTAGGCTTCGGGGCATGGGCAGGCCTCGATTTTTTCTATGGTACCTGCTGCGGTATATCATCAGATTTCCTAATAAAGATGACTATTAAAGGTCTATCCCGTTTAGGGGATAATAGTTCAAATACTAGGTACTCCATTACAGTTTTTGATATGAGGTCTATGTTTAACAAATTAAATCTATCTTCAGATGAAGATTTGGTTATCTGGATTTCCTTCCTCTTGGGTTTTAGAGATTTATTGAGGAAATCACATTTTACTATTTCTAACCATACTCTCAAAAGGAGAGATTTGGTTTTGTCAAAAAATCATTCAGGTGTGACTTACACTAGAGGGAGTAAGACTCTATATTTATGTACGAACAACCGCCAGATGGAGCAACTACTCATCTGGTCTCACACACACCTGTACAGGTGGAGGTTCACTTTCGACCTCACCTTCAAACCCAGATGACGCCATTACCTGTTCTCGTCATCGTAATTTTTTTTTTTTACTTATTGTTATGTAATAAACTTCCGGGCTCGTTTTCGAGTTTCCTGGCTCCTCTAAGTACTCAGTTTCCACTTGCTTCCGTCATTAATATAAATTTTAATTACTTCATTACTTCAACTGAAAAGTACCTTGATTAGATGTAAATGTGGACTGCTTGATAAAATCGCCTAAGGCCTGGCGGCCACCTACTACGATATGGTACCGATATGGTCTACGATGGACTTCCCGATGCAAAATTAAAATCGCGTCGGAAAGTCACCTAATATCGGGGTAGTTGACCACGTCTCTAAGATTAGGCACCGATACAAAATGAGGGTCTATGATTTCGTTCCGATGAAGAACGTGTATCGTAGGGTAGCTATGACATTTCACCACTTGAAATGGCGGTGGCTCATCGGGAGCATCGCAAACTATACTGCCGGGAAAATCAGTGACATGTGTGAGATACTGATCAGAAAATTATGAAACTTTGGAATGAAATAGAAGATATATACGCCCGTATGCTCTGTAAATTTGGTGATTTTTTTTATTAGGTTTAAGTGTCTCAAATAGATATTTTCATATTTTGACTTGGAATAGAGTCTTTAGTGCATGGAAAAAAATACGTCATTGTTTTATGTATCTTATCGTTGCAATATTTACTGAACTATAGTATATCGTATATCTAAAAATGAAGATAACAGCTCAAGATAAGGACTTGTGCTCTGGAAATATCAAGGGGCATATCGGGATCATGGTCACCTTTTTTTACAGGGGAACCCCTTACGATGCATGGTGAAGTGGCATGTCTAGACCATTGTCTAAGATATTGCACGTTCCCGATATGTCCCCGATATTGACTTTTTGTATCGGTGCCATATCGGTAGGTCTAAATTTCTTTCGTGGTAGGTGGACGCCGGGCCTTACCAGTAACAATAATGTACCATGTACATGTGCATGTTAAATAGACCTTTGAACCTAATTCAAGAAGTAATGCTAGGTTTACACCATCACCCCGGCAGTCCCGGCAATGGATTTCGGCACAATCCTAACTCGACTTGCTGTTTTTATGGTACTTAATGGTATTTTTATGGTTTTTGCCATCTCGGCCCCCTGCATCCCGTCGAGTTAAGTCGAGTAAATTTGGACGAAGGTCCACCTAGCTCGACTTCAGCCTTATTACGGCCGTTTCTTGTTGACATAAGTCGACTTGCGCCAAATTACGGCAGTTCCCGACCAAATCTCATGGAGATGCCTAGATATATATTTCTATGATATAAGATACTTTTGTTCATTCCCATAATTCACTAGTTCAAAACAAAAGTGCATAGATTTGATAAAAGAATAAGAAAACATTCATCAAACTTTCGTGTTCACAACCGTTTACAGTTGTTCACCTTCTACAATGCTACAATAGAGTTCCGACACACTCCGACACAGCCCGACATGTCGGAAGCCTCCCGACACACTCTGACAATTCCAACATGTTGGAATTGTCGTAAGGCCCCGCACCCACTAGTTACGACACACCCCGACAAGCATTACAACACAGAATTTCTCTGTCGTAGTGCAATGGCAGCACTCTTGTCGGAACGTGTCGTAGCGTGTCGGCGCATGTCGCAACGTGTCGCAACGGTTTTGGTGGAAAAAAAGGAGACCACAGAACCGACATGGGCTACGACAGAAAACAGTTTTCCTCAATTATTTCAAAAATGATGACAGTAACCTATGACTTTTAAAAACTAAATAAGTAGTATTATACACATGCTATATTCTGGTAAAGTTTGAAGAAATTGGCATGGATTTTACAAAGTGAAATGGAACATTTTAGAATTCTTATATATTCCATTATCAAATATTCTCAAACTCTTCGGATATGGAAAGAGCATGTCCTGAATAGTATGTGACTGACATTTCGTCGAGATCTCTTAAGTATTAATGGAGATATAGCGGAAAATGTAATCGCCCATAGACTTACCATTGTTTCCATAGGCGCCAGTGTTAATATCACGAGAAATCGTAGACTCGTGTCGGAAGCCTTGTTGTAAGCCTGCCTCCATTAGTGCAGAACGCTACGATAGCGTTCCGACAAGCTCCGACACGTCCCGACGTGTCGGAAGCCTCCCGACACACTCCAACAATTCTAAGGCCCCGCACCCACTTACTACGATTTCGCTTCCGACACGCCCCGATAGCCCTTCCGACACGCTTCCGACATAAAATCGAACATTGTGTCGGAAGCGTGTGAATTATCGCAGGAGTGGAGGCCGGCTTCCGACAAGCGTTCCGACACGTTCCGACACGCCCCGACATGGCTTCCAACACGCTCCGACATGGGCGCCGTGTCGTAGGCCTTGCGACACGCTTCCGACATTTCCAACATGTTGGAAAAGTCGGAAGCATGTCGCAAGGCCTACGACAAGGCGCCCTTGTCGGAACGTGTCGGGGCGTGTCGGAATGTGTCGGAACGCTATCGTAGCGTTCATCAGTAGTGGAGGCAGGTTACGATAATGGTTACGACACCGTGCGACACCGTTCCGACATATTAACACTGCCGCCTATGGGAGCAATGGTAATTCAATGGGCTTTTATATTTTCCTCTATATCTCCGTTAAAACTTTGAAAATTTCGACAAAATTTCGGTTACATACTAATCAGGATGTACCCTTTCCGTAACCCAAGAGTTTTAAAATATTTGATAAAAGGAAATATAAGAATTCTGAAAAGTTCAATTTCACTCAGTAAAACCCATGTCACCTTCTCCAAACTTTACCAGGATATAGTATATACATAATGCTACTTATTTAAGTTTTAAAAATCATAGGTTACTCTCATCATTTTTTAAATAATTGAGAAAAACCGTATTCTGTCATAGCCTGTGTCGTAGCCCGTGTCGGCGCCGTGGTTTCCTTTTTTTTCCGCCAAAAACCGTTACGACACGCTCCGACACGCTCCGACATGCTACGACACGCTCCGACAAGAGTGCTACGATTGCACTATGACAGAGAAATTCTGTGTCGGAGTGTGTCGGAACGCTTGTCGGAGCGTGTCATAACTAGTGGGTGCGGGGCTTTACATGTTGGAATTGTCGGAAGCGTGTCAGGAGGCCTGCGACACGGCACCCGTGTCGGAGCGTGTCGCAGGCTATATCGGGGCGTGTCGCAATTGTATTTATTTCAATGGAAGGACATTATTTCAAACAGACGTGAAAACATATAGTGGATGGAAGACGTTAATCTATAGAATAACGACTCTCCTCAGTGAAATATTTAGATGGTGGTAAGGGGTTCCCTTTGTGTCCAGAGTAAGGTTTTTTTATAACGAACTCATCGGTGTTGGAATTGTCGACCCCAAGCACTGCCCTCTTAATCTGTTTCCCTACCAGTGACATCCCTGCTCCGTTTTGGCCCCTTCCTATAGCGTTTGTCCCCCTTTTAGTTACCCTCTGGTAGCCCCTTCCTTGTTTTATTAGAACACTAGGTCGACAGCTTCCCTGAGATGGGAGGTTAAATTGCAGCTTCTTGTTTTGAGTCACTCATGAACAGTTAATCCATCTGTGTTACCAGGATTTCATAATACCTGCAGTAAAAGAGCAGCTCAATGAAACTTGCTCATCTTGCACACCTGTAAAGTATTTACACCTTTTGAGCTATTTCCTGTCCTCCAATCTTTTTAGCCTTCTACAAAAGGTACTAGAAATAAACAGAAAGATGTCCACTAAAACAACATGCGGAATTTCCCTTTCGAATGGCTGAATGTGGCGTTATAATCCCCAGTGTGTAAACATGGATCATATATGATAATCCATTCATAGAAATACAACAAGCTGTATTAGTTAATTATACGCGGTGTTTACGTGATGGCGCGTAAATAGAACATCATGAAAGGGAGAATAGAGTGAGGGTCAACTTAGGTTTTCCACAATAATGACCGTAAAGCAGTTTATATTCTACTATCTATGAATAATACTAGGTAAAATCTCTGATAACAATTATCACTCAAGCCGTTTCTAATCTTGGTAATCCAGTCCGTTTCTATCTGGAGGTCAATTTTTGTGATATCAGTATCCGTTTAATACCGGTGAGTAGATGTATGCGACTACGATTGATTCACTGCATGAACATTGGATTCTCTTATGTAGCTCCTGTGAGCATTGGAGCGCCACCCCCCATACCGCTGAATGGAGATTTCAGGGACCCCGGCCTAGAAGGCCTGCGTGGCCTTTCTCAGGCTGTGGAATGTGTAGGCCTTTGTAGTCTAGTCAATCTATGACATTTTTGGGCCTAACCCACTACAAATTGCAATACAATTTCTTTCTTCACAATACATCTCAGGAAGGTCCCCAGAACACCATATTAAAAATCCGCTAAAATCCCCCTTGGGGAAATATGTCTAATCTGCATAAATCTAACATGCCCATTAGAATAACTGAAAATGCCTATTGTAGAAGGTTTTCACTTGCACTAGTCAGGGGGCCAGCCCCTGAAAATGTGGCTTTTCGTTCCATGGAAGTTTAACAGCAATTTCTATTGTATCAAATGAAAGCTAAGACTTTGGCCATTCCAGATATGGTAGCCATTTTTCTGTAAATGTGTCCATTTGACTTTTTATTAGAGGTCAAAAGTCATCAAATCTCAGAGGGTTTTGAAATTGAGACATACTTTGTCATTTCTCCAAGAGTATTGAGTTGATTTCTTAGATATTTGGAAAATATATTGAGACACCATAGAATCATTTGCTTTTGTTCTACAACTTGTTCTAATATGCCTATATTTCAACTTGAATGATATATTTTGATACCTGACACCATTCCCTAGTAAAGCCTAAAGATAGAATTCCCATCATGCACCATTAAGCCACAGTGAGGTCAAAGGTCAACATATATGTTCATACAAAAGAACAACATAGGCCACTGAAATTGAAACATATTTTTTCATTTCTCAAAAGGTATTTGGTGGATTTCTTAGATATTTGGCAAAACTATTGGGATGTCATAGAGCTATCAGCCTGTGTCACCATCTTGATTTTTTTCCAAGGTCAAGGTCACCAAATGGAATGTTTCCTTCCAAAATCTCCCAATATTTCCTATAATGATTTACAATAGTTTCTATAACTTGTTCTAATATAGCTGTATTTCAACTTGAATAATATATTTGGATACCCAGCACCATACCCTAGCAATCAAACATTTTTCCAAGGTCAAGGTCACCAAAAGGAATGTTTTTCTCAAAATTTGACCTAATATCCAATTACAAATTGTATTAGTTTCTATAAATTGACTCAAAATACCTGTAATTTAACTTGCATCACATATTTCTAAAAAGTGATATCAGGACCTCACAATGTTGTGAAATTGTTTTCCCATCATGCATCATTAAGTGAGAACAAGGTCAAAAGTCAAGGTAAGATTCCATAGAAAATCGCAAATACACCAAATCTGATAGGAAATTAAGATTGAAATTGAAATTCAGAACGTCTTAAGATATCTTCAATAATATATGATGTTGAACCCTTCCATATTTGACCAAAAGATCAATATTTTATAGTGCTGTTGACCTTTACCAAGGTCAAAGTCACTAAATTGAATGTTTTAGCCTAAAATCCCGATGAATTGCATGTGGAGACTTACAATAATTTGTAATTCATATTTATCTATCTTACATCTTATATTATTATGAAATAAATTTGTAATCTAGAAAATGCTGCTTTTAGACAACAACTATAACAGATGATGTCTAAAGACAACATTTCATGCATTCCCATGGTGGCACAGTTGATGCCTAAAGGCATCACCCACTGGAAAGTGTTAAGGAAGATGTCTCATGTATCATGTGATAAAACTTTGAATTATAAGTTCAGACAACTATGTGCCCATTTGCTAAAAGCATACACTGACATCAGTACCCATCCTTGAAGATTTTGTTGAAGGTTTGAGTATGCTAAACACTAGTGTCATATTCTACTGGTTTGGTCACTTTGTAAAATCAGAGATTAATGAATACATATTTATTCACCTGTAGGGTCCCAAGGACCATAATCTACAACATGGTATTCATGGAAATGGATTTTTCTGTATTTTTCTTAAAACTGTTTGAAGGGAGGTATTGATGCACTGCCAAAATTGCATTTCTTTATTACGGTGCTCCTCACCAATTAAGATATTCAGTTGAAGATTCATATGAGATCACAGATACAAAGATACTTTTAAAAGCCATTTTTGAATATTGATTGAAAATGTAATGTGATAGCCTACACTAGATTTCAAGAAATAAGCATTGAAACTATAATACATTGGGAACAGCCTATTAGAAAATAGTTATAACTACGTATGTAATTTTCATAATTTGATGAGCAGTTGAATCATGTAAATACTTATTCTATGAGACTGTGCACCTCAAAATAAATAGTTTATCTTTTTAAATTACATGAAAATACCATCCAAAAGTTGTTTTATGTCCACAGCTGTAGGTGTTTTAAAGGCCATATTTGATTTTTGCAAATTAAGCATATTTCCCCAAAGGGGATTTTGGCGGGTTTTTAGTATGTTGTTTTGGGGACCTCTCTCAAATGCATTGTGAAGAAAAAAATTGTATTGCAATTTGTGGTGGGTCAAACCCTAAATTGACTAGACTATTGGGGGTGGCCTGCCGTGGTAATGAGTCTATCCCATTCCCTGGATAGCGAGCGCGTCGTTATTGTTGACCTGTCCTCGTTCATCAGGAACGGGTCCTGTTCCGAGGCTGTGGGAATGGCTGCGATCATGTCCGTCACGGCTTTGAGGGGGCATGACCTCGGATCCAGGGAGGCCTGGAGACTCGCGTGTTTTTCCTCTCTAACACACTGGAGGTTTTTGGCAGCTTTTATTCGCACTAACACGTGACTGCCCGTGACCACCACGTCTCCACGTGAGAGGTGACGCATCGGGTTGAATCCTCTTGCCGTAGGGGGAGCAACCTCGCTCTGCCGAAGCGCCGCGTAACATAGCAGCAGGAACGCGGCCCGTAGGGACAGGTCGACGGGCATGGCCGTTAGTTGCCCGAGGACCTCCTGTAGCACCCCCATCGGGATCAGGGGCTTCACATTGGGGGTGTAAGCCTTGTTCCTCCTCATCGCGTCGATTGCCCTCCTCACTCTCACGTCCTCGGTCGCAGCAACATCCCTGCCCGACAGCCGTAGATGGGACCGTATATGTGAGAGGTGGTTCACCACGGTCGCTGGAGAGGGGGCGTGGTCTGCGATGTACTCCAGGTAGGCCGTGATGAAACTCACGGTCAGCGATTCCGGGTCGGTCCCCATCGGATGGCAGAAGGCGAGGTACGTCGACACGGCACTTCTCTGGTTGGCGACCTTGCCTGGGGCACGTGCCTCGGTCTGCCGGGCAGATGCCTTCCTCTGGAGAGAGAGTAGCGCCCGATCTGCAGGAGAGCCGAAGGACAGGGACAAATGAGGCGTGATTACATGGAACTATGGACAACAGATTATGGAATCTCATGTAGAATGCAGTATTGTCATAGTCCGTCGAGGTCAGGTGAGCCCGACTGAGTGCGTCCACGACCGAGTTGAGGACCCCGGGGACGTGGGTATATACCAGATCCACCTGTAGCTTAGCCTGCACCATCCAGGCCTGTCATGCGCACTCGGCCAGGATGCGGTTGCGTGCCCGGCCGGACGTCAGTGCCTGGACGGTGCCCATATTGTCACAGAAGACCTCGATCCTCATGCCTCGGTCTTGGTCGCTGAGGAAGGTATGAAGCGCGTAGATGGTGTTGAGCGCCTCGAGTTTGGAGATACAGTCTACGGGGTCCTCCAATGGGCATACCTGTCCTGAGTAGGAGCGGCGACCGTCGGTGCCTCTACCGTAATGCACTTGGTGGGCGGCCCTCGGGGGATAAGTGCACGGCTGTTCCATTCCACCGCGAACGTCGTGAACCACTGCAGGTCCTGTCGCATGTCCGAGCTGATGTTGATGTAATACCCGTTCATCGACCATAGGGCCTCCAGTAGCTTGCTGACGAACGGTTGCGTGGGATGGATGCACTTTGAAACATGTAGAATTTTCCCGAGGACAGACTGTAACTGTAGACAGGGTCATTTCCACTGGATGGTCTGGCTTGGTGCCTGGGCCTTGTCCGGCGCCTCGACAAACAGGGCGCAGGCCACGGCAAAGTCCGAGGCCGCTTTTTCCCGGGATGGAGACAGGATAATCAGGTCGTTCAGATACATGGCGGCCTCGACCCCCTTTCCACTATGGCGTCGGCAACGCATTGCATGTGGTACAACGACGCGCTGGCACCAAATGGCATGGCCGTGTCACAGTAGTACCTGCCATCCCACATGAAGCAGAGTAACGGCCAGTTGAGGGGGTCGCACCTAAAGTTCTTGTAGGCCCTCGAGATATCGATGGTCGCCATATAACTCGACGTCCCCGAGGCCACGAGGCGGGCCACGAACCCATCCACCGTAGGGAGGCTGTGTTCCCACGCCTCCCCGTACACGGCATTTTTAATCATATAGGCGTTCACACTCCGGTCTCGAGGGAAGGTCATATCGGTAAACCCGTGGCGGGTGCAGTCGCAGTGGGGGTCGCTGGGCCGCCCCCCACTCACCACCTCAGACAACGTCTGGTGCTTGCACTCCTGGTGAGAGGGTGCTGGCATTGGGCCCGCTGTTGGTGTTACGTCACGTGCGTTGCACCCAGTGACCCCGGGCCTGGGGGAGGGTGCACGTGTGTTGCCTGTTACCGGGTGCGCTCCGCTCAGTTGCGGGGCGCACCGTAACCGTTTTTTGCCCCGTGTTGTGGTAGCACATCTGCCCTTGGGTCTACCGCCCGGAGCATGTGTCCGGCCTGGGGTGTGTGTCCAGTCTGGGGTGCTCGCTGGGGTGCTGGTGTAGGCACTGGCAGACTGTTGTCATACCCCATGGTGTATCCGAGCTACCTATTGCACGCGTGCAATGAGTGCCCGCATTGCCTTCCCACGGAATCGCAGTACGGACAACCATGGATCCACCTAACTGGCCCGTCATCGTGGCCGTGCCTGTGGCAGCACACCTTCTCAGAATTGAACTGCCGGCATGACAGCTCACGTCCACGGGTTTTTCCCGCGTCTTGTCCGCTTTGCTGTGTCGTGGTCATCATCGCGAGTCTGACTCGCTCCTCTTGAATCCAGCCGTAGTCACACCACGATAGCCTCCCGGCCTCAATTTGGTCAAACACAAAGTTGGACCATCTCCTTACCCCGGCCCACGGCCGGCTCTGGTCATCGATGGAGACCTGATGTAGATGTTTGAACATCGCCTCCCGGTCCACGGGGTCCACGGCTCGGTCGTCACTCAACAGCCCAATAAACGCACTCAGATACTCTAGGGGCCAGAGGGAGCCTCTCACCTTGAGTTTCTGGGACAAAGTGTAAACACCCTCCCTATCCACAAACATATGAGGTTTACTTATAAGGCGAGAAACGTGAATGTCTGAATGTAGCTTACCGGCAGTTCGATCATGTCTGATGGCCTCAAGGTCGAGCTCTCGTTGAATGAATGGATCCCCGGCGTAACGGTCCCAGAGTTTGTGGGGTGATGGCATGGCATGTGCAGCCTGCTCCTCGGCCCAGTCCCGGGTGCGTACTTCTGCCACAGACCGAACCGTAGGGGGCATCAATTCTCTCTCCGGCGACCGTTGCCTCCTCATCTTCAAGATCGCGTCCATCACGCCGTCGATCTTTTTGTTCATCTTTGAAACGTTTGTCTTCATGTCCGCAAGCCCCATCTCTACAGCCACCATGCGTGATGATCGTACACTCCCGGCCTGAGATGCCGACTCCAAGTGGTCACTTTCCCTAATGGTCGACTCGGACGCCTGGTTCGTGTCCGTTGCCTGCGAGGCGCTCGCCTGAGCATGTGTTTTCGGCGGAGCCATTGTACCTGTTCCCTTTTTCACCTTAATGGCCAAAAGTGGGAGAAGTAAAAAGTATGTGTGTACGTGGTGAAGTACAGGAACAGAGTGAGGGATAGGTCAGAGCGGTGCATGGTCACGTGACTGCGGGGTTCACGTGACCAACACCAGAGGGGAGTGCGCAGGGTGCGCTGGTGGGGGAGTGACAATGACTGCCCCTGACCAACAGCCATGGGCAACCAATGTGTGACAGAGGAGACTGTTGCTACCCACGCTAACTCACGTGGTTCCGGTCACGTGGACCCCCCCCCCCCCTGCTTGCGCTATGTCATCTCACTGTTTGTTCAGCAATCGTAATTGGGTCTATCTGATTCCAATCAAACGTTAGCTTAATCGTGTCATCGCACAATTGTGTATGTTTTGTTATTTCATCACTTGGAATGTGTGCAGACCATTGTTAGCTGTATATCTTGTGATTCGTAGGTTTCAGAGACGTTGTCCTTAGTTTAGCATTACAGCACTCAAGTCCTAGGGGATATCACCATGTTTGCATATCGAGAATAAAACCTTTCATGAAAAGTTGCTCCCAAACTTTCTTCAAAGTTGTGATTTATTGTTGAAATTAAGGGGTTAGTCGACGGCCTATCATGGATATTTTAACAATATAGATAAGAAAGACATATTGCCCTTCACTTCTATGGAAGGATAACTGCCATTTGCGGCCCTACTACCGTCCCTTTTTCAACATTATGGAGCTCATTATGCTTTCCAAAGCCAATGGGTTCGAGGTGGGGTTTTGTTTGATTTTGTTTGACATGCAAGTCAGGTGGGATACAAGCAATGTTATCCCTTATATCTATGATACTATCTGTGATTACTAGACAGTCGTTCGAACCATGAAAAGCCGCAGTGTCATGGAAAAGGAGAAACTATCAAATTAATTCATAATTCATAGGAGAAACTATCAATCTAATTCAAAGTGCTTCCTGGTTACCCTAACCACCAGAGAGTATACAAGGAGGAATTCCCCATTTACTTTTCATTATCAATCCTGCCCGATGAAGGCCACACCCCTACCTGGCCGAAACATGTAGGCATATGGAACTGATAATCACTCATTGAACGCATGTATAAACAAATATGTCCACATAAAAAACGAACAACTTTTTTATTGACGAGTGGTTGTAGGTCATTTCCCTTAGTTTTAATTCATACTTAGTCACGCCATTGCTTTAGTGAGAAACAATAGACACCAATGTGATTCATAACAGCAATAGCACTATCAATGTGTGGGCACCTAATTCATATATTGTACTCAGTTATATCGAAAATATACCGAAATAGTCATGTCTCTAGGCAGCATCCCTCAATGCATGCACTTGACTTCCTGATAAGGCTCTGCCCGTACTCTTGTATGGCCTATATACACCCCTACCTTGTGTATACTAGTGATTAGATTACATAAGGTCAGCGCAGTAGTGATAGTAAAACGTGTGCTCTATTTTATTTGAAAGTGGTATATTTAGGAGACACTTATCAATTCATGTATCTGTGAAGGGATATATATGGGAGGCCATATATTGTATCATATATTATTATTATATATCACTGGGATTTATTGTTTTATGTCGTTCCAATATCATTCCTATGGACCAATTTCATCAGACGTAGAATAACTTTAAGTCATCCTACAATTACGAATGCGTCTCAATCGTCCTATGATCCTTTACTAGGTGGACAAATCCGTAAATTCTTAAAATAAAATTGTAACACGCAACGTTCTAATTTAAGTAATAAAAACTGAGACAAAACTACTGTAGCTATACCTAAGATGAGCTACCCTTGGTATTATGATATACGTGTGATGTGGTTCGCTTAATAGGATTTGAGAGATATGGTTGTATGGCGTATCTATGGCTGCAACGCGTTTGTTGGCATGCCGCTTGATACGATACAATAATGAAAGATATGGTGTTTTCTCATCCCGGTTAGACCAATGCAAGGAATAACCTCACATACACTCTTCCACTGAATGAGCTGTATGTATAATCATATGATAGAAGAACCTAACTGAGTGGTCCACTAAACGGAGCAAAATAAACAAGAAAAGGGGGATTCTGTTGTGGGCGGATCGACCTGATTTGCAGAGTTGTCTGCTTATCATGTTGGTCCGCTGGTTCTTTTTTACTTGAAGAATAAAATAGAAATAATGGAAAACCAGAAAATGAGATGTAATGATAGCCGACAAGAAAAAGTAATTATAGAAATAAAGATTGATGATATGATAGGGAATATAATTTTTTTTTAAATCAAAAATAGACAATACGATATGCCACGTATAGGCAGGCTCAGGTGATTTATCATGAGGTGATATGTAATCTACCAGATTAGTGCTTGGTGTTTGACAGTCACTCATGGACAGTCCCATGGATCAGAAGTTGTAAAACAAAGGAGCCACATGCATAGCTCTATCACTGAGGACGTCCTGCTGGTGTTAGAGTAACACCAGGCAGAACCATGTCACGCGCTATTTGGCGTGCAAGATAACCCCCTACACAGCTCTCATTATCGCCCTGTATTGCCATGTGACACAACCAGGGATTAGTCAGTGACACTGTCCACAAAGAGAGAAAATCTGACCTTGGATTTACATTGATCAAATCATGACGTTTTTTTCACTGACTATTCCCAGAAGCAGAATTGGCATTTATTTGCAATACTCAGAATATCCTGTTTTGTTAAATCGCAATTCAAATCACAAGCAATATAAAGAGAACCATAGACTGGTTCCCTGCCCCAAAGAACAATAGGACAGATATTGCCCAGCGAGAGCAACATGTGAGCGACCTTGAAATTTTGCTGGTTCCCTGCTGATTTGCAGTGGCAAGGGGGACTAGCACAACCTCTCTCCTAGCAGCCTGTAGTGTGGCCAGCATTCACCAGGCGGCGTGATCATGCTACTACACCTCAATGTGATCCCACAAGTCATCAGAAAAATGGCAGGCGTTACCCACGAAGCACCGGAAAAATGGTGGGCATTACGTGGCCTAATATGTAAGTGAGTACATAGGCCATGATTCCAGGCTAAGAGGACAAGATACCTATAGAGTCAAGGAAAACGCCTAGAAATATCTTTTTCACTGGGTACACTAATAAATATCTCCAGATAGATACCTTTTGAGTATATGATTTTATGCTTTTATTGGTTCTGGGCCTGTTGGTTTATACCAAGGTGGAGAGTTTCGAGCTTTCTATAGCAATCAATATATGGATAATTAGCTGGCTTCATGAACCGTCCGAAACCCTCCAAATGTAGTAAAATCTGAATTACAGTTGATATATTTCTGATCAAAGAATGAAGTTAAATGGAAACAGAGGTTAGTTACTGATTCTGAGCGCTGTTTAGGATGGGATACTTGCTCATGTATTCATTGAGCGCGGGAAATCGCGCTCATATACGTCATCTAGAGGTTAGAATGCTCACACAGGCTTTCACCTTACTGCAGAGAATCTAACACTTCGCTATCAATGATCCAACTAGGAAGGTCTGGGCCTTGTTTTTTAGTCACGATATCCTCTTTGTAAGACATCTTACAGCTGTCAGTGTACTATAGATAAGACATCTTTGGGGATCGGCCAACGATTGTCCCTCAAGGGCACTTAGGCTGCAGCCAGGTGTACTATAGATAAGACATCTTTAGGGTCACGTGGTTCCAAATGTCTTTCAAAGTGTCTTAGACCTAAGACATTTATGGACATGTCGTACAGAATGCGCAACTTCATTTCCCGTGAGAATTAAGCAATGAAATTTTAACACAAGTAAGGGACACATACAACCTATAATCGTCCCGAATATGAAGAAGATCGGTCAAACGGTTTCGACGTTATTCGTGTTTGAAATTCGTCATAGCAATTGTCTGCTCTGGTGGCCAGTGTCTATCAGAGAGCATCAGAGCACACCTCCGCTAATATATGCGGCGACCTAGACATTGTCCCCGGGGAAATACAATTCACTTAGTACATTATAGCAGACTTTAGACTTTACACTACACCTAATGAAGGCCAAACCATAAAGGCCAAAACGTTGTGTCTTTTTCAAACTACAAAACTAATGCAAACAAAAGTACTAATAAACATATCTAGAAAAAGTTAGACATAGACAGGTATCGAACCCCTGAACCTCGCATCCTGAGGCAGGTGTTCTAACCACTACACCACAAGCTTTCCCGTCCTAGGTATAAGCTACCCTGAAGCTGGTACTGGACAGTTTTTGCAGTATAGAACCTGAGACAGTCCTATACTTGTCTTAGACAAGGACATTTTTAGCGGCGATCAAACGTGCCGCACTGAGACACTGTCTATAGCACAGCCGCCATTTTGTGTCTTGCAAATTGTCTTCCAATCTCAGAGATGTCTCAGGGTATCGTTGGCCGATTATGTCGTGACTGAAAAACAGGGTCCAGGTTAAATGAGCAGGGGTCCAGTATCCCAGTTTGACCATACCCCTGCCCCACTACTGACTTGGTTCCTAAAATTTGAATTTTTATTTTATAGTCTTTTTGGGGACAAAATATTCACTATATCAATCCTGTCATTAAATAACAGACACTTGGTTATGCATACTGTCATCTGCTACTAGAAAAGGAAACTATTATATGATAATAATGACTAAATATGGTATAAACATGTTCAAATCTGATGGGACACACCTAAAGACACTGTATTCAAAGTGTCTCATCTGATGGGACACACTTGAGCTTGTCGTAAAACCCACTTTGCAGAGAGCTATAAAACCAGTTCTCTTCCTTTGACCCAGTGAGCCAGCCTTGCGTGACTTGACCATAGACTTGCTTAAGTCTTTGACTTTTGGGATATACAAAATTTAAATAAATTTAAAATTTAAATGATGTTTTACTGGTTTTTTTAAAAAAGATTCTTTATTGGGATTATATTCATATAACAATACATTTGTTCTGACTTCAGTGTCAGTGTTTGTCATACTATCATCGGTAAGCCATTTCAGATTTGACAAAATACATATTCAATACTCCTCATATATGTCATACAATTTGGGCAAGTCATAGCTAATACAGGTGCTGTGCCTAGTCATGTTTGACTTGGTCTTACATCACACCTACTCACTGACTTCTTCTTCTACTTACAATCAGAAACTGATGAGATAGATTCACTACATGGCGCAGAGCCAGCAAACCTGTTTGACCAGTTATTCACCTTTGTGCTTTTAGTGACTACAGACCAACCCCCTCTGCCTGCCCACTCCCACCCCCACCCCCACCCCCACACCTACTCACTGACTTCTTCTTCTAACAATCAGAAACTGATGGGACAGATTCCCTACATGGCACAGAGCCAGCAAATCTGTTTGACCAGTTATTCACCCTTGTGACCACAGGCTGATTCAAGACTGTTGTAAGACTGTTGTAAGACTGTTGTAAAACTGTTACAAGACTGTTGTAAGACTGTTGCAAGTCTGTTGCAAGTCTGTCGCAAGATTGTTGCAAGACTGTTGTAAGACTGTTGTAAGGCTGATACAAGACTGTTGCAAGACTGTTATAAGACTGTTGCAAGACGGTTTTAAGACTTGTTGGGCTGTTGTAAGACTGTTGTAAGACTTATGCAAGACTGTTGCAAGTCTGTTGCAAGACTGTTGCAAACTGTTGTATCTCTGTTGTAAGACTGAAACAAGAATTGTAAGACTGTTGTAAGATGGTTGCAAAACCATTGTAAGATAGTTGTAAGGCTGATGCAAGACTGTTGTAAGCCTGTTGCAAGACTTGTTAGACTGTTGTAAGGCTGATATGAAACAATTCTCATATAAGCCTTACAACAGTCTTGCAACAGCCTTACAACAGGCTCACAACAGTCTTTTATTAAACTTACAACAGTCTTCTATCAGTCTTACAGAAGTCTTGTATCAGCCTTACAACAATCTTACAACAGTCTTGCAAGAGTCTTACAACAGTCGTACAACAATCTTACAACAGTCTTGCAACAGTTTTACAACAATCTTACAACAGTTTGCTATTGTCTTACAAAGTCTTATAACAATCTTACAACAGTCTTGCAACAGTCTTTAATTGGCATTAAAATATAGTCTTGTATCAGCTTTACAACAATCTTACAACAGTCTGGCAACAGTCTTACAACAGTCTGGCAACAGTCTTGTAACAGTCTTTCAAGTCTGGCAACAGTCTTAAACCAGTCTTGTAACAGTCTTACAACAGTCTTACAACAATCTTGCAACAGACTTTCAACAGTCTTGCAACAGTCTTGCAGCAGGTCTCACTTTTGTTAATTGGTAATTCCAATAAGTAACTTTTTCAATTGTATTGTAAATATGATATTTATAAGTCAAGGAAGGGTCTAGAATAACTCCAAGGTCCCTTCCAAGATTGCAGAACAGATCATGCATGACTATCTCAGTATAATTCTAGAGCAGAATCACATTTCAGTTGATAGGAAGGAAATGAATATACCGGTGCAGTATACATAGATTTTCATAAAGCCATCGACAGCGTGTGTCATGATAAATTGCTCACTAAGCTTGGCAAGCTTGGCCTCCCTGACTGTTACCATTTCTGGTTCAGATCATACTTTACAAATCGAAAGCAGCGAATGCGTTTCCAAAAGGTAACATCAGATTGGAGTCAAATCACGTATATGATGTTCTGCAGGGTCTGTTTTGGGACCCCTGCTCTTCGTTTATTACATCAATGATGTGTGTGATGTAATAAAGGAGTCAAATACACTCTCTATGCAGATGATATTGTAATCTACTGTTCCTTCAAAACTCATGATAAAGTAGTTGAAAAGTTGCAGGAATCTATGGATGATTTCATGAATTGAAGCGAGGATAACGACTTAACGCTAAAGAAGGCAAAGACTAAGGTATGTTTGTTTGGCCCTCCGAATAAAACTAAAATTATCCAAAATGTGAAAGTATTTGCCAGTCTTAGGAAACTATGTTCTAGAAAAAAGATTCTCCGCCACTTCCGCCCGTCGGGCTGTTCGTGGGTTATTCACCCTTGTGCTCTTACTGACCATGTAACAACAAATTTAGGAAGAATGATTGGGACTAAGCCATAATGTTTGCAAATAGTTGTATTATCAAGGTGGTTATTATGTGAGAGTTTATTGTACTTTAGAAGTACCGTGCTCATCCATTGTAAATGGAAATATCATTAGCTCCTAGTCATTAGCGTGTGCTTGCACACTCTATATACATCACCTAGAGTTTAAAGTGGTAACATATACATACACTTCCAGCGTGCTGCCAGAAAACTATCCCTTCACTATCTGCATGCTATTCACTGTGATGGTGGGAAAGGAGCTGGATGCTAGTGACTCAGGGTCGTAGAACATGCTCAGGAGGGTGTTTGTGGCCCCTAAGATTCGAGGTCAACTCTCGACTGTATAGCCCTCCCAAGGCGCTAGAAAATATCATGTAAGGAGGTCAGGGTGAAGGTCGGGGTTTGCTGCGAATGCAGTCATTGGCTACTCGGTCTACTCTCTTCCTTATATGGACTTAAGGTAATGGGACAACTCCATGCTGTCAGCTGACATGACCAATCACTAGAGACTGAAATACCTCATTGACCTGCTGGTGCTTGATATGTTTGGACCCTAGACTCAGGCGGTTGCAGAGATGGCAGGTTGACTGGGTTCAATTAGGTTACAGAAAACTATCAATAGACTGAATGCAACCCAAACCTTTTCTTCTTATTCATTTATAACTGCATGCTCATTCATCATTGGGGAACATACCATTTGCCCCTAGTTTATGCATGTATGTCGCCACTAAGAGTTCTCCTGGAATAAAATTACTTCCTTGTAATTGCTACACAATACTGGGATACAGATCAAATTGTATTAATAAAATACAAACAGGGAAGACAAACATAAGAATTGATCATCTTGCAACATTCATGTGTACAGTAAGACTTAGCTATTGGTGAATGAGAGCAGCGAGTAGCCGTTGGGACTACGTGCAGACATGACACGGTTTGGTATAGTGCTGATGCCTATATTAGAGCTGTTCAAACGTATTGGGTTGTTCAGAGAGTAACACTTAGGGCCTAAGCATGAAAAGACCCTGTTTTTACATTTATAAGAAGGGCAGTTGTTGCATATCACCCTGTGTTGGGAAAGGGTGCCTAGTTCTTAGCTGGTATAAAAATAGACGATACATATAAACATTCCGATACCCCCTACTATTTACTCTACACGCAAGATTACAACCACAACCTTTAGTTTGACTCCCAGTTTCACATCAACCACACATACACATCATACCTGCATCCCATTTTCATTCAAATTATTTTGTATCAAATATTCTCGTTCCATCTCTTATCCTCTTTATTGAATTCAAATAATAGGATACTGTCAACGATATCACCTTATCATTTTGAATCGTTGCGTTTTAGCACCGATGAATCTTTACAAATCATAGATTTAATTATCAAGGTATGTTTCAGAATATATAGGGCATCACAGAATAAAGTATATCTACATATCAGTTGATTTGTAATGAAAACTATCTGGAGATCAAGAATCATTGGAAAAACGTAGGGCGGACTCTAAGGGCAAGGGTCACAGTTTCGGCTCCGACATTAGTACCAGCGGTATACGGGGCCCTGTTTTTTAGTCACGACATTTGTGAGTGTCGCAGGCCTACGATCGCACAGCCGATCTACGACCTTTTTGGATGACAAAAGATGGCCGGTGTTTTATAGACGGTGTCGTAGTGCGCCACAGACGATCGCCGCTAAAAGTGTCGGCCGTCACGACAAGTATAGAACTGTCTTAGGTTCTATAACACATCACTGTGCGTATATAGATCATTTTTCCACTTCCCGATGGAATTAAGCCATGAAATTTAAACATGAGTAAGGGATACATATGAACTATAATCGTACCAAATATGAGGAAAAACGGCCGTACTGTTATCAAGTTATCGGCGTTTGAATATGAAACATTGAGCTATGATCGGATATCGTACGCACTCTCCTAGCAGATCTTCTGCTCTATAGCGCGCGGAATCTCTGCTGGGAGAGTGAAGTAAGCGCAGTCGATGTCAAGGTCGCCGCATAAATTAGATCACGTGATGGTAGGGGTACACTGGCCACCAGAGCAGCATTTGGTATGACGAAATTCAATCGCCGATAACTTCATAATGGTGCAGCCAATTTTCTTCATATTTGGTACGATTATAGGTTATATGTATACCTTACTCGTATAAATTTTATTGCTTAATTCCTACAGGAAGGGAAGTTTCCCATTATGTACGACATGTCCATAGATGTCTTAGGGCTAAGATACTTTGGTCGACAAATTTACCCACGTGACCCTACGATTGTCGTGACTATAGCACACCTCAGACCACCCTACGTGTCGTAGTCCGACGACATATGGCCGATCCTCTAAGATATCACGTCTATATGACACTGACAGCTGAAACACGTCGTTATGAACGATTGTCGTGACTCAAAAACAGGGCCCTGACCTCCTTAGCTATAATATGCACGTGTGGATTATATGTATTGCAATTGATATCAACAAAGCCTCACCATCACTTACAAACGTATTAACTAAAGAAATATTATGAGTAAAAATGAATAAGTAGGGCCTAACAGAACTACATGCAAATGATCATTCTGGCATGTGACATCCTAGCCTGGGCCCTGTTTTTTAGTCATGACAATCGTTATCGGCGATATCTTCCAGGCGGCAGTGTGCTAGAGAGCTACGATCGTAGAACCAATGACAAATGGCGTGGGCCTACGACACCTAAAGAGCTCAAATGTATTTTTTAGTCACGACAGTCGGTGCCTAGCCAAGTGGAAAGTGTCGCGAACTATGTCGTAGGTCTAAGACCATTTTGGACATGTAGTAGCAAATACGGAACTTCACGTCCCGTGGGAATTAAGCAATGAAACTTTTACACGAGTAAGGTATATATAGAACCTATAAACGTACCAAATATGAAGAAAATCGGCCGCAGGGTTAAGAAGTTACGGCCGTTTGAATTTTGTCATAGCAAATACTGCTGTGGTGGCCAGTGTACGCTTAGCATCACGTGATCTAATTTATTCGGCTACCTTGACATTGACTGTGCTTACTTCACTCTCACAGCAGAGATTCCGCGCACTATACCGCGAAAGATCTGCTAGGAGAGTGCTTGTACGATATTCGATCGATAGCCCAATGTTTCAAATTCAAAGGCCGCTATCTTCGGAACCGTGAAACCGTTCTTCTTCATATTTAGTACGATTATAGGTTGTATGTACCCCTTACTCGTGTTAAAATTTCATTGCTTAATTCCTACGGGAAGTGGTGAAATCCTCTATATTCGCGTAGTGAGTTAGACTTGCAGTACTGTCTAAGTTTGATAGAACCTAAGACAATTCTATACTTGTCGTCAGAGCCGACAATTTGAGCTCAGATCATAGGCTGCAGGCTACGACACCGTCTATAGCACGGCGGCCATTTTGTATCACCAAATAATGTCTTGGTCTCAAGGGACGATCTTAGGCCATCGTGGATCGACAATATCGTGACTAAAAAACAAGGCCCAGGTTCATGTCAGATATTTGCCGATGATTGATTTAATGAAGTTAAAAATCATTGCAATCAGGGATTTAGGACAAGTATAAGTCAGCGAGGGCGCGGCGGCAAAACCGGGTAACACAGCCGGCGCCACCTCTCGGCGCGACCACGAACTAACATCTATGACGTGTGCCTCTGACGTCACGCCGCCATGCGCGCCGCTGGACTTGAAAGGAACTTTGATCTTTTCATATTTGTGAGAGAATTGTGGCTCTTATTTGGTTCTCTCGGCAAAAGGCGCGCCCTGGTATGGCTCCACGACACACAAGGGTCTCTGGGAAGACAAAGACTGCTCCAAAATCTCTGGAAAGGGCTTCATTGGAGAAGAGAGTGGAGAAAAAGATCGGAGAATTTAGGGCCGATATAAAAGAAATCAAGATGGTGCTGGAGGCCGTTGTCCAGGCTGCTCAGGACAACAAATTCTCATCTGAGGGGTCATCTACTCGTTTGACAGCTCTCCCATCAAAGAAAAATCAAACGAAGGAGCCATACAACATCTACACATGGCTATGAGTCGGATGGAGGCGGCGAGACTCTCCCCCCCCCCCCCCCGCCACGACTCGGATCAACATAGGAAATGAGAAAACAAGCCCAGACTGACAACTGAATTCCCTCCATGCCCAAGATAAAATGGAGCATCGGGGTGTCATCTCCCCCGCACAGCACCTCTTAGATGGAGCAACAGTCACGCACTATTGCGTATTGTTATAATGTGCTCGGCTTGGCTCACCCTCACTCTGAGTGCAGAATTAGTAGCCGTCATGAGGCAACGGCCCCCCAAACCTGCCCAAGCCAGGCCAGCAGGCCAGCAGGCCACCTCTCAGGCCTATCGGGATACCCAGCAGCCCTTTAGGCAGTAGGCGAGGCGGTTCCCTCCCTCGCCCCTTCATCTCGCCCCCTCAGACAGGGCGCTTTCTCTACGCTGGCCTCGGCAGTTGCCGCGCTTGAGAGACTGGACACCAAGAGACTGGTCTCTAAACCTCCCGTTGTTGTTCCTCATGATGTTTATGATATTCCTGTTGTTGTTGTTGTTGATGCTCCCATCGCTGTTGATCATGTTTGTGATACATTATCTTTTGACTGTGTATACAGTATCGAGGAAGCCACTGCCGCTAAGCACAGCTTCTCCGACTCCCCGCTAGATGACGAAACAAGCGTTAGCGTAGTTCCTCCCGCTACCGCCGATATGTTGTGGGTGGGATTTTCTGTATATCGCCCTACCTGTTCTGAGGCCTTTGCTTCCGTGAACCCCGCTTTAGCAAACTTGTACGAAGCCGCGTAGCTTCAGGGAAGCCCAACTTTTTAGGGGTGCGCCTCCCCGTCCAGTCTGGCCTAATAATAATGGCCTGGGGGCGTTTACTTTCGGGGTATCATGACGAACACTTGTGCAACTTGTTGGAGTACGGGTGGCCGATAGGATTCACCGCGGTTACCCCACCTACTCCCAATAGCGAGAATCATCACTCGGCCAACCAATAAATGCATTTGGGCGCTCTCACTGGCCCTATCCGGGATTCCCCCTTTTCTGAGTGGTGTCAGTTTTTCCCCCTCCTCACACGCCCGAAGGGAGGCAGGGGGATCAGAGTTATTCTAGATTTGTCATTTCCGCCAGGTGAATCAGTTAACAACAGGATCCCGAGCGGCCAGGGCAGTAACTACACCCTTCCCTCCGTCAATGATCTGGTGGAGTTGGCCCGTCGGTTGGGACACAGCGCTTACATCTGGAAAGCGGACAGCTTATAGACAGCTGCGTGTAGACCCGGGAGACATGCCATTCTTATGTTTCAGGACTAACGAAGGGGTCTATGTCGAGAACTCCCCCCCCCCCTTTGGCTGCCGCACATCGTCGGTAGCCTGCCATCGGACAACGGCGGCCGTCGTCTATATCCTCAAACTCAGGGGTCACTCAGTCCTCGCGTACCTCGACGATTTTGCCGGGGTAGCGGCATCCGAGGCAGCAGCCTATGCGGGATTCTATGAGCTTCTGCGCCTGGGGAACAAACTCGGCCTCGATTTTGCGGAGGAAAAAGCGGCCCCCCCCCCTCCCACGAGATGGAGTGGCTCGGTTATAGGATCGACACATGCAAAATGCTCCTCAGCATTCCCAAAGAAAAACTTCGCGAAACTCTCACAGAGGTGATTGCATAGTCCAATAAGAAATATGCAACGAGGACGCAGATTCAGCCCCTAGCAGGAAAACTCATTCATCTTTCCCATTGCATCAACCACACAAGGAAGTTTACCGTTCGTATTTTGGCCGCTTTGCATGCTTCGGTCAAAGCAAAAGTCATCAGAGTGGGTCCCCGTCTTCTGGCCGACATCATGTGGTTTAGGCGGTATGTGGCCCGAACCAACAGTGTTTACTTCTACAACGACCACGCGGAATCTGACATCATCGCGTGTGAGATCGACTTATATACCTTCATGGCCTTGGGCCCATTGGCAGCCTACGCGATTCCCATTTCCGGCCTTGACGGACTCTCACCCAAGACATTTCAGCCCTTTTGGTTGACGCATCTCATCGTCATAGAGCCGTCATGATCTACCTCAGGGACGGGAGAACTGCGCTTGAGCTGAATTCAGGCAAAACACGTGACGAGTGGGTCGCGGCCGCCTCTAGTAGCATGTGGGTGGACACGGCTATCATTGACTGCAGCCTCTCTATAACGGCCGACGGCGCCAAGTGCGCTCCCACGCAGAATGTTGCTGAAGCGACTTTGGCCGCGCTTGAGGGAACCCCCCCCTTCAAACCGAAAAAATCATCGACAAAGATCAAGCGCTCAACATATGTCGCACACTTTTATCTTCCAGGTGCGACAACTGCTGTACACTCCAGGATGGTCTCGTCATTCATCGCGGCAAGCTAAGAGGTTCATAAATTTTTGCCATGAGGCAAGAATAAATCCTCTCAGCGTGACCCCACGGCAGGCCTGCTTGTATGCGCAGGCTCTGGCCGAGTCTGCCTCCAGCGGCGTCACGCAACTACATCTCCGGGGCTCGCTCCTTGCTCCGCGACAATGCTGGTAACGCTGCATCGTTCTCCACACCTCACCTCGCCGCAGTCCTTCGTGGAGCCACCCATCTCCACCCTCATGTCGCCAGGTGCTCGCCACCCTTGCTACCGTGGCATGTCAAGATTGTCTGCGACGCCTCCTTCTCCGCGCCGCGACGCTGTTGGGCTTCTTCTCCTACCTCCGCGCGTCGACCTTTGACCTACCCACCCACACCAAAAATTTTAATGACTGTCGTTCCTCCAGCCTAATATCCTTGTATTTAGGTATAAAGTATACCCTGCTATACTACGTGTTTTGTATACCCTGTTATACTACCCTAAAGTTTCACATTGAATAAATTGTCTAAACTGCCGTCGCGCCTCTCATCTTATTTATGCCATGAATCCATGGTCCAATGTTCTATTTTGTCTTGTTATATGTCACAGTTGACCATATCTTATTAGGCAGTTCTCACCCCAGCACTTTATCAAGTGAGCAATACTACTAATAAAAGTAATAAGGATAATAACAAACAATGTCAACTATTGTCCTCATCAGCGGGAGTAGTTGGTGTGTGAACCACCATCCGACAACCACATAGGGATTGAGCATCTTATTTGTTAACTGAAACAATGTAAGGCAATTGGAGATAACTGAAGAGTTGGCGGTATTGCAAACAGAGCACGGTCTCTAAGGACTCACACTGGTTCCGCTCACGTGGTCCCGGTCACGTGACCACCCCATCTCAACCTGCCTGAATCCACTTCAACCCTGCTGGGATAAAAACGAGAAGGTACTCCCCCCGGCACTCCGTCCCGACTCTGGGTTTTACCCCGATAATTCCGCAAAACCATTATGGAAAATGGGTAAATCCTCTTCAAAACGTCACGAATTCATCTTTGACCACGAAGACGGAGTCGGGAAAGAGTTGGCTCCCAGATAAAAAGTCCAGAGGGCAGCCTACACACAGTAATGCAAACAGAGCGCGGTCGCTAAGGACTCACACCGGTCGCTAATGACTCTCACTCCCGTGGTTCCGCTCACGTGGTCAAGGTCACGTGACCACCCCATCTCAACCGGTCTGCGTCCAATTCAACCCTAAGACGCCAACGAGGAAGAACCACCCACCCACCCTACAAAAACTCTTCAATCTCTTCTCTTCAACATCTCCTACTTTGTAGGGCATCTCCTACTTCGTAGGGCATCTCCTATTTCGTAGGGCTTCCAAATACCTCGTGAACTCTCTTCTCTTTCTGAATTATATGATATTAAGGTCCTTCTCTAGTACTTAATAAGATTTATGTACATACCCGTGCTTGTGTTAGTCATTAATCAATCAAAATTTGATTGCCTAATTTGTAGTGTCCGACAGACAACAATCGTGTATGCATTAATAAGATTGTCTCAGATATTCTTCTCTTTAAATAAAACCATGCCACAAGGATCTCTCCATGTGCATTAAGACTAATTCGAGTCCAATCATAACAAGAAGAAAGTAGAATATGTAAAGAAAGCACATTGGCAGCTGAGAACTCACCACGGCTCCGTCCTCGTAGCGCCGCCCGGTGAGATCCTCGGACCCGGCCCTCCACAGGTCGGGGCCGGGCTCGGGGCCGCCGGGCCGCGCCGACACGCCCACGGGGTCGCTCAGCGGCCGGTCCTTCCGCTTGCCTGTCTGCTTCTTGCGCTTCTTCACGCTGGGCTCCTTTGCCTTGCCACCGCTGTTCCCCATGGTGATAGAACAGAGTCCTCCCACTTAGAAGGTGGCACCGGCGGATCGTCTTTCCTCCTGTACGGTGCTGGTGCTGTTAGGTTCCCACCACCTCCATGGTGCTCGGCCCGCTGTGTCACTCGGTACCTCCAAGACGTGAACAGTCTATGGTGTCTGGAGTATCAGGGAAGACCCTCCAGGTGGTCCGAGGGCTTACGATGGAGTACCTCCTGATAGTGACCTCCCGGAGGACGGTCAGTCCACGCTAGCAGTATAATGCATATAAGCTAACTGTTTAGGTGAGGAGGTGACAACAGTGCGGCTTGGTACCTGTTGTCTAGACGTTGGTAATAGTTCCCTGACCTGGTTGGTTTCTGCTGGCTGCCGGGCTTCCCACTCCTCAAACTTCTCTTATCTCAACTGGTCGAGCGTATTGATACGGTATCAGGGCTCAAAGTACGCACGCGTGAGGAGCAGAACCCCTAGCGGCAAATTAACTAATCACCGAAGTGCCGTTTATCTGTTTATGTAGCTGTATTGGTTTCCGATACCTGTACGGTATATTTGCACTGTTGGTTTACAACTACCAAGTCGGAAACTCCTCAATCTGAGGAAGCGTGTAAAACAAACAGTATTAGATTTCTTATAGATCCATTCACCTATTCATATGGGACAATATAGAGCATAAACATGTTCTTATCAGGGTCACATGGATCTTCGTAGACTTTGCTCTTCGTAGACTTTGATTATAAACATTCATTTCATGATTAAACGAAATCAGGATAAAGTTTGTTGCAGTATGAATGGTCCAGAAATCTCAATGAGGAGGGGTGGGGTAAGTGGAAGGGCACAGGGACTGTGAGTCCATGAGCCAGGGAAAAATGGCCCACTTTGAGGGAGTAATCCTATTATGACTTTTTGAATACCTATATGTCTCTGGTTCATGGCCAGGTATGATAGGATTGACAGATGAGTAGCTTTATGTCCGAAATTGCATTTTTAATGTAACACAGACCATAAATTTTGACCATTTTCTGAAAACACTATTTATCCTATTACAAGATTACTATGTATTGCAGACACTTGAAACCTTACCATGATATTGCCATATCAATGGGCCATCATCACAAAATATGTGACCTACTTACAGGGCAAATTATTGTTTGAGTGACATCAATTGCAAAGGATTTATTAAATCCTTCTACAGACACTGCTGTTTGTTTCTGTAACTCAATCTAATCTGTCTTATCATCACTGCACGAAACCTACCGCTTTACATATGTATGCGAAACGCGTCTAACAGTAGGATTTTGCGTCTAGAAGTTAGACCTGTTAGACGTCTCATAGATGCCTTATCTAGTGGCATATATACATGTCCATGGTGTGGTCTCATATAGGTCATATATACGCCTGATTCCGTTGTACATACACCACCATCCAATAGTTCCGATTTTTGCAACTTGGGGACACTTCTGGTAGCATATTTCATTTTCGATTAACCATCCAAGTCTGTATTATATAAAAAATACAATCTTATATTACCAATTAATTTTATAAAAACCTTAATTGAGTATAAATTGATTAATTACACATAGTAAACCCTGCATTATGTTGTTTTTTATTGTTTTTCTAATAAATCTTACTTTCAAACACCTTTTGAATGTGTGGACAGGCAGGCTTACTATATAATGACCCTCTTCAGACTTAAGGTTGAATCCTGAAATCATCTTACACAACCGCCCGCCGCCACCCCCCACCCCCCCCCCCCCCACCCCCACCCAGCCGCGCACATGTGAATGCGGCTGCACATGTGTACCCGGCCCCCACCCGACACCTTAACACCTCACAGCGGGCAGCGGCGGGCATGGGCGGGTGGTGGGGGCTGTGGGAGGGTTTCCCACTGAGGCAACCTGTACAAACGCGGCAGGCGGTGGCGGTGGGCGGGGGGCTTCTCACTGAGGCTGTCTGGGGGTGGCGTGGGGTGGTGGGGGGGGCGGTAGGGGGTGGGGTTGAGAGGTCCCGGGTGGGGGGTCAGTGTTGGTGCATCCTCTACCAACACCCACAGGAGGGGGCGGGCTGCGGGTCGCAATTTTATCTTTTTTATCTTGCCGCATATTTGAAGCTTGCACATGTCTTCTTTTTTTTTTGGTATCATATATACGCCTGGTGTATATATATTGCGCAGAGTATGTTTTATCTTAAATACGCCAGGCGTGAAAGACAGCCAAGTCGCGTGCGTCTACATATGGAAACTGTCTCGTAGACGCCCGAAACGTAGACGCGTATAAGAGGTGTATACAAATATAAACAAGCCACGATACAGCTGATACGTTCGTTATCGCGATGGCGTATATATGTGTAAAATGGTGGTTTTCGTGCATTGCATGCTTTAGAGTGATTCTTACATGTCTGGGTAGTACATAGGTGTATGATAAGGTGTTATAGGTACCATATTTCAGCCCAGAGGGATGTTATACTGAAACATAGTTGTAATTGGTTATGGTCCAAAATACTGTCCCCGAGGCCACTGAGATGTCGAAATCCCAGACATGTAATACCGTTACATTGAAACTAAGTGTCTCTATCCCCCTAAAATGGGCCTAGCAATTCATTGAGAACATCTGTTCCTTCTAAAACCAATATTCGTCAAGATACTGCTAAAGTAATACCACATATGACAAATCTTACTTGTTTGGAGCTGCAGCTGAACTTGTTTTCCATGGAGTATTTTTGAAAGAATCTTTGTCTTAAACCTTAAGTTTCAGTATCACAGTTTTATGTAAGTTTAAAATTGACTTGTTGATGGTGTCATGAGGATAGTCTCTTAGCTTCAATGTATCATGTCCACCAGATGTCTGAGTTAATGACATAAGTAACCTGATCACACTACTCATCATCAACAATATCATTTTCTAACATGTCTTGTCTGCTTACTTCAGGCTCTTCCTCCTTTCCCTATTGCCGCATATTTGAAGCTTGCACATGTCAGTACATTTAATTACATTAATTATACATGGACAATCAGATTATTTACACATGCAAGAGCATTTACATGCTAGCAAATGCAACACAGTTTGTGGAGCAGGGAACCTTGCATCCAGTTAATGGCCGAATTCCAAGTTTCTATTATCCAGCCACATTCTATTTGATTTGGTAAATGTGGATCAAGGTTGAGATACTGTCTCCAGATGGCAGCCTGGTAATTCTTTCTTTGAGCATGCATACATAAAGACCAATGCAGACTTAGCAACTTTTGCATATCACAAGCAAAAGGTTGCCATAAAACTCCCCTTGCGATGTTTCCTAGTACAATATCGCCAAGTGTGCCTTGCACCCCTTGTGAAATTGCACCACCCCTTTTGCATCCCCTTTTACCCTCCACTGAGGTACATGCAATAGTCCCATGCAATATTTCCCTTCCAAAACTGAGAAAGCGGCATGTGACCTGTCAATTCTCTTCCTCGTGATACTGTACCCTTTTATGCAATCACCTGCTAGGTGGGCTGCCAGGCTGCTCCCAGGGCCCATTAAAGCTCCATTAACTGCAATATAAGGAATATAGTAGGTCCCAGGAGCCAATGACTGCATTTGCAGCAAACCAGGATATTCTCCATCCTTGCCATAATATACCTCAGCCATGGGGCCAAAGTCAAAGCAAAAAAGTCTCAAAGTGTGCCTTGAAATGCCTTGTGATATGAGCCCCCCCCCCCCCCCCCCCCCACACACACACACACACACAGTACAGTCCAAAGTACATTTTACGTGAATTTTCCTACTTTTCTGCTGTGCTGAGCGACCCTCCCTTGTGATGGGAGTCCAGTCCAATATCACATGTATATCGCAAGGAAAAATATCAATAAGTGTGTGTTGGCCTTAAGGAATCCTTGCATGGTGGTAGACTGCTTGACTCACACTCCCTACACTCTGTACAAAATAGTTGATAATGCGTCAATGTAGATCTCAGGCATAATTTTAATATTTAAATATTGAATCCCACATCACCATCGAGTAGAACGGCAACGCTTGGAACTCTGGGAACTCCACACCGAACGGGACCGGCGGCTCCTGTGGAGGCACAAGTGGGTCTCGTAGTAGTGCGGGTCACTGGTGGCGGCTGCCTCAGAGGCACCTGCGGAGATTCTGAGGAACTTCTCACGGGAGCACTCTGAGCGCTGTTGCTGGGAGCAGTATCCATAGCCAAAGCCTGGGATGACTGTCCCTCCAGGGCGTAGTCTCGCTCTGGAACCCACTCCAGCACTGCTGCATTGTCAGATTAGAGGTGTCCACAAAGTCGAGATACCGCCCTCTTCGACGTTGATGCAACAACCACGCCGCTTCCGCAGCAGCGATGTTGGATGGCTCAACATCGAACATGCTAACCCCGAACATAGTACAAAACTTGTAGTCGTACTGCTGCAGGGCCAGCTCTGCCAGTCACGCCTCCACTCCTGCCAGCTTGGCGGCCATGTTCTCTAAAGGAACCTGGACATTCGCTGGTGGGCAATGACACACTCGTACTCTGCTACCCGCTGTTGGGAGACCCTGAACCTGTTTGCGCTTCAAGTAGGTCGCCATGTGGTATGGCCGCCAGTCTGTCTTTGCTACAGTAGCCAGTGACAGAGTCTGGTCGTCGAGTACACGTCGATCTGGTCCCTGTTTTTCAGTCACGACATCGTCGGCCCACGATACCCTACTATCGTCCAGCGATTCCACGACAATTTGGAAGACACAAGATGGCCACTGTTCTATAGACACGATCGTAGTGCGCCACTCACGAACGCCACTAAAAGTGTCAGCCGTAATGACAAGTATAGAACTGTCTTAGGTTCTATAACACATCACTGTGCGTTTATAGAAGATTTTTCCACTTCCCGACGGAATTTACCTATGAAATTTTAACACGAGTAAGGGATACATATGACCTACAATCGTACCAAATATGAAGAAAATCGACTGCACCGTTCTGAAGTTATCAGTGTTTGTATTTCGTCATAGCAAATCATCTGCTCTGGTGGCCAGTCACCCTCCCACCTCCCGATGGCAGTCAATTTCAAGGGCGCTGCATAAATTAGCGGAGGCGTCAGGAAAATACACTGGCCACCAGAGCAGATGATTGCTATGACGAAATTCAAACGCCGATAACTTCGGAATGGTGCAGCTGATTTTCTTCATATTTGGGATGATTATAGGTTATTTGTATACCTTACTCCTGTTAAAATTTCATCGCTTAATTCGAATGGGAAGTGGAGTTGCGCATTCTGTACGACATGTCCATAGGTGTCATGAACGGACGACACTTTGGGCGACATTTTCAGTCACGTGACCCCACGATTGTTGTGACTGAAAAACACGTCTGTATGCCCTGCGACACTTACACTCACGACATATCGCTTGTTCACTAAAGTGTCGTGTCTATAATACACTGACAGCAAAAACACGTCGCCCATAACGATTGTCGTGACTGAAAAACAGGGCCCTGGTCTCCGTGGCGAGCCGCCCGCTTTCCTCCAGCGTGGGGCAGTTTGGGCCGGGTCTCAACCTTGGGGGCAGGGTGCGTTGGTGGGGGTAGAGAAGGGAAGTCCTCCTCTCCACCTACTGCGCCACTGTCCCCCTAGCTTTGGCTTACGCTTCTCTGAGTCGCGACTCAGATCATGCTTCGCACTACCCCCACGCATAGTTTCGCGCATCTCCCGCATCCGGTCAAAGTCTGCCGAGCTCAGTCGCACCGAAGTCACGATTCTGCTTCCAACACACAGAGTACTTGCCGTCTATGGCCTTGCGCGTAGGCTCGCCCCCCTTCATCCAGGCCTCGGAAGCTAACCCTACGAGCTTGTTGAAAAGCCGCATGGTTCTCTCCCTACCACGAACTGCACCAATCCCGTGTTCGTTCATTATGTGACGAACCAACCAGGACCGGCGGGACGAGCCAGACTCAACCGAGCAGTGTCTACCGCTACTGCGGAACCACGGAAACTCAGCCAAATGCATCTCTACGCGTGCACTCTCCCAGTCACGTAGGTAGGAGACGTTTTCACATCTCCACCATGGCAGCCCTGGAAGACACCATGCAACGGGCCTGAATGAACTAACTCTGGCAGAATATGCCTGGGCCCTTTTAAGGATTATAAATGACACTGATTTCCCCCCCCCCCCCCAGTATGTGGCCCCCCTAGTGGCACACCTGGGGGACGTCCTCGAGGATGCCCGGGAGTTTGATTTCTCGCAGGTCCGCCGCTGGTCTGAGAGAATATTTGCTATGGTCAGCGAAGGCTGCCTACGCTTAGGCTGGCTCGAGGACAACCGCATACAACTCCTTAGAGTGGCCATTTCTCAGGTCTATGCCGGCCGCATAACCTATGCCGTCGATGGTGCGAAGGGCAAGAAAGCTAGGGACGACACAGTTAGGCCATGCCAGGCATTCAACAAAACGGGAGTGCGATAAGACCCCCAGGCATGTGGAGTCAGGCATTTGTATGAATCATATCTGCACCTACTGTGCTGTGTATACGGGGGCGTCCAACGGTCACTCGGAAACGGCCTGTAGGGTGAAGCAGCGGAACTCAAGTCCTGCAAGCGCTACACGCCAAATGGATCCGGTCTCGACCCCCCCCCAAGTTTTTCGTCGGTAAGCGAGGCAACCTTTGATCCGTCCCGCCTCGCTACGGCTGATATTGTACAGGATTTGTTCGTTAATTCTTCTGTGCCTACGGCTTACACTTCGCCTACGGCTGTTACATGTGTTACGGGGGATCGCGGCCGTTGCTGTCCCGGTGCGCCCCCCCCTACTGATTGCTATGTTGAGACCACCCTCCACTTCCACGACGTCGGTGTATCGAGCACTGCGCTTGAAGAACCGCTAGATGGCGCCACGGGCGCCAAACGGATACGGCAGGTGGCGCCACAGGCAAGAGTGAGGATGCGGCAGGTACCCCCCCGGTTCCTCGGGTTGCGCCCCTACGGTGTGGGCCTGCCGCCTATGCTACAGTTGTCAAGTCCATCTGGCCTCGCCCCGCCCCGGACATCTGGGAGGGGCTCGAGGCCCTTGCAGCGGCCTACAACCGGGACCTGGTCTCGGGCCTCCCGAATTACCTCGGGGCTCGGATCCCCGTTTCCTCGGGCATGCAGGTGGGCGCCTGGAGGGCGGCGCTGGTCGACTACCACGACCGCCAGGTCGTCGAACTTTTGGAATTTGGTTGGCCGTTGGGCTACACGGGCACCGGTCCCCCCGTCTCCACACGTCGCAACCATGCATCGGCCGAGAATCACCCTCGTCACGTCGTGGCCTACCTGGAGAAAAAACTCGGGGAGGGCGCGCTGGTAGGCCCGTTCGAGGCCTTACCCTTCAGCCCATGGTCGGCCATCTCCCCCCTCATGACTCGCCCTAAGAGGGGCTCCTCCAGCAGGAGGGTGATCGTCGATATTTCCTTTCCCCCCGGGGGGGTGAACGCGGGCATTGAAATGGGCCCCGATCTGCCGTACACTCAGACCTGCACCCTCCCAACGGTCGCCGACCTTGCAGAGAGGGTTCGTGCCCTGGGAGAGGGGGCGTGGCTCTGGAAAGCAGACATGGCTCGAGCGTACCGCCAGCTCAGAGTGGACCCTCGGGACCTCCCCCTCTAGATTGTCGCGGCTGACGGGAAATATTACATCGACGCATGCTGCCAGTTCGGGGCCCGCCTGTCGGCCTCGCCAGGCCTACCCTTGGGCCTCGTCCTCGCCCCGGACAAGTGTAGCCCCCCCCCCGCACAACGTATGGAGTGGCTAGGAATCGACATAGACACGGTCGCGATGACCCTACACATCCCGGCCGACGTCGTCAGGGAGTGCAGGGCGTGGATGTCTCGCAGGGCCATCACGTTTTCTTCCAGTATGCATCATATACACATAGCAATCAAGTACTAATACAGGTGGTGCAGATAACCAAACATCAACAAAACGGTGTAAATGGGTATATAAATATGTGTATTGTACCCGTGAACAACAGGGTCGAGGGGTACAGAAGACTACTTTGTTATACATAGCGGCAGTCCTGCGTCGCTGTGACAGCGAAAGAAAGTGTTAGTTAATGTGAGCCGGTTTCAAATGTATACATGCTTATTGAGAAACCACTCCGCTGGTTCCAGAACCGTGATAGCTGCTTACAGATTGCAGTCAGTAATGTTGTCATCCATTTGCGGTAGCTGCATATACATTGATCTTGCAATGATGAGGTTAGTTTTAATTAGGCACACATATATTAGGTTATACTGACTTTGTGAGAACAAAACATTTATACAAAGCGGTGGAACTCCCCTGACTGAATAGTCCTGTATGGAACTATCCTCGGGTGGTTCATATAGTTGATATAGCATCCGTCCAGTATTGCATTCATGCAATCAGATCATAACATTTAAATCTGCGCTTCACACCATAAAACTTGTGTCGCCTGTTATAATGTTACTTTCCAGATCGTGTCAGATTAGGATCAGCCCTGTATGGAACTGATACTATGGTCTGTTACGATTCTAGTATTATTTAACAGCACAGGTATTAGCTAGTAATCAGTTCATGAGGACACAATATTTATACAGAGCGAGTGAGCTTGCCAGGCTGAATGGTCCTGTATGGAACTATTATCGGGTGGCTCACAACACGCATCGTCTGATAGAGTTTGATTGCATGGTCCTGTGTGGAACCATTTAGCGTTTACCCTATCAGCCGTGTGCTCCATTTAGTTTGTTTTTCACTAATATTTTCACGATTTCAGCAGCGATGCACCTTTGGGCTGCCTCTGTCGGGTGTACTCCGTCCCATAATTTGTGAAAGTGGGGGGGGCCTGGTACCGCCTCGGTTCTTCGGTTGGATTACGTGGTCCACTTTTGGGGTCATTAGGTTGCTGGAGATGTTCAACATGTCTATCTCGTAGTTCATCTGTATCGTAGCCTGATATACGAGTTGCTGGTCCTCATCCAGCTTGGGATACAGGGGCCTGTTTTTCAGTTGAGATCATGTCCACTTGAGATCCGCTGAGATCGAAAGTGTTTTTCAGTTGAGATCATTTGAGGTGATCTCAAGTTAAGACTAAGATAAGACCGTTTGGGGTGCTTTGGGTGTTTTTCAGTTGAGATGATCTCAGGGATCTCAAGTGAAAGGATCTCAACTTCGGTCTCAACTTGAGACCAGTTGATACTTGTCTCAACTTTTTATCTGGTGCTAAAACTTATCAAAATTAAAAGATATTTAGAGCAAAGTGTATTGATAACCTGGCAAACATATTTTCCAAATTTCATAGTTTTATTGTGGTTATTATGACCATGAAAGACAATTGATAAGCAACATAAAAACAAGGCACTGCACCACTCAGCTAGTTTGTGCTGAACCTACTGTAATGCTCAAAGTCAGTTTCAACTTGAGATTGGTCTCAACTTCAGATCGATCTCAACTTCAGATCGGTCTCAACTTGACATTGGTTCACAAACGGTATCGCAAGGGACTTGACATAACAGTTTGGGGCGACAATAGGCAATTTAGAGGCTCGGGTTTACTTAAACCACAGGAAGATCACTATAGAACTTGAGATAGCTCTACACTGAGGGTTAGAGATCTCAACTTGAGATCCTTGGAGTTGAGATCCCCTAAGATCGGCTGTGTAGACTTGAGACAACGTCTGAAAAACACTTTCCGCCATTGATCTCAAAGTTGGTCTCAAGATCGCGGATCGATCTTAGCGGATCTCAAGCTGAGACGATCTCAACTGAAAAACAGGGCCCAGAATTCCTTTGTTTGCGAGCACAAGGGACAGACTGTATAGGCTGCAAAATACCACCCTGCGTTTGCAAGCAGGTATTGATAGGCTGCTAGTAGGTAGTCGGTTATCGGGCCATCTCTTGTTTGGGGGAAACTGTTTTTCAGTTGAGATGACCTCTATGGATCTCAGGCTGAGACTGAGATGTGACCGTTTCGGGGGCTATGGGTGTTTCTCAGTTGTGATGATCTCAAGGGATCTCAGCTGAATTGATCCCCCAGACGGTCTCAATCTGAGACCAGTTGATACTTGTCATAACTATTTTTTTCAGGTTCCAAAACTTATTCAAATTAGAAAATACTTAGAGCTAAGGTTACAAATAATCTGACATACCTATATCCGAAATTTCATAGTTTTTCTGTGGTTATTAAGACTGTGATAAACATTTATCTGGAAATCTGAAAAATGTAGGCACTGCACCACTCAGGCAGCTTTTGTATACCTACTGAAATGCTCGATTTTGTTTGAGCAGGCTGAGGTCAAGGTCATCCCATATTTGTGAATAACAATAACACCCATTCAAAAAGTAAAACATGTCTCACTTATTGAATACTCAACGGAAAATTATGAAATCTTAGGATTGGATCAAATGGACATGGACAATTGTTCGCTGTAAATATGGTCTAATTTGAATAAGTATAAGTATCTCAAATCAATAATTGCAGTACCTTGTACTTGGCATAAATGATCTCAGCTAAAATGATCACAACCTGAGATCGTCCTGAGATCCGCTGTGGCGCACTGAGACCTTGACAGAAAAACACCTGCAGCCATTGATCTCCCAAACAGTCTCAGGATCGCTCATGGATCTCAGCAGATCTCAGTTGGAGATCGTCTCAACTGAAAAACAGGGCCCTGGTCTTTTTACACTTGGCGGTAATGTCATTGATGCCTCTGAGTACATACACTGTGGAAATCGTTGGTGTTACGGCCAGTAACTCGCATAAGTCCATTATGATACTTTCAATCTTGGCCCCAGGCATTACGTGACACCCGTGGAGCTCCTGGACGGATTCACCCAGTATGTCTCCCAGCCCTCTAGCTCTTGAGTCCCCAATAAGTAGCAGGTGTTTTACAGGATCCATTATCTGTTGTCACGAATTTCCATCAACAGGTGGCCTAGGAGGTTTTTTCCTTTGTTCGAGTCAGTTTCATATACTCGGCTGCGTCTGCTAGCACCCCCTCCCCAGAAAGTGTCCTCTGTGGACTCGACTAGCTTAAGTCCTTTGGTTTTGTCGAGTTCTTTCCGTAGTGTTACTATCTGTGTGACTAGTAAACTAAATGAGTGACTCCAAGGCTTCGTCCCGTTACAAGCTTTATTGCAGATGGTGTTACAATGCGGTCTCTGACCGGACTGACTCGAGTATGTCGAGATCAGGATTATATGCTGCGCCTCAGCCGCGTGGGGGCAACCCGTATTGATCGTAACCAAGGGGGATTACCTCACGCGGCGTGACACGCAGCCGGCTTGATCCATAAGGCCGAGGGATATAATCTGTATGTTTAACATACCGATATTTTGGATCATGACACCATCCACCATACTGTCCCTTAACCATTCTGTCCCTCCACCATACTGTCCCTCAACCATACTGTCCTCTATCATACTGCCCCTCTACTATACTGCCCCTCTACTACATTGCCCTTCCACCATACTGCCCCTCCACCATGCTACCCCTCAACCATAATGCCCCTCCACCAAGCTCCCCCTCCACCATGCTGCCCTTCCACCATGCTGCCCCTCCATCATACTGCCCCTCCACCATACTGCCCATCTATCATACTGCCCCTCCACCATACTGTCCCTCCACCATACTCCACCATACTCCACCATGCTATCATACTGCCCTCCACCATACTACCCCTTTCCCTCTACTACACTGCCCCTCCACCATACTGCTCCTCTCCCATACTGCCCCTCCACCATACTGCCCCTTTCCCATACTGCCCCTCCACTATACTTCCCCTTCGCCATACTGCCCCTCTACCATACTGCCCCTCCACTATACTACCCTACATCCTACATCCCTACATCCTACATCCCCACATCTCCACATCTATACATCCTACATCCCTACAGCCTACATCCCTACAGCCTACATCCCCACATCTCCACATCCATTTATCCTTCATCCCTACAGCCTACATCCCCACATCTCCACATCCCCACATCACTACATCCATACATCCCCACATCCTACATCCCCACATCTCCACCTCCATATATATCCTATATCCTACATCCCTACATCCTACATCTCCACATCCATATATCCATACATCCTCACATCCTACTTCCCCAAATCCCTACATCATTACATCCCTACATCCTACTTCCCACATCCTACATCCCCACATCCCTACATCATACATCCCTTAATCTCCACATCTAAACATCCTACATCCCCACATCTCCACATGCATACATCCTACATTCCTACATCCTACATCTCCACATGTTTATATCCATACATCCCCACGTAATGTGGGGATATATGGATGTGGAGATGTGGGGATGTAGGATGTATAGATGTGGAAATCTGGGGATGTGGGATGTTGGGAAGTAGGATGTAGGGATGTATAGACGTAATGATGTAGGGATGTTAGGATGTGGGGAAGTAGGATGTGGGAATATATGGATATATGAATGTGGAGATGAAGGATGTAGGGATATAGGCTGTATGGATGTGGAGATGTGGGGATGTAAGATGTATAGATGTGGAGATGTAGGGATGTGGGGATGTGGGAAGTAGGATGTGGGGAAGTATGGATGTACTGATGTAGGGATGTAGTGATTTAGGGACGTGGAGATGTAGGGATGTAGGATGTAGGGATATGGGGATGTAGGATGTGGGGATGTAGGATGTGGGGATGTAGGCATGTAGGGATGTGGGGATGTAGGCATGTAGGGATGTGGGAAAGTAGGATGTAGGGATGTAGGATGTAGGGTAGTATAGTGGAGGGGCAGTATGGTAGAGGTGCAGTATGGTGGAGGGGCAGTATAGTGGAGGGGCAGTCTAGTAGCGGGGCAGTATAGGAAAGGGGCAGTATGGTGGAGGGACAGTATGGTGGAGGGGCATTATGATTGAGGGGCAGTATGGTGGAGGGGCAGTATGATGGAGGGGCAGCATGGTGGAGGAGCAGTATGGGAGAGGGGCAGTATGGTGGAGGGGCAGTATAGTGGAGGGGCAGTGTAGTACTTAGAGGGGCAATATGGGAAAGGGACAGTATTGTGTAGTCCTTAGAGGGGCAATATGGGAAGGGGGCAGTATTGTGTAGTACTTAGAGGGGCAAATGGGAAAGGGGCAGTATTGTGTAGGGGCAGTATGGGAGAGAGGCAGTGTAGTACTTAGAGGGGCAATATGGGAAAGGGACAGTATTGTGTAGTCCTTAGAGGGGCAATATGGGAAAGGGGCAGTATGGTGGAGGGACAGTATGATAGAGGGGCAGTATGGTGGAGGGACAATATGGTGGAGGGGCAGTATGATGGACGGGCAGTATGGTGGAGGGGCAGTATGATGGAGGGGCAGCATCGTGGAGGGGCAGCATGGTAGAGGGTCAGTATGGTAGAGGGGCAGCATGATGTCCAGAGGGGCAGTATGGTGGAGGGGCAGCATGGTCTCCAGAGGGGCAGTATGGTGGAGGGGCAATATAGTAGAGGGGCAGTATGGCAGAGGGGCAGTATAGTAGAGGTGCAGTATGGGAGAGGGGCAGTATGATGGAGAGGCAGTATGATAGAGGGGCAGTAGTGTGGAGGGGCAGTGCAGTAGAAGGGCAGTATGCTGGAGAGGCAGTATGGTGGAGGGACAGTATAGTCGAGGGGCAGTATTGGAGAGGGGCAGTATGGTGGAGGGACAGTATGGTGGAGGGGCAGTATGGTGGAGGGGCAGTGTAGTAGAGGGGCAGTATGGTGGAGGGGCAGTGTGGAAAAGAGATAGTATAGTGGAGGGGCAGCATGGTGGAGGGGCAGTATGGTTGAAGGAAGGTATGGTAGAGGGGCAGTATGGTTGAGGGAAAGTATGGCGGAGGGGCAGCTTGGTGGAGGGGTAGTATGGTGGAGGGGCAGCATGATGGAGGGGCAGTATGGTGGAGGGGCAATATAGTAGAGGGGCAGTATGGCAGAGGGGCAGTATAGTAGAGGTGCAGTATGGGAGAGGGGCAGTATGATGGAGAGGCAGTATGGGAGAGGGGCAGTATGATGGAGAGGCAGTATGATAGAGGGGCAGTAGTGTGGAGGAGCAGTGCAGTAGAAGGGCAGTATGCTGGAGAGGCAGTATGGTGGAGGGACAGTATAGTCGAGGGGCAGTATTGGAGAGGGGCAGTATGGTGGAGGGACAGTATGGTGGAGGGGCAGTATGGTGGAGGGGCAGTGTAGTAGAGGGGCAGTATGGTGGAGGGGCAGTGTGGAAAAGAGATAGTATAGTGGAGGGGCAGCATGGTGGAGGGGCAGTATGGTTGAAGGAAGGTATGGTAGAGGGGCAGTATGGTTGAGGGAAAGTATGGCGGAGGGGCAGCTTGGTGGAGGGGTAGTATGGTGGAGGGGCAGCATGATGGAGGGGCAGTATGGTGGAGGGGCAATATAGTAGAGGGGCCGTATGGCGGAGGGACAGTATGGTGGAGGGGCAGTATGGTGGAGGGGCAGTATGATGGAGGGGCAGCATGGTGGAAGGGCAGCATGGTGGAGGGGGAGCTTGGTGGAGGGGCAGCATGGTGGAGGGACAGTATGGTGGAGGGGCAGTGTAGTAGAGGGGCAATATAGTAGAGGGGCAGTATGGTAGAGGACAGTATGGTTGAGGGGCAGTATGGTGGAGGGGCAGTATGGTTAAGGGACAGTATGGTGGAGGGGCAGTATGGTTGAGGGACAGTATGGTTAAGGGACAGTATGGTGGAGGGGCAGTATGGTTGAGGGACAATATGGTGGAGGCGTCGTTTGGTAGAGGGTTCGTATGGTGGAGAGACAGTATGGTGGAGGAACAGTATGGTGGAGGGTAAGTATATTGGAGGGGCAGTATGGTTGAGGGACAGTATGGTGGAGGGGCAGTATGGTGGCGGGACAGCATAGGTGGCGGATGGGCCGCACAGTGGTAACGATAACGCGATATGACCTTAATGAGTTAGAATGGTAATGTGGTAATGTAGTAATGGTAACAAGATGAAGATGTAATGCAGATACAGCGTAACGCGGTTGAATCGTAACGGGAAGTAACGCTATGTAACGCAAATGTGGTAACACATTTTTTAACCAGGTTTTGATAGTAATGGACATTTTTTGATACTTATGGACATTTTGATAGTTATGGACATGACGAATGTCCATAAGTGTCAAACCAAGTCATTTTTGATAGTTATGGACATTTTTGATAGTTATGGACCACACACACCGCTCGACACTTAAGAAATTGCATGTCGCTGCAGAATCTGTTCTTCTAAGGTAAGGAGTTAAAAAAACATTGCAACATATGCCTGAGCGTATCCGTTACGTAACTATTCAATTTCAGCAAGCTAGCCCCAAAACTCTGCAAGTTACAGCCATTTCCTCCTAGACGTACAAAATAAGGGTTTTTCATGCTTAAAATGTAGAAAATTCACTGCTGCTGTAAAATCTGTTCCCGTAAAGTTAGAAGGTTGAAAATGGCTGCAACATGTTGCTGAGCATCTAAAGCACCCAACAGAATCAAGTTTGACCTTTTAACACCAATACTTAATGTCCACCGCTCGACACTTAAGAAATTGCATGTCGCTGCAGAATCTGTTCTTCTAAGGTTAGGAGTTAAAAAACCATTGCAACATGTGCCTGAGCGTATCCGTTAAGTAACTATTCAATTTCAGTGCGCTAGCATCAAAACTCTGCAAATTACAGTAACTATATCTTATCTCTTAAGGTTTGGAGTTAAAAAACCATTGCAACATGTTACTGAGCGTATCCGTTAAGTAACTATTCAATCTTAGCGCGCTAGTACCAAAACTCTGCAAGTTACAGCCATTTCCTCCTAGACGTACGAAATAAGGGTTTTTCATGCTTAAAATATAGAAAATTCACTGCCGCTGTAAAGTCTGTTCCCGTAAAGTTAAAAGTTTGAAAATGGCTGCAACATGTTGCTGAGCATCTAAAGCACCCAACAGAATCAATTTTGACCTTCTAACACCAATACTTAATGTCCACCGCTCGACACTTCAGAAATTGCATGTCACTGTAGAATCTGTTCTTTTCAGGTTAGGAGTTAAAAAACCATTGCAACATGTGCCTGAGCGTATCTGTTAAGTAACTATTCAATTTGAGCGCACTAGCACCAAAACTCTGCAAGTTACAGCCATTTCCTCCTAGACGTACAAAATAAGGGTTTTTCATGCTTAAAATATAGAAAATTCACTGCCGCTGTAAAATCTGTTCCCGTAAAGTTAGAAGGTTGAAAATGGCTGCAACATGTTGGTGAGCATCTAAAGCACCCAACTGAATCAATTTTGACCTTCTAACACCAATGCTTAATGTCCACCGCTCGACACTTAAGAAATTGCATGTCGCTGCAGAATCTGTTCTTCTAAGGTTAGGAGTTAAAAAACCATTGCAACATGTGCCTGAGCGTATCCGTAAAGTAACTATTCAATTTCAGCGCGGTCGCATCAAAACTTTGCAAGTTACAGCCATTTTCTCCTAGACGTACGAAATAAGGGTTTTTCATGCTTAAAATGTAGAAATTTCACTGCCGCTGTAAAATCTGTTCCCGTAAAGTTAGAAGTTTGAAAATGGCTGCAACATGTTGCTGAGCATCTAAAGCACCCAACAGAATCCAGTTTGACCTTCTAACACCAATACTTAATGTCCACCGCTCGACACTTCAGAAATTGCATGTCACTGCAGAATCTGTTCTTCTAAGGTTAGGAGTTAAAAAAACCATTGCAATATGTTCCTGAGCGTATCCGTTATGTAACTATCCAATTTCAGCGCGCTAGCACCAAAACTCTGCAAGTTACAGCCATTTCCTCCTAGACGTACGAAATAAGGGTTTTTCATGCTTAAAATGTAGAAATTTCACTGCCGCTGTAAAATCTGTTCCCGTAAAGTTAGAAGTTTGAAAATGGCTGCAACATGTTGCTGAGCATCTAAAGCACCCAACAGAATCCAGTTTGACCTTCTAACACCAATACTTAATGTCCACCGCTCGACACTTCAGAAATTGCATGTCACTGCAGAATCTGTTCTTCTAAGGTTAGGAGTTAAAAAAACCATTGCAATATGTTCCTGAGCGTATCCGTTATGTAACTATCCAATTTCAGCGCGCTAGCACCAAAACTCTGCAAGTTACAGCCATTTCCTCCTAGACGTACGAAATAAGGGTTTTTCATGCTTAAAATGTAGAAAATTCACTGCCGCTGTAAATTCTGTTCCCGTAAAGTTAGAAGTTTGAAAATGGCTGCAACATGTTGGTGAGCATCTAAAGCACCCAACTGAATCAAGTTTGACCCTTTAACACCAATACTTAATGTCCACCGCTCGACACTTAAGAAATTGCATGTCGCTGCAGAATCTGTTCTTCTAAGGTTAGGAGTTAAAAAAACATTGCAACATGTGCCTGAGCGTATCCGTTAAGTAACTATTCAATTTTAGCGCGCTAGCACCAAAACTCTGCAAGTTACAGCCATTTCCTCCTAGACGTACGAAATAAGGGTTTTTCATGCTTAAAATGTAGAAAATTCACTGCCGCTGTAAAGTCTGTTCCCGTAAAGTTGGAAGTTTGAAAATGGCTGCAACATGTTGGTGAGCATCTAAAGCACCCAACAGAATCAATTTTGACCTTCTAACACCAATACTTAATGTCCACCGCTCGACACTTCAGAAATTGCATGTCACTGTAGAATCTGTTCTTTTCAGGTTAGGAGTTAAAAAACCATTGCAACATGTGCCTGAGCGTATCTGTTAAGTAACTATTCAATTTAAGCGCACTAGCACCAAAACTCTGCAAGTTACAGCCATTTCCTCCTAGACGTACAAAATAAGGGTTTTTCATGCTTAAAATGTAGAAAATTCACTGCCGCTGTAAAATCTGTTCCCGTAAAGTTAGAAGGTTGAAAATGGCTGCAACATGTTGCTGAGCATCTAAAGCACCCAACAGAATCAAGTTTGACCTTTTAACACCAATACTTAATGTCCACCGCTCGACACTTAAGAAATTGCATGTCGCTGCAGAATCTGTTCTTCTAAGGTTAGGAGTTAAAAAACCATTGCAACATGTGCCTGAGCGTATCCGTTAAGTAACTATTCAATTTCAGTGCGCTAGCATCAAAACTCTGCAAATTACAGTAACTTTATCTTATCTCTTAAGGTTTGGAGTTAAAAAACCATTGCAACATGTGACTGAGCGTATCCGTTAAGTAACAATTCAATTTTAGCGCGCTAGTACCAAAACTCTGCAAGTGACAGCCATTTCCTCCTAGACGTACTAAATAAGGGTTTTTCATGCTTAAAATGTAGAAAATTCACTGCCGCTGTAAAGTCTGTTCCCGAAAAGTTAGAAGTTTGAAAATGGCTGCAACATGTTGGTGAGCATCTAAAGCACCCAACTGAATCAATTTTGACCTTCTAACACCAAAACTTAATGTCAACCGCTCGACAATTAAGAAATTGCATGTCGCTGCAGAATATGTTCTTCTAAGGTTAGGAGTTAAAAAACCATTGCAACATGTGCTTGAGCGTATCCGTTAAGTAACTATTCAATTTTAGCGCGCTAGCACCAAAACTCTGTAAGTTACAGCCATTTCCTCCTTGACGTACGAAATAAGGGTTTTTCATGCTTAAAATGTAGAAAATTCACTGCCGCTGTAAAGTCTGTTCCCGTAAAGTTAAAAGTTTGAAAATGGCTGCAACATGTTGCTGAGCATCTAAAGCACCCAACAGAATCAATTTTGACCTTCTAACACCAATACTTAATGTCCACCGCTCGACACTTCAGAAATTGCATGTCACTGTAGAATCTGTTCTTCTAAGGTTAGGAGCTAATCCGTTATCCGTTAAGTAACTATTCAATTTCAGTGCGCTAGCATCAAAACTCTGCAAATTACAGTAACTATATCTTATCTCTTAAGGTTTGGAGTTAAAAAACCATTGCAACATGTGACTGAGCGTATCCGTTAAGTAACTATTCAATTTTAGCGCGCTAGTACCAAAACTCTGCAAGTTACAGCCATTTCCTCCTAGACGTACTAAATAAGGGTTTTTCATGCTTAAAATGTAGAAAATTCACTGCCGCTGTAAAGTCTGTTCCCGAAAAGTTAGAAGTTTGAAAATGGCTGCAACATGTTGGTGAGCATCTAAAGCACCCAACTGAATCAATTTTGACCTTCTAACACCGAAACTTAATGTCAACCGCTCGACAATTAAGAAATTGCATGTCGCTGCAGAATATGTTCTTCTAAGGTTAGGAGTTAAAAAACCATTGCAACATGTGCTTGAGCGTATCCGTTAAGTAACTATTCAATTTTAGCGCGCTAGCACCAAAACTCTGTAAGTTACAGCCATTTCCTCCTTGACGTATGAAATAAGGGTTTTTCATGCTTAAAATGTAGAAAATTCACTGCCGCTGTAAAGTCTGTTCCCGTAAAGTTAAAAGTTTGAAAATGGCTGCAACATGTTGGTGAGCATCTAAAGCACCCAACTGAATCAAGTTTGACCCTTTAACACCAATACTTAATGTCCACCGCTCGACACTTAAGAAATTGCATGTCGCTGCAGAATCTGTTCTTCTAAGGTTAGGAGTTAAAAAAACATTGCAACATGTGCCTGAGCGTATCCGTTAAGTAACTATTCAATTTTAGCGCGCTAGCACCAAAACTCTGCAAGTTACAGCCATTTCCTCCTAGACGTACGAAATAAGGGTTTTTCATGCTTAAAATGTAGAAAATTCACTGCCGCTGTAAAGTCTGTTCCCGTAAAGTTGGAAGTTTGAAAATGGCTGCAACATGTTGGTGAGCATCTAAAGCACCCAACAGAATCAATTTTGACCTTCTAACACCAATACTTAATGTCCACCGCTCGACACTTCAGAAATTGCATGTCACTGTAGAATCTGTTCTTTTCAGGTTAGGAGTTAAAAAACCATTGCAACATGTGCCTGAGCGTATCTGTTAAGTAACTATTCAATTTAAGCGCACTAGCACCAAAACTCTGCAAGTTACAGCCATTTCCTCCTAGACGTACAAAATAAGGGTTTTTCATGCTTAAAATGTAGAAAATTCACTGCCGCTGTAAAATCTGTTCCCGTAAAGTTAGAAGGTTGAAAATGGCTGCAACATGTTGCTGAGCATCTAAAGCACCCAACAGAATCAAGTTTGACCTTTTAACACCAATACTTAATGTCCACCGCTCGACACTTAAGAAATTGCATGTCGCTGCAGAATCTGTTCTTCTAAGGTTAGGAGTTAAAAAACCATTGCAACATGTGCCTGAGCGTATCCGTTAAGTAACTATTCAATTTCAGTGCGCTAGCATCAAAACTCTGCAAATTACAGTAACTTTATCTTATCTCTTAAGGTTTGGAGTTAAAAAACCATTGCAACATGTGCTTGAGCGTATCCGTTAAGTAACTATTCAATTTTAGCGCGCTAGCACCAAAACTCTGTAAGTTACAGCCATTTCCTCCTTGACGTACGAAATAAGGGTTTTTCATGCTTAAAATGTAGAAAATTCACTGCCGCTGTAAAGTCTGTTCCCGTAAAGTTAAAAGTTTGAAAATGGCTGCAACATGTTGCTGAGCATCTAAAGCACCCAACAGAATCAATTTTGACCTTCTAACACCAATACTTAATGTCCACCGCTCGACACTTCAGAAATTGCATGTCACTGTAGAATCTGTTCTTCTAAGGTTAGGAGCTAATCCGTTATCCGTTAAGTAACTATTCAATTTCAGTGCGCTAGCATCAAAACTCTGCAAATTACAGTAACTATATCTTATCTCTTAAGGTTTGGAGTTAAAAAACCATTGCAACATGTGACTGAGCGTATCCGTTAAGTAACTATTCAATTTTAGCGCGCTAGTACCAAAACTCTGCAAGTTACAGCCATTTCCTCCTAGACGTACTAAATAAGGGTTTTTCATGCTTAAAATGTAGAAAATTCACTGCCGCTGTAAAGTCTGTTCCCGAAAAGTTAGAAGTTTGAAAATGGCTGCAACATGTTGGTGAGCATCTAAAGCACCCAACTGAATCAATTTTGACCTTCTAACACCGAAACTTAATGTCAACCGCTCGACAATTAAGAAATTGCATGTCGCTGCAGAATATGTTCTTCTAAGGTTAGGAGTTAAAAAACCATTGCAACATGTGCTTGAGCGTATCCGTTAAGTAACTATTCAATTTTAGCGCGCTAGCACCAAAACTCTGTAAGTTACAGCCATTTCCTCCTTGACGTACGAAATAAGGGTTTTTCATGCTTAAAATGTAGAAAATTCACTGCCGCTGTAAAGTCTGTTCCCGTAAAGTTAAAAGTTTGAAAATGGCTGCAACATGTTGCTGAGCATCTAAAGCACCCAACAGAATCAATTTTGACCTTCTAACACCAATACTTAATGTCCACCGCTCGACACTTCAGAAATTGCATGTCACTGTAGAATCTGTTCTTCTAAGGTTAGGAGCTAATCCGTTATCCGTTAAGTAACTATTCAATTTCAGTGCGCTAGCATCAAAACTCTGCAAATTACAGTAACTATATCTTATCTCTTAAGGTTTGGAGTTAAAAAACCATTGCAACATGTGACTGAGCGTATCCGTTAAGTAACTATTCAATTTTAGCGCGCTAGTACCAAAACTCTGCAAGTTACAGCCATTTCCTCCTAGACGTACTAAATAAGGGTTTTTCATGCTTAAAATGTAGAAAATTCACTGCCGCTGTAAAATCTGTTCCCGTAAAGTTAGAAGTTTGAAAATGGCTGCAACATTTTGCTGAGCATCTAAAGCACCCAACAGAATCAATTTTGACCTTCTAACACCAATACTTAATGTCCACCGCTCGACACTTAAGAAATTGCATGTCGCTGCAGAATATGTTCTTCTAAGGTTAGGAGTTAAAAAACCATTGCAACATGTGCTTGAGCGTATCCGTTAAGTAACTATTCAATTTTAGCGCGCTAGCACCAAAACTCTGCAAGTTACAGCCATTTCCTCCTTGACGTACGAAATAAGGGTTTTTCATGCTTAAAATGTAGAAAATTCACTGCCGCTGTAAAGTCTGTTCCCGTAAAGTTAAAAGTTTGAAAATGGCTGCAACATGTTGGTGAGCATTCAAAGCACCCAACAGAATCACTTTTAACCTTCTAACACCAATACTTAATGTTCACCGCTCGACACTTAAGAAATTGCATGTCGCTGCAGAATCTGTTCTTTTCAGGTTAGGAGTTAAAAAAACCATTGCAACATGTGCCTGAGCGTATCCGTTAAGTAACCATTCAATTTTAGCGCTCTAGCACCAAAACTCTGCAAGTTACAGCCATTTCCTCCTAGACGTACGAAATAAGGGTTTTTCATGCTTAAAATGTAGAAAATTCACTGCCGCTGTAAAGTCTGTTCCCGTAAAGTTAAAAGTTTGAAAATGGCTGCAACATGTTGCTGAGCATCTAAAGCACCCAACAGAATCAATTTTGACCTTTTAACACCAATACTTAGTGTTCACCGCTCGACACTTAAGAAATTGCATGTCGCTGCAAATTCTTATCTCTTAAGGTTTGGAGTTAAACAACCATTGCAACATGTGCCTGAGCGTATCCGTTATGTAACTATTCAATTTCAGCGCGCTAGCACCAAAACTCTGCAAGTTACAGCCATTTCCTCCTAGACGTACTAAATAAGGGTTTTTCATGCTTAAAATGTAGAAAATTCACTGCCGCGGTAAAATCTGTTCCCGTAAAGTTAGAAGTTTGAAAATGGCTGCAACATGTTGGTGTGCATCTAAAGCACCCAACAGAATCAAGTTTGACCTTTTAACACCAATACTTAATGTCCACCGCTCGACAATTAAGAAATAGCATGTCGCTGCAGAATCTGTTCTTCTAAGGTTAGGAGTTAAAAAAACATTGCAACATGTGCCTGAGCGTATCCGTTAAGTAACTATTCAATTTTAGCGCGCTAGCACCAAAACTCTGCAAGTTACAGCCATTTCCTCCTTGACGTACGAAATAAGGGTTTTTCATGCTTAAAATGTAGAAAATTCACAGCCGCTGTAAAATCTGTTCCCGTAAAGTTAGAAGTTTGAAAATGGCTGCAACATGTTGGTGAGCATTCAAAGCACCCAACAGAATCACTTTTAACCTTCTAACACCAATACTTAATGTCCACCGCTCGACACTTAAGAAATTGCATGTCGCTGCAGAATCTGTTCTTCTAAGGTTAGGAGTTAAAAAACCATTGCAACATGTGCCTGAGCGTATCCGTTAAGTAACTAATCAATTTTAGCGCGCTAGCACCAAAACTCTGCAAGTTACAGCCATTTCCTCCTAGACGTACGAAATAAGGGTTTTTCATGCTTAAAATGTAGAAAATTCACTGCTGCTGTAAAATCTGTTCCCGTAAAGTTAGAAGTTTGAAAATGGCTGCAACATGTTGCTGAGCATCTAAAGCACCCAACAGAATCCAGTTTGACCTTCTGACATCAATACTTAATGTTCACCGCTCGACACTTAAGAAATTGCATGTCGCTGCAGAATCTGTTCTTTTCAGGTTAGGAGTTAAAAAAACCATTGCAACATGTGCCTGAGCGTATCCGTTAAGTAACCATTCAATTTTAGCGCTCTAGCACCAAAACTCTGCAAGTTACAGCCATTTCCTCCTAGACGTACGAAATAAGGGTTTTTCATGCTTAAAATGTAGAAAATTCACTGCCGCTGTAAAGTCTGTTCCCGTAAAGTTAAAAGTTTGAAAATGGCTGCAACATGTTGCTGAGCATCTAAAGCACCCAACAGAATCAATTTTGACCTTTTAACACCAATACTTAATGTTCACCGCTCGACACTTAAGAAATTGCATGTCGCTGCAAATTCTTATCTCTTAAGGTTTGGAGTTAAAAAACCATTGCAACATGTGCCTGAGCGTATCCGTTATGTAACTATTCAATTTCAGCGCGCTAGCACCAAAACTCTGCAAGTTACAGCCATTTCCTCCTAGACGTACTAAATACGGGTTTTTCATGCTTAAAATGTAGAAAATTCACTGCCGCGGTAAAATCTGTTCCCGTAAAGTTAGAAGTTTGAAAATGGCTGCAACATGTTGGTGTGCATCTAAAGCACCCAACAGAATCAAGTTTGACCTTTTAACACCAATACTTAATGTCCACCGCTCGACACTTAAGAAATTGCATGTCGCTGCAGAATCTGTTCTTCTAAGGTTAGGAGTTAAAAAAACATTGCAACATGTGCCTGAGCGTATCCGTTTAGTAACTTCAATTTCAGTGCGCTAGCATCAAAACTCTGCAAATTACTGTAACTATATCTTATCTCTTAAGGTTTGGAGTTAAAAAACCATTGCAACATGTGACTGAGCGTATCCGTTAAGTAACTATTCAATTTTAGCGCGCTAGCACCAAAACTCTGCAAGTTACAGCCATTTCCTCCTAGACGTACGAAATAAGGGTTTTTCATGCTTAAAATGTAGAAAATTCACTGCCGCTGTAAAATCTGTTCCCGTAAAGTAAAAAGTTTGGAAATGGCTGCAACATGTTGCTGAGCATCTAAAGCACCCAACAGAATCCAGTTTGACCTTCTAACACCAATACTTAATGTCAACCGCTCGACAATTAAGAAATTGCATGTCGCTGCAGAATCTGTTCTTCTAAGGTTAGGAGTTAAAAAACCATTGCAACATGTGCCTGAGCGTATCCGTTAAGTAACTATTCAATTTTAGCGCGCTAGCACCAAAACTCTGCAAGTTACAGCCATTTCCTCCTAGACGTACGAAATAAGGGTTTTTCATGCTTAAAATGTAGAAAATTCACTGCCGCTGTAAAGTCTGTTCCCGTAAAGTTAGAAGGTTGAAAATGGCTGCAACATGTTGGTAAGCATCTAAAGCACCCAACAGAATCAAGTTTGACCTTCTAACACCAAAACTTAATGTCAACCGCTCGACAATTAAGAAATTGCATGTCGCTGCAGAATATGTTCTTCTAAGGTTACGAGTTAAAAAAACCATTGCAACATGTGCTTGAGCGTATCCGTTAAGTAACTATTCAATTTTAGCGCGCTTGCACCAAAACTCTGCAAGTTACAGCCATTTCCTCCTAGACGTACGAAATAAGGGTTTTTCATGCTTAAAATGTAGAAAATTCACTGCCGCTGTTAAATCTGTTCCCGTAAAGTTAGAAGTTTGAAAATGGCTGCAACATGTTGCTGAGCATCTAAAGCACCCAACAGAATCCAGTTTGACCTTCTGACATCAATACTTAATGTTCACCGCTCGACACTTAAGAAATTGCATGTCGCTGCAGAATCTGTTCTTTTCAGGTTAGGAGTTAAAAAAAACATTGCAACATGTGCCTGAGCGTATCCGTTATGTAACTATTCAATTTCAGCGCGCTAGCACCAAAACTCTGCAAGTTACAGCCATTTCCTCCTAGACGTACGAAATAAGGGTTTTTCATGCTTAAAATGTAGAAAATTCACTGCCGCTGTAAAATCTGTTCCAGTAAGGTTAGAAGGTTGACAATGGCTGCAACATGTTACTGAGCATCTAAAGCACCCAACTGAATCAATTTTGACCTTCTAACACCAAAACTTCATGTCAACAGCTCGACACTTAAGAAATTGCATGTCGCTGTAGAATCTGTTCTTTTCAGGTTAGGAGTTAAAAAACCATTGCAACATGTGCCTGAGCGTATCCGTTAAGTAACTATTCAATTTTAGCGCGCTAGCACCAAAACTCTGCAAGTTACAGCCATTTCCTCCTAGACGTACGAAATAAGGGTTTTTCATGCTTAAAATGTAGAAAATTCACTGCCGCTGTAAAATCTGTTCCCGTAAAGTTAGAAGTTTGAAAATGGCTGCAACATGTTGGTGAGCATCTAAAGCACCCAACAGAATCAAGTTTGACCTTCTAACACCAATACTTAAAGTCCACCGCTCGACACGTAAGAAATTGCATGTCACTGCAGAATCTGTTCTTTTAAGGTTAGGAGTTAAAAAACCATTGCAATATGTGACTGAGCGTATCCGTTATGTAACTATCCAATTTCAGCGCGCTAGCACCAAAACTCTGCAAGTTACAGCCATTTCCTCCTAGACGTACGAAATAAGGGTTTTTCATGCTTAAAATGTAGAAAATTCACTGCCGCTGTAAAATCTGTTCCCGTAAAGTTAAAAGTTTGAAAATGGCTGCAACATGTTGCTGAGCATCTAAAGCACCCAACAGAATCCAGTTTGACCTTCTAACACCAATACTTAATGTCAACCGCTCGACAATTAAGAAATTGCATGTCGCTGCAGAATCTGTTCTTCTAAGGTTAGGAGTTAAAAAACCATTGCAACATGTGCCTGAGCGTATCCGTTAAGTAACTATTCAATTTTAGCGCGCTAGCACCAAAACTCTGCAAGTTACAGCCATTTCCTCCTTGACGTACGAAATAAGGGTTTTTCATGCTTAAAATGTAGAAAATTCACTGCCGCTGTAAAGTCTGTTCCCGTAAAGTTAGAAGGTTGAAAATGGCTGCAACATGTTGGTAAGCATCTAAAGCACCCAACAGAATCAAGTTTGACCTTCTAACACCAAAACTTAATGTCAACCGCTCGACAATTAAGAAATTGCATGTCGCTGCAGAATATGTTCTTCTAAGGTTACGAGTTAAAAAACCATTGCAACATGTGCTTGAGCGTATCCGTTAAGTAACTATTCAATTTTAGCGCGCTTGCACCAAAACTCTGCAAGTTACAGCCATTTCCTCCTAGACGTACGAAATAAGGGTTTTTCATGCTTAAAATGTAGAAAATTCACTGCCGCTGTTAAATCTGTTCCCGTAAAGTTAGAAGTTTGAAAATGGCTGCAACATGTTGCTGAGCATCTAAAGCACCCAACAGAATCCAGTTTGACCTTCTGACATCAATACTTAATGTTCACCGCTCGACACTTAAGAAATTGCATGTCGCTGCAGAATCTGTTCTTTTCAGGTTAGGAGTTAAAAAAAACATTGCAACATGTGCCTGAGCGTATCCGTTATGTAACTATTCAATTTCAGCGCGCTAGCACCAAAACTCTGCAAGTTACAGCCATTTCCTCCTAGACGTACGAAATAAGGGTTTTTCATGCTTAAAATGTAGAAAATTCACTGCCGCTGTAAAATCTGTTCCAGTAAGGTTAGAAGGTTGACAATGGCTGCAACATGTTACTGAGCATCTAAAGCACCCAACTGAATCAATTTTGACCTTCTAACACCAAAACTTCATGTCAACAGCTCGACACTTAAGAAATTGCATGTCGCTGTAGAATCTGTTCTTTTCAGGTTAGGAGTTAAAAAACCATTGCAACATGTGCCTGAGCGTATCCGTTATGTAACTATTCAATTTCAGCGCGCTAGCACTTAAACTCTGCAAGTTACAGCCATTTACTCCTAGACGTACGAAATAAGGGTTTTTCATGCTTAAAATGTAGAAAATTCACTGCCGCTGTAAAATCTGTTCCCGTAAAGTTAGAAGTTTGAAAATGGCTGCAACATGTTGGTGAGCATTCAAAACACCCAACAGAATCACTTTTAACCTTCTAACACCAATACTTAATGTCCACCGCTCGACACTTAAGAAATTGCATGTCGCTGCAGAATCTGTTCTTCTAAGGTTAGGAGTTAAAAAACCATTGCAACATGTGCCTGAGCGTATCCGTTAAGTAACTATTCAATTTTAGCGCGCTAGCACCAAAACTCTGCAAGTTACAGCCATTTCCTCCTAGACGTACGAAATAAGGGTTTTTCATGCTTAAAATGTAGAAAATTCACTGCCGCTGTAAAGTCTGTTCCCGTAAAGTTAGAAGGTTGAAAATGGCTGCAACATGTTGGTTAGCATCTGAAGCACCCAACAGAATCAAGTTTGACCTTCTAACACCAAAACTTAATGTCAACCGCTCGACAATTAAGAAATTGCATGTCGCTGCAGAATATGTTCTTCTAAGGTTACGAGTTAAAAAACCATTGCAACATGTGCTTGAGTGTATCCGTTAAGTAACTATACAATTTTAGCGCGCTTGCACCAAAACTCTGCAAGTTACAGCCATTTCCTCCTAGACGTACGAAATAAGGGTTTTTCATGCTTAAAATGTAGAAAATTCACTGCCGCTGTAAAATCTGTTCCCGTAAAGTTAGAAGTTTGAAAATGGCTGCAACATGTTGCTGAGCATCTAAAGCACCCAACAGAATCCAGTTTGACCTTCTGACATCAATACTTAATGTTCACCGCTCGACACTTAAGAAATTGCATGTCGCTGCAGAATCTGTTCTTTTCAGGTTAGGAGTTAAAAAACCATTGCAACATGTGCCTGAGCGTATCCGTTATGTAACTATTCAATTTCAGCGCGCTAGCACCAAAACTCTGCAAGTTACAGCCATTTCCTCCTAGACGTACGAAATAAGGGTTTTTCATGCTTAAAATGTAGAAAATTCACTGCCGCTGTAAAATCTGTTCCAGTAAGGTTAGAAGGTTGACAATGGCTGCAACATGTTACTGAGCATCTAAAGCACCCAACTGAATCAATTTTGACCTTCTAACACCAAAACTTCATGTCAACAGCTCGACACTTAAGAAATTGCATGTCGCTGTAGAATCTGTTCTTCTAAGGTTAGGAGTTAAAAAACCATTGCAACATGTGCCTGAGCGTATCCGTTATGTAACTATTCAATTTCAGCGCGCCAGTACCAAAACTCTGCAAGTTACAGCCATTTCCTCCTAGACGTACGAAATAAGGGTTTTTAATGCTTAAAATGTAGAAAATTCACTGCCGCTGTAAAATCTGTTCCCGTAAAGTTAAAAGTTTGAAAATGGCTGCAACATGTTGCTGAGCATCTAAAGCACCCAACAGAATCCAGTTTGACCTTCTAACACCAATACTTAATGTCCACCGCTCGACACGTAAGAAATTGCATGTCACTGTAGAATCTGTTTTTTTCAGGTTAGGAGTTAAAAAACCATTGCAACATGTGCCTGAGCGTATCCGTTAAGTAACTATTCAATTTCAGCGCGCTCGCATCAAAACTTTGCAAGTTACAGCCATTTCCTCCTAGACGTACGAAATAAGGGTTTTTCATGCTTAAAATGTAGAAAATTCACTGCCGCTGTAAAATCTGTTCCGTAAAGTTAGAAGTTTGAAAATGGCTGCAACATGTTGGTGAGCATCTAAAGCACCCAACAGAATCAATTTTGACCTTCTAACACCAATACTTAATGTCCACCGCTCGACACGTAAGAAATTGCATGTCACTGCAGAATCTGTTCTTCTAAGGTTAGGAGTTAAAAAACCATTGAACATGTGCCTGAGCATATCCGTTAAGTAACTATTCAATTTCAGTGCGTTCGCATCAAAACTTTACAAATCACAGCCATTTCCTCCTAGACGTACGAAATAAGGGTTTTTCATGCTTAAAATGTAGAAAATTCACTGCCGCTGTAAAGTCTGTTCCCGTAAAGTTAGAAGGTTGAAAATGGCTGCAACATGTTGGTGAGCATCTAAAGCACCCAACAGAATCAAGTTTGACCTTCTAACACCAAAACTTAATGTCAACCGCTCGACAATTAAGAAATTGCATGTCGCTGCAGAATATGTTCTTCTAAGGTTACGAGTTAAAAAACCATTGCAACATGTGCTTGAGCGTATCCGTTAAGTAACTATTCAATTTTAGCGCGCTTGCACCAAAACTCTGCAAGTTACAGCCATTTCCTCCTAGACGTACGAAATAAGGGTTTTTCATGCTTAAAATGTAGAAAATTCACTGCCGCTGTAAAGTCTGTTCCCGAAAAGTTAGAAGTTTGAAAATGGCTGCAACATGTTGGTGAGCATCTAAAGCACCCAACTAAATCAATTTTGACCTTCTAACACCAATACTTAATGTCAACCGCTCGACACTTAAGAAATTGCATATCGCTGCAGAATCTGTTCTTCTAAGGTTAGGAGTTAAAAAACCATTGCAACATGTGCCTGAGCGTATCCGTTATGTAACTATTCAATTTCAGTTGGCTCGCATCAAAACTTTGCAAGTTACAGCCATTTCCTCCTAGACGTACGAAATAAGGGTTTTTCATGCTTAAAATGTAGAAAATTCACTGCCGCTGTAAAATCTGTTCCAGTAAGGTTAGAAGGTTGACAATGGCTGCAACATGTTACTGAGCATCTAAAGCACCCAACTGAATCAATTTTGACCTTCTAACACCAAAACTTCATGTCAACAGCTCGACACTTAAGAAATTGCATGTCGCTGTAGAATCTGTTCTTCTAAGGTTAGGAGTTAAAAAACCATTGCAACATGTGCCTGAGCGTATCCGTTATGTAACTATTCAATTTCAGCGCGCCAGTACCAAAACTCTGCAAGTTACAGCCATTTCCTCCTAGACGTACGAAATAAGGGTTTTTAATGCTTAAAATGTAGAAAATTCACTGCCGCTGTAAAATCTGTTCCCGTAAAGTTAAAAGTTTGAAAATGGCTGCAACATGTTGCTGAGCATCTAAAGCACCCAACAGAATCCAGTTTGACCTTCTAACACCAATACTTAATGTCCACCGCTCGACACGTAAGAAATTGCATGTCACTGTAGAATCTGTTTTTTTCAGGTTAGGAGTTAAAAAACCATTGCAACATGTGCCTGAGCGTATCCGTTAAGTAACTATTCAATTTCAGCGCGCTCGCATCAAAACTTTGCAAGTTACAGCCATTTCCTCCTAGACGTACGAAATAAGGGTTTTTCATGCTTAAAATGTAGAAAATTCACTGCCGCTGTAAAATCTGTTCCGTAAAGTTAGAAGTTTGAAAATGGCTGCAACATGTTGGTGAGCATCTAAAGCACCCAACAGAATCAATTTTGACCTTCTAACACCAATACTTAATGTCCACCGCTCGACACGTAAGAAATTGCATGTCACTGCAGAATCTGTTCTTCTAAGGTTAGGAGTTAAAAAACCATTGAACATGTGCCTGAGCATATCCGTTAAGTAACTATTCAATTTCAGTGCGTTCGCATCAAAACTTTACAAATCACAGCCATTTCCTCCTAGACGTACGAAATAAGGGTTTTTCATGCTTAAAATGTAGAAAATTCACTGCCGCTGTAAAGTCTGTTCCCGTAAAGTTAGAAGGTTGAAAATGGCTGCAACATGTTGGTAAGCATCTAAAGCACCCAACAGAATCAAGTTTGACCTTCTAACACCAAAACTTAATGTCAACCGCTCGACAATTAAGAAATTGCATGTCGCTGCAGAATATGTTCTTCTAAGGTTACGAGTTAAAAAACCATTGCAACATGTGCTTGAGCGTATCCGTTAAGTAACTATTCAATTTTAGCGCGCTTGCACCAAAACTCTGCAAGTTACAGCCATTTCCTCCTAGACGTAAGAAATAAGGGTTTTTCATGCTTAAAATGTAGAAAATTCACTGCCGCTGTAAAGTCTGTTCCCGAAAAGTTAGAAGTTTGAAAATGGCTGCAACATGTTGGTGAGCATCTAAAGCACCCAACTAAATCAATTTTGACCTTCTAACACCAATACTTAATGTCAACCGCTCGACACTTAAGAAATTGCATATCGCTGCAGAATCTGTTCTTCTAAGGTTAGGAGTTAAAAAACCATTGCAACATGTGCCTGAGCGTATCCGTTATGTAACTATTCAATTTCAGTTGGCTCGCATCAAAACTTTGCAAGTTACAGCCATTTCCTCCTAGACGTACGAAATAAGGGTTTTTCATGCTTAAAATGTAGAAAATTCACTGCCGCTGTAAAATCTGTTCCCGTAAAGTTAGAAGTTTGAAAATGGCTGCAACATGTTGCTGAGCATCTAAAGCACCCAACAGAATCCAGTTTGACCTTCTGACATCAATACTTAATGTTCACCGCTCGACACTTAAGAAATTGCATGTCGCTGCAGAATCTGTTCTTTTCAGGTTAGGAGTTAAAAAACCATTGCAACATGTGCCTGAGCGTATCCGTTATGTAACTATTCAATTTCAGCGCGCTAGCACCAAAACTCTGCAAGTTACAGCCATTTCCTCCTAGACGTACGAAATAAGGGTTTTTCATGCTTAAAATGTAGAAAATTCACTGCCGCTGTAAAATCTGTTCCCGTAAAGTTAAAAGTTTGAAAATGGCTGCAACATGTTGCTGAGCATCTAAAGCACCCAACAGAATCAAGTTTGACCTTCTAACACCAATACTTAATGTCCACCGCTCGACACTTAAGAAATTGCATGTCGCTGCAGAATCTGTTCTTCTAAGGTTAGGAGTTAAAAAACCATTGCAACATGTGCTTGAGCGTATCCGTTAAGTAACTATTCAATTTTAGCGCGCTTGCACCAAAACTCTGCAAGTTACAGCCATTTCCTCCTAGACGTACGAAATAAGGGTTTTTCATGCTTAAAATGTAGAAAATTCACTGCCGCTGTAAAGTCTGTTCCCGAAAAGTTAGAAGTTTGAAAATGGCTGCAACATGTTGGTGAGCATCTAAAGCACCCAACTAAATCAATTTTGACCTTCTAACACCAATACTTAATGTCAACCGCTCGACACTTAAGAAATTGCATGTCGCTGCAGAATCTGTTCTTCTAAGGTTAGGAGTTAAAAAACCATTGCAACATGTGCCTGAGCGTATCCGTTATGTAACTATTCAATTTCAGCGCGCTAGCACCAAAACTCTGCAAGTTACAGCCATTTCCTCCTAGACGTACGAAATAAGGGTTTTTCATGCTTAAAATGTAGAAAATTCACTGCCGCTGTAAAATCTGTTCCAGTAAGGTTAGAAGGTTGACAATGGCTGCAACATGTTACTGAGCATCTAAAGCACCCAACTGAATCAATTTTGACCTTCTAACACCAAAACTTCATGTCAACAGCTCGACACTTAAGAAATTGCATGTCGCTGTAGAATCTGTTCTTCTAAGGTTAGGAGTTAAAAAACCATTGCAACATGTGCCTGAGCGTATCCGTTATGTAACTATTCAATTTCAGCGCGCCAGTACCAAAACTCTGCAAGTTACAGCCATTTCCTCCTAGACGTACGAAATAAGGGTTTTTAATGCTTAAAATGTAGAAAATTCACTGCCGCTGTAAAATCTGTTCCCGTAAAGTTAAAAGTTTGAAAATGGCTGCAACATGTTGGTGAGCATCTAAAGCACCCAACAGAATCAATTTTGACCTTCTAACACCAATACTTAATGTCCACCGCTCGACACGTAAGAAATTGCATGTCACTGCAGAATCTGTTCTTCTAAGGTTAGGAGTTAAAAAACCATTGAACATGTGCCTGAGCATATCCGTTAAGTAACTATTCAATTTCAGTGCGTTCGCATCAAAACTTTACAAATCACAGCCATTTCCTCCTAGACGTACGAAATAAGGGTTTTTCATGCTTAAAATGTAGAAAATTCACTGCCGCTGTAAAGTCTGTTCCCGTAAAGTTAGAAGGTTGAAAATGGCTGCAACATGTTGCTAAGCATCTAAAGCACCCAACAGAATCAAGTTTGACCTTCTAACACCAAAACTTAATGTCAACCGCTCGACAATTAAGAAATTGCATGTCGCTGCAGAATATGTTCTTCTAAGGTTACGAGTTAAAAAACCATTGCAACATGTGCTTGAGCGTATCCGTTAAGTAACTATTCAATTTTAGCGCGCTTGCACCAAAACTCTGCAAGTTACAGCCATTTCCTCCTAGACGTACGAAATAAGGGTTTTTCATGCTTAAAATGTAGAAAATTCACTGCCGCTGTAAAGTCTGTTCCCGAAAAGTTAGAAGTTTGAAAATGGCTGCAACATGTTGGTGAGCATCTAAAGCACCCAACTAAATCAATTTTGACCTTCTAACACCAATACTTAATGTCAACCGCTCGACACTTAAGAAATTGCATATCGCTGCAGAATCTGTTCTTCTAAGGTTAGGAGTTAAAAAACCATTGCAACATGTGCCTGAGCGTATCCGTTATGTAACTATTCAATTTCAGTTGGCTCGCATCAAAACTTTGCAAGTTACAGCCATTTCCTCCTAGACGTACGAAATAAGGGTTTTTCATGCTTAAAATGTAGAAAATTCACTGCCGCTGTAAAATCTGTTCCCGTAAAGTTAGAAGTTTGAAAATGGCTGCAACATGTTGCTGAGCATCTAAAGCACCCAACAGAATCCAGTTTGACCTTCTGACATCAATACTTAATGTTCACCGCTCGACACTTAAGAAATTGCATGTCGCTGCAGAATCTGTTCTTTTCAGGTTAGGAGTTAAAAAACCATTGCAACATGTGCCTGAGCGTATCCGTTATGTAACTATTCAATTTCAGCGCGCTAGCACCAAAACTCTGCAAGTTACAGCCATTTCCTCCTAGACGTACGAAATAAGGGTTTTTCATGCTTAAAATGTAGAAAATTCACTGCCGCTGTAAAATCTGTTCCCGTAAAGTTAAAAGTTTGAAAATGGCTGCAACATGTTGCTGAGCATCTAAAGCACCCAACAGAATCAAGTTTGACCTTCTAACACCAATACTTAATGTCCACCGCTCGACACTTAAGAAATTGCATGTCGCTGCAGAATCTGTTCTTCTAAGGTTAGGAGTTAAAAAACCATTGCAACATGTGCTTGAGCGTATCCGTTAAGTAACTATTCAATTTTAGCGCGCTTGCACCAAAACTCTGCAAGTTACAGCCATTTCCTCCTAGACGTACGAAATAAGGGTTTTTCATGCTTAAAATGTAGAAAATTCACTGCCGCTGTAAAGTCTGTTCCCGAAAAGTTAGAAGTTTGAAAATGGCTGCAACATGTTGGTGAGCATCTAAAGCACCCAACTAAATCAATTTTGACCTTCTAACACCAATACTTAATGTCAACCGCTCGACACTTAAGAAATTGCATGTCGCTGCAGAATCTGTTCTTCTAAGGTTAGGAGTTAAAAAACCATTGCAACATGTGCCTGAGCGTATCCGTTATGTAACTATTCAATTTCAGTTGGCTCGCATCAAAACTTTGCAAGTTACAGCCATTTCCTCCTAGACGTACGAAATAAGGGTTTTTCATGCTTAAAATGTAGAAAATTCACTGCCGCTGTAAAATCTGTTCCCGTAAAGTTAGAAGTTTGAAAATGGCTGCAACATGTTGCTGAGCATCTAAAGCACCCAACAGAATCCAGTTTGACCTTCTGACATCAATACTTAATGTTCACCGCTCGACACTTAAGAAATTGCATGTCGCTGCAGAATCTGTTCTTTTCAGGTTAGGAGTTAAAAAACCATTGCAACATGTGCCTGAGCGTATCCGTTATGTAACTATTCAATTTCAGCGCGCTAGCACCAAAACTCTGCAAGTTACAGCCATTTCCTCCTAGACGTACGAAATAAGGGTTTTTCATGCTTAAAATGTAGAAAATTCACTGCCGCTGTAAAATCTGTTCCAGTAAGGTTAGAAGGTTGACAATGGCTGCAACATGTTACTGAGCATCTAAAGCACCCAACTGAATCAATTTTGACCTTCTAACACCAAAACTTCATGTCAACAGCTCGACACTTAAGAAATTGCATGTCGCTGTAGAATCTGTTCTTCTAAGGTTAGGAGTTAAAAAACCATTGCAACATGTGCCTGAGCGTATCCGTTATGTAACTATTCAATTTCAGCGCGCCAGTACCAAAACTCTGCAAGTTACAGCCATTTCCTCCTAGACGTACGAAATAAGGGTTTTTCATGCTTAAAATGTAGAAAATTCACTGTCGCTGTAAAATCTGTTCCCGTAAAGTTAGAAGTTTGAAAATGGCTGCAACATGTTGCTGAGCATCTAAAGCACCCAACAGAATCCAGTTTGACCTTCTGACATCAATACTTAATGTTCACCGCTCGACACTTAAGAAATTGCATGTCGCTGCAGAATCTGTTCTTTTCAGGTTAGGAGTTAAAAAATCATTGCAACATGTGCCTGAGCGTATCCGTTAAGTAACTATTCAATTTTAGCGCGCTAGCACCAAAACTCTGCAAGTTACAGCCATTTCCTCCTAGACGTACGAAATAAGGGTTTTTCATGCTTAAAATGTAGAAAATTCACTGCCGCTGTAAAATCTGTTCCCGTAAAGTTAGAAGTTTGAAAATGGCTGCAACATGTTGGTGAGCATCTAAAGCACCCAACAGAATCAAGTTTGACCTTCTAACACCAATACTTAATGTCAACCGCTCGACACTTAAGAAATTGCATGTCGCTGCAGAATCTGTTCTTCTAAGGTTAGGAGTTAAAAAACCATTGCAACATGTGCCTGAGCGTATCCGTTAAGTAACTATTCAATTTCAGTTGGCTCGCATCAAAACTTTGCAAGTTACAGCCATTTCCTCCTAGACGTACGAAATAAGGGTTTTTCATGCTTAAAATGTAGAAAATTCACTGCCGCTGTAAAATCTGTTCCCGTAAAGTTAGAAGTTTGAAAATGGCTGCAACATGTTGCTGAGCATCTAAAGCACCCAACAGAATCCAGTTTGACCTTCTGACATCAATACTTAATGTTCATCGCTCGACACTTAAGAAATTGCATGTCGCTGCAGAATCTGTTCTTTTCAGGTTAGGAGTTAAAAAATCATTGCAACATGTGCCTGAGCGTATCCGTTAAGTAACTATTCAATTTTAGCGCGCTAGCACCAAAACTCTGCAAGTTACAGCCATTTCCTCCTAGACGTACGAAATAAGGGTTTTTCATGCTTAAAATGTAGAAAATTCACTGCCGCTGTAAAATCTGTTCCCGTAAAGTTAGAAGTTTGAAAATGGCTGCAACATGTTGGTGAGCATCTAAAGCACCCAACAGAATCAAGTTTGACCTTCTAACACCAATACTTAATGTCCACCGCTCGACACGTAAGAAATTGCATGTCACTGCAGAATCTGTTCTTTTAAGGTTAGGAGTTAAAAAACCATTGCAATATGTGACTGAGCGTATCCGTTATGTAACTATCCAATTTCAGCGCGAGAGCACCAAAACTCTGCAAGTTACAGCCATTTCCTCCTAGACGTACGAAATAAGGGTTTTTCATGCTTAAAATGTAGAAAATTCACTGCCGCTGTAAAGTCTGTTCCCGTAAAGTTAGAAGGTTGAAAATGGCTGCAACATGTTGGTAAGCATCTAAAGCACCCAACAGAATCAAGTTTGACCTTCTAACACCAAAACTTAATGTCAACCGCTCGACAATTAAGAAATTGCATGTCGCTGCAGAATATGTTCTTCTAAGGTTACGAGTTAAAAAACCATTGCAACATGTGCTTGAGCGTATCCGTTAAGTAACTATTCAATTTTAGCGCGCTTGCACCAAAACTCTGCAAGTTACAGCCATTTCCTCCTAGACGTACGAAATAAGGGTTTTTCATGCTTAAAATGTAGAAAATTCACTGCCGCTGTAAAGTCTGGTCCCGAAAAGTTAGAAGTTTGAAAATGGCTGCAACATGTTGGTGAGCATCTAAAGCACCCAACTAAATCAATTTTGACCTTCTGACATCAATACTTAATGTTCACCGCTCGACACTTAAGAAATTGCATGTCGCTGCAGAATCTGTTCTTTTCAGGTTAGGAGTTAAAAAACCATTGCAACATGTGCCTGAGCGTATCCGTTATGTAACTATTCAATTTCAGCGCGCTAGCACCAAAACTCTGCAAGTTACAGCCATTTCCTCCTAGACGTACGAAATAAGGGTTTTTCATGCTTAAAATGTAGAAAATTCACTGCCGCTGTAAAATCTGTTCCAGTAAGGTTAGAAGGTTGACAATGGCTGCAACATGTTACTGAGCATCTAAAGCACCCAACTGAATCAATTTTGACCTTCTAACACCAAAACTTCATGTCAACAGCTCGACACTTAAGAAATTGCATGTCGCTGTAGAATCTGTTCTTCTAAGGTTAGGAGTTAAAAAACCATTGCAACATGTGCCTGAGCGTATCCGTTATGTAACTATTCAATTTCAGCGCGCCAGTACCAAAACTCTGCAAGTTACAGCCATTTCCTCCTAGACGTACGAAATAAGGGTTTTTCATGCTTAAAATGTAGAAAATTCACTGCCGCTGTAAAATCTGTTCCCGTAAAGTTAAAAGTTTGAAAATGGCTGCAACATGTTGCTGAGCATCTAAAGCACCCAACATAATCAAGTTTGACCTTCTAACACCAATACTTAATGTCCACCGCTCGACACTTAAGAAATTGCATGTCGCTGCAGAATCTGTTCTTCTAAGGTTAGGAGTTAAAAAAACATTGCAACATGTGCCTGAGCGTATCCGTTAAGTAACTATTCAATTTTAGCGCGCTAGCACCAAAACTCTGCAAGTTACAGCCATTTCCTCCTAGACGTACGATATAAGGGTTTTTCATGCTTAAAATGTAGAAAATTCACAGCCGCTGTAAAATCTGTTCCCGTAAAGTTAGAAGTTTGAAAATGGCTGCAACATGTTGCTGAGCATCTAAAGCACCCAACAGAATCAATTTTGACCTTTTAACACCAATACTTAATGTCCACCGCTCGACACTTAAGAAATTGCATGTCGCTGCAGAACCTGTTCATCTAAGGTTAGGAGTTAAAAATCCATTGCAACATGTGCCTGAGCGTATCCGTTAAGTAACAATTCAATTTTAGCGCGCTAGCACCAAAACTCTGCAAGTTACAGCCATTTCCTCCTTGATGTACGGAATAAGGGTTTTTCATGCTTAAAATGTAGAAAATTCACTGCCGCTTTAAAGTCTGTTCCCGAAAAGTTAGAAGTTTGAAAATGGCTGCAACATGTTGGTGAGCATCTAAAGCACCCAACTGAATCACTTTTGACCTTCTAACACCAATACTTAATGTCCACCGCTCGACACTTAAGAAATTGCATGTCGCTGCAGAATCTGTTCTTTTCAGGTTAGCAGTTAAAAAACCATTGCAACATGTGCCTGAGCGTATCCGTTAAGTAACTATTCAATTTCAGTTGGCTCGCATCAAAACTTTGCAAGTTACAGCCATTTCCTCCTAGACGTACGAAATAAGGGTTTTTCATGCTTAAAATGTAGAAAATTCACTGCCGCTGTAAAATCTGTTCCCGTAAAGTTAGAAGTTTGAAAATGGCTGCAACATGTTGGTGAGCATCTAAAGCACCAAACAGAATCAAGTTTGACCTTTTAACACCAATACTTAATGTCAACCGCTCGACACTTAAGAAATTGCATGTCGCTGCAGAATCTGTTATTTTCAGGTTAGGAGTTAAAAAACCATTGCAACATGTGCCTGAGCGTATCCGTTAAGTAACTATTCAATTTTAGCGCGCTAGCACCAAAACTCTGCAAGTTACAGCCATTTCCTCCTAGACGTACGAAATAAGGGTTTTTCATGCTTAAAATGTAGAAAATTCACTGCCGCTGTAAAGTCTGTTCCCGTAAAGTTAGAAGTTTGAAAATGGCTGCAACATGTTGCTGAGCATCTAAAGCACCCAACAGAATCCAGTTTGACCTTCTGACATCAATACTTAATGTTCACCGCTCGACACTTAAGAAATTGCATGTCGCTGCAGAATCTGTTCTTTTCAGGTTAGGAGTTAAAAAACCATTGCAACATGTGCCTGAGCGTATCCGTTATGTAACTATTCAATTTCAGTTGGCTCGCATCAAAACTTTGCAAGTTACAGCCATTTCCTCCTAGACGTACGAAATAAGGGTTTTTCATGCTTAAAATGTAGAAAATTCACTGTCGCTGTAAAATCTGTTCCCGTAAAGTTAGAAGTTTGAAAATGGCTGCAACATGTTGCTGAGCATCTAAAGCACCCAACTAAATCAATTTTGACCTTCTAACACCAATACTTAATGTCAACCGCTCGACACTTAAGAAATTGCATATCGCTGCAGAATCTGTTCTTTTCAGGTTAGGAGTTAAAAAACCATTGCAACATGTGCCTGAGCGTATCCGTTAAGTAACTATTCAATTTTAGCGCGCTAGCACCAAAACTCTGCAAGTTACAGCCATTTCCTCCTAGACGTACGAAATAAGGGTTTTTCATGCTTAAAATGTAGAAAATTCACTGCCGCTGTAAAATCTGTTCCCGTAAAGTTAGAAGTTTGAAAATGGCTGCAACATGTTGGTGAGCATCTAAAGCACCCAACAGAATCAAGTTTGACCTTCTAACACCAATACTTAATGTCAACCGCTCGACACTTAAGAAATTGCATGTCGCTGCAGAATCTGTTCTTCTAAGGTTAGGAGTTAAAAAACCATTGCAACATGTGCCTGAGCGTATCCGTTAAGTAACTATTCAATTTCAGTTGGCTCGCATCAAAACTTTGCAAGTTACAGCCATTTCCTCCTAGACGTACGAAATAAGGGTTTTTCATGCTTAAAATGTAGAAAATTCACTGCCGCTGTAAAATCTGTTCCCGTAAAGTTAGAAGTTTGAAAATGGCTGCAACATGTTGCTGAGCATCTAAAGCACCCAACAGAATCCAGTTTGACCTTCTGACATCAATACTTAATGTTCATCGCTCGACACTTAAGAAATTGCATGTCGCTGCAGAATCTGTTCTTTTCAGGTTAGGAGTTAAAAAATCATTGCAACATGTGCCTGAGCGTATCCGTTAAGTAACTATTCAATTTTAGCGCGCTAGCACCAAAACTCTGCAAGTTACAGCCATTTCCTCCTAGACGTACGAAATAAGGGTTTTTCATGCTTAAAATGTAGAAAATTCACTGCCGCTGTAAAATCTGTTCCCGTAAAGTTAGAAGTTTGAAAATGGCTGCAACATGTTGGTGAGCATCTAAAGCACCCAACAGAATCAAGTTTGACCTTCTAACACCAATACTTAATGTCCACCGCTCGACACGTAAGAAATTGCATGTCACTGCAGAATCTGTTCTTTTAAGGTTAGGAGTTAAAAAACCATTGCAATATGTGACTGAGCGTATCCGTTATGTAACTATCCAATTTCAGCGCGAGAGCACCAAAACTCTGCAAGTTACAGCCATTTCCTCCTAGACGTACGAAATAAGGGTTTTTCATGCTTAAAATGTAGAAAATTCACTGCCGCTGTAAAATCTGTTCCCGTAAAGTTAAAAGTTTGAAAATGGCTGCAACATGTTGCTGAGCATCTAAAGCACCCAACAGAATCCAGTTTAACCTTCTAACACCAATACTTAATGTCCACCGCTCGACACTTAAGAAATTGCATGTCGCTGCAGAATCTGTTCTTCTAAGGTTAGGAGTTAAAAAACCATTGCAACATGTGCCTGAGCGTATCCGTTAAGTAACTATTCAATTTTAGCGCGCTAGCACCAAAACTCTGCAAGTTACAGCCATTTCCTCCTAGACGTACGAAATAAGGGTTTTTCATGCTTAAAATGTAGAAAATTCACTGCCGCTGTAAAATCTGTTCCCGTAAAGTTAGAAGTTTGAAAATGGCTGCAACATGTTGCTGAGCATCTAAAGCACCCAACAGAATCCAGTTTGACCTTCTGACATCAATACTTAATGTTCATCGCTCGACACTTAAGAAATTGCATGTCGCTGCAGAATCTGTTCTTTTCAGGTTAGGAGTTAAAAAATCATTGCAACATGTGCCTGAGCGTATCCGTTAAGTAACTATTCAATTTTAGCGCGCTAGCACCAAAACTCTGCAAGTTACAGCCATTTCCTCCTAGACGTACGAAATAAGGGTTTTTCATGCTTAAAATGTAGAAAATTCACTGCCGCTGTAAAGTCTGTTCCCGTAAAGTTAGAAGGTTGAAAATGGCTGCAACATGTTGGTAAGCATCTAAAGCACCCAACAGAATCAAGTTTGACCTTCTAACACCAAAACTTAATGTCAACCGCTCGACAATTAAGAAATTGCATGTCGCTGCAGAATATGTTCTTCTAAGGTTACGAGTTAAAAAACCATTGCAACATGTGCTTGAGCGTATCCGTTAAGTAACTATTCAATTTTAGCGCGCTTGCACCAAAACTCTGCAAGTTACAGCCATTTCCTCCTAGACGTACGAAATAAGGGTTTTTCATGCTTAAAATGTAGAAAATTCACTGCCGCTGTAAAGTCTGGTCCCGAAAAGTTAGAAGTTTGAAAATGGCTGCAACATGTTGGTGAGCATCTAAAGCACCCAACTAAATCAATTTTGACCTTCTAACACCAATACTTAATGTCAACCGCTCGACACTTAAGAAATTGCATATCGCTGCAGAATCTGTTCTTCTAAGGTTAGGAGTTAAAAAACCATTGCAACATGTGCCTGAGCGTATCCGTTAAGTAACTATTCAATTTTAGCGCGCTAGCACCAAAACTCTGCAAGTTACAGCCATTTCCTCCTAGACGTACGAAATAAGGGTTTTTCATGCTTAAAATGTAGAAAATTCACTGCCGCTGTAAAGTCTGTTCCCGTAAAGTTAGAAGTTTGAAAATGGCTGCAACATGTTGCTGAGCATCTAAAGCACCCAACAGAATCAAGTTTGACCTTCTAACACCAATACTTAATGTCCACCGCTCGACACTTAAGAAATTGCATGTCGCTGCAGAATCTGTTCTTCTAAGGTTAGGAGTTAAAAAACCATTGCAACATGTGCCTGAGCGTATCCGTTATGTAACTATTCAATTTCAGTTGGCTCGCATCAAAACTTTGCAAGTTACAGCCATTTCCTCCTAGACGTACGAAATAAGGGTTTTTCATGCTTAAAATGTAGAAAATTCACTGCCGCTGTAAAATCTGTTCCCGTAAAGTTAGAAGTTTGAAAATGGCTGCAACATGTTGCTGAGCATCTAAAGCACCCAACAGAATCCAGTTTGACCTTCTGACATCAATACACCAATACTTAATGTCCACCGCTCGACACTTAAGAAATTGCATGTCGCTGCAGAATCTGTTCTTTTCAGGTTAGGAGTTAAAAAACCATTGCAACATGTGCCTGAGCGTATCCGTTAAGTAACTATTCAATTTCAGTTGGCTCGCATCAAAACTTTGCAAGTTACAGCCATTTCCTCCTAGACGTACGAAATAAGGGTTTTTCATGCTTAAAATGTAGAAAATTCACTGCCGCTGTAAAATCTGTTCCCGTAAAGTTAGAAGTTTGAAAATGGCTGCAACATGTTGGTGAGCATCTAAAGCACCAAACAGAATCAAGTTTGACCTTTTAACACCAATACTTAATGTCAACCGCTCGACACTTAAGAAATTGCATGTCGCTGCAGAATCTGTTATTTTCAGGTTAGGAGTTAAAAAACCATTGCAACATGTGCCTGAGCGTATCCGTTAAGTAACTATTCAATTTTAGCGCGCTAGCACCAAAACTCTGCAAGTTACAGCCATTTCCTACTAGACGTACGAAATAAGGGTTTTTCATGCTTAAAATGTAGAAAATTCACTGCCGCTGTAAAGTCTGTTCCCGTAAAGTTAGAAGTTTGAAAATGGCTGCAACATGTTGCTGAGCATCTAAAGCACCCAACAGATTCCAGTTTGACCTTCTGACATCAATACTTAATGTTCACCGCTCGACACTTAAGAAATTGCATGTCGCTGCAGAATCTGTTCTTTTCAGGTTAGGAGTTAAAAAACCATTGCAACATGTGCCTGAGCGTATCCGTTAAGTAACTATTCAATTTCAGTTGGCTCGCATCAAAACTTTGCAAGTTACAGCCATTTCCTCCTAGACGTACGAAATAAGGGTTTTTCATGCTTAAAATGTAGAAAATTCACCGCCGCTGTAAATTCTGTTCCCGTAAAGTTAGAAGTTTGAAAATGGCTGCAACATGTTGGTGAGCATCTAAAGCACCAAACAGAATCAAGTTTAACCTTCTAACACCAATACTTAATGTCAACCGCTCGACACTTAAGAAATTGCATGTCGCTGCAGAATCTGTTCTTCTAAGGTTAGGAGTTAAAAAACCATTGCAACATGTGCCTGAGCGTATCCGTTATGTAACTATTCAATTTCAGTTTGCTCGCATCAAAACTTTGCAAGTTACAGCCATTTCCTCCTAGACGTACGAAATAAGGGTTTTTCATGCTTAAAATGTAGAAAATTCACTGTCGCTGTAAAATCTGTTCCCGTAAAGTTAGAAGTTTGAAAATGGCTGCAACATGTTGCTGAGCATCTAAAGCATCCAACAGAATCCAGTTTGACCTTCTGACATCAATACTTAATGTTCACCGCTCGACACTTAAGAAATTGCATGTCGCTGCAGAATCTGTTCTTTTCAGGTTAGGAGTTAAAAAATCATTGCAACATGTGCCTGAGCGTATCCGTTAAGTAACTATTCAATTTTAGCGCGCTAGCACCAAAACTCTGCAAGTTACAGCCATTTCCTCCTAGACGTACGAAATAAGGGTTTTTCATGCTTAAAATGTAGAAAATTCACTGCCGCTGTAAAATCTGTTCCCGTAAAGTTAGAAGTTTGAAAATGGCTGCAACATGTTGGTGAGCATCTAAAGCACCCAACAGAATCAAGTTTGACCTTCTAACACCAATACTTAATGTCAACCGCTCGACACTTAAGAAATTGCATGTCGCTGCAGAATCTGTTCTTCTAAGGTTAGGAGTTAAAAAACCATTGCAACATGTGCCTGAGCGTATCCGTTAAGTAACTATTCAATTTCAGTTGGCTCGCATCAAAACTTTGCAAGTTACAGCCATTTCCTCCTAGACGTACGAAATAAGGGTTTTTCATGCTTAAAATGTAGAAAATTCACTGCCGCTGTAAAATCTGTTCCCGTAAAGTTAGAAGTTTGAAAATGGCTGCAACATGTTGCTGAGCATCTAAAGCACCCAACAGAATCCAGTTTGACCTTCTGACATCAATACTTAATGTTCATCGCTCGACACTTAAGAAATTGCATGTCGCTGCAGAATCTGTTCTTTTCAGGTTAGGAGTTAAAAAATCATTGCAACATGTGCCTGAGCGTATCCGTTAAGTAACTATTCAATTTTAGCGCGCTAGCACCAAAACTCTGCAAGTTACAGCCATTTCCTCCTAGACGTACGAAATAAGGGTTTTTCATGCTTAAAATGTAGAAAATTCACTGCCGCTGTAAAATCTGTTCCCGTAAAGTTAGAAGTTTGAAAATGGCTGCAACATGTTGGTGAGCATCTAAAGCACCCAACAGAATCAAGTTTGACCTTCTAACACCAATACTTAATGTCCACCGCTCGACACGTAAGAAATTGCATGTCACTGCAGAATCTGTTCTTTTAAGGTTAGGAGTTAAAAAACCATTGCAATATGTGACTGAGCGTATCCGTTATGTAACTATCCAATTTCAGCGCGAGAGCACCAAAACTCTGCAAGTTACAGCCATTTCCTCCTAGACGTACGAAATAAGGGTTTTTCATGCTTAAAATGTAGAAAATTCACTGCCGCTGTAAAATCTGTTCCCGTAAAGTTAAAAGTTTGAAAATGGCTGCAACATGTTGCTGAGCATCTAAAGCACCCAACAGAATCCAGTTTAACCTTCTAACACCAATACTTAATGTCCACCGCTCGACACTTAAGAAATTGCATGTCGCTGCAGAATCTGTTCTTCTAAGGTTAGGAGTTAAAAAACCATTGCAACATGTGCCTGAGCGTATCCGTTAAGTAACTATTCAATTTTAGCGCGCTAGCACCAAAACTCTGCAAGTTACAGCCATTTCCTCCTAGACGTACGAAATAAGGGTTTTTCATGCTTAAAATGTAGAAAATTCACTGCCGCTGTAAAGTCTGTTCCCGTAAAGTTAGAAGTTTGAAAATGGCTGCAACATGTTGGTAAGCATCTAAAGCACCCAACAGAATCCAGTTTGACCTTCTGACATCAATACTTAATGTTCACCGCTCGACACTTAAGAAATTGCATGTCGCTGCAGAATCTGTTCTTTTCAGGTTAGGAGTTAAAAAACCATTGCAACATGTGCCTGAGCGTATCCGTTAAGTAACTATTCAATTTCAGTTGGCTCGCATCAAAACTTTGCAAGTTACAGCCATTTCCTCCTAGACGTACGAAATAAGGGTTTTTCATGCTTAAAATGTAGAAAATTCACTGCCGCTGTAAAATCTGTTCCCGTAAAGTTAGAAGTTTGAAAATGGCTGCAACATGTTGCTGAGCATCTAAAGCACCCAACAGAATCCAGTTTGACCTTCTGACATCAATACTTAATGTTCATCGCTCGACACTTAAGAAATTGCATGTCGCTGCAGAATCTGTTCTTTTCAGGTTAGGAGTTAAAAAATCATTGCAACATGTGCCTGAGCGTATCCGTTAAGTAACTATTCAATTTTAGCGCGCTAGCACCAAAACTCTGCAAGTTACAGCCATTTCCTCCTAGACGTACGAAATAAGGGTTTTTCATGCTTAAAATGTAGAAAATTCACTGCCGCTGTAAAATCTGTTCCCGTAAAGTTAGAAGTTTGAAAATGGCTGCAACATGTTGCTGAGCATCTAAAGCACCCAACAGAATCAAGTTTGACCTTCTAACACCAATACTTAATGTCCACCGCTCGACACGTAAGAAATTGCATGTCACTGCAGAATCTGTTCTTTTAAGGTTAGGAGTTAAAAAACCATTGCAATATGTGACTGAGCGTATCCGTTATGTAACTATCCAATTTCAGCGCGATAGCACCAAAACTCTGCAAGTTACAGCCATTTCCTCCTAGACGTACGAAATAAGGGTTTTTCATGCTTAAAATGTAGAAAATTCACTGCCGCTGTAAAATCTGTTCCAGTAAGGTTAGAAGGTTAACAATGGCTGCAACATGTTCCTGAGCATCTAAAGCACCCAACTGAATCAATTTTGACCTTCTAACACCAAAACTTCATGTCAACAGCTCGACACTTAAGAAATTGCATGTCGCTGTAGAATCTGTTCTTCTAAGGTTAGGAGTTAAAAAACCATTGCAACATGTGCCTGAGCGTATCCGTTATGTAACTATTCAATTTCAGCGCGCCAGTACCAAAACTCTGCAAGTTACAGCCATTTCCTCCTAGACGTACGAAATAAGGGTTTTTCATGCTTAAAATGTAGAAAATTCACTGCCGCTGTAAAATCTGTTCCCGTAAAGTTAAAAGTTTGAAAATGGCTGCAACATGTTGCTGAGCATCTAAAGCACCCAACAGAATCCAGTTTGACCTTCTAACACCAATACTTAATGTCAACCGCTCGACACTTAAGAAATTGCATGTCGCTGCAGAATCTGTTCTTCTAAGGTTAGGAGTTAAAAAACCATTGCAACATGTGCCTGAGCGTATCCGTTAAGTAACTATTCAATTTCAGTTGGCTCGCATCAAAACTTTGCAAGTTACAGCCATTTCCTCCTAGACGTACGAAATAAGGGTTTTTCATGCTTAAAATGTAGAAAATTCACTGCCGCTGTAAAATCTGTTCCCGTAAAGTTAGAAGTTTGAAAATGGCTGCAACATGTTGCTGAGCATCTAAAGCACCCAACAGAATCCAGTTTGACCTTCTGACATCAATACTTAATGTTCATCGCTCGACACTTAAGAAATTGCATGTCGCTGCAGAATCTGTTCTTTTCAGGTTAGGAGTTAAAAAATCATTGCAACATGTGCCTGAGCGTATCCGTTAAGTAACTATTCAATTTTAGCGCGCTAGCACCAAAACTCTGCAAGTTACAGCCATTTCCTCCTAGACGTACAAAATAAGGGTTTTTCATGCTTAAAATGTAGAAAATTCACTGCCGCTGTAAAATCTGTTCCCGTAAAGTTAGAAGTTTGAAAATGGCTGCAACATGTTGGTGAGCATCTAAAGCACCCAACAGAATCAAGTTTGACCTTCTAACACCAATACTTAATGTCCACCGCTCGACACGTAAGAAATTGCATGTCACTGCAGAATCTGTTCTTTTAAGGTTAGGAGTTAAAAAACCATTGCAATATGTGACTGAGCGTATCCGTTATGTAACTATCCAATTTCAGCGCGAGAGCACCAAAACTCTGCAAGTTACAGCCATTTCCTCCTAGACGTACGAAATAAGGGTTTTTCATGCTTAAAATGTAGAAAATTCACTGCCGCTGTAAAATCTGTTCCCGTAAAGTTAAAAGTTTGAAAATGGCTGCAACATGTTGCTGAGCATCTAAAGCACCCAACAGAATCCAGTTTAACCTTCTAACACCAATACTTAATGTCCACCGCTCGACACTTAAGAAATTGCATGTCGCTGCAGAATCTGTTCTTCTAAGGTTAGGAGTTAAAAAACCATTGCAACATGTGCCTGAGCGTATCCGTTAAGTAACTATTCAATTTTAGCGCGCTAGCACCAAAACTCTGCAAGTTACAGCCATTTCCTCCTAGACGTACGAAATAAGGGTTTTTCATGCTTAAAATGTAGAAAATTCACTGCCGCTGTAAAGTCTGTTCCCGTAAAGTTAGAAGTTTGAAAATGGCTGCAACATGTTGCTGAGCATCTAAAGCACCCAACAGAATCCAGTTTGACCTTCTGACATCAATACTTAATGTTCATCGCTCGACACTTAAGAAATTGCATGTCGCTGCAGAATCTGTTCTTTTCAGGTTAGGAGTTAAAAAATCATTGCAACATGTGCCTGAGCGTATCCGTTAAGTAACTATTCAATTTTAGCGCGCTAGCACCAAAACTCTGCAAGTTACAGCCATTTCCTCCTAGACGTACAAAATAAGGGTTTTTCATGCTTAAAATGTAGAAAATTCACTGCCGCTGTAAAATCTGTTCCCGTAAAGTTAGAAGTTTGAAAATGGCTGCAACATGTTGGTGAGCATCTAAAGCACCCAACAGAATCAAGTTTGACCTTCTAACACCAATACTTAATGTCCACCGCTCGACACGTAAGAAATTGCATGTCACTGCAGAATCTGTTCTTTTAAGGTTAGGAGTTAAAAAACCATTGCAATATGTGACTGAGCGTATCCGTTATGTAACTATCCAATTTCAGCGCGAGAGCACCAAAACTCTGCAAGTTACAGCCATTTCCTCCTAGACGTACGAAATAAGGGTTTTTCATGCTTAAAATGTAGAAAATTCACTGCCGCTGTAAAATCTGTTCCCGTAAAGTTAAAAGTTTGAAAATGGCTGCAACATGTTGCTGAGCATCTAAAGCACCCAACAGAATCCAGTTTAACCTTCTAACACCAATACTTAATGTCCACCGCTCGACACTTAAGAAATTGCATGTCGCTGCAGAATCTGTTCTTCTAAGGTTAGGAGTTAAAAAACCATTGCAACATGTGCCTGAGCGTATCCGTTAAGTAACTATTCAATTTTAGCGCGCTAGCACCAAAACTCTGCAAGTTACAGCCATTTCCTCCTAGACGTACGAAATAAGGGTTTTTCATGCTTAAAATGTAGAAAATTCACTGCCGCTGTAAAGTCTGTTCCCGTAAAGTTAGAAGTTTGAAAATGGCTGCAACATGTTGGTAAGCATCTAAAGCACCCAACAGAATCCAGTTTGACCTTCTGACATCAATACTTAATGTTCACCGCTCGACACTTAAGAAATTGCATGTCGCTGCAGAATCTGTTCTTTTCAGGTTAGGAGTTAAAAAACCATTGCAACATGTGCCTGAGCGTATCCGTTAAGTAACTATTCAATTTCAGTTGGCTCGCATCAAAACTTTGCAAGTTACAGCCATTTCCTCCTAGACGTACGAAATAAGGGTTTTTCATGCTTAAAATGTAGAAAATTCACTGCCGCTGTAAAATCTGTTCCCGTAAAGTTAGAAGTTTGAAAATGGCTGCAACATGTTGCTGAGCATCTAAAGCACCCAACAGAATCCAGTTTGACCTTCTGACATCAATACTTAATGTTCATCGCTCGACACTTAAGAAATTGCATGTCGCTGCAGAATCTGTTCTTTTCAGGTTAGGAGTTAAAAAATCATTGCAACATGTGCCTGAGCGTATCCGTTAAGTAACTATTCAATTTTAGCGCGCTAGCACCAAAACTCTGCAAGTTACAGCCATTTCCTCCTAGACGTACGAAATAAGGGTTTTTCATGCTTAAAATGTAGAAAATTCACTGCCGCTGTAAAATCTGTTCCCGTAAAGTTAGAAGTTTGAAAATGGCTGCAACATGTTGCTGAGCATCTAAAGCACCCAACAGAATCAAGTTTGACCTTCTAACACCAATACTTAATGTCCACCGCTCGACACGTAAGAAATTGCATGTCACTGCAGAATCTGTTCTTTTAAGGTTAGGAGTTAAAAAACCATTGCAATATGTGACTGAGCGTATCCGTTATGTAACTATCCAATTTCAGCGCGATAGCACCAAAACTCTGCAAGTTACAGCCATTTCCTCCTAGACGTACGAAATAAGGGTTTTTCATGCTTAAAATGTAGAAAATTCACTGCCGCTGTAAAATCTGTTCCAGTAAGGTTAGAAGGTTAACAATGGCTGCAACATGTTCCTGAGCATCTAAAGCACCCAACTGAATCAATTTTGACCTTCTAACACCAAAACTTCATGTCAACAGCTCGACACTTAAGAAATTGCATGTCGCTGTAGAATCTGTTCTTCTAAGGTTAGGAGTTAAAAAACCATTGCAACATGTGCCTGAGCGTATCCGTTATGTAACTATTCAATTTCAGCGCGCCAGTACCAAAACTCTGCAAGTTACAGCCATTTCCTCCTAGACGTACGAAATAAGGGTTTTTCATGCTTAAAATGTAGAAAATTCACTGCCGCTGTAAAATCTGTTCCCGTAAAGTTAAAAGTTTGAAAATGGCTGCAACATGTTGCTGAGCATCTAAAGCACCCAACAGAATCCAGTTTGACCTTCTAACACCAATACTTAATGTCAACCGCTCGACACTTAAGAAATTGCATGTCACTGCAGAATCTGTTCTTCTAAGGTTAGGAGTTAAAAAACCATTGAACATGTGCCTGAGCGTATCCGTTAAGTAACTATTCAATTTCAGTTGGCTCGCATCAAAACTTTGCAAGTTACAGCCATTTCCTCCTAGACGTACGAAATAAGGGTTTTTCATGCTTAAAATGTAGAAAATTCACTGCCGCTGTAAAATCTGTTCCCGTAAAGTTAGAAGTTTGAAAATGGCTGCAACATGTTGCTGAGCATCTAAAGCACCCAACAGAATCCAGTTTGACCTTCTGACATCAATACTTAATGTTCATCGCTCGACACTTAAGAAATTGCATGTCGCTGCAGAATCTGTTCTTTTCAGGTTAGGAGTTAAAAAATCATTGCAACATGTGCCTGAGCGTATCCGTTAAGTAACTATTCAATTTTAGCGCGCTTGCACCAAAACTCTGCAAGTTACAGCCATTTCCTCCTAGACGTACAAAATAAGGGTTTTTCATGCTTAAAATGTAGAAAATTCACTGCCGCTGTAAAATCTGTTCCCGTAAAGTTAGAAGTTTGAAAATGGCTGCAACATGTTGGTGAGCATCTAAAGCACCCAACAGAATCAAGTTTGACCTTCTAACACCAATACTTAATGTCCACCGCTCGACACGTAAGAAATTGCATGTCACTGCAGAATCTGTTCTTTTAAGGTTAGGAGTTAAAAAACCATTGCAATATGTGACTGAGCGTATCCGTTATGTAACTATCCAATTTCAGCGCGAGAGCACCAAAACTCTGCAAGTTACAGCCATTTCCTCCTAGACGTACGAAATAAGGGTTTTTCATGCTTAAAATGTAGAAAATTCACTGCCGCTGTAAAATCTGTTCCCGTAAAGTTAAAAGTTTGAAAATGGCTGCAACATGTTGCTGAGCATCTAAAGCACCCAACAGAATCCAGTTTAACCTTCTAACACCAATACTTAATGTCCACCGCTCGACACTTAAGAAATTGCATGTCGCTGCAGAATCTGTTCTTCTAAGGTTAGGAGTTAAAAAACCATTGCAACATGTGCCTGAGCGTATCCGTTAAGTAACTATTCAATTTTAGCGCGCTAGCACCAAAACTCTGCAAGTTACAGCCATTTCCTCCTAGACGTACGAAATAAGGGTTTTTCATGCTTAAAATGTAGAAAATTCACTGCCGCTGTAAAGTCTGTTCCCGTAAAGTTAGAAGTTTGAAAATGGCTGCAACATGTTGGTAAGCATCTAAAGCACCCAACAGAATCCAGTTTGACCTTCTGACATCAATACTTAATGTTCACCGCTCGACACTTAAGAAATTGCATGTCGCTGCAGAATCTGTTCTTTTCAGGTTAGGAGTTAAAAAACCATTGCAACATGTGCCTGAGCGTATCCGTTAAGTAACTATTCAATTTCAGTTGGCTCGCATCAAAACTTTGCAAGTTACAGCCATTTCCTCCTAGACGTACGAAATAAGGGTTTTTCATGCTTAAAATGTAGAAAATTCACTGCCGCTGTAAAATCTGTTCCCGTAAAGTTAGAAGTTTGAAAATGGCTGCAACATGTTGCTGAGCATCTAAAGCACCCAACAGAATCCAGTTTGACCTTCTGACATCAATACTTAATGTTCATCGCTCGACACTTAAGAAATTGCATGTCGCTGCAGAATCTGTTCTTTTCAGGTTAGGAGTTAAAAAATCATTGCAACATGTGCCTGAGCGTATCCGTTAAGTAACTATTCAATTTTAGCGCGCTAGCACCAAAACTCTGCAAGTTACAGCCATTTCCTCCTAGACGTACGAAATAAGGGTTTTTCATGCTTAAAATGTAGAAAATTCACTGCCGCTGTAAAATCTGTTCCCGTAAAGTTAGAAGTTTGAAAATGGCTGCAACATGTTGCTGAGCATCTAAAGCACCCAACAGAATCAAGTTTGACCTTCTAACACCAATACTTAATGTCCACCGCTCGACACGTAAGAAATTGCATGTCACTGCAGAATCTGTTCTTTTAAGGTTAGGAGTTAAAAAACCATTGCAATATGTGACTGAGCGTATCCGTTATGTAACTATCCAATTTCAGCGCGATAGCACCAAAACTCTGCAAGTTACAGCCATTTCCTCCTAGACGTACGAAATAAGGGTTTTTCATGCTTAAAATGTAGAAAATTCACTGCCGCTGTAAAATCTGTTCCAGTAAGGTTAGAAGGTTAACAATGGCTGCAACATGTTCCTGAGCATCTAAAGCACCCAACTGAATCAATTTTGACCTTCTAACACCAAAACTTCATGTCAACAGCTCGACACTTAAGAAATTGCATGTCGCTGTAGAATCTGTTCTTCTAAGGTTAGGAGTTAAAAAACCATTGCAACATGTGCCTGAGCGTATCCGTTATGTAACTATTCAATTTCAGCGCGCCAGTACCAAAACTCTGCAAGTTACAGCCATTTCCTCCTAGACGTACGAAATAAGGGTTTTTCATGCTTAAAATGTAGAAAATTCACTGCCGCTGTAAAATCTGTTCCCGTAAAGTTAAAAGTTTGAAAATGGCTGCAACATGTTGCTGAGCATCTAAAGCACCCAACAGAATCCAGTTTGACCTTCTAACACCAATACTTAATGTCCACCGCTCGACACGTAAGAAATTGCATGTCACTGCAGAATCTGTTCTTCTAAGGTTAGGAGTTAAAAAACCATTGAACATGTGCCTGAGCATATCCGTTAAGTAACTATTCAATTTCAGTGCGCTCGCATCAAAACTTTACAAATCACAGCCATTTCCTCCTAGACGTACGAAATAAGGGTTTTTCATGCTTAAAATGTAGAAAATTCACTGCCGCTGTAAAGTCTGTTCCCGTAAAGTTAGAAGGTTGAAAATGGCTGCAACATGTTGGTAAGCATCTTAAGCACCCAACAGAATCAAGTTTGACCTTCTAACACCAAAACTTAATGTCAACCGCTCGACAATTAAGAAATTGCATGTCGCTGCAGAATATGTTCTTCTAAGGTTACGAGTTAAAAAACCATTGCAACATGTGCTTGAGCGTATCCGTTAAGTAACTATTCAATTTTAGCGCGCTTGCACCAAAACTCTGCAAGTTACAGCCATTTCCTACTAGACGTACGAAATAAGGGTTTTTCATGCTTAAAATGTAGAAAATTCACTGCCGCTGTAAAGTCTGTTCCCGTAAAGTTAGAAGTTTGAAAATGGCTGCAACATGTTGCTGAGCATCTAAAGCACCCAACAGAATCCAGTTTGACCTTCTGACATCAATACTTAATGTTCACCGCTCGACACTTAAGAAATTGCATGTCGCTGCAGAATCTGTTCTTTTCAGGTTAGGAGTTAAAAAACCATTGCAACATGTGCCTGAGCGTATCCGTTAAGTAACTATTCAATTTCAGTTGGCTCGCATCAAAACTTTGCAAGTTACAGCCATTTCCTCCTAGACGTACGAAATAAGGGTTTTTCATGCTTAAAATGTAGAAAATTCACCGCCGCTGTAAAGTCTGTTCCCGTAAAGTTAGAAGTTTGAAAATGGCTGCAACATGTTGGTGAGCATCTAAAGCACCAAACAGAATCAAGTTTAACCTTCTAACACCAATACTTAATGTCAACCGCTCGACACTTAAGAAATTGCATGTCGCTGCAGAATCTGTTCTTCTAAGGTTAGGAGTTAAAAAACCATTGCAACATGTGCCTGAGCGTATCCGTTATGTAACTATTCAATTTCAGTTGGCTCGCATCAAAACTTTGCAAGTTACAGCCATTTCCTCCTAGACGTACGAAATAAGGGTTTTTCATGCTTAAAATGTAGAAAATTCACTGTCGCTGTAAAATCTGTTCCCGTAAAGTTAGAAGTTTGAAAATGGCTGCAACATGTTGCTGAGCATCTAAAGCACCCAACAGAATCCAGTTTGACCTTCTGACATCAATACTTAATGTTCACCGCTCGACACTTAAGAAATTGCATGTCGCTGCAGAATCTGTTCTTTTCAGGTTAGGAGTTAAAAAATCATTGCAACATGTGCCTGAGCGTATCCGTTAAGTAACTATTCAATTTTAGCGCGCTAGCACCAAAACTCTGCAAGTTACAGCCATTTCCTCCTAGACGTACGAAATAAGGGTTTTTCATGCTTAAAATGTAGAAAATTCACTGCCGCTGTAAAATCTGTTCCCGTAAAGTTAGAAGTTTGAAAATGGCTGCAACATGTTGGTGAGCATCTAAAGCACCCAACAGAATCAAGTTTGACCTTCTAACACCAATACTTAATGTCAACCGCTCGACACTTAAGAAATTGCATGTCGCTGCAGAATCTGTTCTTCTAAGGTTAGGAGTTAAAAAACCATTGCAACATGTGCCTGAGCGTATCCGTTAAGTAACTATTCAATTTCAGTTGGCTCGCATCAAAACTTTGCAAGTTACAGCCATTTCCTCCTAGACGTACGAAATAAGGGTTTTTCATGCTTAAAATGTAGAAAATTCACTGCCGCTGTAAAATCTGTTCCCGTAAAGTTAGAAGTTTGAAAATGGCTGCAACATGTTGCTGAGCATCTAAAGCACCCAACAGAATCCAGTTTGACCTTCTGACATCAATACTTAATGTTCATCGCTCGACACTTAAGAAATTGCATGTCGCTGCAGAATCTGTTCTTTTCAGGTTAGGAGTTAAAAAATCATTGCAACATGTGCCTGAGCGTATCCGTTAAGTAACTATTCAATTTTAGCGCGCTAGCACCAAAACTCTGCAAGTTACAGCCATTTCCTCCTAGACGTACGAAATAAGGGTTTTTCATGCTTAAAATGTAGAAAATTCACTGCCGCTGTAAAATCTGTTCCCGTAAAGTTAGAAGTTTGAAAATGGCTGCAACATGTTGGTGAGCATCTAAAGCACCCAACAGAATCAAGTTTGACCTTCTAACACCAATACTTAATGTCCACCGCTCGACACGTAAGAAATTGCATGTCACTGCAGAATCTGTTCTTTTAAGGTTAGGAGTTAAAAAACCATTGCAATATGTGACTGAGCGTATCCGTTATGTAACTATCCAATTTCAGCGCGAGAGCACCAAAACTCTGCAAGTTACAGCCATTTCCTCCTAGACGTACGAAATAAGGGTTTTTCATGCTTAAAATGTAGAAAATTCACTGCCGCTGTAAAATCTGTTCCCGTAAAGTTAAAAGTTTGAAAATGGCTGCAACATGTTGCTGAGCATCTAAAGCACCCAACAGAATCCAGTTTAACCTTCTAACACCAATACTTAATGTCCACCGCTCGACACTTAAGAAATTGCATGTCGCTGCAGAATCTGTTCTTCTAAGGTTAGGAGTTAAAAAACCATTGCAACATGTGCCTGAGCGTATCCGTTAAGTAACTATTCAATTTTAGCGCGCTAGCACCAAAACTCTGCAAGTTACAGCCATTTCCTCCTAGACGTACGAAATAAGGGTTTTTCATGCTTAAAATGTAGAAAATTCACTGCCGCTGTAAAGTCTGTTCCCGTAAAGTTAGAAGTTTGAAAATGGCTGCAACATGTTGGTAAGCATCTAAAGCACCCAACAGAATCCAGTTTGACCTTCTGACATCAATACTTAATGTTCACCGCTCGACACTTAAGAAATTGCATGTCGCTGCAGAATCTGTTCTTTTCAGGTTAGGAGTTAAAAAACCATTGCAACATGTGCCTGAGCGTATCCGTTAAGTAACTATTCAATTTCAGTTGGCTCGCATCAAAACTTTGCAAGTTACAGCCATTTCCTCCTAGACGTACGAAATAAGGGTTTTTCATGCTTAAAATGTAGAAAATTCACTGCCGCTGTAAAATCTGTTCCCGTAAAGTTAGAAGTTTGAAAATGGCTGCAACATGTTGGTGAGCATCTAAAGCACCCAACAGAATCCAGTTTGACCTTCTGACATCAATACTTAATGTTCATCGCTCGACACTTAAGAAATTGCATGTCGCTGCAGAATCTGTTCTTTTCAGGTTAGGAGTTAAAAAATCATTGCAACATGTGCCTGAGCGTATCCGTTAAGTAACTATTCAATTTTAGCGCGCTAGCACCAAAACTCTGCAAGTTACAGCCATTTCCTCCTAGACGTACGAAATAAGGGTTTTTCATGCTTAAAATGTAGAAAATTCACTGCCGCTGTAAAATCTGTTCCCGTAAAGTTAGAAGTTTGAAAATGGCTGCAACATGTTGCTGAGCATCTAAAGCACCCAACAGAATCAAGTTTGACCTTCTAACACCAATACTTAATGTCCACCGCTCGACACGTAAGAAATTGCATGTCACTGCAGAATCTGTTCTTTTAAGGTTAGGAGTTAAAAAACCATTGCAATATGTGACTGAGCGTATCCGTTATGTAACTATCCAATTTCAGCGCGATAGCACCAAAACTCTGCAAGTTACAGCCATTTCCTCCTAGACGTACGAAATAAGGGTTTTTCATGCTTAAAATGTAGAAAATTCACTGCCGCTGATAAATCTGTTCCAGTAAGGTTAGAAGGTTAACAATGGCTGCAACATGTTCCTGAGCATCTAAAGCACCCAACTGAATCAATTTTGACCTTCTAACACCAAAACTTCATGTCAACAGCTCGACACTTAAGAAATTGCATGTCGCTGTAGAATCTGTTCTTCTAAGGTTAGGAGTTAAAAAACCATTGCAACATGTGCCTGAGCGTATCCGTTATGTAACTATTCAATTTCAGCGCGCCAGTACCAAAACTCTGCAAGTTACAGCCATTTCCTCCTAGACGTACGAAATAAGGGTTTTTCATGCTTAAAATGTAGAAAATTCACTGCCGCTGTAAAATCTGTTCCCGTAAAGTTAAAAGTTTGAAAATGGCTGCAACATGTTGCTGAGCATCTAAAGCACCCAACAGAATCCAGTTTGACCTTCTAACACCAATACTTAATGTCCACCGCTCGACACGTAAGAAATTGCATGTCACTGCAGAATCTGTTCTTCTAAGGTTAGGAGTTAAAAAACCATTGAACATGTGCCTGAGCATATCCGTTAAGTAACTATTCAATTTCAGTGCGCTCGCATCAAAACTTTACAAATCACAGCCATTTCCTCCTAGACGTACGAAATAAGGGTTTTTCATGCTTAAAATGTAGAAAATTCACTGCCGCTGTAAAGTCTGTTCCCGTAAAGTTAGAAGGTTGAAAATGGCTGCAACATGTTGGTAAGCATCTTAAGCACCCAACAGAATCAAGTTTGACCTTCTAACACCAAAACTTAATGTCAACCGCTCGACAATTAAGAAATTGCATGTCGCTGCAGAATATGTTCTTCTAAGGTTAGGAGTTAAAAAACCATTGCAACATGTGCTTGAGCGTATCCGTTAAGTAACTATTCAATTTTAGCGCGCTTGCACCAAAACTCTGCAAGTTACAGCCATTTCCTCCTAGACGTACGAAATAAGGGTTTTTCATGCTTAAAATGTAGAAAATTCACTGCCGCTGTAAAGTCTGTTCCCGAAAAGTTAGAAGTTTGAAAATGGCTGCAACATGTTGGTGAGCATCTAAAGCACCCAACTAAATCAATTTTGACCTTCTAACACCAATACTTAATGTCAACCGCTCGACACTTAAGAAATTGCATGTCGCTGCAGAATCTGTTCTTCTAAGGTTAGGAGTTAAAAAACCATTGCAACATGTGCCTGAGCGTATCCGTTATGTAACTATTCAATTTCAGTTGGCTCGCATCAAAACTTTGCAAGTTACAGCCATTTCCTCCTAGACGTACGAAATAAGGGTTTTTCATGCTTAAAATGTAGAAAATTCACTGCCGCTGTAAAATCTGTTCCCGTAAAGTTAGAAGTTTGAAAATGGCTGCAACATGTTGCTGAGCATCTAAAGCACCCAACAGAATCCAGTTTGACCTTCTGACATCAATACTTAATGTTCAACGCTCGACACTTAAGAAATTGCATGTCGCTGCAGAATCTGTTCTTTTCAGGTTAGGAGTTAAAAAACCATTGCAACATGTGCCTGAGCGTATCCGTTATGTAACTATTCAATTTCAGCGCGCTAGCACCAAAACTCTGCAAGTTACAGCCATTTCCTCCTAGACGTACGAAATAAGGGTTTTTCATGCTTAAAATGTAGAAAATTCACTGCCGCTGTAAAATCTGTTCCAGTAAGGTTAGAAGGTTGACAATGGCTGCAACATGTTACTGAGCATCTAAAGCACCCAACTGAATCAATTTTGACCTTCTAACACCAAAACTTCATGTCAACAGCTCGACACTTAAGAAATTGCATGTCGCTGTAGAATCTGTTCTTCTAAGGTTAGGAGTTAAAAAACCATTGCAACATGTGCCTGAGCGTATCCGTTATGTAACTATTCAATTTCAGCGCGCCAGTACCAAAACTCTGCAAAATCTGTTCCCGTAAAGTTAAAAGTTTGAAAATGGCTGCAACATGTTGCTGAGCATCTAAAGCACCCAACAGAATCCAGTTTGACCTTCTAACACCAATACTTAATGTCCACCGCTCGACACGTAAGAAATTGCATGTCACTGTAGAATCTGTTTTTTTCAGGTTAGGAGTTAAAAAACCATTGCAATATGTTCCTGAGCGTATCCGATATTTAACTATCCAATTTCAGCGCGCTAGCACCAAAACTCTGCAAGTTACAGCCATTTCCTCCTAGACGTACGAAATAAGGGTTTTTCATGCTTAAAATGTAGAAAATTCACTGCCGCTGTAAAGTCTGTTCCCGAAAAGTTAAAAGTTTGAAAATGGCTGCAACATGTTGGTGAGCATCTAAAGCACCCAACAGAATCAATTTTGACCTTCTAACATCAATACTTAATGTCCACCGCTCGACACGTAAGAAATTGCATGTCACTGCAGAATCTGTTCTTCTAAGGTTAGGAGTTAAAAAACCATTGAACATGTGCCTGAGCATATCCGTTAAGTAACTATTCAATTTCAGTGCGCTCGCATCAAAACTTTACAAGTCACAGCCATTTCCTCCTAGACGTACGAAATAAGGGTTTTTCATGCTTAAAATGTAGAAAATTCACTGCCGCTGTAAAATCTGTTCCCGTAAAGTTAGAAGTTTGAAAATGGCTGCAACATGTTGGTGAGCATTTAAAGCACCCAACAGAATCAAGTTTGACCTTTTAACACCAATACTTAATGTCCACCGCTCGACACTTAAGAAATTGCATGTCGCTGCAGAATCTGTTCTTCTAAGGTCAGGAGTTAAAAAAACATTGCAACATGTGCCTGAGCGTATCCGTTAAGTAACTATTCAATTTCAGCGCGCTCGCATCAAAACTTTGCAAGTTACAGCCATTTCCTCCTAGACGTACGAAATAAGGGTTTTTCATGCTTAAAATGTAGAAAATTCACTGCCGCTGTAAATCTGTTCCGTAAAATTAGAAGTTTGAAAATGGCTGCAACATGTTGCTGAGCATCTAAAGCACCCAACTGAATCCAGTTTGACCTTCTAACACCAATACTTAATGTCCACCGCTCGACACTTCAGAAATTGCATGTCACTGTAGAATCTGTTCTTTTCGGGTTAGGAGTTACAAAACCATTGCAACATGTGCCTGAAGAAATCCGTTAAGTAACTATTCAATTTCAGTGCGCTCGCATCAAAACTTTGCAAGTAACAGCCATTTCCTCCTAGACGTACTAAATAAGGGTTTTTCATGCTTAAAATGTAGAAAATTCACTGCCGCTGTAAAATCTGTTCCCGTAAAGTTAGAAGTTTGAAAATGGCTGCAACAAGTTGCTGAGCATCTAAAGCACCCAACATAATCAAGTTTGACCTTTTAACACCAATACTTAATGTCCACCGCTCGACACTTAAGAAATTGCATGTCGCTGCAGAATCTGTTCTTCTAAGGTTAGGAGTTAAAAAAACATTGCAACATGTGCCTGAGCGTATCCGTTAAGAAACTATTCAATTTCAGCGCGCTTGCATCAAAACTTTGCAAGTTACAGCCATTTCCTCCTAGACGTACGAAATAAGGGTTTTTCATGCTTAAAATGTAGAAAATTCACTGCCGCTGTAAAATCTGTTCCGTAAAATTAGAAGTTTGAAAATGGCTGCAACATGTTGCTGAGCATCTAAAGCACCCAACTGAATCCAGTTTGACCTTCTAACACCAATACTTAATGTGCACCGCTCGACACTTAAGAAATTGCATGTCGCTGCAGAATCTGTTCTTCTAAGGTTAGGAGTTAAAAAACCATTGCAACATGTGCCTGTGCGTATCCGTTAAGTAACTATTCAATTTCAGTTGGCTCGCATCAAAACTTTGCAAGTTACAGCCATTTCCTCCTAGACGTACGAAATAAGGGTTTTTCATGCTTAAAATGTAGAAAATTCACTGCCGCTGTAAAATCTATTCCCGTAAAGTTAGAAGTTTGAAAATGGCTGCAACATGTTGCTGAGCATCTAAAGCACCCAACAGAATCAATTTTGACCTTCTAACACCAAAACTTAATGTCAACCGCTCGACACTTAAGAAATTGCATGTCGCTGCAGAATCTGTTCTTCTAAGGTCAGGAGTTAAAAAAACATTGCAACATGTGCCTGAGCGTATCCGTTAAGTAACTATTCAATTTTAGCGCGCTAGCACCAAAACTCTGCAAGTTACAGCCATTTCCTCCTAGACGTACGAAATAAGGGTTTTTCATGCTTAAAATGTAGAAAATTCACTGCCGCTGTAAAGTCTGTTCCCGTAAAGTTAGAAGTTTGAAAATGGCTGCAACATGTTGGTAAGCATCTAAAGCACCCAACAGAATCCAGTTTGACCTTCTGACATCAATACTTAATGTTCACCGCTCGACACTTAAGAAATTGCATGTCGCTGCAGAATCTGTTCTTTTCAGGTTAGGAGTTAAAAAACCATTGCAACATGTGCCTGAGCGTATCCGTTAAGTAACTATTCAATTTCAGTTGGCTCGCATCAAAACTTTGCAAGTTACAGCCATTTCCTCCTAGACGTACGAAATAAGGGTTTTTCATGCTTAAAATGTAGAAAATTCACTGCCGCTGTAAAATCTGTTCCCGTAAAGTTAGAAGTTTGAAAATGGCTGCAACATGTTGGTGAGCATCTAAAGCACCCAACAGAATCCAGTTTGACCTTCTGACATCAATACTTAATGTTCATCGCTCGACACTTAAGAAATTGCATGTCGCTGCAGAATCTGTTCTTTTCAGGTTAGGAGTTAAAAAATCATTGCAACATGTGCCTGAGCGTATCCGTTAAGTAACTATTCAATTTTAGCGCGCTAGCACCAAAACTCTGCAAGTTACAGCCATTTCCTCCTAGACGTACGAAATAAGGGTTTTTCATGCTTAAAATGTAGAAAATTCACTGCCGCTGTAAAATCTGTTCCCGTAAAGTTAGAAGTTTGAAAATGGCTGCAACATGTTGCTGAGCATCTAAAGCACCCAACAGAATCAAGTTTGACCTTCTAACACCAATACTTAATGTCCACCGCTCGACACGTAAGAAATTGCATGTCACTGCAGAATCTGTTCTTTTAAGGTTAGGAGTTAAAAAACCATTGCAATATGTGACTGAGCGTATCCGTTATGTAACTATCCAATTTCAGCGCGATAGCACCAAAACTCTGCAAGTTACAGCCATTTCCTCCTAGACGTACGAAATAAGGGTTTTTCATGCTTAAAATGTAGAAAATTCACTGCCGCTGATAAATCTGTTCCAGTAAGGTTAGAAGGTTAACAATGGCTGCAACATGTTCCTGAGCATCTAAAGCACCCAACTGAATCAATTTTGACCTTCTAACACCAAAACTTCATGTCAACAGCTCGACACTTAAGAAATTGCATGTCGCTGTAGAATCTGTTCTTCTAAGGTTAGGAGTTAAAAAACCATTGCAACATGTGCCTGAGCGTATCCGTTATGTAACTATTCAATTTCAGCGCGCCAGTACCAAAACTCTGCAAGTTACAGCCATTTCCTCCTAGACGTACGAAATAAGGGTTTTTCATGCTTAAAATGTAGAAAATTCACTGCCGCTGTAAAATCTGTTCCCGTAAAGTTAAAAGTTTGAAAATGGCTGCAACATGTTGCTGAGCATCTAAAGCACCCAACAGAATCCAGTTTGACCTTCTAACACCAATACTTAATGTCCACCGCTCGACACGTAAGAAATTGCATGTCACTGCAGAATCTGTTCTTCTAAGGTTAGGAGTTAAAAAACCATTGAACATGTGCCTGAGCATATCCGTTAAGTAACTATTCAATTTCAGTGCGCTCGCATCAAAACTTTACAAATCACAGCCATTTCCTCCTAGACGTACGAAATAAGGGTTTTTCATGCTTAAAATGTAGAAAATTCACTGCCGCTGTAAAGTCTGTTCCCGTAAAGTTAGAAGGTTGAAAATGGCTGCAACATGTTGGTAAGCATCTTAAGCACCCAACAGAATCAAGTTTGACCTTCTAACACCAAAACTTAATGTCAACCGCTCGACAATTAAGAAATTGCATGTCGCTGCAGAATATGTTCTTCTAAGGTTAGGAGTTAAAAAACCATTGCAACATGTGCTTGAGCGTATCCGTTAAGTAACTATTCAATTTTAGCGCGCTTGCACCAAAACTCTGCAAGTTACAGCCATTTCCTCCTAGACGTACGAAATAAGGGTTTTTCATGCTTAAAATGTAGAAAATTCACTGCCGCTGTAAAGTCTGTTCCCGAAAAGTTAGAAGTTTGAAAATGGCTGCAACATGTTGGTGAGCATCTAAAGCACCCAACTAAATCAATTTTGACCTTCTAACACCAATACTTAATGTCAACCGCTCGACACTTAAGAAATTGCATGTCGCTGCAGAATCTGTTCTTCTAAGGTTAGGAGTTAAAAAACCATTGCAACATGTGCCTGAGCGTATCCGTTATGTAACTATTCAATTTCAGTTGGCTCGCATCAAAACTTTGCAAGTTACAGCCATTTCCTCCTAGACGTACGAAATAAGGGTTTTTCATGCTTAAAATGTAGAAAATTCACTGCCGCTGTAAAATCTGTTCCCGTAAAGTTAGAAGTTTGAAAATGGCTGCAACATGTTGCTGAGCATCTAAAGCACCCAACAGAATCCAGTTTGACCTTCTGACATCAATACTTAATGTTCAACGCTCGACACTTAAGAAATTGCATGTCGCTGCAGAATCTGTTCTTTTCAGGTTAGGAGTTAAAAAACCATTGCAACATGTGCCTGAGCGTATCCGTTATGTAACTATTCAATTTCAGCGCGCTAGCACCAAAACTCTGCAAGTTACAGCCATTTCCTCCTAGACGTACGAAATAAGGGTTTTTCATGCTTAAAATGTAGAAAATTCACTGCCGCTGTAAAATCTGTTCCAGTAAGGTTAGAAGGTTGACAATGGCTGCAACATGTTACTGAGCATCTAAAGCACCCAACTGAATCAATTTTGACCTTCTAACACCAAAACTTCATGTCAACAGCTCGACACTTAAGAAATTGCATGTCGCTGTAGAATCTGTTCTTCTAAGGTTAGGAGTTAAAAAACCATTGCAACATGTGCCTGAGCGTATCCGTTATGTAACTATTCAATTTCAGCGCGCCAGTACCAAAACTCTGCAAAATCTGTTCCCGTAAAGTTAAAAGTTTGAAAATGGCTGCAACATGTTGCTGAGCATCTAAAGCACCCAACAGAATCCAGTTTGACCTTCTAACACCAATACTTAATGTCCACCGCTCGACACGTAAGAAATTGCATGTCACTGTAGAATCTGTTTTTTTCAGGTTAGGAGTTAAAAAACCATTGCAATATGTTCCTGAGCGTATCCGATATTTAACTATCCAATTTCAGCGCGCTAGCACCAAAACTCTGCAAGTTACAGCCATTTCCTCCTAGACGTACGAAATAAGGGTTTTTCATGCTTAAAATGTAGAAAATTCACTGCCGCTGTAAAGTCTGTTCCCGAAAAGTTAAAAGTTTGAAAATGGCTGCAACATGTTGGTGAGCATCTAAAGCACCCAACAGAATCAATTTTGACCTTCTAACATCAATACTTAATGTCCACCGCTCGACACGTAAGAAATTGCATGTCACTGCAGAATCTGTTCTTCTAAGGTTAGGAGTTAAAAAACCATTGAACATGTGCCTGAGCATATCCGTTAAGTAACTATTCAATTTCAGTGCGCTCGCATCAAAACTTTACAAGTCACAGCCATTTCCTCCTAGACGTACGAAATAAGGGTTTTTCATGCTTAAAATGTAGAAAATTCACTGCCGCTGTAAAATCTGTTCCCGTAAAGTTAGAAGTTTGAAAATGGCTGCAACATGTTGGTGAGCATTTAAAGCACCCAACAGAATCAAGTTTGACCTTTTAACACCAATACTTAATGTCCACCGCTCGACACTTAAGAAATTGCATGTCGCTGCAGAATCTGTTCTTCTAAGGTCAGGAGTTAAAAAAACATTGCAACATGTGCCTGAGCGTATCCGTTAAGTAACTATTCAATTTCAGCGCGCTCGCATCAAAACTTTGCAAGTTACAGCCATTTCCTCCTAGACGTACGAAATAAGGGTTTTTCATGCTTAAAATGTAGAAAATTCACTGCCGCTGTAAATCTGTTCCGTAAAATTAGAAGTTTGAAAATGGCTGCAACATGTTGCTGAGCATCTAAAGCACCCAACTGAATCCAGTTTGACCTTCTAACACCAATACTTAATGTCCACCGCTCGACACTTCAGAAATTGCATGTCACTGTAGAATCTGTTCTTTTCGGGTTAGGAGTTACAAAACCATTGCAACATGTGCCTGAAGAAATCCGTTAAGTAACTATTCAATTTCAGTGCGCTCGCATCAAAACTTTGCAAGTAACAGCCATTTCCTCCTAGACGTACTAAATAAGGGTTTTTCATGCTTAAAATGTAGAAAATTCACTGCCGCTGTAAAATCTGTTCCCGTAAAGTTAGAAGTTTGAAAATGGCTGCAACAAGTTGCTGAGCATCTAAAGCACCCAACATAATCAAGTTTGACCTTTTAACACCAATACTTAATGTCCACCGCTCGACACTTAAGAAATTGCATGTCGCTGCAGAATCTGTTCTTCTAAGGTTAGGAGTTAAAAAAACATTGCAACATGTGCCTGAGCGTATCCGTTAAGAAACTATTCAATTTCAGCGCGCTTGCATCAAAACTTTGCAAGTTACAGCCATTTCCTCCTAGACGTACGAAATAAGGGTTTTTCATGCTTAAAATGTAGAAAATTCACTGCCGCTGTAAAATCTGTTCCGTAAAATTAGAAGTTTGAAAATGGCTGCAACATGTTGCTGAGCATCTAAAGCACCCAACTGAATCCAGTTTGACCTTCTAACACCAATACTTAATGTGCACCGCTCGACACTTAAGAAATTGCATGTCGCTGCAGAATCTGTTCTTCTAAGGTTAGGAGTTAAAAAACCATTGCAACATGTGCCTGTGCGTATCCGTTAAGTAACTATTCAATTTCAGTTGGCTCGCATCAAAACTTTGCAAGTTACAGCCATTTCCTCCTAGACGTACGAAATAAGGGTTTTTCATGCTTAAAATGTAGAAAATTCACTGCCGCTGTAAAATCTATTCCCGTAAAGTTAGAAGTTTGAAAATGGCTGCAACATGTTGCTGAGCATCTAAAGCACCCAACAGAATCAATTTTGACCTTCTAACACCAAAACTTAATGTCAACCGCTCGACACTTAAGAAATTGCATGTCACTGCAGAATCTGTTCTTCTAAGTTTAGGAGTAAAAAAACCATTGCAACATGTGCCTGAAGGAATCCTTTAATTAGCTATTCAATTTCAGTGCGCTCGCATCAAAACTTTGCAAGTTACAGCCATTTCCTCCTAGACGTACGAAATAAGGGTTTTTCATGCTTAAAATGTAGAAAATTCACTGCCGCTGTAAAATTTGTTCCCGTAAAGTAAGAAGTTTGAAAATGGCTGCAACATGTTGCTGAGCATCTAAAGCACCCAACAGAATCCAGTTTGACCTTCTGACACCGATACTTAACGCCACCGCTCGACACTTAAGAAATTGCATGTCGCTGCAGAATCTGTTTTTTTCAGGTTAGGAGTTAAAAAACCATTGCAACATGTGCCTGAGCGTATCCGTTAAGTAACTATTCAATTCTAGCGCGCTAGCACCAAAACTCTGCAAGTTACAGCCATTTCCTCCTAGACGTACAAAATAAGGGTTTTTCATGCTTAAAATGTAGAAAATTCACTGCCGCTGTAAAATCTGTTCCCGTTAAGTTAGAAGTTTGAAAATGAATGCAACATGTTGCTGAGCATCTAAAGCACCTAACAAAATCAAGTTTGACCTTCTAACACCAAAACTTAATGTCCACCGCTCGACACTTAAGAAATTGCATGTCGCTGCAAATTCTTATCTCTTAAGGTTTGGAGTTAAAAAACATTGCAACATGTGCCTGAGCGTATCCGTTATGTAACTATTCAATTTCAGCGCGCTAGCACCAAAACTCTGCAAGTTACAGCCATTTCCTCCTAGACGTACGAAATATGGGTTTTTCATGCTTAAAATGTAGAAAATTCACTGCCGCTGTAAAGTCTGTTCCCGTAAAGTTAGAAGTTTGAAAATGGCTGCAACATGTTGGTAAGCATCTAAAGCACCCAACAGAATCAAGTTTGACCTTCTAACACCAAAACTTAATGTCAACCGCTCGAAAATTAAGAAATTGCATGTCGCTGCAGAATATGTTCTTCTAAGGTTACGAGTTAAAAAACCATTGCAACATGTGCTTGAGCGTATCCGTTAAGTAACTATTCAATTTTAGCGCGCTAGCACGAAAACTCTGTAAGTTACAGCCATTTCCTCCTAGACGTACGAAATAAGGGTTTTTCATGCTTAAAATGTAGAAAATTCACTGCCGCTGTAAAGTCTGTTCCCGTAAAGTTAGAAGTTTGAAAATGGCTGCAACATGTTGGTGAGCATCTTAAGCACCCAACAGAATCAATTTTGACCTTCTTACACCAATACTTAATGTCCACCGCTCGACACTTCAGAAATTGCATGTCACTGTAGAATCTGTTCTTCAAAGGTTAGGAGCTAATCCGTTACCCGTTAAGTAACTATTCAATTTCAGTGCGCTAGCATCAAAACTCTGCAAATTACAGTAACTATATCTTATCTCTTAAGGTTTGGAGTAAAAAAACCATTGCAACATGTGACTGAGCGTATCCGTTAAGTAACTATTCAATTTTAGCGCGCTAGTACCAAAACTCTGCAAGTTACAGCCATTTCCTCCTAGACGTATTAAATAAGGGTTTTTCTTGCTTAAAATGTAGAAAATTCACTGCCGCTGTAAAATCTGTTCCCGTAAAGTTAGAAGTTTGAAAATGGCTGCAACATGTTGCTGAGCATCTAAAGCACCCAACAGAATCAATTTTGACCTTTTAACACCAATACTTAATGTCCACCGCTCGACACTTAAGAAATTACATGTCGCTGCAGAATCTGTTCATTTAAGGTTAGGAGTTAAAAAACCATTGCAACATGTGCCTGAGCGTATCCGTTAAGTAACAATTCAATTTTAGCGCGCTAGCACCAAAACTCTGCAAGTTACAGCCATTTCCTCCTAGACGTACGAAATAAGGGTTTTTCATGCTTAAAATGTAGAAAATTCACTGCCGCTGTAAAGTCTGTTCCCGTAAAGTTAGAAGTTTGAAAATAGCTGCAACATGTTGCTGAGCATCTAAAGCACCCAACAGAATCAAGTTTGACCTTCTAACACCAAAACTTAATGTCAACCGCTCGACAATTAAGAAATTGCATGTCGCTGCAGAATCTGTTCTTCTAAGGTTACGAGTTAGAAAACATTGCAACATGTGCCTGAGCGTATCCGTTAAGTAACTATTCAATTTTAGCGCGCTAGCACCAAAACTCTGCAAGTTACAGCCATTTCCTCCTAGACGTACAAAATAAGGGTTTTTCATGCTTAAAATGTAGAAAATTCACTGCCACTGTAAAATCTGTTCCCGTAAAGTTAAAAGTTTGAAAATGGCTGCAACATGTTGCTGAGCATCTAAAGCACCCAACAGAATCAAGTTTGACCTTCTGACACCAAAACTTAATGTCCACCGCTCGACACTTAAGAAATTGCATGTCGCTGCAAATTCTTATCTCTTAAGGTTTGGAGTTAAAAAACATTGCAACATGTGCCTGAGCGTATCCGTTATGTAACTATTCAATTTCAGCGCGCTAGCACCAAAACTCTGCAAGTTACAGCCATTTCCTCCTAGACGTACGAAATAAGGGTTTTTCATGCTTAAAATGTAGAAAATTCACTGCCGCGGTAAAATCTGTTCCCGTAAAGTTAGAAGTTTGAAAATGGCTGCAACATGTTGGTGAGCATCTAAAGCACCCAACAGAATCTAGTTTGACCTTCTTACACCAATACTTAATGTCCACCGCTCGACACTTCAGAAATTGCATGTCACTGTAGAATCTGTTCTTCTAAGGTTAGGAGCTAATCCGTTATCCGTTAAGTAACTATTCAATTTCAGTGCGCTAGCATCAAAACTCTGCAAATTACATTAACTATATCTTATCTCTTAAGGTTTGGAGTTAAAAAACCATTGCAACATGTGACTGAGCGTATCCGTTAAGTAACTATTCAATTTTAGCGCGCTAGTACCAAAACTCTGCAAGTTACAGCCATTTCCTCCTAGACGTACGAAATAAGGGTTTTTCATGCTTAAAATGTAGAAAATTCACTGCCGCTGTAAAATCTGTTCCCGTTAAGTTAGAAGTTTGAAAATGGCTGCAACATGTTGCTGAGCATCTAAAGCACCCAACAGAATCAAGTTTGACCTTCTGACATCAATACTTAATGTCCACCGCTCGACACTTAAGAAATTGCATGTCGCTGCAGAATCTGTTCTTCTAAGGTTAGGAGTTAAAAAAACATTGCAACATGTGCCTGAGCGTATCCGTTAAGTAACTATTCAATTTTAGCGCGCTAGCACCAAAACTCTGCAAGTTACAGCCATTTCCTAATAGACGTACGAAATAAGGGTTTTCATGCTTAAAATGTAGAAAATTCACAGCCGCTGTAAAATCTGTTCCCGTAAAGTTAGAAGTTTGAAAATGGCTGCAACATGTTGGTGAGCATCTAAAGCACCCAACAGAATCAATTTTGACCTTTTAACACCAATACTTAATGTCCACCGCTACGTAAGAAATTGCATGTCGCTGCAGAATCTGTTCTTCTAAGGTTAGGAGTTGAAAAACCATTGCAACATGTGCCTGAAGAAATCCGTTAAGTAACTATTCAATTTCAGTGCGCTCGCATCAAAACTTTGCAAGTTACAGCGATTTCCTCCTAGACGTACGAAATAAGGGTCTTTCATGCCGCTGTAAAGTCTGTTCCCGTAAAGTTAAAAATTTGAAAATGACTGCAACATGTTGCTGAGCATCTAAAGCACCCAACAGAATCCAGTTTGACCTTCTAACACCAATACTTAATTCCACCGCTCGACACTTAAGAAATTGCATGTCGCTGCAGAATCTGTTTTTCTAAGGTTAGGAGTTAAAAAACCATTGCAACATGTGCCTGAGCGTATCCGTTAAGTAACTATTCAATTTTAGCGCGCTAGCACCAAAACTCTGCAAGTTACAGCCATTTCCTCCTAGACGTACGAAATAAGGGTTTTTCATGCTTAAAATGTAGAAAATTCACTGCCGCTGTTCCCGTAAAGTTAGAAGTTTGAAAATGGCTGCAACATGTTGGTGAGCATCTAAAGCACCCAACAGAATCAAGTTTGACCTTCTAACACCAAAACTTAATGTCAACCGCTCGACAATAAAGAAATTGCATGTCGCTGTAGAATCTGTTCTTCTAAGGTTACGAGTTAAAAAACCATTGCAACATGTGCTTGAGCGTATCCGTTAAGTAACTATTCAATTTTAGCGCGCTAGCACCAAAACTCTGCAAGTTACAGCCATTTCCTCCTAGACGTACGAAATAAGGGTTTTTCATGCTTAAAATGTAGAAAATTCACTGCCGCTGTAAAGTCTGTTCCCGTAAAGTTAGAAGTTTGAAAATAGCTGCAACATGTTGCTGAGCATCTAAAGCACCCAACAAAATCAAGTTTGACCTTCTAACACCAAAACTTAATGTCAACCGCTCGACAATTAAGAAATTGCATGTCGCTGCAGAATCTGTTCTTCTAAGGTTACGAGTTAGAAAACATTGCAACATGTGCCTGAGCGTATCCGTTAAGTAACTATTCAATTTTAGCGCGCTAGCACCAAAACTCTGCAAGTTACAGCCATTTCCTCCTAGACGTACAAAATAAGGGTTTTTCATGCTTAAAATGTAGAAAATTCACTGCCACTGTAAAATCTGTTCCCGTAAAGTTAAAAGTTTGAAAATGGCTGCAACATGTTGCTGAGCATCTAAAGCACCCAACAGAATCAAGTTTGACCTTCTGACACCAAAACTTAATGTCCACCGCTCGACACTTAAGAAATTGCATGTCGCTGCAAATTCTTATCTCTTAAGGTTTGGAGTTAAAAAACATTGCAACATGTGCCTGAGCGTATCCGTTATGTAACTATTCAATTTCAGCGCGCTAGCACCAAAACTCTGCAAGTTACAGCCATTTCCTCCTAGACGTACGAAATAAGGGTTTTTCATGCTTAAAATGTAGAAAATTCACTGCCGCGGTAAAATCTGTTCCCGTAAAGTTAGAAGTTTGAAAATGGCTGCAACATGTTGGTGAGCATCTAAAGCACCCAACAGAATCAAGTTTGACCTTCTTACACCAATACTTAATGTCCACCGCTCGACACTTCAGAAATTGCATGTCACTGTAGAATCTGTTCTTCTAAGGTTAGGAGCTAATCCGTTATCCGTTAAGTAACTATTCAATTTCAGTGCGCTAGCATCAAAACTCTGCAAATTACATTAACTATATCTTATCTCTTAAGGTTTGGAGTTAAAAAACCATTGCAACATGTGACTGAGCGTATCCGTTAAGTAACTATTCAATTTTAGCGCGCTAGTACCAAAACTCTGCAAGTTACAGCCATTTCCTCCTAGACGTACGAAATAAGGGTTTTTCATGCTTAAAATGTAGAAAATTCACTGCCGCTGTAAAATCTGTTCCCGTAAAGTTAGAAGTTTGAAAATGGCTGCAACATGTTGCTGAGCATCTAAAGCACCCAACAGAATCAAGTTTGACCTTCTGACATCAATACTTAATGTCCACCGCTCGACACTTAAGAAATTGCATGTCGCTGCAGAATCTGTTCTTCTAAGGTTAGGAGTTAAAAAAACATTGCAACATGTGCCTGAGCGTATCCGTTAAGTAACTATTCAATTTTAGCGCGCTAGCACCAAAACTCTGCAAGTTACAGCCATTTCCTAATAGACGTACGAAATAAGGGTTTTCATGCTTAAAATGTAGAAAATTCACAGCCGCTGTAAAATCTGTTCCCGTAAAGTTAGAAGTTTGAAAATGGCTGCAACATGTTGGTGAGCATCTAAAGCACCCAACAGAATCAATTTTGACCTTTTAACACCAATACTTAATGTCCACCGCTACGTAAGAAATTGCATGTCGCTGCAGAATCTGTTCTTCTAAGGTTAGGAGTTGAAAAACCATTGCAACATGTGCCTGAAGAAATCCGTTAAGTAACTATTCAATTTCAGTGCGCTCGCATCAAAACTTTGCAAGTTACAGCGATTTCCTCCTAGACGTACGAAATAAGGGTCTTTCATGCCGCTGTAAAGTCTGTTCCCGTAAAGTTAAAAATTTGAAAATGACTGCAACATGTTGCTGAGCATCTAAAGCACCCAACAGAATCCAGTTTGACCTTCTAACACCAATACTTAATTCCACCGCTCGACACTTAAGAAATTGCATGTCGCTGCAGAATCTGTTTTTCTAAGGTTAGGAGTTAAAAAACCATTGCAACATGTGCCTGAGCGTATCCGTTAAGTAACTATTCAATTTTAGCGCGCTAGCACCAAAACTCTGCAAGTTACAGCCATTTCCTCCTAGACGTACGAAATAAGGGTTTTTCATGCTTAAAATGTAGAAAATTCACTGCCGCTGTAAAGTCTGTTCCCGTAAAGTTAGAAGTTTGAAAATGGCTGCAACATGTTGGTGAGCATCTAAAGCACCCAACAGAATCAAGTTTGACCTTCTAACACCAAAACTTAATGTCAACCGCTCGACAATAAAGAAATTGCATGTCGCTGTAGAATCTGTTCTTCTAAGGTTACGAGTTAAAAAACCATTGCAACATGTGCTTGAGCGTATCCGTTAAGTAACTATTCAATTTTAGCGCGCTAGCACCAAAACTCTGTAAGTTACAGCCATTTCCTCCTAGACGTACGAAATAAGGGTTTTTCATGCTTAAAATGTAGAAAATTCACTGCCGCTGTAAAGTCTGTTCCCGTAAAGTTAGAAGTTTGAAAATGGCTGCAACATGTTGGTGAGCATCTAAAGCACCCAACAGAATCAAGTTTGACCTTCTAACACCAAAACTTAATGTCAACCGCTCGACAATAAAGAAATTGCATGTCGCTGTAGAATCTGTTCTTCTAAGGTTACGAGTTAAAAAACCATTGCAACATGTGCTTGAGCGTATCCGTTAAGTAACTATTCAATTTTAGCGCGCTAGCACCAAAACTCTGTAAGTTACAGCCATTTCCTCCTTGACGTACGAAATAAGGGTTTTTCATGCTTAAAATGTAGAAAATTCACTGCCGCTGTAAAGTCTGTTCCCGTAAAGTTAAAAGTTTGAAAATGGCTGCAACATGTTGCTGAGCATCTAAAGCACCCAACAGAATCAATTTTGACCTTCTTACACCAATACTTAATGTCCACCGCTCGACACTTCAGAAATTGCATGTCACTGTAGAATCTGTTCTTCAAAGGTTAGGAGCTAATCCGTTACCCGTTAAGTAACTATTCAATTTCAGTGCGCTAGCATCAAAACTCTGCAAATTACAGTAACTATATCTTATCTCTTAAGGTTTGGAGTAAAAAAACCATTGCAACATGTGACTGAGCGTATCCGTTAAGTAACTATTCAATTTTAGCGCGCTAGTACCAAAACTCTGCAAGTTACAGCCATTTCCTCCTAGACGTACGAAATAAGGGTTTTTCTTGCTTAAAATGTAGAAAATTCACTGCCGCTGTAAAATCTGTTCCCGTAAAGTTAGAAGTTTGAAAATGGCTGCAACATGTTGCTGAGCATCTAAAGCACCCAACAGAATCAATTTTGACCTTTTAACACCAATACTTAATGTCCACCGCTCGACACTTAAGAAATTGCATGTCGCTGCAGAATCTGTTCATTTAAGGTTAGGAGTTAAAAAACCATAGCAACATGTGACTGAGCGTATCCGTTAAGTAACTATTCAATTTTAGCGCGCTAGCACCAAAACTCTGCAAGTTACAGCCATTTCCACCTAGACGTACGAAATAAGGGTTTTTCATGCTTAAAATGTAGAAAATTCACTGCCGCTGTAAAGTCTGTTCCCGTAAAGTTAGAAGTTTGAAAATAGCTGCAACATGTTGCTGAGCATCTAAAGCACCCAACAGAATCAAGTTTGACCTTCTAACACCAAAACTTAATGTCAACCGCTCGACAATTAAGAAATTGCATGTCGCTGCAGAATCTGTTCTTCTAAGGTTACGAGTTAGAAAACATTGCAACATGTGCCTGAGCGTATCCGTTAAGTAACTATTCAATTTTAGCGCGCTAGCACCAAAACTCTGCAAGTTACAGCCATTTCCTCCTAGACGTACAAAATAAGGGTTTTTCATGCTTAAAATGTAGAAAATTCACTGCCACTGTAAAATCTGTTCCCGTAAAGTTAAAAGTTTGAAAATGGCTGCAACATGTTGCTGAGCATCTAAAGCACCCAACAGAATCAAGTTTGACCTTCTGACACCAAAACTTAATGTCCACCGCTCGATACTTAAGAAATTGCATGTCGCTGCAAATTCTTATCTCTTAAGGTTTGGAGTTAAAAAACATTGCAACATGTGCCTGAGCGTATCCGTTATGTAACTATTCAATTTCAGCGCGCTAGCACCAAAACTCTGCAAGTTACAGCCATTTCCTCCTAGACGTACGAAATAAGGGTTTTTCATGCTTAAAATGTAGAAAATTCACTGCCGCGGTAAAATCTGTTCCCGTAAAGTTAGAAGTTTGAAAATGGCTGCAACATGTTGGTGAGCATCTAAAGCACCCAACAGAATCAAGTTTGACCTTCTTACACCAATACTTAATGTCCACCGCTCGACACTTCAGAAATTGCATGTCACTGTAGAATCTGTTCTTCTAAGGTTAGGAGCTAATCCGTTATCCGTTAAGTAACTATTCAATTTCAGTGCGCTAGCATCAAAACTCTGCAAATTACAGTAACTATATCTTATCTCTTAAGGTTTGGAGTTAAAAAACCATTGCAACATGTGACTGAGCGTATCCGTTAAGTAACTATTCAATTTTAGCGCGCTAGTACCAAAACTCTGCAAGTTACAGCCATTTCCTCCTAGACGTACGAAATAAGGGTTTTTCATGCTTAAAATGTAGAAAATTCACTGCCGCTGTAAAATCTGTTCCCGTAAAGTTAGAAGTTTGAAAATGGCTGCAACATGTTGCTGAGCATCTAAAGCACCCAACAGAATCCAGTTTGACCTTCTGACATCAATACTTAATGTTCACCGCTCGACACTTAAGAAATTGCATGTCGCTGCAGAATCTGTTCTTTTCAGGTTAGGAGTTAAAAAATCATTGCAACATGTGCCTGAGCGTATCCGTTAAGTAACTATTCAATTTTAGCGCGCTAGCACCAAAACTCTGCAAGTTACAGCCATTTCCTCCTAGACGTACGAAATAAGGGTTTTTCATGCTTAAAATGTAGAAAATTCACTGCCGCTGTAAAATCTGTTCCCGTAAAGTTAGAAGTTTGAAAATGGCTGCAACATGTTGGTGAGCATCTAAAGCACCCAACAGAATCAAGTTTGACCTTCTAACACCAATACTTAATGTCCACCGCTCGACACGTAAGAAATTGCATGTCACTGCAGAATCTGTTCTTTTAAGGTTAGGAGTAAAAAAAGCATTGCAATATGTGGCTGAGCGTATCCGTTATGTAACTATCCAATTTCAGCGCGCTAGCACCAAAACTCTGCAAGTTACAGCCATTTCCTCCTAGACGTACGAAATAAGGGTTTTTCATGCTTAAAATGTAGAAAATTCACTGCCGCTGTAAAATCTGTTCCAGTAAGGTTAGAAGGTTGACAATGGCTGCAACATGTTACTGAGCATCTAAAGCACCCAACTGAATCAATTTTGACCTTCTAACACCAAAACTTCATGTCAACAGCTCGACACTTAAGAAATTGCATGTCGCTGTAGAATCTGTTCTTCTAAGGTTAGGAGTTAAAAAACCATTGCAACATGTGCCTGAGCGTATCCGTTATGTAACTATTCAATTTCAGCGCGCCAGTACCAAAACTCTGCAAAATCTGTTCCCGTAAAGTTAAAAGTTTGAAAATGGCTGCAACATGTTGCTGAGCATCTAAAGCACCCAACAGAATCCAGTTTGACCTTCTAACACCAATACTTAATGTCCACCGCTCGACACGTAAGAAATTGCATGTCACTGTAGAATCTGTTTTTTTCAGGTTAGGAGTTAAAAAACCATTGCAATATGTTCCTGAGCGTATCCGATATTTAACTATCCAATTTCAGCGCGCTAGCACCAAAACTCTGCAAGTTACAGCCATTTCCTCCTAGACGTACGAAATAAGGGTTTTTCATGCTTAAAATGTAGAAAATTCACTGCCGCTGTAAAGTCTGTTCCCGAAAAGTTAAAAGTTTGAAAATGGCTGCAACATGTTGGTGAGCATCTAAAGCACCCAACAGAATCAATTTTGACCTTCTAACATCAATACTTAATGTCCACCGCTCGACACGTAAGAAATTGCATGTCACTGCAGAATCTGTTCTTCTAAGGTTAGGAGTTAAAAAACCATTGAACATGTGCCTGAGCATATCCGTTAAGTAACTATTCAATTTCAGTGCGCTCGCATCAAAACTTTACAAGTCACAGCCATTTCCTCCTAGACGTACGAAATAAGGGTTTTTCATGCTTAAAATGTAGAAAATTCACTGCCGCTGTAAAATCTGTTCCCGTAAAGTTAGAAGTTTGAAAATGGCTGCAACATGTTGGTGAGCATTTAAAGCACCCAACAGAATCAAGTTTGACCTTTTAACACCAATACTTAATGTCCACCGCTCGACACTTAAGAAATTGCATGTCGCTGCAGAATCTGTTCTTCTAAGGTCAGGAGTTAAAAAAACATTGCAACATGTGCCTGAGCGTATCCGTTAAGTAACTATTCAATTTCAGCGCGCTCGCATCAAAACTTTGCAAGTTACAGCCATTTCCTCCTAGACGTACGAAATAAGGGTTTTTCATGCTTAAAATGTAGAAAATTCACTGCCGCTGTAAATCTGTTCCGTAAAATTAGAAGTTTGAAAATGGCTGCAACATGTTGCTGAGCATCTAAAGCACCCAACTGAATCCAGTTTGACCTTCTAACACCAATACTTAATGTCCACCGCTCGACACTTCAGAAATTGCATGTCACTGTAGAATCTGTTCTTTTCGGGTTAGGAGTTACAAAACCATTGCAACATGTGCCTGAAGAAATCCGTTAAGTAACTATTCAATTTCAGTGCGCTCGCATCAAAACTTTGCAAGTAACAGCCATTTCCTCCTAGACGTACTAAATAAGGGTTTTTCATGCTTAAAATGTAGAAAATTCACTGCCGCTGTAAAATCTGTTCCCGTAAAGTTAGAAGTTTGAAAATGGCTGCAACAAGTTGCTGAGCATCTAAAGCACCCAACATAATCAAGTTTGACCTTTTAACACCAATACTTAATGTCCACCGCTCGACACTTAAGAAATTGCATGTCGCTGCAGAATCTGTTCTTCTAAGGTTAGGAGTTAAAAAAACATTGCAACATGTGCCTGAGCGTATCCGTTAAGAAACTATTCAATTTCAGCGCGCTTGCATCAAAACTTTGCAAGTTACAGCCATTTCCTCCTAGACGTACGAAATAAGGGTTTTTCATGCTTAAAATGTAGAAAATTCACTGCCGCTGTAAAATCTGTTCCGTAAAATTAGAAGTTTGAAAATGGCTGCAACATGTTGCTGAGCATCTAAAGCACCCAACTGAATCCAGTTTGACCTTCTAACACCAATACTTAATGTGCACCGCTCGACACTTAAGAAATTGCATGTCGCTGCAGAATCTGTTCATTTAAGGTTAGGAGTTAAAAAACCATTGCAACATGTGCCTGTGCGTATCCGTTAAGTAACTATTCAATTTCAGTTGGCTCGCATCAAAACTTTGCAAGTTACAGCCATTTCCTCCTAGACGTACGAAATAAGGGTTTTTCATGCTTAAAATGTAGAAAATTCACTGCCGCTGTAAAATCTATTCCCGTAAAGTTAGAAGTTTGAAAATGGCTGCAACATGTTGCTGAGCATCTAAAGCACCCAACAGAATCAATTTTGACCTTCTAACACCAAAACTTAATGTCAACCGCTCGACACTTAAGAAATTGCATGTCACTGCAGAATCTGTTCTTCTAAGTTTAGGAGTAAAAAAACCATTGCAACATGTGCCTGAAGGAATCCTTTAATTAGCTATTCAATTTCAGTGCGCTCGCATCAAAACTTTGCAAGTTACAGCCATTTCCTCCTAGACGTACGAAATAAGGGTTTTTCATGCTTAAAATGTAGAAAATTCACTGCCGCTGTAAAATTTGTTCCCGTAAAGTAAGAAGTTTGAAAATGGCTGCAACATGTTGCTGAGCATCTAAAGCACCCAACAGAATCCAGTTTGACCTTCTGACACCGATACTTAACGCCACCGCTCGACACTTAAGAAATTGCATGTCGCTGCAGAATCTGTTTTTTTCAGGTTAGGAGTTAAAAAACCATTGCAACATGTGCCTGAGCGTATCCGTTAAGTAACTATTCAATTCTAGCGCGCTAGCACCAAAACTCTGCAAGTTACAGCCATTTCCTCCTAGACGTACAAAATAAGGGTTTTTCATGCTTAAAATGTAGAAAATTCACTGCCGCTGTAAAATCTGTTCCCGTTAAGTTAGAAGTTTGAAAATGAATGCAACATGTTGCTGAGCATCTAAAGCACCTAACAAAATCAAGTTTGACCTTCTAACACCAAAACTTAATGTCCACCGCTCGACACTTAAGAAATTGCATGTCGCTGCAAATTCTTATCTCTTAAGGTTTGGAGTTAAAAAACATTGCAACATGTGCCTGAGCGTATCCGTTATGTAACTATTCAATTTCAGCGCGCTAGCACCAAAACTCTGCAAGTTACAGCCATTTCCTCCTAGACGTACGAAATATGGGTTTTTCATGCTTAAAATGTAGAAAATTCACTGCCGCTGTAAAGTCTGTTCCCGTAAAGTGAGAAGTTTGAAAATGGCTGCAACATGTTGGTAAGCATCTAAAGCACCCAACAGAATCAAGTTTGACCTTCTAACACCAAAACTTAATGTCAACCGCTCGAAAATTAAGAAATTGCATGTCGCTGCAGAATATGTTCTTCTAAGGTTACGAGTTAAAAAACCATTGCAACATGTGCTTGAGCGTATCCGTTAAGTAACTATTCAATTTTAGCGCGCTTGCACCAAAACTCTGCAAGTTACAGCCATTTCCTCCTAGACGTACGAAATAAGGTTTTTCATGCTTAAAATGTAGAAAATTCACTGCCGCTGTAAAGTCTGTTCCCAAAAAGTTAGAAGTTTGAAAATGGCTGCAACATGTTGGTGAGCATCTAAAGCACCCAACTGAATCAATTTTGACCTTCTAACACCAATACTTAATGTCCACCGCTCGACACTTAAGAAATTGCATGTCGCTGCAGAATATGTTCTTCTAAGGTTTGGAGTTTAAAAACCATTGCAACATGTGACTGAGCGTATCCGTTAAGTAACTATTCAATTTTAGCGCGCTAGTACCAAAACTCTGCAAGTTACAGCCATTTCCTCCTAGACGTACTAAATAAGGGTTTTTCATGCTTAAAATGTAGAAAATTCACTGCCGCTGTAAAATCTGTTCCCGTAAAGTTAGAAGTTTAAAAATGGCTGCAACATGTTGGTGAGCATCTAAAGCACCCAACAGAATCAAGTTTGACCTTCTAACACCAATACTTAATGTCCACCGCTCGACACTTCAGAAATTGCATGTCACTGTAGAATCTGTTCTTCTAAGGTTAGGAGCTAATCCGTTATCCGTTAAGTAACTATTCAATTTCAGTGCGCTAGCATCAAAACTCTGCAAATTACAGTAACTATATCTTATCTCTTAAGGTTTGGAGTTAAAAAACCATTGCAACATGTGACTGAGCGTATCCGTTAAGTAACTATTCAATTTTAGCGCGCTAGCACCAAAACTCTGCAAGTTACAGCCATTTCCTAATAGACGTACGAAATAAGGGTTTTCATGCTTAAAATGTAGAAAATTCACAGCCGCTGTAAAATCTGTTCCCGTAAAGTTAGAAGTTTGAAAATGGCTGCAACATGTTGGTGAGCATCTAAAGCACCCAACTGAATCAAATTTGACCTTCTAACACCAATACTTAATGTCCACCGCTACGTAAGAAATTGCATGTCGCTGCAGAATCTGTTCTTCTAAGGTTAGGAGTTGAAAAACCATTGCAACATGTGCCTGAAGAAATCCGTTAAGTAACTATTCAATTTCAGTGCGCTCTCATCAAAACTTTGCAAGTTACAGCGATTTCCTCCTAGACGTACGAAATAAGGGTCTTTCATGCCGCTGTAAAGTCTGTTCCCGTAAAGTTAAAAATTTGAAAATGGCTGCAACATGTTGCTGAGCATCTAAAGCACCCAACAGAATCCAGTTTGACCTTCTAACACCAATACTTAATTCCACCGCTCGACACTTAAGAAATTGCATGTCGCTGCAGAATCTGTTTTTCTAAGGTTAGGAGTTAAAAAACCATTGCAACATGTGCCTGAGCGTATCCGTTAAGTAACTATTCAATTTTAGCGCGCTAGCACCAAAACTCTGCAAGTTACAGCCATTTCCTCCTAGACGTACGAAATAAGGGTTTTTCATGCTTAAAATGTAGAAAATTCACTGCCGCTGTAAAGTCTGTTCCCGTAAAGTTAGAAGTTTGAAAATGGCTGCAACATGTTGGTGAGCATCTAAAGCACCCAACAGAATCAAGTTTGACCTTCTAACACCAAAACTTAATGTCAACCGCTCGACAATAAAGAAATTGCATGTCGCTGTAGAATCTGTTCTTCTAAGGTTACGAGTTAAAAAACCATTGCAACATGTGCTTGAGCGTATCCGTTAAGTAACTATTCAATTTTAGCGCGCTAGCACCAAAACTCTGTAAGTTACAGCCATTTCCTCCTAGACGTACTAAATAAGGGTTTTTCATGCTTAAAATGTAGAAAATTCACTGCCGCTGTAAAGTCTGTTCCCGTAAAGTTAGAAGTTTGAAAATGGCTGCAACATGTTGGTGAGCATCTAAAGCACCCAACAGAATCAATTTTGACCTTCTTACACCAATACTTAATGTCCACCGCTCGACACTTCAGAAATTGCATGTCACTGTAGAATCTGTTCTTCAAAGGTTAGGAGCTAATCCGTTACCCGTTAAGTAACTATTCAATTTCAGTGCGCTAGCATCAAAACTCTGCAAATTACAGTAACTATATCTTATCTCTTAAGGTTTGGAGTAAAAAAACCATTGCAACATGTGACTGAGCGTATCCGTTAAGTAACTATTCAATTTTAGCGCGCTAGTACCAAAACTCTGCAAGTTACAGCCATTTCCTCCTAGACGTATTAAATAAGGGTTTTTCTTGCTTAAAATGTAGAAAATTCACTGCCGCTGTAAAATCTGTTCCCGTAAAGTTAGAAGTTTGAAAATGGCTGCAACATGTTGCTGAGCATCTAAAGCACCCAACAGAATCAATTTTGACCTTTTAACACCAATACTTAATGTCCACCGCTCGACACTTAAGAAATTGCATGTCGCTGCAGAATCTGTTCATTTAAGGTTAGGAGTTAAAAAACCATTGCAACATGTGCCTGAGCGTATCCGTTAAGTAACAATTCAATTTTAGCGCGCTAGCACCAAAACTCTGCAAGTTACAGCCATTTCCTCCTAGACGTACGAAATAAGGGTTTTTCATGCTTAAAATGTAGAAAATTCACTGCCGCTGTAAAGTCTGTTCCCGTAAAGTTAGAAGTTTGAAAATAGCTGCAACATGTTGCTGAGCATCTAAAGCACCCAACAGAATCAAGTTTGACCTTCTAACACCAAAACTTAATGTCAACCGCTCGACAATTAAGAAATTGCATGTCGCTGCAGAATCTGTTCTTCTAAGGTTACGAGTTAGAAAACATTGCAACATGTGCCTGAGCGTATCCGTTAAGTAACTATTCAATTTTAGCGCGCTAGCACCAAAACTCTGCAAGTTACAGCCATTTCCTCCTAGACGTACAAAATAAGGGTTTTTCATGCTTAAAATGTAGAAAATTCACTGCCACTGTAAAATCTGTTCCCGTAAAGTTAAAAGTTTGAAAATGGCTGCAACATGTTGCTGAGCATCTAAAGCACCCAACAGAATCAAGTTTGACCTTCTGACACCAAAACTTAATGTCCACCGCTCGACACTTAAGAAATTGCATGTCGCTGCAAATTCTTATCTCTTAAGGTTTGGAGTTAAAAAACATTGCAACATGTGCCTGAGCGTATCCGTTATGTAACTATTCAATTTCAGCGCGCTAGCACCAAAACTCTGCAAGTTACAGCCATTTCCTCCTAGACGTACGAAATAAGGGTTTTTCATGCTTAAAATGTAGAAAATTCACTGCCGCGGTAAAATCTGTTCCCGTAAAGTTAGAAGTTTGAAAATGGCTGCAACATGTTGGTGAGCATCTAAAGCACCCAACAGAATCTAGTTTGACCTTCTTACACCAATACTTAATGTCCACCGCTCGACACTTCAGAAATTGCATGTCACTGTAGAATCTGTTCTTCTAAGGTTAGGAGCTAATCCGTTATCCGTTAAGTAACTATTCAATTTCAGTGCGCTAGCATCAAAACTCTGCAAATTACATTAACTATATCTTATCTCTTAAGGTTTGGAGTTAAAAAACCATTGCAACATGTGACTGAGCGTATCCGTTAAGTAACTATTCAATTTTAGCGCGCTAGTACCAAAACTCTGCAAGTTACAGCCATTTCCTCCTAGACGTACGAAATAAGGGTTTTTCATGCTTAAAATGTAGAAAATTCACTGCCGCTGTAAAATCTGTTCCCGTAAAGTTAGAAGTTTGAAAATGGCTGCAACATGTTGCTGAGCATCTAAAGCACCCAACAGAATCAAGTTTGACCTTCTGACATCAATACTTAATGTCCACCGCTCGACACTTAAGAAATTGCATGTCGCTGCAGAATCTGTTCTTCTAAGGTTAGGAGTTAAAAAAACATTGCAACATGTGCCTGAGCGTATCCGTTAAGTAACTATTCAATTTTAGCGCGCTAGCACCAAAACTCTGCAAGTTACAGCCATTTCCTAATAGACGTACGAAATAAGGGTTTTCATGCTTAAAATGTAGAAAATTCACAGCCGCTGTAAAATCTGTTCCCGTAAAGTTAGAAGTTTGAAAATGGCTGCAACATGTTGGTGAGCATCTAAAGCACCCAACAGAATCAATTTTGACCTTTTAACACCAATACTTAATGTCCACCGCTACGTAAGAAATTGCATGTCGCTGCAGAATCTGTTCTTCTAAGGTTAGGAGTTGAAAAACCATTGCAACATGTGCCTGAAGAAATCCGTTAAGTAACTATTCAATTTCAGTGCGCTCGCATCAAAACTTTGCAAGTTACAGCGATTTCCTCCTAGACGTACGAAATAAGGGTCTTTCATGCCGCTGTAAAGTCTGTTCCCGTAAAGTTAAAAATTTGAAAATGACTGCAACATGTTGCTGAGCATCTAAAGCACCCAACAGAATCCAGTTTGACCTTCTAACACCAATACTTAATTCCACCGCTCGACACTTAAGAAATTGCATGTCGCTGCAGAATCTGTTTTTCTAAGGTTAGGAGTTAAAAAACCATTGCAACATGTGCCTGAGCGTATCCGTTAAGTAACTATTCAATTTTAGCGCGCTAGCACCAAAACTCTGCAAGTTACAGCCATTTCCTCCTAGACGTACGAAATAAGGGTTTTTCATGCTTTAAATGTAGAAAATTCACTGCCGCTGTAAAGTCTGTTCCCGTAAAGTTAGAAGTTTGAAAATGGCTGCAACATGTTGGTGAGCATCTAAAGCACCCAACAGAATCAAGTTTGACCTTCTAACACCAAAACTTAATGTCAACCGCTCGACAATAAAGAAATTGCATGTCGCTGTAGAATCTGTTCTTCTAAGGTTACGAGTTAAAAAACCATTGCAACATGTGCTTGAGCGTATCCGTTAAGTAACTATTCAATTTTAGCGCGCTAGCACCAAAACTCTGTAAGTTACAGCCATTTCCTCCTAGACGTACGAAATAAGGGTTTTTCATGCTTAAAATGTAGAAAATTCACTGCCGCTGTAAAGTCTGTTCCCGTAAAGTTAGAAGTTTGAAAATGGCTGCAACATGTTGGTGAGCATCTAAAGCACCCAACAGAATCAAGTTTGACCTTCTAACACCAAAACTTAATGTCAACCGCTCGACAATAAAGAAATTGCATGTCGCTGTAGAATCTGTTCTTCTAAGGTTACGAGTTAAAAAACCATTGCAACATGTGCTTGAGCGTATCCGTTAAGTAACTATTCAATTTTAGCGCGCTAGTACCAAAACTCTGTAAGTTACAGCCATTTCCTCCTTGACGTACGAAATAAGGGTTTTTCATGCTTAAAATGTAGAAAATTCACTGCCGCTGTAAAGTCTGTTCCCGTAAAGTTAAAAGTTTGAAAATGGCTGCAACATGTTGCTGAGCATCTAAAGCACCCAACAGAATCAATTTTGACCTTCTTACACCAATACTTAATGTCCACCGCTCGACACTTCAGAAATTGCATGTCACTGTAGAATCTGTTCTTCAAAGGTTAGGAGCTAATCCGTTACCCGTTAAGTAACTATTCAATTTCAGTGCGCTAGCATCAAAACTCTGCAAATTACAGTAACTATATCTTATCTCTTAAGGTTTGGAGTAAAAAAACCATTGCAACATGTGACTGAGCGTATCCGTTAAGTAACTATTCAATTTTAGCGCGCTAGTACCAAAACTCTGCAAGTTACAGCCATTTCCTCCTAGACGTACGAAATAAGGGTTTTTCTTGCTTAAAATGTAGAAAATTCACTGCCGCTGTAAAATCTGTTCCCGTAAAGTTAGAAGTTTGAAAATGGCTGCAACATGTTGCTGAGCATCTAAAGCACCCAACAGAATCAATTTTGACCTTTTAACACCAATACTTAATGTCAACCGCTCGACACTTAAGAAATTGCATGTCGCTGCAGAATCTGTTCTTTTCAGGTTAGGAGTTAAAAAACCATTGCAACATGTGCCTGAGCGTATCCGTTATGTAACTATTCAATTTCAGCGCGCTAGCACCAAAACTCTGCAAGTTACAGCCATTTCCTCCTAGACGTACGAAATAAGGGTTTTTCATGCTTAAAATGTAGAAAATTCACTGCCGCTGTAAAATCTGTTCCAGTAAGGTTAGAAGGTTGACAATGGCTGCAACATGTTACTGAGCATCTAAAGCACCCAACTGAATCAATTTTGACCTTCTAACACCAAAACTTCATGTCAACAGCTCGACACTTAAGAAATTGCATGTCGCTGTAGAATCTGTTCTTCTAAGGTTAGGAGTTAAAAAACCATTGCAACATGTGCCTGAGCGTATCCGTTATGTAACTATTCAATTTCAGCGCGCCAGTACCAAAACTCTGCAAAATCTGTTCCCGTAAAGTTAAAAGTTTGAAAATGGCTGCAACATGTTGCTGAGCATCTAAAGCACCCAACAGAATCCAGTTTGACCTTCTAACACCAATACTTAATGTCCACCGCTCGACACGTAAGAAATTGCATGTCACTGTAGAATCTGTTTTTTTCAGGTTAGGAGTTAAAAAACCATTGCAATATGTTCCTGAGCGTATCCGATATTTAACTATCCAATTTCAGCGCGCTAGCACCAAAACTCTGCAAGTTACAGCCATTTCCTCCTAGACGTACGAAATAAGGGTTTTTCATGCTTAAAATGTAGAAAATTCACTGCCGCTGTAGAGTCTGTTCCCGAAAAGTTAAAAGTTTGAAAATGGCTGCAACATGTTGGTGAGCATCTAAAGCACCCAACAGAATCAATTTTGACCTTCTAACATCAATACTTAATGTCCACCGCTCGACACGTAAGAAATTGCATGTCACTGCAGAATCTGTTCTTCTAAGGTTAGGAGTTAAAAAACCATTGAACATGTGCCTGAGCATATCCGTTAAGTAACTATTCAATTTCAGTGCGCTCGCATCAAAACTTTACAAGTCACAGCCATTTCCTCCTAGACGTACGAAATAAGGGTTTTTCATGCTTAAAATGTAGAAAATTCACTGCCGCTGTAAAATCTGTTCCCGTAAAGTTAGAAGTTTGAAAATGGCTGCAACATGTTGGTGAGCATTTAAAGCACCCAACAGAATCAAGTTTGACCTTTTAACACCAATACTTAATGTCCACCGCTCGACACTTAAGAAATTGCATGTCGCTGCAGAATCTGTTCTTCTAAGGTCAGGAGTTAAAAAAACATTGCAACATGTGCCTGAGCGTATCCGTTAAGTAACTATTCAATTTCAGCGCGCTCGCATCAAAACTTTGCAAGTTACAGCCATTTCCTCCTAGACGTACGAAATAAGGGTTTTTCATGCTTAAAATGTAGAAAATTCACTGCCGCTGTAAATCTGTTCCGTAAAATTAGAAGTTTGAAAATGGCTGCAACATGTTGCTGAGCATCTAAAGCACCCAACTGAATCCAGTTTGACCTTCTAACACCAATACTTAATGTCCACCGCTCGACACTTCAGAAATTGCATGTCACTGTAGAATCTGTTCTTTTCGGGTTAGGAGTTACAAAACCATTGCAACATGTGCCTGAAGAAATCCGTTAAGTAACTATTCAATTTCAGTGCGCTCGCATCAAAACTTTGCAAGTAACAGCCATTTCCTCCTAGACGTACTAAATAAGGGTTTTTCATGCTTAAAATGTAGAAAATTCACTGCCGCTGTAAAATCTGTTCCCGTAAAGTTAGAAGTTTGAAAATGGCTGCAACAAGTTGCTGAGCATCTAAAGCACCCAACATAATCAAGTTTGACCTTTTAACACCAATACTTAATGTCCACCGCTCGACACTTAAGAAATTGCATGTCGCTGCAGAATCTGTTCTTCTAAGGTTAGGAGTTAAAAAAACATTGCAACATGTGCCTGAGCGTATCCGTTAAGAAACTATTCAATTTCAGCGCGCTTGCATCAAAACTTTGCAAGTTACAGCCATTTCCTCCTAGACGTACGAAATAAGGGTTTTTCATGCTTAAAATGTAGAAAATTCACTGCCGCTGTAAAATCTGTTCCGTAAAATTAGAAGTTTGAAAATGGCTGCAACATGTTGCTGAGCATCTAAAGCACCCAACTGAATCCAGTTTGACCTTCTAACACCAATACTTAATGTGCACCGCTCGACACTTAAGAAATTGCATGTCGCTGCAGAATCTGTTCATTTAAGGTTAGGAGTTAAAAAACCATTGCAACATGTGCCTGTGCGTATCCGTTAAGTAACTATTCAATTTCAGTTGGCTCGCATCAAAACTTTGCAAGTTACAGCCATTTCCTCCTAGACGTACGAAATAAGGGTTTTTCATGCTTAAAATGTAGAAAATTCACTGCCGCTGTAAAATCTATTCCCGTAAAGTTAGAAGTTTGAAAATGGCTGCAACATGTTGCTGAGCATCTAAAGCACCCAACAGAATCAATTTTGACCTTCTAACACCAAAACTTAATGTCAACCGCTCGACACTTAAGAAATTGCATGTCACTGCAGAATCTGTTCTTCTAAGTTTAGGAGTAAAAAAACCATTGCAACATGTGCCTGAAGGAATCCTTTAATTAGCTATTCAATTTCAGTGCGCTCGCATCAAAACTTTGCAAGTTACAGCCATTTCCTCCTAGACGTACGAAATAAGGGTTTTTCATGCTTAAAATGTAGAAAATTCACTGCCGCTGTAAAATTTGTTCCCGTAAAGTAAGAAGTTTGAAAATGGCTGCAACATGTTGCTGAGCATCTAAAGCACCCAACAGAATCCAGTTTGACCTTCTGACACCGATACTTAACGCCACCGCTCGACACTTAAGAAATTGCATGTCGCTGCAGAATCTGTTTTTTTCAGGTTAGGAGTTAAAAAACCATTGCAACATGTGCCTGAGCGTATCCGTTATGTAACTATTCAATTTCAGCGCGGTAGCACCAAAACTCTGCAAGTTACAGCCATTTCCTCCTAGACGTACGAAATATGGGTTTTTCATGCTTAAAATGTAGAAAATTCACTGCCGCTGTAAAGTCTGTTCCCGTAAAGTTAGAAGTTTGAAAATGGCTGCAACATGTTGGTAAGCATCTAAAGCACCCAACAGAATCAAGTTTGACCTTCTAACACCAAAACTTAATGTCAACCGCTCGAAAATTAAGAAATTGCATGTCGCTGCAGAATATGTTCTTCTAAGGTTACGAGTTAAAAAACCATTGCAACATGTGCTTGAGCGTATCCGTTAAGTAACTATTCAATTTTAGCGCGCTTGCACCAAAACTCTGCAAGTTACAGCCATTTCCTCCTAGACGTACGAAATAAGGGTTTTTCATGCTTAAAATGTAGAAAATTCACTGCCGCTGTAAAGTCTGTTCCCAAAAAGTTAGAAGTTTGAAAATGGCTGCAACATGTTGGTGAGCATCTAAAGCACCCAACTGAATCAATTTTGACCTTCTAACACCAATACTTAATGTCCACCGCTCGACACTTAAGAAATTGCATGTCGCTGCAGAATCTGTTTTTCTAAGGTTAGGAGTTAAAAAACCATTGCAACATGTGCCTGAGCGTATCCGTTAAGTAACTATTCAATTTTAGCGCGCTAGCACCAAAACTCTGCAAGTTACAGCCATTTCCTCCTAGACGTACGAAATAAGGGTTTTTCATGCTTAAAATGTAGAAAATTCACTGCCGCTGTAAAGTCTGTTCCCGTAAAGTTAGAAGTTTGAAAATGGCTGCAACATGTTGGTGAGCATCTAAAGCACCCAACAGAATCAAGTTTGACCTTCTAACACCAAAACTTAATGTCAACCGCTCGACAATAAAGAAATTGCATGTCGCTGTAGAATCTGTTCTTCTAAGGTTACGAGTTAAAAAACCATTGCAACATGTGCTTGAGCGTATCCGTTAAGTAACTATTCAATTTTAGCGCGCTAGCACCAAAACTCTGTAAGTTACAGCCATTTCCTCCTAGACGTACGAAATAAGGGTTTTTCATGCTTAAAATGTAGAAAATTCACTGCCGCTGTAAAGTCTGTTCCCGTAAAGTTAGAAGTTTGAAAATGGCTGCAACATGTTGGTGAGCATCTAAAGCACCCAACAGAATCAAGTTTGACCTTCTAACACCAAAACTTAATGTCAACCGCTCGACAATAAAGAAATTGCATGTCGCTGTAGAATCTGTTCTTCTAAGGTTACGAGTTAAAAAACCATTGCAACATGTGCTTGAGCGTATCCGTTAAGTAACTATTCAATTTTAGCGCGCTAGCACCAAAACTCTGTAAGTTACAGCCATTTCCTCCTTGACGTACGAAATAAGGGTTTTTCATGCTTAAAATGTAGAAAATTCACTGCCGCTGTAAAGTCTGTTCCCGTAAAGTTAAAAGTTTGAAAATGGCTGCAACATGTTGCTGAGCATCTAAAGCACCCAACAGAATCAATTTTGACCTTCTTACACCAATACTTAATGTCCACCGCTCGACACTTCAGAAATTGCATGTCACTGTAGAATCTGTTCTTCAAAGGTTAGGAGCTAATCCGTTACCCGTTAAGTAACTATTCAATTTCAGTGCGCTAGCATCAAAACTCTGCAAATTACAGTAACTATATCTTATCTCTTAAGGTTTGGAGTAAAAAAACCATTGCAACATGTGACTGAGCGTATCCGTTAAGTAACTATTCAATTTTAGCGCGCTAGTACCAAAACTCTGCAAGTTACAGCCATTTCCTCCTAGACGTACGAAATAAGGGTTTTTCTTGCTTAAAATGTAGAAAATTCACTGCCGCTGTAAAATCTGTTCCCGTAAAGTTAGAAGTTTGAAAATGGCTGCAACATGTTGCTGAGCATCTAAAGCACCCAACAGAATCAATTTTGACCTTTTAACACCAATACTTAATGTCCACCGCTCGACACTTAAGAAATTGCATGTCGCTGCAGAATCTGTTCATTTAAGGTTAGGAGTTAAAAAACCATTGCAACATGTGACTGAGCGTATCCGTTAAGTAACTATTCAATTTTAGCGCGCTAGCACCAAAACTCTGCAAGTTACAGCCATTTCCTCCTAGACGTACGAAATAAGGGTTTTTCATGCTTAAAATGTAGAAAATTCACTGCCGCTGTAAAGTCTGTTCCCGTAAAGTTAGAAGTTTGAAAATAGCTGCAACATGTTGCTGAGCATCTAAAGCACCCAACAGAATCAAGTTTGACCTTCTAACACCAAAACTTAATGTCAACCGCTCGACAATTAAGAAATTGCATGTCGCTGCAGAATCTGTTCTTCTAAGGTTACGAGTTAGAAAACATTGCAACATGTGCCTGAGCGTATCCGTTAAGTAACTATTCAATTTTAGCGCGCTAGCACCAAAACTCTGCAAGTTACAGCCATTTCCTCCTAGACGTACAAAATAAGGGTTTTTCATGCTTAAAATGTAGAAAATTCACTGCCACTGTAAAATCTGTTCCCGTAAAGTTAAAAGTTTGAAAATGGCTGCAACATGTTGCTGAGCATCTAAAGCACCCAACAGAATCAAGTTTGACCTTCTGACACCAAAACTTAATGTCCACCGCTCGACACTTAAGAAATTGCATGTCGCTGCAAATTCTTATCTCTTAAGGTTTGGAGTTAAAAAACATTGCAACATGTGCCTGAGCGTATCCGTTATGTAACTATTCAATTTCAGCGCGCTAGCACCAAAACTCTGCAAGTTACAGCCATTTCCTCCTAGACGTACGAAATAAGGGTTTTTCATGCTTAAAATGTAGAAAATTCACTGCCGCGGTAAAATCTGTTCCCGTAAAGTTAGAAGTTTGAAAATGGCTGCAACATGTTGGTGAGCATCTAAAGCACCCAACAGAATCAAGTTTGACCTTCTTACACCAATACTTAATGTCCACCGCTCGACACTTCAGAAATTGCATGTCACTGTAGAATCTGTTCTTCTAAGGTTAGGAGCTAATCCGTTATCCGTTAAGTAACTATTCAATTTCAGTGCGCTAGCATCAAAACTCTGCAAATTACAGTAACTATATCTTATCTCTTAAGGTTTGGAGTTAAAAAACCATTGCAACATGTGACTGAGCGTATCCGTTAAGTAACTATTCAATTTTAGCGCGCTAGTACCAAAACTCTGCAAGTTACAGCCATTTCCTCCTAGACGTACGAAATAAGGGTTTTTCATGCTTAAAATGTAGAAAATTCACTGCCGCTGTAAAATCTGTTCCCGTAAAGTTAGAAGTTTGAAAATGGCTGCAACATGTTGCTGAGCATCTAAAGCACCCAACAGAATCCAGTTTGACCTTCTGACATCAATACTTAATGTTCACCGCTCGACACTTAAGAAATTGCATGTCGCTGCAGAATCTGTTCTTTTCAGGTTAGGAGTTAAAAAATCATTGCAACATGTGCCTGAGCGTATCCGTTAAGTAACTATTCAATTTTAGCGCGCTAGCACCAAAACTCTGCAAGTTACAGCCATTTCCTCCTAGACGTACGAAATAAGGGTTTTTCATGCTTAAAATGTAGAAAATTCACTGCCGCTGTAAAATCTGTTCCCGTAAAGTTAGAAGTTTGAAAATGGCTGCAACATGTTGGTGAGCATCTAAAGCACCCAACAGAATCAAGTTTGACCTTCTAACACCAATACTTAATGTCCACCGCTCGACACGTAAGAAATTGCATGTCACTGCAGAATCTGTTCTTTTAAGGTTAGGAGTTAAAAAACCATTGCAATATGTGGCTGAGCGTATCCGTTATGTAACTATCCAATTTCAGCGCGCTAGCACCAAAACTCTGCAAGTTACAGCCATTTACTCCTAGACGTACGAAATAAGGGTTTTTCATGCTTAAAATGTAGAAAATTCACTGCCGCTGTAAAATCTGTTCCCGTAAAGTTAGAAGTTTGAAAATGGCTGCAACATGTTCGTGAGCATTCAAAGCACCCAACAGAATCACTTTTAACCTTCTAACAGAAATACTTAATGTCCACCGCTCGACACTTAAGAAATTGCATGTCGCTGCAGAATCTGTTCTTCTAAGGTTAGGAGTTAAAAAACCATTGAAACATGTGCCTGAGCGTATCCTTTAAGTAACTAATCAATTTTAGCGCGCTAGCACCAAAACTCTGCAAGTTACAGCCATTTCCTCCTAGACGTACTAAATAAGGGTTTTTCATGCTTAAAATGTAGAAAATTCACCGCCGCTGTAAAGTCTGTTCCCGTTAAGTTAAAAGTTTGAAAATGGCTGCAACATGTTGGTGAGCATCTAAAGCACCCAACAGAATCAAGTTTGACCTTCTAACACCAAAACTTAATGTCAACCGCTCGACAATAAAGAAATTGCATGTCGCTGCAGAATCTGTTCTTCTAAGGTTACGAGTTAAAAAACCATTGCAACATGTGCTTGAGCGTATCCGTTAAGTAACTATTCAATTTTAGCGCGCTAGCACCAAAACTCTGTAAGTTACAGCCATTTCCTCCTTGACGTACGAAATAAGGGTTTTTCATGCTTAAAATGTAGAAAATTCACTGCCGCTGTAAAGTCTGTTCCCGTAAAGTTAAAAGTTTGAAAATGGCTGCAACATGTTGGTGAGCATCTAAAACACCCAACTGAATCAAGTTTGACCCTTTAACACCAATACTTAATGTCCACCGCTCGACACTTAAGAAATTGCATGTCGCTGCAGAATCTGTTCTTCTAAGGTTAGGAGTTAAAAAAACATTGCAACATGTGCCTGAGCGTATCCGTTATGTAACTATTCAATTTCAGCGCGCTAGCACCAAAACTCTGCAAGTTACAGCCATTTCCTCCTAGACGTACGAAATAAGGGTTTTTCATGCTTAAAATGTAGAAAATTCACTGCCGCGGTAAAATCTGTTCCCGTAAAGTTAGAAGTTTGAAAATGGCTGCAACATGTTGGTGAGCATCTAAAGCACCCAACAGAATCAAGTTTGACCTTCTTACACCAATACTTAATGTCCACCGCTCGACACTTCAGAAATTGCATGTCACTGTAGAATCTGTTCTTCTAAGGTTAGGAGCTAATCCGTTATCCGTTAAGTAACTATTCAATTTCAGTGCGCTAGCATCAAAACTCTGCAAATTACAGTAACTATATCTTATCTCTTAAGGTTTGGAGTTAAAAAACCATTGCAACATGTGACTGAGCGTATCCGTTAAGTAACTATTCAATTTTAGCGCGCTAGTACCAAAACTCTGCAAGTTACAGCCATTTCCTCCTAGACGTACGAAATAAGGGTTTTTCATGCTTAAAATGTAGAAAATTCACTGCCGCTGTAAAATCTGTTCCCGTAAAGTTAGAAGTTTGAAAATGGCTGCAACATGTTGCTGAGCATCTAAAGCACCCAACAGAATCCAGTTTGACCTTCTGACATCAATACTTAATGTTCACCGCTCGACACTTAAGAAATTGCATGTCGCTGCAGAATCTGTTCTTTTCAGGTTAGGAGTTAAAAAATCATTGCAACATGTGCCTGAGCGTATCCGTTAAGTAACTATTCAATTTTAGCGCGCTAGCACCAAAACTCTGCAAGTTACAGCCATTTCCTCCTAGACGTACGAAATAAGGGTTTTTCATGCTTAAAATGTAGAAAATTCACTGCCGCTGTAAAATCTGTTCCCGTAAAGTTAGAAGTTTGAAAATGGCTGCAACATGTTGGTGAGCATCTAAAGCACCCAACAGAATCAAGTTTGACCTTCTAACACCAATACTTAATGTCCACCGCTCGACACGTAAGAAATTGCATGTCACTGCAGAATCTGTTCTTTTAAGGTTAGGAGTTAAAAAACCATTGCAATATGTGGCTGAGCGTATCCGTTATGTAACTATCCAATTTCAGCGCGCTAGCACCAAAACTCTGCAAGTTACAGCCATTTACTCCTAGACGTACGAAATAAGGGTTTTTCATGCTTAAAATGTAGAAAATTCACTGCCGCTGTAAAATCTGTTCCCGTAAAGTTAGAAGTTTGAAAATGGCTGCAACATGTTCGTGAGCATTCAAAGCACCCAACAGAATCACTTTTAACCTTCTAACACCAATACTTAATGTCCACCGCTCGACACTTAAGAAATTGCATGTCGCTGCAGAATCTGTTCTTCTAAGGTTAGGAGTTAAAAAACCATTGAAACATGTGCCTGAGCGTATCCTTTAAGTAACTAATCAATTTTAGCGCGCTAGCACCAAAACTCTGCAAGTTACAGCCATTTCCTCCTAGACGTACTAAATAAGGGTTTTTCATGCTTAAAATGTAGAAAATTCACCGCCGCTGTAAAGTCTGTTCCCGTTAAGTTAAAAGTTTGAAAATGGCTGCAACATGTTGGTGAGCATCTAAAGCACCCAACAGAATCAAGTTTGACCTTCTAACACCAAAACTTAATGTCAACCGCTCGACAATAAAGAAATTGCATGTCGCTGCAGAATCTGTTCTTCTAAGGTTACGAGTTAAAAAACCATTGCAACATGTGCTTGAGCGTATCCGTTAAGTAACTATTCAATTTTAGCGCGCTAGCACCAAAACTCTGTAAGTTACAGCCATTTCCTCCTTGACGTACGAAATAAGGGTTTTTCATGCTTAAAATGTAGAAAATTCACTGCCGCTGTAAAGTCTGTTCCCGTAAAGTTAAAAGTTTGAAAATGGCTGCAACATGTTGCTGAGCATCTAAAGCACCCAACAGAATCAATTTTGACCTTCTTACACCAATACTTAATGTCCACCGCTCGACACTTCAGAAATTGCATGTCGCTGCAGAATCTGTTCATTTAAGGTTAGGAGTTAAAAAACCATTGCAACATGTGCCTGAGCGTATCCGTTAAGTAACAATTCAATTTTAGCGCGCTAGCACCAAAACTCTGCAAGTTACAGCCATTTCCTCCTAGACGTACGAAATAAGGGTTTTTCATGCTTAAAATGTAGAAAATTCACTGCCGCTGTAAAGTCTGTTCCCGTAAAGTTAGAAGTTTGAAAATAGCTGCAACATGTTGCTGAGCATCTAAAGCACCCAACAGAATCAAGTTTGACCTTCTAACACCAAAACTTAATGTCAACCGCTCGACAATTAAGAAATTGCATGTCGCTGCAGAATCTGTTCTTCTAAGGTTACGAGTTAGAAAACATTGCAACATGTGCCTGAGCGTATCCGTTAAGTAACTATTCAATTTTAGCGCGCTAGCACCAAAACTCTGCAAGTTACAGCCATTTCCTCCTAGACGTACAAAATAAGGGTTTTTCATGCTTAAAATGTAGAAAATTCACTGCCACTGTAAAATCTGTTCCCGTAAAGTTAAAAGTTTGAAAATGGCTGCAACATGTTGCTGAGCATCTAAAGCACCCAACAGAATCAAGTTTGACCTTCTGACACCAAAACTTAATGTCCACCGCTCGACACTTAAGAAATTGCATGTCGCTGCAAATTCTTATCTCTTAAGGTTTGGAGTTAAAAAACTTTGCAACATGTGCCTGAGCGTATCCGTTATGTAACTATTCAATTTCAGCGCGCTAGCACCAAAACTCTGCAAGTTACAGCCATTTCCTCCTAGACGTACGAAATAAGGGTTTTTCATGCTTAAAATGTAGAAAATTCACTGCCGCGGTAAAATCTGTTCCCGTAAAGTTAGAAGTTTGAAAATGGCTGCAACATGTTGCTGAGCATCTAAAGCACCCAACAGAATCAAGTTTGACCTTCTTACACCAATACTTAATGTCCACCGCTCGACACTTCAGAAATTGCATGTCACTGTAGAATCTGTTCTTCAAAGGTTAGGAGCTAATCCGTTACCCGTTAAGTAACTATTCAATTTCAGTGCGCTAGCATCAAAACTCTGCAAATTACAGTAACTATATCTTATCTCTTAAGGTTTGGAGTTAAAAAACCATTGCAACATGTGACTGAGCGTATCCGTTAAGTAACTATTCAATTTTAGCGCGCTAGTACCAAAACTCTGCAAGTTACAGCCATTTCCTCCTAGACGTACTAAATAAGGGTTTTTCTTGCTTAAAATGTAGAAAATTCACTGCCGCTGTAAAATCTGTTCCCGTAAAGTTAGAAGTTTAAAAATGGCTGCAACATGTTGGTGAGCATCTAAAGCACCCAACAGAATCAAGTTTGACCTTTTAACACCAATACTTAATGTCCACCGCTCGACACTTAAGAAATTGCATGTCGCTGCAGAATCTGTTCTTCTAAGGTTAGGAGTTAAAAAAACATTGCAACATGTGCCTGAGCATATCCGTTAAGTAACTATTCAATTTTAGCGCGCTAGCACCAAAACTCTGCAAGTTACAGCCATTTCCTCCTAGACGTACGAAATAAGGGTTTTTCATGCTTAAAATGTAGAAAATTCACAGCCGCTGTAAAATCTGATCCCGTAAAGTTAGTAGTTTGAAAATGGCTGCAACATGTTGCTGAGCATCTAAAGCACCCAACAGAATCAATTTTGACCTTTTAACACCAATACTTAATGTCCACCGCTCGACACTTAAGAAATTGCATGTCGCTGCAGAATCTGTTCATTTAAGGTTAGGAGTTAAAAAACCATTGCAACATGTGCCTGAGCGTATCCGTTAAGTAACAATTCAATTTTAGCGCGCTAGCACCAAAACTCTGCAAGTTACAGCCATTTCCTCCTTGATGTACGAAATAAGGGTTTTTCATTCTTAAAATGTAGAAAATTCACTGCCGCTGTAAAGTCTGTTCCCGTAAAGTTAGAAGTTTGAAAATAGCTGCAACATGTTGCTGAGCATCTAAAGCACCCAACAGAATCAAGTTTGACCTTCTAACACCAAAACTTAATGTCAACCGCTCGACAATTAAGAAATTGCATGTCGCTGCAGAATATGTTCTTCTACGGTTACGAGTTAAAAAACATTGCAACATGTGCCTGAGCGTATCCGTTAAGTAACTATTCAATTTTAGCGCGCTAGCACCAAAACTCTGCAAGTTACAGCCATTTCCTCCTAGACGTACAAAATAAGGGTTTTTCATGCTTAAAATGTAGAAAATTCACTGCCACTGTAAAATCTGTTCCCGTAAAGTTAAAAGTTTGAAAATGGCTGCAACATGTTGCTGAGCATCTAAAGCACCCAACAGAATCAAGTTTGACCTTCTGACACCAAAACTTAATGCCACCGCTCGACACTTAAGAAATTGCATGTCGCTGCAAATTCTTATCTCTTAAGGTTTGGAGTTAAAAAACATTGCAACATGTGCCTGAGCGTATCCGTTATGTAACTATTCAATTTCAGCGCGCTAGCACCAAAACTCTGCAAGTTACAGCCATTTCCTCCTAGACGTACGAAATATGGGTTTTTCATGCTTAAAATGTAGAAAATTCACTGCCGCTGTAAAGTCTGTTCCCGTAAAGTTAGAAGTTTGAAAATGGCTGCAACATGTTGGTAAGCATCTAAAGCACCCAACAGAATCAAGTTTGACCTTCTAACACCAAAACTTAATGTCAACCGCTCGACAATTAAGAAATTGCATGTCGCTGCAGAATATGTTCTTCTAAGGTTACGAGTTAAAAAACCATTGCAACATGTGCTTGTGCGTATCCGTTAAGTAACTATTCAATTTTAGCACGCTTGCACCAAAACTCTGCAAGTTACAGCCATTTCCTCCTAGACGTACGAAATAAGGGTTTTTCATGCTTAAAATGTAGAAAATTCACTGCCGCTGTAAAGTCTGTTCCCAAAAAGTTAGAAGTTTGAAAATGGCTGCAACATATTGGTGAGCATCTAAAGCACCCAACTGAATCAATTTTGACCTTCTAACACCAATACTTAATGTCCACCGCTCGACACTTAAGAAATTGCATGTCGCTGCAGAATATGTTCTTCTAAGGTTTGGAGTTTAAAAACCATTGCAACATGTGACTGAGCGTATCCGTTAAGTAACTATTCAATTTTAGCGCGCTAGTACCAAAACTCTGCAAGTTACAGCCATTTCCTCCTAGACGTACTAAATAAGGGTTTTTCATGCTTAAAATGTAGAAAATTCACTGCCGCTGTAAAATCTGTTCCCGTAAAGTTAGAAGTTTGAAAATGGCTGCAACATGTTGGTGAGCATCTAAAGCACCCAACAGAATCAAGTTTGACCTTCTAACACCAATACTTAATGTCCACCGCTCGACACTTCAGAAATTGCATGTCACTGTAGAATCTGTTCTTCTAAGGTTAGGAGCTAATCCGTTATCCGTTAAGTAACTATTCAATTTCAGTGCGCTAGCATCAAAACTCTGCAAATTACAGTAACTATATCTTATCTCTTAAGGTTTGGAGTTAAAAAACCATTGCAACATGTGACTGAGCGTATCCGTTAAGTAACTATTCAATTTTAGCGCGCTAGTACCAAAACTCTGCATGTTACAGCCATTTCCTCCTAGACGTACTAAATAAGGGTTTTTCATGCTTAAAATGTAGAAAATTCACTGCCGCTGTAAAATCTGTTCCCGTAAAGTTAGAAGTTTGAAAATGGCCGCAACATGTTGCTGAGCATCTAAAGCACCCAACAGAATCAAGTTTGACCTTTTAACACCAATACTTAATGTCCACCGCTCGACACTTAAGAAATTGCATGTCGCTGCAGAATCTGTTCTTCTAAGGTTAGGAGTTAAAAAAACATTGCAACATGTGCCTGAGCGTATCCGTTAAGTAACTATTCAATTTTAGCGCGCTAGCACCAAAACTCTGCAAGTTACAGCCATTTCCTAATAGACGTACGAAATAAGGGTTTTCATGCTTAAAATGTAGAAAATTCACAGCCGCTGTAAAATCTGTTCCCGTAAAGTTAGAAGTTTGAAAATGGCTGCAACATGTTGGTGAGCATCTAAAGCACCCAACTGAATCAAATTTGACCTTCTAACACCAATACTTAATGTCCACCGCTCGACACGTAAGAAATTGCATGTCGCTGCAGAATCTGTTCTTCTAAGGTTAGGAGTTGAAAAACCATTGCAACATGTGCCTGAAGAAATCCGTTAAGTAACTATTCAATTTCAGTGCGCTCGCATCAAAACTTTGCAAGTTACGGCGATTTCCTCCTAGACGTACGAAATAAGGGTTTTTCATGCCGCTGTAAAGTCTGTTCCCGTAAAGTTAAAAATTTGAAAATGGCTGCAACATGTTGCTGAGCATCTAAAGCACCCAACAGAATCCAGTTTGACCTTCTTACACCAATACTTAATTCCACCGCTCGACACTTAAGAAATTGCATGTCGCTGCAGAATCTGTTTTTCTAAGGTTAGGAGTTAAAAAACCATTGCAACATGTGCCTGAGCGTATCCGTTAAGTAACTATTCAATTTTAGCGCGCTAGCACCAAAACTCTGCAAGTTACAGCCATTTCCTCCTAGACGTACGAAATAAGGGTTTTTCATGCTTAAAATGTAGAAAATTCACTGCCGCTGTAAAGTCTGTTCCCGTAAAGTTAGAAGTTTGAAAATGGCTGCAACATGTTGGTGAGCATCTAAAGCACCCAACAGAATCAAGTTTGACCTTCTAACATCAAAACTTAATGTCAACCGCTCGACAATAAAGAAATTGCATGTCGCTGCAGAATCTGTTCTTCTAAGGTTACGAGTTAAAAAACCATTGCAACATGTGCTTGTGCGTATCCGTTAAGTAACTATTCAATTTTAGCGCGCTAGCACCAAAACTCTGTAAGTTACAGCCATTTCCTCCTTGACGTACGAAATAAGGGTTTTTCATGCTTAAAATGTAGAAAATTCACTGCCGCTGTAAAGTCTGTTCCCGTAAAGTTAAAAGTTTGAAAATGGCTGCAACATGTTGCTGAGCATCTAAAGCACCCAACAGAATCAATTTTGACCTTCTTACACCAATACTTAATGTCCACCGCTCGACACTTCAGAAATTGCATGTCACTGTAGAATCTGTTCTTCAAAGGTTAGGAGCTAATCCGTTACCCGTTAAGTAACTATTCAATTTCAGTGCGCTAGCATCAAAACTCTGCAAATTACAGTAACTATATCTTATCTCTTAAGGTTTGGAGTTAAAAAACCATTGCAACATGTGACTGAGCGTATCCGTTAAGTAACTATTCAATTTTAGCGCGCTAGTACCAAAACTCTGCAAGTTACAGCCATTTCCTCCTAGACGTACTAAATAAGGGTTTTTCTTGCTTAAAATGTAGAAAATTCACTGCCGCTGTAAAATCTGTTCCCGTAAAGTTAGAAGTTTGAAAATGGCCGCAACATGTTGCTGAGCATCTAAAGCACCCAACAGAATCAAGTTTGACCTTTTAACACCAATACTTAATGTCCACCGCTCGACACTTAAGAAATTGCATGTCGCTGCAGAATCTGTTCTTCTAAGGTTAGGAGTTAAAAAAACATTGCAACATGTGCCTGAGCATATCCGTTAAGTAACTATTCAATTTTAGCGCGCTAGCACCAAAACTCTGCAAGTTACAGCCATTTCCTCCTAGACGTACGAAATAAGGGTTTTTCATGCTTAAAATGTAGAAAATTCACAGCCGCTGTAAAATCTGATCCCGTAAAGTTAGTAGTTTGAAAATGGCTGCAACATGTTGCTGAGCATCTAAAGCACCCAACAGAATCAATTTTGACCTTTTAACACCAATACTTAATGTCCACCGCTCGACACTTAAGAAATTGCATGTCGCTGCAGAATCTGTTCATTTAAGGTTAGGAGTTAAAAAACCATTGCAACATGTGCCTGAGCGTATCCGTTAAGTAACAATTCAATTTTAGCGCGCTAGCACCAAAACTCTGCAAGTTACAGCCATTTCCTCCTTGATGTACGAAATAAGGGTTTTTCATTCTTAAAATGTAGAAAATTCACTGCCGCTGTAAAGTCTGTTCCCGTAAAGTTAGAAGTTTGAAAATAGCTGCAACATGTTGCTGAGCATCTAAAGCACCCAACAGAATCAAGTTTGACCTTCTAACACCAAAACTTAATGTCAACCGCTCGACAATTAAGAAATTGCATGTCGCTGCAGAATATGTTCTTCTACGGTTACGAGTTAAAAAACATTGCAACATGTGCCTGAGCGTATCCGTTAAGTAACTATTCAATTTTAGCGCGCTAGCACCAAAACTCTGCAAGTTACAGCCATTTCCTCCTAGACGTACAAAATAAGGGTTTTTCATGCTTAAAATGTAGAAAATTCACTGCCACTGTAAAATCTGTTCCCGTAAAGTTAAAAGTTTGAAAATGGCTGCAACATGTTGCTGAGCATCTAAAGCACCCAACAGAATCAAGTTTGACCTTCTGACACCAAAACTTAATGCCACCGCTCGACACTTAAGAAATTGCATGTCGCTGCAAATTCTTATCTCTTAAGGTTTGGAGTTAAAAAACATTGCAACATGTGCCTGAGCGTATCCGTTATGTAACTATTCAATTTCAGCGCGCTAGCACCAAAACTTTGCAAGTTACAGCCATTTCCTCCTAGACGTACGAAATAAGGGTTTTTCATGCTTAAAATGTAGAAAATTCACTGCCGCGGTAAAATCTGTTCCCGTAAAGTTAGAAGTTTGAAAATGGCTGCAACATGTTGGTGAACATCTAAAGCACCCAACAGAATCAAGTTTGACCTTCTAACACCAAAACTTAATGTCAACCGCTCGACACTTAAGAAATTGCATGTCGCTGCAGAATATGTTCTTCTAAGGTTTGGAGTTTAAAAACCATTGCAACATGTGACTGAGCGTATCCGTTAAGTAACTATTCAATTTTAGCGCGCTAGTACCAAAACTCTGCAAGTTACAGCCATTTCCTCCTAGACGTACTAAATAAGGGTTTTTCATGCTTAAAATGTAGAAAATTCACTGCCGCTGTAAAATCTGTTCCCGTAAAGTTAGAAGTTTAAAAATGGCTGCAACATGTTGGTGAGCATCTAAAGCACCCAACAGAATCAAGTTTGACCTTCTAACACCAATACTTAATGTCCACCGCTCGACACTTCAGAAATTGCATGTCACTATAGAATCTGTTCTTCTAAGGTTAGGAGCTAATCCGTTATCCGTTAAGTAACTTCAATTTCAGTGCGCTAGCATCAAAACTCTGCAAATTACAGTAACTATATCTTATCTCTTAAGGTTTGGAGTTAAAAAACCATTGCAACATGTGACTGAGCGTATCCGTTAAGTAACTATTCAATTTTAGCGCGCTAGTACCAAAACTCTGCATGTTACAGCCATTTCCTCCTAGACGTACTAAATAAGGGTTTTTCATGCTTAAAATGTAGAAAATTCACTGCCGCTGTAAAATCTGTTCCCGTAAAGTTAGAAGTTTGAAAATGGCCGCAACATGTTGCTGAGCATCTAAAGCACCCAACAGAATCAAGTTTGACCTTTTAACACCAATACTTAATGTCCACCGCTCGACACTTAAGAAATTGCATGTCGCTGCAGAATCTGTTCTTCTAAGGTTAGGAGTTAAAAAAACATTGCAACATGTGCCTGAGCGTATCCGTTAAGTAACTATTCAATTTTAGCGCGCTAGCACCAAAACTCTGCAAGTTACAGCCATTTCCAATAGACGTACGAAATAAGGGTTTTCATGCTTAAAATGTAGAAAATTCACAGCCGCTGTAAAATCTGTTCCCGTAAAGTTAGAAGTTTGAAAATGGCTGCAACATGTTGGTGAGCATCTAAAGCACCCAACTGAATCAAATTTGACCTTCTAACACCAATACTTAATGTCCACCGCTCGACACGTAAGAAATTGCATGTCGCTGCAGAATCTGTTCTTCTAAGGTTAGGAGTTGAAAAACCATTGCAACATGTGCCTGAAGAAATCCGTTAAGTAACTATTCAATTTCAGTGCGCTCGCATCAAAACTTTGCAAGTTACAGCGATTTCCTCCTAGACGTACGAAATAAGGGTTTTTCATGCCGCTGTAAAGTCTGTTCCCGCAAAGTTAAAAATTTGAAAATGGCTGCAACATGTTGCTGAGCATCTAAAGCACCCAACAGAATCCAGTTTGACCTTCTAACACCAATACTTAATTCCACCGCTCGACACTTAAGAAATTGCATGTCGCTGCAGAATCTGTTTTTCTAAGGTTAGGAGTTAAAAAACCATTGCAACATGTGCCTGAGCGTATCCGTTAAGTAACTATTCAATTTTAGCGCGCTAGCACCAAAACTCTGCAAGTTACAGCCATTTCCTCCTAGACGTACGAAATAAGGGTTTTTCATGCTTAAAATGTAGAAAATTCACTGCCGCTGTAAAGTCTGTTCCCGTAAAGTTAGAAGTTTGAAAATGGCTGCAACATGTTGGTGAGCATCTAAAGCACCCAACAGAATCAAGTTTGACCTTCTAACACCAAAACTTAATGTCAACCGCTCGACAATAAAGAAATTGCATGTCGCTGCAGAATCTGTTCTTCTAAGGTTACGAGTTAAAAAACCATTGTAACATGTGCTTGAGCGTATCCGTTAAGTAACTATTCAATTTTAGCGCGCTAGCACCAAAACTCTGTAAGTTACAGCCATTTCCTCCTTGACGTACGAAATAAGGGTTTTTCATGCTTAAAATGTAGAAAATTCACTGCCGCTGTAAAGTCTGTTCCCGTAAAGTTAAAAGTTTGAAAATGGCTGCAACATGTTGCTGAGCATCTAAAGCACCCAACAGAATCTATTTTGACCTTCTAACACCAATACTTAATGTCCACCGCTCGACACTTCAGAAATTGCATGTCACTGTAGAATCTGTTCTTCAAAGGTTAGGAGCTAATCCGTTACCCGTTAAGTAACTATTCAATTTCAGTGCGCTAGCATCAAAACTCTGCAAATTACAGTAACTATATCTTATCTCTTAAGGTTTGGAGTTAAAAAACCATTGCAACATGTGACTGAGCGTATCCGTTAAGTAACTATTCAATTTTAGCGCGCTAGTACCAAAACTCTGCAAGTTACAGCCATTTCCTCCTAGACGTACTAAATAAGGGTTTTTCTTGCTTAAAATGTAGAAAATTCACTGCCGCTGTAAAATCTGTTCCCGTAAAGTTAGAAGTTTGAAAATGGCCGCAACATGTTGCTGAGCATCTAAAGCACCCAACAGAATCAAGTTTGACCTTTTAACACCAATACTTAATGTCCACCGCTCGACACTTAAGAAATTGCATGTCGCTGCAGAATCAGTTTTTCTAAGGTTAGGAGTTAAAAAAACATTGCAACATGTGCCTGAGCATATCCGTTAAGTAACTATTCAATTTTAGCGCGCTAGCACGAAATCTCTGCAAGTCATAGCCATTTCATCCTAGACGTACGAAATAAGGGTTTTTCATGCTTAAAATGTAGAAAATTCACTGCCGCTGTAAAATCTGTTCCCGTAAAGTTAGAAGTTTGAAAATGGCTGCAACATGTTGCTGAGCATCTAAAGCACCCAACAAATTCAATTTTGACCTTCTAACACCAAAACTTAATGTCAACCGCTCGACACTTAAGAAATTGCATGTCGCTGCAGAATCTATTCTTTTCAGGTTAGGAGTTAAAAAACCATTGCAACATGTGCCTGAGCGTATCCGTTAAGTAACTATTCAATTTTAGCGCGCTAGCACCAAAACTCTGCAAGTTACAGCCATTTCCTCCTAGACGTACAAAATAAGGGTTTTTCATGCTTAAAATGTAGAAAATTCACTGCCGCTGTAAAATCTGTTCCCGTAAAGTTAAAAGTTTAAAAATGGCTGCAACATGTTGCTGAGCATCTAAAGCACCTAACAGAATCAAGTTTGACCTTCTAACACCAGAACTTAATGTCCACCGCTCGACACTTAAGAAATTGCATGTCGCTGTAGAATCTGTTCTTTTCAGGTTAGGAGTTAAAAAACCATTGCAACATGTGCCTGAGCGTATCCGTTATGTAACTATTCAATTTCAGCGCGCCAGTACCAAAACTCTGCAAGCTACAGCCTTTTCCTCCTAGACCTACAAAATAAGGGTTTTTCATGCTTAAAATGCAGAAAATTCACTGCCGCTATAAAATCTGTTCCAGTAAGGTTAGAAGGTTGAAAATGGCTGCAACATATTGCTGAGCATCTAAAGCACCCAACTGAATCAATTTTGACCTTCTAACACCAAAACTTCATGTCACGGCTCGACACTTAAGAAATTGCATGTCGCTGTAGAATCTGTTCTTCTAAGGTTAGGAGTTAAAAAACCATTGCAACATGTGCCTGAGCGTATCCGTTAAGTAACTATTCAATTTTAGCGCGCTAGCACCAAAACTCTGCAAGTTACAGCCATTTCCTCCTAGACGTACAAAATAAGGGTTTTTCATGCTTAAAATGTAGAAAATTCACTGCCGCTGTAAAATCTGTTCCCGTAAAGTTAGAAGTTTGAAAATGGCTGCAACATGTTGGTGAGCATCTAAAGCACCCAACAGAATCAATTTTGACCTTCTAACACCAATACTTAATGTTCACCGCTCGACACTTCAGAAATTGCATGTCACTGTAGAATCTGTTCTTCTAAGGTTAGGAGCTAATCCGTTATCCGTTAAGTAACTATTCAATTTCAGTGCGCTAGCATCAAAACTCTGCAAATTACAGTAACTATATCTTATCTCTTAAGGTTTGGAGTTAAAAAACCATTGCAACATGTGACTGAGCGTATCCGTTAAGTAACTATTCAATTTTAGCGCGCTAGTACCAAAACTCTGCAAGTTACAGCCATTTCCTAATAGACGTACTAAATAAGGGTTTTTCATGCTTAAAATGTAGAAAATTCACTGCCGCTGTAAAATCTGTTCCCGTAAAGTTAGAAGTTTGAAAATGGCTGCAACATGTTGCTGAGCATCTAAAGCACCCAACAGAATCAAGTTTGACCTTTTAACACCAATACTTAATGTCCACCGCTCGACAATTAAGAAATTGCATGTCGCTGCAGAATATGTTCTTCTACGGTTACGAGTTAAAAAACATTGCAACATGTGCCTGAGCGTATCCGTTAAGTAACTATTCAATTTTAGCGCGCTAGCACCAAAACTCTGCAAGTTACAGCCATTTCCTCCTAGACGTACAAAATAAGGGTTTTTCATGCTTAAAATGTAGAAAATTCACTGCCACTGTAAAATCTGTTCCCGTAAAGTTAAAAGTTTGAAAATGGCTGCAACATGTTGCTGAGCATCTAAAGCACCCAACAGAATCAAGTTTGACCTTCTGACACCAAAACTTAATGCCACCGCTCGACACTTAAGAAATTGCATGTCGCTGCAAATTCTTATCTCTTAAGGTTTGGAGTTAAAAAACATTGCAACATGTGCCTGAGCGTATCCGTTATGTAACTATTCAATTTCAGCGCGCTAGCACCAAAACTTTGCAAGTTACAGCCATTTCCTCCTAGACGTACGAAATAAGGGTTTTTCATGCTTAAAATGTAGAAAATTCACTGCCGCGGTAAAATCTGTTCCCGTAAAGTTAGAAGTTTGAAAATGGCTGCAACATGTTGGTGAACATCTAAAGCACCCAACAGAATCAAGTTTGACCTTCTAACACCAAAACTTAATGTCAACCGCTCGACACTTAAGAAATTGCATGTCGCTGCAGAATATGTTCTTCTAAGGTTTGGAGTTTAAAAACCATTGCAACATGTGACTGAGCGTATCCGTTAAGTAACTATTCAATTTTAGCGCGCTAGTACCAAAACTCTGCAAGTTACAGCCATTTCCTCCTAGACGTACTAAATAAGGGTTTTTCATGCTTAAAATGTAGAAAATTCACTGCCGCTGTAAAATCTGTTCCCGTAAAGTTAGAAGTTTAAAAATGGCTGCAACATGTTGGTGAGCATCTAAAGCACCCAACAGAATCAAGTTTGACCTTCTAACACCAATACTTAATGTCCACCGCTCGACACTTCAGAAATTGCATGTCACTATAGAATCTGTTCTTCTAAGGTTAGGAGCTAATCCGTTATCCGTTAAGTAACTTCAATTTCAGTGCGCTAGCATCAAAACTCTGCAAATTACAGTAACTATATCTTATCTCTTAAGGTTTGGAGTTAAAAAACCATTGCAACATGTGACTGAGCGTATCCGTTAAGTAACTATTCAATTTTAGCGCGCTAGTACCAAAACTCTGCATGTTACAGCCATTTCCTCCTAGACGTACTAAATAAGGGTTTTTCATGCTTAAAATGTAGAAAATTCACTGCCGCTGTAAAATCTGTTCCCGTAAAGTTAGAAGTTTGAAAATGGCCGCAACATGTTGCTGAGCATCTAAAGCACCCAACAGAATCAAGTTTGACCTTTTAACACCAATACTTAATGTCCACCGCTCGACACTTAAGAAATTGTATGTCGCTGCAGAATCTGTTCTTCTAAGGTTAGGAGTTAAAAAAACATTGCAACATGTGCCTGAGCGTATCCGTTAAGTAACTATTCAATTTTAGCGCGCTAGCACCAAAACTCTGCAAGTTACAGCCATTTCCAATAGACGTACGAAATAAGGGTTTTCATGCTTAAAATGTAGAAAATTCACAGCCGCTGTAAAATCTGTTCCCGTAAAGTTAGAAGTTTGAAAATGGCTGCAACATGTTGGTGAGCATCTAAAGCACCCAACTGAATCAAATTTGACCTTCTAACACCAATACTTAATGTCCACCGCTCGACACGTAAGAAATTGCATGTCGCTGCAGAATCTGTTCTTCTAAGGTTAGGAGTTGAAAAACCATTGCAACATGTGCCTGAAGAAATCCGTTAAGTAACTATTCAATTTCAGTGCGCTCGCATCAAAACTTTGCAAGTTACAGCGATTTCCTCCTAGACGTACGAAATAAGGGTTTTTCATGCCGCTGTAAAGTCTGTTCCCGCAAAGTTAAAAATTTGAAAATGGCTGCAACATGTTGCTGAGCATCTAAAGCACCCAACAGAATCCAGTTTGACCTTCTAACACCAATACTTAATTCCACCGCTCGACACTTAAGAAATTGCATGTCGCTGCAGAATCTGTTTTTCTAAGGTTAGGAGTTAAAAAACCATTGCAACATGTGCCTGAGCGTATCCGTTAAGTAACTATTCAATTTTAGCGCGCTAGCACCAAAACTCTGCAAGTTACAGCCATTTCCTCCTAGACGTACGAAATAAGGGTTTTTCATGCTTAAAATGTAGAAAATTCACTGCCGCTGTAAAGTCTGTTCCCGTAAAGTTAGAAGTTTGAAAATGGCTGCAACATGTTGGTGAGCATCTAAAGCACCCAACAGAATCAAGTTTGACCTTCTAACACCAAAACTTAATGTCAACCGCTCGACAATAAAGAAATTGCATGTCGCTGCAGAATCTGTTCTTCTAAGGTTACGAGTTAAAAAACCATTGTAACATGTGCTTGAGCGTATCCGTTAAGTAACTATTCAATTTTAGCGCGCTAGCACCAAAACTCTGTAAGTTACAGCCATTTCCTCCTTGACGTACGAAATAAGGGTTTTTCATGCTTAAAATGTAGAAAATTCACTGCCGCTGTAAAGTCTGTTCCCGTAAAGTTAAAAGTTTGAAAATGGCTGCAACATGTTGCTGAGCATCTAAAGCACCCAACAGAATCTATTTTGACCTTCTAACACCAATACTTAATGTCCACCGCTCGACACTTCAGAAATTGCATGTCACTGTAGAATCTGTTCTTCAAAGGTTAGGAGCTAATCCGTTACCCGTTAAGTAACTATTCAATTTCAGTGCGCTAGCATCAAAACTCTGCAAATTACAGTAACTATATCTTATCTCTTAAGGTTTGGAGTTAAAAAACCATTGCAACATGTGACTGAGCGTATCCGTTAAGTAACTATTCAATTTTAGCGCGCTAGTACCAAAACTCTGCAAGTTACAGCCATTTCCTCCTAGACGTACTAAATAAGGGTTTTTCTTGCTTAAAATGTAGAAAATTCACTGCCGCTGTAAAATCTGTTCCCGTAAAGTTAGAAGTTTGAAAATGGCCGCAACATGTTGCTGAGCATCTAAAGCACCCAACAGAATCAAGTTTGACCTTTTAACACCAATACTTAATGTCCACCGCTCGACACTTAAGAAATTGCATGTCGCTGCAGAATCTGTTTTTCTAAGGTTAGGAGTTAAAAAAACATTGCAACATGTGCCTGAGCATATCCGTTAAGTAACTATTCAATTTTAGCGCGCTAGCACGAAATCTCTGCAAGTCATAGCCATTTCATCCTAGACGTACGAAATAAGGGTTTTTCATGCTTAAAATGTAGAAAATTCACTGCCGCTGTAAAATCTGTTCCCGTAAAGTTAGAAGTTTGAAAATGGCTGCAACATGTTGCTGAGCATCTAAAGCACCCAACAAATTCAATTTTGACCTTCTAACACCAAAACTTAATGTCAACCGCTCGACACTTAAGAAATTGCATGTCGCTGCAGAATCTATTCTTTTCAGGTTAGGAGTTAAAAAACCATTGCAACATGTGCCTGAGCGTATCCGTTAAGTAACTATTCAATTTTAGCGCGCTAGCACCAAAACTCTGCAAGTTACAGCCATTTCCTCCTAGACGTACAAAATAAGGGTTTTTCATGCTTAAAATGTAGAAAATTCACTGCCGCTGTAAAATCTGTTCCCGTAAAGTTAAAAGTTTAAAAATGGCTGCAACATGTTGCTGAGCATCTAAAGCACCTAACAGAATCAAGTTTGACCTTCTAACACCAGAACTTAATGTCCACCGCTCGACACTTAAGAAATTGCATGTCGCTGTAGAATCTGTTCTTTTCAGGTTAGGAGTTAAAAAACCATTGCAACATGTGCCTGAGCGTATCCGTTATGTAACTATTCAATTTCAGCGCGCCAGTACCAAAACTCTGCAAGCTACAGCCTTTTCCTCCTAGACCTACAAAATAAGGGTTTTTCATGCTTAAAATGCAGAAAATTCACTGCCGCTATAAAATCTGTTCCAGTAAGGTTAGAAGGTTGAAAATGGCTGCAACATATTGCTGAGCATCTAAAGCACCCAACTGAATCAATTTTGACCTTCTAACACCAAAACTTCATGTCACGGCTCGACACTTAAGAAATTGCATGTCGCTGTAGAATCTGTTCTTCTAAGGTTAGGAGTTAAAAAACCATTGCAACATGTGCCTGAGCGTATCCGTTAAGTAACTATTCAATTTTAGCGCGCTAGCACCAAAACTCTGCAAGTTACAGCCATTTCCTCCTAGACGTACAAAATAAGGGTTTTTCATGCTTAAAATGTAGAAAATTCACTGCCGCTGTAAAATCTGTTCCCGTAAAGTTAGAAGTTTGAAAATGGCTGCAACATGTTGGTGAGCATCTAAAGCACCCAACAGAATCAATTTTGACCTTCTAACACCAATACTTAATGTTCACCGCTCGACACTTCAGAAATTGCATGTCACTGTAGAATCTGTTCTTCTAAGGTTAGGAGCTAATCCGTTATCCGTTAAGTAACTATTCAATTTCAGTGCGCTAGCATCAAAACTCTGCAAATTACAGTAACTATATCTTATCTCTTAAGGTTTGGAGTTAAAAAACCATTGCAACATGTGACTGAGCGTATCCGTTAAGTAACTATTCAATTTTAGCGCGCTAGTACCAAAACTCTGCAAGTTACAGCCATTTCCTCCTAGACGTACTAAATAAGGGTTTTTCATGCTTAAAATGTAGAAAATTCACTGCCGCTGTAAAATCTGTTCCCGTAAAGTTAGAAGTTTGAAAATGGCTGCAACATGTTGCTGAGCATCTAAAGCACCCAACAGAATCAAGTTTGACCTTTTAACACCAATACTTAATGTCCACCGCTCGACACTTAAGAAATTGCATGTCGCTGCAGAATCTGTTCTTCTAAGGTTAGGAGTTAAAAAAACATTGCAACATGTGCCTGAGCATATCCGTTAAGTAACTATTCAATTTCAGCGCGCTAGCACCAAAACTCTGCAAGTTACAGCCATTTCCTCCTAGACGTACGAAATAAGGGTTTTTCATGCTTAAAATGTAGAAAATTCACTGCCACTGTAAAATCTGTTCCCGTAAAGTTAAAAGTTTAAAAATGGCTGCAACATGTTGCTGAGTATCTAAAGCACCCAACAGAATCAAGTTTGACCTTCTAACACCAGAACTTAATGTCCACCGCTCGACACTTGAGAAATTGCATGTCGCTGTAGAATCTGTTCTTTTAAGGTTAGGAGTTAAAAGACCATTGCAACATGTGCCTGCACGTATCCGACACGTAACTATTCAATTTCAGCGCGCTAGCACGAAATCTCTGCAAGTCATAGCCATTTCATCCTAGACGTACGAAATAAGGGTTTTTCATGCTTAAAATGTAGAAAATTCACTGCCGCTGTAAAATCTGTTCCCGTAAAGTTAGAAGTTTGAAAATGGCTGCAACATGTTGCTGAGCATCTAAAGCACCCAACAAATTCAATTTTGACCTTCTAACACCAAAACTTAATGTCAACCGCTCGACACTTAAGAAATTGCATGTCGCTGCAGAATCTATTCTTTTCAGGTTAGGAGTTAAAAAACCATTGCAACATGTGCCTGAGCGTATCCGTTAAGTAACTATTCAATTTTAGCGCGCTAGCACCAAAACTCTGCAAGTTACAGCCATTTCCTCCTAGACGTACAAAATAAGGGTTTTTCATGCTTAAAATGTAGAAAATTCACTGCCGCTGTAAAATCTGTTCCCGTAAAGTTAGAAGTTTGAAAATGGCTGCAACATGTTGGTGAGCATCTAAAGCACCCAACAGAATCAATTTTGACCTTCTAACACCAATACTTAATGTTCACCGCTCGACACTTCAGAAATTGCATGTCACTGTAGAATCTGTTCTTCTAAGGTTAGGAGCTAATCCGTTATCCGTTAAGTAACTATTCAATTTCAGTGCGCTAGCATCAAAACTCTGCAAATTACAGTAACTATATCTTATCTCTTAAGGTTTGGAGTTAAAAAAACATTGCAACATGTGCCTGAGCGTATCCGTTAAGTAACTATTCAATTTTAGCGCGCTAGCACCAAAACTCTGCAAGTTACAGCCATTTCCTCCTAGACGTACGAGATAAGGGTTTTTCATGCTTAAAATGTAGAAAATTCACTGCCGCTGTAAAGTCTGTTCCCGTAAAGTTAGAAGTTTGAAAATGGCTGCAACATGTTGGTGAGCATCTAAAGCACCCAACAGAATCAATTTTGACCTTCTAACACCAATACTTAATGTCCACCGCTCGACACTTCAGAAATTGCATGTCACTGTAGAATCTGTTCTTCTAAGGTTAGGAGCTAATCCGTTATCCGTGAAGTAACTATTCAATTTCAGTGCGCTAGCATCAAAACTCTGCAAATTACAGTAACTATATCTTATCTCTTAAGGTTTGGAGTTAAAAAACCATTGCAACATGTGACTGAGCGTATCCGTTAAGTAACTATTCAATTTTAGCGCGCTAGTACCAAAACTCTGCAAGTTACAGCCATTTCCTAATAGACGTACTAAATAAGGGTTTTTCATGCTTAAAATGTAGAAAATTCACTGCCGCTGTAAAATCTGTTCCCGTAAAGTAAGAAGTTTGAAAATGGCTGCAACATGTTGCTGAGCATCTAAAGCACCCAACAGAATCAAGTTTGACCTTTTAACACCAATACTTAATGTCCACCGCTCGACACTTAAGAAATTGCATGTCGCTGCAGAATCTGTTCTTCTAAGGTTAGGAGTTAAAAAAACATTGCAACATGTGCCTGAGCATATCCGTTAAGTAACTATTCAATTTCAGCGCGCTAGCACCAAAACTCTGCAAGTTACAGCCATTTCCTCCTAGACGTACGAAATAAGGGTTTTTCATGCTTAAAATGTAGAAAATTCACTGCCACTGTAAAATCTGTTCCCGTAAAGTTAAAAGTTTAAAAATGGCTGCAACATGTTGCTGAGTATCTAAAGCACCCAACAGAATCAAGTTTGACCTTCTAACACCAGAACTTAATGTCCACCGCTCGACACTTGAGAAATTGCATGTCGCTGTAGAATCTGTTCTTTTAAGGTTAGGAGTTAAAAGACCATTGCAACATGTGCCTGCACGTATCCGACACGTAACTATTCAATTTCAGCGCGCTAGCACGAAATCTCTGCAAGTCATAGCCATTACATCCTAGACGTACGAAATAAGGGTTTTTCATGCTTAAAATGTAGAAAATTCACTGCCGCTGTAAAATCTGTTCCCGTAAAGTTAGAAGTTTGAAAATGGCTGCAACATGTTGCTGAGCATCTAAAGCACCCAACAAATTCAATTTTGACCTTCTAACACCAAAACTTAATGTCAACCGCTCGACACTTAAGAAATTGCATGTCGCTGCAGAATCTATTCTTTTCAGGTTAGGAGTTAAAAAACCATTGCAACATGTGCCTGAGCGTATCCGTTATGTAACTATTCAATTTCAGCGTTCTAGCGCCAAAACTCTGCAAGTTACAGCCATTTCCTCCTAGACGTACGAAATAAGGGTTTTTCATGCTTAAAATGTAGAAAATTCACTGCCGCTGTAAAATCTGTTCCCGTAAAGTTAGAAGTTTGAATATGGCTGCAACATGTTGCTGAGCATCTAAAGCACCCAACAGAATCAATTTTGACCTTCGAACACCAAAACTTAATGTCAACCGCTCGACACTTAAGAAATTGCATGTCGCTGCAGAATCTATTCTTCTCAGGTTAGGAGTTAAAAACCATTGCAACATGTGCCTGAGCGTATCCGTTATGTAACTATTCAATTTCAGCGTGCTAGCGCCAAAACTCTGCAAGTTACAGCCATTTCCTCCTAGACGTATGAAATAAGGGTTTTTTATGCTTAAAATGTAGAAAATTCACTGCCGCTGTAAAATCTGTTCCCGTAAAGTTAGAAGTTTGAAAATGGCTGCAACATGTTCCTGAGCATCTAAAGCACCCAACAGAATCAAGTTTGACCTTCTAACACCAGAACTTAATGTCCAACGCTCGACACTTAAGAAATTGCATGTCGCTGTAGAATCTGTTCTTTTAAGGTTAGGAGTTAAAAAACCATTGCAACATGTGCCTGCACGTATCCGTCACGTAACTATTCAATTTCAGCGCGCTAGCACGAAATCTCTGCAAGTTATAGCCATTTCCTCCTAGACGTACGAAATAAGGGTTTTTCATGCTTAAAATGTAGAAAATTCACTGCCGCTGTAAAATCTGTTCCCGTAAAGTTAGAAGTTTGAAAATGGCTGCAACATGTTGCTGAGCATCTAAAGCACCCAACAAATTCAATTTTGACCTTCTAACACCAAAACTTAATGTCAACCGCTCGACACTTAAGAAATTGCATGTCGCTGCAGAATCTATTCTTTTCAGGTTAGGAGTTAAAAAACCATTGCAACATGTGCCTGAGCGTATCCGTCATGTAACTATTCAATTTCAGCGTGCTAGCGCTAAAACTCTGCAAGTTACAGCCATTTCCTCCTAGACGTATGAAATAAGGGTTTTTTATGCTTAAAATGTAGAAAATTCACTGCCGCTGTAAAATCTGTTCCCGTAAAGTTAGAAGTTTGAAAATGGCTGCAACATGTTCCTGAGCATCTAAAGCACCCAACAGAATCAAGTTTGACCTTCTAACACCAAAACTAAATGTCCACCGCTCGACGCTCGGCAAGTTTGAGCCACACTGTCGGCACAACTGAGAGCTAAGTGCTGTACCCCAGAGCGCTAACTAAACACGCGTTAGTTGCCCCCGGACCATGCAATCGTTTCCCTGTGATTTTGTTTAATCCCTCCAACAAACACGTCACGCTACCTAGAGGCTCAATGCTGGGTCTCTACTCTATAGCGGACCCTGACGACTTTCAGTCTACTGCCCACCGCTCAGTCTCTGGATCAGAGCCCCCAATCAATCTCCCAACACAACCAGACACACCAACACCTAACAAATTAAAATACACTCTTTCAAGTTCGCTCACCGACTCACAAAGGAAAGAGATAGCTTCAGTCCTAGAACAAAATAAGGACGCGTTTGTCTCAACAGACAGCGTGGTCGGTTTAAAGACAGACTTAACAGCGACCATCGAGCTGAAGGAACATGCAAAAGCAGTATCTAAACCTCAATACCGCACCACCCCGCAAAAACAAAAGTTCTTAGACGAACTCCTTACACGCCAAGCAGAACAGGGCGTCATAGAGGAAGTTCACGACCCATCCGAATGGAATTCTCCTGTCTTTTTGGTGCAAAAACCTAATTCGCAAGATAAAAAAGGCGCAGAGAAATACCGCATAGTGGTCGACCTGAGAGAACTCAATTCTCAAATTACCACCCACTCCATATTCCCACGCGCAGATGATATTACGGAAACAGTCGGAAACTCTCAATCAAAATTTTTCTCCAAATTAGACATTTACAGTGCTTACCATCAAATACCACTAGACGCTTCATCTAGGCACCTCACCACGTTCTCCAGTTTTGGTAAACGTTGGAGATTCAAAGTTCTACCGATGGGACTGTCTATCTCGGCAAAATTTTTTCAAAATTGTGTAGACCAGCTGTTGCGCACCGTAAAATTCCGCTGCGCCGTAGCTTACGTTGACGACATAGCAGTCTACTCATCAACTTGGTCACAACACCTTAAAGACCTGGATGAAGTATTGAAACTCTTCATCGAAGGAAACGTCAAACTTAGAAGCGAAAAATGCGAATTTGAAGCTTCTGAAATAGACTTTCTCGGATACAGAATATCTAGGGAGGGCCTGTCACCCTCACCAGAGAAGGTAGCCCCAATAGCCACCTACCCAGCACCGAAAACTGTATCCCAGGTTAGAGCATTTAATGGCCTCGCTAACTTTTATAAACATTTCATCAAAAACTTCTCTATCATCATGCGCCCTAACCAAATCCTCAGTCGACCTAACCAAATCCTCGGTCAAATTCAAATGGACCGCTACACATCAGCTCGCGTTCGATACCATCAGAAAAGCAATTTGTGAAGAAGCAACGCTAAAATTCCCAAATTACGATAAACCCTTCACCATCTTCACAGACGCAAGCCTGACCGGCTGCGGTTGTGTGCTGACACAAGAAGACGCAGCAGGATTTTATCGTCCGATAGAATTCGCCGGTCGAGCATTCACGGCGACGGAAACCAGGTACCATACAACGGACAGAGAATGCCTCGGCATCATTTACGCCGTCAAAAGGTTCAAACACTACCTGGAAGATGCAAACTTTACGCTTTTCACAGATCACGCAGCACTTATAACTCTATTCTCCCATAAGCCGCGGCACGTGTGAAAGCACCCCGCCTCCGCACCCCCATAGCCCGCGCTAGAGCATCAAAGAGACGAAAACAGATCTACCCTCAGTTCACACCTCTAGCCAACAAGGTACTAACACGTCTCCTCTCTCTCTTCCCCACTGAACCTAGTCACGCCCAGATCAGAGACGCGCAATCTAGAGACACCTTCTGTTGCGCAGTCTACGATTATATAACTAAACACACTCTTCCCCGAAATCAAACTCTAAGCAGGCACATCCTTCTGACGCACGACCAGTTCATCGCTTTCCAAGGTATACTGTTTAGAGCCACTAACTTCAAAAGCAATTCCACACCACCTAGCGTTCAAATGGTAGTCCCTCAAACCTACACCCAAGACGTTATCAAGTCCGTTCACGATAGCCCACTCAGTGGACATTTGGGACTACCACGCACCTTTCCCTCAATCTCTCGTTCCTTTTACTGGCCAACTTCATTTTCAGACACAAGAGACTACATAGCCACATGCCATAATTGCCTAACATCAAAACGCATTCCAAAGAAATTCACACCCCCTCTTACACTCAGAGACCCCACACCAACCACATTTACACGCATCTCAATGGACACCATTGGCCCCCTACACACATCCACATCAGGTTCAAAATACATACAGGTAGTCGTTTGCTATGCATCCCGCTACGTTATAGCATGGGACACAAACAGCATCAATGCAGCACAAACGACCCAGGAACTTTTCAACAAAGTATTTTGCATACACGGCATCCCATCCCACATCTACACAGACAACCTTCACTTCTAACACCTTCAAAACATTTTGTAATGCACTCGGAATTCATCAAAAACACAGCAGCACATACCACTCACGTACCCAAGGCCTTGTGGAACGCTACAACGCTTCCATCCAAGCATGCCTAAGAACGTTTGTGGATTCCTCACAGAAGGACTGGCCTTCATTTTTGCAAGCCATTGTTTTCAGTTTAAATAATACTTCTTTAGCTTCTTTAGGTTACAGCCCTAACATGGTAGTTTTCGGAAAAACAGCACCACTTCCAGTTGAAAATCTAAAGCATACTCTCATGAAAACCAGTTTTCCAAACGTTAGATCACTTATGCTATCAATGAACCAAAAGAGACAAAAAGCACTACAGGAAAGCATGGTCACCTTAGCAAAATCTCACGCCAAAATGAAAGCCAGATTCGACAAATCGGCATCTTTGCACAACTTCAAAGAAGGCGACATTGCCTATTTCCAAATTCCTACTCTTTTAGTCAAAAGAACCTCCAAGAAATTACAGAAAACATTCACTGGCCCATACCTCATTACTAAATTCACCACACGAAACACATGCCACCTGAGAAGATTATCAGATGGCAGAACTACCACCAAACCCATTCACATAGAAAGATTAAAAGTCCCCCACCCCCGCGATAAACGCTTTCTGCAACGCCTGAAAACCTGCAGACCCCCTCCCACCATCCAATAGCTACAGAATTTGCGAGCGTGCTGAGCCCAGAAACATCGCTGGCCTAGGCCTCGGCCTTAAGCCATAGCGCCCCCGCATGACTCACCCTGACAACCGTAATCAACAGAACTCAACATAGGACACCAACATAACACATTACGCAACACAGCACACGCCGCACCACTCACCAATCAACATCTTACGTAACAAGGCACGCAACACGCCTCCCCGCATTCACATAACAAACACACAAGATTATGACCGGTCCACATCGCATGGTTACCGTTACGTGTTTGCGCCAAACAATGGCGTCGGACAGCTTGACATTGCGTAAGGTGACGGATGAACACCACTCAACCTCGGGATTTAGGCAAACCCTCATAATGAGGTGCGCACACGTTGCGTAACGGATCAATGTGTAGGCGATATCGTGACCAGCTGCCCTAATCAACCAGGATTCACTGCCATTGGCGTCCATAGTTACGGGATCCTGTCAGGACCCGCAGGTCATTACGTCGGAACCCCCCTCTGTGAGCATGCGTCATCAAGGCACGCACTGCCACAGAAACTCGCCGAGTGAACGGGCTTACTCAGTCAGGTGCTTAGCTCCCACTCTGATTCCCGTTCCACGAAAGCCAGTACTCCGACTAGACCGCATAGTCTAAAGACTATCAGCACTGACGACATGGCATTTCTGGCCTTAGCGACGATTATAAGGTTGGTCACAAGCCCATTCCATAGCTTTGATTCTGCCCGACGAGGCGTGTCTCAGTTTAACACTGTAGACCCCAGTCTTTGCTTCATCACTCTACTCTCCAGACTACTTACCACACTAAAACAACTCGCAATCGACCTTTCAGAATTAGTCATCGCAACTTCCCCGTTTCTCCCACACTACTAGCAGAATCGCTCGATCAGCTAGCTTTAGACCTCCTCAACAAAAATTCGGATTTTTCCATTCTCACCTTACGACAACCCTTTTTCTACTCCCAACCGATCAAATCCTTTAGCCTAATAGAAGACCTCATCACTATAGAATTCGAAGTCCCAATCGTATCCAGACCCTGCAGCTACTCCATTTATAAATTAGTTTCTCACCCTATACCTTTCAACACTGTTCATCAAAACCGCTCCGGTTTTACACATCTCAACAACATTCCACCCTATCTCGCAATGAACTCTGCAGACATGACATTTGTGGAGTTAAGCGATTTAGACTTATCTATGTGCACATCCCGCACAATCTACAACTGTCCACTCCCCCTTCCCATATCTCACATTTCAAAACCTACCTGCACACTAGCGCTCTTCCTCAATAAACCGCGCCGCGTCTCAAGCCTTTGCACTTACAGTGTTAAACTGCTTGATGCACCGCCACCCTCTATCCACCCTTTATCTCCTGATACCTTCCTTGTTACAACACCACAGACGCATGCCGCCCTCACTTGTAACAACTCTAACACCCTAGTGCGAACATCCGTACGCAGCCCCTCTTACGCAATCGTAAAGGTACCCTGCGGATGCACTCTATCCATTAACAATCGATTACTTGTTTCACCCTCCTCCTCTTGTGAATCCCAACCCACCACCCAAATCTTCTTACACACCCTTAATTTACCCATAATTTCTTCCTTCCGACCGCCACCGCCGTCCTTCAAAGGCGACTCACTTCTCAACTTTCCCCCGAACGTTCATTTACCTCTAATTAACAAAGCACAATCAGACGCAACATCTCGCTCTGATTCCCTGTATAAAAGCCTTTCAGACCTTAAGACACTCACTCAAGCCCTCACCTCCACAGACAACTCTAGCTATACACTGCACTCCATCTCGGAACTCCTACGTCCCGCCACTTCACACCCGCTTTTCGCAGCTTCTTCTACCATCTTAAGCGCGATAGCCCTTCTCCTCTCTATATACACATTGTGTAAACTCTCCGCACTTTCTCCGCTCCTAACAATGCCCACCCTATCCTCCGCCGCTCTGGATCTTGACGCCTGGATGGACAGAATGTCCAAACTTGACGAAAAAGAGGAACAGGTCGAATCCAACACCGCCCGGCCGGTCGAATCCAACACCGCCCAACGACCAGAGCCCCGTCCACCTACCTTAACTCTTATTCATCCTCCCTCCTCATCTGTATCATTCTTATAGTCATTCTAGGAATGATACTTTCCCGACTCCTGCCCGCCTTGTGGCGCCGCTTGAAATCATTCAAAACGCACCACAAGCAGTCCCCCATTGTCCAACTTAAGCTATTTTTCCGCTCTCGATGCTGCACCCTACCCCTCCTACCCATACCAATGGAGACAAATATCTTTACCCTGACCAACGCTCCCTCCATACGCTCCACAACACTCTCTCCTTGCCTATGGAGAACGCTCTCCGTCCAGTGGTCTGGCCCCATCACCATCATGGTCCAGGGTCAGTCCCATGAGATCCACCTACCTTTAGACATTCCGGTCCCACTGTCAGCTCGATGGACTGTGTTCCACGCTACAAGAGGACTCGTCGTCGCAGCTGTCAAGGTCACAGACGTGCAAGGATCGGACACGAGCCAGATCCCCTGGGCCGACAAAAACCACCACCGTGTCGCCCTAGCCGGCCTGGCGTCCTACATAATCGCACCAGGATTATTGCCGCTTATATACCCCCCCAGCCCAGTCCAGATTAACTTGTCTCCCATTGTTTGTGTCATGACATTGCCACAGGCACGCTGTCACACCCGCATGCACTCAGTTTGGTCAAACCCGCATGCACTTTGTTCGCTCACACCCGATTGTTCTCACCCCTGCAGTGACACGTCGGGGCTGAGCGAAACCAACTGACACCGAGCGTCAACACCTACGCTCACACGCTGACACTATCCGGTAGAGTGATCTAACGGAAAGTACCTTAAATGAGGAGAGACGACTGGATTCCTTCTGTAGCTTTATTGTATGTCTATATCAGCCGGCTGACCGGAGCATACCGACCCACACTGGTCAGCAGGGCCCGGGTAGGCGGGATTACATGAGGATATGACATGGGATACTAACACCATCCCCGGGCACAATGAGAAACTCGCTCTGTCGAGTTATTAGATGTAAATTTATATAAAAAAGAAATTATGAATTATTGTGGAGAAAACATTGTGTTTTGGTAATTGAGATATTAATTTAACATTATTTGAAGAATATTGTAGAAAAATGTTGTAAAAATGATGCTGGGGATGTTTACATCGCATTACGCAACATGATGTAACATTATGTAACCATCCCCGGGAGAAGTCTTTAACCACTCTGATGGTTAAAAAGAGTTGATATGTAGAAGGAAAAAAAAAAAAAGGAATTTTTGCTTGAGAGAGTTCATATTGATTATAGATTGTTCATGAGCGTGCCTTGCATGCGCGGTATGGAGAATGTTCATGAAGTGTGGCTCTGTCCGCAGCTGAGAGACGCCTGCGGGAGGACACTAACACAAAATAGAATGGGAAGGTATCAATATATTGCAGAAATTAGTCAAAAATATGAGGTGGGTGGCAGTCTGAACGATTTTATCGACCCGTGACCAATCGGAAGTTATCTGACATTAGTGATAAAGTAATGGAGTGGGGGGGGGGGGGGGGTTGTGGTGGTGGTGCAGGTGAGGTGGAATGAATGTGAGTGTAATTTGTATTGTGCGATGTGGAGTGAATGCGAGTATGAGTTGTTTTGTGTGAGCGATGGGTTTTGACAGTGTTCTGACCCAATGAAGCGACAGAGTGACGAAGCAACGAGCAGTGAAACAGTGGGCTAGGTGCTGGAAGGGAAAACAGACCCATATCCTTCACGCGCACCAGCACAGGCTGTGCACCGATCGTCAACAGGCGATGAAACAATGGGCCGAGTGCCGAGTTCAACCGGTCACTCAAAGAGAGAGAAAGAGAAGGGGGAGAGTAGACGCGAGATGTCCCTCGACACACCCGGCGCAGGTCGCATTGATTATTAAATCGTGCCTGCGGACGATGAGACAATGGGCCAAGCGAGAGGGGGGGCGTGCAGCTCAAGATGTCCCCCGACACGCCTGGCACAGGTCAAAACGTGCACCATTCGTGCTCTGCATGCATAGGCATGACGAATCGCTTCATTCATGGGTGAAAAACGTCTGTGAGTGTGTGTTTTGTGGAGAGGAGTTGTGGTGTGATGGAGATGCGGTTTCGACCAAAGTCATAGGAAACTTTTACGCTGCCATGGATATATTGTAAGGCTACGTGACACCGCGGAAACTGTGTCCACAGACGTACTGGGACACGCCTCGTCGGGCAGAGTCAAGGCCATGGGGTGGGCATATGACCAGCTATAGATTCGCCGCTAAACCCAGGAATGCCATCGAGTCGGCGCGCATAGATTCTATGATCATAGCACAGTTGGCGTCAGGGTAGCTTACCGATTAAACAGGAGACAGAGTATTGGCTAGGTACCTGTCTAAGTAAGCCTGTCTGCCTGGCAAGCATCCGTGGTGACGCGTTGTGACACGCGTTCACGGAGGGGGTCTGACGCTACAACCTACGAGTCCGAAGAGGATTTCGTAACCATGGACGCCAATGGCAGTGAATCCTGGTTCACTAGGGCAGCTGGCCACGGAATCGCCTGCACCTTGACTCGTTACACAACTTGTGTGCACCTCATTACGAGGATTTGCCTAAATCCCGAGGCTGATCGGCAGTAATCCGTCACCTTATGCAATCCCGGCTGTTTGACGCCGTGTTGTGGCGCAAACACGTGACGGTAACCAAGCGACGATGATCCATCGCAATCTGTGTGTGTATTGATTGGGTGGCGGGTGGCGGGTTGTGTGCCAGGTTGTGTAACATGTTGATAAGTTGTGGCATGGTGTATGCCATGTCGTGTAAAATGTCTGTGGGGGGGGGGGGGGGGAAGGTGAGGTGGTTAATTAGGAATTGGGATTTTCTAATTGATATAGATATTTGTTTTATATGTGTATTTTATGTATTTTAAATTGTGTATATGTTTGTTTCTGTGTTTTTAATTTTGTGGGTGAAAAGGTTTAGATTAGTATGTGTAAGATTCTAGAGTAAATAAGTCAGTTATGAAAAATTTTGGTTTGGTGGGAATAATGGTGTGCAGTATAATAGCCCAGAAAGGCATGGACAGTAGTGGGTGCATGTAGCTGGGCTCAGTGTGTGAGGTGGGAGGGGGGGTTGAAGTCCAGCTGGTGGATCATAGTCCATGCTGGCTTATTATAGACAGGCGTGGGTCCTGCAAGCTTGTAACGGACGTGTGGGCGGTTGTATTGCGGCCGCGTCGGTTTACAGTGCGTTTGTTTGCATGGTTATGTAATAGAGACGCGGGCTGTGGCCGTGAATGGCGTCCTATGAGCATGGGTGGAGGGGGGGGGGGGGGTAGTGTAGAGCGTGGGTTTGGTTTCTCTGTGTGTGTGAGTGTGCGATTGCATAACAGGGACGCGGGCGGTGGCCGCTAATAGCGTCGGTTTTTAATGTATGCATGATTTGGCGTGGGTAGGAGGGTGGGGAGGAGGCAGTGAGAGACTTTTGAAAGTGTTATAACATTGTAAGTTATAAGAAGAATGCGAGGATCGTTTGGTCACAAGTACAGATAAAGGTTCAGACTTACCTGTAGTTCTCCATGAATGGGAGAACTGGGATTAATTTTGAAGTAATATGGCTGTATTGAATGTCTTTGATGAAGCTGTATTGCTGTACAATACACGGGAGAGAGGAACGGCGTTGTCGATGGGCGGGTACGAAGTCGGCATCGTAGATATCGTCGTTTCTGCCAGCAGCGATGGCTTGGGGGTCGGCCGCGGGTCTGGACGTGTGGGGACGGGCGGCGGGCGGCGATTCGCGGCTGTAGACGGCCGTTTTGCGGCTGCAGAACGGTGGAGGTGTTACCGCCAGCACATCGAGTGCGGCGATACGAGGGCATCGACATCGCAGGGGTGTTGCTTGATGTTTTCGCACGTAGCTTGCGGCGATACGGCATCGATGTAGTTAAGGTGTTGTTAGATGTGGTAGGTGATAGCGCTGTACGCTCCTGCGGGTCTGGACACGTTGGCTGGCGTGGCGTCGGTGTCGGCGGCTGGTAGAAGTTGCCCGACAGCGTCGGTGTTTTTATCGCCGTGGGCAGGAATCCAGGTCTACATTTTGATGCTGTGTAGAGCTGAGGTAGAGCTGTTTTTGCTTGGCTGTGATTGGAGATACGCGGTATCTTTTGGGTTTTCCAACAGTGACACTATCCGGTAGAGTGATCTAACGGAAAGTACCTTAAATGAGGAGAGACGACTGGATTCCTTCTGTAGCTTTATTGTATGTCTATATCAGCCGGCTGACCGGAGCATACCGACCCACACTGTGTGTGTGGGAGCAGTGTGTGGGGGAGGGGGACTGTTGCCAGGGGCAACAGTCCTCCCCCACACTGGTCAGCAGGGCCCGGGTAGGCGGGATTACATGAGGATATGACATGGGATACTAACACCGCGGCAACAACACCCTTGCGGCTACCAGCTCCCAGCTGGAAGAACCCGGTCTGTGCCGCTGGTGCACCAACCGCAGACCGAGCCGCGGACCAGCATCGCCAAACTGTGAACGACAACAACATTGTGACACTTATAACAACATGCCATGCCCAGAACTTTAACATCAAGCATGAGCACTTCATTGTCAGATGTCGTTCAGACATGCTAATTAACTTACTTGTATATAACATATAATCTTTATGTTAAGCCTTACTTGTATCAATTCCCGTTACTTGCTACTATACTTAACATCATTATCAGCAGAACCATCAGAGTGGTTCCTCAGTCGTCCTGGGGATGGTTGCGTAACATTACGTAATACCACGTAATGTGCCGTGATCTCCACGACACCTTATTTTCTAGGTTATCAAGACCGCATCAAGATTTAATGAATAATTGTATCACCTCTTTGCGCCAGCCAAGCATCTTGCTCTCTCTACCAGAGCACACTAGTTTGTAATCGCATTTATTCGGTAACTTCAAATTATGTCATCTACCTTACATTTTTCAATAACTCATCGGAGTGAGTTTTCCGTTTCGCCCGGGGATAGTGTCACGATCCAAAATATCGGTAATGTTAAACATACAGATTACATCCCTTGGCCTTATGGATCAAGCCGGCTGCGTGTCACGCCGCGTGAGGTAATCCCCCTTGGTTACGATCAATACGGGTTGCCCCCACGCGGCCGAGACGGAGCCAGCCTATAATGCTGATCTCGATGTACTCGAGTCAGTCCTGTCAGAGAGCGCATTGTAACACCATCTGCAATAAAGCTTGTAACAGGACGAAGCCTTGGTGTCACTCATTTAGTATACTATTCTCAACAGATAGTAACAATACACGACAGAGTCATTCTGGCGGACAACAAAGTCTATCACATTCGCCAAGCAGCTTTATTCTGCTTCAAAATTCAAAATCACACATACACCTTCCATTTCAGGATTCTACCTCAGCTAAGCAGACCGGTGATCCTGGGGATAGACTTTCTACGCTCAGCTGAGGCAGCTCTCAATTACTGTAAAAACACTGCCCCCAAAGAACACCCTATCAGATCACTATCAACACTAACCCTTCCTCCCCTCTCGGAAACGATTTGCTCAGCAAAAATCAACGCAGCTCAAAGCTTGAGCCACACTGTCGGCACAACTGAGAGCTACGTGCTGAACCCCAGAGTGCTAACTAAACACGCGTTAGTTGCGCCCGGACCATGCAATCGTGTCCCTGTGATTCTGTTTAGTCCCTCCAACAAACATGTCACGCTACCTAGAGGCTCAATGCTGGGTCTCTACTCTATAGTGGACCCTGATGACTTTCAGTCTACCGCACACCGCTCAGTCTCCGAATCAGAACCCCCAATCAATCTTCCAACACAACCAGACACTCCAACACCTAACAAATTAAAATACACTGGCCACTAGAGCAGACGATTGCTATGATGAAATTCAAACACTGATAACTTGGGAACGGCTTGGCCGATTTTCTTCATATTTGGTACGATTATAGGTTATATGTATACCTTACTTGTGTAAAAATTTCATTGCCCTCCTCTGACATAAACAAAACTTTAAACCCAACAGCGACAGGGTTGGGAACGGCTTGGCCGATTTTCTTCATATTTGGTACGATTATAGGTTATATGTATACCTTACTTGTGTAAAAATTTCATTGCCCTCCTCTGACATAAACAAAACTTTAAACCCAACAGCGACAGGGTCTACCCTGTCACTAATAATGCCTCAACAGTGATAGCTACAGTGAGACTAATTTTCTAGTGAAATGTACTCTCTCACTGTTGGTCTCACTCCTTACCTGACTCGTGTTCACGCTTGACTGCACATTCTCATGAAACGCAAAGTATCACTGTGGTCTCTATGTCAGCTTACCCTCCTAGTGAAACGGCCCCCAGTACATCACTGGAAGAACTTTCTCTGAAAGAAGTGAAATAAAGCTTTAAAAAAAAACCAAAAAAAAACTTACCTGGAAAACTCAACATGCTCGCTGATACAGCGTCGAGGGTTTTCAAAGACAATTTGGAATGGTGCCTAAATAACACACTATTCAGTAAACTAACCAAACTATTCTTTCAAAAATCATAAGTGTCCTACTTACGTTTCTTGGAAGCTTGACCCTGCGTCTACATATAGACACTTTCTCGTTCTCATGGCAAGGACTTAATGCTTATGCCTTCCCTCCTTGTAGCCTCATACTGCGAAAAACGAGGATCGACAACACCCAACGTCTACTCCTAGTCGCCCCAAACTGGCCCAGCGCCGTTTGGTACGCACCCCTGAAGAACCAGGCAAAACAGATGCGTGTAATAGGCAGAAAACCACAAAACGTGATTTTTCCAAAATCGCAACAGGAAAACTTCAAACTACTTTTTTCAGTCTTCTAGAAAATAAGTTGGTCCAGGAATAAGAATGTGATAGACGTTTCTAGCTGTTTGCTGAATGTGACTTTGTTGTCTGCCAGAATGACTCTGTCGTGTATTTTCTGTGTTGCTTTTACATAACTTGCTTGTTTTAGTCTGTGAAGCAGTTTTTTTTAAAATGAAGGATCGACTGTAGACTAGAGCTGGAACAGCTACTGGGGGGAAATCAATGTTGATGCAACCGTTAATTAGGCATATCAATAAACGATCAGACTTACCTTTTCCCCTCATTATTAGAGAGATTTGGGTAGGATTTGGAATGTGAGTCAAACAGGGTGAGGATAGTGCCGAAGACGTCGGCATTGATGGTGGGCGGCTGTCCGTGCGCACAGTTAGTGTCTTTAGCTATTTGATGTAGGCTGTTGGAGTCCTTGTCATCACTGTTGTTTGTCATGTTCTGCATTGTTGTTGGGTGGTTGATGGTGGTAGGATGCATTGTTGGGGCACTCTCAGGGCTTTTAGAGTGACTACAGGGGTCCTATTTTTCGTCGCGCCAGGTCACGCCAGGTGTGGCTTGCCATCGATGCAGTGGTTATTGCGGCTACTGCTACGGCTATAGTCGTGCCGACTGTAGTCGTGTGATCGCGGTCTGGCTTGGCGATCATCTCTGTCAAGGGAGATGGATTGTCGGTCATGTTGACGATCTCTGGAGGGGGGTCTTCTGTCCCTTGAGGACTCCCTGTAAGGGCGATAGCACTATTGATCGCTGTCGCACAACTGTGTGGTGCGTACCACTGCCTGGAGACTGGAGTTTGTCCGTGTCTGCCATATCAGTGTCGGTATTGTCTTTTGGCTGCTCGACCGTGATTTCCGGCTGGGTCTCCTCAAATAGGAACACAGTGTTGTCGTCGTGGAGTGGCAGTAGTTTTGGGTATAGCACCTCAGTGTTGCTAGTTTCGTCAGGCTGCTGGCGTGGTGCCTCAGCGGTGGCTGCTTTCTCGGACGGCTTGGTATCATCGTCGTTGGCAGCTGGTGGCCATTGTGTTGCCGCTGGCTGTTGTGAAAACGTGTTTGGTCTTTCCTTTCTAATTGACCGTCGGAGGCTTGGGATATCAGGCATGGATGCTAAATGATGGTATTTTAGCAATGTTTTGTGCGCCTGTGGGAGATGTTTACCGGAAGTCTTAGGAGTTCTACACCAGTGTTACTATCTGTTGTGAATAGTAAGCTGAAAGAATGACTCCAAGGCTTCATCCCGTTACAAGCTTTATTGCAGAGATCGTGCTACAATGCACTGTGCTGATGGGACTGACTCGAGTATGTCGAGCTCAAGATTATATACTGGCTCCATGCCTACCATGTGGGGGTGACCCTATTGATTGTAACCAAGGGGGATTGCCTCCCACAGCGTGCCACGCAGCCAGCTTGGTTTATAATCTGTTTGTTTCACATACCAATACTTTGGATCATGACACAATATATCTGGGAAAAAACCTTATATGATTGTTAGTCACTTGTATATGACTAACTCAGACTAATTGAGAGGTACAACAAAATATGAAGAAAATCGGACTCACCGTTCCGAAGATATCAGCATTTGAATTTGAAACATCGGGTTATCGATCGGATATCGTACTGGCAGATCTTTTGCGGTAAAGAGCTTGGAATCTCTGCTGGAAGAGTGAAGTGAGCGCAGAGTGAGGGTAGAGCTACACTGGCGTTTGCTATGACGAAATTCAAATGCCGATATCTTCGGAACGGTGTGGCCGGTTTTCTTCATATTTGGTACGATTATAGGTTATATGTATACCTTAGTCGTGTTATAATTCCATCCCTTAATTCCAATGAGAAATGAAGTTGCGCATTCCGTACGACATGTCCAGAGTGGTCTTAGATCTACGACACTTTCCGGTCCAGTGGCCACCGAGTGTCGTGACTATAGCACACCTTTTACCTCCCTATGTGTCGTATCTACAGTAAGTGTCGCAGCCAGCCTAAATAGGACACTGACAGCTGAAACATGTCGTAACTTACAAATGTTGTGACTAAAAAACAGGGCCCAGATCTAGAGTTTGTGCGGTCCCTCAAACATAACCCAATTAGAACAGGAAGTAATGGAAAAAGATGGGAAAAAAATATAGGGAAATAATAGATTTTTTTAAAGTTTCAAGGGAATTCTTAAATCACAGATAATAAGATTCTACAAAATTTGTGACAACATTTCTGATTTCAATGATGCATGCAGTTTACTATTCCAAAAACTTAAGAAAGAAAGAAACTACTTGGCTAGATTTCTTAGGATAATGAAAGTAAAGACACTTAAAGAATTAGAAAATACAACAGGTAATGAATGGCCTATGGGAGCAGCATTGAAATGTCGACAGCATGACTGTGAATGCTGTTTGTGGATCAAAGAAATCTCCATCCCTTACCTTGATTGTGACTACCCAATAGTAGAGATTGATCTGTAAGTCTGCAGATCCAATATACATCATTAAGTGCAAAAGATGTCAGGAATACTATGTAGGGAAAGCTTCAAAAACTTTTAGGGAAAGACTCACTGGCCACCTCTCAGACATTGGTCATAATCTAAACAAACCAGTACCAGAACACTTCAATTACTTCTATCATACTGTAGACCAGGACATGGTTATCTATCCAATGTTTCAAATTCTTGACCAAGGCTTACCAGAGAAAAACAAAATCAAACAAAGAGATATTCAATAGAAGTAGATACAGCTACTGGAAACAAAGCAGCCTAAAGGCATGAACATCAAATCATCTCTAAAAGAAACTGTATATTCTCTATCCTATATAGTGCCACTACCATCAAAATCAGTACATTGGTAAGACCAAAATACCAAACATTGCAAGACATATTTCCAAACATTTCTGTTATTGCATACAGAAGGAACAAAAATCTTAAGGATATTTTGGTATTTAGTCTGCTGAAATAAAGTAATGATGTTAACGATATCAAATAAATTATACTAGATCAAATAAAGTTAATCAAATTCAGCTGAAAATTCTCACCCTAAAATAAAGATAAACTAAATCAATGAATTAAATTGAGTCAAATAAAAAATTCCTCCACATAAATTTGCAAATAAAGTTTATTTCATTTTATTTTAAATTTCGTTTATTATTATTCAATATGTTTTTCAATTTATTTTATTGTTAATTGTATTGTTATTCTAATTTTCAATATATTTTTTATTTTTATTTCTATCCTTTCATTATTATCATTAATTTATTTTTCTAATAATTATTATTTATTCTTTATTTCTCTCTTTTTTTTCATTATATTCAATTTAATTCTAAGTATTACCTTACATATATTCAATTAATTTATTCATTGCATTTATTGAACAAATTTTCTTATTCTTAAATCATTCATTTCACATGTATGTGTAGCGGACCCGTGAAGCGGCAGTCAACCAGTGGCTGAGACAATAGTCGCTACCCTGTGCTAATGCCTCAGCATGGATGGGTTCGGATCAAGTCCTTAGAAAAGGTAGGGAGATGTGGGATCTACAACCAACGCTTAGCTACGAACACAAGACTGTTTAGATACAAACAGTTTATTGTTTCTCATTACCCCTTTATCCCTGGACACAAAAGAAACCCGTGGATTGGGCAAATAAAATTTTAATTTATGATGACCTTATTGACATGAATATTAATAAGGTATATATATTAATATGAAATAAGATAAATACATGATAATTGACTGATGTATTGATGTCAATTACTAAATAGAAGTACATATTGTATAATTGACCGATTGAATAAGTTGTCAATTATGATAAGTAGTGTCACGATCCAAAATATCGGTATGTTAAACATACAGATTATATCCCTTGGCCTTATGGATCAAGCCGGCTGCGTGACACGCCGCGTGAGGTAATCCCCCTTGGTTACGATCAATACGGGTTGCCCCCATGCGGCCGAGACGGAGCCAGCATATAATGCTGATCTCGATGTACTCGAGTCAGTCCGGTCAGAGAGCGCCTTGTAACACCATCTGCAATAAAGCTTGTAACGGGACGAAGCCTTGGAGTCACTCATTTAGTTTACTATTCACAACAGATAGTAAAAGTATGTGTAATACGATGATGTAATTATATATAGTTATACAATATGTAAATAAAATTAGCCAAAAAAGCCAATAATAAGGGAGAGGTGGGAGGGTAGAAAAGACAATGATAAGTGATAAAAAAGTCATTTCTTGAGTGAGTTTATGAGGGATAAGTTGACCGCTTGTGTGGTATCTCTGATGTAGGCCCTGTGGGCGTTAGAGCACCACCCCCCGTATCGTTGGATGGACAACTCAGGCATGCCCACCTGGAACGCCTGAGTTGCCGCGTCCTTTCTCAGGCTGTGAAGTGTATAGGTCTTTGAGAGGTGGCCTGCGGCCTTCACGAGCAGGTCCCATTCCTTAGTGCGCCCTACGCATTTTCTTGACGGCCTCGAGCGGGCACGAACTCTGGTCTGGGGAGTCCTGCAGAGTCACATGCTTTTCTTCCCCAATACACTGGAGGTTCTTGGGCGCTTTTATCCGAACCGACACGTAAGTGGGCGTGGTCGTCACGTCCCCCCGTGTCAGGTGTCTTGATGGGTGATACACTCTGGCCGTCGGGGGCACGACCTCGCTCTGGCGGAGGACACCGTAGTACAGTATGAGTAACACGGCCCGTAGTGTGTGGTGGAGGGGCGTGTCCGTTAGGGCCCCAAGGATGTCCTGCAGGGCCGGCATCAGGATCGGGGGCTTTACATTGGGAGTGTATGCCTTGTTTCTCCTCATCGCGTCCAGGGCCCTCCTGACCCTCACGTCCTCGGTGGGGGTGACGTCCCCGCCCTCGGATAGGTGGTTGGCTACAGTCGCTGGGGAGGGGGTGTGGCCCGCGACATATTCGAGGTAGGCCGTGATGAAACTGACGGTCGGCAGCTGGGGGTTGGCGCCCATGCGGCAGCAGAAGGCGAGATATGTCAACACAGCACTTCCTTGGTTCGCAACCGTGCCTGGGGCATGTGCCTGGGACTGCCGGACAGATGCCCTCCTTTGGAGACAGCGTAGCGCCGGATCTTCAGGACAGGTGAAGCATGGGCACAAATGAGGCATGGTTACACGGGACAATTGAGACAAGGTTATTGAAGTGCATGTAACGGGCTGCATTGTCATAGTCCCTCGACGTCAGGTGGGCTCGCCTGAGTGCATCGGCTACCGTGTTGAGGACCCCTGGATCAGGTCCACTTGGAGCTTTGCTTGTACCATCCAGGCCTGGCAGGCACACTCGGCGAGGACCCGGTTGAATGCCTGTCCCGTCGTCAGTGCCTGGACCGTGCCCATCACAAAACATCTCCACCCGGGTGCCTTGGTCCCGGCTGGTGAAGAAGGTGTTGAGTGCCTCCAGTTCAGTGATGCAGTCAACCAGGTCCCCGACCGGGCACACCTGCCTGGCATAGGCATATCTTCCATCCGTCCCCCCCGATATCATGTGTCCATGGTGATACATTTTGTGGGCGGTCCTCGAGGGATGAGAGCGTGCCTGTTCCAGCCCTCGGCGAAGATTGTAAACCACTGGAGGTCCTGTCGCATGTCAGAACTCACGTTGATGTAGTAGCCGTTCATCAACCGTAGGGCCTCCAGCAGTTTGCTGTAGAATGGTCGAGCCAAGCGTGCAGTATCTTCCCGAGGACGGATTAAAGTTGTCTCTTGGTGAGGGACCTTTCCCTGGAGACGGCTCTCACATGGTCCCTCACGTTTTGCAACTTGGCCTCGGCGATGGAGACCTTTATATTTGCTGCATTGATCTCGATCTCCAACCACGTGACCACCTGAGCGGGTTCCTGGCCTTTGTCCCTGGCCCCGGGGAGGCCCAACTCAGTCAAGAGGGCTCTGGTCATAGCGAAATTCGAGGCCGCTTTCTGTCGTGTCGTATGGCCTCATGGTCCAGTTCTCGTTGGATATAGGCATCATTGGCGAAGTGGTCGCGGAGTTGCCGGGGGGGCCAGGAGCATGCAGGCGGCCTGGTCTTGGGTCCAGTCACGGGTCCGGGCGTCCGCTGCTGAGCGAACCGTTGTGTGCCTTGATTCCCTCTCTGGCGACCGTTACCATGACATCTGCAGAATCGTGTCCAAAACCACATCCATCTTCTGATCGATAGGGGTAACATTGGACTTCATATTGGCAAATCTGGTCTCCATGGCCATGATGTGGGACGACCTCATGCTCACATTCAGCTGGGATGCCGAGTCTATGTGGTCCTCGCTTTCCCGCTAAGTGCTCTCGGATTCCTGGTCCGCATCGGGCTCTTTGGAGGTGCTCGCCATCGCTCTCGCTTTAGGAGCCATTTTTCTCAAATTCCTGCGTACTTTGATACAACCTGTAGTTAGCCTCCCTCGGCCTGATACCCGTGGAGTATCATAGACACTGGGATAGTGAAGGGCCAAGAATATGGGAAGTAAAAAAACGTATGTGCATATGAAGTGAAGTACTGGAGAGAAGTAAGGGGTAGTTGAGGGGATAGCAGCTGCATGTGAGTGCATGAATCGCGTGTAGTATGCAAGAGGGGGTGTGCAGGGTGCGCTAGTGAGGGGATGCGCCAGGGGGAGCAATGGCCGCCCCTGACCAAAGGCCATGGGTAACCCAACCATATAGTCAGTTGGTGCTGCGAGGCACCAACTAGCGCGGGAAGAGATTCGGGTCTCTTCCACATTGAAAGGTCCCAAAGATACCTAACCAACTTTGAGGCTCCTGTCATGAACCAGGGAAGTGCTGTGTCGACGTATCTCACCTTCTGCCGACTCAACTGAGAGACTGAGAGGCTGCGGACTCAGCCTTTATATACTGACTGAGTTACGTAATGCGGGCAACCCCGTAGTATTTGTATACACGGGTCTACCGCCCTTACCGCACAGCAGGGATTGGCACTCGCTTCACCTAGTGTAAAGTGAAAACAACGCTGCTCGACTACCCTGACCCCTACACTACCCCTCCCAGCTTTTACCGGGGGGGGGGGGGGGGGGGGGGACCATGCAGCCATTCTGCTGTTAGGGACTTCCTGAAAAAGTTACAACTAAGTCGAGCAGTTCTGGGTACTCTTCTAACCTTTCGTTCACAAAGAATTTTCACTGATACTAAAGTGTGAAAGTGTGGAAATGGGAAATAAAATGTACAATGTAAACTGGACTCTGGAAAAGAGGACAACAACATGGTGATATAATAAAAATGAAGGAGTAACCTCATTACCACCTCCCAAAGTTAAAAGTTCATATCACCCATCATTGAATATAAAGTTGAAGTGTTGATGACGAACTTCCTGCCCAATTTTTCCTCGGTTTTAGATGGAGAGGACCCATTGGCCCGAACCTTCTGGGTTCAGCTTAGACCAGCGGGCACTCCGCCTCCCACCCTTCCATAGTCATAAACTTGGGGCAATAAAAGGTGTCGAGCCCGGCAGACCCATCAGCGCAGGGACCTACTCAGTCCAGCCTCCTGCTTTGGGGCGCCAGGCTTCCGACTGTCCTCATTTCCTGGTCAGCTCCAGCGGAGTTAGGGGGAGCCAGACTTTCTCAAGGTTCTTTTACACCACAATCTATGAAATGAAATTAGGTGGAAACCTCACCCCTACACATTTATCGAAGTGAGAGTTCATTTACTTCCCACACCACATAGACATGGTATGAGCAGGATTGGCCTTTGATATAGCAGTAAATCTACCACTGCTGGGGGTGAAGGAGAAAAGTGGCTGCAGTGGGACCCGAATCAACAAAGTCTGACAACCTTGATATTACAATTCCAGTGCTCTTTACCACTGAGCTAACTCCCCAGCCCGGTCGCTTTTGTTATGCTTGCGTGCAACCATATTCGGTCTGCACCACGAGGAGGTGAGGCGAACAAGAGGGCAAATAGAATTCGATATTCGCCGTTGCACTCATTTAAATGGTTAATCTCTCTCAATCTGTACCTTCATGTGTCACGTGATGGCTGGTCAGGAACTCGGCTTGGCGCAGTGAAGCGTGGCTGAGGGTCGCACCCGCTGAGAGAGTGTCAAGGAGCGAATCAAATGATGCGTAACAAACATCTTTGATTGTTTCGCGATTGAGGGGCGTGGAGTCGCTCTCAAGTTGATCATCTCAACACCTCTCATTGGTCGAGAACATTACCTCCTTTGATTGTGGTCAACTGGCCGTATATAAGGCCTTGTCTTTGGGAGATGGGGCACTCTGGCCAAAGTGGCGTCCTAGACACCACCAGAGTGCGGTCCCTGGCCTCAGCCTGGCTGAGTAGCGCGGAGAGTCGCGGGACCTTCCCACAAGGGAAGTCCAGCCCTGCTCCTTCAGCTGCAGTGGCCAGACCCAAGAAGCCCAAGAACACAGCTTCGGCTGGGAGCTCTGGGCGGACCGGTTCTGCGAAGAGCGGGATGATTGACCTCTCCCATGTGAAGAGCTCTGGGTATGGCCAGAAGTCAGTTTCGGCTGCTTCTGGTAAGCCCAAAGCCTCTTGTCTACCCAAACCGGTGTTTTCACCATGGATGGAGACGGGAAAGGAAAGTACTTCTCCAGGGGTGAGCTCGCGGGTAGAGTTAACTCCCATTGGCCGCGGTTGCGGGAAGTTAATCCACCAGCCAGATCCCCCGACCAGACTGACCGATGGTTGCGGGAGTTGAAGTTGATCACAGAGCCCGAGCCTTAGCGATGAAGGGTCTGGTCGATTGTTGGGTTGCAAGTCAGGGTCCTGAGACCGCGGCGCCTGTGGATTACTCCTCCTGGGGAACCCAGGCCGCTGAGGTTCAGCCCCCGACTGAAGGCCCAGAAACGCCCGCTGCAGCTGAAACTGCAATGGATGTTGATACGTCAACTGATGGTAAGCCAGCCGCAGAGACAGCTAAGGCCACTACTTCCTTGGAGGTAGAGGATAAAGCCATAGAGCGTGACATGGAGAAGGGTGATAAACTGGCTTTAGAGTCGGCTAAATCTGCATCCGCAGACCAGTCTCAGACTGAGAAACCTGAGACCAGTACGCAGTCCCGTCGGAAGAGACTTAAGACTTGCACAGCCAGGGAAGCTGCTAAGGCGAAAGCAGTGGCGGACAAAGCAGCCCGTGCTGAGCGGTCTCGTTCCGGTTCCTCTGCCTCCTCGGAAGAGGTGGGCAAGGGAAATCCAGCAATGGGGCAACCGTAGCGAAGGGCAAGGGGTCTTCGGATCCTAAGCCTGGTAGCAGCAGAGTGGATAAGGGGGCCGGGTCTTTGGGCTCGGACAAATCCGCGTTCACGTCAGCTGGGCCTGCTGATGCCAGAAAGGGTTCTCCGCAAGGGTCTGACTCTGATTCCTCAGTGGAGGACAACTGCAGTCAGACTGGAGACTGGGGCAAGATCATGGATCTTGATGATGCAAAGCGCCTTACCCGGGGCTCCGAGCCTGACAGTGATGACGGTGAATTTGTTCCCGGTGCCAAGCGCGCCCGGAAGCACAAGGTGGCCCGCAAGGTACCTAGCTGTCTGGTCGGGCGCAGAGCTACTTGCCTGGAGGATCTCCGCATTAGAGACCGCCATTGGATACCGTTAGTTTACTGCTAACAGGCACTGTGTCTTCTAGGGTTGCCACATTGGGGACGTGAACACGTCCCCAGCCTACGCAACAGGTAGGCTGTACGCACGGCATCTCATAGTTTCCATGGTTCCGCTGTGGTGGCAGATCCTGCACCAGGGATTCTGGCTCATCCTGCCGGTCCTGGTTGGTTTGTCACATGTTGAATGAACACGGGATAGGTGCGGCCCGTGGTAGAAACAGAACCATGCAACTTTTCAATAAGTTCATAGGGTTAGGGTCTGAAGCCCGGGCAAAAAGGAAGCCAGCCCAAGCGCAAGGCAGTAGACGGGAAGGACTTCGGTCAGATGCTGTGACTAAGCTCCACGAAATTCGACCGTATGCGGGAGTCGAACCACGGGGGTAGTGCTAAGTGGGATCTGAGTCCGCGAAGACAGTTCTGGCTAAGGTGAAGTCAGGCCGGAAGGGGACGGGTGCTTCCGAGGGGGAGAAATCGGCGTCAGCTAGCACTGCCTAAACTGCCCAAGCCAGGAATGACTAAGCCTGGGTCATACGGAGAAGCGCCGGACGTATACTGCATGGACAAGACCCTACAATGCGAACAGGTTCTGTGCCGCTATGCAACGCGTCGTGGAGTACGAGTGTGTCATCTCGCATCAGCGGATGTCAAGGTTCCCTTGGAGAATCTGCCGAACTGGCAGGAACTGAAGCAAGGTTGGCCACTGTAGAACTGACCCTCAAATACCTCAGCAAGGTTATCTAGACATTGTTTCATGGTTTTCCCGATAACAATTATATCGTCTAGATAAACCAAACACTTTGTCCACTGCAGACCCCTCAACATCTGATCCATCATGGATTCAAACGTTACGGGTGCACTGCAGAGGCCAAAGGGCATTACTGTAAATTCATACAGCCCTTCGTGGGTAGTGAAGGCTGTTTTAGGCTGATCCTCACTAGCGATCTTCACCTGCCAATACCCGGACTGGAGATCTAAGGTACAAAACCATTGGTTCCCGCCCAGTCAATACAGAACCAGCAGGTCCCATCCTTCTTAGTAACCATTACCACAGGGTTGGCCCAAGGGGTTTCACTGGGTACGAATACTTCCTCACTGGGTACAATTACTTAACTCCTCTTCCAAAGATTCCCGCTTGATGGGCGGTAGTCTTCGGTAGGGTAGTCTAAATGGAATGTTTCCCTTTATATCTATATGGTGCTCTACACGGTCAGTCCTTCCGAGGGGATCTCCTGGCCGCGCAAAGATTTTATGTCAACTTCCTAGTAAACTCTGCAGTTCCTCAGCGTTGTTTAACGCGTCTGCAGAGGTCACTAGAGTTTCCAGTGTCTCACGCAGAACTACAGACCCTTGACCACCTTCAGAGCTTGCGTGAATGCATCCAATTCTCAATAAGTCCGGGTTGTTGATTTCCCATGAACCGGGCCAGTTTCCTGGCTCAGTTGTAGGTATAGGCGCAACACCTAGAAGACAAGCCTCCACTGTGTCTACCATGTTAGCCAACATTACTTGACCAATGACGTCACTTCTCTTCAACACAATTCTGCCGGCAGTATGGTTACTAACAGGTATGGATCCCACCAGGGCATTACCCACTAGGGTATCCAAAGGCCGCAATCCTCTGTCCGGAAACAACATTGGACCCGGCTCAAACATAGCATTCTCCAATGGTAAATCACCTTCCCCAGCCACTAGTACATTGACCATTTGCTGAGGGGCAATACTCACATCCTGCCTTACAGATACCATGGATGACATCCGCCTGCAGTTGCTCTGGGTGCTTAATCCGGAGCAACCCCTGCTGGAGATCCAATGAAACTCCATACAGTGCTTGGAAGTCGATACCAATTATCCCATTCTCCTCGATATCACTGAGTATGGGACTAGCTCAGTGTTACCTACCGAGATCGGAATAATCACTTTCCCATAGCATCTCAGCGGAGTACCATTAGCAGCCCACCCAGCCCAGCTTCAGGAACCTTACATTCCTGATCAAACCCAAAGGTCTTATATAGATCGTGATTTAACATGGAATGACTGGCTCCGGTATCAACCAACAGATCTACTTTCAACTCCTGAATCCTCACGGGTACATACCACCGTCTCCCACCTAGGGGAGATGGCTGCTGTATAAACTGGGAAATACCATCGAGGGTGCCGAGGTCCCATCCGCGTTGGCATGGCCATTGCAGATAGGGGTGCTTGAGAGACAGATATCAAGAACAGACTGTAGCAATCTGATTTGACATCTCTTCCTCTCTGATATGAGCAGGCTTCGACCTAATCTCTAATTCCGTGGTTTGCATACTCTGGCTTACAGTTTCCTGGGCTACTGTCTCGCCACTTACTGCAGCCCTCTCTGGTTTACCGGATCCTCATGTGTGGATGGTAAAGCTAGCGGCCCAGTAGAGGACTCAACCGTAGCCAACTTGCATTCCGGAGAGATGTGCCCCACCTTTCCACACTGCCAGCAACACCGGTTATCCAATTGAATTTCTCCAACTGGGCTAATAGCTTGTTGATCAGCAGTGGTGTCTCTTCCGCAGTCGGGGGTTCTAAAGAATTTTTTCCTGCAGCCTGTTCCTTCACTGGGGGATTCCCAATTCTGGGCCTAACTGGATTCAGCTGGTCACAGTCCCTACTGCGGAAACTGCAGCGGTTGAGTACCATTGACCTTACTGCGGAAAGCACTTCTTTCACTTAAGTGTCACTGGACTCACTTGCCTCTCTCTCATCCTGTTCCCAGGACGAGCCCAGTGCAGCTACCCGGGTTTTTTCCCCACAGACTTGCCGTACTGACCAAACAGGGCAGACCTTTGTTCATAGGCATCCACTATTCTCAACACCTGTACGAAGTTTATTCCAGGCTCCCATTTCGAGACAACCTCAGTACGGATGTCTTCGTCTCTGAGACTGAGTTTGCAGATCCTCATGCAGTGCTGGTGCGGGGGTACCTCCATCAGCAATTGCTGTAAGGCTAACCCATACGCACGGGCGGACTCATCTTTACCCTGCACCCGGCTTAGAAAAGTTGAGCGTGGGTTCAGCATCACTAGCTGCCCACAGTAATTAGACACCACTTCCGCGAGGGCATCCCAACCTGTAGCAGCTGAATGTTGGTAGGTGTGTACTACAGCCTCTCCAGGTCCATCTCGTAATGCTCTCATGAGGTACGGCAGTGCGTCAGTGGTACTCCACCCATTGCACTGGACATCCTCACAAGACCCGGCAAACCAGTGTTCCCACACCATACCTTTACCAAATGGTTTCGGGATGACTGCGTTCCTTCTGGCAGTCTCAGCCAGTCTAATGATCAGGACATCTCTAGCCCAGGCTAGAGAGCGGTTAAACACCCGATCCGCATTACTCTCCCCATTGATAGGGTTTAAGCCCAGTTCTGCTATCGCGGAATGAGACTGCAGTCCCCTATCGCTTCGCCGCAAAGAGTCCATAGGAGACTCTACCTGGGAAGCAAAGTTCACCGTTGGTGGTCTCCTATCAATCTCTGGCGGAGTGTACACCTGAGGACCAGTGGTAGCTCCTACGGGGGAGTATACGTGGTCCATAGATATGCCTTGCCAGCATGGCGGTGGGGTGCTATACTTTAAAGCGTAGTCTGTCTGTGCACACTGGGTGCGATCCACTGCCGCCTTCTCTTGCTCGTGCGCCAAAGCGAGCTGTTCCTCCTGTATGCGGTGTCACGATCCAAAATAGCGGTATGTTAAACATACAGATTATATCCCTTGGCCTTACGGACCAAGCCGGCTGCGTATCACGCCGCGTGAGGTAATCCCCCTTGGTTATGATCAATACAGGTTGCCCGCGTGCGGCTGAGACGGAGCCAGCATATAATCCTGATCTCGACGTACTCGAGTCAGTCCGATCCGAGAGCGCATTGTAACACCATCTGCAATAAACTTGTAATGAGACGAAGCCTTGGAGTCATTCATTTAGTTTACTATTCACAACAGATAGTAACAGCGGAGGGCTTCAACGGTTTGTTTGGAACAAGCATACAGGTCTTTCAGCAACAGCTGAGCATTCTGCTCCTCATCGAGCAGACGCTGTCGTGCCGTTGCCTTTCAGCCTAATGGTCAATCCGCTGATCAACCTTGGGCTGCTCTACTGGGGTTTCCTGTACCCCGGCTTCAGGTCCTTCCTCAGGGTTGCCTATGTGGCTGACCCCTTCCAGGTCCTGACCAACCATGGGTGGCGCTTGGTGCGTCCCCATGTAGAACACGGTTGAGCTCAATTGCTCAGCCGCATCAAACGTCCGCCGCCGTGGATCGCCATCAGCCTCCGGCAGAGCATGGACTCGTGGTTGCACCTCCAGGGCCAGCTGCCCCCTCCTCCACAGTGGAGTCTCGTGCTGTGGCCTGTGACCGGGTTTCCACCCTGAGGCTGTCCGGCATACCTACCTACTCCAAGGATCCCTGGTTGTGCAAGCAACCGAAGATCCTGGTCACGGCAACAATGTAGCGGACCACTGGTCGCTGAAAGTGTGTGACCACTTTACGTGAAGCGGCAGTCAACTAGTGGCTGAGACAATAGTCGCTACCTTGTGCTAACGCCTCAGCATGGGTGGGTTCGGATCAAGTCCTGAGAAAAGGTAGGGAGATGCGGGATCTACAACCAATGCTTAGCTACGAACACAAGACCAGACTCTGGACTATTTAGATACAAATAGTTTATTGTATCTCAACGGTACAGTCTGTTGGTGCTGCGAGGCACCAACTAACACGGGAAGCGATTCTGCTGTCTTCCACATCGAAAGGTCCCAAAGAAACCTTACCAACTTTGAAGCTCCAGGTGTTCACTCAACTGAAAGGCATCGCGAGAAGACCTGTTGACCCGCTGCGGACTCAGTCCTTATATACTGACTGAGTTACATAATGCGGGCGACCCCGTAGTATTTGCATACACGGGTCCGCCGGCCTTACCGCACAGCAGGGATCGGCACTCGCGCCACCTAGAGTAAAGTGAAACAATGCTGCTCGACTACCCTGACCCCTACATATGTATATTCAGTATCAATTTCTCTTGATTTGTATCTTAATATTCAATATTTCTATTCAACATTCTTGAAATAAGAAATAAACTTTTGCCAGTACAACATGGTAGTACAGCATTGTATACCTAAATACAAAGGACACACCCACACCCACATATGTATTTTATAATCCGTATAACCACTCACACATCAATCGAAATTTTATTGTATTTTATCCAGGGATGCCAGTTGGGGCCAGAAAAATACATTTTTCATTGCAATACAAGGCTTACGCAGCAAAGTGGGGAATCAAGGAATCAAGGGAATGCTCAAGTTTTTACATTGGACAGTGGAGAGGTTCAGTTGGGGATCATGGGCGGTGGCTGAATTGGGTAATTTTGCAGTTGGTATGTCAATATTACACAAGGAAAAGAATTTTTATTCTAAAAATGAAAAAATGAATTTCAATTGAAACATTGAAAGCTGTCATCCCTGTATATCATATGCAAACCTGAAACTGTGGCCACTTACAACAGTGTGGAACAAATACCAATAGGGAGCCAAAGTGAGCCCACTGAAACGGCAGATACTGGTGCTCAAAACCACATTTACGGATGCTAGTAAGCTATTGGGATTTGAGGCCCATTTGCTACTATATGTATATTCTAGTGTATTCAAGTACATCTGAACAAATTCGTAAATAAATTACGATGACAGCAGTTGAATGCATTACAAATATGAATATGAAATGTCTTTGAAATGAGTAATTGATAATAACAATCTGAAACCGTTTTTGCATCCTTTATTCGTATAATTACATGATTCTAATTTATAAAATTATTCAGATAGATGCATCTAACTTCAAACTGAGAAAATAGGCTTTTCGATGCACAACTATATAATACAGGAACTGGTTATTTTGATAACTCTTTACATAAACAACGTCGATCTTCCAATCAACCCCGAATTAAGTATAATATGAAAGATATCACAGGCAGAATTCAACATTAAACATTACATATTTACAATTTATGTATAGGAAACACCCTGCAAGACTGAAAAAGTAAGGTTTGAAAAAATGTTGCAATTAATCTTATGATATAAAAATGCATATGAAAGAAAGAAGAACAAAATGTTCACTAATACATAAAATAAATACATCATTTAAAACTGGTGGATCATTTTATGTTATCCTATTTATTAGATATTAACACACTGCTACTAATTTTGCATGATTTCATTTTTTGGAAAATACATCGATGCATTTACATAACTTCATAATATCCCGGAAACTCCTCATAGGCAAGATATGCATTTTATAAACTTAAAATTACGTACTGCACAAGAGTTCACAAGTATTTGGAATACAGTTTGCGCCATTGCTCCAAGTTAGAAAGAACATCTTTTTTCTTTTAGAGAAAGAATACACACAGCTTATCAAAATCCATTCATTCGCTATCATTCCCTTGTCACTTTCCCTAACAGTGCATAAATCTCGATCGAGTGTAGTCCATATCTGTGTCTATGTCTGTGTCTCCAATAATGCCCACTTGGGGTTAATTCTTTCAGCTTTTCTTCATCAAGATACACCAACTGTAGATAGAGAAGAACCCTGGTAGTGGTCCACCCTGCAACCTGGCCCTACTTGTTCAGAAAGGAATTCTCTTCTTGTTTATTTTACCCAACTTGATGGAACATCCGCATTGTGGACCACCCCCATCCGGACAGAGGGTGCTCCGGTAGCAAAGTTTTACTGTAATGGACATTTTCTAAATATCAAACTTCACTGTGGCCCTGAAGAAACAGTTCTTTTCCCTACAAAATCGCGTCAATGATATAACTGTACATGAATGCTTCATCGTTACAGGCCACTGCTCTATATCTCGTGTTTATGAAATTTGTCGTGCTATGTCCTAAGCATAATGGTCATCAATTCGACATATTCGTAAGCGAGAAGAATCATATATTGTCAGTAGTCTTAGGTAAAAAATACCAGTTGAAATGGATATGGGTAAACTAATTCAATTTTTACTTGGTGCTCGGGCTGGATTCGGCCGTGCCAGACCGTATATTGCCGCCAAGACACCATATAACAATTCAATTTGTGCACCCTGACCAAGCTTTACTTTAATACCACACTTCTTGGACATATATTTTACATACCAGGCTCTAAGAGGAAAGGTTGCAGAAGACCTAATAACATGAGGGGGGTAGGCTAACACTATAGTGAAGGAAAGAAATCGAACTGGTTGTCCTTGTCTGTCTTGAACTTGGGCTCCGCCAGTGCTGGCGTGGGGTCCAGGCTGTAACAGGTCAACATGCGGTATTCACTGGGCCCCCCGCGGTCAATCCTGATCGGCTTCTTCTGCTCGTGACGAAGCCTGCAAGTCAAATAATTATGTTGTTGAAATTATAATTTCGGGAAAAAAAAGACAAAACAAGACTGGAGAGTGCCGAAACTGGTAGTGCATAATGCCTAGAACTGTTGAGTGTATATATAAATCAGTTATTGAGATTTAACATTTTTCTATGATTAAATTGGCCCAGCTTTTAGTGGTCTATCAGTGGTTCCGTCGGGGCTCCGTCGGGGCATGGCCGGATGTTTCCAACTTGTAAATATTTTGAATCTTTTATCACTATTTACCGATGGAAATCTTGAAATTTCCGGTATTCGTTAATCATCGAATCTAGGATAACAAGATGCAATTGTAAATGTCTAATAGTTAACTAGGAGCCAGTTGTAGATACCTGGCCTATTGTGGGCATAAGGAAATAAATTCTCGAATCTAAAAGATTTTAAAAATCTTAAACATGGGCGTGATGTCGATTAATTCGCAATAGTCTATATCTACCTGTTCTCACAATAATATATGACTTCTCCTCGATGAAAATCAATAATTATTTCCTAAACATCGTTCATGTATACATTTTTTTTCATATTTAATTTAGCTACAGTTATAGTAGAATGGTTCATTATTAATTACATCAACTAAATAGTGCTCACAGAGAAACAGAGTGTACATTGTCGATGATGCTCAAAGGCAGAAAGGTCTAACCCCGGCGAGATGCTGTATGGAGATACCAGAGTAGTTCAAAGCTCATTTTGCACATTTACCGTTTGCCTTTATTCTTCATGTCTTTGCTACGCAGAGTTGGTGCCAGTTTCTTGACCTCCTCGGCGATCTCCTCATCGCCCACGTACACGGTCTGCTTGCCATACTGGAGTGGTGTCCACCGCTCTACCTGAGAATAGTGCAAACCATAAATGTTAAGAGTAGACCGCAAAGATTCACGAAAAAAGTTAAACATTGTACTATCAGCTTTCATTGATTGGCGCTTTTTTGATGATATCTATCTCCGGATGTCGTCACATGTTTCAGTTAACTAACTGAACCTAGTAAAGGTCAACATATGGTGGAGAATTCAGTTTACAGACAAGGCTTATGTTTTCCTCATGTGAGTTTTAAGCAGACTCTTTGTGGATGACCTGATGTGCATTCTTTTTTCTAAGAGTCTACATGTTGCAGTTTACCAAATACACAACACATGGTGGAGAGCCCAGTTTACAGCTCATGGCTGGTGTCAGGTGAGCCTACCTTCTCCTCGTCTGAGTTGCGGGCCGAGTCTTCATGAATGACCTGGTGCGCGTTCTGCTTCTCGGCGAGGACCGGGTGGTCTGGCAGTGACATGGGGTCAATGAGTACGTCATAGGGCACCATCGGGTGTTGGAATGTTCCCGAGTTGTAGATGTCCCATGTGTCAGCTTGGCCAAATGTACCTGTCATTAAAAATAACACCATTTATATTTTCTGTGTGGTCACAGTAACAGAATGACTACAAATGTCACCATGTTGGTGTAAATGACATCAATGGCATTACTAGGAATGTTTTCACGACTCTATGTTGTTTGTCACCCCCGTATCCATTTCTACCTCTTCAAGCGGCGGCGGTTCGCTAATTTCAAAAGTAGTTTTATTCGGCTCTTTACCCCATGTAGGGTCCGTCCATTGTGCGCAGCGTTTGGATGGACGCCTCTTGCTGATAAAGTCAGGGGAGAGGATTGATTCAGGCAGATCATCAGCATTATCTACATGTATATGAAAACCCCTACCTTCAACAAAAAGAATGTCACCCTCAATATATGCGTTTTTGCCGATTCGCTTTTGATACCACATACCATTTTGAGAAGTCTTCTCTTTTTTCTCCGTTCAAACGGCTCATCCAACCCAATCGTGATATCTGATAATTCAGAACATGCTAGCTTTGGGGCTGATTTCAGAATAGAGTTTAGCGAGGTATTAAGGTTGGTGAAACTAATAGAATGGGTAAAGGCCTATTTGAAGCAGTCTGCCAGTTGGGATTCCGTTTTAACTGCTCTAACCTGAGTACATCCCTCTTAGATATCGATGCCCCAGTAGTAGAGCAGACGTAGTTCATTATCTGGTTTAGGTCTTCGTTTTCCTCATACCCAAAACCAAAGATCAGGGCATTACGGTCTCGCGCAGTGAAGCAGTAATTTGTGCCATCGTGTACCTCACCACTCACCACGTTGGCAAAGGTACCGATGCTGGCGGCCACATTTAGATGTGTCTGTAGCATCTTCTAGTTTAGTAACCCTACCTTTTAGTAACTTGTGATCTTCCTTGACTTCACCGTGGTTCCTTTCCATATGTGTTTTCAGCTCGGTTAGATTTACTTGTATATTATCAATACGGTTTGTCATATTACTCTCAGAGCTGGCAATACGTTTATTTCCAATTCAAACTCTGTCGGTAACTGTGCTAAGCTGTCGAGTGAAGTGGCTGGCTGAGTAGCAGGCGTAGCAGGGCCCAGGCCAGGGTTCCCGGTGACTGTGCCTCTGCGTTCGTCTGGCATGTTTAATTCTGCCGCGAAACTCAGATCAGTATTTAAACACGATCGCAAGTTTGGATGTGAGACGTTTTAGTCTTCTTAGAAACGGTCTTGCTATTTGCACTTGACTGACTACATTTGGCATTCAGGCTTACAAACACAGATCGATTGCCTTTCTGATCCGCATCTGTTTCATTCGGCATATTAGTCCCGGTGAGCAATAACACATTCACTACCAATGTCCACATGAGAGGCCTCACCAGAATCCACTTTTATCACGTAGTTGTGTAGCCCATCCGATTATGCAAAGGTAAGAAATGGATAGCCTACTTACAATTTGTCGGAATCACAGTTATGAATGAAATATTGCTGATAATGATTTGTTCATTTTGCAAACTGGATAGTCACATAATAAACAAAATGTTTATGCATCTTATGTACTCACCAACGTATTCCCCTTCAAATGACCACACGCGAACCGTGCAATCTGTGGATGCTGTCAATATCGTCTTCGTCTCCTCCACCAAAGTCATACAGGTCACACTCTCGACGTGTCCTCGCCATGTCCACAACACTACAATATAAATGTCAACGTTAAGGTCATATAGGTCACACTCTCGACGTGTCCTCGCCATGTCCACAACACTATAATATGAATACCACTCTTAAGGTCATACAGGTCACACTCTCGACGTGTCCTCGCCATGTCCACAACACTATAATATGAATACCACTATTATGTTCATACAGGTCACACTCTTCACCTATCACCACTATGTCAAGGATGTTACGATATAAAGGTCAACACTAAGGTCATACATGTCACACTGTTCATGTGTCCCCGCGATATCAACAACACTACAATATAAAGATCAATATTGAAGCCATACATGTTACGTTCTAGGGGCGAGTTCCACCAGGCGGGCTGTATGGAATCGAAAGGGCGCTACGTGGCCGTTTATCGGGTATAAACCAACTGGCCAGCGGGCCGTCGACCAGTAACCAGTGAAGCCTTATTAGGTTTTGAAGATTCATTTCCGTGTGGCTGCAGCTTGTGGGTGTTTAACCTGCTCCACTGCAACGGTCTCTATACTTGAGCTTACACGGGTGTTGTGCAGCTGCTGCATGGGCACTGTGCGATCGCCGCACAGCACTCTTTTCATACCGTACCGCTGGCCCGGTGGAGCATGCACTTTACAGGTGAGAAGGTATGTATACTCACATTCCGGACTCTCAGACTCTTCACCCTTCAGGCAGTAACCGTCGATGTTCCAGGCATAGATGAAGCCCAGATTGTCAGCGGAGAAGAGCATGGTGTCAGTTTCCACTACGGCCAGTGCAGTCACCATGGCGCCAGGCATACGTGACTATAGCATAGGGAGATAACAGTCTTAATGTATAAATAGCAATCCTCATATAAGCAGCTCAATTCAGCCTCTACTACATCCTCAACATGGCAAACAGAAAATGCAGACACATGAAAGCAATCCGCTCCCACTGGGCGAGCACACGGCCACAATGTTTAACTACTGCAGATTACCACTCTTAGCATATAGCACTAATCAGTGAACGTATCTCAATCACATCAATAGGGTGATGGACAAATCCCCAAGGACACATTACCTATTATATCATTGTTGATAGGCCAAATTCCATGTATCTTTATCAAGTGCACTGAGGGCTCTTCCCTTTTGGCAATAATGCGCTAATGTAATAGCAGTTTTTCTGTTCAGCGCCGCCATGCGGTCATGTTGCATGGCAACATGGCCGTTGGGCCAAACATTGCGCTGTCGTGGCTCAAGCCAATGCATTCACACATCGGGTGTGTGTGGCGGGTATGAATGCAGAGGTGTTGTTTTCTTCCAGATAGGAGTGTTAGAACAAGTTGGGATACTCTACAAACTAGGACTGGTTGTCTAAACTTTAGAGTTGATAATTGTCTTGATTTTGATTAATCAAAAATAAATTTCTTACAGGTGTTCAAAGCTTTATATGCAAAACGGGTTATAACAAATACTCTGTTATTACAAGGTAGTTGATATAGTGAGCCTACACTCAAATGTAGTCACCTCTTGCTATTGGAACAACATATTTAAAAGAATTAGAGCAAGACACATTCCTAAGAAATAATCCAATATATTTCCTATTTCTAAAAATAGCTGGATATATTTTCTGTAATATCTAAGATTTTTTAAAATACATTATTGGGTATGATTCCCGACCTATAAGAAGCTCAGCCATCTACCACCATGCCCCTATGTATATATATATATATATATACATGTGTATATATATATACATGTGTATATATATATACATGTGTATATAATAAACATATATTTATCCTACCCCTAATATAAAATCCCATAGGTTTAACATTGAGTTTCCGTACGCCACGCTGACTGGCATACAGAGTTTAATATGTCACTAGTGGCATACAGAATTATTATCATGTAATATTCCAAAATCGAGGAGACAGGGTAGGATAAAATCAAAACGTGATTCGTTTTGATCGTGGCCACCGCATTCCACTACTGGAGTTTTGGCTCTGGACAGTTTTACGATAATATATGTATAGATATACATATATGTATGTATATATATATATATGTATGTATATATGTATGTATATATACATATGGTTATTCCAGAGAGGAGGATAAGCCTATAGTGGCCAGGCCCATACCATTACCAGTATATCTCTACTACCTGTGTACATTGTTTCTGTTTTATCTTATAATATCTAAAGTATTATTGAGGAGATATACACGTTTAACCTACCAAATTAAAGCTTAAATACCATAGAATATGATAGAATTGCTTTTAGTTCTCTAGAAATAATATAAACGGGGATAATAAACATATTATGCACATACACTCAGTCCTCTAATGTTAAAGAATACGTTGTCAGAGGTTTGCTTGGCTGCAAGCATTGCGTAACCAAGTAGATAAGGCGCGCCACCGGCCTGCGGAAAAAGGCCTATTTATTATATACCGATGAACATATATCTTACAGTTACTAACCTCTGCTAAGCAAAGAGTAACTGTAAAATATTTAGAGAGTGTGCAGTAAAATCCCATACTGCACAGAGTGCAGTGAATACTACCCTCTGTACCACGTGACTTGTTGACATTCGTAGCAAAAAATAAACAAACAGAATGGCGGACGTTTCCCTGATTCAGAGTGATACACAATACGATTACCCAGCAATGCACAAGTATCCGAAATAAACGTAAAGTGAACAAAGAAACAGTAAAAGAAACAAACATTCAGCATCGTAAATATATACCCAATAAAGACAATGTAAAGCACATATGAATCCCCGAACATTCACTTTGATCGCTAATTCACGGGTGACGAGGTTTGCCTATACCTTTGATGCGGATGCGACATAAGCGATAGCCGAAGCCGTGAACGGAGATCGAAAGTTCAGACAGTTGCACTAGTTTGGGCAGAATTTTGGTGCCAGAGTGGAATATACACATTCATAACATCAAGCCTTAAGTTGAAACATAGTGTAGACAGAGGTGGAGGCCAATCTAGCCTTAACTTGGCTATCACGTTAGTGCGGCCAACGTCCACCAGATGGCAGCAGTAAACCCACTGCATGTGTATAGCCTAGCCAGGGCCGGCCGGCCACGGCACTTGGTGGACCCGCTCTCAGGGTGTCCGCCAGGCAGTGTGTGTGCACGGTGAGGCCGATTTTCTTCATATTTGGTACGATTATAGGTTCTATGTATCCCGTACTCATGTTAAAATTTCATTGCTAAATTCGTATGGGAAGCACAAGAAATCTACAGTGACGTTTTATAGAACCTAAGACAGTTCTATACTTGTCTTAACTTCTGACACATATCCCCGCGATTTTACTTTTCGTCCTACGACACTGTCTATAGGACGCCGGCCATCTTTTGTCGGTGAAAATGCCGTAAATTCTAGATACGATCTAGGCGCATCGTAGACTTCCGATGTCGTGACTAAAAAACAGGGCCCTGTATAGTGTAACAAAAGCTGGCAAATGAGCACTAATATTTTCAGTTTGTCATACCTAATAGGAGTGACCAGTAGAACTGCCTTATATTCAGGACTGAAATATGATGACTCACAACGTGACGCATGAAACTCTGAACAGAAGCCAATTATCAAAAGAACACTTAACCTGAAAGCGCAGGTATATATATCAAGTAAAGCTGGAAAACCAACCATACCTCTCCCTCCGGAACCTGTGTAGACCCAAAATGCAAACAAAGGAAATAGTTGACAATATACCATTTATAGCCCGGTTTGGTGCTCCACTAAGTTCACTAGCAGGTCTTGGGTATTGACCAGATTTACATGTATATCTTTATTCAATCTTCATACGTGTCAATAGGACACACACTTCATGTTTCCAGAATGTTTTATGAATCTGTGTTGTATTTTTCACATCTTGTACTATATCTCTATTCCTGTAAATTCAGTCAACGTTTGAATTAAAGGTTCAATTGATGAGTAAGTAGCACTGACCCCCGGGAACTGGGCGAGCAAGGCACCGCCGCTGAAGACGTTCCAGAAGTGGATGTGGCCGCGCGGACCTGACGACACCAGAGTGCCCGCCTCCTTGTTGTAAGCCCGGGTCTTCAGGAACACCAGCTTGTTGATGGACAGGTCACCGTCCACTGCAACACGGCCAGCAAATAACAGCCTTTATACATTACCGCTATATAACAACGAATATATTCAGGAATGCAAGTCGTGGTTGGGGTAAAATCGGGAATAAATTTAGGAAAGAAATGACTGGATAGTGTCAGGACTGGCAGTGGTACTGAAATATATTTAGTTAATAGTTAATGTGCTATTAATTTAGAAAGGGACAGACAAATATAGGCTAGCTGTAATCTTACCAGTTCTCTTATACACAATGAACACAATATCCTTTAGTAAGGCTCTGGAAAGTGGTGGTCATCACATCTATGTTTTATTTCATCGCTTGGTGCCAGTAACTCGCTAATCGAAATCGTTTGAAATACATTTTTATTAATCTGGCATTTCCTACTTTTCCCCTAAATTATATTTCCCCAGAAAAGGTCAACACCTCTCTTTACAAAATCCGAAACCCATGAATTTTATAGAGTTAGTCAAATTTATGTTTGGCCTGTTGTAGCCCTCAACTAAAGTGTGGGGCTATGAAGATGTAGTCCGAGAGGCTCCGACTGGCAAGTGGTGCAGACAGTCAGAGAGCAGTCCCATAGAGGCCTAGGCTAACTGGTCGACCAAAAATGTACATCTCAGCTCAGCAGCCGTTTTCCTTATAAATATAGGTTGAATCTTTCTAATTTTGTTAATAGTTAATGTGCTATTAATTTAGAAAGGGACAGACAAATATAGGCTTACAGTATTACAGAGAACCAAGGACCTGATATTTTGTACTATGGGAATCAGCGGTTGTGCTCTCTGACTGTCCGCTAGGCAGTCAAAGTGTCTCGGACTATGAAGATGAAGCCTACACATGATCAAGCCTTTACAAGTATGACTATCTAGACGAGCATGTACAACTCATGCGACTGGTCGGTGTAGACCTCCGGGCTGGTGGCGTGTAGGTGACAGAAGATGACCATATTTCTAGGTGATACGACTACAAGGCCACATAACTATCACAGCATCCAGGCTGTCATCCTGCCCCCAAGACCAAACCAACATCAGGGACCTGTTACAGTAGTCTCGTGACATTAGGCCTCGACAGACATCAACAGCTGCACCAACAGTGCAGGCAACAGCGGAAAAAGACTAGCAAATATCAGAAGATCGAAGTGGCCAATCTTCTTCATATTTAGAACAATTATAGATTATATGTATCTTCTACTCATGTTAAAGTTTCATTGCTTAATTCCTACGAGAAGTGAGTGAAACTCCGTGTGTCATCGACTGCAATCTTGTGATCTGTCTGTATGGTGTCACAGACGCCATCTAGACACTAGTCACGAGACTACTGAAACAGGTCTCTGATGGCAGGTGCGCTTATCAATGGATTATGATAAACCCTTGGAGACTGGAACTCTCTATGAGCCCACTAACAGGTTATCAAGGTATACAACTCACGCGACTGGTCTGTGTAGCCCTCAGGGCTGGGGGCGTGGAGGTGACAGAAGATGTGTCCTGACACCATGTTCCATACGATGACTTCTCCATCATATCCGGACGTGGCCAGCAAGTTGGGCGGGCACTGTGCTACCGACAGGATGTCTTCCCGGTGACCGTTATTCTGACAGGACACAGGAAGGTATTTCACATAAAAATCAGTTAAAGACCTGAGATCCCTATCGATCTGTAATTGTCTGTTTGTTTGTTTGTTTATTTAGTTTAACGTCCAATTTGTTAAATTAGACTTAATCGATCTGCATAGAATGATCTCAGGTTCTATCCTGATCTACCTGCCAGATACCGGTTTCAGTAAAGAACGGCCTGTAAATCGCCTATCATCGCTCAATATACTAACATTAGACTAACAAAATATATTGTAAATAGAATTAATGGTATCATTTCATCACCAAAATATTGATTGAAAATGAACTATCATAGGGGCCGCACACACTTGGAAAATAATAGATATCAAGGTTATACTTTGATAATAGGAAACATGATTATTTGTCGTTTTCTGTTACACTGTTTGACAATTAATCGCTAGTGATTAATCGCTGTGCATATAATCATGTGACCTTAACCCTCGCCTGCTCAAAAAAGATCAAGCATTACAGTAGATTATGCACAAGCTAGCTGAGTAGTGCACTGCATTCATTTTTCAGTTTTTTATCAAATGTTTCTCATGGTCATAATAACTACAAGAAAACTATGAAATTCGGTATATAGGTATGTCAGATTATAAGTACCCTTCGACCCAAATATCTTCTAATTTGACTAAGGTTTAAGCCTGTATTCCACCAAACAACCGCTTTTTCAACGTCAACAGACGTTCCTGCCGACCTTTCAGCCAACGTCGGTTGAAACATCTGGAAAAGATGGCCTCAAAATGCATCACAGCTCCACCGAACCCCCAACAGACGCTCATGTGGTCGCCATACGCCCGTCTGGTGGGTTCAAAGTTCCAGCAGATCCTAGCCGACGCACCTGCCGTGGCGCCGACTGGTGGCAGTGGCCGCATTTCACATAGTAATCAAGTTCTCCGATAGGCGGCGCGGCGTGCGATGATACACTATGACGCTCCGAACCTGCGAAATCCACGTATCGAGTGGAGCAGTGTGCCGCTATGTTGGATTTTGTACGGGAACGTCGAGAGATCGTCAAATCACCGCGGAATTACACATTTAATCGAACAATGAAGGTAAATAAAGATAAGGATTGATGTTATGAATGTGTATGGCACGCTATGGTGATAGAATTCTGCCGAAAATATCGGAATTTTCTATGTCCGTTCGCGGCTTCGGGTATCACCGGTATTGCTCACACTAAGTTGGCGGCGTTCCCTCACCGCAACTCCCGGCAGAGCCCGCGGGCGGGTGTCGTACCTCTTCAAATGCATCCGCCAGATGCCCAATTCCAGCCGATAAAAACTGTTACTATCTGTTGTGAATAGTAAACTAAATGAGTGACTCCAAGGCTTCGTCCCGTTACAAGCTTTATTGCAGATGGTGTTACAATGCGCTCTCTGACCGGACTGACTCGAGTACATCCAGATCAGCATTATATGCTGGCTCCGTCTCGGCCGCGTGGGGGCAACCCGTATTGATCGTAACCAAGGGGGATTACCTCACGCGGCGTGACACGCAGCCGGCTTGATCCATAAGGCCAAGGGATATAATCTGTATGTTTAACATACCGATATTTTGGATCGTGACACTATCCCCGGGCGAAACGGAAAACTCACTCCAATGAGTTATTGAAAAATGTAAGGTAGATGACATAATTTGTAGTTACCGAATAAATGCTATTACAAACTAGTGTGCTCTGGTAGAGAGAGTAAGATGCTTGGCTGGCGCAAAGAGGTGATACAATTATCCATTAAATCTTTATGCGGTCTTGATAACCTAGAAAATAAGGTGTTGTGGAGATAGACCACGGCACATTACGTGGTATTACGTAATGTTACGTAACCATCCCCAGGACGACTGAGGAACCACTCTGATGGTTCTGCTGATAATGATGTTAAGTATAGTAGCAAGTAACGGGAATTGATACAAGTAAGGCTTAACATAAAGATTATATGTTATATACAAGTAAGTTAATTAGCATGTCTGAACGACATCTGACAATGAAGTGCTCATGCTTGATGTTAAAGTTCTGGGCATGGCGTGTTGTCATAAGGGTCACAATGTTGTTGTCTTTAACAGTTTGGCGACGCTGGTTCGCGGCTCGGTCTGCGGTGGGCGCACCAGCAGCACAGACCGGGTTCTCCCAGCTGGGAGCTGGTAGCCGCGAAGGTGTTGTTGTCGCGTGTGAGCGTAGGTGTTGACGCTCGGTGTCAGTTGGTTTCGCTCAGCTCCGACGTGTCACTGCAGGGGTGAGAATAATCGGGTGTGAGCGAACAAATTGCATGCGGGTTTTGATTAAACTGAGCGCATGCGGGTGTGACAGCGTGCCTGTGGCAGCGTCATGACACAAACAATGGGAGACAAGTTAATCTGGACTGGGCTGGGGGGTATATAAGCGGCAGTCTGACAGTTCATGATACGTAACAACGATATGCATCAACAGAGGACGGGTGAATGTTGTGGTGTGTTATGAGTGTATGCGATGTTCGTTGTGATGTGAGCGTATTGACTTTACCTGACTCAAGGATTGAGCTGCTTCAGCTCCTCGTCCATTGATGATCCTGGTGCGATTATGTAGGACGCCAGGCCGGCTAGGGCGACACGGTGGTGGTTTTTGTCGGCCCAGGGGATCTGGCTCGTGTCCGATCCTTGCACGTCCGTGACCGTGACAGCTGCGATGACGAGTCCTCTTGTAGCGCGGAACACAGTCCATCGAGCTGACAGTGGGACCGGAATGTCTGAAGGTAGGTGGATCTCATGAGACTGACCCTGGACCGTGATGGTGATGGGGCCAGACCACTGGACGGAGAGCGTTCTCCATAGGCAAGGAGAGAGTGTTGTGGAGCGTATGGAGGGAGCGTTGGTCAGGGTAAAGATATTTGTCTCCATTGGTATGGGTAGGAGGGGTAGGGTGCAGCATCGAGAGAGGAAAAATAGCTTAAGTTGGACAATGGGGGACTGCTTGTGGTGCGTTTTGAATGATTTCAAGCGGCGCCACAAGGCGGGCAGGAGTCGGGAAAGTATCATTCCGAGAATGACTATAAGAATGATACGGATGAGGGGGGAGGATATATAAGAGTTAAGGTAGGTGGGCGGGGCTCTGGTTGTTGGGCTGGCATATGGTGGCCGGGCGGTGTTGGATTCGACCTGTTCCTCTTTTTCGTCGAGTTTGGACATTCTGTCCATCCAGGCGTCAAGATCCAGAGCGGCGGAGGATAGGGTGGGCATTGTTAGGAGAGGAGAAAGTGCGGAGAGTTTACACAATGTGTATATAGAGAGGAGAAGGGCTATCGCGCTTAAGATGGTAGAAGAAGCTGCGAAAAGCGGGTGTGAAGTGGCTGGACGTAGGAGTTCTGAGATGGAGTGCAGTGTGTAACTAGAGTTGTCTGCGGAGGTGAGGGCTTGAGTGAGTGTCTTAAGGTCTGAAAGGCTTTTATACAGGGAATCGGAGCGAGATGTTGCGTCTGATTGTGCTTTGTTAATTAGAGGTAAATGAACGTTCGGAGGAAAGGTGAGAAGTGAGTCGCCTTTGAAGGACGGCGGTGGCGGTCGGAAGGAAGAAATTACGGGTAAATTAAGGGTGTGTAAGAAAATTTGGGTGGTGGGTTGGGATTCACAAGAGGAGGAGGGTGAAACAAGTAATCGATTGTTAATGGATAGAGTGCATCCGCAGGGTACCTTTACAATTGCGTAAGAGGGGCTGCATACGGATGTTCGCACTAGGGTGTTAGAGTTGTTACAAGTGAGGGCGGCATGCGTCTGTGGTGTTGTAACAAGGAAGGTATCAGGAGATAAAGGGTGGATAGAGGGTGGCGGTGCGTCAAGCAGTTTAACACTGTAAGTGCAAAGGCTTGAGACGCGGCGCGGGTTATTGAGGAAGTGCACATAGATAAGTCTAAATCGCTTAACTCCACAAATGTCATGTCTGCAGAGTTCATTGCGAGGTAGGGAGGAATGTTGTTGAGATGTGTGAAACCGGAGCGGCTTTGATGAACAGTGTCGAAAGGTATAGGGTGAGAAACTAATTTATAAATGGAGTAGCTGCAGGGTCTGGATACGATTGGGACTTCAAATTCTATAGTGATGAGGTCTTCTATTAGGCTAAAGGATTCGATAGGTTGGGAGTAGTAAAAGGATTGTGGTAAGGTGAGAATGGAAAAATCCGAATTTTTGTTGAGGAGGTCTAAAGCTAGCTGATCGAGCGATTCTGCTAGTAGTGTGGGAGAAACTAAAGATCGGGGAAGTTGCGATGACTGTAATTCCAAAAGGTCGATCGCCAGTTGTTTTAGTGTGGTATGTAGTCTGGAGAGTAGAGTGAGCTGTGTGTGCGCTGTAGTGAAGAGAGAAGTCGCTTCTTTCATTGCGTGAGTGCTGAGGTGGAGGTTAGAAAGAAGAATGTGAAAATCATCATCGATAGATGCGATCGCGGAGGAAAGGTTTTTCAGAAGGAGGAGATTGACTGCGGTCTGGTGTGAGGCCTCTTTGACGAGCTGCGCAGTGAGATGCGACAGCTTGAGGAGCACGCGGTCGCGTTGTCTCTCATTCCTCACACCAGATGATAGATAGAGCTCTACTGATTGTAGATGCTCGTTTGCGCGGTCCACGTCGGGCTGCCGGGCTGTGCCGATAAAGTCTGACAAAATGTCGCCTAAGGGCTGGATCAGCGCGTGGCGAGTGCGTGAGTAGTTTGTTTCGCGGTAGCTGTCAATCTCTTTGTGCAGGGTGAGAATTGTGTGGAAGAGGGTGGAAGAAGCATTATCAATGTTCTTGGCGTTAGTGGATAGGATGGGATCAGTGGAAAGATTTGTGTTAAGAATGGGTGATATAAGTAGGGGTGGTGAGGGTGAGTTAAGATGGGATATATCAATGGTAAGGACCAGGGAGGCTTGCCTGTGGCCTGTTAATAATGTTTTTGGCAATTTGTGGAATGTTATTCCGAAGTTTGGTCTTGACACAACCGAGTCCAGTGCTGATGAGAAGTGTAGTACACTGAAAAGAGGGGAATGCTTTTGGTGTGGGTATAATGTAACTGAGATGTGATTGAAGTCGATAGTCGTTAGGAAATCATTACGCTGCTTAGAAATATATTGTAAGGCTAAGTGATGAAGCAAAGACTGGTGTCTACAGTGTTAAACTGAGACACGCCTTGTCGGGCAGAATCAAAGCTATGGAATGGGCTTGTGACCAACCTTATAATCGCCGCTAAGGCCAGAAATGCCATGTCGTCAGTGCTGATAGTCTTTAGACTATGCGGTCTAGTCGGAGTACTGGCTTTCGTGGAACGGGAATCAGAGTGGGAGCTAAGCACCTGACTGAGTAAGCCCGTTCACTCGGCGAGTTTCTGTGGTAGTACGTGCCTTGATGACGCATGCTCACAGAGGGGGGTTCCGACGTAATTACCTGCGGGTCCCGACAGGATCCCGTAACTATGGACGCCAATGGCAGTGAATCCTGGTTGATTAGGGCAGCTGGTCACGATATCGCCTACACATTGATCCGTTACGCAACGTGTGCGCACCTCATTATGAGGGTTTGCCTAAATCCCGAGGTTGAGTGGTGTTCATCCGTCACCTTATGCAATGTCAAGCTGTTCGACGCCATTGTTTGGCGCAAACACGTTACGGTAACCATGCGATGTGGACCGGTCACAATCTCGTGTGTTTGTTATGTGAATGCGGGGAGGCGTGTTGCGTGCCTTGTTACGTAAGATGTTGATTGGTGAGTGGTGCGGCGTGTGCTGTGTTGCGTAATGTGTTATGTTGGTGTCCTATGTTGAGTTCTGTTGATTACGGTTGTCAGGGTGAGTCATGCAGGGGCGCTATGGCTTAAGGCCGAGGCCTAGGCCAGCGATGTTTCTGGGCTCAGCGCGCTCGCAAATTCTGTAGCTATTGGATGGTGGGAGGGGGTCTGCCGGTTTTCAGGCGTTGCAGAAAGCGTTTATCGCGGGGGTGGGGGACTTTTAATCTTTCTATGTGAATGGGTTTGGTGGTAGTTCTGCCATCTGATAATCTTCTCAGGTGGCATGTGTTTCGTGTGGTGAATTTAGTAATGAGGTATGGGCCAGTGAATGTTTTCTGTAATTTCTTGGAGGTTCTTTTGACTAAAAGAGTAGGAATTTGGAAATAGGCAATGTCGCCTTCTTTGAAGTTGTGCAAAGATGCCGATTTGTCGAATCTGGCTTTCATTTTGGCGTGAGATTTTGCTAAAGTGACCATGCTTTCCTGTAGTGCTTTTTGTCTCTTTTGGTTCATTGATAGCATAAGTGATCTAACGTTTGGAAAACTGGTTTTCATGAGAGTATGCTTTAGATTTTCAACTGGAAGTGGTGCTGTTTTTCCGAAAACTACCATGTTAGGGCTGTAACCTAAAGAAGCTGAAGAAGTATTATTTAAACTGAAAACAATGGCTTGCAAAAATGAAGGCCAGTCGTTCTGTGAGGAATCCACAAACGTTCTTAGGCATGCTTGTATGGAAGCGTTGTAGCGTTCCACTAGGCCTTGGGTACGTGAGTGGTATGTGCTGCTGTGTTTTTGATGAATTCCGAGTGCATTACAAAATGTTTTGAAGGTGTTGGAAGTGAAGGTTGAACCTTTGTCTGTGTAGATGTGGGATGGGATGCCGTGTATGCAAAATACTTTGTTGAAAAGTTCCTGGGTTGTTTGTACTGCATTGATGCTGTTCGTGTCCCATGCTATAACGTAGCGGGATGCATAGCAAACGACTACCTGTATGTATTTTGAACCTGATGTGGAGGTGTGTAGGGGGCCGATGGTGTCCATCGAGATGCGTGTAAATGTGGTTGGTGTGGGGTCTCTGAGTGTAAGAGGGGGTGTGAATTTCTTTGGAATACGTTTTGATGTTAGGCAATTATGGCATGTGGCTATGTAGTCTCTTGTGTCTGAAAATGAAGTTGGCCAGTAAAAGGAACGAGAGAATGAGGGAAAAGTGCGTGGTAGTCCCAAATGTCCACCGAGTGGGCTATCATGAACAGATTTGATAACGTCTTGGGTGTAAGTTTGAGGGACTACTATTTGAACGCTAGGTGGTGTGGAATTGCTTTTAAAGTTAGTGGCTCTAAACAGTATACCTTGGAAAACGATGAACTGGTCATGTGTCAGAAGGATGTGCCTGCTTAGAGTTTGATCTGGGGGAAGAGTGTGTTTAGTTATGTAATCGTAGACTGCGCAACAGAAAGTGTCTCTAGACTGCGCGTCTTTGATCTGGGCGTGACTAGGTTCGGTGGGGAAGAGAGAGAGGAGACGTGTTAGTGCCTTGTTGGCTAGAGGTGTGAACTAAGGGTAGATTTGCTTCCGTCTCTTTGATGCTCTAGCGCGGGCTATGGGGGTGCGAAGGCGGGGTGCTTTGACACGTTCCGTGGCTGGAGTGGGGGCTGGAGTGGGGGCTGGGGCGGGGGCTGGGGTGGGGGGCGGTGCTTTGCGCGCGCCTTGCCTGGTGGCAACAGCTAACACGTGGAAGTTATCTTCCTTGCTGGGTTTGGGTTTCGGAATTCTTTTGTTATGGCACTTAGTTTGCGGAGCATTCTTAAGAATTGGAATTGGTTTTGTGAGGAGGATTGGGTCATGGCTTGTGGGCTGATCATGGTTGAAGGTGCGGGTGATACTTGTGCTGGAGAAGCGTACACGTTTTTCTGGTAATATCACCTTGTTTATGGGAATGGAGGGGGAAGTTTCTGAATTGGAGGGGGGTAAGGTATGTGACTGACGACGTCTGCGGGTATGTTTGCTTTACCGGCGATGAATTTGACCATCATGTTAAATGACATGACTGTGTCAAGCCATCGCGCTCTACGCATGTTCAGAGTCGCTTCCTTATGGGAGAATAGAGTTATAAGTGCTGCGTGATCTGTGAAAAGCGTGAAGTTCGCATCTTCCAGGTAGTGTTTGAACTTTTTGACGGCATAAATGATGCCGAGGCATTCTCTGTCCGTTGTATGGTACCTGGTTTCCGTCGCCGTGAATGCTCGACCGGTGAATTCTATCGGACAATAAAATCCTGCTGCGTCTTCTTGTGTCAGCACACAACCGCAGCCGGTCAGGCTTGCGTCTGTGAAGATAGTGAAGGGTTTATCGTAATTTGGGAATTTTAGCGTTGCTTCTTCACAAATTGCTTTTCTGATGGTATCGAACGCAAGCTGGTGTGTAGTGGTCCATTTGAATTTGGTCGAGGATTTGGTTAGGTCGTATAGGGGGCGCATGATGATAGAGAAGTTTTTGATGAAACGTTTATAAAAGTTAGCAAGGCAATTAAATGCTCTAACCTGGGATACGGTTTTTGGTGCTGGGTAGGTGGCTATTGGGGCTACCTTCTCTGGTGAGGGTGACAGGCCCTCCCTAGATATTCTGTATCCGAGAAAGTCTATTTCAGAAGCTCCAAATTCGCATTTTTCGCTTCTAAGTTTGACATTTCCTTTGATGAAGAGTTTCAATACTTCATCCAGGTCTTTGAGGTGTTGTGACCAAGTTGACGAGTAGACTGCTATATCATCAACGTAAGCTACGGCGCAGCGGAATTTGACGGTGCGCAGAATTTTGCCGAAATAGACAGTCCCATCGGTAGAACTTTGAATCTCCAACGTTTACCAAAACTGGAGAACGTGGTGAGGGGCCTAGATGAGGCGTCTAGTGGTATTTGATGGTAAGCACTGTAAATGTCTAATTTGGAGAAGAATTTTGATTGAGAGTTTCCGACTGTTTCCGTAATATCATCTGCGCGTGGGAAAGAATAGGAGTGGGTGGTGATTTGAGAATTGAGTTCTCTCAGGTCGACCACTATGCGGTATTTCTCTGCGCCTTTTTTATCTTGCGAATTAGGTTTTTGCAACAAAAAAACGGGAGAATTCCATTCGGATGGGTCGTGAACTTCCTGTTCTGCTTGGCGTCTAAGGAGTTCGTCTAAGAACTTTTGTTTTTGCGGGGTGGTGCGGTATTGAGGTTTAGATACTTCTTTGGCTTGTTCCTTCAGCTCCATAGTTGCTGTTGAGTCTGTCTTGAGACCGATCACGCTGTCTGTTGAGACAAACGCATCCTTATTTTGTTCGAGGACTGAAGTTATCTCTTTCCTTTGTGAGTCGGTAAGCGAACTTGAAAGAGTGTATTTTAATTTGTTGGGTGTTGGTGTGTCTGGTTGTGTTGGGAGATTGATTGGGGGCTCTGATTCAGAGACTGAGCGGTGTGCAGTAGACTGAAAGTCGTCAGGGGTCCGCTATAGAGTAGAGACCCAGCATTGAGCCTCTAGGTAGCGTGACGTGTTTGTTGGAGGGATTAAACAGAATCACAGGGACACAATTGCATGGTCCGGGCGCAACTAACACGTGTTTAGTTAGCGCTCTTGGGTTCAGCACGTAGCTCTCAGTTGTGCCGACAGTGTGGCTCAAGCTTTGAGCTGCGTTGATTTTGGCTGAGCAAATCGTTTCCGAGAGAGGAGGGAGGGTTAGTGTTGATAGTGATCTGATAGGGTGTTCTTTGGGGGCAGTGTTTTTACAGTAATTGATGGTTGCTTCAGCTGAGCGTAGAAAGTCTATCCCCAGGATTAGCGGTCTGCTTAGCTGAGGTAGAACCCTGAAATGGAAGGTGTATGTGTGGTTTTGAATTTTGAAGCTGATTAAGGCTGCTTGTCGAATGTGATAGACTTTGTTGTCTGCCAGAATGACTCTGTCGTGTATTTTCTGTGTTGCTTTCACGTAACCTGCTTGTTTTAGTCTGTGAAGCAGTTATTTGGAAATGAAGGAGACCGTTGCTCCTGTGTCAACTAGGGCTGGAACAGTTATTGGGGGGAAATCGATGTTGATGCAACCGTTAATTAGGCGTATCAATAAACGTTCAGACTTACCTTTTCCTCTCTTTATTAGAGAGAGAGTTGGGTATGATTTTGAAGGTGAGTCGGATGTTGTGAGGTTGGTGCCAAAGTCATCGGCGTTGATGGCGGGCGGTTGCTCATGTGCACTTTTAGTGTCTTTGGCTATTTGATGTAGGCTATTGGAGTCCTTGTCGTCATTGTTGTTTGTCATGTTCTGCGTTGTCGTGGGGCGGTTGATGCATGTAAGGTTCGTCGTTCGGACACTCTCAGGGCTTCTAGAGCGACCACGGCGGTCCTATTTTTCGTCATGCTAGCTCACGCCGGGTGTGGCCGGGCGGCGATCACGCTGATTGTCACGGCTACTGCTGCAACTGTAGTTGCGCCGACTGTAGTCGCGGGATCGCGGTCTGGCTTGACGATCGTCTCTGTCATGGGAGGCGGGTCGTTGGTCGCGTTGACAATCTCTAGAGGGGGCCCTTCTGTCTCTTGAGGACTCCCTATAGGAGCGATAGCGCTGTTGATCACGGTCGTGCGACTGTTTGCGACTGCGTGGCGGGTACCGCTGCCTGGAGGAATCCCTGCCCCTCGAGTCTCGACGGCTTCGGTGGTTTTGTTGACCGCGTTGGTACGAGCGGTCTCTGCTAGCTGATCGGTCCCGCTGGCTTGATTGTTTGCCGACATAGTTCAGTGTGAGCTGTTTGAGCTCTGCTGAGATGTCAGCCGTCTTGCACCTCATGATTTCCTGCTGGATGCGCGCCGTCTCCGTGAGTTGGCGCAGAGTCTTGGGTTTGTGCAGACGCAATATGCCAGCAAGAGGGGGTGACAATCCGTTTATTATCACGTCAAGCTTAGCGGTTTCGCACAGGGTGGAGGTGGTGAGGAGGAGAGCCATGTCGTCGATATATTTGGCCACTGGCTCGTCATCCTGTTGGCGTCTCTCCCTGTACGCCTCTTGTGCAGTCTCGCTGTCGTCTTCCGCGAAGTATTCGCAGAACTGGTGAAACACGGCGTCGGGGTGGTAATTAAGCTTGTCCCGATCACGCTGGTAGAGTACCAATGCGCGGCCTTCCCACGCAGATAGCCGTACATAGCGCAGGCCCTTTCCAATGGCGAGGCGTGTGCATATGCGTGATCAGAATAGAATCTGAAGTCACGCACAAATGACTGCGCCGACCTGTACGCGGTTGGGCCAGAGAACGGCTCTGGTGCTTTGTACATGGTGTGCGTTTGTCCACCATGATAGGGCACGGGCCGGGGGTGTGGTGACTCTATGTGTGGAGCCGGAATGTTCATGTTAGAGGCCAATGTTGCTGGAATGGTCTGACTCACAAACCTGGCATTTCGAAGGTCTGCCATCAGCTTGGCGTTTTCCGTAGACAGTCTCTCGATTAGTCTCTTTTGTTCCGCCATTTCGGAACGGAGGCTGTCCGTGTCTGCCATGTCTGCGTCGGAGCTGAGTATCGGTTGGTCAGTCGTGGTTTCCGGCCGGATTTCGTCCAGCAGAATCACGGTGTCGTCTCCGTGGAGCGGCGGCAGTTTCGGGTATATTACCTCAGTGGTGGTGGTTTCAGGCTGCCGGGATTCTGCTGCGAAGGTGTTGGTTGCCTCGGACGGCTTGGTATCGTCTTCGTTGGCGGCTGGCGGCTGTTGTGAAGACGTGCTTGGTCTTTCTTTTCTGACTGACCATCGCAGATTTGGCGTGTCCGACATGGGTGCTAAATGATGGTGTTTTTAGCAATATTTTGCGCGCCTGCGGGAGATGTTTGTACCAGAAGTCTTAGGAGTTCTCCACCAGTGTTACTATCTGTTGTGAATAGTAAACTAAATGAGTGACTCCAAGGCTTCGTCCCGTTACAAGCTTTATTGCAGATGGTGTTACAATGTGCTCTCTGACCAGACTGACTCGAGTACATCGAGATCAGCATTATATGCTGGCTCCGTCTCGGCCGCGTGGGGGCAACCCGTATTGATCGTAACCAAGGGGGATTACCTCACGCGGCGTGACACGCAGCCGGCTTGATCCATAAGGCCAAGGGATATAATCTGCATGTTTAACATACCGATATTTTGGATCGTGACAAAACCTAATCAATCAGTTTTTCGCCAGATGGGCAAATTCTGTCTCTTGGAGGGTTATTGGAGTATCGGCTGGGATATCGCCTGAAAAAATCTGGTTGGTGGAAGCGCATCTCAACTGGCTCTCCTGCCAGACGCTCAGCAACCGTGAAGCGACACTCCAACGACCCCCAATATCCTCCAACAGATGTCTTGAAACGTCTGGCAGGAGAGCCGACGCCTGCTGAAACGTCTGGTGTGTGCTTCCACCAACCCGACAGATGATTAAAATAGAGCAGATCTGCCAGCAACCGCAGCAACCGCTATACGGGCGCTGTACAACGTTTTTGTCTTGTTGGTGGAATACAGGCTTTAGCATCTGAACAAATAAGTTATGACAAGTATCAATAAGTCTCAGGTTGTAATTATTTGGGAGATCGTTTCACTTGTGATCCCTAGCGATCCAGGGGGGCGTTGCATAAACCGGGAACGAAAAAAACATAAATTCAGGTAAAGAACAATAGTGCAATGACAGTACAACGTAACTTTTTCTGCGTGTTGCACAAAACACATCGTTGTGTTATCGTTTGTCTTTTGACACAACGAAAGTAACAACGAACCATAAAAGTAAAAGTAGACGAGGTACCCAGAGGACCCCGTTTGACCCTGCGGAATACCAGGAAAATCCCCCAATGACATCAGGCATGTACTACTCCACGGCGAGAGCTGGCAGTGGCTTAACGCTGGTTATGGAGTCAATCATCGGAAATGGCCAACAGACCCGGGAACCAGCTAAATTTTTAAAAACCAACGGACATTGCACTTGCTGCGATGTGGTTATCACAAGCAATAGAATCTAATGGGATATGAAACTGATAGAACTCAATAAGAGGAGATAAATTTTTACTAATTATTCATAGCTGAAATATTGATCGAAAAATGAACTTTGAAGACTTTGACAGGTGCTTGAGCGATAATAGGGGCCACATGCACTCGACAATTCATTATGATAGTGCATATGACCCGCGAACAAGCATATCACCTCCTTAACTTCGCAGCAGGGTACCGCGTAGTAATCAGTCGTAAGAGTGCGTATGCCAGGAATAAGTCATTATATAGGGAAAAAAAATTATCGTCAAATATGGACATTTTTTTTTTTAAATTTTTTTTTTTAACGTGGCTGAGGGGGATTGGAAGGTGGGTCCCTGTTACCCTAGGGCACTCATAAGTGTCCCTAGGCTCACAAGAACCTTAATTCGCCTTCATACTTTTACCAATGTAAGAAATCTGCCTGCCTGCCTGCCTGCTTGCCTGCCTGCCTGACTGCCTACCTGCGTCCTTCCCTCCCTGCCTGGCTGCCTGCCTGCTTGCCTGCCTCCCTGCCTGCTTGTCTGCCTCCCTACCTGCCTGCCTGCCTAACTGCCTGCCTGCGTCCTTCCCTCCCTGTATCCCTATCTGCCCGTCTGCAGGCAGATAGGTGGTACAGTGGGATGATCGGTTGGTTGGTCAATCAGTCAATGAGTCAATCGGAGGGTTGGTAAGTTGGTGGTTCGGAAGGTCGGTAGATCGGTTTGGTGGTTAGTTGGTTGGAGGGTGGGTGGGTCGGTAGGTCGGCGGATGGGTCAGTGGGTCAGACGTTTGGTGGGAGGGGGGCAGGCAGGGAGGTAGGCAGACAGGCAGGCAGGCAGGGATTCAGGGAGGGAGGCAGGCAGGAAGGCAAGCAGGCAGGCAAGCAGGCAGGGAGACAGGGAGGGAAGGAGGCAGGCAGGCAGGCAGGCAGGGAGGCAGGCAGGCAGGCAGGCAGGGAGGCAGGCAGGTAGGGAGGCAGGCAGGCAGGGAGGCAGGCAGGTAGGCAGGCAGGCAAGGAGACAGGGAGGTTCGTTCAATATAAGCCTTAACCCTTTAAGGACGAATAATGCCTTGAGGCATCAACCAGCCCAGGACGAATGCCTTGAGGCATCAACCGGCCCAGGCCAAATGAAGCCTCAAGGCATCATTTCTCTTGATGTTATAAAATTGTTTTTGACAAGGAAATAATTTATCAATATACATGAAATCATCAGAAAATGTAGTTATAATGTCAAAATTAATATTAGTCAGCTAAAATAAGCGAAATATCATTGATTACCAATAATATCACGTGATGGAACATCAAATTAGGACTTTATCCAAAATGTGTTTGTCCTTTAGAGATATACACGACAGCTCATGACTTGTCCGAGCTTATCGTTCGTTGCTGCCACTTTTCATCACTTTGGAAAGGGTCAAATTGTGTTTAGTGCAATGCGTATCTTCGTGTATTTGCCTTGTATTCCTAACATTTACCAAAGCGAGAGTTCTTTTACTTAATTTTCTTCCCATACCACATAGACATGGTGTGGGGTGAAGGAGAAAAGTAGTTGCAGTGAGACTCCCACAACCTTGGGATTACGAGTGCAGTAATCTGTAGTAGGGTTGTATATCTTACTCACCACATCATCGGCCCACTTGGCTAGTGGGTGTTGTACGTGGTGAACACCACCATCTGCTGCATCGCTGTAGATGTTGATTCGCTTGTCCCATCCCACAGCCACCACGTACCTGATGCAGAGTAGGAGAGCAGCAAATATGTGACCAGTTCATTCACTGCACGAGAACAACCATTTTACATATATATGCGCCCGGCGTATATGGGTATGCTTTTACTTATACAAGTTGACCTGGTGCAGAGCAGAAGAGCAGTAAATATATGACCAGTTCATTCACTGCACGAGAACAACCATTTTACATATATATGCGCCTGGCGTATATAGATATGCTTTTGCATATACAAGGTGACCTTTTTCCGTTGTATATACACCTTATCTACTGGAGTGTATACGTGTCCATGTTGCGGTCATATGTATATCATATATACGCCTGATTCTGTTTACGCCACTATCCAATAATTCCGATCTCTGCCACTTTGGGACACCAATGGGGCATATCTTATTTGCCATTAGTTATTAAGTCCTTAGTATATGGAAAATCAAATGTTATATTATCAATTTTGATTATAAAATTGTTCTAAAACCGTTTTTATCATCTTTTCATTAAATACACGTAAATGCTGGCTTCCATTGAGCCAAATTCACCCACATCCCATTTTTATTTTAAGCTGACTGGTGTGTGTTGGGCCCACATCTGGATGCTTGTCTTTAGAATGGAACAGGTCGCACCGCCATTGGAGTAGATCGGGCCTGGGACTGTGGTGTCTCTGTACTTTGTCAGCCAACAGGGGGGGGGGGGGGGGGGGGGTGATTGGGTGGGGATGGGGTGGGTTCCGATGTTGGCCAGCTCGGTTCACCTTTGACTGCCACGGTGCTGGTCTCTGTGTGCGAGTGTCACTGAGGGGGTGTTGTGCGGCGTATCTTTTGCACCATCGGCCCCCTTCATCCAGTTCTCTTCAATACAGGTGTTGCCGTTCAGCGCCGCCTAACGGCCCACTGCTTAGTTACGCGGCCGCTCGGACAAACCTGGCCGAGTCTGGCTATATGTGTATAGAGAACACAGCAATCACACCTAAAGTGTGAACGGTGGGTGTGATTGCAGCATTGTTGTTTTCCGACAGATTAAATTGCTGGAACAAACTAGAGTATTGTATCAACGAGTCTGAGCTATCTAAACTTTATAGTTGATAATTGTTTTGGTTTAAACTTGGAGAAAGATAAGCATATTATAGCTAGGCCTGCCAAGGTATCACTACGTATGCAGTTTCGGTGTCCCTGGGTTATCTAAGGTACATCTAAAGTATCATTGAGGTGATATACATGTATGATACATCAAATTGAAGCTGGAATACCATAGAATGCGATTAAATCACTGTTATTTCTCTGCAAATGATAAACACGGGTATTATCAACGTATTACGCTCATATACTGAGTGATCCAATGCTAAAGAATACGTTGCCAGGGGTATGTTTGGCTGCAAGCATTGCGTAACCAACCAGATAAAGTGCGACACCGACCTATGGAAAAAGGCCTATTGCCCCGACTAATGGCACGACGCTCATAAACCTCGGTCACAACCACCTACTTACATATGTGTATCCAACTCCAGATGCACACCAGTGAAAGTCTGCAATGCAGATATTTCCAAACAACACCGGTCCCCCATCATACAATGCCTCCTGCCTATATTCAACAGTCACTATTTGTTCATATATATTGCCAATTACTGGTTGGATTATGGCTTGAATTAAGATTTACACAACCATACTATATATGTGGGTCTAGACACCTATTTATTTTGGTATATTACAAATATTTTAATATGGCCTTCTTTGCACAATTGCTTGGTATGTACCAATAATTTGTTTTCTTGTACCTTCCTATAGTGCATGGAAGGTGCCATATATTTACACCCTACTTGTGCAACGAACTACATTTATTTTCATATACATATATATATATACTTATATATATATATATATGTCAGTCAGAGGGACTCTGGGTCAAAAGGTAGGTCACTGGGGTCACCCGCACTCGCACGGTTGTACAACATAGTAAAATATGTGGTGTGGGGTTGGGGGGTGGCGGAGGGTAGGGTGTTGTTTTCTCGCGCTCGGGGAAACTATTGACTGGATGACCGGATACCTGGTTCCCGCCACTCTCTCCTGTATAGTCATCACAGTGTTGGAGTGGCATATCCCACTTCCCACCAATATTTCTAGTAATCTTATTAGATGAGAGCTCTCCCAGTCATAACTCATCCTGCATTTAGAAAGCACACATCGCGACATCGATTGAAATGCCTCCCAAATCGAAACGCCTCGGAACGGCATTGTGGAGCAGTGTGCAGCCACGGTCGTGGTCTTAGGGCCAAGGCCTCTACCCCAGTCACCTCTGCCGCCCCTTCCCCAAAACCAGTTAATCCACCTACTACTGACGATAGTGCAAGGCTGATCCACCTACTACTGAAGATAGTGCAAAGGCAAAAGAAACTGGAGAGTCCGCCCCCACAAAAGTGCCTTTCCTCATCAACAAAGGGGTGCAGAGTTTATTCAGTTAACATTCCCGCGCATCACACTTCAGATTCAATGGGCTTTTGATATCTCTGCAAGATCAAGCAGTGCCTCCTATAGTAGGTGAGGATTCCGATTGCCAGTCTACAGCTGATTCTGAAGATGTTCCTTTTGACTACCTGGAGCATCATGGTCCTCCTTCATCAAAAGGTGTTGAAGAGTCGCCGGATAAAAATCAAGCATCCCTGGATGAGGATGACAAGGTCGAGGTGGAGGAGGAGGAAGTACAGGAAGATTAGGGAGCTGAACAGGACAATGTGATACCTCCCACTCAAAGATCTTCATCCAGAACAGAAGATTCTGAAGAGTCTGAAGGCGAAGGTGAAGAGTGTGTGGAAAACTCAGAGGCTGCTTGCTTTGAACGGGAGTTGTGTCGTCTGTGGGAGGCACACTCCAAATTGTACGATCATTCTCACCCAAACTACTGGGACCCCATAATTCTGTGCTTTTGATGTATTTTACATCTATTCCAATATACTGTCTGTTTTGCCTCGCTGGAACAATGTCCTGCTCGGGGATGGTATAAGTTGCCTTTTTGGGAATTCCTATTAAGTTAATGAGTGGGGGTTTTGTGTTCTGTCACGATCCTGTGTTCATGTGGGCCGTCCCCCAGCACACCGACCAGGTGGAGGGAGGCCTGTTGCTTGGCAACAGCCCCCCTCCCCCCCCCCTCTACACTTAGCCTGTACACAGAGTGTACAGGCAGTCCGCTGTGAGCTCCAGACTAGAGCAGACCTCTACAATAAACTGCTGCAATAGGAATCCGGTTGTTACTCTTCCTTCAAGTTATGATTGACGATATACAATCTTAACAGTTCTCAACACTTTGGTAATAGCATTACAAACCAGCTGCTCTACCTAAAAATTGTTATGCATGGTATTCGAAGAAAATGCTTCTTATATAATGCACTCATTCCATGGCCAAACAACATCCGATATTTATCTATGTTATATTTGAATTGCTTAATTTCCGGTTTCAATAAATAGTGACTATAACATTAAATACTTTATTTTACAGCTGATGAACTATGCCGTAAAATGGCCTCTCTGCACACTCGGTTCCAGAAAATAATTGCCGTCCCACCTTCTGGAAGTGGTGCCCGTCAGTCAACAACATGTGCATGTGCGGTTCTCTCACTGTTGGCCTTCCTAAAAAGCCATGTTAAGACGGGGTGTGGCCATTCAAACTACAAATCTTCACATGTGGGGACAGTGGTCTGCTTGGGTGGACAGAAATTACCAATCTGTTCACCCTCTTGGTTGCCTCGCCTCCTCGTGGTGCAGACCGAATATGCTTGCACGCAAGCATAACTAAAGCAACTAGGGTGGGTAGGGAGTTAACTTAGTGGGAAAGAGCACAGGAATTTGTTGATTTGGGTCCCACTGCAGCCCCTTTTCTCCTTCACCCCCCAGCAGTGGTAGATTTACTGCTATATCAAAGGCCAATCCTTCTCATCCCATGTCTATGTGGTGTGGGAAGTAAAAGAACTCTCACCTCGATAGATGTGTAGGGGTGGGATTTCTTCCTACATTCATCTCATAGATTTGGTCGAATCCAAAGTAAGTCTAATTGAACAAAATGGACATTAAACTACCAACAAATACAAACAATGTGGGGATAGTAAGTATTTCCATTTCATTTTTAGAAAACATTCTTTATCAATATCATTTGTTATAGAATAATATTAATAGTTGGCCAAGGTTTGAGGAATAAATGCAAGTAATGCTATACTATGAATTGTTTCAAACAAGAAGTAGAAATATAAATTTCTGTAATTACTATTTTCCAGAATAATGCCATATATTATGTGGATTAAGCACCACACACATAATTAAAAGCAGCCCTGTAGAATAAAATTAATATTGCTTTCCATACCACTTTTACAAGCTGCCAACTTCGATACTATGCCGCACCCGCATTCATACGTGGAGTAGATCCTAAACAATATATGGTATTTATTTATAGGTTTCAAATTATCTAATGTCTCTGTTCTGCTTCATATTTTCCAGATACAGCTGAAAGAGGCACCTGCGAGAGAAACAGTTTCAGAGCCACGTGTGACCGAGGAAGGTGGTGCATCGCCTGGTCCCAGTGAGCGGGAACACCATGGGCTACCATCATCCATACAGAAGGAGCCCGATGCAACGAAGCGGGGGAATCTGTGCGGCGATCACCGTGCATTGCCCAAACTTCAAAGCGCCACGCTCTGATACCCGATGAAAATGTTTCCCGCCAAACAGCTTCTACAAGTGTTGGTAAGACCAGTGGTAAGAGCTCCCCCCCCCCCCCCCCAAGGGTAGCGTGGCTAAAAAGAGCACAGCCACATGATAACAAGAGCACAGCCACATGATAACAATAGTGGAAATTTTGACCAAATAGGCAACATAGCCACTGCTATGGTTGAAACTTTTCCCACCCTAAATAAAGACTCCCCCCCCCCCCCCCCCAAGAAAAGAAGCTTCTGCGAAACCGTAAAAACTGTCATGGATGGTATGTCAAAACCAACAATGGTGCATGTCATGGGGGAGGTATTTGCGCTCATTAACCAATATACTTCTGATTGATTCGTTTATTACTCAATGCTTGTACAAAGTAGAGTACTTGCCTCATGTGCACTACATTATATTTGTAAGGTTCGAAAAGTCATTTATGGTATATATCCCCGAAAACAAATGTACACAGGAACACCAGTGTGGGAGGTATTTTGTCTTATTAATCCCCAATTTAACTGTAATCAGGCCATCGGTTGAAATTATCTTTTATGTATTTTCTGGTAAAATATAAAGAAATTATTCCGGGCTTGTACTGAGCAATCTTGTTTCAGGTATAAAAGGTATGTTAGTTGGTATGAAGGGTGTTGTTTTGCTTGGAATATGTAACTCACATTGGTTTTTTAAACTTTTCCAACCCACTGTACCTTTTAGAATAAATGCTCACAGGTGTAAAAAACACTCTTGTAACATATTCACGCATTAATAAAATTGCCACAAATGTGAATATCGTTTTCCTTTCTTTTCTTCAAAGCTACTGTAACTAGAGAACAGTAGATATCATGATTCCTATTCTAAAATCATTCTGTATGTGCGGTACCAAAAAATATCATAGTGATATTAATTTTTTAAAATCGGAAATGAACATATATGAAACCTCAATCTTTAATAGACAATTTCATAGCAATACACGCAGACCATTTCAATTGTGCTTTAATATATAATTAAATACCATAAGAAATACAAACATTAGAAAAGAAGTGTGAAATCTCTTCCTAATATAAGATGAGAAATAGAAACTGTACATAAGAAGTGAGATGTTTATTACCAATATAAATAGAAGTATGGAGTATAAGTGAACACTTGTCACTAGCGGTTTAACAAACATCTATGTAAAAAAATGATGTGATTGCCTAACAAACCAGTAGAGAGCGCAACTGCAGCCGACCCAGTGTCGCCATCTGTTATTGGAATATCGATCTCATTATTTACCTACTATATCTAAAACGGTAGAATTTTGTGATATCCGCTTGGAGTTGCTGCCGTACACAGAGACAAAGTGAACCAGACCTAGGCATGGAGATTGAAGAGCCACGAGAGTGAGAATCTCGTGTATTCAAAAACTCGAACCTGTTCTTCTTTTTTGCAGGACTATACTCTTACAAACTTCTTCTCTTATGATTCATTTCGAGCCATGCCGAAATCAAAGTTTAGTATTGTAGTTTTCTTATCTACTTTTCTCGTGAGAAACCAATGAGATCTCAAGTTTCGCTCGTAGCCCTTTTAAAACTCTGCTGGTTCCCCCACCCACCACCAGCCTAAGTATTTGACCGTTCTAGAGCATCTGCCTATGTGGAGCAGTCGGCAGGGTGTTCGTCTAGGAATGTGAACGTCGGGGGTTCGAACCCAGCCCGACGTTTCAGTTTTCAATATTTTTGCCTGAACTCGGACTCGACGAAGTCGCTAGTCATAAAATAAAAACAAGGCATTGACCTACTTAATAGCTTCACTTTGAGAAAATTCATCGAAGCGTGAAGATGCGGTGGGATTACCCGAAAGACAAGAAACTTTCGAAAAAGTGGGAGGAGGAGACAATACTATATAAAAAGAACGACCCAGGTTATCACAAGAGAGCTCTGAGGGCCGAGGCAACCGAGCGAATCACCCGTGAGATCGGTGAATCAGGGGGCTGTTTCACTAGGAGCTAGAAGTCTCGCTATTTGTAACAGTGGCACCATAGCGGCAGTTTGCGTTTCATTAGCAGGTGCACTCAAGCGTGAACAGCACTTGGGACATGGGCGGCAGCAACAGTGGCAGATCCCGTTTCATCAGTAAAGTAGCTCTCGCTGTTGGTGCCACTATGGAGCCGCTGTAAGTGCGAGGGTCGACCCTCTCGTTTGTTATGGATATAGAAGGTTTCCACCCACTTTCCATAAGAATTAAGCAATGGAACTTTAACACGAGTAAGATATACATATTACCTATAATCGTACCAAATATGAAGAAAATAGGCGGCATCGTTCCGAAGTTATCTGCGTTTCAATTTTGTCATAGGAAATATTGCTCTGGTGGCCAGTGTCCCGCCGGCCTCCAGGGGGAGCCAAAAAGAACAGCCGAAACCCCGCCGCACTACGGAGGGAGTGAAAAAGAACGGCGACCAACGCAAACACACGGAGGGAGTAAAATATTCAAACCTCCATATCTTCGAAACAATACGGCCGTTCATCTTCATATTTGATACGATTATAGGTTATATGTATGCTTAACTTGTGTTAAAGTTTCATTGCTTGATTCCCATGGGAAGGGGTCAAATTTCACATCATCGCGGCCCGTCGACAAATAATATTCGAACGTCAAACGAGTGTGCATAGTGAGACCTGTGCCAACAGTGAGAGTTAGTCTCACCTCAACAGCGAGACCACTGATGAAACGCGAATTTTGGGTTGACACTGTTGGTGCCACTGTTGGGGCCACTGTTGCGGTCCCACCTCTCGCTTTCACTCCACTACTAGTGAAACAGCTCCCTGGTGGGTAAATTTCTCGATGAATCTTTTGTGTAAAATGAGAATGTGTGGAGAATTTTCCAGTATGGCGGTTCCTAGAAATTTCGGGAAAGTTTATAAAGCATAAATTTAGCTTAGAATCATGCTGTGTTTCGCAAATAGCATAATCAGTGGTACTTCCAGAACATGGGATCAACAAATCTTTTTGTAAGTTAAAATTTTTTTTGTGACGATGCCGCAATTGGGTGCCAATCTCGCTAGGGGGATGTCAACTACCCCTACCTGTATTATCTGTTCGGTTTCTATGTAGCATTGTGAACGATTGAAAGAAAAAGGCAATTTACATCACATTTCCAAATAAAGATGGGTTGCGCGCGATGAAGCGATGCAGTGATTTACAAAATAGATTATAGGCTGTGACCACACATATGCGGGAAGTACATCGTTCAGCTTATCTGGGTGATGGGGTTTCTCCTCTTAGTTTCAGTGGGATAATTTCTCAATTTTGTTCATCTGACAGTTGAAGTTGTGAAACGCTGCCTGACTTCTATTTGAACAACATACCAGAGGGCTGCGCGGCAGGAGGAAAATACCAAACGGGAGGAGGAAATATTAAGAAGTTACAGCTTCCTAAGCGATCACACCAAGGACGGTAGCGGAGTGTTGGCGGGGTGCAGTGGAGTGTCGGCTGGGTCAAGTGGAGTGTCGGCGGGGCTGCTTGGAGTGTTGGCAGGTTCCAGTGGGGCGTCGGCAGGGTGCAGTGGAGTGTCAGCGGGGTGCAGTGGATCATGGGTGTGGTCGATGGGTGGGAGGATTGAAGTGGACGAAGTACATCGGAGGAAACAATATCAGTGGTAAGCCCCAGTTCACACTGTTTAACAATTCTTCTACAACTACTGATGGGCCAATAACACATAGGTAGAAAGATGTAGGTCATGAGCAATAACACTGTAAGAATATGAATCTTGTTAACACTTAAGATGTGGTATAAGGTAAAGATCATTGTTTATTGTATTTCTTTCACCAATTTCTTTGGCTTTTTCAAAGTTTTCTACATAGTTAGGCAAGGCGCTTGTACATAACATATCTTAGACAAATTAGGTATACATACGTAAATTTATGTTATATTACCCTGTACAACCAAGTTATGAATAAGAAATGAATTAGATAAGCATTTCTTTGTTTCTATTCTTAGGGGAGGGATGACCAAAGCAACGTGCATCTATCAGTGGCAACCTTTAGGATTAGTGGAAAAGGTAAAATTGATATATTTATCATTACCACCGACCACTATCCATAAACTAAGCTTACATTAAAACGCATGTGTTGACAAGTGATATGTAATGGTAAGATGCTGATGAGTGGATGTAACACAAACTACTTTTTATGCTTTAATTTCAATACACATGTGGGTGCAAGGCATGCACAACAAATCTCTCATTACAGTACTGTGACCAATACACATTTCTATATTTACAGTCGTTGACACCGTTGGCTCAAAGACGTGGTCCAAGTCGTGGTGCTAAAAGGGCTGGGGGACTTAGGGGGAAGAACTGTCAATGCAGGAAAAAAAGAAGAAACTTAAAAAGGACAGCACATTCTTTCGGGAAAATAAGCTACTACTCCCCCTCACCAGGTACGACATGCCGGGAAGAAGCAGGGACTAAAGGAGAGAGTCCTCCACCATCCACAGATACCACCCGCCAGGCAGCAGCAGGTACAGCAGGAGATAGTCCTCCCACCTCCACAGGTATCATGCCAGAGAGCAGCAGAGACCAGAGGAGGGGGTCCGCCCACACCCGCAGTCCCTACTGCGGCAGGGACCAGCTGAGAGTCCTCCACCATCCACAGGTAGGACCTGCCAGGCAGCAGCAGGGACCACAGGAGATAGTGCTCCCCCCTCTACAGGTACCACCCCATGGACAGCAGCAGGGACTACAGGAGAGAGTCCCCCCTCCAACCTCAGCTACAACACGCCCTTCACCAGGGGCACCACACAAGCCAGTACCACCCCCCCCCCCTCCACAGGTATGACAGGCCCTACAGCAGCAGGGACCAAACGAGAGAGTGCCCCTCCCTCCATTCCGCCAAGAAGAAGACTATGAAATCCACTTGCCACCCCCACATCTAGCAAGACCCTGGCCCTTGGACCTGGTAAGCATCTTAACTAAATTAAAAAATATACAATTTGAGAGCCGTCACTTAATGTTTTAAAATGCTAATTTCACACAATATCAGTAAGAGAAATTATTGTACAATGAATGTTAATGAAGTGGTAGACTCATGACTGCTCTAGCAAATAATCATTATTGCACAATAATAAAAATTGAAATAGATGTGGCCAATTGTATTTAGTTTTCAGATGAAAATAATATCTGTTAAAAAACTATATAATTTCCCTACATTTTTAATTCAGAATGGATCCCTGCAAACTATGTCAAGGCGACTCTGGGGGATGTATGTGAACAGCATGATAGACCATATGCGTCCCGAGGTACAAGAACTGTTCATGGGAGGTATCTGCAAGCTTGTGCGGGAGTACATTTCATTATAGGTATGTATGTCCCACCTATACTGGTTAGTGGCAAATACTACTAGTATAAGTATTTATTCTGTCACAGTAGGCTGAACCATGCTTATGCCAAATGGTCCTACCATGGTACGGCACCCATCCCAACACACCAGTCCTTCAGACGTAGACGCAGCGACTTAACATACTCGCTGTGGTTGCGTTGACTTCAGCCGCTACCCACATCGTCCAAGGTATCCTCTCTGCGCCAAGTTCCCACATTCACAGTCCCATCCTAGTCAATGGTTCTGGGGGGGGCATGTACTCTTGGGGTACCCTCACATGCAGAAAATTGTGCAGCACCACACACCCAAAAATAACGGCCTCAACACCCCGGGGCTCCATATCTTGCTCCCTTTTGAAGGTGTGGAACTGCATTGCCAAAATTCCAAAAGCATTTTTGGATGTGAAGAGCGAAAGGGCTTCATCATATATGTTCTCCCAATGCAAATGCAGCATCACCAATAAAGAATTGGGGGAAGTTGTCAGTTGTACATGTCAGGGGGGAAGGGGGGGGGGGAGGTTTAGGATGTTTTCTGTGCTCATTACCCTATCCCTGGATGAAAGGAGAGAAGCAGTAGCTGGGAGAAACGTAGTAAAAATGTAGTAAAATATTTATGTCGACTTTATTGGATGACATATGAAATAAGGTTATGAATATGAAGTACAATAATATATAACTATATAAGATAATATATAATTGACAATAAGAGTGATGATTCAATTTTAATGAAAACAATAGAATATTGTTATGAATATACATGATAATAACAATAGCCCTACGTGAGTAGGAAAAGAGAAAGAAGGTTGTGGGTGGTTGGGACGAAAAAGTGTAGTACGTGTGTACTGGGTGAAGTGAAGAGTAGAAGTGAGGGGAAGGTGAGTGTTGAGCGCACGCAATTTGATGTGTGGTGAGTGCGAAAGCCGTGAGGTGGCAGGAGGGGCGCCTGTGCGGCGCGGTAGAGGGGGACACCAGGGAGTGCAATGACTACCCCTGAGCATAGCCCATGAGTAACCCATTATATTGTGGTGAAATTGACTGTCTTTCCATAAGGTCGGGTCAGATGACCTTCCCTGGGCCCCCGCGTCAACAAAGATAAATTTGTAGTGGGCATCTACCAGCCCCACGAGTACAACAGAAAAATAACCTTTATAATTGTAATATAGGATCCAGACTTCCAAGGACAATGTATGCATATATGCTTCCCGTCTATGGTACTGATCACGTTCCACTTCTGCTAGAACCCACTAGCTACTTCCTTCCAGGCAGCAACATTTTCTGGTGTCTGAAAAAGAGACCGGAAAGATTTAGTTAGGTATCCATTGTAATGCAGAATAAGTGTGTTTATATTATGTACACAATCGCGCGCAGCATCGTTATATTGTCTACACCATCGCCTAGACCATCTTTATATTGGGTGCATCATCGGGTGGACCATCAGTCCATATGGGAATACTATATGGTCCATTTAAGTTTGGTGTTGCATGGTCCTTGTACTTGTGTGATGCCTGTGTGATGTGTAGTGTGGTGGGTGATGCATGTGTGATGTGTGGTTGGTGATGCGTGAGTGATGTGTGGTTGGTGATGTGTGTGTGTGATGTGTGGTCGGTGATGCGTGTGTGATGTGTGGTTGGTGATGCGTGTGTGATATGTGTGGTTGGTATGTGTGTGATGTGTGATCCAATAGTGATGTGTAATACAATGGTGATGTGAGTGTGATACAACAGGAAGAGATGATACAAAGTGATATATTGCAACAGTACATGGATACCCAAGTACCACCAAACAGAAAATTATATGGACCATAAAGTGGTCCCATATATACAGATGGTCCCCCCAGTGATCCATATGATGGTTCATGCGATGAAACGATGAACTGAAGGACCAATGGACCGATACCAATTGGAAAGAGGGCATATAACAGATATAATTGAAATTTATAGAAAAAAAGATCGAATTTGGGAGGAGAAGAAAGTGATAAGAGAGCAGCACTATTGAAAAATACTGTTTAGAATATATTTTTTTTAGGTCGAACTGGGAAAATGGTAATATATTGTATATTTACCAACTGGTAGGAACTCGACGCGTAGTACATCGAATATGGCCGTGCAGGTTTCTCGTACCATGGGGAGTACCGAACTCCTCCCAACCAAGTATGCCTAAGAGGCCTATTCCACCAAGGAGGCACAAGCCCAGGCCGGGCCCCTTGTGGTCGCCTATTGGCGACCGGCGGCAATAGCCGGCCCAAACCTCCCGCCGGCGGCGATAATCTGCTTGGTGGAACAGCTCATGAGAGCTGACAGGCCCCACACGGCCGGCCCCTGCCGGCCACCGTGCCTCCAAAACGCCGTAGCCGGGCAGAATCGGCTAACCTGTTGGTGGCCTTTGGCCGCCGGCCGGGGACAATACTCGGTGCAACAGCCAATTTTGGAGGTGTTCCACCAAAATATAGTGACAACCACAGAGAAGGCCGGGCGGCCGGCCGGACATTATGATCACGACCTCCCCCGCAAAGCCCTGGCAGGGGAAAGCTGATTCATTTGATTTTAAGCCCCCGGTAGGCCGGCCGGCGTGTCAAAAGCTACACCAAGAGTGACGCCCAGAGCACGCCGAGAGCTGTTCCCCGGACGCGCGTTGACAAACACCGTCAATATTGATCTTGCAGGCCCGGAAGGGATACTCGGATGGACTATGACCGAAAATTCGGGTAATTTAGATAGAATTCTAGCACCAGAGTCGAATATACACATTCATAACATCAACCCTTATCTTTATTTACCTTCAATGTTCGATTTAACATGTAATTCCGCTGTTATTTGACGTTTTCTGACCGTTCCCGTACAAATCCCGACACGCTGACACACTGCTGCGCTCGATACGCGACTTTCGCGGGTTCAGAGCGTCGTAGTGTATCGCCGCATGCCGCGCCGCCTATCGGATCGATAGAGAACCGCGGCATTCCGCGTTAGTGCCGCTAACGTCCACCAGACGGCAATAGCAAACCCACCCGGGTGTAACGTCGCACCGGGTCCGGCCGGCTCTATGGGCGCTCGCCGGGTGCCTTGTGTACGCCTGTTGGTCGCCTTGTGGGGCTTTGGTGGAACAGCTCCTAGAATTTAGGGGTTTAGGGGCGGCCGGCCGGCCGGCCCTGGCGGCAATAGCCGGCTGGAGGGCAAAAACCCGCCTGCTGAGGGCTTTTTTGGTGGAATAGGCCTCTTATGTAGCGTTCACACAGAATCACCTGCAAAAATATGTATAACACTTTACTTGTTGATGCCAGAAAAAGAAACTGAACTTAAAAGAAATGAAGATATTGTTGAAATGGTATAAACATCTTATGAATAATTCACACAATACTTAGTATGTACCAATATAGTAGGTAGCTTATACTCGTAATAAACCCTGAAAATTTTTTATTAAAAAAGGGAAATTATCATACCTAGGGCTAGGTAGCGGATTGTCAAGGACAGCTGTTCCTGCACCGTAATAGACTTCCGGAATTGTGTTGCGTCTTTGGTGGTGAGGCCTAACCTTGTATAGCAGTTCCGTATATACATGCAAAGGCATATGCAAAGTTGAGCGGAATTCACCTGGTACACTGAGCTGTAAATAACAGGACACATTTTACAATAAATGATGCTTTACATAATTTAGCAAGCAAGTAATTGTGGGGGGGGGGGGGGGGGGGGCAGAAGGTTGAACAAGTAGTGTGGAAATAACAGATAAAAAAGCAATTTCTTATAGGTGTTTGTAATTAATAAATACCTAAAAATAACATGAAATAGTCTTTTTAGGTGGGAAGTTGTTTTTATGTTGTGCTGGAGAGGGTAGAAATCCACTTAAAAGGGAGGGGGGAGGAAATGTTCTATAGCCAACAATTATTAGTGTCATTTTATAAACCAATTATTCTACCTCATATGCAACTAAAAACATTGATTGAATAGTCAGTTTATGCTTTACCCCATAATCCCATTCACCCACCCCCAAAAAACGGTTTTTTGCGCCAAAAGAAACAAAGGTATATCCATTATTGCCCACCAAAATAACATAAAAAATATGTAAGCTAACTAAATTTCGAACAGAAACAACACATGGTAGTACATATGAGAGAAAAATAAAGAGTGATATCGATGATGGCAATGGGGAACCCACACTGGTTATAAGGAAAAAAGATAGAAAACAATAGCTTACCCGAAGGAATTCAATCTCCAGCTTGGGCAACGTGTTGCACTGGCTTTGCTCAGTCCTCCCCCGCAGGTACAGTTGCATCCAAAAATGGTGCCGACGTTTCCTGTTGCGCTTAGAATGTCTGTACCCAAGAATTACATAGTTTTGCAGACCCACCATGGCCATAAGTAGCGTATACTGACTAACATTTAATACCCAGCGCTGCTCCCGAGGGATTGACCCAGTTTACAGCAGGTTGTCACCACTGCAACAGGAGTGGGACTGGAGGAGGGACAGAAGTTGTGACTGAGGGCTGGACCTAGTTTGGAGGGGGTTGGGTGCTATGACAGTGGAAGCACACCCCTACTAGTAGATGAGCACACCAGTCTAGTGGCCCGATGCCCTACTTCCTATCACGGAGGGGTGACTGGAGCGTAGCGGCTATATGGAACTGATATGGAACATAGTACAAGTAGATGTCCAGACTAGGTCCAGACCACCTTCAGCCCAAAATGAGAGGAGATGCACCCAACACTAGCCCAATACGCTCCAGTAAGGCTCCAGCCCCACTCCAGCAAAAGATTGTGAGTAAATTTGGCGCAATGGAAGACAGCCTTAATAGACCAATAATTAACGTTTTTTAAATAGATGCTACTTTCAAAACACCACTCTTCTGTAGGTTTCAAGGTCAGTGTGTATATAAGGATAATACCACAACCTCTACCAATACCACTGAGTGCTCTAGAGAGCCAGGGGGTGGCCGGGGTACGGCCGGTGGTCTTCACGCAGTGATTACTGCTCGCCATAGATGATGTTTGATTTGTGGTGGTATACAAAAGCATGAATATCACTAGTATTGACGAAAACGTTTAATTACAATGTTTTTGGAAGAACCTTGAAAAGTACTAAATGAATTTGAAAATTTGACATCAATGCTATATATGGGTCATAAGACAAAATGTGCCATGGATAACGGTTTGATATGAAGAGAAATAAGCCTCACCTGTTTTTGTTCATTTCTACATAGCAAATATCACATATTTCTTCATTGTCCTTTTCTGGAATGAGAGCAAATATGGGGATTAAAACATATGCATACAGGCAGCAATCAGTCAATATTAGATCTCTATATGTAATTTAATCAGGTTAATTAATCAAGGGAGATATCAATACAACCTAGAAAAGCATGGTAAAATTAAACTGGCAATTTCTAAATTTCCATTTCATTTTTCAGAACGGAGGTAATCACCGGGCATCCAATAACATCGCCAACAACCAGAATTACATATAATGCCAAGAATATTTCAAAGCAGGGTAGCAGACTGGAAAAAAAACGTCCTAAAGACGTAATCCAGTCTTAAAAGGCTACACAATTGAACAATACTAAACCTATGGAGGCTGGAGATCGCTACTGAGTATACAGAACTGCATCGAGAATCGTATGAATAAACAATACTCCATGAGTTTGGATGCTCCGCAGTCGTCATCGAGGCGAAGCCGAATAAAGATTACGGTGCATGGTATGAGGAGAATTGGTCTTTGGTCTACCGCTGCTGGGGGATGATGGAGAAAAGTGGCTGCAGTGGGACTCAAACCAACAACTTTATGATTACTAGTCCAGTGCTTTAACAACTGAGCTAATTCTTTACCCCAAGCTCAGTGAGTTGAACTGCTTAGATAATTAACTCTGCTGTGCTGCTCAGGTATCTCTGAATGCAGTTGACGAATTTTGGCTTTGACCTTAAGAATAATCTGAGAACATATTCAAGCCATAAGACTTGAGCTTGATTCATTGATACATACTTTAAAACATTCAGAATAATTTATTTCAGCCCTTAACATGAGTTCTTAACGTAATATAAACACAGGTTTATCACGATAGGAAGAGGGTAAAAGAGAGACTGAACTTCAACCACACACCTTTCATCATTGTCTTCAGGCAGTGTCCGTTGTTGTAGTTCCAGATACGTATGCAGCCATCTCTGCCGCCAGTGATCAACCTGGTAACAAAGAGTCATCATTCTGATGAAGTATGTAAACACGTAGAGTCAGAGACAAACAAAGAGAGGTCAGCAAGCCACGTTGATAAAGGTGGCTTGTGAAATATGCAAGCCACATAAATAAAGGTAAGGTTTGAGAGTTTGGAAAAGATTAGTTAGACTAACTTCCCAGTAGAACAATTTTGGTTAAAGGCAAAACCAATACAATTAAACAAAATGTGTCTCATAGTAGATGAAATGACAAACCTGGGGACAATGTTGTGAAAATGTTGATAGAAATATGAACGAAGTAGCATGGCAAACCTGCCGCCTGTGATGTGAACATGCTAAGAATTTGAATGATACCAACTTGACAATCTCCATCATGTATTATAAACTTATTGATACATATATATATATATATATTTATATATATATATATATATATATATATATATATATATATATATATATATATGGGACCAATAAAGCAGAGTGCCTTTATTGAGAGTATAAACTCGGCCACGCGGAAGAGGGAGCTGCGAGCGGAATTCGGTTGGAAGGAGGGCCGCGAGAGGGACCACTGGATAGGTCACGAGGGACAGCGGAGGCCACCAAGGGCTCTCACTCACCACCACCTCCCTGCCGAGATCAAACCTACATTCAGAAGCAGCGATGGCACGCTTAGTGCGTTGTTCGGAGTGTGGGTTTCTGCACAAGCTGCACGGGCCGTCACCATGTCCTTACGTAGTGGTTGCAAAAGAGAAGTGCAAAGGTGAAGGTAGGCCTGCTGAAGAATTTCTACAGTTTATAGACGAGGACCGCATTGACGCAGGCAATGCTGAGTACTTGAAGGTTAGTGAAGGTGCGGTGGGTGATACAGAAAATGATATTGAGACTAGACTTAGTAGGGCTGAGCAACTTAATACTGCATTAGCTGCTAAGGTGGAGGGCAATGCTCAACAGTTAGCTAAGGCACTACAAATGCTTACTTTGTAAACTTCGAATGTGTCTACAGGGGGTGTGGAGAGTGTGTCGTCTCCGGTTACAGGTGTTGCTCAGGCCCCAAGCAAGGTATCGGTACCCAAGGAGGAACAAAGTGATACTTAGGGTTACCAAATGTTAAAAATGTTTTGGGGGCTGGCGCAATCCCTAAGAATCCCGATAGAGTGGGTTTTTATCCGGTTTCCCCTGTGGGAATAGACACTATGGGAGTCTTAGCACGTGGGCTAGTTCCTCAAGTCAAGGAGAAAATGTCGCCAGGTTTCCTTCAGCCGGGTATCATGGAGAAGACGAGTCAAAGTGGCACTCCAGGAACTAGTGGGTCTTGCTGCCATTTGGAGGATAAAAAGAAAAAACGTAAGCTGTACTTATTTGATTTAGACCGACATTTTCCCTTCGGGAAATCGTCAACGAATGTAAGTATTGAAGATGTCCTTTCCACAAGCGCCAGCATGGCGGCCGCTATATCGGAAAGAGGAATACCGACGATGAGATATTCCAAACATCTCCAATTTCTCATAGATAAGTCAAAGATCTATGTGGGGTCAGCGTTAGTAAAGTATGACTTAATGATACGGGAGAAAGCGGAGGTGATGGGGGTACAAGCCTTTCAATACGGAGACCACGAAGCCTTTTTTCATTGCTTAGGTGTGGAAAATTTAAAGTCAACAGGAAAGGTAAAAGATGCGTCTACCCGTCTGAAGAATCAAAAATCGCGCCAGGGTCGCAAACTAGGTATTTGCTGGGCCTTCAACGATAAGCGTGGCTGTACTATGTCAGCCTGTAAATACAAGCATGAATGTGTGGATTGCACAGGCACCCACCCTGTCTATGAGTGTCCAAGCACCAAAAGTTCTAAATAGGATCAGGCTCGCTCTGGGCGGGAGGGGAGTGTGGTTTTTCTCAGGGAACCCACTCAGAGTGAGATTAAGGGTAATTCCATTGAGGTCAATAGGCAGGTCGAGGAAGGTTTTGGGTTGTTAACGCCTGAGGTCGTGTGTCAGGGATAGCAATCCCGAGCATCTTCAATTTTTGTCTGGTTGTACTCAAGGTACGGCTACCTCGGGCTGTGACTGTGAATTCGATTTCAAAACTAACTCAATGGCTAGTTCTATGGTCAGTGGCGTGGAATCACTTGACGGTGGTAGTTGGGCTGCTCAAGTGCCTTGTACTGAGGATTGCATTGAACATATGGGTATGGGTAGCGCTAAAATTGGAGGGGTCGATGACATTCTACATATTGGTACTGATGGCCGGGTTTCAAGTAGCATATCAAATGTCAATTTTACTCAGACGTGTATTGATATAATCGATTTTTCAGATACTGAATTTGACCCTTGTGATGTGGATGCACGATACCGCTTGGGGCCTTGAGATGTCGAACGGATACCAGTGATGGATGAGGATGTAAGTGTGGTGCCTCATGTGGTGCAAAACTCAGGGATACCTGACAGGCTGTGTGTTGGTGAATGCACTAAAGATCATTATATTGCAGGATGTAAATCGCAACTTAATCCGTGTGTTTTCTGGGATTGGTGCCAGGAAATGGAGGATGAAGCTATAGACAAAGAATTTATTCTGGAGGGAATATTCTATGGCTTTAAAATTGTAGATGACTCGTTTGATGGGAGTTATGTTTGTGATAATGACCAAAAACTCGTCGAAGGCATTTTGGTAAAATTTATTACCGACAAACTAGAAGTATGACAGAAGGTATCATGGAGTATAAAATACAATGCCAGAGTGATCGAGGGATTCAAACTGGTATAAACGGTATAATGTCAGAAATAAGATACCAAGCTGAAAGTCTGAAAATATTATACAAGATAAGGTGCCATGGCTGCCGAAGATGACCAGGTGCCGAGACGCTTTAAGTCTGCGGCTGGCATGCCATGGGAATGGAAAAATTGGGCCCCCCCCCTCCGGAACGAGTGAGGGGTCACCTCGTCCGCGTGGGGGAAACCAGCCCGTTGCAAGAGGCAACGGACGACCGCGGTGAACTGAGAAGCCGAAAACGGCTCCGCCGGTCGTAGGAGAAACATGGGGTCTAACGGCCGCGCAGGGGCGGCCGCTATATAAGATCTCCATGCCCTCACTGGGCATAATGCCCTGTCGTCAGACGGTTCCAGGGTAATCACAGCCGGAGAACGGCCGGGTCCTATGGTCTTAGCAGATCGCACGGTGAGAACTAAGCGTCCGTCCTGGATGACCGCGTCGGCGCGCAAAAGCGCGTGAGAAGACTGGCGCCTCCCCGGAGGTGGCGCGAAGAGATTCGAAGCGCGGAGGAGGGAGAAAAAAGCGACGAGCGCCACGGCTCTGACGAGAACCCCGGTCGTGAGCGATGCCGCCTGGTTGGCGATCGACGACAACATATCCATGGTGACGGGAGGGGCGTGGCGTAGGATGTGCGCCGACTGCAGAGCCGTGCCGCGCAACACGGCTGCGGCCTGCCGTGAGCCGAAAGCGCTGGCGTCCCCTCCGTGGTCCGAGAGCCAAGCGCGGGCGCCGGAGATGGCGTTCCTCACGGCCGCGGGCGACGAGAACGTATCCGCCAGGTGCTGGATGTAGAGGCAAGCCTCCAGGACCGTAGGCCGGAGGATGACCGCGGTGTGCCCGGCGGCGAAGCGGATGTACCTCCGCGCCTGCACCTCCTTGTTCCTGTGTGTGGAGGGGGCAAGCACGGCGTCGTGGGAGGCCCTCATCCGGGCGTGGAGATCGTGTGGTGTGCCTGCAATTTACAAACCAATATTGAAGAGATCTGCGTGTGTAGGGACATCGACGTGGCTCGGCACGTGCGTCGGGGGGGGCGGCCCCCCCACCCCCCCCGGAAGCACGTCAGTGTCTCTGAGGGCGGCTGTTCCTGATGACCCCCGAGGCGAGGGGGGCGAGTACGCCCGGATGGGAGGCGTGGACCCGGATGCCGATGCCCGGGGGGGCGTGAGGAGCGAGGAGATGAAGCGCCACGACCAGGGCGTAAGCGTGGCGAGAAGCGTCGTCCGAGGGGATGTCCGCGTCGCTGGGGGCCCACTCCCACCTGACGGCCAACCCCTCCAGAGAAGCCGTGGCGCCTGCCGCGGAGACGTCGATGTGGAGGTCGGTAGATGCGTCGGGCGGACCGAAGTAGTGACGCCCGTACGAGGACGTCGCGTAAGCGCGGAACCACGCGATGTCCGCGTGCATCTCGCGGCCCACGGTGATAACTGTGGCGCCCTGCGACGCCCGTAGGGCCGAGAAGAGGCGTGTCATGAAGCGGTGGGCGTAGCGGACGCAGTGGCCAACGTGGACGAGACGCCCCAGGAGGGACTGGAGTTGATGGCGAGATGCGTGGGATCGGCCCCCCCACTTGCGGCACACCTCCAGAACATCTGCGAGCTTGCCGGGAGGAATGGAGACGGTGGCCGCGTCGATGTCCAGCACGAAACCCAACCAGGTGAGGCGGCGGGTGGGGGGCTGGCACTTCTCCGCGGCGAGTTGGAGGCCCAGATGATCCGCTAACCACAGGAAGTGGTCGTACGCCTCCTGGGCGGCGCGCTTCCCTGCGGCAACGCCCGCAAAATCGTCCAGATAAGCGAGGCAGTGCCGGGCGCGGGAACGCATCATATATACGACCCCGTTCGATGTGCGCTGGCACGCGATCGAGGAGGTGCGGCAACCGAACGGGGGGCATCGCTCCACGTAGAAAGACCCCCCTACACGGAAGCACAGTAGGGGGGCGTCGACGGGATCTATCCTGAGTTGTCGATACGCCCTGGAAAGGTCTGCAGACCAGACGTGAGCCGTAGGGCCCGCCGCGAGAATCTCCTCGATCAAGTCTCCCACCCCGGGGAGGGTGTAAGCGGCGGGAGACCCCAGGTAGAGACCAGGTGCGATGGCGTCGTTGACTGCCTGTCCAGGTGGGAACGACAAATCCAGTATGACTCGAACACCCCCCCCCCCCTTCTTAGGACGAGTGAGGAGGGGGGAGACCTGGGTCCACTGGCCGAACGGGAGATGGGTGAGGGGGCCCGTCAGACCCCCGAGAAGGAGCTCCTTTTCAGCGAACGCGGCAAGGGCGGCACCCTGGGACCTCCCGGACGCGTGGTTATTGAAGGTAGGGATGGGCCAACGTGACTGGTTGAAGCTAATCGGCCAGCCGTAGCGAAGAAAATCGCTCAGCTCGGAGTCGTGGTAGTGGGTTAGGAGTGCGGCCCAACGGTCGACCCGTAGGCCAGACGGAACCTCGCGGCGAGCAGCTCGATAATTGTAGTCGCCGCCGGCTCGTACAGCGTCGTAGAGCGCCGCCTCCATGGGGAAGCGCTCGCGGAACTCGTCCGAGGGGGGGGGGGCGCCACACTTCGGCGGCAGATGCGTCAACAGGGCTTGCCGGGGGAGGGTTGT